>OX122891.2:3750000-5000000 GCA_944738655.2 Andrena hattorfiana
CTGCTTCATTTTCTCCCGTTTCCCCTCCGCTACCGCCGTCTTCTTTCGTTTCTCTTCTTCCTCCATCTCGACCCTCTTCCTCCATCGCCCGCGCGCGCCTCGAGCTGAAGAGCAGCCCACGGGGAAGCTCTCGCCGAGGAGGTCGCGAGCAAGGCCACTTGGGGCGTTGCCCTCCTGAGCTCGATCTCGCCTCGCACACTGCTTGTCGAGGATACGTCCAGGATCGATGTCTACCGGGTGTCCTGTTTCAATTCCATGCAATTGACACTCTCCCCTTTGAATTTTTTCTCAAACATTCGGACTTACTTCGTGGCAACTCAGTTTCTCAACTGAAAAATTGGAAATTCATTCTGATCTTTTTTTTTAGTTAAATGTTTGTTAATTAAATATCAACATCATTCAGAATTTCTTTCGCGAAGTTTCTTGAAATTTTAAAACAACAGAAAAGAGGGTATTGTTAATAATAATTTAAAGTAACTTGAAATAATGCTAATAATTGAACACGAAATAGTTAATCAAATTCGGAATTCTTCAGTGCTTTATTAATTACTCAAAACTTTCTGAAAATATATTAATTTAGAATAACAAGATAATCTACTCCTAAATAAATTTTTTTCATTTCTCTTTTCGCGAGAGTCACGGGGTATATCGCGCAGAAATTTTGATATCGATTTAAATTCAGTTCATGCAAACACTATGCGAAATATTGAGCGTCCCCCCTTGAATATTGTGTATAACTATAGTTTGAAGGTCGTAACGCGGTAAGAATAGCGATTTGCCAGTGATTAATGCGTATGCTAATGAGCTACGTAGGTGCTATTGTTTATTGTGATTGCTGGCCCATTTATAAGCACCGATTGTTCTAATACGTAGGCTGTTACGTTATGACCTTGTTACGTTGCTGCTGTGCATTAACGCGCTCGTCATCGTGAACTTGTAATTAATAATCGCGAACCAGTTATTACGTCCTGCTAATTCGATATCACGCTAGTCTAGTATAAATTGAACTGTGCTCTAATCATAGAAACGTTGCTTCAAAAATAGATTTCAATATTAGCTGTATCGCCAAAAAATCCCAGAATATTAAAAAAATAATAAAGAATGTATGGAGAATTTTAAACATTTAGCAAAAATCAAGCTCTAAGTATTCCACCTACTTGCCTCGATGTAAAAGCAAATAATTTATAATAATTCAAATCTAAAAAAAGTGGAGATTGAGATTTCATTTTTTCAAGTAAAGAAATAATTTTTCCCACTCGGTGGAATTACTGTAATAGTGGAGATTGTAGTTCCTCTAGAATCTTCTTCGGAGAGAATTTTTAACTTCTCATAATGAAATTGAATAATGGTCAAGAGATCGGTCAAGGATCTTAGTCTTCCGGTGCTTGACTGGTTTTTTTTCGTGGACTGTGTAGGAAAGTCTTCCTTGGGAAACGTTCTTCCATAATGCCCGAGTTCCCACCGCCAGGAACCGCGGTTATTGAAGATCGAGTTACTCTGGAAGTTGTGCAAGTGCATTACCGTAGTCTGGCTGAGACAATGGCTACCTGACTCAGAGGCTTAATAAACTTGCTGCAGAAATTAAATACCCGAGGTGGCTGAGAATAGCTGGCATTTCTGTCCGAGATACTCTCTGTTGACACTGCTAACAAGACTGCCCTTAAAAGTAGTTAAAATTGAGAGAATTGCAAAGAGATGATCGCTTAAACACCTGTAGAATTGAAAGGTGGGTCAAAAGTTTTGAATTTGTGTACTAGTTTCAAGAAAACTCGAGTTAATTGAGGTACAAAGAGAATATCGTATTCAGCCACTGTTAAGTCACGTTCCTACATGTGTGATTCGAGTACTTAAAAGTATCTTGACTGAAATCTGTAAAGAGAGGACTGTTTAAAGCCTACATTTGGTTGAACAGGTGTTTTAAGCCACGTTCCCACTGTGTTTTGCAACTTGAGTTTGGACATGTAGGGATGTGGCTTAAGGAGTATTGCACACGTGGTAACGTGGATTTAAGGCAGACTTGATTGCATACTGCACATGTGGGAACGTGGCTTAAGGTAATTCTGCATTAAACTTTGCATAAGTAGGAACGTGGCTTAAGATCTGTTTTGCACCATCCATTATAGATGTAAGAAGGTGGCTTTGAGTTTTTTGTTCTCCATACATTGCACACGTGGGATCGTGGGTTTAGATGTGTTCTGTTCTGAAAATTGGGCATGTGGGATCGTGGCTTTAAGTGTGTTCTGTTCTTCAAATTAGATCTGTGGTGTTCTGGCTTTAAGTGTGTTATGATTTGCACATTATACACGTGGGATCGTGGCTTTAAGTGTGTTCTGTTCTGCAAATTGGGCACGTGGGATCGCGGCTTAATGTTTCTGTCTAATGCTCAGCTGATTGATTACTTTTGCAATAAGCTTAGAATGGAATCAACGATCTCCAGGTTTCTCTTCTAGCTACCACTCGCTTTGCACTTGCATTTTACCATATGCATAGAAATATTTATCATATATTCACCTGAACATCCTCCCCGAATAAATTACTTCTGAAATTGCAAAATTGTAATTCCATATTCCACTGCGAGGTATGGCAAAGAGAGTCGTAGAAGCATTATCGATTCGCTGACCACGGGGTTATATAAATCCGTGGCTTATTTCATTTTCAGTCGAAGTTTCTGTTACTTTCATTTAACGAAACCAAGCAGAACAGAGTGCACTTAGGAAGCGAACGTTGTCTTCAATTTTTACGGATGAGGTGGCCTGAATCCGTGCCACGAGTGAAAAGAAATTAATGTAAATTTAATAACTTTTCTAACTCCAAAGAAATTAATCCATCAGTCAAAAAAAAGCACCACTGAAATAGCAAAACTGACAGCTGCCAGCAAAAATAAAAAAAATAATTGAAAGTATAAAAAGGCACAAATATATTACAAAAAAAATTCTCTTCCTATTTTCAAGAATATTTTTTCACGCTTTGTAGTAAACTATACGAATGGCGAATAACAACCGACGTAATTTTAATTACTAACTGGAATGTAATCAAGAAAATTGAAAGAAACAGTACGCATAATTGTTTTAATTACTGTACGCACAGAAATTCGCCTTCATCAGCGATCAAGGAATAAATATTTCATCAGGAATATATTTAACGCTAATTATTGCACACAAAGACATTACACGCTTAATTGTTATATATTTCACACTGCAGCAATTATAATTGCTTAATACACGCCTCATTATCGCAAAGCAATATGCCAGAGCAGTGTCAATTATTAGAGAACAATTGAAAGGCGTCCGGGGTAAAAATTCACTTCTATTGGAGAGGAAAAAGTCTCACGAAGTTACACCGAAGGAACACAGCCGTCCACGCACACTACCACGTTATGTGTATCGAACATAACGGCGTCATTAAATTAAACACCGTTATTCGATGAAATTACGTTCCTTACGTCACGAAGCGACGATTACACCGAGTTACATGGTTCAACGAGTAGTTCCACCGAACGACTTGTATTTCACGCAGCGATGGGCACTCGTCTCCTTCCTGTAAGAAAGTCTTTCGAGTGGTTTGGTCATGTAGGAAATTGATTCCACATAACTATCATTCGGAATAAGAAATCAAAGCACCAGCATAAAATATAAAAATCCATGGCACTCTAGTTTGCAAATGGGTGGACGTAATGTGGCTCTATCGCGTTTCAGTCTTCTTTATCGCGGGTTGAGTGTGAAGTAGAAGCAAGTCAAACATGCAGTTTTCTGTAATAGTTTAAATAAGTTGGAACTTGGGTCACTCGAACCCATCACTACTTCACTGGAACTTAAGGCTCTCGGTGTTTCCCTGTTTCCCCTGCTCACGATTCTGTAGGTGCTCGTAGCGAACGTGACAGGATGTCGAATTAACCGTATTACAAGATTCGCAAATTCCGCGATTAATTCGCCAGGCTCACGCAACGCACTATCGATTTCCACGGTGTTATATAAGAGGCACGTCTTCGTGGTGCAAGGTGTGCCCTGTGGTCGTCCCGATCCTCTTTGATTTTACGATTAGGCGGTAATTCCAACTGTAAACTGAGATTTAAAACACTTCCTCCTTCTGTGGGAGCTGAAATGTACTGCTGATCGTTCATCATAACCACTACTACTTCTTATGGGAACCGATTCTACGCCCAAAAATGAGTCGAAAACGTAGAAAGAATTTTCTTCCTACGGCGCTTCGTTCCCGAGATAATCGAATTTAAAAATATAGCAAAATAGCCGGCGCCTCGTTTTTGAGCCCGGTTTTCTCAAAAACGAAGGCCCCTGCGAAACAATTTCCTTCTACCTTTTTTGCGTGTTTTATAACGTAGAATCAATTGCATAAGAAGAGAACTTTCTCAAAATTTTTATTAAGTCATCAAAATGAAAAAATGACGTCGAAAAGTAAGTACCATTTTCATGCAATATCACATCCACTTTCTGGAATAGTATTCGTAACTAACTGTAGCCAAAAATTATTCACTTTTAACACAAGGAATAATTTTCCCCATTGCGGTTGCTTCGAGTGAACGCGAAGGGAATGCACCTGCACGGTGCATCGGGTGGCAAAGTGCATCGCGTTCCACACGGCGTTACGCGCGTTGCATAATCGTCTCTTCGTACGCGCGGAGGGTTATGTAATTCGGTCGTAAACGGAGGATCGAAAGAGGGATTGGGAAAATGCGAAACGACAGAGCCGCGTATCGCGGTGATCGATCGAGAGATTCCGCTTGAGAAATCGCGGGGCGTTTTTGCCCCTAGTAATTACCAGTAATAGCATCGATCGGTTTCATCCACTGCCTCGTGAATACGTTCTCGAGTGTCCACTTGGCCTACAGAAAATGGAAAATGATGTATATCCTATCGAGAGCTTAGAACGCAATTTCTAAAATTTATAAAAAAAAAAAGTATACCCATAATGGCTACCTTCTACCTTCTCCTAAAAACCTTGAGATCAGGAACCTCTATAAAAGGGAGTTCGGAATGAGTCCTCGAGGGTTCGATTTTGGTGGAGTCGGTTAGGCGACTGACAGTGGATCCGCAGATCGTGGGTTCAAGTCCTGTCACCCCGAGGTCGTTTTTTTCGTAGCTTCTACATATAGGAATTACAAAATCTATTCCCACGATAGATCTTGCAAATAGAAAAAAATTAATTCGTGAAGGAAAAAGTAAGAAACTTTGTACTCAAAGAGAAAATTTGCAGTGCACTCTCCATTCGAAGTTCCATTCATCACTTCTCCGACATTGCTTCTGGTCAATCTCTCTCTCTCATCGTTTCAAGTTTCTCCGCCATTACTACTTACATCAGTCAGTGAAACCTGCGAAGATCGACCCAGTTATTTCCCCCCAAAAGGAGATCAGCCCATAAAAACTTCCAATAAAGATGTCGCTCTTCCCAGCGGAAACAGGAGCAAATCGGAGAAAGTTCGGCGAAGATCGAAGGCGGCGCTCCTTCACCTTGGAGGTCGGTCGCGCGCGCGCTTGCTGTTTTACGATCCGCCAGAGTTCTTTGGCGAGGTCAGGTTCGCGTCCTCGTACGTCTGTCTCTCTGTCTGTCTGCCTGTCTCCTCCTGTTCCACATTCAGCCGCATTTCCATACAACGTCTCGCGAGAAAGAATATAAAAGAAGAAACTCTGCGAGGGGAATACCAAATTCGATCGGACCTTGCTCCTCGGGTATCTGCAAGTTCAGAGTCGAACCAGTCTGATCAAGAAGAATGAGATAACGAGCGCCAGTCGCCAGATTTTTATTGCCTTCTTATGCCACGAAAGCACGCACTAAAATTATGAATTTACGACACTTTTATTATTGAATTTTTACTGCCCGATTTTACGAGGGGTACCTGTCAGTGGCCGCAATATCCAGGCGATTCTTTCTGCGGGGAGTAATTGAGCGATTAAAGTGACCTGCTGCACGGGGAAACGGTTGGATGGCACGCAAGTTGTCGACGAATTATTGTCGCCGAATCGGGCATGATTTTAAAAAAAGGAGGATGTGGAGGAATTATGAGGCGAGAAACCCGGCTGACCTGGCGTACACAGAGTTCCGTACCGTTATGAGCGTCGTTAAGCAGTGTAGAATGAAGTAAAAAAAAAGGGGGAAGAGGTGTCGCGTGGAAAAAAAGCTGCCTCTTTTCAGAGATCCAGTCGCGAATGTAAAACGTAACGAGTCCGCGAGAAACCTGTCCGCTGCTATTGAAGCGATTATTTCGCGTGCCTGGTTTCTCTGGTAATCTGGCCGATGGATCGACAATACGATGTTAATTTGCAATGTGGGGCGACACGGTTTCGCGTGAATGAGATTGTGGCCACTTTAAAGGAGTTGTTAAAACAGGTTGGGGAATTAGTAAGGGATAATTTATTTATTTCCCGTCGCAGGTATACACTGTCCTTCATTGGAAGTGCCATAAATTTTGCCACCTTTTTACCATCCTCTTTTGTGGGTTAAATATAACGTTTTTAGACTCGTTTTTGCCCACCACTGTACGAGTAGTAATGCCACATCCTCGATCCCTGCTTTCCTTCGCAGTATTTCGCGCGATTTATTTTCCTACGTAGGAAAGTAGCTGCTTATCGTGAGCAAGAAACCAGATTACAAGCGACAGGTACAAGGCGGACGTAATTGAATCATCGAACAAATTACTTGGACGGGGCCGCAGCAACAAAATGAAAGCAACTGTGAAGGAATTTTACTATTCATTCACGGGGCATTTTGCTCGATTTTGCCAGTGCGTCGAGCAATTTGCGGGAAAGTAACCGCGCTGAGGGGGAAAAGAACGGAATGCTGGGATTCTGGGAAGATCGTTGCTAGCCACGAAAATGGCGTTTTCTCCTGCGATAGTTTTGCAACCGATCTGCCGATCGATACCACCGCACAATGCAGTTGAATCTCTCGGCTCCGCGTGCCTCATGGGAGGAAATTATGAAGTCGTTCAGTGAAAGGGGAATTTTGCCTTTGGACATAACGAAATCTATGCGAGACATTTTTTGTTCATGGTTCGTGGAACTTTTTCTGTTTGAATGAAATTAGCGGTCGGCGTGCTAAGTGAGGGTCTTAATTGGAGGAGGAAGAAAATTCTTGGGGTTGCGCCCACTTTCGCGCAAATTCCTTCTAGTGATCGAGATAGATCGAAATGGAGAAACTTGGTTGATTGACAGTAGTGGTATTTGACCAATTGGGATATTTAAAATTACCAGAATTCGAAGTGGGGAAAATTTAATATTCAAATAATTCAAAGTTGGGGAAATTTAAAATTTGAATAATTCAAAGTCGGGGAAATTTAAAATTTGAATAATCCAAAGTCGAGGAAATTTAAAATTCGAATAATTTAAAGTTGGGGAAATTTAAAATTTTAATAATCCGAATTCGGGAAATTTAAAATTTGAATAATTTAAATTTAGGGAAATTTAAAATTCCGAATAATTAAAATTTTAGAATATTTAAAATTCCGAATAATTTAAATTTTAGAATATTTAAAATTCGAATAATCCAAATTTGGGGATATTTAAATTTTTAATACTCAAATAAATAATTCAAAGTTGGGGAAATTTAAAATTTGAATAATTCAAACTCGGGGAAATTTAAAATTTGAATAATTCGAAGTCAGAGAAATTTAAAGTTTGAATAATCCAAATTCGGGAAAATTTAATATTCCAATAATTCAAATTTGAAGATATTTAAAATTTGAGTAATTCAAATTCGAGAAAATTTAAAATTTCAAATAATTCAAAGCTGGGGATATTTAAAATTTGAAAAATTCAAGGCTGAGAAAATTTAAAATTGAAGAAATTTGAAGCTGAGAAATTTAAAATTTGAATAATTCAAATTAGGAAAGATTTCAAATTTTAAATTTCAGTTCAAAATAATTAGAAAGATGTGAGTAACTTTTGATTATTTTATTGGTAGTATAGAAACACGAGCAGTACTTAATTGAGAGCATCCTCCCTGAAAAGCAATTTGATCCATGAATAATTGCAGAATCAAGATGCCTGCACTGTGATCCTATAGACGGTGCTCGCTCTGTGGTATGTAGAGCATTTCCTTTAATGCCACCGGTATTTCCATTCCGTGAGACAGGATTTAGTCGAGGACTCCCAAATGGAATCGCGAAACTCGTTTCGTAGCGCTGTGACTTATAAACGGTGACTGTAAGTCGAGGGCCTATTTCGTAGTGCCCCTTTCGGCCATTAGCCCACATTTAGCTTAATTCGGTGTCGCAAGTGAAAATACGAGGAGAATAGCGCGCCATTTTCCCCGAGAAACTCGCGTTTCTTTGATGAAATAAAGCAGTCTCCATTAATCACATTCAGATTCTGTATTTAGTACCCAAGTAGAATCTTCTGACAATTTCATTTTAGCATCCAAAAAAGTATGAAATGCAAGTCAAAGCTAAATAAAATAGCTTTTAATTCGGTCGATAAAAATATTTAAACACCTAGCACCCCCCTGTGCGGAGATCATTTCATTACACTTGTTCACCATACCAGATGAACGCTCATAGGCGGTCTTCGCACGTGCTCGGTGTATTCCCGGAATGCACCCAAGAATAACTTTCATCTTCGTGGAATATCGATTAAATCGGTGAGCTATCGACTCCCCCCTCACAATTCGTGGAAGCATCGTTCGTTAGAAGTCAGGGCACGTGGGCGAACGGTCGTTTTTTCGCTCGTGTATCGAATTACACGCCCGCGCACCTGCACCCTGAAGAACGTCGCCATCGTGCGTGCGTCGCGCGACCAACGAACCATCCATTGTTCACCGTGTTCCATGAAACTCTCATGAGAATCGCCGTGAACAATGAGGCACTTCTGCGCACAGGGGAAAACGAGACGTTCTAATTTTCTTCGAGGGTATGCTGGGTCACCATGACCCTAAGAAATAAATGAAGTCAAAAAAGAAATTCGTTCAGAATCGTCACGGTGTCCCATTATGGTCCATGGAGTCCCATCATTGCACAAATAATCGATTCCCAGCTTTTGGTGTTAAAGAGCCTCCAACACCATCGCCACGTGCGGGATCCCCATGACTATAGGCAATTGCTGTACTCACTCGACGCCCATGGGCGTCCGCCGCACACGGTGGTCCCAGGGAGAACCCTCGACGTCACTTTCGAACTGAATTTTCTCAAAAACGGTTGGTCGTACGAGAAAACTTTATTCGACGTTTCTTGTGTATTTTTTTCTGCTGAATTATTTCCCATCGGTCTTTGCCACGAATCATACATTTTTGGTGCCGAATATAAACCATTGTAAACAGCGTTTTAGAGGAATGATTAATCACACTGGGACGGTTTCTGCATGCTTTGAGGCGCGAATGGAACTGGTGCATATCCTTGGAAATTACATAAGGTGCACAGGTTGAGGTGGCGGGGGTGGGAGAGGGGACTCATCTCCGTTCCACAGCTCCGGGCCCGGCCTTCCTAAATTCCAACAGCGCATCCCGTTAGTTCTCCACCTGTTCGATCGACTCAGTCGCAGAGTTATTGACCACTTTCCAGTCTGTTTACCGCTGGAGTCGTTGCCGCGAATTATGAATGGAACGGGCGGGCGTATTGTTCGCGTTTACGCGGCTCGACCATCGACCGTGTGAAACGGTCCATCGAGCGGGCCACGAAACACCCATTTAGCCCTGAAATTGTGCCAGGGCAGTAGCAAAAACTGAAGCTAAATTCACAATTTTTCTTTCCAAACTGGAGCACAGTGTTGTTATTTTTGGGACACCAAAATTGAGGGAGTCAGTGGAAAATTTATTTTCAGAAAATAAAATTCTCTCTTCATGGTAATAAAAATTCAAAATTCTCTCTTCATGGCAATAAAAATTCAAAATTCTTTATGGCAATAAAAATTCAAAATTCTTTCTTTTTGGCAATAAAAATTAAAAATTCTTTCTTTCTGGTAATAAAAATTAAAAATCCTTTGGAAGTGGGTGCGTTTTCAAGGTAATTTTTATTTTCAGAAAATAAAATTCTCTCTTCATGGTAATAAAAATTCAAAATTCTCTCTTCATGGCAATAAAAATACAAAATTCTTTATGGCAATAAAAATTCAAAATTCTTTCTTTTTGGCAATAAAAATTAAAAATTCTTTCTTTCTGGTAATAAAAATTAAAAATCCTTTGGAAGTGGGTGCGTTTTCAAGGTAATTTTTATTTTCAGAAAATAAAATTCTCTCTTCATGGTAATAAAAATTCAAAATTCTCTCTTCATGGCAATAAAAATACAAAATTCTTTATGGCAATAAAAATTCAAAATTCTTTCTTTTTGGCAATAAAAATTAAAAATTCTTTCTTTCTGGTAATAAAAATTAAAAATCCTTTGGAAGTGGGTGCGTTTTCAAGGTAATTTTTTTTAATAAAAATTTTATTGCTCTACCTTCCTTTACCACCACCTGGATATACGAGATGCTGCAATCGTCGAGATTGCCACGTCTGGTGCAGAATTATGTCATTTCAGCGGCAGTCACGAAGGTGCACGCTCAGGTGTATCGTTGCGCTTTACGTAACGTTCACCGTCGCGCGTTTCCTCGCGTGCACCCCGGCGCGGGCGAAAACGAATTAATGGTAATGCGTGCGCGCGGGGGGGGGGGGGGGGGCGAGCGTTGGTGTCTTCGGGGCCCTCATTAAGGATTTTCGTTACGTGTGCATTGAACTGCGCGACACACGGCCAGGTTGTCGAACGCTTGTTGCATTCGTGCGTGACCATTTTCACGATGGACGGGCGCCTCTTGGAAGGGGGAAGGGGGTTATTTTGAATTGCTGGAGGTGTTTCAAGAGGGCGGTAAAAATAGGAGGTCCGTAAAGTGTAGAGGTGATTCTAGGTGCCTTCAGGAATTAGTAGTGTACCTAGTTTAAATATAGAATTGAAGGAGATTATCGAGGTCTTGGATAGGTACACCCAGAGTTATTTTCAAAATTGAGTTCAAATTAATAAGAAGTTGTGAATTGTACAATTTGTTTATTTATGGATGACTCAGGTATAGTCTAAATAGCTAGTAACACTCAAATCTATGAGGAACACTGTGGAGCTAAGAGTTAGAGTCAAGTGGTGTCCTTCCTCGAGTCAAAAATGGAATAAAAGTTAGTGGAACAGTGTTGCATTTTTGAGTTTTGGCTTGGTTCGTTCTCTTTTTGACTAAGTGACCCATAGATAGTACTAATACACGTAGCAGCAACCAAGTTCATGGGGATATCTATCACCATAAGATTCTACCTCAACAGAGGTCTTCTTGAGAATACAAAAAACATGAAATCTGTTTAAAAAAAATAGTAAACTCTGCAACTTTTTGAGTTTCTCGTACTCCCCTCATCTAGGTGACCCACAAATTCCACAAAAACTTCTAATGTCACCCCAGGTCATAGGGCTATCTATCACCACAAGGCTCTGCCTCAACAGAGGTACCCTTTGGGATACAAAAAATCACGAAATTTATTAAAGAAAATAGTCAACTTTGCAACTTTTTGAGTTCTTCGTATTCTCCCCATCTAGGTGACCCAGAAATTTCACAAAAACTTCTAGTATCACCCCGGTTCATAGCCTTTCTTGCTACCCCAACAGTCAGACCTCATCAAACACCCCTCCTGCAGTGAGGATCTGTGCAAACTTAGAGGCAAAAGTCGTATTTTACAGTTTCCTAGTAACGACCAGGTCAATCCGCCTGACAATTTCCATTTTTCCCCCGTTCTTCAACAATAGATGCCGCAGGAACTGCGCTTCTCTTTCAAAAGCATCGAAATCCCTGTTACTTTCCGCCCTTTTTGAAGAACTCGTTCTTCCTCGAATTCCCAGCGCATAAACCGAGCCGTGCCCGTGCACCTCCGGCGCTGTCCGAGAATGATAATTGACCAATCGTGGCCCTGGCGATCACGCCTTCCTCGACGCTCATCATCTCCTCGACGACGGCTGTCCTTAACGTCGTTCACGCGACTCGGCTCGTTACCTCTCAGGAAGTGTATCGGTCCTTTTTGCTTTTCCACGGCCGCTGCTCGTCGCGGTGTTTTGCGGGAAATCTCGTGGAAGAAGCGTGATTCGCTTCCTCGGCTCCAAGGGGGCCTCCGCGTGCGGCTGTTTTTGTACAGTCGGCAGGGAATTATTGGAAAAGTCGCGGAGCTCGAAGAAACGCATCCTGTTCGCGGTCGATGCGCTTTCCTCCCTTTTTGCGGCTGGGAAGATAATTCCATCGACCAGTGGGATCATTATCATCACTCGTCGGAGCATGGCTCGATGTCGGAAGACAAAAAAATAGGGAAACAAAAGGAACTGTAGAAGTTTCTTCAGTTCAGAAAATTGTATTAGGTTTTCTGTACCATTGCTGTGGTTTTATTCAAGCATTTCAAGTCATTTCAAGGAAGCGTTTATGCCTTTTGAGGAGAAGCTCCAGGAAGTTGTAATTGACGTAATAATGGTGTTGAATTTGAGTAAAGAATTTTGTGGAAATTTTGGCGCAAAATGATTCTACGTAAAAAAATGAATCGAAAATGCAAAAAGAATTTTTTTCGTACGACCTCTAGTTGAGGAGAAAAATTTGTTTGAAAATATGGCGCGCACTTTACTTCAAATTCAAACTGGATTTTCTCGGAAACGAGGACTCGTACGGGAAAACTTCTTTCTACATTTTCGGTTCATTTTTTCGAGCTGAATCAGATGCACGTTGAAGCGCGCATTTTGGAGCATCCTGTGCAGAGATATTTCAGAAAATGTACGTTATTTATATATCCTCTTCTTCATTTACTTTCCCAACTCCTCTTTTTTGAAAATGAAAGCTGATATGATCAAAATATCCTTCAATTTATTGCATTATGAAAGAATGTATCTTACAAAAGTACAGGAGACACACGAAACTGACACAGCATATTAATTAGTACCTCATTAAATATTCCCCTCAATAAAACTCGCATTGGTCTCAGCTGTTAATAGCATTCTAATAATTCCACATCCTCTAACGGTGTAAAGCTAATTTCCACACGCTCGGCATTCCACTTCAATTTGGTATTCGAATCGTCTTCGCCATAGACGCTGAACCGTCACGTTCATCAAACGCTGTGCCACTTTTCCCCCTATTCCTTATCAATCACATGTCAAGCAGCCCATCAGACTCTGAATTCGCTCGTCAGAATGTTAATCGTGCCAATATTTGCCTCACGACTTGGACAAATGGGCACGCCAGCATTTGCAACAGCTAGAGCATCGCCATTAATTAATTAATTACCCTTTCAATTATCAAATTTCCTATCCAGAAAATCTTTCGAACCCCGCAACTTCCCAATAAAATCACTCCCTACTCGACTGAATCCCAGGAAAAAAGTTACCAGAAAATTCGATCGTAAGATCGCGCGATGTTTTTCCCCTAGTTCCGCCCCGGGGCCCCAGTCGCAAGAACGAAACGAATTCGAAGACAAGCGTCTCCCGGGCACGCACTGCTGTCTCATTACCGCGCGCTCTTGCCTGTGTTCCTCGTGGTGGAAAACGTGTGCGGCCACGGAATCCGATTGAGCAAGTCCCTATCACGAATCGCTCTAGGGACGCGTCCGCAGTCACGTGCCCCAGCACGTGGCGCTGTATTCCTCTTCGACGGGCGAAGATTTATTAATTTGCGCCGCGTTATCGATACGTCTCTTGCTCGCGCTATTTCTCAAGCGTCTTAAAAGGAGAACTGGAACGCCTTTTTTTCTTAACCTTTACCTATCAGGAAACACAATTCCTCGTTCCGCGAGCCAGCCGTTGCTGGAGTTTCTTAGCCCCGAGAAGAAATACGTCTGCTGGCTTTCCAGTGGCGGTAAACGTCAGATAAATCAACAGTTCAGATTGTCTTTAACGGTTTTTGCATGCGTGCAATTAACGCGCAGTGTCGACAGCCGCTTTTGCCATTTCTGGCCGGGCGAGTTACGTAAGGGCCCCCCCTTCGGGGCCCGAATTATGTAACGGTACCGTTCCTTCAATAATCATCACGTATCCCCGTGTGATTGATACTGAAACGGCCGCGTGAATCTCAATTTGCTTTCCCTGTCTATCGCCGACGAGAGCAGACATCACGATCGCAGAGTTATTTATGGTTCGGTCGTGGAACTGGCTGAACAGACTGGAAGAAGTGGAATACATTCCCTTTACACTGTTTTTGTATTAATTTATTTGGTAACAAGTCGATGAGACATAAAAATTCACGTTTTTTTTTTTTTTTTTTTATATTTCTACGAGGTGGGAACAGATTAGATGGTGCAGACCGATGGTAAATTATTCGGCTTGAAAAAATGCATGAAAAATGTGGAAAGAAGTTTTTTCCTACGAGCCGTCGTTTTTGGGAAAATCAAATTCAAAAGTGAGTGCGCGGTAGCTGCTGACCACATTTTGAAACTCAATTTTCTCGAAAACGAAGGCTCGTAGGAAAAAAATTCTTTCTACTTTTTCGATGCATTTTGTAAAGCTCTATCGACCCACGTAGTTTATTTTAATCTACCACTTTCCCTGAGGCATAATTTTACATTTTTACGTTGTGTTACGTGAAGTACGAATAATGCCCACCTGCAAAACGTTACCTCGAAGTATTCTATATCGCGCAAAAAGGTGTGCAAAGAGTTTCGTAATTCCTTGGAATTAATAAACACTGGGAGCCACGTGGCTCCATTTCGTACACCAAAGTGTTTCGTCGTGGAGGAATTTTAAACGACTCTGGGCGGCTGTTTTCCTTTCGACGACTCTCTGTCACGTCCATTCAGTCGACGAATGTCGCAATGCTGCGCGAGAAGTCACTTGTGAAATCACTGTTGAAATCTGTTTTTCCTCTATGATCCCCAGATAAGATTTCATTCACGATTTCGTGCTATCAATCATTGCACTGGGACAACTTCTTAGTGTTGACATCGCTATCACGAGCAGAGAATTGAAAAATGGAAGAAAATGCTCCAATATAGAAGACAATTCAAGCTACTTTCATGATAAAACAGAGATGGACAAAATTTGTATATAAATAAAAATTTAAAATGACGAACAAAAGTTACAAAAATTATTCGTTGTGTGCTCGATTAAAGTTGAAGTAACTTTTATTTGATCCGTTATTTAAATAATTTTTTATTTAGTTAATGCCATATTCTATGCTAAAATACATTAAAAAGTGTATCAAGGCTGAGGAACTAAAAAGTTTCACTTTTGAATCATTTTAAAGTTTTGTGAAAAGTTGGTTCTTATAGCTGTTTCAAAGGCTGCTGATAATTAGCAGGCAGTCAGATTTGGCACGTTATTTCTTGTGGAAAGTCAGTTACCAGGCATTTTGCAATTTAATCGCTCGCACTCTCTCTTCGAAGTCGTTTGGCGTGATTCAATTATAATCGTTACACTGGCTGATGAAAAAAGATATTCCACGTTTAAGGAGATATTATTGTACGCGTTGCAATGTGTTTTCGCGCGGTTGCACGAGTCCGAGAATAATTGGAACAATTTTCACGGGGATTATCATTTCGTTTTGCATTGGGCAACCGCGATGCCTGTTCTTTCTCTTCGTCACTGGAAAACGAGTTGGAAGAGCGAAAAATAACGAACTTCTGTTAGTTGGTGCACTCAACAATGGGGAGATTTAAATTTCAAATGATAAAAAAACATAAAAAATGATTTTACACCACTTTTTTTTCATATTCCAATGACACGTCTTAATTGTATCTAATTTGTAACTTTACATATTGCATTGAATGTGAGTAAGGTTTGGAGGAGTTTGAGACTGTTTGAATAAGTTTGAATGAATTTGAACCCAAATTGAAATAATGCAGATGTCAAAGAAGTTCCAATACAGCTACTTTAAACAGTACCTGTTCAGATTTATCCACCTAAATGTTAAAAAACAAAAAAAATTGCAAGATGTTGAAGGTTTCATTAAACCCCCCTAAGATGTAGCCATGACCTGCGCACAGCGGCATAACATAAAGTGGTAACCGATCCGTCCACCTTATTAGACACAGGAGAACGACAAGGTAGATTGAGTTATAGGAAACGATCCTCTCGTTTTTATCGCGCGTTTCGTCTTCCAAGTATCGCCGTTCCAGTGTATTGTTTTACACTTTGCAGAATCCACGGTTGCGACTGCATTCACCCACCAGTATTAACGAATTAACAGCTTTTCGAGGATTCAATTGTAACATAAGTAATTACAATCTGATCTCGATTAGGAGCGTTGCGAATATTCCCAGTATTCGAATATTCGAATACCAATAAAATTCGAATAATTCGAATACCAGTAGAATTCGAATATTCGAATATTATTTGAATACTTAGGAGTATTCAATTATTTGAATAGTTAGGAGTATTCGAATAATTAATATTATATTAATGAGCATTGTGATTCAACATTTAAATACATTACTTACCTAAATTTAAATAGAATTTATACCTTTAGTTTTAAAATTAATCGTTTTACCAAAGATTAATAAAGTTTCAAATTTATCATTTGAAAAAACACAAATAATTGTACAAACCAATATGAAAAGAATAACACAATAAAGTGTGAAAAAATATTTCACGTTTAGCTTCGTATTCGTTGCAATCCTAAATTCGAACACTTTGACTTATTCCAGTACTCCGAATTATTCGAATACTCCGGATTATTCGAGTACTCCGAATTATTCGAATACTCCGAATTATTCGAGTACTCCGAATTATTCGAGTACTCCGAATTATTCGAGTACTCCGAATTATTCGAATACTCCGAATTATTCGAGTACTCCGAATTATTCGAATATTCAAATTCCTCGAACAGTTCAACTATTCGAATATTCTAATTTTCGTTCAGTTCCAGTGAAACAATAAGGGAAGTAAAACGAGTGTAGTTAATGTCGTATGAAAACTTTCATTTAAAACACATCATACATCATTACGAAATAACAATATAGACTTTCACAAACGTTTTGTACCGCTATTATAAGATCGATAAAGTGTAGTAAACGTTCGAATGTTATCGTCCACTCCAAGGCCTTCGACTGGCAATAAATGGTATTCCAGTCCCCGGTAAAAACATTATTATTATTCACGAGCACGAGGAAGTGTTTTCCAATATTATTTTCCATTCCTCGCTCTGGAAAGATTCGGAGGCTATCGTAATTACCGATTAGTGTCGCGAGCTATCTCGTCCGGGCCGGGAATAATTCGCGTTTCGAAAGGACAATGATTACGGTTGGCATTGACTCGCTACGTGACACGGAAAACACGACAGTGCAGTCATCTCTGTTTACGGAAGTCCCACAGAATTTGTGTCACGTTTGTTTTGACATGCCCGACGATTTGTTGAATCTTTCGAAACTGAATTCAACGAAATTTCAATACGAAATATCAATTTAAAAAAATGTCACCTCTGCGTGAAAAATATTTAGCAGAGGTTTCGATGGAACAAAAGAATTGTTAGAATTATTTGAGAATGAGTAGCTCCGCTTTAGATATATCGTTCAGAAATTGTCACGAGCAGGTGATAAGCCTGTGGTTCTGAACTGCTGATAAGAGTGTGCAATAATTATGCAGTCATGACGCAAGAAAGTATTGGAATAAATGTGGAACGAAGTGGAAAGCGAATTTTTTTTGAAACTTCACTGTTTCGGTATCGACTACAGGAATGCTGTGTTCGTTCTGTTGCAGGACTAGAGAGGAGAGGCCATCCAGAATGGTTCTAACCGTGACGGAGGACACACCAGCAGACATGCTGGCTGGAAGTATGGAGCTTCTGGTCCAGTTACCTCGGGAACATCATCACCAGACGCAGAGGGTCACGGTGCAGAGAAGGTAATACTCATGTGGCTTTAATTAATTATAAAATTGCCTGTAAAAATCTTAAAAGTGTCAGCATTACGTTCCCCACCTTCAAATACAACTGAATAACTCAAAAAAGTGGGTTGTAGAAGTTCCCACTTTATTTTCAATTTCAAATCGCTCAGAAGTGTGCACCGCGAAAAGTACTATACTCAATCGATTCCTCTCAAAAAAATGAATAAAAAATGTAGAAAGTAGTTTTTCCCTACGAAGCTTCGTTTTCGAGAAAATCGAGTTTGAAGGTGACTGCTCGAGCGGCCGACCACATTTTTAAACTCGATTTTCTCGAAAACGAAGCTTCGTACGAAAAAAATTCTTTCTACGTTTTCTATCCATTTTTGCACGTAGAATAAATCACAATTAGCACTGACCACGCTTAAGAGAGCGCTTTCCGCGAATAAACTCCGAAAATGTTTGAAAATTTCCACAAGAACCTCCAAGAATGTTTGCAAGGTGGTTGCTTCGGGGCTGGCGATTTCGTTGCCTCCTGAAAACAGGATTCGGAAGATGTACGATAAAGAGACCGCCTAACGGTAAAAAGATACCTTGGTGGAAATGAAATCGATTAGCCGCACGAAAAGCAAACCGTGTCCCGACTCGTTACACTAGATTTACCCTGCCGCAGGATCACCAGATCGATCCTGGAATTAATCTAACGGTCCGATTAGCAGATTAATTTCTGGATTGCCGGATCCGCGAGAGAGGCCACAATGCCTGTAATCATCGCGTTATTACACCGTGACCATCCTCGAATTACCACCGACTCCTAATGCATAATTAGCGGGGACGGCTCTGCCGCTTGTTTCCGAGCCGCCTCTTTTGCTCCTCGCTTTTCGCGCGGCCTCCTTCAACTAACCAACCAGCGCACCTCGATTTAAACACTGGCGCAAGCAGTGATTATAATGGTGGTTTCAGTAGGAGTACTGATCAACCTAGACTCATCTTCCACTTCCTATAAATCTGAGATTGCTTGCTGTTTGGTGCAATATTCTGTGCCTCCCGAAATATTTCTGTATTGAAGAGTGTTTTGAAATTGCATAGTAAAAGCGTGAGATGGTAGTTGTTTAATTGTGGGTAGGAGATTTTTGATTTGTGTATTCTTCCTTTTGTGGAGCAATTGGTAATAAATTAAAGACTTTGCAGCAAGAGGGGTGCATTTTTATTATAAAAATATTATAGAAATAATAGAAATACTAATATTAATATTTATATTTTAGAGATATTAATATTAATTTTTTTATTGTAGAATTTTTTTGCCCAAAGTAGAAATAAAAACTTATCAATACAATAATAACTACTACTTATTGTGTGAAAATATATATTTTTCATTTAGTGTTCTCTTCTTAATGCTAAGTAGAAGCAATAATTGTATAAACAGTTTTTTTTCTAATTTACTCGAAATTGGCAAAGATGAAGCTGCACCCCTCTTGATTGGGAATAAAATGAATCTTTTTCCAGATTTTTTGTAGAAAAAACTATAGAACCAAATGGGTTCAAGTTTTACATATTCGATGAAGAAATTACATACATATTTTTCACTCATAATAACTCTAGCATCTGCATGGGACGTCTCTTCATTTATTTGTTCAAATTGCTGACACTGCGAAACCAGATCCGCCGAACAGAAACAAAGAGACGGAACGGAATTTCGATTCCTCTTAATACGGCCATACGCTAAACCTCGGAAATAAATAATATTTTTGGAAACGGTATTGTTTTTCGCAAAAGAGACTTCGAAAAAGAGCGTAAGAAAATTGCATTCCTTTGTGTTTAAATAATACATCTATCTTAATTACAATCTTTTCCCTGTTATTTTTTTAGGTTCGCCTTACGGCCTTATTAATAGTAGGTACTTAAAATTCCATTTCGTTTTCTTGTTTCTGTTCAACGGTTCTGGTTTCACAGTATCAGCAATTTATACAAATAAAATGAAGAGACGCTCCACGCTGATACCTAGTATTATTAAAATCGAGTTATTCTCAGTGAATCTTTAACAAAAATTCTGAAAAAAATTGCCACCCCTTCCCTAAAATCGACAATATTTTTTTTACTGAACTAAAAATTATTCCCCACTCCATCTCGCAAACTCATCGAACTGCGCCTTTCCCTGCTCCATTACAACAAATGTAAGATGCTTTCTAACGACACAAAAAAAATCCCCGCTTGGAATGGAGAAATTCAGTCGCCACGATCAGTTTTTTCCATCCTCCTGGGTTCTCGGGCCTTCCAAGCATTCATATCTCGGCGCTTTCCAGAAATTCGGGTCGCGGAGTGGAAATCGTGGCGGTTGGGTAGAATAGAGTTGTTTCCCTCTTCGCGCCGCTGCGGGGATTACCTATGACTAATGGTCCGTTTACTAGCGGGAGAGCCGTTCAACGTGAAAGAAAGCTTCCACTCCATCTAGTTGTCGCTCGCGGACACGCATAGTTTTCCATTTCGCGGGCTGCGGTAACACGTCCAACCGATGCGTCCTTCCAAAAGGCGTTTTTTGTTCGCAGCACGCCTATGATGGACCTCCTCGTGCAGATTGCCACGGCGCACAAACTGGCAGCCTCCAGTTACACTTTGCAGGCTATTGGAGAGCGCGGCATGGTTCTACCTCATCAACCAAACACACCTATTGGCGCATTGGATGCACTACAGGTACTGCCAAGTGGCTTCTCGCGGCCCTGTTGCTGTCACGCAGACTTCTTTCGTGTGGGAATCGTAGGGGAGTTTGAATTGAGTGGTAGATTGGTAGATAGGGTTAATTATAGTCTCACTGCTTACTGCTAGTGGTGGATACAGTAAGAGAACTCCTTAGTTCGACGCTCTGAAAATAAGGAAATTTTCGGGAATTTTTTTAAAGATAAGTATCGAGTGTTATGATTCTAAACTTTGGACGTTTATTATTTGACATTCGAGGAACGTGCTCCATTTTTTTTATGCGGTAATGGTAATTCTGTTCAGAGTTACAGTGGGAGTAGTAAGAGGGTTTGGAAAAAGGGTTATTACTGGTGGACACGATTCTGGCTGTCGTAGTCATCTGAAAGGAAAAATGAATTTTCTTTCTTGATCTATATGAGTGTGGTTATCCTATGAACTTGAATGAATAAAAAATTTTGAGAAACACAAAAATTACAAAGGGATTATTTTAAATTAAAATTTTCAGTTTTTCCGGTAAGAATTTGTTACTTTTCTGTGTTGCAAAATTCAAATTCTGCAGATAATGACTTCGTTCTGGTTCATACGATAACCACACTCGTATAGATTAAGAAAAAATTTTCGTTTTCTGTTTCATATGACTACTATAGCCAGAATCATGTTCGCCAGCGAACAAACTTTTTTTCAAACCCCTCTTACTACTACTACTACTGTAACTTTGAACAAAATTATTATTATTGCTCGAAAAAAATTTAACACATTCTTCGAATGTCAATTAATAACCGTAGAAAGTTTGGAATTATAACACTCAGTACTTTTCTTTTAAAAAATTCCCCAAAATTGCCTTATTTTCAGAGCGTCAAACTAGCGAGACCACTTAATTGTAGAGTGGTATTCCTTAGAGTAATTAGGGGACTAGGGGACCAATTCTCAGGGATGACTAGGGAATCTTGAATATTTCACGTGGAAATGTTTTTTTTTTTAATAGTAAGCTTGTGAGGAATGTCGAGTCATATCTTGGGGGCCTTGAAGAGATTTGGGTTTATCTGAAGCATGGTTAATTCCGGGTGATGATAAGGCATGGTCCGGTTTCTCTTTAAGAGGGATTTGGTATTTGGCGTTGCAGGTGAAACTGCTACCAAAACAGGGCACCTTTGTACCAAGGAAGAACAAGCAGTCTAATCAACCGTTCGAAACGACTTTCAGGTTGCAGGTAAAGAACCTTATTCAGTATTTTTAACAGAATGATGAATTATTACTTAGTGATCCACGATTTGGTATCGCTGTTGTTGTTTGATATTAAAAAATGGGATAAGAGTAAGATATTTTCGAGTCTATAGGACTTACATTTTAATGCAAGCTTATATTTTTGGAAAATTATATGGGAGTCAAAGATTGTCAATTAATGGTAATAATTGGGAATATGTTTTTCGAAACCCAAGAAAATTTCGAGTTTCGAAAACTTACGAAGTTTCCGATTCGAGTTTCGAAAGTTTCTCAAAGCCTTTTTTCAAACCAAATTTTCGGATTCGAGTTTTGAAAGTTTTGGGAGTTTCGAAGCCTTATCAAATTTTCGGATTCGAGTTTCGAAAGTTTGGGGAGTTTCGAAGCCTTATCAAATTTTCGGATTCGAGTTTCTCAAGTTTCGAGTTTCGAAGCCTTACCAAATTTTTGGATTCGAGTTTCTTATGTTTCGAGTTTCGAAGCCTTACCAAATTTTTGGATTCGAGTTTCGAAGGTTTTGAGAGTTTTGAAGCCTGAACAGATTTTTGGATTCGAGTTTCTCAAGTTTCGAGTTTCGAAGCCTTACCAAATTTTTGGATTCGAGTTTCTTATGTTTCGAGTTTCGAAGCCTTACCAAATTTTTGGATTCGAGTTTCGAAAGTTTTGAGAGTTTCGAAACCTTAACAGATTTTTGGATTCGAGTTTCTCAAGTTTCGAGTTTCGAAGCCTTACCAAATTTTCCGATTCGAGTTTCGAAGCCTTAACAGATTTTTGGATTCGAGTTTCTCATGTTTCGAGTTTCGAAGCCTTACCAAATTTTTGGATTCGAGTTTCGAAAGTTTTGAGAGTTTCGAAGCCTTAACAGATTTTTGGATTTGAGTTTCTCAAGTTTCGAGTTTCGAAGCCTTACCAAATTTTCCGATTCGAGTTTTTCATGTTTCGAGTTTCGAAGCCTTACCAAATTTTTGGATTCGAGTTTCGAAGGTTTTGAGAGTTTTGAAGCCTTAACAGATTTTTGGATTCGAGTTTCTCAAGTTTCGAGTTTCGAAGCCTTACCAAATTTTCCGATTCGAGTTTCGAAGCCTTAACAGATTTTTGGATTCGAGTTTCTCATTTTTCGAGTTTCGAAGGCTTACCAAATTTTCCGATTCGAGTTTCGAAAGTTTTGAGAGTTTCGAAGCCTTAACAGATTTTTGGATTCGAGTTTCTCAAGTTTCGAGTTTCGAAGCCTTACCAAATTGTTGGATTCGAGTTTCTCAAGTTTTGAGACTTTCGAAACCTTAGAAATTTTCCGATTCGAGTTTCGAAAGTTCTGAGAGTTTCGAAACCTTAGAAAGTTTCGGATTCGTGTTTCGAAAATTTCGAAGCCTCATCAAATTTTCGGATTCGAGTTTCTCAAGTTCCGAGTTTCGAAGCCTTACCAAATTTTCAGATTCGAGTGTCTCAAGTTCCGAGTTTCTCAACCTTCCCAAATTTTCGACTCTCAGTTTCGAGAATTTAAAAATTACCTTCGAACCCACCCCTACTAATAACTTAATGGACCTTGGAATTATCACAAAAGATTCCAGCACATTGTTCTATTTCCACCTGCTACGCACAACTATCAGCGATAGAGCCTCGACTAATCAGTCAGCGATTACAGATATTGTGCAACTGCTGCAGGTACATCTACCAAGAAACCAGTTGTACGTGTCCCGAGTCAGTCCCAAGATGAACCTGGGTGAAATCCTGGAGGAGGTCTGCCGCGAGAAGAATCTCGACAAGAACAAATACGAGCTACGTCACCCAGGTATGCAGCTCAAAATCTTTTACAATCAAAACTATCCAAAACTGAAAGACAAGGAGAAAAACAGGGGATGTCCATATTAAAGATTTTGCGACATTGTGTTGGAGGCAACTGGAGCCACAGAACTGTCGAATCACAAAGGGTTACAAAGTAAAAATTTAGTGTATTAATTAAAAACAAAAAATGTCCACCCTCCACTGTAACAAAACAAGGAATATCTCCAGACTTCCTACTAGCCCTAAATATTTCTGATTAGTGTAAAATACATTTATTTTGTCACAGCATTCTGCAGAGTTCCACTTGAAAGATATTAAAAAATATAAAACAATTCTCCTTTTCCTCAGTTCTTTTCTAATTAGAATATAAATTGTTTCTTCACTGATGAACTAAAGTATCGAAACTTGCTTTTCCTCATACAGCTGTTTTGTGACATTCCTTGCTTCCCCCAAAGTGTTCTTTCAATTTAAGTAGCAACGAAAAAGCTACGATCCTAAAAATCGAAGGGATGTTAGCCAAGCCTCCCTTCGGAGTTTTCCACGAGCGATGATATCAGCCTGAAGCTTCTCGGAGGCAAGAACATCGACCTGATGTTTCCGAGAATAGCCAGAGTATCAACTCGTGGCGAACTGTGTTAAGTAATTAAGACGTTTACATAAGATTCCGTGGAAAAGAGCGAGATTTATTATCGCGGTTTAGCCTAAGCTAAAGAACCACCTTGATAAGTCCGTTGCATTCGATTGGTGGACGTTTATTGCCCTGGGAAGCTTGATAGCCAGGGACGGAAATAGATTCGCCCGCTCCTGTTTGATATTTAAACCGGTAGCGCTGGCCGGGTTGTGTTTTTAACCGTCTGTCGTATCTCAGCAGGTTTCCATACCCAATCTTTCATGTCCTTAACAGATCTCCACCTTGCGCAGAGATCTCGCTTGCAAGTAGAGTGCAAGCGAGTCGAAATTCTCGGGAAAAATAATCGACAGCTCGGACGGTTTTTAATCCTCGACTGAGAGGGTGGAAGACTCTTTGCGCAACTTGCAAGGTGGGGTCAAAGTAATTTTGATTAGGGGAAGAAATATGCAAGCATACTTATTTCTGTTTTTTTTTTATTTATTAGAAGATTTTATATTTAACTTCACTTGTTAGTAAGTAAAAGGAAGACTAAAAAGCACAAAATAATTTATAGTATTTTTATTAAAATGTACTAAAAGGGAAAAAATAATTCTGAATATTTATGCCCCACGCTTTTATTTTTAATCGTGTGAGGGAATTCTTCTGAGGCAGCCATTTAGGCCGGTACCAAAATTATTTTCCCCTTTTTACTACGTTCTAATGAAAGCTTGTTTTTAAAAATATTTCTTTTTAGTATGAATTGTTTCGTGATTCTTTTTATGATTTTTTACCTAAAAATTTTCGTACTTGTTGCTTTCATTTATTATTCAAAATAATATCACAGTTTATAGTTTAATGTTGATAGATTTCTATAACAAAATTTCTCAAAAATATGTAGGTATAATTCTTCGTGAAAAAAAGTTATGAATATGTGGCATGTGCTTGTTTAAAATTACTTCAGAAATCATCGATAAATAGTAACTCCAGTTGTTCCAACTCCGAAAGAACGATTTTCGCCCCTCAATTCTCATTTTCCTAATTGAGAGTTAATTTCTTCTTCCCATCAGCTTTTCTTCGGGTTGTTTACCTCAGAAGCCTTTGAACAGTGTTCTGTTATCTCCTACTATCTTCAGGAAGCGTTTTTTATTCTCTAGACTTATTCTCTCGCTCCGTTCGGCTAGCTGAGGCGAAGGAAACTTAGCTACAACGTCATCCTCTATTATTTATCTCGAAAACAGCCTCACGCTACTGGCAAACAAGCTCCGAAGCCGTGGAGAACACTCCCCCACCTGTGTGCTACCTCCAATTACCGAAAAGCCGAGTTTATCTCCCAGATAACAGCCAAGGCTCGGAGCTGGTAGCATATTAACGAGGCTTGCTTCATTTAAATAAATATGAGCTGCTTGTCACGCTGCTGCCCGATCATAAAAAGCTTCGAGTCACTTAGAGTATCAGTCAGGCCAAGAAGGTTTGGAATTATTAAAAATTTTAACGAGTTCGAGATATTTCGAGGCTTTTATTGAGTTTCCTCAGACACCTTGCTCCTTTAATTAAGCTCTGGGAGTCGTCCTTAAATTACGCAAGGCTTTTTTGGGGGAGGAGAATTGCGAATTTCTTACGTTTTCTTACAAGGGGCAGAGTCAGATAGTATTTTTAGACAGATACTATTTTTTAAACTAATTTTCAATAAATACAAATTCTATCATTAATGCTCCAGAAAAGTGTTTTAGTTTAAATTTCCCGAAACCATATTTCTTTAAAAGAATTTTGATAACTGAAAAAATTCAATGTAAAAAATATTACGTAAGAAGCGTATTATTTTTTAATATCAAATCTTACGAATTTTTATACTGGGGCAGGGAGGGGGTAAGAAATCGCCAAAATTACCCTTATGTCATTTAAGGACGGCTCCCTGGGTTATTAATAATTCGTAGGCTAGCATATTGTAGCATTATTTAAGCGAGCAATTTTAATATCAATTTCCACAAACTCGAGTATGAGATTTGCGGTCAGAAGTCTCTGGCTGCGTGCATCGACTGAGTTCGCTCGGGCTAATAAGGTTTCCGAAGCCATCCAGATGTATATGCGCGTCCAACGGCCTTCCCAATCCAATTTTCATGAAATTCTGCATTCCTGCTCATCGAGCGGATGAAAGTCTTCCTCCCTGAGCCTTCGCTGTGCGACACTGTTCGAGATTCTAGATCGCAGATTACAGAGATTCCATCAACAAGGGGATTAGGGTAGATGGCCCGGGCATTTGTTTGATTTCCTCAATATTATTGCTGGAGCAATGACACCAGCTTTTAGTGTGTAGCAGACGTGGGAAAAGTTTATTTGAAATTGAGATAAGAAATAGCTGGTTGAAATAATACTTCAGAAATATTTCATTTTCGCAATACAATTGTGTTGTTTTATTTGATGAAATAATTTTGGAAATAATTATCTTGTTATTTTTTATATTTTTATATTTTTAAATTCATAATTCCATAAATGTATTTCATTTTCGAAACATAATTTTGTTAGTTTATTTCAAGAAATAATTTTGGAAATAATTACCTCGTATCTCAGATGATAAAATAATGAAATGATGAATTTTTTGTAAAATGAACTGTTGCGAAATTTTTTTAAATATAATCGTTCGGTTGTATTATATTGACGATTATTTCTTTCGCCAGATTTGAAATAAAAAATAATGAAATACTAAATTTCATTATTTGAAATTGCTATAATTTCAAATAATGAACTTTGGTATTTTATTAGTGTTTTATTTCAAGATAACACAACTGGAGGATTTTATTTAAAAAAAAATTTGCAACAGTTCATTTTACAAAAAATTCATCATTTCGTTATTTTATTATCTGAGATACAAGGTAATTATTTCCAAAATTATTTCTTGAAATAAACTAACAAAATTATATTTCGAAAATGAGATACATTTATGGAATTATTAATTTAAAAATAACCCGTTATTTGAATTAATATTTCAAATAATGTCACTTAAAAAGTTCCCAGATCTGATTTATAGGCTGTTCAAGAATGCGTGCGGATTAAAATTGCATTGCAGATGAGTGTTCGAGACTGAGAGCTGAGTACAGGGTGAAGATTAATATGGAGAAAAAAATAATTACTGCTTAAAATTGCATAGAAGTGCCAACTGCCACCTAGAAACAAAGAAGATTATTATTAAAATCATTCTGCACTTTCTTACCTCCCTTCAAACCAGAAATGACATTTACAAGCTTCTTCTTTTTCTTGACAAACCATCTACAATGCACATACCATTCTCCCTCCCAGCAGTCTCCTCTTTCCAATCGCAAGAAACCTCGCACAACGTCCCATAAAAGATTCATTCACATGCCATTTACTCTTTCCCACAATTAACGAATTGTGCCTCTGCTATTATTCGTCAAGCACAAACACCCAAGCCCGCCACGAATAACTTTCCCCCAAGGGACATTCCACCACTCCCCCTAAAATACAAAACCAACACGAAGAACAAGAAAAAAAAGCAGCAATTAAACTATGCAGCAATTTTCTCAACGTTGCGACTGCGCTCGAAGGAAAAGGGCCCAGTGTCCCCTGGCACGATCATTGATTCCGAGTGGCTTGAACACAGTGTCCGGCCAACCAGATCCGCCAGTAAACGGCTCGGCTATCTCCAGATACCGCGGCCGACTCCTGGATTATATATCTCGCGTACTCGCCGCGCAAGATATTTCAGTTAGCTAGTTACACCAGCCAGTTACGTTGAGATCGCTATCGCGAGGCTGCCCTTCCACTTGTTACTCCTAGTCGTTAACCGCTCCTCGGCGTTGCTCTCCTCCTGGTCGATGCCACCTGCACTGGACTCGCTGCAGGAATCTCCATTCTGCTGTTTAGCTTAATCGCTGTTCGATGAGCTTCCCAGGTACGCGAGTGTTCACCGAGTTCCGTGGACTTGGAAGCAAGCCGCAACAAGCGAATTGAAAGGCAAACTAAACGGTCGGCTTAGGAGCTTAATTTGCCCATTAAAGTCTCCAGCAGTGGGCAGAGAATTTGCCAATGTTGGAAGATCTTGCCTTTTAATCGAAGGTTTTTTTAAGCTTTAGTTTAAACCGAGGCTTTCATTTCAGCAAACTTGGAGGAGACCTTGGACCTGTCGCTGTCCCTGCAGGATTACCATCTGCAGGAAGTGACGCTGTACGCGAAGCAAGGGAGGACCCTCGGCTCAGCCTTGAGCACGCAGGACATAATGGCACTGCAGAGGCAGGAGGAGCGTCGGAGGCAGCAGGCGAAGCAGGGCGTCTTCGGCTTCGTTTTCAAGAAGTCGAAGGAGAGCTCGCTGAGCACGGACAGCCTCGGCGGGCGTAGCGCGTCGCCGGCAAGGAGCGACGAGACCGGCAGGAGCACTAGTCCTCTTCAGCCACCTGCCAGGCCTCAAAGGAAACGGAGACCGGCGCCCAAGCCTCCTACGCTGGCGCAAGCGGAAGTTAGCAATGTTAGTAGAGGTCGAGCGCCTTCGCAACTGCGAGGATATCAGTCCTTACTGATTTTGTTCTATCAAAAATTAGAGATACACTGAATTTAAGGGGGGAAGCCACTGTGAAAATTTTTTTTTTCCTATTTTTTTTTTTTGCATTTTCTTAATGCTTGGGGTTTCAAGATTATACCTGCACAGTTTCAAAGTGGATTTCGAAAAATTCTCGGAGCTACGGCAGGTTTTGTATAGGTAGTACAATAGGCGGACATAGGCTGTCAAAACTTTAAACGCGATTATCTCGAAACTACATTTTTCAAACTGGATGCATTGATAACTCAGTCAATTTTTATCGGATTCACTTGAAATTTTCGGGGAATATTCGTAATACAATTATCTTCAGTTGCACGTACCAGTTTTTTGATCGAATAATTCATTCAACAGTAACATTGAAAAAACATGTTGATTTTTTATACTTTTTGGTCAAGATTTCTTCATAAGTACGCCATTTCTTCAAAAATTAATATTTTTTTAAACCCGTACGTGCAACTGAAGCTATTGAAATATACTTTAAGAAACCGTTCGAAATTTTAAATTCGGATCAATTGTTGGAAAGATATACGTGCATCCGTTTTGTATTTTTTTTGTGCAGAGCCTAACGTTATCGTATGCTGTGGCCATACTACCGAAAAATTTTCCAATCTCAAAGCATAAAATATTAGTTAAAGATATGTATTTTCAGTTGGTAATAAAGATTTTTCGTAGAAAGTTACATTTCATTATAAAAGAATGTCTTGAAAATAGCCTTTATTTTCGACCGTCACAGTGGCTTCCCCCCTTAAGGGGAGGTTCTGGTCTAAATGTCGATTTTTTTTATTTCATTTTTCGAATGTTCAACCTTTTAGGCATACGTGTTTAAAAGGATTTGTTGAAATTCGTAAAGTTCCCCAAGTTATAGGCATTTGATTAGCGGCAAATGCACGGGCAACAACCGGCCACTCGGCGCTCACGTAAAACTTTAAACGCGTTTTTCTCGAAACAGCGTTCTCAAAACGGTGGGACCTGTATCTTCAAAAGTTATTATCCGATTCGACTGAAACTTTTTTTATTTTGAAGAATATACTTCTGGCTGGGGGGGGGGCTAAAAAAATTACAAAAAGTTGAAAATTTATAATTTTCAAAGGCGATGAAAGGACGAAAAATACAGGGAAGTGATTTCAAACTGGAAGTGTCGTTATTTTCTAAAAAAAATGTCATTTTTGTAATTTTTTTAGTTTCCCCCCTAGCCAAAAGAATAATCTTCAAAATAAAAAAGGTTTCAGTCGAATCGGATAATAACTTTTGGAGATACAGGTCCCCCACCGATTTGGATGAATTTTTTGACGCCTTGACTTTAACGACTCCCCAGGGCCGTCTGCAATGATTAATTATAAAACAAAAAATATATTTCTATAATTTAAGACATCCTTAATACAATGCAAAAAGTCCCATTAAATTATATATAGTAGTTTTCCTTTAATTAATTCCTAAATATCACCTATTTTTTTGGGCTCTAGACCAGAACTTCCCCTTAAGGGGGTACAGGACCATTAAACGACTGAAATCGACGGTTCACAGTTTATTATGCAAGCTTTTATAAGTAATTTAAAAAAAAAAGATTGTCAGAATGATGAAAATTATTGAAGTTATTTAACGCTAAAAAGGGTGGTCCCACTACTGGGCGTTTAAAGGGAAATTCGTTGGGGTGAGAACTTTCTGCATTGAAAACCATAGCGTGGGAATTTACTGGCGAATTTAAACAAAAATTGTGAATGTTACACGCGAATCAATTTTTCCCCATGTATTTACGGGAAACATTCTCTTAATTCAGTTAGAAAATGTTTTACAAACATCCGATGTTAATGTGCAAGCTCCACATTGTAGAGAAATGAATTCTACAGCTCCACTTAAAATTTCGAGTGAAAATATTCATTTGTTCAAGAGTTATGATGCACACGGTGTTTAAAAATTTAGTTTCGAGGTAAACGGCTTCGAAGTTAAGTCCTTTATAATTTCCGCAATTATTCGAAATTCCTCGTGAAACCTTGTTGCAAACGTTCACAAAGCATGACACTTTCAGAATTAATAATACAGTGGGTGGCCAAATTATTATACTCAAACAAAAAGGTTCGATATTCTGTAAGTTTAAGCGATAGAATGGCTGTATCTCTGCGAAAAATGGTCGCAAAAAATATTTAAAAAGCGCATTTTAACGCTTGAAGTTTCTAGTTTTTGAATCAAGCAACTCAAATCTTTTTCTCGTGCATTATGATACTGTTTTATCAAGATGAAGCGCAGGAATCGAAGTTTCAGAAGTGTTTGCCTAGTTTGAACGTATGCACGGGCCAAAAAGATTTTTTTCTGGGAAATCCAACGAAGATATCTTATAGAGCAAACATTTCTCTTTAATTTCGTTATTTTGGTTTCGTTGTATGATTTTTATTGACCGAGTTATTCTCGATCAGAGGAAAAAAGGTACTTTTCACTTCGAACACCTATAACTTACGAACTCACGATCGTAGACAAATTTTCACGAGTGTTTTGGAAAGCTAAGAAATTTCCTTTCAGAACCTTCAGTTGCCAATTTAAGATTTTTTTTAATAATCCTACTAAATCCATTTTAAAATGATCCCAAAAATCGACGAAAGCTAAGAAATTTCCTTTCGGAACCTTTAGTTGCCAATTCAAGATTTTTTTTTAATCGTATTAAATCCATTTTAAAATGATTCCAAAAATTGACGAAAGCTAAGAAATTTCCTTTCAGAACCTTTAGTTGCCAATTCAAGATTTTTTTTAATCCTACTGAATCCATTTTAAAATGATCCCAAAAATTGACGAAAGCTAAGTAATTTTCTTTCGGAACCTTTAGTTGCCAATTCAAGATTTTTTTTTAATCCTACTAAATCCATTTTAAAATGATCCCAAAAATTGACGAAAGCTAAGAAATTTCCTTTCAGAACCTTTAGTTGCCAATTCAAGATTTTTTTTTTAATCGTATTAAATCCATTTTAAAATGATTCCAAAAATTGACGAAAGCTAAGAAATTTCCTTTCAGAACCTTTAGTTGCCAATTCAAGATTTTTTTTAATCCTACTGAATCCATTTTAAAATGATCCCAAAAATTGACGAAAGCTAAGTAATTTTCTTTCGGAACCTTTAGTTGCCAATTCAAGATTTTTTTTTAATCCTACTAAATCCATTTTAAAATGATCCCAAAAATTGACGAAAGCTAAGAAATTTCCTTTCAGAACCTTTAGTTGCCAATTCAAGATTTTTTTTTTAATCGTATTAAATCCATTTTAAAATGATCCCAAAAATTGACGAAAGCTAAGAAATTTCCTTTCAGAACCTTTAGTTGCCAATTCAAGATTTTTTTTAATCCTACTGAATCCATTTTAAAATGATCCCAAAAATTGACGAAAGCTAAGTAATTTTCTTTCGGAACCTTTAGTTGCCAATTCAAGATTTTTTTTTAATCCTACTAAATCCATTTTAAAATGATCCCAAAAATTGACGAAAGCTAAGAAATTTCCTTTCAGAACCTTTAGTTGCCAATTCAAGATTTTTTTTTTAATCGTATTAAATCCATTTTAAAATGATCCCAAAAATTGACGAAAGCTAAGAAATTTCCTTTCAGAACCTTTAGTTGCCAATTCAAGATTTTTTTTTAATCCTACTAAATCCATTTTAAAATGATCCCAAAAATTGACGAAAGCTACGAAATTTTCTTTCAGAACCTTTAGTTGCCAATTCAAGATTTTTTTTTAATCCTACTAAATCCATTTTAAAATGCTCCCAAAAATTGCCGAAAATGTTTTGAATATAATAATTCGTCCACCCTCTGCAATAAAAAACTGATTTTGTCGAGATTTCAATAGTCCTGTGCCCGCTCAAAACGGCCCAATTCTCCAAGCTGATTAGCACACAATTTCAATCCGAATGCTCAACAATTTCTGACGCAAGAGCTTCCTTCCAGGGTTCTGAGGAGAATGCCGGAGACTCCAGCAAGGACAAAGTAGTAATCAGCCACAGTCGCAACAGCAGCGACAGTTCCGGGTACCACGAGGCATCCGTGCTGAGCGACAACCCCGACTCTGCCGGGAGACTGCCAGAAACGTTGCCGAGGAGAAACAGACCGCCGATCGAGACGCCCAGAAAATTGGCGCACACGTCGCAGTCCAGCAAGAGCCTCAGCAATCTGGCTTTCGTCCCCGGCACTCTCACCCACGGGATCAGCAGCACTTCGTTGAGTTCCGCAGGTGAGGCACCAAAGAACCAAATAGAATATTTTATTCTACCCCTGACGAAACCTCCTCCCGCAGGTCTGAGAAAGAAAAGAACAGCGCCTCCTCCGCCAGCTACCAGACCCCTCTCGTCCGCGATCTCCACCCAAGCGCTGGAGCGCATAGTCGACTCCGAGGAGTCCCTGACGTCCGACATGGAGCCCTCCAAGCCCGCGTCGGACATCGGCGAGAGCGAAGCTCGCCCGAAAGCGAACTCGGACATAGGAGTGACCACCGCGGGCACGAAGCTGTCCCCGGACTTCGAGCCAGAGCCAGCGAACCCGGAGCCGAAAGCCAGCAAGCTGGAGGTCGCGCCGCGCCACAGAGCCGGCTCCGCGAACGCCAAGCTGCCCGGCGGGGAGCCGAGGAACGTTGCACCCGTAGAAGACGCTCCCGTAGACGCTAGAGTGCCGCGAAAGAGAGGTAAGCTAGCGCGCAGCTACGGTAGCATAGAGGACAGCGCGCCCTCCTACAGTTTCGTGTCGAGGCACAGTTTCGAGCGAGCGCTCGAGGCGGAGGACAGAGCGGGGACCTTCAGGAGGCACAGAAGCCTCTTCGACTCGGAGAAGATCAAGCTGCACTCGAGAATCGAGGAGTGTCGCAGGAGTTTCGGTAGAAGTAGAGAGTCCTCCGAGGACCCGAAGGTTAGGCGTCTTTCGCACCGTTTGCCCGCGTCGAAGGCCGGTTCCCTGGACTCGGGGGGCGGCTGTTTCGATCCGGGTCCCAAGCTGCGCAAGTCTCGGAGCTTTGCCTGCTCGGAATTCGTCCCCGCGACGATCAGGGACTGGCCAAAGACGGTTAGTCTTCACGGGCGCGGCCAGTTCTCCAGTCGGGAGTCCTCCGACTCTCGGAGCAGGCTCGTTAAGATGCAGACTCTGGCGAATTTGGAGGACATAGAGACGGATATCGAGAGTATGCCGGAGTGCGGGGTACTGGAGGACAGGTTCAGCCCTGGGAAGCTTCACGATAATTATATTTGCGGGGGGAAGTGCCAGGCGAAGCTGAGGCACAGCTCGAGCTTCCAGAGCGGCTTCAGGCTGAGGGAGACGAAGATAGTCAGCAGCTTCGAGAAGCCGAGTCTAGCCGGCTCGCAGAGCTTCTGCGGTAGGAACGGTCTCTCGGGAAGCAGGCCGGATTTCCTCGAAGACAGGCAGCTGCAGTTGGGCAGCTCCAGCACCACTGATTGCTACAGTGGCTCTATTTCTTCCGTCCTCGGCGGAGACCACTTTCAGAGGCAGATTAGCAGTCGTAGGTCTGATATCTCTCCGCCTCCTCTGAGCACCTTGCAGATATTCGCGATCTCTACCAAACCCTTGGACATTCCAGTCGCTGCGATAGATCCGGTACATAATAATGTCGATAAACTACCATCGCTTCCTATCATTCAGCGCAGCGAGCGTAGGGTGGAGTCGGAGAAGAAGCTCAGCATCTTGGAGCCCCCTCCGCCTGGCTTGGTGAGCAGGCAGGAGTCCACGGAGAGCTGGAACAGGTTTCTCCTCCAGCTGAATTCGATATTGGAGAGTAGAGTCGGGGAATTTGTTTAGCTGTTCGCGAGTAAGGGTTTTGATATTCTGTTTGCTCGAGTCTGTGTCAATTTCAGCGTCGAAACTGCTCGCCGGAGTCTCCGTTCTATTCTCTGCCTCGAGAATCGCGACTTCAAACCTTCGCGAGTTGAAGTCAATATCGCCTTTGAGCTCGGAACTGTTCTTTTTAGGTTAGGTTTATTGTCCGGCCAGGCAAATGGCTCGCGAAGGGTTGACCTGCGATTTAGTTCTTTCTCCCTGTAGATCGGCGGCTTTTAAAAACGATGCGAGCGTAGAAGCTGCTCATTTGCCATTTTAAAGTCCCCGTTTATTTTATCTCACGTTTATGTATTGGGAAACTTAGTGGGGGCGTGGCTTAGATTTCAGCGCTGTGGTGGTGAGTTGGCGAACTATCGAGGGTAGGCTCGGAGTTACATCAAACATTCCGAATAAGTATTTATTAATCGAATAAGGGAAACTTTAGTGTTCTAAAAAATATTAAAACACTCGTTTTCGCAACATATCTAAACACTGATAATCATGACGATGGCTTGGTGCGCACGTGTTGTATGCCCGCTTTTAGCGTTTTCGAGGAAAACAGGTTCGAACATTCAGTGGTACTTTATAATTAAATAAATACTTCTTGCATTATCACATATATGTAATACAGGTTTGACTTAAAATAAGTAATTAGTAGTACAAGTCAGAGTCTGCAAAATTATAATAATAATTCGGTAATAATACTTCGAAGATGGACGTGCTATATGTAACCAAGTACAAAGGAAGAAAGAAAACGAATGAAAAGAATAATAACTGGAAATAATCTTTAAACTAATATTCTATTTATTTTGAAAGTAACAGGAATAAAATAGTAATTATTCGTTTTCATTTTCGCAGTTGACATTTTCGTAGTTTTTATTTTTGTCAATGTCCATGGGGATTGGAATTACATCACGCGATTTTGCTGATGGTATGCTATCGATAAATGCCTTGTAGTATTCAGGAATAATTCCGTTGTTTAAAAGATACAGAAGATCTTTTTTCTTCGCGATAGATATAGGAAGACTTTTCTTGAAATTTTTTATTTATCGTCACATTTGTCCAAGAGTATTTTCGTCCTCTGGCACGGACATACAACATTTATGCACCCAGCATAATGGATTCAGGGACATACAATAAACAAAAATATCATTTTTGACGCATTTACAGAAAAAGATAAAAATGTGATTTGTATACAGCATAAAGAAACAGTCAAGAAGTATTTGTTGCACATAAAGACTGAAATTTCATAAAAAGTGGACGTGCAATATGTGTGCAACTAAGCCATCGATATGGATTTCGACCTGCTCTCGGTAGTTGAATTTTCCGTCACTAGTTGGCGTATCGAAATTCTTGGTTTCCCAATAGTTCATTTCTCCCGCGAGTCCTTGTAAAATACGCCCTGTTACCCGGAGGAAAGTATAATCTCCCCCAGTCTGCATGCTTGTAAAAGTCTGCGGTCCCAGTGCACGAAAATTTGTCTCATCAACGTGTCCCGTCCACCCGCTTGCCAATTACTCTCCGGTGATGGTTTCTTCTTTTTTTTTTTTCTCTTTCCCTCTGAGTACAGCCGGAGAACCCGCTCCGCTTCCCAAGCCTAGAAAAACCTCTGCGACCGGTAGCACGTTGGCGAGGCCCCAGGTGCCGAAGCGCAAGCTAGCGCCGCCCTCCCCGTTGAGTAGAACCCTCAGCTCCAGCAATGTAGACCGCTCGCCGAGCACCGCGAGCGACGCGAGCTCGAGCATCCCTCGCGGGGCCAGCGTGGACAGCTTCGAGTCTGCCCGAAGAAGCTCCGTCAGGTCCGGCGGGAAGCCCGAAAGCGGAGAGAAGGTGGACGCCGCCTCCGTCTGCTCCACGAGCGAGGACGAAGTGTTCTTGACGCCTGGGATCGACCAGAGCGACGCGTGCTTCGATTACAACTCGATAACCTTGGAAGAAAAGGAGGAGGAGGGGTCGCTGAAGACGGTAGAAAATTCTGGTAGGGAATCGAGCGACCAGGAAGTCCAGGAGAGTGGAGATCAGAGTACCAAGTCGTCGGCGAGGAGCTCCCCTCGACGGGAGAAGAAACTTTGCGCTGTGATCTCAACGGTGCCGAAGTGCGCCCGCTTGGATCTGCTGGCGGAGAGCGGAGATCTGTTGTCGAGTGTTGAGAGGGGCAAGAAGGCCCAGGAGAAGCAGAGCGCGGAGGCTAAAGCGGGCGTTGATGAGGCCACGGCGCGGAACAGGGAGCCGAAGAGGGCGAGGATACCTCGGACAGCGTCGAAGTCGAACGATTTCGAGACGAACACGTTGGAGAAACAGAAGAGGCATCTGACGTCCCACGCGGGGGACATCACCTTCGCTTTGAATCTGAATGTCGCGTCTAACGTCGGCCTGCCGCAGAAAGAGGAGCGGGACAATCGTTGCCAGGATGTGGGTGCAGGAGAATTGCATCGCGGATTGGGTGGATCAGGTGCATGTTGCATATCACTACTGGGGCGGTGGTGGGCGTTTATTTTTCTTCCTTGCAAGTTTTCAAGTGACTACTTAAGGGGGTAGGTCACCCTCGATAGTCCTAAAACAGGCCTTTCTTCAAGCGCAAATTTTAAGGTGGTAAATCACAATAGAGACAACTCTTTTTTCTAGTTTTAATCGTTATTCTACGAGCTTTAATATAAAAAAAGAAAATTCTAAGTATCTCTATGTACGCAAAAGTTGTAAGTAAAAACGTAAAGGCGTGTGACTTACCGTTTTGATGGTTTACATAAGGACCTCACCGTTTGATGGTGTACACAAAATCTCGAAAACCGCTTCAACGATTCGGATGGAAATTTAACGAGAGATGCCGAAAACCATTCCCTAAGATCTGTCGGGAGCAGATTTTCGAAAAAAATATAATACAATTTTTATGTTGAAAAATACGATTTTATCGATTTCTTGTATGAAAATATTTTTTTATTTTTTTTTAAGAATTCATCTCGAAATTCTGCTCGCGACACATCTTAGGGAATAGTTTTCTGTATCTCTCATTAAATTTTCATCCAAATCAGTGGAGCGGTTTTCGAGATTTTATGTACACCATCAAACGGTGCACCGCGTACACGCCTTTACGTTTTTACTTACAACTTTTATGTACATAGAGATATTTAGACTTTTCTTTTTTTTGTGTTAAAGCTCACAGAATAGCGATTAAAAGTAGAAAAAAAAGTTTTCTCTATTGTTATTTACCACTTTACAATTTGCGTTTGAAAAAAGGCCTGTTTTAGGGCTATCGAGGGTGACCTGCCCCCTTAAAAATCTTCGGTACTTTGAAAGACGCCTCTGTTTTACAATTAGCCTTTGGGTTCGGGTTTCGTTACTAGAAATTATCTAACGCCCAGAATTCTTGAAAACTGTGACAGAGGAGACTAGTTGCCATAGCTTTCGCGAGGTTCCGGGTTCGTCTGTATATTCTTGACTTCTCTAGATAATAAGAAGGTACTTTTATTTAAGAAAAGGGCACGGTAAGTTATGGGAATATAATTCGAGGAACATTCCAATAACAAATTGTGTCTTTAAGGAGTCATTCTGGTAACCGCGCCGCAAAATTCAGGGTTTTTTCTCAGTGAATGCAATGAATAACAATGTCAAACTTTTGTTTTCATTTAGTAAGTTACTTATAATGTATACGGAACAATTTTTTAAATACGCATTTAATTGTATTTTTCAATGTTATCTGGAGTTACAAATCGCGCGTTTGAAAAGACGGCGCGAGTGATTGTAGCTCACAGACTCATCTGAAATAAAAAAACCAAACTGATTCTTATGAAGTATGAGTACCGCTATCGCAGGTGCCAGAATTATCCACGTAAGTCAAAATTTAACAAAATTGCGCGCATTTAAACTTCAAGTAAAAATGGAGAATTTCGATACTTGAAGTTTAAATGCGCGCAATTTTGTTAAATTTTGACTTACGTGGCTAATTCTGGCACCCGCGACAGCGGTACTCATAATGATTAAGAATCAGTTTGGTTCTTTTGTTTCAGATGAGTCTGTGAGCTAAAATCACTCCCGCCGTCTTTTCAAAGGCGTGATTTTTAACTCCAGATAACATTGAAAACCACCATTAAAAGTGTATTTAAAAAATTGTTCCGTATACTTTATAAGTAGCTTAATAAATGAAAAAAAAGTTTCACATTGTTATTCATTGCGTTCACCGACAAAAAAAACCTGAATGTTGCTGGCGTGATTACCAGAATGCCCCCTTAATATACCACCATCTTTCACCGTTGTTTCAAATTCCTCGATATCTTTCCAAGCAGATGCAAAGCTCTCGCAAACGGACGTTCTGCTGCAAAAGGTGTCCGACACCCTGTCCAACTCTCTGCCCGTGTCGCCTCCCAGCGCGCGTGACCAGAAGCCGGACGCAACTGGCGTCTCGAAGAAAACGGAGCCCTCCGCGATCAAGAAGCCCGTGAGCCAGCAGGGGAACGACTTCCAGGACGGTGTAATAGTGAGCACCAGCACGCCGAATCTGACGGTGAACTCGCAGCAGGACACCTCGGACTACGTGTCGGCCGCGGACGAAGACCTGTCGATCGCAGATTGGGAGTACCAGCTTCCCGCCCCGCCGAGTGCCTTCAGAGACACAGCCTCCCCGTCCTTCGAGAGCTTCGAAGAAGCCACCGAGTCGCCCGAGTCCTTCGAGGGCCCGGAGATCAAAGGGGGAATCGAAGCGCTGCATAGAGAGCCGAAGGAGAAAGCTCCGGAGATGCAGGAGCCGGAGAAGAGAAGCCAGGAGAAGCCTTACAGACAGCTGAGACCGGAGTGCAGCCTGAAGAAAGAAGTGATCTGCGAGCTGGAGAACAGAATAAGCACGCTGCCTCAGGGTGCGAAGGACTCTGACTCCAGGAGACCCTCGGACAACTCGTCCACCCCTAAAGTTGCTCCCGTGGACAACCCTCTGTCGAACTTCACCATCACGACTTACAGCAGGCAGAAGAATCTGAATATATTCGAGGAGGTGGAGGAGCAGTCTCGCAGGAAGAATGCCGACGACAGGTTCGTCAAGTCGTTCGCGACGTTGTCCAGGAACAGAAGCAGCTCGGAGGAGAGCGAGGACAAATGCTCGAAGGAATTCAACGCGGGAACGCTGCAGGGGAAGAGGAGGGCGAACGTTGAAGACGAGGGGAAGAGGCTGGAACCAAAGACGCAGACGGAGACCTCGCAGAGGTGGCAAGCTGGCAACGAGAAGGGCAACGTTCAGAGATCCAAGAGCTACGTGTCGGTGTGCGAGAGGACCGAGCCCCAAGGTAACCCGGCTCGGGAGGCTGTCAAGAATGGCGGGCACGCGGAGGAAGCGAAGGATGCTGGGGTGAAGAAGGCAACCAGCGTCACCAGCCTGAACGCGACTGCGCCCACGGGCAACGAGAGGTTCTCCCAGTGGAGGGAGAAGATCTTGAAGCGGCAAGAAGAACCTACCAAAGAAAAACAACTGCAGTCTCTACAGGCGAGTACCGTTAAGTAAATTATTTCGCAAGCTTTTTGGTGACTTTCAACGATTCCACAGGTGCTGAAGAGCATTTTGCCGCAGTTGAAGAATGCTCAACAGGCGGAGGAAAATGTGCCCAAAGAATCTGATGACACAGTATTACCAGAGAAAACGAGGTACGCTTTTTAAGTCCGAGTGAAAGTCACTTTACCTTTAGGCGTTATGCCGAGGCAGGCGGCCGAAAAGAGGCGAATGTTTGCGAATTTTTTTTTAAAAAACGCAAGCATATATTTTTACAGAACTTTTTGCACTTAAAAGAGCAACGTTTAAAGAACATTTGGTAATTTTTTCGTAGAGAAATATTTACGTTTATAATAAAATAACAACCGACATCCAAGAAGCCTTTTTAAAAATTTCACTGCCGTTCGGAACCAGGTTATTTAAAATAAAAAAAAAAATATATTTCGTTAGTATATTAATGTATCTTCCGATTTACGGAGGAAATTTCCGAAATATTAATTTAAAACAAAATGCGGCCATTTAAAGTTGAAATCCTGATTTTTTCGTGCAAAAATCACGGGGAAAATCAGGATTTCAACTTTAAATAGCCGCCATTTTGTTTTAAATGAATATTTCGGAAATTCCCTCCGTAAATCGGAAGATACATTAATATACTAACGAAATCTGTTTTGTTTTTTAATTTTAAATAATCTGGTTCCGAACGGCAGTGCTCACCGCAAAACCAAATTTTTAAAAAGACTTCTTGGATGTCGGTTGTTATTTTATTATAAACATAAATATTTTCCTACGAAAAATTTACCAAATATTCTTTAAACGTTGCTCTTTTAAGTGCAAAAAGTTCTGTAAAAATATATGCTTCCGCTTTGTCAAAAAAAATTCCCAAACATTCGCCTCTTTTCGGCCGCCTGAGTAGGCATAACCCCTGAAACGAACGTGGAATTCTATCGACAGGTTTTCTTTCAGGCCGGAGACTGCGTCTACCGAACATTCGGTCGAGTCGAATGTAGTTTCGGCCCAGGACTCTCGACCAGCGCCGAGCAGCAAGGATCCGGAGCCGGGGTCGAAGAAGCCGCCACCAGAGACGAGCGCGAAGCGTTACACTTATTCCGGCCCTCCCGCGATCAGCTTGGGCAGCTGGTCGGAGCGACCCAGCGTCAACATCCAGATTAAAATGGACACGGACTACAAGCTGCGACTGAAGAGAGCCAGTGGCAGGACCATTGTAAATATAAACGGTACGAGGGACGAGATCGACGGCTCGAATTCCGCCGAGGATTCCACGAAACCCCAGAGAGCCTCGAATAAGGGTAAACTCGAAGCTGCGCCTTCGGAGAGGAGGGAGCCCAACGAACTCGCCAGGAAGCTGATCACGCACACGACAGCGTCGGGCTTCAAGAAGCCAGTTCTGAACAGGCTCGCGTCGGAGGCGAAGCCGACGGTCAGCGAGAAGCCTGTGGTGACAGGAGTGGAGCTGAAGAAGAGCTTCGCCGAGGGCAGCGCGGTCGACACCTCGCCCGTGAACTTCAAGGAGCTGACCAAGGCCTTCGGCCAGGACGTCTGCCTCCGGCCGAAGCCCAAAAGGTCCACGTTGACTAGGCGCTCGGATGCCCAGATCGAAGGCGACCCCGGCAAACAGAACGGACACTGTGCTCCCGAGAGAACAAGCTCCAGCGATCAGTACCTGAGCAACGACCAAGACGCCAGGCCCAAGAGGTTCACTTCTATCGTCGGCATACACCCGCAGAGTCAGGGAAGCTTCCCTTTCAGAAACGGGAACCTGCCGGTCGTGAAGGGCTTCAAGATCTCGAGCGCCAAGCTCGACCAGAATCGAAGCAGGGAAGCCTCCGCGGAGACGCGCAACGGCGTCCCGAAGCCTCCGACTATGCCTGTTATCACCGGCGTCACTTTGAAGAACGCCAGGCCCAAGTCTATGCCTGTCCAGGTCGACCAGAGGGACGAGTTGCTGGAGTCGATTCGGAACTTCGGAGGCCGCGGGAACCTGAAGAGCGTAAGCGTTTCGATCTTACGATGCGCTCCTCGCGAAAGATAATTGGTCGGTAGATTCTAGCGGAAGTAACAGGGATTCGCCGCGCGAAAAAAGTATCATTCTCGAGGCGCCAAGGCCTCGGCTATTTGCCTAACGAGATTTCACGCTTGCAGGCTACGGAAAGATGTTAATCCGCCCTCCACCGCCAGGCGACAGTAATTCATTACTGTCGAGGGGCGTGTCTTCTCGAAGGCAGCATCGGTGGCCAAGAATACCACCCCGAAGGATGTCTTTTGGTGCTCTGAATCATATGGAAGTAGTGATAGAGGACGGTCAAGGAGGAGCCTCGAGGAGAAGGGATTTATTTATTTATTGAACCCTCCCGTTGATCGTCCGACTTGTCCCGAATGATCCCGTTCGTTTAGTGGCCAGTAGCCTATACCAGGTTCTGTTCGTCCCTCGATGCGCGTCTGCGTCTTCTACTTGCAGCAGCCGAGCCGGGGGCAGTCTGGTGTCGACAGTCGGGCCGCGTCAGTCGCTCACGTGTACATATCGTGTGTAAAAAGTCGAACAGCTGAAGCGTTATCGGTAGATGATCGAGAATGTACATATCACGTAGACGTGTAAAGTTTTCCGATCGAAGCAAGCGCGACCGGGGAGGGGGGGAGTCTTACAATCGTCGCGTCCAAATAGTCAACGGGCTGTCGAAGTTCGTTAGTAACGGTTTTGCTCATTACACGATGCAGTCCATGCAGTTCTTGTTAAGTTTTGTTTCTCTCGTATCTTTTAGTTGGCCCGACCATTCGGACCTAACCTCCAAATGATCGAGCGATCGTTGGGCCCGAGCGGTTGGGCGAACGTTGACTAACAATGCCCTAATCCTTTACGATTAACATTTAAGTTTCTATCACTGGGACCAAAGGTGACGTCTTTTATTTTACGTACTTGTACAACGAACCTAGATGCGGTAGGGTGTGCGTGTAACTGTCGAATAGTTTCTTTTCCTTTTCGAGAAAAATCTGGTCAGTCGAGCGGAGCTGAGAGTCGGGGATGTTGGGGATGGGAGTCGCCTCTTTGCGACGGGGGGCTTCGAACTTTTGCTCGTGCCGAGGGGAAGAGCTGTTTAATAACCGGCTTGCGTTATCTGTGTTCGAAACGTTTGCGTTGCTTGCGGAATCATTGGGAAGGCGAGGATGGGTTCGTTCCGTTAAAGAGTTTTGTTGCGCCGGGCATTGTAACGAAGTTTGAAGAGTTGGATGGAAAATATCATTGTTGCGTTGATGTTTCGTGGCCGTTGTTTCGGGGAACAGGCAATTCGAGGAGGATTGTTGTCAGTAGTCAACGAACCTGAAATATTTAGTCGTTTTAAGGATCGGGGAGTATTTTACGGCAGGTAATCGTGGCGGAAGAAGGTGTTATACTGTAAATAGCGTATAATGTCAATACTGTATTTAATATTTTCCTTACGTGAGAAATATATTACGGCGACAATTCTATTTACACAAATTATCATTCGCAGTGTCGTTGAAGTTACAGAGGAAGGAACCAGGGAGGGAGGCAACGGGATCGCAGAATTAATGTAAATACTTTATTCCTTGGAGAAATACCTTCCTACAAGTGTCCTTAAAATTAAATACCATTCAGGTCCGCGTTTTGTACAAAGTAGCACCTATTCTCTGCTACGTCGGGAGACCGACGATCGATGTAAAAATAATTTTGCAGTTTGTTGCACTCGTCCATATTGCAACGTACGTGTTAAGCCGGGGATCCACCGGGAAGCTGAGCTGAGCTTGCTACGTGATGCTATGTTATAGTTTAGTTTTTCGTGGAAACTGTTCCATAAGAATCTATCGAAGCTAATTTTTTTAAAACGTAGCATGGCATAGCATAGCTTAGCTTAGTTTCCCGGTGGATTCCCGGCGTTAAGGTGCGATTTCATGCTGACGCTCGACGCTCGTTTTGAGCGGCAAAACTAGTCACGTGACTTTCAGCGTCGACGCTCGTTTTGAGCGGCGAAACTAGTCACGTGACTTTCAGCGTCGACGCTCGTTTTGAGCGGCGAAACTAGTCACGTGACTTTCAGCGTCGGCGCTCGTTTCGAGCGGCGAAACTAGTCACGTGACTTTCAGCGTCGACGCTCGTTTCGAGCGGCGAAACTAGTCACGTGACTTTCAGCGTCGGCGCTCGTTTTGAGCGGCGAAACTCGTCACGTGACTTTCAGCGTCGACGCTCGTTTCGAGCGGCGAAACTCGTCACGTGACTGACGCTCGACCAACGAACGAGCGGGTCACAGAGTGAAGGAGCGTCAAGCGAAAAAACACGGAGCTTAGCTTTTCCGCTTGACGCTGAAAGCCCCGTGGACCGATCACGTGACTGTTTTGTGACGCTCACAATGAGCGTCGAGCGTCAGCATGAAATCGCACCTTTAGAACTCCTTCGAAATATATTTTAAACGTACAGAATATAGGAAGTTAATATCTTAAAAATAGGCGATAGGCACAGCGAGCTTACGAACTAACGATCTTATTAAATATATTGCCATCACAATGGGAGACATATTGCCGAATCTAAAAGTACTTTGCGTACTATACTTGAACAGCGACAGGTACAGTCACACTTCCCATAAAAGATTGCACTAAAGATAACAGAATTAGAGGTGCGCGAGTACCCAAAAATCTCGGAACAACAGTGCCTCCGCGCTTTTTCTTACGAACCGGCAATTGGGTCCTCGGAATTTTCCGGGAACTCGATTCGTCACTTTCGGGTTCTCGCGCGCCTCTAAACAGAAGAGATCTTACATCGTCGTGGTATTGAACCCAACAACTCGACGATCAGTCGTCGGGTATAGCGGTATTGCAATTCCCGTGCCACAGTTTAGTTTCCGAGTCGCACCTCGAATAATTCCCAAATACGTCTGCGTAACCGCGATCCCTCCACCAAGTACACAGCTGCCTGTTCCATCCGCAGTCGATAGTATGAATCAGTTCAGGCATCTCCATTCCCAAGAGCGTATAAAAATCTTGGTCCCCCAAGTGCCCCTAGAAAACAAATCATTAAATCAACAACTCATCAAAACTAGGGCTGGGACTATTCGAATAATTTAATATTCGAATATTTTACAAGTATTCGAATGCTACGAATAAACTTTGAATATTTGAATGTTATTATTCGAATACTGCTCGAATACTTCAGTATTCGAACTACATAAAAGCTTTGTAAAAAATGAACCTAGAGAACTTGATTTATAATTCACACCATACTATTCGAATACATCAGTATTCGAATACTTAACTATTCAAATACTATTCGCATACATCAGCTTTCGAATACTTAACTATTCAAATAGTATTCGAACACTTAAATATTTGAATAGTACTCGAATACTTAAATACTATTCGAATACTTAAATACTATTCGAACACTTAAATATTCGAATAGTATTCGAATACTTAAATACTATTCGAATACTTAAACATTCGAATAGTATTCGAATACTTAAATACTATTCGAATAGTATTCGAATACTTAAATACTATTCGAATAGTATTCGAATACTTAAATACTATTCGAATAGTATTCGAATACTTAAATACTATTCGAATAGTATTCAAATACTTAAATACTATTCGAATAGTATTCGAATACTTAAATATTATTCGAATATTTGAATATTCAAATGTTATTATTCGTATACTGCTCGAATACTTCAGTATTCGAACTACATAAAAGCTTGTAGAAAATGAACCTAAAGAACTTGATTTATAATTCACACCATACTATTCGAATACATCAGTATTCGAATACTTAACTATTCAAATAGTATTCGAATACTTAAATAATATTCGAACACTTAAATATTCGAATAGTATTCGAATACTTAAATACTATTCGAACACTTAAACATTCGAATAGCATTCGAATACTTAAAACATTCGAATAGTATTCGAATACTTAAATATTCGAATAGCATTCGAATACTTGAATATTCAAATGATATTCGCCAAATAATTGAGCAACCGAAGTATTCGAATACCGAAAAATTCGACAAATAGTCCCAGCCCTAATCAAAACCAAAGCCTCTACAATCCACGTTCCATCCGCTACCTTAAAGTGATATTTCCCAGTCATCGCATCAACGCTCTTCCGCCTAACAATTCGATTATACGCAGAAGAATTGCGCAGTCTATCCAGATTAAACAGCACCACTCCGCTGTTGAAGCCAGGATACCCTCCCGACCTCGCAGGTTCTCCGAACAGAGTGTTCGGGTGTTTATTACGGTACAGATACAAAACGTGTCTGTAAACCGGAGTGAGCTCCGGCGCAAGGCCGAACAGAGCTTGGCTTCCGAAGCGATCGAACTCTCCGAAAAGCTCCTTGATGTCCTCGCGGAACTTAGTGTCCGCGTCGAACATCGCCGCTAGGCTCTGCTCGGCTGGGGCTATTCGATGCAGCCCCAGGGATAAGAAGAACAAGGCGTCCGAGTAGTAGGTCCCTGGTTTGCTGCTGAAGTGCGGCGACATCGCGGACACGATGTCCTCCAGCTGCGAAGCCAGCTCGTGCACATCGTAGTAGTGCAACTGGAACAAATCGGTTAGCTTATAACCGACTTGGAATCAGACGGAATGCTACTGGGCCGACGCTTTTACCTTCATGTACTTCCCCGTAGACGACAGAACACCCTCTAAAACATTCTCGGCGACGTCTTTACTGTCGACGTCGGTTATCACGTGGAAAGCTACGTCGACGGAGGAGACTCTCAGCAAAGACTCTGCGAAGATCTCGAACTTCCGCTTCATCGGCGAGTTACTGGCCACTTTCGTGAATATGCACCAGACGTTGTAGTATACTTTCCTCCCCGAGCGATCGATCCTGGAGGTTTTATCCTCGCCAGGGTCGCTCGACTCCGTGGTCGAGGCGTTCTCCCGCTCGCGAGCAGCGCGCAATCTCCAGCGTATACCATTTGACGTCTGGTAACAGTAAAACAGCACCAGGATCACAGCGAGGACCGTCAAGTTTAGAAGCACCTTGCGTAGCAAGAGCATTTAATTAATCGCTCATCGTCGGGCTTCCTCTGTGCGGATTCTTCGCTCGGACTCATGCGAGGCTCTTCATTCGGCGGTACGGAGTGTACTCGGATCACGCTCCATGGCAATCTTGGTCTGTAAATATGCAAATTGCAGTTTATGTAAATATGCAAATTACAAATTGTCCGACGCAGTTCCCAGTAAACGCCGTTCGTTGCGAAGCTGAAAATTGGCAAATGATTACTGTCGGATGATTATAGTGCTGTTGGAGCAAGAACACTAATTTATTCGGACTAATTCGGTTAGATGTTGGATACCACTGTCATCGCACGGATCGTATAACTGCACTGTGCATTTGTTTTGTTCGGAGAATTATATTTGCAAACACTGTTGTAAGTGGATTTTGTAGGCGTGAAGGAGGATCGCGATACGGATGTTTGTTGGGGTTTGATACAGATCTATGGATCCATGGAAATAGATCGAAAACAAAAACAAACCAACGTCGGTAAAACTGGTTTCTGTAACCGTGGTTTGCGCGTATGGAATAGATTTTCGCTTGAAGAATAGGAAAGACTCGATTATTCGTTTATTCGATCATTTGATGGATCGCAGATCTCCTCTGAATATGCAATCATATATTCTGTATAATTGTATAGAATGGTATTGTCGATTTATCGCATTTTAAAGTGTATTAAAATTTCGTTTGTTTCATGGACCATGAAACGCTAGCGCCGCGTAGCGGTGGAAGGGGTGAACTAATATCTGCGCTTGAATGGTGGAATATATAGAATTTATTTGTTTTCTGGGGTGCTAAGCTTCTTGTGGAAGCTGTACAAGTCGTTATGCAACTATTTTCAGCGGCAAAATTGTTTATTTAATGAGCTGAGAAGGCTTTTGAAAATCTGTTCAATTCTTTTCACCGGCTGTAAAGGAACGCCGTGGCGGCATTTAGGCGGGACAGATTTGGCGCGTTTTACAGAATGGTAGATAGTTATCTGTCCCGCGACATCAATAATTGACTAGCGTTTGATAATTGGCGTCGGTCAATAGCAGCCAATAGCTGTGAGCGCTTCATCTCGTGTGCAAAGGGGAGATATAATAAGAGGCGTCACTCCGGGCGGAATCTTTGAAGTCCTTACTTGACCTTGGCATTTAAATTGGTTGTCTATTCGAGCGGGATATTCAAATCGACTAAATGTACCTTACCGCAGTTGGCTGATTATTCCCGAAGTTTACCGATCATTGCCGAATGGGCATTTAAATTGGTTGTCTGGTGATTTCCTTAGTTTATTTCTGTCCTTGTCGAGTGACGCCTCTTATTATATCTCTTCTTTGTCGTGTGTTTAGTACGCGAATGGGTGCGTTTACAGTTGCTAGCGGTGGAGAAATATCGATAGTTGGTACCATCGATATTTTTCGATAGAACCTCTTTCTTTTTGAAGTCGGTAAAAAATAGGTTTCTACGTAGCTAAAATAATGAAGTAGTATTTAATTATAATGAATTTAATAGCCATTCATTCCTATTAAGAATAATTAGTGTATCCACATTTTTAGGCTTTAATCTTAATAATAACGGGGACCATCGGTAACTATCGATAGTACGAAACTACTCGCTTGATCCAGCGTCTGGACTAATGTAAACCCAGCTTTAGTATATATATATATATGAATATGTGACGTCACGCATAAGGGGTTCTCCCGTATTCTCCCGATCACGTTGCCGTCGATAGTGCGTAGTACGATAGTTCTCAATTAATATTGCTGACTCGATTCCACGCGACTCGTTGAACAGATTATAGTTGGTTGCACTTTATCGGTGTTTACAACCATGTTTCGACTTTCGGTTGAAGAGTACGTAGATGAATTAAATAGCGAACTGTTAAGCCAAAGTGATGGGCATTACGATTCTTACCACCTGTCTGTGGAGTTGCTAGAGAATCATAAATTCTGTTGTTTGACTAAATTCGTGGATTTCATAAATCGTTCGGAAAATCTTAATTTACATGTTGAGCGCAACCGTGAATCCGTAAGGCAGAATTTTAAGGAGCTACAAATAGGAACTCTGTTTGGTATATTAATCCGATTTCCCAAAAACATCTTCGTGGACATGGATTCTACAAAAATTAAAACTGCGACTGAACAGTTGATGGATGCTCTGGATTGTTTTGATGCATTGAAAAAAATGGAGATGAACTTTAAATCCGATCATAAAATTTTGTACATGACTGTTTGTTTGACTGAAACAGCACAGTCGTATAAAGAAGCATTGAGAAAATTGGGAACTATTTGTAAAAGCACGGACATAAAATGTTTGGAGGACAATGGTGTCTATTCTAGAGAGATATTTGAGGAGAAATACAATTTAAAATGGGTTCATACAACACCTCGTACGTTACTCAGTTATCATAGTTAAGTGTAATATGAGATTTATTTTAAGTTTATAATTGTTTTGTTTCAGTTCGTTTTAGTTGGCAGCTGAGTTTGCTCGTACTGCGCTCAAGAACACATACTTTTATTATATACAAGGTTACAGCATAATTACAAATATGACTAATATCATTTAATTCATCCCTAATCGTTTAAGTCCATTAGTAATCGTTGTAAATTAAACATTTACAACGTTCTTCTTAAGAAACTATCATCATTAAACTTTGTAATGTTTCCAAACTTCTGGTTTTGTAAGTGGAATATTTTGATTTAAGTTCTGCAGTCAATAAAATTTTTGAATAAATCTTCATTGCCCATAGTTAAACAAAATTATGACAATATACAAATTCTTGCGGCACCCTGCGAACGATTCTTCATTAATACTTTTTCTTATCTGGGTTTCGAGAGTTTCGAATCACAAAAAAGTGCAATATTACGAATTCTCGAAACTCGACTTTTTTGGGGGGTTTCGAGGTTTCGACGTTTCGTGAAAGCCATCCCTTATAGTTTATTTAATACGCTGAGTAAGGTTTTGCAAATTGGTAAATTTCTTTTTACCGGCTATAACATACGCCTGTGATACATGAACATGGGATGTCCATGATGTGAGTCACATCATGTGACGGCATTTAGGCAGGACAGGGAAACAAATATGGAAGCTACAATGATTTGGCGCATTTTACGAAATGATACAAATTTGTCCTTCAACATCAATAAATGGCTAGCGTTTGATAATTTTGGCGTCGGCCAATGACTGTGACCGCTGCCCCTCGCGCAGGGTTGCCAAAAAACCGCCTCATATGACGTGTAGAGAGTAGTAAAGGGGTAAAGGGGGTATCCTCGCGTGGTGTGGACAAGTATGTAGATTAGTACATATAAATCTACACTCCATTCCATATACCCAAATAGCACATGTCGTCTAGAATCCGTCTTTAAGACGTCTTTCAGACTTTCAAGACGTCTTAGGCCGGTATTCATAGTCGCTACTTATTCTTAAGCAAATGCTTAAGCATTCGGGATCCTTTACTAGCTACATACTAGGTTAGTAGAGGATGCCGCATGCTTAAGCATTCGCTTAAGAATAAGTAGCAACTATAAATACAGGCCTTTAAAGACGGCTTATAGATATTTTGTACTATCCCAGATAGCACACGTCGTCTATAAGCCGTCTTTAAGTCGTCTTTCAGACTTTCAAGACGTCTTAAAGACGGATTATAGACGACGTGTGCTATCTGGGATTTGTGTAAGAGAAGACCTACGCTCAGGGATGCCAGATCGGGGACGGGTTCCCTCGAGAGTTTCCCCCACCTCGCATGCACACTATGCACCAATCACGTGCGTGTAGATCACATACGCGACTCCTGCATAGTGTGCATGCGAGGTGGGGGAAATTCTCGAGGATACCCGTCCCCGATCTGGTATCACTGCCTACGCTTCTATCAATTTGCAACCGATTTGCACAGTTCTCATGGATCTGACACACGCGATTGGTCGTAGCACTTTTGCGATTGGTCGTAGCAGTTTCCCTGCCGGTTTCCTACCAATCAACAGTATATCCCTGCGCGGAAAGAGTCCGCTCTAAAGAAATGCAGTATATGCATGCGGGGATTTCCCCTCTTCTACTTCGCACTACGTCGTATGAGGCGATTTTCGGCAACAGTGGCAATCCCGAAGGATTGTAGTCGGTTGTAAGCACTTACTTTATCGGTATTTACTGCCAGTACATTTTGGGAAGACTATTTATCATAATTAATAGACAAAATGTCGGGAAGCTATTGTCCTTACCCTGTGTCTGTGCAGTTGCTACAGAAACATAAGTTTTGTACTCTGGATCAAGGCCTGAGTTTCATAAATAATTATGAACGTACGTATAACTGGCTTCTTAATATACATTGCCATGCTCTAATGAAGGGGGATTTTCTAAAACTACGAAAGGAGGCTCCATTCAGCAGACGTATCCAATTTCCTGACCGTTTCTACATTCACATGGATTGTGCAAAGATTAGGACTGTAACTGAACAGTTCTTTAACGCTGCATTTCTGTTTGATTTGTGGTATTAAAATTCAATGAAGTGTACATCTGGTAATACAATAGATTACATCAGTAATTTGACTGTTGTCCAACAGCCATGTGTCGAAGCGTTTACAAAATTTGCTGATGTTGTTAAGAGCACAGACATTGAACATTTGGAGGAGAGTGGCATCTATTGTAGAGAGTCTTTTGAGAAGAAATACAAATTAAGCTGGTATCCATAAGCTGGTAACTAAGTATATTACTCAGTTATCATAGTCAAGTGTAATATAAGTGATTTTTTTTAAGTTTATAATGTTTTGTTTCAGGATAATTTGGTTGGCAGTCACGTTTCCTTTTTTATATACAATTTTACAGCATAATTACAACTGTGACTGTAATGTATTCAACGATTGTCCTGTAACTCAATTTTAAACTTATTAATAACGACTGTGCATTTATCAAAGTTCTAAATCATTTCTTACAAACACATTCATTCTTCTCCCCCTCAGTGAAAGAAATAGAGCCATCTAATTTTCATAGTATATTCTCTGTTTATTTAAAAAAGCTGGTGTTTGCCAGGGAAATCCTTCTTTCGTATCACAACCCAAATATATTCAGAGAAATTTTTACCCACTCTCCATAGAGGGTGGAAACATTTTCAAGGGCACAAGTTTGACGAACCCCCTGCTTCCTCCCTCCTCCCTGTCCCCGAAGCTGAAATCTGGACCAGCGACGTACCTGTCCCCTGCAGAAGACCTCCAGCAGTATTGATCACTCTGGGAGGGAAAGGCACATTGGGGGTGACCGATGAACACGTGGCACTGGTCGAACTTGGGTGGGAGGGTGTATACACCTCGCGGATGAAAGGACGGGAATAAACTATAAAGTAGGAGGGCTGATAACAATTAAAGAAACCGACGAAAATAAAGTCTTACTGCTGGAGAAAGGTGCATCTCGCACGAGGAAGACTGAGAGTGTTTCACTTGCAAAGCATAGGAGTATTGATCCAGCTAGAATGAGATGTAGATTTGGCAGATTTTCGAGCTTCAGATGTGAGACATTTATTATTGAGAGAGACACCGGGACCTCGCAATTGCTTCTCAGAATTGAAGTTTATGTTGCTGGGAATAATTAGGGAAGCAAATAATGAGTAAAGAATTTGAATTGAATATGTAATTCCTGTAGCTTAATTTAATCCGAAGATAAGTAGGTAGGAAATAGAAGTGGAAGTACATATACAGTTCAGTGACGAGCAGAAACTTCTGCAAGCCCCGAGCTTTCAGGAAACTGCAAAGTAAAAGAAACTTCCAAAGATCCCAAAAAGCTCTTAAAAATTCTCGAACTTCTCCAGAAAAATCCAGAATATTCATTCCTGAGAGCTCTTAATCTCCCAACCCAAGTGCTCTTCGAAAACTCCTCACATCCAAATTCCCGCAATCCTTTAAAAAGAGCATTCCACGTCTTCCGGAAGCTCTTTCTTTTTTTTCTTCCAAAATCCAAGGAACTAGAAACATTTTCCACCCCGAACCCCTGTTTTCCCTCGCCTCGGTAGCCACGGTCTCCGTGTTCATCGAATCGGAGGGCCGTGCAGCGGCTGAAGGTGGCGGTTTCCACCATCTTCCTCTGGGAAGAGCAAGTCGCGCGGGCCCGGAGGAGGGTAACAGACGCGGAAAGGGATGAAACGGGGGAGGGGAGGCTCTCGCCATCCTCCCGAAGCTCTGCGCTCGCGTTTGTACAGTGGTAATGGGCTGTCAGGAGCAGACGTTCGCTGCTCGTGCCTTATATACCAACACTATCACGCTCCTCTTGGTTCCTATCGGCTCGCTCGTATTATCAGCCCCTCTGATTGCATTCGCCTAGTCTCCCCCTTCGCTCCACTCCCTCTGCCACCTAACGTCTTCCAATGCTGTAACCAGGGGAAACTGTGGAGCAACCATCTTTTCCTGGGAGCAGAGAATCTCTGATAATTATCGACATACTTGTATCGGTTCTTCTCTCGACAGGATGATAGTCGAAGGAGAGTTTGTTGCTGGTTTACCGTAGGGGATTTTAGGAACCCATTTAAAGGTTAAACTGTGGGATATTAGTTGAGATTGGCTTCCCAGTTATGGTTGCAATCGAGCTCAGTAGCTTCGAGGATCTAACGACAGACAGTGCCGCTTCGTTTGACTTTATAGCCTTCGTAAACTTCTCCAAACAATTGAAAACACTAACCCCGCCTGAATTCTATATTCTAATTCGCTGCTTCTTTCCAGGTTTGCAGCTCCAAGAAGTCAACGGAAGCTCCGGAAGACCTGGGACCTCCTCGATCTACCAATTAAGCAGGCATACTTCACGCGATATTTATAATTCATTATTGAGCTGCAGGCTCTACGTTTGGAATCTCCGTTTCTTTTTAGAGACCCGCAACGTGACGTGGCTCATCCCTCGAGGAGCAGCGTTCGCTAAGAAGAATCTTAGGGTCGGAAGAAATGGAATACGGGTCCGGGAATCAATTCTCCCCGTGTATCCTCGTCGAAGAGGGTGGCGAGTGGTTTTTCGAGGGTGGCGTCAAGGCCACGCCTGCCACCACGGTTAGGCCACGCCCTCGCAAGCCTACCCCCGTAGGGTCCCTCGCGGAAGGCCGAAGGGCTAATAATTCACGTCACCAGCACACCCCACCATAAAGAGTCAGCTACAGGCGGCGAGCTCGTATATTCCGTATCAAGCGCGCCGCTACGAACGTTATCCAGTCCCAGTTACTGTTAATTACCGATCATCCTCCGTAATTAATTGCCCCCCGACTCGCGGAACCGCTCCCCATCCGGCTGAGTCTCTTGGAATCGTTGGAGGCCATTCGATACTCGGTACTGCGTCTTTATGGTAAAGTTTGCGAGGGGATTGTAGAGGAAGAAGGTTTAGAACTTCGTAAACCTTGTTAATTAAAGCGCTTCAGTATTAGGTTTCAATTGGCATGGGGGACACTCTCTACTTGTTATACCAAATGAAATACAGTAACAATTGGTCCACTGGGCCTTCAGCCGGGGATCCACCTGGAAGCTAAGCTGAGGTAGCTTAGCTTTTGGTGGAAACGATGTTGAAGCTCTATTTTTCAAACTTGGCGTAGCGTAGCTTAGCTCAGCTTTCAGGTGGATTCCCGGCTTTACAATTTTGAAGCTACAGTGTTCTTCGTTTTGTATCCTGATCCTCATAACAATGGTGTGCGTCGCTGAGTCAGAATTTAGTTGAATTCCGCGACACTAAGACTTCGTGTTAATGGAAGGCTTTCTTCCTTCATTTTCAGCCAATAAAAGCTTTGGAATTTGATTAGCACTCTGCCCGGGAACAATCACTCCCAGGGCGATGGGAAATAACGACGAAACGTCCGAATGTAAACGAGTCGATACGTTACATAATTGTCAGGCCAGTTAATTATCTCACTCCGGCGGAATCGTTGCAATCTGGCACCCGGGGAAGGGGCAGATAATAAATGACAAAAGATGATATCGATTTTCAGGACTGGACCGCCCGGGGGATGCCAGCCCTGAAAACATTCACGCGTGCAAAATGAATATAAATATTTAAATTGCCAGGAGCCAGCGATTCATTTCCTCTGTCAAAAACCATTGATCACAAAAGTATTGCTTTTAAAACCTGCCCTCTGCTGTGCTGGAAATACAGTATCAATTATACTGTTGCCAATACGCGAATAATTGTTCCAAACTCTCTTCTTCCTAAAGCTGCTCGGTGCAATTTTTATCAAAGTAACTCCACAGAATCTCCCAAAACCTTTTCTTCCTGAAAATACTCGCAAGGGAACACCGCGAACCCGCACTCACCGATCGGAACGCAACTTTGTGGGTTTGTAGAGTGACTCAAGACAAGAACAACGCTGTGTTTTATTCGGGCCCTATCGCCCTTTAAGGTTGTGAAAACTAACCTCAAAGTCAAGTAGGCACTTTCACTTTATCGCGTATAACTCCCAAACTACAACAGACAGAAAGAAATGTTTCAAACAAAAGTTTAATGGTGCAATGAACACTGCAAACTTGCGTTAACAAAATTTTGAAAAAAAAATGTTTTTTCGTTCAGATATTTTTTTTAAACTCTTTTCAAAATTTTGTTAACGCATGTTTGCAGTGCTCATCGCACCATTAAACTTTTGTTTGAAACATTTTTTTCTGTCTGTTGTAGTTTGGGAGTTATACACGAAAAAGTGGAAGCGCCTATTTGACTTTGAGGTTAGTTTTCACTTCCTTAAAGGGCGATAGGGCCCGAATGAAGCACACCATTGTTCTTGTCTCGAGTCACCCTATGAACCCACAAAGTTGCGTTCCAATCTGTGAGTGCGGGTTTGCGGTGTTCCCTTGTCAGCTTGCATCAAAGTTGTAAATACAGTAAAGTGACCCAACAGGATATTCTAATCGCTTTATCTTCGATACTTGTGGCGTCTCCTGTAAATGGGCCAGCAAAATAGGAATTCCCATGTGACTGTTCTCAAGAGGCGACTGCCAGAGATCCGGGCCACAGATCAAACCGATCAGGGACGCTCACAGGACGTGAACCCGGTGAAAGGAGTCGACTTCGCCCGCCGGTGGTCGGTAGTTGGCCCCTCAAATTAGCCACAGTGACATATTGAAGAGTGCACGGGGTTCCCCCCTCGTGGCCCGCTATTAAGCACAAAAGCAGTGCCCTGGGAAAATCAACTGACGCGTAACTAAACGGTGTATCATTAATTCCGACGTGTATGTTTATATCGGCTGCGTTAAGCAGCGTGCAACGCGCGTTTGCACGGCCAATTTTGCCGTGACAATCGCAGCTCTCTGGCCTGCTTCGCTCTGCTCTCTCATTCCATTTTTTACTGGGCCTCCGTCGAACCCCGTTTCGAGTGGTGCGCTTGATGGCGGAGCGGTGATCGCTCGGGTTTTTGTTGAGTAATTCCTTGATGCGATAAGGATTTTTAAGAGGCGTTGGCCTTGGTGATCTCCATTTGGCGGACATCCTTGGGCGATAGAAGGTAGTCCAGCCTGCAGGGGAACTTGAGGTGGACCTGGCGAAGAGTAGTCTAATTAGCAAGATTCGTCGGAAACGCAGAATATCAAACTTTGTTTAAATCAGAAGATTTAAATTAAATCGGGAGATTTAAGGAGACCGAAAAGAGGCGAATGTTTGTGATTTTTTTTGAAAAAGCGAAAGCATATATTTTTACAGAACTTTTTGCACTTAAAAGAGCAACTTTTAAAGAACATTTGGTAATTTTTTCGTAGGAAAATATTTACGTTTATAATAAAATAACAACCGACATCCTAGAAGCCTGGCAGTGCTCACCGCAAAACCAAATTTTTAAAAAGGCTTTTTGGGTATCGGTTGTTACTTTATTATAAACGTAAATATTTTGGAACAAAAAAATTACCAAATGTTCTTTAAACGTTGCTCTTTTAAGTGCAAAAAGTTCTGTAAAAATATATGCTTCCGCTTTTTCAAAAAAAATTCGCAAACATTCGCCACTTTTCGGTCCCTTAACCTAAAAATAACATAAATGTAATCTGGACCTAATTAAACTTAATTGAGGCTTCATGGCAGGAAGAAGACGAGAGAAGATTAAAAATACAATTCAATTCAAAAGAAAATAAAAAGGACAAATTGGAATTAAGTAAAGGAAACAAGCAAATAATTAATTCCAGGTCTTCAGGGTCTAAAATCCTAATAGAAGAGGAAAAGGGGAAGCCTCCATTACTCTACCAGCACAAAATACTTAAATCTACAAGCAATGCTAATCACTCAAAGCTTAATACCACCACTGGCAACAGATTGTATTCTGAACGTAGCCTTTCCACTTAATTTTCCCCTCTTCATTCTCTCGTTTTCAATTCCCCTATCCTGTCCACGACAGAAATTCGCTCTTCACCCACGAAATTTATACTCTTCCTTCTTTTTTCCGCGCCACGCGGCGGAGCTTAATTTCAGCCCAACTCTGATTCCGATTTCCGTTTCTTCGCCAGCGCGCGTGTCTACCTTTCAACGTTCTGTCTTCCCTGACACCTGACCCTCTGTTCCCATTTTTCCTCCTTCCCTGACACTTCGCTCCGCGACGAACTGGCTACCTTTCGTGCCAATCACCGGCCCTGCAATCGCCGAAGGTGAACGTCGATAATCCTTGCCGAGAAATCGACGTTTCCGCTCGACAGCTTTATCCCATGCACATTCACGCGTCCAAGGTGAGATGTTTCACCTGCGAAAAACCGATCGGACCGCTCTGACGTCCAGTTTGCTGACACGGTTTGCTCCTCTGCTGTCCAATTCTCCAGATGCATCTTCGTCAAATTGCTGGCTGTGTACTTGGCTCCTTGGTAGCAGGGGAAGTCCCATACAGAATTTGATGCCCAGTTCTCTTAAGATCTGCTGTCTACTTGACTTTCGCACAGTTAGGTCCCAGCGTAAGCAGATGTTAAGCAGCAGCCCTCGAAAAAGAGTTCATAGAGAAGGATTAGAAGGTTTCTAGGTTTTTAACCAGAAGTCCCACGAAGAGTTTGATATCTGCGCTACCTACTTCTCCAGAGTTGTCATCTATTCAGCTCCCAAGATTCAAAACTCCACTACCAACTGAGTATTAATAATTAAAAGAATATTTCGCAAAGAGCTTGCAAAAGGCTGCAGCGAGGATTCCCCAGGAGCCTTTCCTCAGCTTCAACTCTAGCAAGTTACACGAGGGTAAGTCTTTTATCGGCCTGAAAGAGGAGCGCGATTCCTCCAGGGAGGACCGTGCAGGAAGAGGAGAGAGAAAGGACTGACAGAGGGAGCACAGGACTTTTGCGTGCCCCCCTCGTTTTCTGGCACGTCGGGGTTGCCCTGAAGTCGCCACGTGCCGTCGCGTGCAGACCTTTTGTCACGGCCTCGGCCTCTCCTTCGACCCCGCGGAGGGGGAGGATCGTCGAGATCTCGACGTGCAAGGACACGTGTAGCAAATAGGCTTGGTGGCTCAAAGCCTGTTTGCTGCGGACCACCGGCGTGACGGTCACCCTGGGCACAATGGAGCGTGCGGTTCTTCAGCTCCGCTCGATTGGAAGGATCAAAGACAGCGGGGAAATTGAACGGGTAACGTGTAGCCTGGGCGAGGCACAGGTAATTTTCCGCAGGGGCGCGGTGCGCTGCTTTGGCAGCGGAGGACGAATTAGATTGTTTCAAGGGGATTCCTGGAGTTGGAGAAGAGTCCGGTAATGCTCATCTGCTTGGGGGCTTGTGTTTAGTTTGGTATTGCGATCTGTTGGAATTCTGCGCTTGGGAACTTGGAGAATACTTAGAATTTACTTAGGATTGACGCAGGCTTAATTGAAGAGCTGTTAGATCATAATTCTGTGCAGTTTCTTTAAGACTTTAAGGGCGGGTGCTAGTTTCACATGCACTTCTTAGACAATTTTTGGTATTTTTTTATGAAGCATCTATTCAACATTTCGCGCCACAATTTGGTTCATATATTTATCCATGTTCGAGTAATGTTTGCAAATTTTATTGAAGAGGAATAATTAAAATTTGTAGCCGTGCAGGCGTTTGAACGCATTCGGTATAAAAAAATTCTGTTCATCGGAAATAGAAAAACCAAAATGATTCTTAATTAGGATGAGACTGTAGCGGAATTAATTTAATCATGCTTTTTTATTACTCTTTTAGTCCCCGAAAGATACGAAAAGCATGAAAAAATCGATAGTCAAACTTCAAGGTGCCGCCATTTTTTTCACTGTCGATTTTTCCTTTCATTATTAAGAATAATTTTGGTTTCCTTATTTCCGCTGAGCCATAGGAGGACTCCTTTTTGTACCGAATGCGTTCAAACACTTGCGCTACCACAGATTTTAATTATTTCACTCTAATAAAATTTGTAAACATTACCGAAGCTTGGATAAATATATAAACCAAATTGCGACGGAAAAGGTTGCATAGATGCTTCATAAAAAAATATCAAAGATTGTGTAAAAATAATCGCGCTTTACACTAAATAGAATACCCGCTTAATTTAATTTTTAATATCGAAAGAAGTGCTCTAGGAACCTGTAACTCCAAGTAAAATGGCCACTTCCTTCATAAACACAGCAAACGGATCTCCCAGGTAAATTTTTCACAATGAATTACCAAGTATTACCAATCTTTCCTCCTCCTTCTTCCCCTTTAACAACCCCCACGACCCCTGTGGGTGCTCTCTTTGTCCACCAGCGCTCTCTCCCTCCATTCAGCTCTTTTTCCAACGTCAGACCGTCGATTGGCCGCAATTCAGTGTCGCGTCGTTGCACACAGTTTGCGGCGGTGAACGTCAATTGCATTGCTCCGCATATTTCATTCCAGACGTGACCCAGGCCTACAGACGCTTCGAGGGACTCTAATGATAATCTTTGTGGAGGAAACCCCAGAATTTCTGCCTCCAAATAACTGTAAAAAAATCCACAAAACGTTGCTAATTAAATTAGGCAACTGTGATAATTTACCTTGCTTAACACACGTAGCAACCCATTTATTCATTTTTGCTTTAGCAATCTTTGTCAAATAAGCTGAATTAAAGCTTCTAACGATCTTGACACTTTTGGTTTTTATAGAATAGAATCCAGATCAGGATTTAATCTTGAGGAAGCCTATAGTTCAGGGCTGCACAAGGAGCTGTTTTCGGCGCCTAGCGGCGAGCAACCCGCCTGTCCCGTTGCTAAAGTTAGAATCGGTGAGAACTGCAGAAGTGTATGTGCGTGCTCGTAGGCTCGTAGCGTAAGTATAAATGGCTGGGTTCAAGTCATTCCAAATGCACGTACACTACTGCAGTTCTCCTCACCGATTCTAACCTTAGCAACGGGACAGACGGGTTGCACGCCGCTAGGCGTCTAAAGTAGCTCCTTGTGCAGCCCTGCTATAGTTAAATAGAATAAAAATGTTTCCAATGCAAATTCAGTAAAATTTATTAGTCGATTATAAAGAATAAAATCCAGTTTTCTTTTCTTCTCACAAAATCCCTTCTTTGGGGGTTGCCAAGGCCCCTTACCCCCCTCTGAGTGCGCCACTGTGTCCAAGACTCGCCGCCCTCAGAAGTATAATAACAATTCATCTTTCTATCTTCCCAAATTCAAAGTTCATCAGTTTCTCCCTCAGCTTCCTCTGCTTCGAACTCTAAAAAATCAAACCCAACATCCTAAGTCCACTTTCTCCACCACCTCCCCAGCATTCTTCCCCACCTTGCCCTCCAGGAAGCAACTTCTTCCAAAGAAAAGTGTGTCCCAATGATACCCACTAGTATTCTCATTGAAGAAACACCAGGGGATCGCGGATATCCGAGCAAACATTTAATTCGCGATTACACCGTTCCGAGGGGCTCCTCGACCGTGGGGTGGCCACCCCCCTGTCAGCACCAGTTCCTCCAGACACACATACAAGCACCGAACAACGGGGCACCGTCCCAACCCCTCGATAATAGAGATTTCACGCCGCGGGCCCCACTTCGGTTCTCACAGTAGGGGTCTCCCTACCTGGCCGATCATCCGTTGTCCACCGAAACAGTCCTACCCTCGGCACAAGCAACCGGACAGTAGATTGCCTGCCCCGTGAACGGGGCGAGACGCGTGCCTCTAAGTATCTGTTTATAGTCCCCGGGGATCAATTTGTTTGCTAAATTATTTATTGGTCAAATATGCTGGCGCGGAAGGCTCCCTGGCGCCTTCTGTACCCGCGGATCTGTTTGACGTGCGGTTTGGGAAAAGTAAACTAGAGAAATTTCGCGGCCATCCTCTTGTTCCGAGGCTCTTTCTTCTTGATAGGCTTTGTGGCGCTGATGAATGGTGTGGGTTGTTGAAACTTGGCCCCGAAACGAAGTGGAAGCTTGGGCTTCGAAGTGCAGGGTTCTTCATCCGGTGGCTCGGGGAATTTTCTGGGCCGCAAAAAATTTCGCTCGAATTATGTAACCTCTACGTTAATTAAAAAAAATTAAATTAGATTGTAATTTTATAATGTTAGATTTAATAATCTATAGTAGTATTTGCATTGATTTTTATTTCTGGCTTAGCCGCAGAGTCGTTTTTAGCTCCGAGCTTAGGGACTTCATTTTATAAAAATTAAATGAATTAAGGATAATTGTCAAGGTATCAATTTTTCTAGAATAGATTTTCGACTAGCTTAAGTGTTACCTGTGTTCACTTAGACCAGGGCTGCACAAGGAGCTGTTTTCGGCGCCTAGCGGCGAGCAACCCGCCTGTCCCGTTGCTAAGGTTAGAATCGGTGAGGAGGTGCATTTGGTATAACTTGAACCCAGCCATATATACTTACGCTACGAGCCTACGAGCACGCACATACACTACTGCAGTTCTCCTCACCGATTCTAACCTTAGCAACGGGACAGGCAGGTTGCACGTCGCTAGGCGCCGAAAACAGCTCCTTGCGCAGCCCTGAATTAGACGTTTTCAATAACATCGACTTTTGCCCCGGGCTCCGCAAACTTTAACCCTTAGCGCCGGATATATCCGGCAGCCATCTGATGACCTAGTCGTTCCTAGCGCCGACTTTAGTCGGCATCTCCAATAATTTAAAAAAAAAAGTTAAAAGCACTTTCGCGGAAATGTATGCCGTAGCTAGAGGGTTAAGGGCGGTTCTACTTAGTCGTCTAAAAAGGTTGAAGAATGCTACTAAAGGGAATAGTAGTATTTAGAAAATAAAAAATTGAGGCTGATAGAAACGTCCTGCTTAGAAATCCTCGTGTCTTCCTCTGTGATGCTCGCACCTCCTCCTTACTTCCCATTGATCCCAGTATGAGGAGTACAGTGTAGTCGCAAAGGGGTTGACGAGAGTTTAACACAGAGGACATCGAGTCTACCTACACGTACCCAAATAGCTGGGAAAGTCGTAGATGCTCCAAGCAGATCTCGGTTAGCCAACGTTCTCTCCCTCATGGGTACGTGACAAATTGAGATAAATAATCGTTTGTGGGGACACAATGCCCTCTCGAAATTTGCCACGGCGATACTCGAAACGGCACGCTCCAGGGACCGTTTGCTGACTGATACTCGTAAAACCGATACACTCCAGTTGCATCTGGCCTCTCAGGAATGAGATACTCGGAGATCTTTGTCAGCGGTACGCAGATAAGTGCTATCACGACTCGTTAGCCTGGAGAACGATCTCCCATTTCACAAAAGCAAGCGGTATTCTCTTCCCCAAACGTTGTTGTTGCATTAAAAATTCTTACATTAATTTATTTCGCTCGGTACTCGAGTCAGTGGGGAGTCAGTTGCTACATTGAACCCTCACGCATGAGGAAATTGAATTTTTACTCGACGGATAACATCGGGATATGCAAATTGCTCGTGAAAGCCAGCTCAGATTCTTTGTCTGAGGCGTGTCTCTCGTCGGTTCCGCGGCTAATCCCAATTATGCGCGTGGATGGTATTGGCGGTGCTCGGCAATAGTAAGTCGGCGGAGGATTCCAATCCCGATGTCTAGACACTGGTTTCCCGACGGGAGCGGCGACAAAACTTCGCCGGCTCGCCAGGTACAACCCTACCGAACCACCATTGTGATCGTATTAACACCTTGCATAATTGCATCGCCACCGACGCCGCCGCGTTCCTCATTGTGCGGCCGCTAAACACGTCTCATTTGAATATTGGCCCATTCATATCTCTCTGGGAAGCCTGATCGCTGATAAAGGGGAGCCACGGCTCTCTGGCCTCTTCCTCCTCGGCGCCGCGCTCTTTCTCAGGCTGTCAGCTTCCTCTAATCATGCACTGTTTCACCTACAAATTTCAATCAAGCATTTTATTCGGAGGAATTGCAGAGGGTGGCCGAATTATTATACTCGAAACATTTTCGTCAATTTTTCGGATCATTTTAAAACGGATTTAGTAGGATCAAAAAAAGATCTTAAATTGGCAACTGAAGGTTCTGAAAGGAAACTTCCTTAGCTTTCCAAAACACTCGTGAAAATTTGTCTACGATCATGAGTTCGCAAATTATAAGCGTTCAAAGTGAAAAGTACCTTTTTTGCTCTGATCGCGAATAACTCGGTCAATAAAAATCACACAACAAAACCAAAAAGAACGAAATTAAAGAGAAATGTTTGGTCTATCAGAGCTCTTCGTTGGATTTACCGGGAAAATTTTTTTTGACTCAGGCACACGTTCAAAGTAGGCAAAAATTTCTGAAACTTCGTTTTTTACGCTTCTTCTTGATAAAACAGTATCATAATACATGAGAAACTTGATTCAAAAACTAGAATCTTCAAGCGTTAAAGTGTGCTTTTTAAATATTTTTTGCAACCATTTTTTGTGGAGAAACAGCCATTCTATCGCTTAGAGATTACAAAATCTCGAACCTTTTTGTTTGAGTATAATTATTCTGGCGAGTGAACTCGGTGGTATACAGTAGTGACCAATAAAATACTGCAGCGAGGGGCAAAAATTTAATTTAAATAGAACTTTCGAATAGTTAGTAAAAGTTAAAAAAATTAATTTCGAATGAAAAGATTAAATTCGTCAAATAAGTTAAACTTAAAGGAACGGAAGGATAGTGTTCTCTTCGCGATGCTCCTATTCCGCTATAAATGCATATTTTTCCTTGTAAATTTTTTTTTGCAGTCTTAGAAGGTGATAGAATAAAGCTACAAACGTGCAAAATGATACGCGCAATAATTGTTTCTTTTTTAATTCTCGAAACATTAGGTTTCTTCATTAGGAGATTGATATTTTTAAGGTGATGCAATTTCTACAACCACTGCTGCACATCATCATCATATTTTAACAAGAAGCTTCAAACATCTCGAAAACTTTTTCAGTTACAAGCTAGACACAATTGAGTCGTGCCAATGTAACAATAATTAAACTATCTCATTTAAAATTTCATATTTCTCCACTCTTGAGTATCCCAGCTCACAAAACTCCAGTAGCTTCACTCTCCCAGTTCGTTTTTCAAGAAAAGAAGGAAAGAGTTTTCCCCCCTCAAGGGGAGCCTAATCAGCCCAGAGTAAATCAATACCAGTGCACAGTAAACTCCCCTAAAATCTAAGAACTTCTCAGCAAATCTCAGCACTACAAACTCGAGAAAAAAAGAATAAACCTATCAAATACAAAAAACCAGCAAAAAGCTCATCGACCATCCACAATTTTCTTCCCCGAGAGAAGCTCATCTCCTCTCCCACGAGCCTCCCCCACCCCCAAAATCTTCCACCCCTCGAATTTCCATATTTAAGGAGCCTTCTCGAAAGAAAACTGAGAAAAGAGCTCCTCGACGTCCCGGGTTGGTCGGTCCGCCGCCGAAATTGAAGCCCCTCTCGCTGCCCGAGCGATTTCACCCCCGCGAGGGTGTGTAGAGGGATGGAAATAAAATTTCAGCTCGGCAGTAACAATGAGCCGCAGGACCGCGGGAGATAAAACGCTGGCTGTTAAGCCGTGGGCCAATCGCGAGGACCTCTGATAGTCGCTCTCACCCTGGAACAGCCCCGATTGGGCAGAGTCTCCGCCCAGGGGTTGTATCGATCATCCCCTTCGCTCGTCAGGCGCCTGCGGTATATAAAGCAGCCTCCCCAGGGACACGGGCGATAGTTGGAATCCTCTCGTGGACCTCGTCCCCCCAGGAACGCGAAGTGACCCGGAAAAAGAGACCAAGACGTTCGCTCCGGTAGATCTGGGGGAGGATTGGTAGGGAGGAAGGGGTTGGTTACGCTCGCTGGTAGCGGTTCTGTGGACCAGAGGACCTGGAGGGATATTTCGGAGATTGTTGAGTATTATTTTAATCGCTGAGGGAAGATCGAAGGATTCGGAGAAGAGCGCTGAATTTCGGGGTTGTTCGTATTCGGGGGTGGCAAGTGAAGTGATTAATGAGCTGGTGAGGAGGAAGAAGGAGGCATGGCGAGTCATTCTACGTACGAGTACGAGGACAGGGGGCAGAGAATGCGACACAGAGTCGGGGCCACCTCTAGAGCGGCTGACTCCACTGTCGCCTGCACTAGGTGAGGCTCTATGAGTTTAATTTTTGGCTTTCGGGATCTTCCTTGGGAAATTTCGCTGGGAACGGTGCTTTGGGCAGGGGGGAACTTGATTTTGGCAGATTTTGTAATTTTTTTTAATGAAGTTTGGCTTAATTTGGGATCCTTTTGGAAGTTTTCCTAAGTTGAAGGAATTTTCTTCTTGCAATTCCTTTTAATATTCTACAGTAGTTGAAGGAATTTTCTTTAAAAGGAATTCCAAGAAGAAAATTCCTTCAACTTATTCCTTTTAATATTGTAGAATATTAAAAGGAATTCCAAGAAGAAAATTCCTTCAACTTAGGAAAAGTTCCAAAAGGACCCTAAATTAAGCCAAACTCCATTCAAAATAATTACAGAATCTCCCAAAAATCAAGTTCTCCCCTGCCCAAAGCACCGCTCCCAGCGGGAGAACTACTGTTTCTTTATCTCCCTTCCTTTGGTTTGTGACTGAGGTTCCCAGAAAGTCTCGTACATTGCTGACACACCTATAAAATTTTCGATATTAAGAAATAAGTCAGTAAAATATAAGAAAAGTTCTATTTTACAAGTAGAAAGCATTGAATAGGATTCCAATTCTACTTAGGAGGTCTCGGAGTTTCTGTGAAGCTATAAAATTGACGTTTAATTGCAGTAGTCAGTATTACGTGGCCCCCAGCAGCGACATCAGCGAAGAGGATCTTGCAGAGCTGCCTTCCTGTGTCTATGCGGGCAGATCCGGCCAACACGTCGCGCACACGTCTTCGCACACTCATTCTCCTCTGCACTACCATATGCCAGTCTCTACACCTGGTAAAGAGAACGAGATATTAAGGGGAGGTTCCGGTCTAGAGCCAATAGAAATAGGTGATCTTTAGGAATTAATTAAAGCAAAACTACTACATATAATTTAATGGGACTTTTTGCATTGTATTAAGGGTGTCTTAAATTATAGAAATATATTTTTTGTTTTATAATTAATCATTGCAAACGGCACTGGGGAGTCGTTAAAGTCGAGGCGTCAAAAAATTCATCCAAATCGGTGGGACCTGTATCTCAAAAAGTTATTATCCCATTCGACTGAAACTTTTTTTATTTTGAAGAATATACTTCTGGCTAGGAGGGAACCAGAAAAAATGTAAAAATTACATTTTCTTAGAAAATAACGACACTTGAAGTTTTAAATCACTTTTCCCCTATATCTTTCTTCCTTTCGACAACTTTCAAAATGATAAATTTTCAATTTTTTTGTAATTTTTTTCTGGTGTTCCTAAAAGGTTGAACATTCGAAAAATGAAATAAAAAAAATAGATTTTTAGACCGGAATCTCCCCTTAAACGAATTTCCTTCATCCTCACTCATAGAGTGTAAAATCTTTAAACATTTCAACATTAAAAGAAGAATAACTGGTGATAACTTAAATAATTTAGAATACATCTCCTATTCAAATTAAATTAGCTTCAAGTGCTCCTCAAATCACGATAACTCCAATCCTACAAACTACTTTTAAATCTCGATGGTAAAGAAAAAAGCCAAATCTTCTGTGGAACATAATTCTTCTTTACACTGAAATTTGAGGGGCAAAGTGAAGTGCCAGTAGATTAGATTCCCCTTTATGTCTCAGATCACAATGACACAGAGCTAAACGGAGTTGAAGAGGGCTACTACCCGAACGGTAGCCCGTACAGAATCCAGCGGCACGCCGCCAACATAAGGGAGAGGAAACGTATGCTGAGGTGAGAAATTATTCGCAACAGAAGCCCTAGAAATGCGTTCTGATAGCGCGAAAAAGTGAGTTTGAACGGATATCGAGAGGAGGGGCCAGCAGATTGTCAGTGTGATTGGGATTTTTAGCAGCATCAACTCGGCTTTCGACGAGCTTCGAGTTCACGTACCAACGTTCCCCTACGAGAAGAGGCTGTCGAAGATCGACACCCTGCGGCTGGCTATAGCGTACATCGCTCTACTTAGGGAGGTGCTGGCTGCCAGGCTCGATCCACTCACTTACGTCGAGAGGTGCCTTAGAGGAGAAATAAACGGCGAGCGCGCTGAATGGAACACGAGTGGTTGGTATAACGATTCGACACACTCAACTGGGAATGCTCAAATTATCAGAGCCGCAATTAATTTGTAAATGAACGCCCAGTTACACTGAAACCTTATTATTTTTTCACGAAGTATTGACGCTTGCAAATTCCAAATATACGTGGCTCTAATAATTTCAGAGCCCACTGTAGATGGTGAGATAAAGTGTGGTTTATACCTAGTCAGGTGACCGAAAAGAGGCAAATGTTTGCGAATTTTTTTTGATAAAGCGGAAGCATATATTTTTACAGAACTTTTTGCACTTAAAAGAGCAACGTGTAAAGAACATTTGGTAATTTTTTACAGAAAAATATTTACGTTTATTACGTGAAAAATACAACGACATCCAAGAAGCCTTTTTAAAAACGGTGAGCAAGATATCTCAAAAACTACTGCACCAATAATTCTGAAATTTTGTGGGCTTACTTATTATATAAAAATCTACTGAACAGCGGAGGGATTTTTTTTTTCATTGTATAGTTTTGATTTTATCAACGATTTTAAAAAGGGCCATTACGGATAACCATGAAGCCATTTTTCGTTTATATAATCAAGATTATACATTGAAAAAAAATCCATCCGTCATTCAGAATATTTTATATAAAAAATAAACCCACAAAATTTCAGAAAGATTGTTGCAGTAGTTTTTTTAAATATCTTGCTCACCGTTTATAAACAAGTTTCTTGGATGTCGTTGTATTTTTATTATAAACATAAATATTCTTCACAAAAAAATTACCAAATGTTCTTGTAAGTACAAAAAGTTCTGTAAAAATGTTTCCGCTATAAAAAAAAAAAAAAAAAAAAAAAAAAAAAAAAAAAAACACGCCTCTTTTCGACCTCCCGACTAGCCTTTAAACCAGATCTAATTTAGATTTAAGCTCCACCTAATTTACATACTGCTTAGACCTAACTACACCGCATTGCTTTGCCTTCATCTACCAAGTATTTCACCCTGCCAGTTGAAAATTTATCACAATAGAATCAACTGGTCTTCAGCACCACCAAGGAGCTCTCCTTATCGCGGCTCTTCAATATTTCCGTCGCGTCTCTTGCCTCTGTCTGCAGACTAACAAGCAGGCATCATTCATGTCCCGAAAACTCGAATCAGTTGATTCTCTTCCGACTTAATTAAGAATTAATACCAGACCGAGTTCTTCTACTGTGAATTCTTGAATTTGCAGATCTGACGGCGCGCTTGTCGTGGATAAACTGGGAGAACCTCGGCGTGAATCCGAATCGGCGATCGGTTCTCACCACCTTAGCCCTGACCACGGACAATATGAACTGAGAGATTGTCCCCTTTTCTTTGTAAATAAATCCATGCCGAATAGAGTGCCAAAGAACGTTACTATTATACATGTGAATGTGTACATTTCAGTTTCTAGTCCCTATCTCTGTACGTGCAATACGAGCGACGACATTATATTTCGTATTTCTATACTTAAGCATACGCGCGACAGGCGTGTACATGTAAAGGGATAGACGGTACGCTAGTTTTAGTATTTCGTTTTCGAATAAAATGAGAAAGGAGTCGGCGTTCGTGAGAGAAGCTACCACGTCGCGTTTCATTCTGAAAGCCACCTTCTCGAATTTCAGTCCCATCTAGCTGGCGATCCTTTCCCTCTGCGTGGACTGTTTTTATTTCACTGTGTAGTCCTGCCTTTTTTCCTTTTACATTTTAAATGAGTTAATAAAATTAGATTAGATTTGTAAGGGAATAAGTATGAAGCGATATTAATAATGTAAATTCTCATATTATGGGTTTCCACTTATGCCCAAATCGCTCGTGGTTAACATTGCGAAATTTATGAAAATCTCGTAATATGGAAGAGAAATGTGTGAAAGAGCCGTTAGCGGAAAATAGAGGTTTCTAACTATAAATTACGACTCGAAAACAGGAACATATAGCTTATGATATTCATTTTATTACAAAAACGGAGAAATCGTGGACGTGGGCCATTTGGGCGTAAGTGGAATTCCCCTGAAATGTGAAAAACTCAAGTCCTCAAAATGGCGGCAGAAGTATAAGCATAAAACTTCGAATTAAACTCCTTCTGTTTGCAAGAAATGGTTACGTTATTAGCATCACTTGAACAATATTTCCGCAAAGTTTCTAATTTTTTTGAATTCCCGAATTTTCGAAGTTGAAGTCCTGAAGTCTCAAGACTTCAAGAAGTCTCGAAGTCTTGAGCAGCTTTGCTGAAAAGGCGTCAAGCCGCGAGTCACAACAGCGCACTCTTCCGCCTCAATTACAGGACGACGCCTCGCCCGGCGTTGTCGCCCCAAACCTACTTCCGCCATGGATAGATGCCAGCATTGTTCCCTAGTGCGAGGTTACGAAAACAAAAGCATGGGTCCAGTCGCGTGTCAGGGCCCATGCATCTCCCAGCGTGACACCACGGAGTAGGTACGCGTCTCAACCTGTCGCCAGCTATCTCCCGAGGAAAAAACGGACACCCCGAACGTTTGAACTCAACTAAACAGAGATCTTCGTTTACCTCGTTAGCCTTGTAATCCCGGAGCTTCGAGCGTGGACCAATGCTTGATGGAGTCTGCAGAGAGAGGTAAATGTCCGAGCCGAGGAAACAGCGTGGAATGGTGCTTAACGACGATAAGAGAGACGCCGGCGCGAGCGCGATCGCGGTGACGGGAAAAGAAAACGATCGGTCCGCGATGCTGGCCGACGAGGGGAGGGCGATCGAGCCGAGCGACGAGCGATCGAAAATGGCACTCCGGAAGCGGCTGGACTTGGTGCCGTTATCGATCGAGGAGTGCGGAGGCATGGAGATTCTGCGGAAGCTCCCTCCAGGGACGATCGTGATCAAACAGGAGAAGAAGTATAAAGAGGACAGCGACTACGTGCGCGACTCCGCGGAGACTAGCAGCGGAGGATCCACTTCCGGCGGCGCGGTTGCCAAACTTAGGAGGGTCCATCGGGCTGCTAGGAGGAAGTAAGTATATACTTCGATTTAATGCCGAGTATTTTATTGGGGGACTCTTCTTCCGCGGGAAGGATAATTGAGGAAGCGAGTGCGTTGATTTACAGGTGGATTAGAGTAGTTTATTTGGGATTCTTCTGTGGGGCGAGGCGGGGGGGGGGGGGGGGGCGGAGAATTTGATTGAGTGTTGTGGGAATTGAAATAATCGCAGGTTTTGTCCAGGATCTTGTTCTATTTCTTTTATTCTATATTCTGGAGTTCTTGGAGTTGTAAAATGGGTTTAGAATGTTTGGAAGAACATGGGCAGGCCTAGTTAGTGTCTCGGTTGTTTGGCACAGCGCTGGAGTCGGGCATTCGTGTTTCTCTTAATTTACACTAGGTGGTGTACAGTTGTTGGCGTTGTATACTTAGATCACTGTAATGAACTTTTACTATGGATTGATAAATTTTTAGAATCCTTGGAAGCTAATTACCTACAGAAGGTTTAACGATTTGAAATGTGTAGAGATTTGAAAGCCAAAAACTGGGAATTTAATAACACTTCAGTCAGAGTTGGACAAATTTTATTTCAAATACAGTAGAGCGTCAATTATCCGAAACTCGATTAACTGAACGGTCGATTATACGAACCAGTGCTGCGTCATCGCTATCCCCACCACTTCTTCGAACCAATGTAACGGAACCAGTGTACTCTTGCATTTAATAAGTAATTTTAGGTGTAATTCCTTTAGTTATAAACTGTGTAAACTACATGCATGCTTTATTCTCTGAACTGTTCGATTATCTGAACAATTCGAATTTCCGAACCTCCTCGGTCCCAAGCAGTTCGAATAATTGACGCTCTACTGTAATGAATAAAACAGTGGCGGATTTAACAGAGCGGCTGAGTTGCCGTCTAGACTAACCCCCTCAGGGCCCCCTGACCGAAAAAAAATTATGTTTTGTATGGCTCGTTTTTAGTAAACTATCTCTTCATTTTTCCGCAAAAATGGGTCCCTCAGAACGTTTACCACCTGGGCCTTTTTTTCTTAAATCCGCCACTGAAATATAGAATAACGAATGACGAACGACGAAAAATTATTCGTGAATAACGAATAAATCTGTAGCCTTATCCGAACCAGATTTATTCGAATAAGAATTGATTCCTCATCTGAAAGAGCTCAGTGACGAATAAATGTGACAAATAAGCGGAGAATAAATAATTAATTTGTTAGCAGATTGCCTGTTTAGTGTGGATCCTTCATTCGTCGATTTATTCGAATAAATTTTTGTTCGTCGATTTATTCGAATAAATTTTCATTCCTCGATTTATTCGAATAAATTTTTATTCGTCGATCTATTCGACTAAATTTTTATTCGGTATTCTCGAATAACTTCATTATATTTCTAACTTTTATTCGAATATTATTCGAAGCAGAATTTATTCGAAATTTTATTCGACTAAAAATTTACCCAAATAACGTCCAACTCAGACTTCAGTCTTAATTCCATCGAATCTCCGAACATTCGAGGCTTTTAAATTCATTAAACCGAGTTCCGAAACACAACGTCTTAATACACATATTTCAAAACAATCCTTTGAAGTCGCGGACCGACAGAGATTCGAAGAAACCCAATCCGCGTGACTAAGAAGGATCTAGATAAAGATTTCCCCCGCCCGAGGCAGCGGCTGCTGTCCGCCAAGCGGAAGGAAATGCTTCTCGACGCGGAGTCCAGCAAGCGAGGGAAGTCTTCCACGATGCCTTACATGAACACGCGCTCCGTCACTCGGAAGATGTACAACGTAGGCGCGACTTACCAGGCACCTACGCCGAGGGACGAAACCGAATGGAAAGAGTGGCCAGCGCACGGGATGCACGAGAGACCGGTCTTCCATCCCCAGGCAAGTTTTCTAACTCCAAATAATTCCCCTCTATTCCCTGTTCATTACAATTACGTCCTCTTCAGGTCGGCCTGGCTGCGGAATACTTGGGCCGTTACTATTCCAGCCTGGACGGGCACTCTTACCACGAAATAATAGACCGCCCTGAAATAGAAGTGGTCTCCGTCGACCCTCACTGCGACTTCCTCCCTTCATCCGCTGAAAAAAAACGAAATAGGAAAGCACGGAGCAATCGAGTCTCCTCCAAGAGCGCAAAAGCATCCTCTTCGAGCCCGTCCGAGACAAAATCCTTCCAGACTTGCATGCACGAGAGCTTCCACTGCGTCCTTGGCTACTGCTCGCAGGTGTTGACTCCGACTTACAAAAACAACGTAGAAGGAAAGATAAGCAAGCTGAACGGAAGAAAGAATTCATCCATCGTCGTTAAAGACTCAGAGAAGCAGGCTTCGAGCATCGCTGAATACAGTTGCAAAGGCAAACCCTCTGTCGGTTCTAAGGACATTTTACAGAAGCCCGCGGAAGGAGGCAAGCTGCTGGACAATTACACAGTCACCATGACCTCGCAGAACATCAAGAACTTCAGCCAAGTGTCGAAGACTCGACTGTTCCCAGCGCAGAAGGTCTACGTTGCCAATTCGCAGAAGTCTATCTCCTTCACGAACCTCAAGACCCTTCAGGGAGGGCAGATGAAGATACAAGAAGTGATTCAGTCCGCGAAGAACCCTTTAGTCCTGGTGAATCCTCTGGAATCGAAGAGCGCTCAGGTTCTGAAATCAGTGCCTGGTAGCGCGATGAAACTGGAGGACACAACCGAGGAATCTTTAGCGGATATGTCATCGTTGTACCAGTCCTTGATTCCCAGCGACGTGCTGATGGAGAATTCGAAAGTGGCTGGCCAGAAGCAGACTCCCACGAAGCGCAGGAACAAAGTGGAGTTCACGGTGACGAAGTATCTGTTCGACAACAAGGTTCAAATAGCGAAGGAAATGAACAGCGAGAAGAAGTGCTACGAAGCTTCCAGCAAAGGGCTGAATGCGAAGGCGATGCCTGGTGGGCTGAACAAGACTTGGTGCGCCAACGAGGCGTCGGAGATAGCGAAGATCCTCTCCGAGTACAACAAGAGCAGTCTGAAGAAGCCGGCGATAGACGGCCAATCGCCCTGCGCGAAGAACATTGCGGTGAAAGATGCCCGCGACGAGGAGAAGATGATCGCGCAGGAGGAGTCTTCGGACAGAAACGTGAACATTAAGTTCCCTCAGGGAAAGTGGAGGCGGTTTCATTTGACGGTGGAGAAGCTGAAGGATATGAAGGGCGGCAGGGGCGAGAAGAAAACTTCGTCCGGGGTGCACAGTAATCAGTCGTTGTTCAAGATCGATCAGACGAGCGCGAATGCCGTGTTGGAGAGGAAGACTGAGGCTCCTAAGTATTCGGAGCTGTTTCAAAGGGAACAGTCGAGCGTAGGCAGCTCGGAGAAGAAGGAGAACACGTCTGCGAACAGTAATGCGGACTCGGCGAAGACGCAGTGCCTGCAGGAGCTGCTGGAAAATACAGCGATGCTGTACTGCGCTGCCACTGGCACACATCAGGACGATTTAGCGAATTATATCGACAGCCTGGACGCTGTGCAGAGTATACAGTGGCTGGAGACTAGCAAGAATTTAATCGTATGATTCGTTAGCAACCTCGGGGGAGGTTGCAGCCTTTAAAGGAGAACCTTAAAACACGGGGATTTTTGAGAATTATTTTCTCGACAAATACGAAGCGAATCCTTCCAAAACTTTTGGGGTGTTTTGCTGTATATTCGGACAACAAGAAAACTCTTTTTTATTCAAGAGTAATTCATTTAACATTGTTTTATTGGTATATCTTCGTAGCGACGCACCACCGGCGTACAATTTTCCAATTTTCGCCTGAAATAAAAAAGTCGAAGTTTTTCTTAATTGACATGAATTTATATCGTCGATGAATGAAAAACATTTACGCAAAAATTAGATTAAAACTTTTTTTTTGCATGAAAATGTCAAAATTTTTCCGTCAAAATCGTAACTTTTTCGTTAATAATCCCATGACTTCGGTTTTTTTTTTTTTTTTTTTTTTTTTTTTTTTTTTTTTTTTAATATGTCGACGAAGATATACCAATAAAACAATATTAAATGAATTATTCTCGAATAAAAAAAAAAGTTTTCCTTGTCTGAATATACAGCAAAACATCCTTAGAGTTTTGGAAAGATTCGCTTTGTGTTCGTTGAGAAAATAATTCTTAAAAATCACCTAAACCAGGTTCCCCCGTTAATGGGGGAGAATGGGTCGGGAATTGTGGTGACATTTGATTCGACGAGTAGTTTCTATTACAATTTTCATTCGCTTTTGATTGGTTACCATCCCCCGTTTCGCGTAGAATCTTGCCACATTCCTTCGACCCATTTACTTTAAAAACTAGAATCAAATGGCTGTTTAATTTTATGCGTGTATCTTTTGTAATCGTTAAGGTTTATATTTTAGTTAAGTTGAGAGAGAAGTCAAATACGTAGAAGATCCTTTCGTTCCTTTATTTAAGAGTCTCGCGTAAGGAAAGCTCAGAAACAAATAGTACAAATGTATTCGATTCGTGGTTATATAATTTATATAATTCATCGCGTTACAGAGTGACTATATTAAAATAACATCTGAATCTTTGCGCGTGTTTGACTACGTTAGTTTAAGCTACTTTGGTGCTGAACTTACGATTAATGTTACAATTTCGTGCTCGATACTCTTTGCACTCCGGGCGCCTGTGACGCGATAAGAAATCTTGGACTTTAAAAATTAGTCAGCGGATTTGGTCTAGAGTTGTCGGAGTGCAAAGGATTAATCGGTTCCTTCACTCTTCTGGTTAACACCATGCCGTCATTGATCCCAGCATAAATGAGGAGCATGCAAACGACGAGAATCGCCGAGTAGACGAACAGCAGTGCGATAATGCCGAGGCTTCGTTGTCAGTCCCTACTCTGTCGTCGTTTTCGATGTGCGTACCTACGAAGAGAAGTTCAGAGACCAAAGATTTTTATTTAGCACATTGGGGAAGTATTTCAGCTGGGAGATCAGAGCTTCTTACAGAGAGAAATGTTCTACTGAGAAGTCTGTAAAAGTTCCTATTTAGTACAATTATACTAATTACTTAGCTAATTCAACTGTTCTCGGAATTTATAGATATTCGTTTGTTTCGCAGTATTAAATTGTTGAACAATTTCTAAGACGCTTGCAAATTCTTTCGTATTAATCTGTTCACCTTTTTCTCCCAGATTCAGATTCGCTTCCTTCGCTGACAGTTTTCTCCGCCACTTCCTCGGCCGTCGACTCGTCCTCGCTCTCATCTTTGCACTTTCTGCTCTTCCCGGAGCTTTTACTTGAATCTTCGTTCCTCGATTTCATTTTACCACCTTCGGAAAGCTTCCTGTCCCCCTTTTCCGACGCCTTCCTGTCGACTTTGTGCCTACGTCTCTCCTCCTCGGAAGATGCCTCGCGTTTAGACTCCTCTCTACGCGAGCATTTTCTTTTGCATCCGTTCTGCTGGGACTTACCGCGCCTCGCTGAGTTTCTCGAACTCGACGTGGAGTATCCAGTGTCTTGGCGAGTTTTTCTGTAGAATTTAGTAGACGAGAATATTTCTAATTATGCACGAGCGCCGGATATATCCGGCAGCCATCTGATGACCTGTGTGTGGTCGAGTGCCGGACATATCCGGCGGTAAGAAACGAACCGTCGTTCCTAGCGCCGACTTTAATCGGCATCTCTGATATAAAAAAAAAAAAAAAAAAAAAAAAAAAAAAACGCCCTTTTGCGGAAATATACGCCATACCGAAAGGGTTAAAGAAGAATATTCATACCTTTTGGAATGCCTAGTGCTTTTAGGAGAGGAATCGAACTTGTCCACCTCCTCAGTGGACTCTTCGCTCCCGGAGTAATTAGCCTCCGCATCCTTCTCCCTCCTTCTCTTCCTCTTATCGCAGGCCTTCCTGCCTCTCGCGTCCTTATACACATCGCCGCGCGAGATTATGCTGATACTGGAGGTCTCGGGTCTCTTCTTCCTCTTGCTTTTATTCTCCGTTTGCACCACGTACAGCCTATACAGCTGTAGAAGTATCACCAGCGTGTTCTTGCACGTGAAGAAGATGTTCATGTAGCTGACTATGCGGTAGTGAATGATGAGGATCAGACGAAAGGCCAGGAACGGGCCGTCCTGTAATATTTTACGAGGGATCACACATTTGCAGTTTCCTCAATTTAGTCTAGGTCAGGCATGCACGGGATCCCCAATTCCGGGCGCGAGCGCACATTCGAGCTCGAGCTCGTTCAAGGACAAGCGAGTCCGCCAACGGAGTGGGGAGCGGCTGGAGTAGTGGGAGCGGAGCGTCGGTGGTTTCCAGAGTTTGACGTTCTGAAAATAAGGCACATTTTGGGGAATATTTAAAAGAAAAGTATTGGGTATTATAATTCCCATCTCTGTACTTTTACTAATTGAAATTTGAAAAATGTGTTCAAATTTTTGTATGCAATAATAGTAATTTGGTTCAAAGTTATAATGGTAGTAGTAAGAGGAGTTTAAAAAAAGAGTTTGGTACTGGCGAGCATGATTTTGGCTGTCGTAATCATATGAAACAAAAAACTTACAATATTTCTTAATCTATATGAGTGTGGGTATTGTATGAACTTTAGTTCATGTTGAATGAATAGTGTTGAAAAGCACAAAAATGGTTGTATTTCAAATGAAAACATTAACTTTTTGGAAAAGCATTTGTTAGTTTTCTGTGTTGCAAAATTGAATTTTTACAAATAATTACTTCATTCTAGTTCAAACGATAACCACAGTCACATAGTTTAAGAAAAATTTTCCGCTTTTTGTTTCCGATGACTACGACAGCCAGAATCATCTTCGCCAGCAACAAACTTTTTTTAAACCCTTCTTACTGTTATCATTATAACGTTGAACAAAATTATTGCATACAAAAATTTAAACATTTTTCAAATCTCAATTAACCCTCCATATCCTGTGCCTGAGTAAATTTTAATCCACTGCTTGAGATCGCTAATGCACACAGTGACGGAGCTGTGTATGTCTGCCGCGGCCAAACGATCATTTAGCTGTCGGGGGTGTCATAAAAGCATAAACTGGACCTTTCAGGTGATCGTGTTGGGGCAACAATAGGAGAAAACAAAATGTAGCCTTACAGTCAGTGATGCCAGAATCGTGGAACGCGGGACCAAACGCTTACCCCCACTATGACCTACCGTCGACTCCCACTATAGTCTACTGTCGTCCCCCACTTTCTTCCCATCGCACTGCACACAAACATATTTTTACTCCTGTTCGTGTGAGCTGCCTGTTGGGCTGCCGAGCACACGAACAGGGGTAGGGATATGCTTGTTTGCAGTGCGATGGGAAGAAGGTGGGGGACGACAGTAGACCATAGTGGGAGACGACGGTAGGTCATAGTGGGGGTAAGCGTTTGGCCTGCGTCCCACGATTCTGGCATCACTGCTTACAGTCACAGAGTTCTCCACCACGAGACCTTATACCGAGGAGTGGGGGCTGAGCATACCACGCTCGAGCTCGAGAGCGCACCGACTGCCCTAGGGCAGACTTAGTGTGCACCCCTGGTCTAGGTGATGCTTTAGCGAGTGAAACTGACCTGCAACAACATGTTCAAAGCGATTCCCCAGACGTCTATGCTGCAGCAGCTGGTCTCTGTCTGCACTCTCTTCTTCACAGCGCTCCCAGAGGACAGGCGAGACTTCCTGGACTTGGTGGCCGTTAATACAACCGTGAACTGCATCAAGGACCAGGCCCAGATTCCCAGCGTCAGGTATACCAGCACCGGCTCGCGGGCGATGCGATCTTCTTTGAAGGAGTCGAAGAACTCTATGATGTCCGCTGCTGTTCCTATGTAGACCAGCAACAGCTGGCTCAACTGGTCGCGCGTTAGGTCTCCCTTCGGCAGCATCCATCTCCCGATTATTAGGATCAGCATCAGAAACTGCTCGATCAGCGTCACCCAGGTCTCCGTGGATATTTGTATGTCGGGCAGGTTGAGGTTCACCTGAGCAATAAATCGGGGTCTCATATTTTCGGAATGAGCTTTTAACCCTTCCGGTGCGAGCGCCGGATATATCTGGCAACCGTCTGATGACCTGTGTGGCCAAGTGTCGGACATATCCGGCGGCACGGAGGGAGCCGTCGTTCCTAGCGCCGACTTTAGACATCTCCGATATTAAAAAATCCGATTAAAAAAAAAAAAAAAAAAAAAACACTTTCGCGGAAAGGTATGCCCTACCGAAAGGGTTAAGGAATTGAAGGTTTATACAAAGACCGGGTTTCAAATTTTTACGAAGACAAAAATAATTAAAATAGTAAAAAGTGTTTATACTTATTTCAGTTTATTTAATATTTATGCAGTTAAAGAAATATACAAAACCAAATGAATAAGGAAAAGGAGGGCCAGAAGGTCTACGCACACCGAAAGCTTTCTCCAGATGCTTCAAATCCTCCGCTGCCAAATTGGTGAGTTGAAAGTTCTCTGATATGTTGACATTCGACTCAAACGCCTTCAATCTTCTGTCGACTTTGTCCAGCTCCAGAAGCCATATCGCAGGCACCACGCTGCTCAGGTACAGGAAGACCGAAGGACAGAACCTGCGAAGGAACAAATATCCATTCTTCGCGGACTCCATTTCCAAGGTCATTCTCCAATTTTAAGCTCAAGCTAATTATTAAACAATCGATCTATAAGCTGAAACACTATTTTTTGAAAATCTAGAATTGATACATATTTACATAACTTGCGGTCAGATTGACAAATTTAAGGATTAATGAGACTTCAGAAGCTTTGATTTCTCTCGCGCGGCAGTTTAGCGAAATGGAAGCCGACGGTCTAGCTCTTCTATCCCCTAACGCATTAATACTTTTCCAGGAATATCGTCTGCCTTTCTGCCGAATCCCCGGCTCAATCGATCACAGGATTTGAATGGGAGAGGATATTAGGAAAAGAGGGTCACTGTTACGCCGCTCTTTCCGCGGCGTCAGTAATTCTCGACCTGCTTCGACGTGTATACGCCGACCCGCTCTTCTCGCTAATGCTCCAATTTCCGACTGTCAAATTGACACGGACCCACACAAAACACACCCTCTTCCTCGCCCCGGAAAGTAGGCTTGTCTTATCGCGCGGATTTTCTTCTAAGCGGCCAGTATTGGCAAACTTAGTTTAGTACATTCTTTGCTCTGTTTGCAGCAGAGCGCGACACAACTCGAACGAATTTTCATCGGAATAAGCATTCGATTTGAAAATTCATTCAAGTAGGGCGAGTGTCATCACGTCGCGGAATTAAATGGATATTATATCTGAGTCATCGTTTTCAATTCCAGTGAGTTGCTTGCTGGAATTAATACTTGTGTGAGCGAGGCTTTTGCTTTTAAATTTTGTTCGAGGAAACTCGTGAGAATTTTAATTATATTCTGTATTGAATTGTTTCGTTTGTAAGTTTACCACTTCCACTCTTGATTCGCCTTTATGGTGAGCGTGAAGATCCCCTCGAAGAACAGCAGCAGGATCGGACAGCTCAGGTACCAGAAGAGGGGATTCTTCTTGAACGTCGTGACTTGCCAAATCGCGATGAAACCGTGGGACGCGAAAACCAGACGGGTGATTATTGCCTTGACCGTGGCTAAGAATTTTGCCATCGTTGCCAACCACCCCACCCTTTAATTAACAGCACTCCACTTTATATTCTTCACTGTACTTCGGCACTGTACAGTCTTCATTAGAATTCGTTGACTTCGCAACTCGCTTCACCAGAAATGGGCGTCTTTAGTTCGATACACTGGGTCCGTTTGACGATAGAAGAGTATTAAAAGTAATACGCGTAATTTTGTTTAAGTGAATTTCCTTGTTCGAATAAAATTCTCTCATTTTCTTACTAAAACTTTGTCTACAGAAATCTCTTCTCTTTTATAATTACACGAGTCTATAATTCTTATAAAATTCTATTGTATAAAGCTGAGAAAGAAGATTGTTAGTCGGTGGATGGAATCGCTGTTTAACTCCACTTCTTCACTCCATCGGGAGTGGAATAAAACTATAGCGATCTCGGAGGGACTGGATTTCAAACGACGACGCGCACGCGTTGTAGTCTACTTATTGCCTACGAAACGAATTATTTAGAGACGTGGAATACATATAAACGTATTAAAATAAATAAAAGTTTCCGTAGCTGTAACGCATAGATGTATCTTAATTGTAAAAGAATTGCTCAGATGCAAGAATTTTTATATTTTGCTAACAGAAATTTTGCAATTCAACTTCAAGGAATCTTTGGACTGCCGCAGAATATCGGGAAAATTGTTGAACACGGCGAAGATTGATTAACGATAGATGATCGTTAATTTTATAGTTGTGTAATATTGAATCAATTTGTATTAACATTTATTATTTATACATTAATTATTTTTATAGATTATATTAAAATTTAATTGGAGGCTTAAAAATTACGTTATTATAAATTTTTGAAATTTTTATGTTCTTGCTTATTTTCAGTTCTTAACTGAGGATGCATAAGAGTGGATGAAGGACTTAAGGGGTAGATACGTCACGTGACTTGGCTGATTTGGCAGGTCGGTATTACAGCAGGCTTTTTCTGCACAGAAATGGTAATACCGATAGATACGCGGCTGACTGATGAACGCGAGAGGGAGCTGTTAGCTACTTCCATATTCTATTCTGAGGCCGGTCTTCATAGTCGCTACTGATTCTTAAGCAAATGCTTAAGCATTCGGCATCCTTTACTAGCTACTAGGTTAGTAGAGGTTACCGCATGCTTAAGCATTTGCTTAAGAATAAGTAGCAACTATGAATGCCGGCCTGAATGTGGAAATTCTCAGCGTTTACGTTGTACTTGTAAAAATTTAAACGGAAAGTTTGCTGGTAGTGCAAACGTAGAAAATTTATTGTACATTTTAATTACTTGAAATGTGCTTATGCTACTTTGGCAGTAAGGCCAACAACCCATCGGCTGTTGTATAAGAAAAGAAAAATATAAAGTCGACTTAAAACAAAATGTTTCAATTCTCCGCATCTCCCTTAATCTATTACCGACTTTGATTCGTTTAAATTAGTCTGTAACAAGTTTTTATTATCTTCCATCGTAAAATGATCTTCATACGGCCCGTTTTTACATGAAATTATGTTGTAACACCTATCGTGTTTTCTGTAATGCACAAGTCAGGTTATTAAAAATATTTTTCTTCATGTTATAGATAAAAGTTGGGAATGTTTTTCCGTGGACAGGAACATGAAGTGGGACAAATGGTGGAAAGCTGTTAACCTCAACAATGAACATAAGAAGACAGTGATTTTATATATAAAGTGAAGTGTCTGTATGAAGTGAATAGACTAAAACTGAAAATATATTTATTATTTATATACTTACATCAATAGTCATTTGTATCACTTATTTGTAATATTTTAAACATGCTTTAAAGAAAATAAAGACAAAAATACTGTACAAAACTGTATTATCATTGCAAAAACCCTCTTCTCGCGAAAAACGAACAAAGTTGCAAACCGAAATTTGGCTTCTAACGAGAACGCACAAAGTTGCAAACCGGGATTTTATTTCGCGAACACCCCAATTTCGTTTGCAACAATGTTGCAAAAATTTTAGCCTTTGCAACTTTGTGCGTTTTTCGCGAGAAACTAAACAAAGTTGCAAACCGAAATTTGGCTTCTAACGAGAACGCACAAAGTTGTAAACCGGGATTTTATTTCTCGAACACCCCAATTTCATTTGCAACAATGTTGCAAAAAATTTTAGCCTTTGCAACTTTGTGCCTTTTTGCGCGAGAAAACAAACAAAGTTGCAAACCGAAATTTGGCTTCTAACGAGAACGCACAAAGTTGCAAACGGGGATTTTATTTCTCGAACACCCCAATTTCATTTGCAACAATGTTGCAAAAATTTTAGCCTTTGCAACTTTGTGCGTTTTTCGCGAGAAACCAAAAAAAGTTGCAAACCGAAATTTGGCTTCTCGCGTAAACGCACAAAGTTGCAAACCGAAATTTGGCTTCTAACGAGAACGCACAAAGTTACAAACCGAGATTTTATTTCCCGAACACCCCAATTTCATTTGCAGCAATGTTGACAAAAATTTGTCCTTTGCAACTTTGTTGCGTTTTCGCGGACCGCCCAATAGCTTACCATATTTTGCGTGATCATAAAGCGATTGTGTTCAAGTCAATACAGTTGGAGAGTAGGGAATGGCATGTTTAAAACAGTGCATTAATGTAAAGATTTTTAAAAACAGCTCAGTGTGGAAGGATCATTTTAGGTGTTCTTTTTAGCATGTCTTTTATATATGACTTGGAATCGGAAGGAGTAAGTAGTGGAAGGAAGGCTCGTTAAATAATAATACTCTTTTATCACTTAGCTGCATTTTATTGAAATAAGTGAAATGCAATACAATCAAACCTTACAAATGCCTTCGTAATATAGAAGATGCATGTGGTATGTACTTCATAATTCAGGTAGATCCGAAATGCAGCCAGTGATCGCTTTTAACACCATTTGTGTAAAAATTCCTTACCTGTGAAGCAGAAATATACACGATTAATAATCGCACGACGTATAATATGTATTTTAGGCACCAAAAAAGATTAGAACCACAGACAAGGTATAGAATAGACCTTACTTCCAGTGTAAATTTTTGTGACACGCATCGGGGGTTTAGAGCTTCCTTACCATTTCCGTGTCGTATGCAACGTTATCAATTGAGAATGGAATTAGATCCCAATCCTCCTAATGGTTGGAATTCAAACTAAATATGGTAAAAATTGCTACGAAAAACGCAAATGTGAATCGATCTAGATTCACACTCTGAGCTACTTATCTATTAAAAGTGACAACAAGTGAACGCAGGAACTTACACTGCAATGGCATCGTTATTGTTTCTTCTTTTACTAACATTACCGACTACGGTAATTCCATTGTTTAGTTCTGAGAGTCACCGTATTAAAACATAGAGGGCGCTGTAAACCTTTAATTTTTCACGCAGTCGGTATTTCAGTTCGCGTGACATGATCTCCCATAAGATATAAAGTCTTATACCAGCGACGAAATTTGTCACTGTCTGCATGTAGTTTTTCTACTTTTGTGTCACATGCTATGTTACCGATTCAGCATAGAATATACTCGCAGCGCCATCAGCAGTTAGAATTAACATTAAATATAGTTGGATTTCTAGTATCATAAAAGCTACATAGAATTGACGCTATCCCAAATATTCATTGCCATGATTTAGAACAACTCAGAACCATGAACCAACATAGTGGCCAGAAAGTTCCCCCAATTCCCTCAAACTCCACCGTCCAAAGAGAATATCCGAATGCAACAATTAACAATTAGCACAAAAAGTTTTGCCGACCTGATTATATCTCCGCAAACTCTGCCACTAAATTTCCTGTTGCGTCACTCGTCGCAGAGTCACGCGAGCAGATGCAGCGAAGGAAACGAACAATTTGGAGCCGCCTATATAAACCCAGTGTTGGGACGCTTTGTGCAAAGGCAAGCACAGGATGCCGGGGGCAACTGCGATCCTCTTTGCGGCGTTGTTCGTCCTGTGTTCAACGGAGAACTCTCTGCAAAGGTTCGAGTCGGAGTGCAGACCGGAAGTGGGCTGGGATCCATGTCAAAGGGCTTGCGAATTCGAGAAGATGGGGCTGACGAGCGAGGGGAAGTTCGACATAGGGAAAACGAGGACGATGATCGACCAGGGCGGCCTGAAGTTGTACCCAGACGATAGGAGGAACTTGTTGAAGGCGGCGTTCCACGTCTGCCATGAAGAAGTAGCACCAGACAAGAGCTTGGATCGGTGTGCTGCTGCATCTGCGATCTATTACTGCGTGAATGCTCTCCTTCGACCAGAAGTGTTGTACAAAGACGAGGTAGGGGCGATAAGGAGGTGGATGAAGCGATGAATCGCTGGAAATATTCATACTGAAATTTAGGGGATTTGGTTATTGGTTAATAATGATAAGTTTATTTCTTGGTTGTACATTGTAGTTTGTATTTTGTATAAAGTACGGCTGAAACGCCTGTAGAATGGCAATCGCCTTGCAGTGAGCGTCAGATGGTCTAATATTTTTATAAACATTTGTGGGATCAGGAACCCCCATACATTAAGAGGGGGCCCGGACTAATAGACCACGAAGATGCGGCGTAGCCGTGGTGGTTAACGCTGCTGATCAGTACACGGACAGCGCGGGTTCGATTCCCGGCACCCGTGGGGCTTGCTTTTTCCGGGTTCCAAAAAATGTAGGAATATTACGTCACCGATTCTCCTACACATTGTTGTTAATAACAATGAGAGGGATATATTCTATCGGAATCGGATATTATTATATATAATTCAAAAGAATGAGAAAAGTTTATATGCGCATTTAATTAATACATACATCTGACGACGCTTAATTGGTGGTGTTAGTTATATATGATGCGCCTGGTAAAACGGCAACCGGGTTTACATCCGTGCATGTCGGGTGGCAGTTAAATTAAACCACGCGAATATCTCCGAAACTGTTAGCGATATCGAAAAATGTTTCAGACAAAAGTTTGAATAGTTTCGAAGCGGGTATAATCTGACGTAAACAGATTTTTTATTTATTAATAGTGTAGAGAAGATACGAAGGTCAACTTGGTTTTTTTAGACGAAAGTAATATACTTTTCTGTAAATTAATTGACTAAACTTTTAATTTATATTAAAAAACTGTTAGGGGGTGGTGTCCAAAAGCCATTAATTTAGGAGATAATTAATTTTGCAATATTATATTTAAAATTAGATACTTTTGTGAGCTTAGTTAACTATTTTTGGTTTCTTACTAGGTCCCAAGTAAGAGCGATGGATGGAAGATGGCGCCTTGTCGGTGTGGGAAGTTTGGAAGGAAATTTGGATTCAACTACGTGACCGACTACAAGCAATAAGATTATTCCCTTCTAATATTCCGTAAATGCCTTTGCTATGACAACGTAAACATGTAAGAATTGGACTTGTATCATTGCTCCAAGACAATAAATCTGTATTACTACAAAATTTCGTTACATCTATAACTGCGCCTATAACCTAACATAAAAAATTGATATTGAGATCTTTCTACAATTAAATATCGCTAGAATAATATAATTCAAAAGCTCGGGAATGGGAGACATTTGAACCCATTTTTAAAAGAGATCTTAATACAGAATCGCGCCACAAATGTTGGGAAAAACGAGTACAGGGAATTTACATGGATCAGTTACATTTATAAGGAAATATTACATTGGTGTTAATGCCACTTAGCGCTGGCACTATCGATTGGAATTGGAAATTGCTGGATGAAGTCTACCCGCTGGTGGTCTGTGCAATGGCGTAGTAAGTATCCGCGCTATCTCACCAAACTGACCTGGAACCATAACAAGGCAGTCCTGCAGATTCGTTATTTACATTAACATATCCGCGAGCTCACACGTTTTTATTTCGCGTTCAAACGATTATTTAATACTGTGCCCATTTCGAATGGGCTTTCGAATTTCGCGCCAAATATTTCGAACTAATTCGAGGAAGAATATCCTGCACGTTTCTAGATATTAGAAACAATGCTTTCGAGCCTTTTTGCGTTTGATTAGACTTGTAATCAAAATGGCTGCCATTCGGGAATTTGACCAGAGGAATGTGGAAAGAATATTTACAGCAATTTTATCGCTAACCTAGACACACGGAATTTTATAGAAAATTAAAACGTCTATTATTTCTCACGTCCCATAAAAACCATAACAATTTACAAAATAATGAGGTACTAAAGTCGTTTCTGAAATTGAAGCGTCCGTTACGAAAACGACGTAAAATATTTTTATAAACTATCCAGCACCGTTCGAACTGATTTTCCACGGTAAAATAAATCACGCGATAGCTCACTTCGGAGGACTTCCAGTCTGCCAAAGAACATCATTGTCAGTACTGGTAACGGTTCATTTCTCTCACTTCGATTTTGCATGTGAATCAGAGTAGAGAATGAAGAATGTACAGGGTGATTCAACTAAAGTGTGCCACCTAAATTACTTGTAAACTCTTTGTTAGACGAAAAAATGGTTCAAACGAAAGTTGTATGGAATTAAGAGGGGCATACAGTGTACTAATCAGTTTTTTTTATATTTTGCCTTTTTATCGAGATACGAAGGGGACCTTGACTTTTGTAATCGTAAACGTTAAAATTTGATCATTCAGTCGGAAAGAGTGTTGAATCCTGAGTAAAAATCTATTAGAGTGTATGGGTAGAAAAATTAATAATTACTGAGATATTCGTTAAATGATTTTTAATGTTAGTGTACTGCTCAAAATGTTGTCCATTACAAACAATATAATTGAATCTACCATACAACTTTTGTTTGAACCATTTTTTCATATTACAGAGTTCACAAGTAATATAAGTGGCCCACTTGGATGAATCACCCTGTACATCACGAAGCACAACGGCATTTTTCATGGAAAGTAATTTAATTTCCCAGTTTGCAGGCATTGCGAATTCTACCTCGGGTATATTTTCAAACAATATGTCCAGAGCTTTCTCATGTCTTTTCCGTTTTAAACCTCAGTCAGAGACATCAGGGGGATCAAAGGGACGTTAATAGGAAAATAAATAAGGGAACAAAAATAATAAATACGAAAGAGATGGGTTTACAAATATGTGCCGCGTCAACAGTCTTATACTTACAAGCATTATGCTCGTTCGAGAGAACGAAGATGGGATAGGACAAAGAGATCTCGCGTAATCTCCTGAGCCGTTCCCGCTCTTCCGCCATTTCCTGTTTCGTTAACGAACGCGGTTCGACGGGAGTCATGTAAACAAAAGGAGGGGAAAACATCCACTGGTTACAATGGCACCTAGATTCATCAACTTGTTCCACCCAACGACTCCCTTTTTCCTCCAAAGGGAAAGAAACACATACACGCGCACGATTGTGTTATGAAGGAAGAATTGAAAGGAAAGAATTGGTGACGTGAAACTGAGGAATTCTATGAGTCATTACGAAAGAGAAATTCTTTCATAGTAGGATCTTGTGTGTTTCTAGGAATGTGAGGGATTGTTTATCCCAGAAATGGCGGGGCAGTTGTAAAAAACACGTGAATGTAATTCTGATATTACCTAACCTAGTTGCCATGTTTAGCCGTGTTTTTCGTCGGGTGGAAGTCCATTGGTAAAATAATCACTCAGTGGTGAATCAAGAAATTGGGTTGGGAGAAAAGTTCGTAGCGTTTTTTAAGTGAAATTCAAAGACAGTGTACAGATATTTATTTAACCACATACATGCCACTTTATGGCCGGTATTCATAGTCCCTACTTATTCTTAAGCAAATGCTTAAGCATTCGGCATCATTTACTAGTTACTAGGTTAGTAGAGGATGCCGCATGCTTAAGCATTTGCTTAAGAATAAGTAGCAACTATGAATACCGGCCTATTTCACCTGTCAGAATATGTAAATACGTTATTTGTGTCATTTTCAATAGGTGGCGTTTCATATGTCCCAACGCCATCTATTGAGAAACACTACGAACTATTGTTTCACGCCAATAATATTCCCATTCTCGATTCTGCTTGACGCCAGCCCTTCGTCGAGTGACACGCATTAGCCCTAAATAATTATTTCGTAGTTTCACGATCCAAATAAAATGAACCCGAAACATAGGAATTCCTAACCTAATTAGGTGAGTTACGATTACGATTTTACCGCCATTTCTGGGGAAAGCAGTTAACTGATTCTTAAACAATAATTAATTAGAGACAAGGAGAGCAGAGAACAATTACTTTTCTGATTCTTTCGAGCACACAGAATCATGCTGCGAAATAATTCCCCGTTTACGATGACTTACGGAATTCCCCATTTTCCACCGTTCCTCTTTCCGCCCCCCGTTTCCTTATCTCTGGTCGAAGCGATAGGGGTAAAGTTCGAAGAGTTCTCGGAGAAGGAGTGAATGGCTCGCTCGCGGTTGGCTGTTCTTTTTATTACAAGCGTCCTGTGGGTTGGCTACTTGCGATTTCTATTTGAATTTCGAACGTTCCCTCAGACCGCGAGGGCGTCCCTTGGTTCTTACATTGTAGGAGTTTTCGGCGGTCGGCCTCGTCGATGCCGCGTCGTACGATCGATTTTCATTCAGCTGCAGTTGCTCAGGGGCTTCTGTAATTAATTCGCTGAATCTGGCGGCCACTTGCTTCCATTTCACCAGGTCGGCCGGCTGGAATAGGACGAGATTGATCAGCCGCGTTTTGAATCTGCATGTTTTAGCCGCGCGTTGTTTCGGGGGAGGGTGGGGCGGCTCGCGGTTGCTCGAGCAAAAATCGAACGCTCGTAACGAAGGTACAGGGCGGTTCACAAGTGGTGGGTTAATGCTTTAGGGGGCGTGCTTCGAGCGTTAGTCACGTTTCTGCCTTAGCTCCTGTGACGCCACTTTTGAAACCTCCTGTAGAAGGTGAATCACAAGAAGGACATGGGCATATCTCGCTCGAATATGTTGATACCAAAAACAGGGGGGTTATTCAGGTGTGCCCCTCGTGATTCACTTTGTACAGGACGTTTCAAAAGTAGCATCAGGTCAGTTAAAGCAGAAAATCGTCCCGCCATTTTTGGACCCTTCTGTATACCCCACACCAAAGACGGGTAGATGTTTTGAGAGAATAAAAACTTCGAGCAACGAATAAAATAAAAATCGCATTGTTTGTTTAATCCACTTTCTATCTAATTAACGTCCAACTCGCGGGCGGAGAGGATGTTTGGGTTTACCGTTAACGTGAAAAAGACTGGAAGCAGGGCTATGGGAAGCGGCGAGCCGCGTAGTTCCGTTCTCTCGGACGGAGGGCCGGAAAGAGTCAAGTGTCTCAGTAAATCAAGCAGTTCGGCCAACAGCTCCCCGTGACGGCCACCGACGTCCTGCCGTATTAATCCCAAGGCGTCCCTCGCAATCATGTGGGTGGTCACCCCAGGATTGTCAGCTGGTCGATGGAAAATTACCATTTAATTGCTCCTCATTCTTGCTCCCCTGGCCGGCCAGGGAAAAGGGATCGCCCCGATTCACGGCAACCAGATGGTCATTAGCGGGAGTAGACGCATATACAGGGCGTTCGACAACAGGTGTAGCAGAAACTGAAGTGGACGATTCTACGCGATACAGCGAGACGAAGATCGCGGTAGAGGCTTCGTTCGTTAGTTATTAATGTTTACAAATTCGGGCGAGGAACACCTGAAGCACGGCAACCCGGTGGACAGCGGCGCGCGTTGCGTAGGTCAGTAGCCGCGTACAGCTCTCGCCAGAAAGGAGGGACGCATGGGTGAAAGTGTAGGGAATAACAAACTGATAGTCAGCTGTGTTACAAATTTTGAAATTTTAAAATTTTAATGATGTTCGAAACGATTCGAAGCAGAGTGACGACCGGATCATTTGAAAAGTAATAATAATTTTAATTACAACTGCGCCTAGGTGTCTGCTCTTTCTCATGTAAAATATCGCGTCGAAACGTACCGAGTTATTTCAAAACCCGTCGACAGAGAAGTGCAAGTGCAGGCTGTTTTATAAATATTCACGGTTCAGCAACGCGCGTAGTGGTTCCCTAACCTGTGGTGCGGAGGGCGGGCTTTTCACTTCGGCTGCGATATGCATCACATTAAATATGAAATTTGGTTTATTGTGACCCTCTGGGAGCGTGAACATTTTGAAAATAAGTAGTCACAGAAGTACAATTATTTAAGAAGAAGGAATTACGCTTTTGGGTGATATATTAGCCTCTTAGAACTCAAACTGACCAACTCTATAAAAGAAATAGCAGAAAAAATTGATAAGTTGAGCGCTTACTGTGTGCTTCAGTCTTGAAACTGAGAAGTTTACAAAAAGTGAGGTTAATCAATTTTAAGCATAGGGCGGGGGGTTTTTAGAATGAGTCAGTGATGCCAACATGCCTGAAGCTTAACCTTCTACTGCTCAATATTGTTTATTACAATTTCTAATTTCTAGGGAATTCCCTAATCTTATGTTACATGGAGATGCGCCTTTATCTAATTAAATTGTGATACTTCCTCTGCTATTTATACTTTAACACGATAAATAATAAAAGTTGTATCTTGTCACCGTTATGACAATGGATTAAGTATAATTATAATTAATGGTGTAAGTTACTATGAATTCTAGGGTATTTGCGGTTACCCAAAAGAAGTTCCTGGACGTGCTGTGGCATCACTGGTTTCTTCAGATGGCACAAGAACAGCTGCAGCGCAGCAGCACACTCGAGGGCCGCGTTGTTGTTTCCCAGATGCGGCCTTTCCCCTTTTTTCAATGAATTTAAAATACGTCTCCTGAGATCACGGCGGCCGGCACGCCGGAAGAGACCTTCCTCTCTGGCATCTTGAAACGAAAACGCGGGACTCTTGCAAACAAAGACGGTCTCCTTCATTACCATATTAAAAGGAGGGGGGGGGGGGGCAAGGAATAAAAAAGAATGACAAAATTATTGAACGAAAATGATAATTTAACTAAATCTACGCAATCCCTTTCCATGCAAGGTGGAAGCAAGGAGTATACAAAATGAATCTCGCGAATTAAATTGTGTTTGATTTTTATATAAATGCTGAGATGCCGGCGTTCAAGTTTAATACAGCTTTGTTTAAGTTTCAGTTCTGCTTAGGATGCATGGAAAGTGTTTCATTCAGCTTCCCGTTGTTGTTACGTACGCTGCTTCAGGAAATTTATAATCTGCTTCACCGCTTGCAGCGACTTCTTCGATATTATGTCATCGTCTGCGTCGTGCCTGCGAATAAGCATTCGAGAAATGAATATTTATGACAATAATTGTGAAATTAATCCGATACTCGGAATATACTGCTGAATAAAACTTCACTTCTCTAAAAAAAACTAGTGTTCAATTATTCCTAAACAGACATTTTTTACACTCTTTTTTTAAATACCTCTGAATAGGGAATTCGTGAAGGGTGTTGAAAAATTATAGGACGAGCCAAAGCATACAAATTCCTGCTGACAAAAGAAACAAAAAACTCCTTTACCGCTTTGCAATTCGAGCCTCCGTTCTCGAGTTACAAGCGATTGAAATTTAACGGCCCCTCCTAAAGCGCGCGAAATTCAAATTTCAAACGCAGCGCAACTTTAATCCCTTGTATCTCGCAAATGAGGCTTCAGATTGCATAACTGTAAAGGACTTTTCGGTTCCTTTTGGTGCGAGGAACCTACTAATACATATTAACATTAAAAAAATTATTTTCAGTATCTTCGGGATTTAATTCGAAGTAATTGTAACATTGTTTATTCAAGCGATAAATATACAATACATCCATCACGAAGATGTAATACATAGGATATGTTGAACCGTGCCTCCATTCTCATTCAGGCAGCCAGTTATTCGGAAATTGTGAAAGTTACAGGCCACTGAACATTCTATGGAACATAAGTGGATACTTTTTCGCAAAGGAGCACCTCGATCGCGATCTCCATGGCCCGTTACCTGAACTTCAAAAGGCTCCCGTGCCATTTGCGTAATAAGGGTGCTCCACGACGCTATTGCGACCAGGATCTCGTTGAATAACAAAGTTGTTCCTTGTTCGCCGTACGCTTCAGAGTTTCCACTTCAAAAATTGATTCGAATGCGGTCCGGAGCCTCGGAAACGCTCGATAGAGCTTCGTGGCAACGAGGAACGATGAATAATTTATGGGAGGGCTGATCGTTGGTCGACGCAAATTTGGACCAAAAACAGGGAACACGCTTGCAGGTCGAAGAAGAAGCTAATAGCTGTTTTTCGAGGACGAAACACGTTTCTCGTGGACAGCTTTCGGTCCTAGCATGAGGGTCACGCAGGTGTACATCATGGAAGCCGCTGTACACTCGTCCAAGTCTTTTAATCGCCACGTACCACGGTGACAGATGTTGAAAGCCACTTTCAGCAAAGTTTTCCTGCTTTTAGAGAACGCATTTGAAGCGTTGGTCTCTTCCAGCATCTCTGTCAGTCGTTCCAAATTGAATTTCCCGGCATTCAGTATGCCCAATTGTTTCAACTTACAGGCTGCTTGACAAGGGTCCAATGGCGAGTCCAGCGCCATTTGGCAGGACTGGTACTCGGCTCCTCCAGTCGCAAACAACGCGACTAATGCTGTTACCAGCAGTGCAAACTTGTACATGTTTGTCTAACTTCGATGGAGATTGAGTTTTTGTTTTTCTAGAGGAACCATGGGCCTTTTATAGTTGTGGAGTATTTAGACGAGTGTGGAAGGGGGTGCACGCAATATTGTCTGTCACTGCGGCGAGGAAAATAGATGTTGTGCAGTGGAAATAATTGCATGATTGCTTGTTCACGTTATCTTTTTGTAAAGTCTAAAATTTTCTGTTATGTTAAAAAGAAGCGAGAAGTGCTTCACCATCTTGTGAATAATTTTAATTTTAAAATGCTTCAGGAACACTAGAATAATATATAGGAGGTTTTTATATCTTCGCTGGAAGAAATTTTATAGGAATTTATTTATAATAACCTGTGTCATTTCGAAGCTCTTATTAATCTGAGTAATTTTTGTTTGAAACAATTTTTAAAACGACGTACGACTAGAGAGTTATAGATAAATATAGCTCCAGGCACATTGGTTCGGAGAGTGCGTCTGACCATAGACGGTCTCCTTTCACTTGCTCGTTTACTACTGGATTCTAGGCGGTGTTCTAATCTCTCTACGCAGTCACAGATCGAAATCTTATTTCATTTAACCAAAACGAATACTGCAATTACTTTTTCTGAATACCCTGTTTAAAAACAAATTCCATATTTTTTCGTTTAATATTGTTTCTTAAGTCAAAACAGCTCCAATGTAACTTTTCCTTTTGCAATTATTGGTTGTGGGGAAGTGATTAATTAAAACAAGTCTTTTTGTTACTACAATCTAAAACTTTAATTTAGAAAGAAGATGAAATATACGTCTTTAACAGAGAAGTCGCTAAGAACGAATGGCTCCAACGAGAACCGAGAGAATATCGGTGCCCACTCGGCTTAATCAGAAAAGGAACATTTTTCCTTTTTAAACAATAAACCATAATCGCAGTATCTCCTCTTAACGCGTTGATTGAATTTTGACCTTTACATGCCATCATGCACTCACGGCAGACACGAAATATCCAACAGCAATAAAGTGAAATTCTTAATTTACTTCAATTCTATAACACGTTCACGTATTATTTATTTATGAATATTTTTACTACCTGCATATTCTTAGCAGTCGCGTTTAATATTATTTCATTTACCAAGCAAGAATATCCATTTCCATTTGTATATTTCGAAGCAATAATTATTTCACTAATGTTTAAAAATTGTTTTCGTCTATTATTTTTGATAATATCGTTGACGCGGCAGGAGTGGTCACGAAAAAACGGGAAGGAAGCCCCGCAAAGAATTATTATCACATAAATTGTGACAGGTAAAAATTGCACAACCAGAGTCACGTTATACGCGTAATTGCGCTACAGAAACAATAATTAGCGTAATTGCAGCGAGGCGCGCGAACTTCGAAACGAATACACGTGGAACGAGGAATGGAAGTCTCTTGTATTTCACGTAATAACTTTTGCCAACCGGTGAAAACATTGCGCTGTTCGCGCACGATATTTCAGACAATGTTCGCGTTATTTATTGTTATTTCACGCTCCGCGGCGCGACGGACACCGTAGTTAAACCCAATTGTCCCTTCACAGCTTTGTATTACGAATTATCAGACTGTAACCGAGTTATTGGAACAAAACTAAGCGAAATATTAGAAAATACATTTATGAAAATTTTATGAAATTAAAAATTACGTCTGATCTCTTTTAACGACTTTTCAATTTCCACTGCAATTTAATCGAGGGAATTGTAAAATTGGCCCTAGAAATATATTTTCAGATTGATTACTTTAATTCAGCAAACACTTTAAGTAAAAATTAAAAAAAATGGTGCCCATTAATTGGGACTAGTTGCAGTACCATTATTCCCCTTTTAATTCTTTTTGAAAAAATAATTTACATTTCGAAATTATTACCATCATCACTAAAAGCAACGAAACATAAAATTTTCAGTCATATTGGTCCGGATACTATATCTGATCACATAAGATCTATATACTTTCACTTGCCCCTTCCCATCTAAATATGCAGTTAAGGTTGCAGAAATGAGCAATTAAAAAAAAAAGGAGGAAGAACTCACATTCCTACAGAACATTTGCATTGTAATGTCAATATTCCCTATCTCCTCCTCATGAAACAACGATAAGTGGATCAAGGCCTTCCCGAGAGTAAGCCCACCTCTTCCCGGAAGCTAACGAAGAAAAAGCAACAATCACACGATTCTGATGCAACGCGAAAAGAAAACATGCTTCGACGAAACCCAAAACACGTCCTTGCACGATGGTTAACTTATAAAAGCGCAGCATTCGATATGCTGCTCAATAGCCTGGTAGCATGTCCCAGCGAATCTTCCAAGTACTCGTTCCACTGTGCCTGCTCGCGATCCTGGCCTGTGGATCGCCACGGATCTATCCCAGTGATCAACAAACCAGGGACCGCAGGAATGATTGTGCCTCGTGTCGTCGAGAACGCCCAGAGGCCCTGGCGTCCTGGTAAGAAACCGGGAGTCTACGATCTCCGTGACTCTTCCAAAATATTTTGCCACAAATTCTGGGAAAGAGCTTGCTTCTCACGTGTAAAAAAATTTATCAATTGATCTGCAAATTATTCATGGAGGTAGGAAACGTATTTAGTTGAATTTCCACAAACTATTGCGGACGAAGAAAAATCTGAGAACAATTAACCAATTTAACTGAATAGGTATTGTACCTTCAAGTTATAAAGCGGTTTGACTATGAATAGCAGCTGATAAACAGAAGTGTATCGAATTTGTTTAGCAATCCGTCCACCTCCCAAATATCATCAAAATTGAGACACTGGTTTTTTGATTTACAAAATTATTTTTTTCTTAGGCACGCCCCACCAGCCAGAAGGGAATACGTTGGAATGCAACCAGAGATTCCCCGCTGGCCCAGGAACCGACCGTTCCAACCTGACTCTTCGTTGTCTCCATCCCCCTATAACTTTTATGGGGGAGCCCCTCGAAGCAGAGGAGGCCCAGGCATTGCCAGTCCACGAGGCATCGCTCATACACCAGGCACCTACACACGCGAGGATCCCTTCAATTTCCAGCAAAGGGGTCACGGTTTTGACGTGGTTGCTGCACCGGCCACCCCTGTTCGCGGTTTTGGAGCTCCCTCAGCCCTGTACCAACCCCGTCTCCCACTGACCAGGGGCCTGGGAATGACGCCTCACCAAAGTTCCAGCTTCTACGACGTGATCAAGAGAGATTTTGGCCCGGAAGCCAACAATAGGTACACTGGCTTTGATCCATCCGGGGATGAAGCCTCCATGGAGGATGTGTATGGGTCCCCTAGACGCTACGAGGACCCCAAGAGGAAGGCTTCCGTGGTCTATCAAGCTGACAAGTACGCAGACGACTCCCATGATCACGGTAACTCCAACGCTCCAGCTGAAGAGTACTTCAGAAGGCAAGCTCCTGAACACTACTCTAGGAGGCAAGCTCCTGAACCCTATCCTACGACGCAGGCTCCTGCACAGTACTCCAGGAGGCAGGCACCTGGACAATACTTCAGGAGACAGGTTTCTGAGGACAGAACCCCAGCAGGCCGACAGGCGGAGGGTGTCGAAAGGTTCCAGCAACCCAGAAGAGAAGAATATCTGGACCCCCACGTGGTCCACGCGCCAGAGATCAAGCGCGACTCCTACCAAAGGGTGCCGGAGCGCAATATAATGAAGATAATGCAGAATGCCGGTAAGGACGGGCTCACTGTTACCAACGATAGCGCGTGGCAGCACCAGAAGGGACAGGAGCTAGAGGGAAGTCCCCGTCAGGCTGCAAAAATAGACGGTCAGCAGCAAGCTGGGGATGTTAATGTTCTGAATGATGATGATCGGTCTGACGAAGAGGAGGATGGATCGCAGAAGCTGGGGGACGCTGTCGAGGAGTATGGTAACCTGGGGAGGTCGAAGAAATCTACGATGCTGACTTCTTCGACAGAGATAAGAGACGGGGAAGCGAGATTGGAAATTTCGCCGGAACCTTTGGCCCCTCCTCGATTGCTCCAAAATGAGTAACTGCGTTCTGGGGGGAGTCTAGGGAATTATTTCTAGGATGTTGGTGATTTGCTTTCAACCGAATTTGAGGGGAATGCTAGGGATTTTTAAAACTTTTCGTGTGAAGAAGAGTTGGGGGAATTACCGCGAAACTGGCGATGATTGCTGGTTTCTTTATAACGAAGCTTGAGTAACTGTGACAGACAAGCCTATTAAGGAAAATGTAACAATATTATGGGTTTGAATAAAGAGAATTGATAAACTAATTATGATGTTTTTCCCTTCTATGAGTTATGTGTGTACTTCCAGATTGCTTAATGTTAACATAAAATGAAATATCCACGTTATTAAGGATAACCTAAAAATTTCATTTAATCGATCTACAAATCGAACCACGAGTTTACAAATACGTTAAACCTTTCGATTCAAAATTATTCAGCACAAAGTTGAAATATATACAAATAGATATTAAAACCACTAAACAAATACAAATTATAAACAACTTTCTAAATCGCATCACGCCTTATAAACCAAATTAGACACAATAATGGCGTACAATAACCTAACCTTCTTTGATAAAATTCGGTCATTAATATAAAGCTCGATAAATTAACACGAGTTAATACTTCCTCCATTATTTTACTCACTCAAGTAGCAAAAATACAAGGCACTTCCCTCTTCAAAATTGCGAAAAGCTACATGCAAGAACAGACGTATATGTGTATTTCCGGCCGCAGGTACTTCGAGAGCAGTGCCATTATCAGATGAGACACTCGAAATTATGTACTCTAAACGTACTTGAAGATAAGGGTATATCTCACGTGGAAATGCGTTCTGCACGTGCGTCTGCTTCATTTCTGTTGCACAGGTGCTCTGTTTAATCAATGTGCGAAGATAAGAATTCTTCAGCTATTTCCGGCAGGAGAGGTGGAGGGGAAGGAGAGGTGGAGATTAAGACATAAAGTTAGCACTGTAAGGGGGGAGGGGTTAACAATTCGAGGGAAAAGAATCCCCTGCAGAGAATTCGAGTAGATCTAGGTGAAGGGTATCAGTGGATCCCACCTTTGGGTCATGAGGTGAAAGAAAATGGCGGGAAAGTTGTAGTTTGAAGTTCATCCTAAAATGTGGGGAAACGTGGAGATTATATGCAAGGGAATTAGTTCTTTTCGAGATAATCTTTTTTAGGGCAGTTTGATTTGAATTGAGAGGAAATTTGATGTAGCTAATAAATTCGTGAATTGAGTTTGAAAATGATGAGATAATTAATAAGAAAAAGAATTATGGAGAGTTGAAATGTACAGAAATTAGCGCGAAATGGCAGAATGTCATCATTATTACATCGAGTTATTTTCTGCTGCGTAGCAGTGTTTGAAAATAATGTTTACATCGCGAAAGAGGACGTAATAATAATGCTGAAGATGTTGAAAGCGATTTTAGTGGTTGGTGAAGTAAAATGTTGTTATAAATGAAATTAATTCACTTCCGGATTCAATGTTGTGTAAACTGTGACTGCTGTTTGTTATAACTATCCGGTTTCCATATTTGCACATGAGTAGAATATGCAGAAATATTCGATATCTATATTTTTATAGCTATCCATATTTATGCGTGGAGGATGAGAGATGTAAAATTGGGGCTGGAAAACCTTTGAAATTTCTTGAGAACTTATGCAGATGGGAGAAAATATTTCATATCAAAGTTATGAACTTTTCTCTAAATAATAAAACGACGCGAGTAAAAATTCTGAGAAATCATAAACCAGTATAGCTTTAGTGACCCACTTCTTTATAAATACTTTTACAGTATTCATTTTTTTACTGAAAATTAGTGGAATTAAATAACAAACAGGAACAACAAACACATGTTTGGATTAAATGTAAAGTGCAAACACAGTGTCCAATAGCAAGTAAAAAAAAAATTCATAAGACGATTGGAAAGACAATCTTGAATATTTATAGTCATGTTCAATCAAATTGTTTACGACTACAAACACGAGTATTAATATATCATTCCGTCTCTTATAACAAGTAAAATAGAAATTTAGGACAGTGGTGAGCAACCTTTTGTCTGCAGTAGACCACAAGTGGAAACTCATTACCCTGCGCGGGATACAATATTAAATACATAAGTATAACTAATCCTATATCTTTTACAGTTCCAAAGATATATGCCAATGTCCAGGTGGGCCGCAGGTCAGCGGCTGGCGGGCCAAGCGCGGCTCGCGGATTGCTCATCACTGATTTAGAAGACAATTAGAAAGTTTATTTTGGGTATAAAATGTCAAAGTCTAATTTTGAATATTTCCAGTCATGTACAATCAAATTTTATAGGTTTATTTACGTTCTATATAATTTTATGCAAATAATAAAATTTGCTGCAGTTTAAACACAGTGCCCTATAACAATTAAAAAAATTTAGAAAACGATTGTAATAAATTCACCCAGTCATCCAAGCCAAATCTCAATTTTGAATATTCATAGACTACAATTCTCATTTTCGTCAAAGTTGCTCTCGCAAACAAGAAACTACATCTAAATCAATTCATTAGCTTCAACAAAACCTTTAGCCCGCTTCCAAAACTCTTACACCGAAACCCTTGCCCCGCGAATTCTGACAGCGTCGGTCACACGACGCACGATACACGCGCGAATCACCTTGTGCATCGCTGACTACGGAAAATTTGGAAATTCCCTGGTCAGCTTTTCCATTGCGTTTCGATATGCGTGCGCGGGGGTTCCGCCATCAGACGCACCATGAAGGCCATGGAGGTCCTTTTAAAAACCAGCCCAGCCAGGTGAATCCTCAGTTCGAATTCAAACTCAGACATCGAGCAATGCATTCAAACGCCTGTTTCGCCCTCGTGTTGCTGTGCCTGGCGGCGGTGCAAGCCATCCCGGTGGGTAAGATCGAGAAGAAGTCGGTGTCCGACGAGCCCACCTTGGGGACGAGCGACCTGAAGCTAGAAGAAGCTGGCGACTCCAAGGACAGGCCAAAGAAGTCCACCTTCTGCGTGGATATCGGCCCGGACGGTGAGGCTGGCCAGGTCCGAGGCGCTGCTACCTCGGTTCAGACTCTGAACCTGGTTCCTCAGGCCCAGTTGGCTTCCCAGATCCAGACATACAACCTCCAGCCAGCCATGCAACCCGTGCAGGCCCTCAGCGTGATGCAGGCACCCCAGCTGGCCCAGCAGTCCATCTACGTTCCCCAGCAGATGGTCCCACCAGTTCAGACCCTGCAGATCATCCAGTCGCCTCAGCAACCCTGCCCCGAGGCCAAGCAGGAGACAGAGCTCATCCCAGAGACTACCCCCGCTCCAGCGCCAGCAACCACCACCCAGCCACCCCGTGTCGAAACGCCTGCACAACCCGAGCGTCTGCAGAAGGTGGTGAAGGTGGAGGAACAACCCCACTTCGACACCGTGAACGTCATGCACATGGCGTCCCCTTGCAACGAACAGATAGACGTCGTTCCGTCCAGGCCTGTGATGATGGTCTCCGAGCCGCAGAGACTCTCCACGCTGATCCAGGTCCCCAGCTGCCCACATCATACCCGCCAAGCTGGCGTCAGCCAATGCACCTGCAGGAACCAGGGCTACGCTGCCGACAGGTCCGCTGATATGAGGACCGACCCTATGCACTTTACACGGGAACGCGCCATGGGCGACGTGCAGTTGATCGGGCAATTCCAGAGGACACACTAGAAGGTGGATAAATTGTTTTTTCTGCTTTGGGTCTCTTGGGAAATTTCTTCTTTGCATTCTTGAGAATATAGGGAACTAGCTTTACTATTCGGCTTCGCTCAAAATTTATATTTTGCTTTTATAAAAAGAAAATTTTTTTTACTTATTTTTTTGGACTAACTAGGCATAATGAGCTGGAGCATATTTCGTGACTCCAGCGTTTACCTTTCGAAAGGTGTTAGGCGACAAACAAACACACAAACCATTTCTACTTTATATATTTAGATTTTGTTCCTAGTGTTTATATGCCTTCAGTGCTGCACCAGAATTTCCGTTTTTCTTATACCTTCTTTTGTCGTTTTTTTTTTATTTTTTACTATAATGTATTGTAATTGTCATGTGTGGGGCAAAGACGTTATTATTAGTGTGAAATTTGTGATGAGGAGGTTAGGTTTGATATTAGTCGGTTTTTGCTTGAAGCGGTCTGTTTTTTTTTTTGTATAATAGGTGGTGTTTTATTTTCTCTTTTTTAAATTGAATAGGCATGCTTTATCTATTTTCGATGAAGTGACGAGAAAATTTTGTGATTTAAAGGAAGAAGAGAGGGGAGTAACTCTGATTTTTGTGCTTCACAGGTGGGATGCATCGGTTCTGTAGGACTGGATGGAAATAACGCGAAGGGCGACGTTGGATGTCTCAATAAAAGAAATTTCGATGTATGCTCTTGTATGTTTTGCATTCTAACAAGAAATATGCAATAAATAAAAATATTTCAAATTATGACGATTTAAGTTTCTTCCAAACTCTCAAAATACTTTCTGACCTCCTCAAACTCAATTATCAAATAGTCAAGGCAGAAAGCATTTCAAATTTTTAATCGTATGTAGTGATCCCCTCAAAAAATCGTACAAAACGAAAAAAATCAACAATAAATGTCGTTCAAATTCCCTCAAAATCGATACATTAAAATGCAAACACCCTAACCCTACGATTTCAAATTTTGAGCATCGAAGTACTAAACAAACTTTGCTAACACTCGTGATTCCCAACAAAATCTATATAAATCTCCCACAAATTCCTAAATACTCCCTCAAATTCACTCACAACAAACCCATTCAAACCCACTCAGTTTCAAATTTAACGCATCGACTCCCCAGAACAAATCAGATCTTCTAAAAATTTTCGAATATATAGAATAATCTTGGAATAAAAAAGTTGAATAAAGCGAAGACCTTCGAGAATAACGAATATATTTATTCTACAAAAAAAGTATTCGAATAAAAATTTCTCTTCCTTGATTTCTCGATGATGAATGACTGCGGTGTGGGGGGGGGGGGAGTCTAGGGCATCATTTCTAGGATGTTGGTGGTATGCTTTATACCGAAATAGGGGGAATGCTAGGGACTTCTTTAAGGGCTGGTGAACCTTAAATCTTTTCGTGTGAAGAAGAGATGGGTGAATTACCGCGAAAATGGTGATGATTGCTCGCTTCTTTATAAAGAAGCATGAGTAATTGTGACAACCCTTTTAAGGAGAATGCAACAATATTATGGGATTGAATAAAGAGAATTCATAAACTAATTATGATGTTTTCCCTTCAGTGAATTATGCGTGTACATCCAGATTGTTTAATGTTAACATAAAATGAAATATCTAAGTTATTAAGGATAACCTAACAATTTCATTTAATTGATCTACAAATCGAACCATGAGTTTAGGAATACGTAAAACCTTTCGATTCAAAATTATTCAGCACAAAGTTGAAATATATACAAATAGATATTAAAACCACTAAACAAATACAAATTATAAACAACTTTCTAAATCGCATCACGCCTTATAAACCAAATTAGACACCTGGCGTACAATAACCTAACCTTCTTTGATAAAATTCGGTCATCAATATAAAGCTCGATAAATTAACACGAGTTAATACTTCCTCCATTATTTTACTCACTCAAGTAGCAAAAATATACGGCACTTCCCTCTTCAAAATTGTGAAAAACTACTTGCAAGCAATAGAGCAGCTGAACAGGCGTATATGTATACTTCCAGCCGCAGGTACTTCGACAGCAGTGCCATCGAAATTATGCGCTCTAAACGGACTCGAAGATAAGGGTATATCTCACGTGGAAATTCATTCTGCACGTGCGTCTGCTTCATTTTTGTTGCACAGGTGCTCTGTTTAATTAATGTCTAAAAATAAGAATTCTTCAGCTACTTCCGGGTGGAGAGGTGGAGATTAAGACATATAGTTAGTACTGTAAGAGGAGGCGGGGGGGGGGGGGGGGGAGTTAACAATTCGAGGGAAAGGAATCCCCTGCAGAGAATTCCAGAGTAGTTCCAGGTGAAGGGTATCAGTAGATTTTAACTTTGGTCCATGAGGTGAAAGAAAATGGCGGGAAAGTTGTAGTTTGAAGTTCATCCTAAAATGAGGGAGGAGGTGGAGATTATGTGCAAGGGAGTTAATTCATTTCGAGATAATCCTTTTTAGCGCAGGTTGGTTTGAATTGAGAGGAAATTTGATGTAGCTATTAAATTGGTAAATTGGGATTGAAAATGGTAATGAGATAGTTAATAAGAAATAGAATAATGGGGAGTTGAAATGGACAGAAATTAGCGCGTGTGATTCAGCATGCGTATCGTTGTGAAAGGGCTGAATGTCATCATTATTACATCGACTTATTTTGTGCTGCGCGCCGCTGTTTCAAAGTAATGTATACATAGAGAAAGAGGACGGAGTAATAATGCTGACGATGTTGAAAGCGATTTCAGTGGTTGGTGAAGAAAAATGTTATGAATGAAAATAATTCTCTTCCGGATTCAGTGTTGTTTAAATTATGACTGCTGTTTGTTATAACTATCTGGTTTCCATATTTGCACATGAGTAGAGAATTCAGAAATATTCGACACCTATATTTTTATAGCTATCCATATTTATGCGTGGAGGATCAGTGATGTAAAATTGGTGCTGGAAAACCTTTCAAATTTCATGAAAACTTATGCAGATGGAAGAAAATGTTTAATAGAAAAGTTATGGATTTTTTTGTAAATAATAAAACGGCAGAAGTAAAACTTCTGGGGAATCATAAACCAACACAGCTTCCGTGACCCATTTCCTTATAAATACTTTTACAGTATTCATTTTTTTACTGAAAATAAGTGGAATTAAATAACAAACAGGAACAACAAACACATGTTTGGATTAAATGTAAAGTGCAAACACAGTGTCCCATAGGAAGTAAGAAAGAAATTCATAAGACGATTGAAAGAACAATCTTGAATATTTATAGTCATGTTCAATCAAATTTTATACGACTAAAAAAACGAGTATTATTTAAATTCATTCGGTGCCTTATAACAAGTAAAACAGAAATTGGGAAGACAATTTCGAAAGTTATTTTGGGTAAAAAATGTCAAATTTTAATTCTGAATATTTCCAGTCATGCTCTATCAAATTGTAAAGGTTTATTTATGTTGTATATAATATTATGCAAATAATAAATTTTGCTGCAGTTCAAACACGGTGCCCTATAACAATTAAAAAAATTTAGAAAACGATTGTAAAAAATTCACCCAGTAATCCAAGCCAAATCGCAATTCTGAATATTCACAGATTACGATTCTCATTTTCGTCAAAGTTGCCCTCGCAAACAAAACTCTTCATCTAAGTCAATTCATTAGCTTCAACGAAATCTTTAGCCCGCTTCCGAAACTCTTACACCGAAACCCTTGCTCCGCGAATTCTGACACCGCCGGTCACCCGACGCACGATGACACGCGCGAATCACCTTGTACATCGCTGACCACGCAAAATTTCGAAATTCCCTAGTCAGCTTTTCCATTGCGTTTCGATATGCGTGCGCAGGGAGTTTCGCCATCAGACGCACAATGAAGGCCATGGAGGTCCCTTAAAAACCAGCCCAGCCAGGTGAATCCCCAGTTCGAATTCAATCTCAGACATCGAGCAATGCATTCAAACGCCTGTTTCGCCCTCGTGTTGCTGTGCCTGGCGGCGGTGCAAGCCATCCCGGCGGGTAAGATCGAGAAGAAGACGGTGTCTGACGAGCCCACGTTGGGGATGAGCGATCTGAAGCTAGTAGAAGAAGCTGGCGACTCCAAGGACAGGCCAAAGAAGTCCACCATCTGCGTGGATATCCGCCCGGACGGTGAGGCTGGACAGGTCCGAGGCGGTGCTACCTCGGTTCAGACTCTGAACCTGGTTCCTCAGGCACAGTTGGCTTCCCAGATCCAGACATACAACCTCCAGCCAGTCATGCAACCCGTGCAGGCCCTCAGCGTGATGCAGGCACCCCAGCTGGCCCAGCAGTCCATCTACGTTCCCCAGCAGATGGTCCCACCAGTTCAGACCCTGCAGATCATCCAGTCGCCTCAGCAACCCTGCCCCGAGGCCAAGCAGGAGACAGAGCTCATCCCAGAGACTACCCCCGCTCCAGCGCCAGCAACCACCACCCAGCCACCCCGTGTCGAAAAGCCTGCACAACTCGAGCGTCTGCAGAAGGTGGTGAAGGTGGAGCAAAAACCCCACTTCGACACCGTGAACGTCATGCACATGGCGTCCCCTTGCAACGAACAGATAGACATCGTTCCGTCCAGGCCTGTGATGACGGTCTCCGAGCCGCAGAGACTCTCCACGCTGATCCAGGTCCCCAGCTGCCCACATCATACCCACCAAGCTGGTGTTAGCCAATGCACCTGCAGGAACCAGGGCTACGCTGCCGCCAGGTCCGCTGATATGAGGACCGACCCTATGCACTTTGCGAGACAACGCAACATAGACGACGGACAGGTGCAGATGATAGGGCAAAACCAGCTGTTGTAATAGAAGGTGGGTCAAACGTTCCTGATGCTTTGTGTCTCTGGGGAAATTTCTTCTTTGCATTCTTGGGAATATAGGGAACTAGCTTTACTACTACGCTTTGTCCGAAATTTAGATTTTGCTGTTATAAAAATAATTTTTTTTTATCTATTTTTGTGAAAATATTCACATAATATAAATTCATCTGTATTAGCGAGGCATAATGAGCCGGAACACATTTCGTGACTCCTGAGTTTACCTTTCGAAATATTTTAGGCGACAAACAATCACACTTTATAAATTAAGATTTTGTTCCTAGTGTTTATATACCTTCTCTGCTGCACCAGAATTTCCGTTTTCCTTATACCTTTTTTTGTCGTTTTCCTTATTTTTTACAATAATGTATTTTAATTGTCATGTGTGGGGCAAAGGCGTCATTATTATTATGAAATTTGTGATGTGGAGGTTAGGTTTGATGTTAGTCGGTTTTTGCTTGAAGCGGTCTGTTTTTTTTTTGTGGAATAGGTGGTGTTTTATTTTCTCTTTTTTAAATTGAATAGGCATGCTTTATCTATTTTCGATGAAATGATGCGAAACATTTTGTGACCTAAAGGAAGAAGCGAGTGGTGGTTGGGTAGTAACTCTGATTTTTGTGCTTTACAGGTGGGCAGCATGGGTTCTGTAGGACTGGATGGAAATAACGCCAAGGGCAACGTTGGATGTCTCAATGAAAGAAATTTCGATTTATGCTCTTGTATGTTATTGCATTCTAACAAGAAATATGCAATAAATAAATATATTTCAAATTATCACGATTTAAGTTCCTTCCAAACTCTCAAAACACTTTCTAACCTTCTCAAACTCAATTATCAAATATTGAAGGCAGAAAGTATCTCGAATTTTTAATCGTGAGTAGTGATCCCCTCAAAAAATTTTACAAAATGTACAATAAATCTCGTTCAAATTCCCTCAAAATCGATACATTAAAATGGAAACGCCCTAACCCTACGATTTCAAATTTTGAGCATCAAAGTACTAAACAAACATTGCTAACACTCGTGATTCCCAACATAATATACATAAATCTCGTTCAAATTCCTACAAACTCCCTCAAACTCACTCACAACAAACCCATTCAAACCTACTCAATTTCAAATTTAACGCATCAACTCCCTAGAACAAATCAGATCTTCTAAATATTTTCGAATATATAGAATAATCTTGGAATAAAAATGTCGAATAAAATAAAGACCTCCGAGAATATCCAATACATTTATTCTACAAAAAATGTATTCGAATAAAAATTTCCCTTACTTGATTGCACGATGATGAGTGACTGCGTTCTGGGGGGGATTTTGGGGAATTATTTCTAGGATGTTGGTGATTTGCTTTGAACCGAATTTGAGAGGAATGCTAGGGACTTCTTTAAGGGCTGGTGTACCTTAAATCTTTTCGTGTGAAGAAGAGTTGGGTGAATTACCGCGAAAATGGTGATGATTGCTCGCTTCTTTATAAAGAAGCTTGAGTAATTGTGACAGACAACCCTTTTAAGGAGAATGCAACAATATTTTGGGATTGTATAAAGAGATTGATAAGCAAATTATGATCATTTTCCCTTCAGTGAGGTATGCGTGTACACCCAGATTGTTTAATGTTAACATAAAATGAAATATCCAAGTTATTAAGGATAACCTAAAAATTTCATTTAATCGATCTACAAATCAAACCATGAGTTTACAAATACGTAAAACCTTTCGATTCAAAATTATTCAGCACAAAGTTGAAATATATAGAAATAGATATTAAAACCACTAAACAAATACAAATTATAAACAACTTTCTAAATCGCATCACGCCTTATAAACCGAACTAGACACCTGGCGCATAATAACCTAGCCTTCTTTGACAAAATTCTGTCATTAATATAAAACTCGATAAATTAACACGAGTTAATACTTCCTCAATTACTTCACTCACTCAAGTAGCAAAAATACAGGGCACTTCCCTCCTCAAAATTGTGAAAACCTACTTGCAAGCTACAGAGCAGCTAAACAGACGTACGTGTATACCTCCGGCCGCAGGTACGTCGAGAGCAGCGCCATTATCAGATGAGACACTCGAAATTATGCACTTTAAACGTACTCGAAGATAAGGGTATATCTCACGTGGAAATGCATTCTGCACACTTCATTTCTGTTGCACAGGAGCTCTATTTAATCAAAGTGGCGGAGATAAGAATTCTTCAGCTATTTCCGGGAGAAGACTTGGTGGGGAAGGAGAGGTGGACATTAAGACTTAGAGTCAGCACTGGAAGGGGGGGGGGGGGAGGGCTAACAATTCGAGGGAAAAGAATCCACTGCAGAGAATTCCGGAGTAGTTCCAGGTGAAGAATATCAGTGGATCCCACCTTTGGGCCATGAGTTGAAAGAAAGTAGCGGGAAAGTTATATTTTGAAGTTCATCCTAAAATGAGGGAGGAGGTGGAGATTATGTGCAAGGGAGTTAATTCATTTCGAGATAATCCTTTTTAGCGCAGGTTGGTTTGAATTCAGAGGAAATTTGATGTAGCTATTAAATTGGTGAATTGGGTTTGAAAATGATAATGAGATAGTTAATAAGAAATAGAATAATGGAGAGTTGAAATGGACAGAAATTAGCGCGTGTGATTCAGCATGCGTATCGTTGTGAAATGGCTGAATGTCATCATTATTACATCGACTTATTTTGTGCTGCGCGCCGCTGTTTCAAAGTAATGTATACATAGAGAAAGAGGACGTAATAATAATGCTGACGATGTTGAAAGCGATTTCGGTGGCTGGTGAAGAAAAATGTTATAAATGAAAATAATTCTCCTCCGGATTCAATGTTGTTTAAATTATGACTGCAGTTTGTTATAAATATCTGGTTTCCATATTTGCACATGAGTAGAGGATTCAGAAATATTCGACACCTATATTTTTATAGCTATCCATATTTATGCGTGGAGGATGAGTGATGTAAAATTGGTGCTGGAAAACCTTTCAAATTTCATGAAAACTTATGCAGATGGAAGAAAATGTTTAATAGAAAAGTTATGGACTTTTTTGTAAATAATAAAACGACGCAAGTAAAAATTCTGGGGAATCATAAACCAACACAGCTTTCGTGACCCATTTCCTTATAAATACTTTTACAGTATTCATTTTCTTACTGAAAATTAGTGGAACTAAATAACAAACTGGAACAACTAACACATGTTTGGATTAAAAGTAAAGTGCCAAGCACAGTTTCCCATAGCAAGTAAAAAAGACATTCATAAGACGATTGGAAAGACAATTTTGAATGATTGTAGTCATGTTCTATCAAATTTTATAGGTTTATTTATGTTCTATGTAATATTATGCAAATAATAAATTTTGCTGCAGTTCAAACACGGTGCCCTATAACAATTAAAACAATTTAGAAAACGATTGTAAAAAATTCACACAGTCATCCAAGCCAAATCTCAATTTTGAATATTCACAGACTACGATTTTCATTTTCGTCAAAGTTTCCCTCGCAAACAAAACTCTTCATCTAAATTAATTCATTACCTTCAACGAAATCATTAGCCCGCTTCCGAAACTCTTACACCCAAACCCATACCCCGCGAATTCTGACACCGTCACTCACCCGACGCACGGTGACATGCGCGAATCACCTTGTACATCGCTGACCACGCAAAATTTCGAAATTCCCTGGTCAGCTTTTCCATTGCGTTTCGATATGCGTGCGCGGGGGGTTTCGCCATCAGATGCATCATGAAGGCCATGGAGGCCCTTAAAAACCAGCCCAGCCAGGTGAATCCTCAGTTCGAATTCAATCTCCGACATCGAGCAATGCATTCAAACGCCTGTTTCGCCCTCGTGTTGCTGTGCCTGGCGGCGGTGCAAGCCATCCCGGCGGGTAAGATCGAGAAGAAGTCGGTGTCCGACGAGCCTACCTTGGGGACGAGCGACCTGAAGCTAGAAGAAGTTAGCGACTCCAAGGACAGGCCGAAGAAGTCCACCTTCTGTGTGGAGATCCGTCCAGACGGTGAGGCTGGCCAGGTACGAGGCGTTGCTAGCTCGGTGCAGACTCTGAACCTGGTTCCTCAGGGTCAGCTGGCCTCCCAGGTCCAGACCTACAACCTGCAGCCAGCCATGCAACCCGTGCAGGCCCTCAGCGTGATGCAGGCCCCCCAGCTGGCCCAGCAGTCCATCTACGTCCCCCAGCAGATGGCCCCACCAGTTCAGACCCTGCAGATCATCCAGTCGCCTCAGCAACCCTGCCCCGAGGCCAAGCAGAACATCATACAGAAGAAGACAGAGCTCACCCCAGAGACTACCCCCGCTCCAGCGCCAGCAACCACCACCCAGCCACCCCGTGTCGAAAAGCCTGAACAACCCGAGTGCCTGCAGAAGGTGGTGAAGGTGGAGCAACAACCCCAAGTCCACACCCTGAACGTCATGGACATGGCGCCCACTTACAACGAACAGATCATGGTCGTTCCGTCCAAGCCTGTGCTTATGGTCTCCGAACCGCAGAGACTCTCCGCGCTGGTCCAGGTACCCAGCTGCCCACATCATTCCCACCAAGCTGGCGTCAGCCAGTGCACCTGCAGGAACCAGGGCTATGCTGCCGCCAGGTCCGCTGGTATGAGGACCGAATCTATGCACTTCGCGAGACCACGCACCACGGGCGACCTGCAGGTGCAGATGATAGGGCAACACCAGCACTTGTAATAGAAGGTGGGTCAATTGTTTCTGATGTTTTGGGTCTCTTGGGAAATTTCTTCTTTGCATTCTTGGGAATATAGGGAACTAGCTTTACTACTCGGCTTCGCCCGAAATTTAGATTTTGCTTTTATAAAAAGAAAATTTTTTTTATTTATTTTTGTGAAAATAGTCACATTCATCTGGATTAACGAGGCATAATGAGCTCGAACACATCTCGTGACTCCAGCGTTTACCTTTCGAAAGGTTTTAGACGACAAACAAACACACAAACACTTTCTGCTTTATATATTTAGATTTTGTTCCTAGTGTTTATATGCCTTCTCTGCTGCACCAGAATTTCCATTTTTTTTATACCTTCTTTTGTCGTTTTTCTTATTTTTTACTATGATGTATTGTAATTACCATGTGTGGGGCAATGGTGTTATTATTAGTGTGAAATTTGCGATATGGAGGATAGGTTTGATGTTAGTTGTTTTTTGCTTGGAATGGTCTGTTTTTTTTTGTGGAATAGATGGTGTTTTAATTTCTCTTTTTTAAATTCAATAGGCTTGCTTTATCTATTTGGATTATTTCTCTATATATGAAGTGACGAGAAAATTTTGTGATTTAAAGGAAGAAGCGAGTGGTGACTGGGGAGTAACTCTGATTTTTGTGCTTCACAGGTGGGATGCATCTGTTGTGTAGGACTGGATGGAAATAACGCGGAGGGGAACGTTGGATGTCTTAATAAAAGAAATTTCGATGTATGCTCTTGTATGTTATTGCATTCTAACAAGGAATATGCAATAAATAAAAATATTTCAAATTATCACGATTTAAGTTTCTTCCAAATTCTCAAAACACTTTCTGACCTTCTCAAACTCAATTATCAAATAGTCAAGACGGAAAGCAATTTTTATTCGGAAGTAGTGATCCCCTCAAAAAATCCTACAAAAGGAAACAAAATCAACAATAAATGTCGTTCAAATTCCCTCAAAATCGATACATTAAAATGCAAACGCCCTAACCCTACGATTTCAAATTTTGAGCATCGAAGTACTAAACAAACTTTGCTAACACTCGTGATTCCCAACAAAATCTATATAAATCTCCCACAAATTCCTAAAAACTCCCTCAAATTCACTCAAAACAAATCCATTAAACCTACTCAATTGCAAATTCAACGCATCAACTATCCAGAACAAATCAGATCTTCTAAATATTTTCGAATATATAGAATAATCTTGGAATAAAAGTGTCGAATAAAATGAAGACCTTCGAGAATAACGAATACATTTATTCTACAAAAAAATGTATTCGAATAAAAATTTCCATGCAAAAAAACTCATGGAACCCACAAACTAAAACTTAGAGTTCCCCCAGTACAATCATTCTAACTCCTACTACATTTATCACGTCTACTATTCTCCCTTTCTTTTTTCCCATCCCTCGGCGATTGCAAATGTCACAATCTCTCAGGTTGACAACCACGGGGCTGCTCGTTTGGCGGAATCGGCGAAGCTCGAAACCGCCTACGTAGCAAAGAAACACCGCTATCAGGTTGCAGACCGAGTGGCAGACGATTTATCACGGTACGTACGATGAAATGGACGTCACCATTCCTTCGCTGGGAATTGTTAAAGAGTTTCGAATAGTGGCTGTCATTACGATCGATAGCCCGCCGCGAGCTCGGCCGCTGATATCATAGGACAGTTTCCACTCCTGGGAATACTTTCGTTCCTTTTACAGGGGTATCAACAACGTTACAAGTGACAGAGCAGCTTTTCAAACCGCGGAGATAGCAGAGAGCAGAGGATTTGCGCGAATGCAGTCTTGTGACACGGCGCTGTCGAGTCGGTTTAACAAAATGACGCACCCCCGGTTGAGGAATAAAAAGGGTAGGTATCACGGTGGAGATCGCGAGCACGAAATCTGCGAACCTTCCACGCTTGCAATTTCTACTGTACAGGATAACTGTTCAAGGTTAGCTTGTTAACCAGGGGCGGATTTGCGTACAGGCTAACAAGGGTAGTTCAGTTTGCCGAGCATTCTGATTTTTTTTTAAAACTGTGCAGGTTTGTAGGTGACCTCGATAGAAGTATCAGGCTATTTTTCGTTTGTACCCATTTTCGGTTCTTCGGGGTGAAAACACCCCTTAAAGTTTAATATGCGATTTCTTACTTTTCTGTATATCTTGAAAAGTATAGTAGATATAAAAGAAATGCTACAATGAAAACTTTACGATTTTTTATGCCCTATAAAGTGGTGGTGTTTCCACCCTGAAGAACCGAAAAATTGCCTGGTACTTCTATTGAGGTCTTCTATAAACCTGCACAGTTTTAAAAGAATTGGTATGCTCGGGTAATCGAACTTCGCAAATTTTGAGCGAAAAAAATTGAAAAAAGTTTACACACTGAGGCTTCAGATAACTTTAAAAACAATTTCCTTTTTTATAAGCTAGCAAATTAGCAACAACTCGTACGTGCTTTGCCCTATTAAATTAATTTTAAAATTGTCTCAACTCTTTCGAATTAAATTCTTTGATTATATTTCACGGAAAGGGTTGCAGACGCTTATTAGCCTGAGGTCACCAAATCTTGCAAATCTGCCCCTGTTGTTAACCACCCCCGAGCATGGTAGGAAGATGATGAATAAAGGAGGGTGGGTAATGGTCGCCTGGGGTGCCACTCGAAAAAGAAATTTTTTGGGGGACATTAAAAGTGTGTCTTGCAGAATCAGGAAAGTGTACCTGTTTGTCTGAAATGTGATTTAAAATTTAAAAAAAGCAGACAAAATATGAAAGCGTCATGATAAATAATTAAACTCACATTAAAATAGTACTTTCTCTGCCCGATAATTATAGGAAAATATGCAGGTCGTCCAGCAAAAGAATAAGATTCGAATCCATTATTTAATTAATCGGTGCAATAAAATAGGATGTTAAAAAAATATTATTATTTAAATAATCCATGAACGTATTACTAGACTAAAATAAATCAAGCTTGGAAGCTTTAGTTAGACAAAATGATTGCTAAAATTGCAACAATTTTATTTTCCAAAACGTAATATCTAAAAAGAAAATAAAAAAGACTTCCACACTTGCGCTCGTTTCTCACAATTTCCCTATCGCATCTCAAACAAACAACTACGCTTCCCTGTTCCCTTACAACATACTTTTAAGCATCCCGCAAGAATTTTCCATTTCCAAGTGGCACTCAAAATGGCCATTTTCAACCAGCCTCTAAGCCGGGTTCGTCTCCAGCGCTCCCATCTTCTGCCTCCACCGCCATTTTATCGAAGCTAGATAAAGGTATCTCCGACAGCTCCTCGATAGCAGTTTGAGGGATGAAAGTAGGTTCGAGGCAGTACCGCGATCGTTTTCAGGCAACGATTCCATCGTGGAAGTTCGGAGCGAGCTGAACGAAGTCGTTGATCGCTCACCTCTTTGAATTTTGCACGCCCATCGTGTAATCTCGCTTACGGCGCTGGGGCCCGCGGTGTCCAGACAGTCAACCGAATAATTTAAACGTTCATCGAGATCCGGAGGAGGTTACGATCCAGCGTGAGCGTGTGTTCTGCCCAGCGACGCGAACGTGCCCGATTAACGGGGCAGATCCGGTCGATCTGCTCTTCTGTTTCGATGTCGCCATTGAACGTCACAAGCGGATGCAACTGCAATTTGATGGAGGCTCTAACGATCCTTCGATTGCCTTTGTCGAGAAAAAAAAAACGACGCGTTGGACGAGTTTTAATGCCGGGGACGTAAAAGCGTGTGCTATTTCGAAATTGCAGCACAGAGAATTTTAGATGCAATCCTAAGGGAGGCACTTTTGTGGATCGCGATTGGTATTCTGGGTGTGTGCATTCAGTTGGTAGACTCGAGGAGAATGAAAAATGTGTGAACGTGGCTGACATGCTTATTATACAGGGTGCTTCACTGCGGGTGATCAGCACTCCAGGGGATGGATTATACAGACCAAAATGAGGCGAAAATATAGGATGCAAATTTTTAATATTGATCTTCGTTTTCGAGAAAATTGACTTTGAATTTCAGGTGCACCGGAGTGCAGTTACGGTATTTTTTATTTTCGTCTTATTTGGGCCTGTAGAATCATCCCCTAGAGTATTGACCGCCTATAGTGAAACGCCCTGTATAGTCATGACCCATAAAAATGTGTCCTCTGAAGTTTGGATGTTTTCGTTCTTTTTTATTTATTTCTGCTCTGATTTCCTGTCCCCCTTTTGTGCACCTTTTATGTAGTGCAATAAAGAGGTATTATTAATAGAAGTAGATTGAAAAATGGAGAAAAGAGAATTTTTTAATTTCCCCTTTCATGAAGAATTCGTGGTATAATCGAAAATTGGGAATTTCGCTTTACTTGTACTAAATATTGAAGCACATCTACCCCCATCTGTTCCAATCCATAGTACAGTGATTTCAAAATTGATAATTCATTGAATATTTATTTCCACGGCAGTAATTTTCATTTAAATTTTGGCGCGAATGAGAAGCATACTTGGAGTGTAAAGCTTTAATTAAATTCCCAACTGCTGCACTTCAAATTAAATAATACATATATCATCAAATAAATTGAAAAGCAACAACACTCTAAACTATCTCTAACAATTTAGAGACTCTAGATGGAAAAACAATAGCGCCTCTCGAAGTACATCGTCCAGTCAGCTTCGCAATTCCGCCACCAGTGGGCGGCCGTTCTCGTCGCCGTGCGCTCCCCCCGCTCCCCTCTACAGCATTTTCCGAATCGTGGGAAGAAAAATCGAGGCGATTTACATCTTCATTTACATCTACATTGTTCCTTCGGCGTGTAATTACAACGCGAACGCAAGGAGATCCAGCGGAATTCATAAGGTCCCCCAAGGAATCGTAGTTATTCTACCGTTGATTATTATTCATGGACCTGATGAATGAGTCGCGTCCCTTCTGCAGGGTGGGGGGTGGTCGCATCCCGCGGAAAACGAGCCATCTTCCGTTTGCGAAGAAAGGAAGCCCTCCGTCCGCGGGGTCGAGCAACGGCGCAACAAATTGAGAGTATTATTTATTCGCGGGGATAGACTCGTCAGAGAATTCTCTTGCTGTCGGTCGCGGAAGTCGATCGGCTGAAAGAAAACTTCCAGGAACTTCGGTATTTCGAGATAATGGCAGCCTGTAATTGCAAGCCAACCCTTCATTTTGTCATATGAAAGAACATTGTTGAGTCTCAAGAGTGAGTACTGGTCTGAGAACGAGCAGCAATTATTAATACGCCATTAAAATTGAGTGAATTGGCAATTTTCAACTTTGAAAAATAAAGTTTATAAATAAACTTGAAAATAATTTTACTTTTTGTAAAGTAAAAGTGAAGATACTAAAATCATTCGAAATAAAAGTTGAGAAAAGATAAATGATTGTGCCAGTACCAAAACTTAATAATAATCTGTTAGTAATTATAATAATAATCTTAAGGCCTTTTAAGATGTATAATTTAATTATTAATAAGTAATGCGCATTGGCGCAAAATATTCTACAGAATACGTATCGTCATACGACCTCTAGATTCATCCCATAAAATTTCATAAAAATTTCCCTGCGAAAGCTCAAATTGTCAGCAAAGAGTTAAATAAAGCTCGACTACTCTAACGCCACCTAGCTCTGCCCGTTATCACGGAGTTCTGCAGTCCAAGAAGAATGATTCAACTTCTCCGAACAATCTGTTTCGCGTTATCCAGGCTTTATCAATTTATAAGTAATCGATCACAATTAGTGTCGAATCATCGTCCTTTATAAATAGACAATGATGTATCAGGAAGTAGATAAGTAAGTAGTAAGATAAATGTTGCTAATAAAAACGCGTCCACTGTACAAAGAGCGCAGTTGACTATTGTCGATCATCGTGGAACAATTGACAACGATGGTACCCAATGATCATGTAAGTAAGTGTAAATTATGTGGGATCAGGAACCCCAGAAAAGGGAGCCCGGAACATAGCGATCTTGTAGAGTCGACTTTGGCGGAGTTGGTTAGGCGGCTGTTCAGTACGCGAAGCGAAGGATCCGAATATCGCGAGTTCGAATCCCCGTCGCCCGAGGACGTTTTTTTTCCTGTGGTTCTCATAAATACGAAGAAATTTACTAAGCCTATTCCTACAATTATCGCGAACGAAAATTCATAGTAATCACGCAGTGTGCTTTTTTAGGCTACGACAAAAAATGAGCAAGAACAAATGTGCTGCTGCATGTACTGCGGGCGATCGTTCAACGATCCACTACTCATAGGTCTCACACGATTCTACGCCGCCGGCCAGTACTATTGCAGCCTGTGTTACTACAACAATCGTAGAAGTGGTACCAGCAGCTGCGAAGACTCAAACGCCAATTGAAGTTAACAAGGCGCGCAAGTAAAATGGGCTACTACCCCGGAGTTTGATCGTGTTCGCATTTCATTGACCGACCCACACCTTCCTTCCCGATAAAACGTCTATTAGACGAATCGAACACCGATCAGAAGTCCGTGGAATGAAACACACAGACTGCTTCCCGATGGCCGCCGCCCCAGTGTCCTTGCAATTTCCGGCGACCACCTCGGCTTGATAGAAACTTGTGGTTACATTGGCTACTAGAATATCGGTAATCTGGCTGTGAATCGATCGATTATGCCACCTGCCGGCGGAAGTCTGGGTGGTAGCTTTGTTCGCTGATTTGCGTGGGGATAACGAACACGCGGCGAAGCGAATTGAATTGCGAGAAAGCAAGCGGAATCTTGCAAGAAATGTTTGAAAAAGCTTTGTTTAAGGAATTGTACTTTGTTTACAGCATAACTTCCATAACCTCAATCGATTTGACCCTCGCCTCACAGACACAGCGTGAATATTAAACTACACATGTTACTTATTAATTATTAGCATTGCTTCTCGAAGAAGATAAGTATTTGTAATCATCCCAAGAGCTGAGTATAATATAAGAGCTTATTCCAAGGTGTGTACCAAGGAAGTTACAGTTCAGAATGGACTCTGCAGCCGATGTGCAGTCAAGCTATCCTGCATCTAAAGGTGACTTCGTTTCGATTCGTCAAATACAGTCCCAAAGCACCACACTTACGTGACAATCCCCCCCCCCCCAGACGTGAGCACAAAGCACCCTGCATTATCAAACTCAACTAGCTCCAAACCCTGGCATTCCATCGCTGGACCTCGCATTTCACAACCATGCAATTTTTAACATGCGCGTACAATGAAGATGTTCTTTATCCTCCGCTAAGTCGAGTCAATGAAATCCCACTCATCCGACCGATCCATTAGTGCAAGCCACATCCTATTAATACCACCGGCAAGCCATGCGGAGAACCATCAGCGAAGATTAAATCCCACGCGCGTTTGAATGCTGGGCAACTGGATCGGAACGAGTTGCGCGCTGAAATCGCGAATTGAGCTTTCACGGGGAAACGGATTACAGAGCCCCCGACCCCCTTCGGCGCGGCAGAATTTTCGCGAAAATTCTTCGTCCCCGAGGGGAACAAAGGGGTTCAGATTCGAAGCACAGCGCACGCAGGCCGCGTGGCTACGGAAATATTCCACACTGCGAGCGGGAAAATGCGATTACCGTGTACCAGGCGACCTCTCGAGGGGGTGGCCCGTCGGGGGTCGCGCGATCGATGGCCGCCGCGTGATCGATCGCGTATCACCATCCGCGATTTATCCCAGAATTCAATTGAACCAGACGAGCATCGCGCCCCGTGACGGCTGATCCAGGGAATCAAAACTCTGTGGAAATATCCATGTTACATCCGCTCTCGGCGATTAAAGTCGACGAGGGGGGTGGGTCTAGACCTGGGATCACGGATCGATCGGTTTTCAACGCTGTGGAAATCGTTTTCGGGTTTTGTCGCTGGAAATGCCCGGGAATTGACACCGCAGATGGTATTCTGGGGTTTTCAAGGCAGCTTGTGACAGGCAGAGGTTCCACGCAGGGTGGATTTTGTTTTCGGTAGTATACAATGTGAGCTAATAAAGGTGCGTCTCCACCAGCGTTCGCGAACTGTTCACGAACAGTATGGGAATTGAATTTCCTAGGAATCGTCTGTTCGCGAACTGTTCGCTAGTGAGGACGCACCTTAAGAATTCATAGATGAAATAACCTGCCCCGATAGTTGACCAAATATGGCCCTAGACCTCGGTCAGATAACGAGGCACCACTGTACCATTATTGAAAACGCGTCGTAATGATTCACTTCTCCTAATATACAAATACGTTCTCTGTCGTCGTTTACTTCCTTTAAACACAGTGCTCGTCCTTTTATCCCTTCACGGTTTCCTTCGTAGTTTTTACTTAATAATCTTTTCTTCCTTTCTAAATTCTTTATCTATTGTCCTAAACGTATCTTTAGGTTAGGTTATAAAGCAACAGTTATGCTGAACTTCGACCCTATTCGCCGTTGTAGTTATCTTTGTAATTGTAATGATGCAATAACGACATGTAATAAAAATGTAAGGTTATTATAAGGGTAAATCAATGCTATGCTTGGTGGTAAATATTATAACTGTTTCTTGAAAGCTCGTTGTGGTTCTGTCGCGTGCTTTCGTGAGACTAACTGCCTGGGCCACGCTTAGCCCCTCCACGTCGGTCTCGAAAGGCTCTCCGCTAGGGCGAGGAAGGTCGCGACTCGCGATCGTTTGTTTTGACGCGCTACGTTTCCTGGAACTTGCTGCGACGCGTTCCGCTCACCACAATAATAATACTGTTGGGTGGTCGACGACGTTACAGTGGAAATCGAATATTAATATTCTTTTACCCCTCAAATAAAACCAATTACATGATTATTATTAATAATAACGCGTGATATTTGCTAATAGCTAATAATTGTAGGCAAAAAACCGAACCTCAGTCAACGGGACTCGAACCCAAGATCCACGAATCCTCCGCGTACTGGCTTTTTTATATCACGAAGTTTATTGAATGGGTGAGTACAAATGGGAGATAAACGTGAGCTTAATAAAAATAAGAAAAAGGCTCAGTAGGTATTCTGAGAAGGTTTACAAAACGTCCGGTTGCTCGAGAGCTTTCAAGAACTCTACAAATACCTAAACTAACGGGGCGCCACCTATGTGCCATTCGCACAGGTCGTTGCCAAACGCGGAATGCCCACATAATTAATCTGTATACATATAATTCCATGATTAGCAATAGACCTAAGGTTTCGACCAAACCCAATATTTACCTAATACTTACCCCCTAATATGAATGTTTCCTCGTAAATTCCGATGGAAAAATTGGCCTTCAAAGCCTGCCAATCGCACGCGCACCCGACACTAAGGATCCACAGATGCCGCGGCAAATATCACACAGCCGTGAACGAAACGAATCCAATCTCTCCCGAGCCTCCCAGCAACGAGAAAGGTTCCCCGTCCCCCTTCCAATTCTCCTAACGAACCAACAAAAAGACCGACTTTCCATCCAGCCGGAATAGTAAATTCCCTCAGTTCAAACATCCAACCTTTTCCCCATCAGAGATGGTCGGAGGAGGAGGAACCCCCGAGCTCTCGTCGCCCCAATAACAAATCGTCGCTACTGTCGAACATCCTCCACCCACGGCTTCCCATCGCCGGCGACGACGGTAGTACAAACACTTGGAAGTGCATCATCTCTGGATGAGGAATTGGTGGGGAGTAGGGGGGATCGAGGAGTCGACGGTAACCTCGCCTTACTCGAAAAAGAAACGAAAGTCGTCTCACCATACTGAAGATAGAAGCCAAACACCCCGGAGGATTTCCGGTCTCCCCTCCCCCGCCTTCCCTTCGCCACTCCTTGTCAACCGTTCTCCCTCGAGACGTTGTCGAGTGTCAGCTGCCGTAGGAACGTGCAAACGTCGGAATACAAATTTCCTTCACCCCCCTCGTCCCCCGGCCGCCGAATCGCGAATCCTTATTTCCATCGATGCGCGTCGAGCAGAAGAGGGGCGGGAGGAGGTAGGGGGGCCGAAGGGGGAATAGGAAGGACGCAGCGAATCTCGACGGTTCACCGTGGCCCGATCTTGTGAGATGAATTGGATATCGGTGTCCTGTCCGTGAAATCGACGGGAAGCAGCAGTTTATTCGACCCTCCCCCCTCCGCGACCCCGCCGACACGCTGGACCCGCGATGTCGATCTTCTGCGTGAGAACACTTCCTGTTCCGTTTCTCGGATCTGTTTCGATTTATCTGGCGCTTCTTTCTGTGTGTGACCGACAGTGGCGAAAAGGGTGCAGATTTGGGGGCGAGATAAGGGGAGATGATTCAGCTTTCGAGGTTACCGTTGGGGGAGCGTTTTTCGTGGCGTTTCAACCCGTTGGTTATGGGTCGCGTTTCGAGGTTAGGGGGTTAGGATCCTGGGTGCCGATGGGGTGGTTGGGATTTCGGTTTTGGAAACGGGGATATGTGTAGCTTTTTTGTTTACAAATTTTATTCTTTTTCATTTGTAAATTATATTTTTTAATTATATATAAATTTAAGGTTCTTGGGGGTGGTCGTTGGTTTATAAATTTTCATGTGGCTAAAAGGTGTTGAGTAGTTTAGAAGATGCATGGGATATGGTTTTTGAAAATCCCTTTTGCTTTCGGGGACTGAGGTATTTATTTTTTATAGTGACTCGACTTTTTACACTTAAATTGTAGATTTGGAAGTTTCAGTTTGGAGATTCGAGATTTTACTTTCCGGAGTCTGAAGTTTTTATTTTGAAAAAATGGAATTTGGTTTTGTAAATTTGTGACTTTCGGTTAAACAAATTTTGCAGCTGCAATTTGGAGATTTGAGTTTTAAGAATTCAAGGCTTATGTTATAGCAACTCGAAACGCGTCGATATTAAAGGTACACGGTTCTTTTTTACACGGAATGGCAATGGAAGCGACAGACCACTTCCCTGGCTCATCATTACGGTTATAATTTCCCAGTGTACCATTTTAACCCGCCCACTTCTTACTCGTCACTCCGCTTTTACGGGGATGCACCGCTCTTAATCGGCAAACTCCTTCGACTATTAATGAAATTCTTCAAAAATACCTCTCCCGCGGGCGACCCGTCGTTTAAAATGATGGATCGCCGCGGAAGCGATAAATATTCAAGAGTCGTCACGTCACTAGCTAATTCGTACCTTTGAAATGGCGTTTCCTGCCACCTATCAATATTCGTTTCTGTCCCTGGCTCTCAGTGAATGACGTTTAATATTTCAGGCGATAACGGCTCTAATACAGCTGGTGATACTCGTCGCATTGACTGGAGTTCTAGTCTCTGTTGCCGCTGTCGCGCGACTGATGGAAGTCACCATCAGCTTCATCTACCCCATGACCCTGTTCATGCTGCGCCAGTCTGGTAAACTAGTCATTGTGAGTACAAAAAGTATAAGTCACCCTTATGCCTCTCAAAAAAATTAATTTCTCAAATCATCTGATCTTTAGGGGTGGCATGATAACGAAGAAACTTCTAAACTTTCTCTTCTTCTATCATTATTTTTAACTTCATGTGCAACAAAGATTATTATTATTATTATTAAACTAATAAGTTTATTCAATACTTCTTAGTTCAAATTTCTTGTACCAATTTTTTATCTACGAGTACTCTATACTATTATGCAATATTTCTCTTCTTTATAACTACAGGCTTGTCCATTGATTGTACAGGATAATTAAAAACTTTGGGATAAGCTGAAGCACACGAATTCGTCGTGCAAAAGGGAATCGAAAAGCCCAGTACCGTTTTGCGATCCGAGGTTTCGTTTACAAGATACAAGCAACTAAAGTTTCTGCGCGCGCCGCCGATTGGGATTCAAACAGCGCGCGCTTGGAAGCTTGTCAGCCCGAACTTTAATTGCCTGTATCTCGGAAACGGAGCTTCAGATTGGGAAACTATACAGGACATTTTGCTTCATTTTGTTATGGTGAATTTTTATCTTGCAGTTTTCCCCATAATTTTTAAACACCCTATACACTGGAGAACGAAAATAACAGAATCTCAGATAAATTTCCTTGCAAGCCAAAAACAGTAAATTCACGAGCTGAATTTCGTTGGGATAATTTAAGTGCTCATTCGTTGCATCCTCGAAAAGTAGTTCGAAATTTGATTCAAGGAGTTACATCCCGTGAAAGATTACGCAGAGGGTGCATTAAGTTGGCCTGGGAGTGTTAAATATTCGTCGACGAGTACGTTTTATGCACTCGGCGAGATACGGGCGTTAGTGGGAATGGAAAACTGTCAGGATGACTGAGGGAAGCCCCCTAAAATATTAGGTTATTACGCGATTTGGTAATCCACCGTCGTGGTGGGGGTCCGTCGCCCAAGTTATCTGGTAAAATTAGATCACCTACTTTGGCGCTCCTCCTCAAATTCCCCCCACGCGAATTATTCCTGACGTTCCATCCGTTCGTTTCCACTGACGATGAACTTCGGATATTAACTTTTTCCCATTACCGCGGTGAAAAAAAGAGAGCCTGTTACGTTCGGACAGTAATTAAATTAGTTCCCACATCACCTTATCGGAAATTCAATTTTTCATTCTATTAATAGAACAGAAATTGTTTGCTAATATGCTCCTACTAGGGAAACAACCTCCTTTCCTCAATTTCTAATATTTTTTCCCATTTATTTCACAAAAAAATCTGAAACTTCCCCCACTTCTTTTCCATTCCATCCTACTGAAAAGAGTGTCCACCGAATTTTTTCAAAACTTTTTTTGACTTTGATAACAATATTTTCCAAAACTCTATCCATTTCCTCCACCCCTTCCTAAAAGGCAGACCCCAATCCATCTATTTAAATAGATTATTCATTCAAAATGTCCCCTCGACTGAGTCACCTTACTATTTCTTTTCATCCAAAGAAAGATAGAAAAATATTCTTTCCACGATTAAACAGCCAAAGGCAGGAAAAGGCTGATTAAAAGTCCTGCCAACCACCGGAAGCTAGAGACAAGGGCCAGGAAGCCCATGGTCAGTTAATGTTTAATGTCTGGCTGTCTGCAGTGGTCGGTGAATCAGAGTGCAAGACTGACGTCCCATGCGTTCAGAAAAATGTGTAGAATGGACTGTTCTGGGATCCCCGGTTTTAGCCTTTTCGCTGGGCCAAGGGTGGCGATCGGCGGTGCGCAGCCGGAAATCGCCTACGCCAGGAGCGTGATTCCAGGCCAGGTGGAGGAAACGGAACCTTTGTCAGATGCTTACGAGCAACAATTAGGAGAGTCAACTGCAACCCTGACTGCAGGACAAAATGGCGTCGAAACGGTTGGAGGGACAGGAAATGGCGTCGGGATGGTCGAAGAGGCGGCAAATGGTGTCGGGGAAGTTGCAAATGGTGTCGGGGAAGTTGTAAATGGTGTCGGGGAAGTTGCAAATGGTGTCGGGGAAGTTGCAAATGGTGTCGAGGAAGTTGCAAATGGTGTCGGGGAAGTTGCAAATGGCGTGAACACTGCCGAGGAACCCGAAGAGGTGGCTGCTACTTGATTTTCTGTAAATTCTTGCTACATTTTGAAAAATATATTTACTCTGACAAAAACATTGTTGCTATATTTTCTTAAATGAGTATTAGTTTTTTAGGAAGAAATTTACTAATTTGTGTTTCTACCCCACTTGCCCTTTTGGTTAGACAGTTTCAAGGCTTCCTTAGCACATAATCTTGAATTAAAAAATACAATATTATTTGCCCAAGATCTCGCGATTTCTACTTCAAAATTCTGTGAACTTCGCTGTCAAAATCTATAAATTTGCGATTTCCTCCGCCTAATTATTATTGATAGCTAAAATTGAAAAGTTATGAATTTATTTTTCCCCCTCTTTTTAAACAATTCTCCCGTAAAGCGTATTGAAAATTCCCTTCGCTATTTCCACCCCAGAAACAAACATTTCATAGTCGCATGCATTCGGATGCAGATGAACTTGTTTATCGTGAAAAAGTGTCGAAAATATTTGGAATATCGAATACGATCGTCGACGCCCGACAGCAATAAAAACTGAATGCACATTCCGTGGGGCGGTTGGAAGGGCGTGGGGGGTCGTAAGAACTTCCTTCCTGCCGCTCAAAGGAAATCGAGTGTCACGCTTTTTAAACCCCTTCCTGAAGGGTGGTGACTGAGCTTTTAAAATGTTTTCCCCCTCGCAAAAATTCGGGCCATGTTTTTTTGCTGGCAGACGAACCACCCTTAAACATACGTCACCGCCTGATAATTAATTTTCTACGCAAAACCTCGTTTAAATCGCCATCAGATCGATGATATATAATCCTGCTCAATAATTATTCTTCAATTCCTTCACTAAAAGAACAAGTTACATATATCTTTTTTTCATTAAAATAGCTAGTTTTATTAATTCAAAATTCAGAATTGAAATATTTATTGTGATACGAGGTGGAAAGAACATGCAACGGTGAGAACATTTCTGAAATGCTTCCAAAAGCTAGGCTTCGCTGGTGCACGTTGCAGCTTGTTTCCTAATTTTACGCGAAATTTAAGCGAAACTGGAAACTGCACGCGCGTGCAAAAGAAAACGTTCACATCCCCGCATGGGAAATATTTTTGCAATAGCGTGAAAAGAATTTCTGCGTGCCGCGAATTTGGCTCCGCGTTGTTCGCTTATTTTTTCATTAACTCTCGACAGTCAACGTCACGGGCAATAACAAATTTTCTCAAAAATAAATACACAAACAGGAAGTCAAAATGGGAGCCATGCGGTGTCTGAAATAAATTACAAGCCATGAGAATTATTCTGTTAAATAAGCTTTAAAAATTTCTACGCTCTGGGAATATAATTTTCCATTAAGTGGGGTTGGAGAATTATTTTAAAAATTTATCATTAAATTTCATCTCTTGGGGATATAAATATCAATTTTTATCGATAAATCAGATTACATTAATGTTCAATTTTGACTCCCCGTGCGTGCAACAAATGCGCAAACAGTAAATCTGAAAATAAATAAATAATTAGAAATTGAGGTTAATCGTATATTTTACAGTGAAATGTGCAACGAAAGCTGAAATGACGCATATATGAATATTTTCTCATCAACTATGACAAATTCTCAATCGAACATTTTTGCATTAAAAGAGATATTAAAAAATGGACGTAAGTGGAAATTTAGCAATATTTATAGTACTCTTATAATAAATATACGTTTCCCCTCCCAAAAATAAATAATTATTATCATCATTATTTGACAATTATTTTTTTTATTACCATACCCTAACCTTAAAAAAATAAGTTTCAAAAAGTAAATTACGAAATACTCGTAATATGCAGTACCAAGTAACAAGGTATGAGAGAATTATTTAATTCGTGTCGCAATTGCCCGCATATAACTCCATTAAAGTGACACGAACACGCCAGCGAAAATTCAGTGACCGAGTTTTATGACGTATCAATTTTTCATGCATCTGGTTACGCAGCTGGAGGTCATTCTGACAGATCTGATTGCGAAATTTCCCTGTTTGCAATATATACTGCGACCCCATTATGCGCCTTACTTGAATACAGCGGGCACGATATTATTGGGCTGGCTAATTGTGTCCTGGATATCTTACGTACGTATATCAAACATATTTCATATGGTTCACCGTTCTTTAAAAAAAAATATTCACGATTCCCATTCTCCATGTACTTGTCGTTTATTAAAGCGAGGAGAGCTTTTCTTGTATTTCCTTTCTGTCTCATATGACTTCCCGGCTAATTAAAAATTTCCGTCCTTATTAATTAGTTATAAACTATACGAAACCATTTCCGCGGATATTCTCGCAGTGAAGCGTGGAAAGCTTTTTTCGCTTTAGCGCAGGAAGACTGTTTTACATCATTGGTGGGGTTATTAAATTAGTTGAGTTTCCAGGTTCTAGGGGAAATTTATTCGAACTACGAAGCTACGTCCTTGAAATGCGCTTAAAATATTTATGATTTAGATTAAATATGTTTTTTTTAAGCACGAGGTGCAACTCAAGTGTTACTCAGTGTTAAATTTATAGGTTAGGTATTTTTTGGTTTACAATTCTTATATTGCTGAACGATCTCTACTCATTCGTTACACAATGCGGGTTGCGAAAGTGGGAACGCGGCTTAATGTATGCACACATGTGGAAATGTGTGCTGAGAAATCTGTTTGAGGTAAATTGCTTTAATTTGTAATATTTTTGTGTATTTAGATATGTTTTATGACACACATTGCACATGTGAAAACGTGGCTTAAGTTTCTCGCACAATTTCAAATCAACTCTTTTCTTCTCACACGAACCATATGTATTTTACATGAACGAATTTATTGACTTCGTCACTCGAACGCCTCGAAATCTACTAAATTTGTCTGTTTCTTCGCTCAGATCCTTAAGGTCGTAAACTTGTGCACTGGGGTTAACGATAACGATGTTCCTCAGGTTATCTGCGCAGTGCTCGCCCCTCTGACGGTGACTATCATCGCTATAATTCTTATTTGTCCGATGACAGCGAGATGGTGCCTTATACAAACGGTGCCCTGCCTTGAAGAGATTTTCAACGATTTCGTGGAGAAGTTCCAAGTGAATTTTTCGCAAAGACCGACGATAACATAGCTCCACTAGTAGAACCAGTAGACCTGCATCAATCCACGAAGGTGCAGCCGCCATTTGCGTCCACCGTTTAAATATAACTCCATTGTTGTGCTGTTGAAATATACGTGCTTGAAAGTGACCAGTAACATTGCTGCCAAAATTCTTTTAAATGTCCACCATAAGTTATTGCAACAGATATATTCACAGCGAAGAAGAGGTTAGTCTAGGGACTTTGGTGATCACTAGTCACAAAATTAACACCATTCTGAACCCCAGGCAGGAAAGTTTTAACACAGAACAAGCTTCTCAGCCGTTTGTGGCCGCATTAACGATAAGATAAGATTTTCTTGATTGTAAAAGTTTCAGGAATGTTGGTTAGCGGTCGGCAGTTAAGAATCCGCCTTAAAAATTTCACTGGGTAGTTCTCGCGCTCCGCGAGAATTGTCCAACCAACGAAGGTAGACGTTGTAAGAGGGATTAAACTAGTGTTTAAGCGTGCAACTGCAACACCCAAGTATTTGCAGCAAAGTCGAGAGATCCCTGCCCAGACCTCCCCTCGTTGTAAGTGAATTTGTAACGGTCGTTTACAAAGTTGCAGCTCTTTATCACGATAACGTCGAGCTGGATTACGGCCATGTATTTACGAGCGTGTACGGTAAAATACGGACACGGTGTATTTGGAGGCTTTAAAGGCACTCTTGAAACATGAATTTCTAGTGTGTTTGTTAAGTGTCGAAAGTCTGCATTGTAATTCCAGAATGTGACGACCTTAAGCCGCGTTCCCACGTGTGCAACGTGAAATGAGGAACACAGTTCAAGGAAACGTCGCTGTTTGAAGGCAAATATGCATGGAAGAAGCGTCTTAAGCCGCGTTCCCACAGGAGTAATGTGTGAGGCAGAAGAGACTTAAACCGCGTTTCTACTTGTAACATATGCGACTTTAAAATGAAGATTACAGGAAACTTTAGAATAGAAATATGAAAAAATAAAGACTCAATCAGCACATGTAATGGGAATAAAAAACTTTAACAGTTTGGAATAATTTTTTGTTTCCAATATTCTTATTCCTAATGAATCCGAAGTGATTTTCCTCGGTCCAATCATTCTATAAATATTAAATAACTGAAAATATTAGCTGATTATCTGAAGTGAAAGAGAAAACAGTGTCCTAAGTTGGACACATGATAATAATTCTCCTACAATTTTGTCCACAGGGGAGCGCTTGTCCCGAGCACGAAAAGTTTGGAGTAATTGTCAAATGGTAGACGGCTCGAGCGGCTAGTAACATCTGTACTCGCGCGCGTGTGGCGTGCATTCAACCAACGTTAATTAGAAATTAATTTCGAGGTCTCTCAGTGATTCCCGTCGCTCCGGATAACACAAATCCGCCGCGCTGCTCAATTACCTAGCCTGGAAATTAACATGTAAATCGTGCCGTTTAATCGGCCTCGAACGATCGTTGCGATTCTGCCCAAATTTTTCAATGGACCCGGAGTTGCCATTTCTCACTATTTTGGATGAATTATGGCCACACGATACATCATCCTCAAGCCATCAAAACATCCCACCGGGAATTCAGGGAATAGCATCAACACCTCGACTGGCGTTGGCGTGTTTTCACGCTGACGGATTTGGCGCGTTTTCATATTGACGTTTCCTGGAAATATAAAAAGTAGTAGACGGAAGTCCCTGAATGTTTACTTCGAAGATAAATCAAGCTCGGAACTTGCCTTGCAAGAAACGTAGAGGCATTTAAATCCTTGAGCCACTCAAAGCAAAATTGTGCGGGGCCAAAAAACGCATTTATACGTATTTATAAATTTTATAATAATAAATATCTGGGCATAGTGTCCCGCAAAATTTACGATGAGCTTTTCATGGACCGCGGAACGTTTTAAAGCGCTGAACCTGCCTCGCGCCAGTCTTGACTCAACGAGTTAACCTACAAAATCATTCACCGACGAAACCCTGCTTTCTTCGATAAAAGTGTCTTTCAATCCTTTCATGGAAATTAATTGAAGTGTACTTTTTAAACAACCTCGTCAATCACATTTTACTTTGCGAACTCCAAAGTTTGCCACACCACTTGACACTTGTCCGTTTTAACCTCAACCTTTCTCAAAAATATCTCCTACAATCCCCTGTTTCGTAGGTTCGTCCTCAGTAACGTACCGTTTCACTTAAAATGTCCTTTACGATTCTACAGCAACAACGTGAAATCTCTTGGCCGAGGCGACTAAAGAGAAGAGGCACCTGGTATTAACCCACTTTGGAAAGTACCTGACAAGCGTGCTTCAAACCAATTCATCCTCGTCCTCGAAGACCTGAGATCTGCGCGACACGATTCACCACCGACCACGGGCGAATTTTTCACCAAATCTCGAGACGGCCTTCGGGGATTAATCCCAAGGACCAGCGGGAACAGGGGCTCGCCAGGCCGCCGTTAAACGAATGTTTCCGCGCCAGTTAATTATTAAGCAGAGCGATGCCCCCTCCGCGCGTTCCGGCGGGGCTGGCTTCGGATATAGAAGATTAAACAATGTTCCAATGGGACCGAAGTTGCACGTTTGGCTGGAGCGTTGACGACAGATTAATTTGTTCTTTTTAATTGTTTTCCTGTGTTTAAACAGGTTGGGGTTGGGCGGTTTCAAGCTTATCGCTTATATTATTGCCCAACGAACTATAAAGTCAGTCAGTCACAGTCAATATACTACTTTTTTCATTTTTTCCCTCCTCCTCTCTCCTTCGGGTCCCAGCAGCAAGTGACGCACCGCGAAAAAACTAACTGTGGTCACCCATCTTTCCCCAGTACATCACCCCGTGATGTTTAACTTCGCTGATCTAACGAGAAGCGGTGTTTCCACCGCTGCTGGTAACGACAGATTAATTAAATTACCATTGTAAACCGCTATCGAAAGAATCCTTGGGGGAAGGAGATGACTTGTCAGTGACACGCCAAAAAGAACGAGGGTCCGTTTCAGTCGGCAGAGAAGTTTCTTTTCATGGAAATGGCATGTTTGTTCTCTGTTGTGTAGTGGATGTATAAAGAAACAGACAAACAACCTGTCACGCTGACGTCTTACAGGGGCCATTAATTACGAAGCTTGGGAAATGCTCTCGAATCTGCTTAATGAAACGTGGCGACCGCGCCAGCTCGTAAACAGAGTTTCCAGCGGCTTTCGCTCGCGAAGCAGGCTAATAGAACGAGTGTGAAGATAATTAATGGGGACCAGAAAGCACCGAGGTGCTCGCATTATGCGTCGACTCAACGGAAAGAAGATTGGTTTAGGACGGGTGGCCGAGGAGGAGGGACGTTGAAAGATGGCGAGCGATTAATTTCGGGGGCGATGGAAAGCGAGCGTTAATTTCCGGGAGATTAAGAAAATTCGGCGAGATTCGCGCGGAAGAAAGATGAGGATGAAGGTGTCTGCCAGAAATTGTTCATCAGAAAACCAGAAGCGAGGAATGGAGCCTTTTTATTAATTGAGAGGAAGGAGATATATTCAAGCTATGCCAGATTCGCGAATAGAATAATAAAACGTACTGAAACCCACCAAAATCAGAATAGCTCCATCGTTCATTTATATGGAAAAAAAGGATTCAATGAATTTGTAACAGTTCCCCTGTTCGTCGGATTCCTAAACGACACAGAATTAATATTCGACCACCAGAAAAGCGATGTGTGCCATTCGGTGCACCAGTAGGCGGCCGCGTCAGCCGGGATTTACGAGAGCCATATTTTCTGTCGGACTACAAAATACTAACGTATGTAACAGGAGATGAAAAACCTTGGTCAGTGGTCATGCATATTTGCATTGGTGACTAAATTTTCCGCGATTGATTCATTGAATACCACCGTATAGTACATGGTGTATGCGAGCCTAGTGATTTCCATCATTTGCGACGGACTTGACCTGCCCTGGCTCTCCCTGAACCATCCCTGTGCCATACAACTTCTCCCCTCTCTCCTGTGGGTTTCACTTATTGTTCAAGCTTCAAGTTGCCATTTTCCCTCTTTGCCAAAGTAACACTTTCGATCCCAACCAGTTTTGGCGGTCTTGACCCTCCCTGAGTCGCCCTGCAGCGTCCTGGCTCTCCCTGTCTCTCCCCGTTCTCGTATGGATTTGAATGGAGCTTCCTCATTCAAACTGATGTTTTCCTTCTCTGGAAATGCCAACCTAACAATTCCGGCCATTTTCGGTGGTCTAGACTGACAGTGACTCCTCTTGGCCCTCCCTGACTCACCCAACTCATCTCCTTCTTCACTAGACGTTATTATTTCGAGTTGATGTCCCCTCTTCTTTGTACTAATTCTAACTATCTCCATGTCCCGGGCACTGCCTGTATCTCATTAACCGTAGTCCATGCATCTCCATTTACAATTACACGACATTCACATACCGTTCACAACAACCCTTACAATCAGAGGACTAGAGAGCTGGCGGAAGCCCTCCACACCACCCCATGCATGTAACCGTTCACTCAATCCCTGCGCGACTCCTTTGAGCCCGCAGCGCACAGTAATACGAAACACACACGATCCACAGATTGACAAGCCACTTTGCATTGCGTCCAAAGGTTCTCCTTCTGTGTACGCGCTGGAATTTTCCCATGCCCCGCCCCATCCCGAAGCGTAATACGCTTTGTGTAATCCGCGGATCGGCATTCGTAAGAAATACGGGCCGGCGGCTCTATTCAGATTTCCCTCATTTCCATGCGGCGAACAATGTCGCCCGGCTATTTTGCGTGCGCCAACTAACTCCCCGGTACCACCACGTACGTACTCCGCCCCTTGTGTACGCGACGACGCGCACGAAAACACGCTCGCGTTCCTCGCAGTCACGCATGAGCACTCTCGCGAAGGGCAATTCAGAGCGGAGCGTCGTCCTTTTTTACGCTGCGTCTGCGTCGCTTCTGTAAGACCGCGCTCGAGCTTCAACTGCTCCGCGTATATTGGTCCGCGGCGGACAAAGGAGTATTGCGCGCCGTGTTCTCGATTGTCCGTGCTCGTGCTGCAAATTTAGCGTAATTGTTTAATATCGGCGGGGGCACAAGAAAACGGACGAACACAGCGGCAAGAGGATATTCAAACGGCGCTACTATTATTGCCCGTGTCTCTTGCGCTGATATTCGCGGGGAAGATAGTTGTACGAGCTCGTTTTGTAATATGGACGCGAGAAATTCACGAGAAAATTGTTCCACGAATGGAACACGTTCTGTGTAAAATTGTAGACACACGCGTTGTTTAAATAATAATTCATGCTTCACAGAGAATTCCAAACTGCAAGCTTGGAGTCAGTTTCCACCACTTTAGTATAGACTTAGACTGATAAAAAAAATACGTGCAAAATATTCTTCTGAGAACTTTTTTTTACGAAAGTTTCATTAAATACAAATGCTCTAAATAGTGCTACTTAGTCAACCATTAGTCACTGCAGCAAGTAGTATTAGCCTACAAAGAGTCATACACAGGTCGGTGCGCGTATTGACTTAATCTACTGCTCCTCAATATCTTCTGGACGATTAATTTCTCCAATAATTCCAACTCTAACATCTATAATTCTTAATTTCGCAAAGCCCATGCTACTTACAAACAGGGAAATCGTAGTTTCAATTGCACACAGATATTCCTCACATGCCCAAGAGACTCGTCCCGGGATAGTAAATTCCCCGCACGGAAAGGCGCGTCCACGCGGCCAAATTCCCACCCAGAGATGCAATTAAACAGGAAACAGCGCCACTCCACGCGACGATTTCTCGTTTCCCTTGTAAACAAGCGGCGGTCATTCGTTCTGGCGGTTCAGATGTCTCGGGACGCTTGTGCAATCGCATTAATGCGATCTATTACTGGCAGATGATTGGCGAAGCGAATTCTGAACGTCCAAACACCCAAAAACTAATTCAGCGTCATCCTATAACGAGACGCTTCGTAATAAAATCAGGCTCCTACCAAATGCAACCCACGCTGAATTTACCAGCAGTCAATCGATATCCCTTTGTAGTAGAGAAAAAAAGAACCTCGGGCGATGGGATTCGAACCCAAGATCCGCGGGTCCTGTGTAATAGCCAGCCGCCTTACCAATTCCCCCAACGCCGACTCTCCAATGTTATTGTGTTCCGAACTCTATAAAAAGAGAAGCTAACGGGGCGCCATCTATGTGCCAATTGCATAGACCGTTCCCAAACGCAACATGCCTATACCTTAATATTTCCTTGGGCGAGTTTACATATTGCTGCGTATTAGGTTTCCGCAGTAACACTTTCATAATTCTTCTATTATTTATAATTTTTTGACGGCTAAATTAACTATTCGTTGAAGTGGACAATAGTACAAATTCGAGATCGTCCCATGAAGATACGTTTGGGAGAAAGCTAGACGTTATCTAGAAGATAATAAACAGCTCGACTAACTTAAATCGATTTAACTCTCCCCCTCCCAAAACTCGTAACTCCTGCTATAGTTTTTCGAAGTCCGCGGTGAATCCAGGTTCTTCCGTGGGAGCTACAGGAAGAGCGGCCATGTACCGTGCAAATCCGGGGATAGACCGGAAACTGTGAAGTTACGCGATTCGGTGGCGTAATGTGACGCGTAGGGGGGATCGAGCCCCCTTCCCATTTAAGACGGAGTCGTACGGCTTACAATATCTGCGGCGCACGCCACCTAATCGCGTGTTACGCTGGAACTGCATAATCCGGACATTAGGTGCGGTTCCTAACCGCTAAGCAGCGTGTCCGACCATCCCCTAATTCGATGGATTAAGATTTTCGAATGGATAACGAAGCATCTTCCCGCAGGAAATTTATTCTGTTCCACTCCATTTATCCTGTTTTCCATGACACAGAACACGCCAGACGGTAAATTTCTAGATGGCGGGTAGATAGCGAACCTAACCTCTTTTGCGCGATTCCCGTATTGCCAGGGAGCAGAAAAGGTCGGGGAAGATTTTCATTGTAATTGCAGGGTTGTGGTTTAAGGGCTTTATGAGAAATATTGGGCTAGTCGGCTCGAGAAAATTCACAGCGATTATTAGACTTAAAGAAGAATCACTTCCTAAAACCACGCCATATGTAAGTGGGAATGCGGCTTTATGTCGTGAACGTAAAATAGTACCAGCATAGTAAGTTGGAATAGAATATGTATACTTTATGCTTTTCGATCTTCGCGTACTAATGAGAATCATTTTTACTCACATCGTAAATATAAAGCTGCATTCCCACATGTTCAGTCTTTAGTGTCGAGCACATCAAGTACTTAAAACAAATCGCTTTTCAAAGACAGTAGACGTAGAAGAGACACCTTGTTCATATTCTTCTTCACAAATTACATACGTGGGAACGTGGCTTAATAATACTGCAATAAATAATATGTATTGTTAAAATCCAGTGAAATACAATGCATGCTCTTGAAAACTAACCCTTTTCAAATCTTTCCATTGTTTAACACAATATGAATCGCACATATGGGAACGCAGCTTAAGCCTACTATCAGCGCAAGGGGAACAGGTGCGTCGATTCTCAGACCTGACTACTGTAACAGTAAACTATATATCTTCCTGTAACTTTTCACACGTTGATTATTTAAAACATTGTTCCTAATAAAAATTGTCCAGTACACTGCAGTCTTTCGATCACCGTCCACCAAAAAATTCTCTACCCTAACACTAAGCGATTATCGAGAAAGAAACCCTCACATCCCAAAAGCTTCGCGACGTCGACTGTCCAACAAAGTTGCAGAACGGAGATGACTGTACCAACGAAAATACTCTCGTAACTATAAACGTCCGTTACAGCCAAGACTGCCTTACTGCGTCAGAAAGTTTTAAGGATTCATTTGTCAACGGACACTTTAACCCCTCGAGGAAAACGAAGTTACATCGTGGAAACGTTAAAGTCTCTTTAAATGGCCTGCTCCGGAGCCTCCTGGATGAAATTACACAACAAGTTACATCACTTCGCTGGTTGTTCGACAGACGAGGCCCCTGGGTGCACGATTTACAGCGGTAGCGCGATGAAGCACGCCCAGAATCGAGTCACAGCGCCCCCAGCGCGCCTGCAGAGGCACTAACAGGCACGAATTAAAGTGCATCAACAAGTTACGGCTGCATCATGATGCTGCGAGGCTTACACCGTTTTATATCGACCATTTGTTATCCGAACCTCTCCAACTTCAGTTTCCTTACCAGAAACTCAAACAACAATTAGTCGACAATGGGACAAGATTTAACAACTTCTCAAGCATGGACATTTCCGCCAGAAAGGACTTCTGGTTGCTAGGGACTTGAGCAATGATGCTGTCGCGTCCCATCTCCCACCATGGGTAGTGTTGGCTAGAACCGTGATTTGTGAATCACGAGTGATCCGATCACGTTCGTTCCCAATAACGGTGATTTTTCACAGTGATCCGTGATTTTCGTGATCGCTTCTGATTGGTGCAAGTAGAACAGTGATTCCCGATTTTTGTGATCTGATTGGTGGAAAGCATAACTGCTCTTTGCACGCGCCACATAACCCCAATTTCTAATTTCTCTCGAAACATTCTCAAGTCCTCACTGTACTTATAGAATATCAGTTGTATATTTTGAACCAATGTAATCGTTCTTGATCTATTTAAATTAGCGAATATTTCTTCATTTTAGTTAAAAAGTATAATGTATATGTGAATACGTTAGCCAATCAAATCAGTGCGTGCATATATTGACTATTTATGAATGTATATATTATATATTCGCTGAATTAGCGCGTTTTATTTGTAACACAAGATATATTGAAGTATTTTATAAAAAGTAATTCAATTATGAGCAAGAATTACGATTACAGTATTCACAGTGAGCAAATTCACTTGAGGTAAAATAATCACGGACGTGATTTAACTTAAATCACGTCCGTGATCGTGATCCTGCGATCACGGTGATAAATCACTGTTAGTGATTTTGCACTCCATCCCTAACCATGGGATGGCGTTGCGACTACTCGGCAGTGCCACTAGAGGGCTAATCTATCAAACTCTTTCTCGCTAGTCCTTAGGCTCAGTCTCATACCTACATATACAAGCTCCAAGTTTATTGGACCACACGTGTCTAGGGCAGTGCTACTTGATGAGTCTTGGTCGACGGCCCCAAGATAAAAAAGACCCTCTTCCTTTCTTATCTTCTTCAATCGTTTAACGTTAATCCTCTTTTTAAGCCTCGTTCGCATTAGTCAAAGTTATTTGAATTCAAGTAACTTTGAAAAATTACTTTACAAATGTTTGAACCCTGTTATTTAGTTAACTGGAAAAAATATCCTTTCAAGGGTTTCTTTCAGGTATCAAGTGAAGAGAAGAGATTCCTTTCCACTTTTATTTGCCTTGAAATACAACTTGACTAATATGAACGGGGGAGAAAAAAAGAGGCTTTATGGATTACAGTAAATTTATTATTCAGAAGCGTGCGAATCATAAAGTTGACTAAAATAATTGGTATGTCAACGTGTTTTTAATGGCTGTGTTAACGGTCGATTTAAGAAGGTACAATGTAAAGACAGGATTGTTACGAGCCTAGAATCGATTGGAAGAGTGTAGAAACAGAAAAAAGAGAGGAAAATAAGAGAACATAAAGTCGATCGTCTACTTTAATCACGTTCCTGGAAGTTACTTATTCCCTCAACCCTCCACCAAACTCGCGGGTTGTATCGACGATTTCGAGTCCTTGGCACGTACGATTTATGGTAAATCTAGTCCAACCTGCTCCCCTTCATAGTTCATTTCATTTTCAGGAGTCGCGTCTTAAACCGACGTCATCAATATTTATTGCCTCGTTGGAGACGTGTCCCGACTCCACGACGGCCTGCACCGCCGTTGAAAAGTTTGAATGCGTCTGGCGGGAAAAGGCGATGAACGGTTGAATATTTGTTAGACGTGATTCTAATGGCTTCTCCTCTGAATATTCACCAGCATTCTTATTTCTGTGAAATTCGCGTGGGGAAGTTTATTGTTTTATTACTAAATAATGGAAAACGTAGTACTACGTTAAAGTCTTCTCACTCCGTGTTATTGAGAAGGTGTAATATTGCGTTGCAGAGTTTCAATTGAGATTTTGAAAATCTGACAAAATTTCAATTGAAACATACCTACTTCTCCGACCTCTCAATTTTGAAACTGTTCTAATAATAGTATTATAAATTTGATCATAGTTAGTTCATGCTCCCGGACTTCTTAATTCTATTCGAATGATGAATCTTAATCATGCTCCAATTATTCCTGCTCGTATAGCAAAAATGAAATATAATATTCTAATATTTTTGTAGTATATTAAAATTTATATTGTATTAATTTCGAATGTTAATAGTTTTTTTAACTTAAAAGTTTAAGTGCGATGCCTGATAAAAGGAATGAATTGTAAATTTATTCAGGAAAATAGTTTTTCTGGGACTAAATTTAAATTAAGTTTATATAGCCTCTTAAAAATATTAAATTAGATAACGATTGCATTCCACCTTTAGGATTCTATTCCTTCGACAAAATTCCGATAACAATTTGGAAAACAGTTGTATCGGATTCGTGGCTCGCAAGAATTCGTTTTATCCAGCGACTACACCCACTCTAAATTCACCTCGACACCGAGGCAACTGTGACATATTTTTCATAAAAAGAATTCGGTTTCGAGTGCATCGAGAACGTCGTCGCGAAGTATCGCACGTACGATCGTTCCAGTCAGGATGCCCGTATAAATTAAGACCGAGGGCAGCGAGTCGAGAGACAATTCCGAACATCTGGTCAACCTCGTTCTTAGTTACCCCGACGTGCACGAAATTTGCGAGGGTGAAAACAATCCAGAGAATTTCGGGGATTGGAAATTAGGAAATACCGGCCACGTCGGTCATAACGAATTGGTTTGTCGTGACGATTGTGCAATATAAATATATTTAACCTGTATCTAGTTGAAAAATTATTTTTTTAAACAGAGGGGTACAAGATATCCACGATACCAAAAGTGTATGCAGAATAATTTCCACTTTTCCACTTATTAAGATATACCACTCATTTCAGTGATAACAATTGCGTTAAAAGTTTAACAAAATAATGGCGAGGTAAGTATGTAAGCGAGCTAGGTGTTTGTGATACTATGGACAAGTTTTTCTTTTAAAAAAACTTATTATAAATATGACGTATAACATATATTCTTCCTCTGTGATTTGCACTTCAATTTTCTGCTGCTCATTTGTATGGAAACCAAAGTACAGTAATAATAATAATAACAAAGTATTTCATTTTTGAGATAGAGAGACTAAAAATGTAAAAAGGAGGGCAGTTGAAAATTGCATGGTTGCCGTAAGTATAGGAGCAATGTCGTCGAGCAGTCACGTGACACTCGATGCTAATTTCATGCTCGAATTGTAGTACACTCGTATCTGGTGCAAGCGCAACGATTTCTCTGATTGCAGTGTTGTGATCGAGCTTTAAATTCCTCCACGACGGGTCACGGCGGCGATTCTTACGTTGTTTGAGGAGAAGGAATGTAATCGAGACGAAAATTGTTATATGGTGCGCGAGGAAAGAGTCTAGGAAGGTATGCACGAGCAAATAGCTCCCGTGAAAAATTTGGTTTCTTGTTTGTTTAAGACGAATAAATGAAGCGAAAGCCTAGATGGCCCAGGATGGAATTAGTAATATTATGTAACCCTAACATTGCAATATTAATAATAGTGTTTAAATAACTTATCACTCCTAAGTCTAGATCTAAAGTTCCTAAAACGCTACATATTAAAATATGATCAATGCCATTTGCAAGCCTAGAGTCACAAATCACGAAACCAATAAAACATTTTAATAAAATTCAAAATTCTTCATCAGCTATCTTCTTAATGGCAGTTCAAATTCGCGAAGACTTAGAAAGAAGGAAAAGGTCGTACAGAAATAGAAGAGTGATGTATCTAGAATAAGCTCACACTGCACGTGAGGGTAAAAGTGTGAAAGCTGGGGTATCAAAGAAATTTCGAAGAAAATTGTCAACTCGGTACAGGCGGGACACTTATTCCCAGTGAACTTTTCCGCCGCGATTTTATTCGAGCGTTTAGTGGCGGGCGATTTACCACGAGCAAAGTCAAGGAACCCGCGAAAACAGCCGTCCACCGGAAGGAGGGAAATGGCGCGGACGATTCGAATCATTTTACAACTGCGATCCCCGAATTATGGGCGGAGCAATGGCGCGTGAAATAGTTTTTACCGTGGCTGCTCCAACGACATTTCCCTTCCCAACGAGTGTTTATGTTTTACCGAGGTGCACAGTTTTGAAGGGTCGGTTCCCTGTATTTTCCATTACAAGTGGATATTGAAAATAAAAACAAAACAGAAGAAAATACATATATTAAATAACTTTCATTGCCACGAGCCTTTTTAGAGAACAGAACATTCAATGCGATTTGTTGAATCAGACATTTGGCAATAAGCCAGAACAGAGAGAGAGAGAGGCCGAGCAGAGTGGTAAAAGAATAATAATTATAAATGATAAGTCGAAATACAGTACAGTTGGACATGCTTTTGTGTTAACAAATTGAAATTATGCGAGATGTAGGCCTGACGTGTTAAAAATAAGCTGTGCTACTTTATGATAATGATTCTACTATTAACATATTAATAATAAAATAAAATAGAAAAAAAAATATCTCAAGTGAGCCAAATTCAGTTATAATTTAAGTTGCCATTTATTTATCATGCAAATCTAATATAGATTAAATGTAAATTAAATTTTAGTATCTATCCTTTCTATTTATAATAAAGTCTTATTATTAATATCATAATTAAAGCTGAACCTGAATTAAACTCAAATTGTGCTTAAATCAGGTCTAAAGTAATCTTAACCTAAGCTGAGACTCAAACTATCCTAACATTTAAGTGCCAAACTAACCTTAATTGGGACTAACCTCCACGTGGAATCACCTATTCAGCGTCTGCGTTTCACTTCCCACCGTAATTCTTCCTCCCTGTAACCAACACTCGCGAGAGACACACTGACGCGTAGAAATTCCCTATATCCCGCTTTCTACTCTTTCACAGTCATTCCCATGACGCTACTAAACCAACCGACTGCCCGATACCCTCCTCCCCCTTCGCGCGACTTTCAGCTATCGTCACTGAAACGGGAGCCCATTCACTCGCCACCGCGGTTCAAAGTCGAATGAAAGAAACGCGCTGGAAATTCATTCACCTCGATCCGCGGCAGAGGGGACCACTCCCCACTATCTCGTGCCTATTCCCTTTCGTATGTAAATAAATCCCGCCTGAAAATCGAGCACCTCGACCGTTCCTCGAGCCTGCCCGCTACTCGAAATTTCAATGACGTCGTTGAAATTATAATAACAGCGTCCCGGTACCAGCGGAGCGCTATTTAATTAACCCAATGTTTGAGTTCATCCCGTGGAAAACGAGCATACGGGGAGGGCGTTAATAATTAATTAATCAACGACTATTCGAGCGGTGAAATGGTCTGGCTCTACGTTGTCGATTCATAGACGGGGAGCATTCTTTCAGAGTCAGTTGTGAATTCGGTTGAACAATGAGCATAGAGATTTGGTGGCATCAGGGACGTGTTTGCTCAGCGCTTAAGCCGAAGTGTGTACCATGGGTCTGCAATGGGAGTTTGCTTGAAGATGTTGAAATTGCTTGAGTAGCCCTGGGTCCGCATAGTTCCTGAATCTTAAGTAATTAGTCCTCCAGTTGTACAAAGGTAGTTGGAACCTGTTAGTGACTCAATTAGTGAGATTTCTTTGTTGCCAGGTGGAGGTCAGGCTGCTAGATCTGAAATAGACTGGGAGAGTTGGGTTATATTTTGAACAGATCTGTGGTAGAATTGGAATAAGCCTTATCTTCAAAGCAGGCCTCAACTAGATACAAATTAAACTCCATTAAGTCTAGACAGAGCCTCTGGAAGGTTTGACTTGTATTTGGGTTGAGCCTGCTTGGATTAGTTCCAGATAGAAGCTTACATAAGTTTGAGGAACTATAAACCTCTAAAAATCATTCGAAGCTTAAAAAACGAATAAAAAATACGAAATCTAACCTGTAATCCCAAGTGAAATCGTGATCCTTATTACACATTGACCTCCGCCAAAACTCTTGAACGAATAAGGTATGAACCCGCGCATTTTTCATCGGATAGAGACAAGTGAATATCTAAAGTTGACTGACAGATTGATTAACGAGCAATCGACCGGCTCAGAAGCTCGTTTCTAAGTGATCGAGCGCTTTTCATCACTCGACTGGCGTGCAATGATGTATTCCATCTCCGTGAAACCAAATTGAATTCGACTGCGCTTCCTCTCGCTTCAAAGCTGCTCCTAATTAATCCACTATCCTGATCACAGTAATTCCCAATTCTACAGAACCAGCCTCAGAGTTTGACCGGTTAAAGTTAAAGGAATCCCCCAGATTTAAAACTCCCGCCATTGATTAATCTCTGCTCCTCGAGTTCTCAACCGCGGCGCCACAGTCGAAAGCTCAAACCTTTGTGTATCTAATTGGCTAGGTTGCCTAGTGATCTAAGCAATTAATCGTACAAGTGTTCGCTGTTGGTCAAAGTAACCCCGGGGTCGTGATTTAACGACGTTTCCCAATAAACGTCGGGCGGACCAATATCGGTGACCCTCGCCAACTTTGAGGCCCCTGTTGCAAAATTATCCTGCTGTCTAATGAAATTACAAGTTGCTGCATGTTGGGAAACTCTCGGGGTTCTTACAGTTAAGGGGGAGTATTCGGTAGTTGGGAATGGACAGAGAATCGATGCACAGAGTGATTCGAAAAGGGCTAGCATTCGACCGGAGAATTTGGAACGCTTCGAGAATCTTTGGGCCCCTGTCAAGATTCAAATTAGGGCCACGGAGAAAGGAGACAGGTATTTCCGGTGGAACGATGGGAATATTGTTACCCAGGCGGTGGCTGAACAGTTTAATGAGAATGCTGACATGAAGTAGGGGGAAGTGGAGAGTTTTGAGAGGTTATGTCGGAATTTTGTACGAGGATTTCGTAGAATAGTGGAATTGATTGGGAAATTATGAACATAGTCGCGATTTTATATAAATACTTGAAAAGATATTCCCCTTCTTCTTGTCAGATCTCAGGCATTGTAGTGTTGAATAATTGAATAAATATTTGGATTAAAATGTGATTTTACCGAGGTATGTTTAGGCTCATACGAACAGTTAAATAAAATTAGACAGCTTTCAGAAGAATTTTTACTCTTCACACTTTTCGTAGTCCACTAGGGGGGTTGCAAAATTTTGGCAGAAAATATAGAATAAACGTATTATTGGTTAAGTGCTGTGATTGGGATACACGATTTATGGGAAAAGTATTTGACACATAGCCTTCTGGATTTCGCCACTAGAGGGCTAGTAATTTTTCAATTTCTGGCTAGATATTATATCAACTTTCTTTAACTAGGAAAACTGCTGATAAATTCATATCCATCGTAAGTATGATAATAAAGTTCCACCAAAGGGCAGGCGAGCTCCCATTTCTCATGCAACTTTTCTATCAGATAATGTTTATTACCATAGTATCGCAACTGTGGGGTAGATCTATGTTACCTACATAGCTATTGCACTTTGTTAGTTTAGTTCCCCTAATTGCTACCAAATAACCGCATGATACAGCGGCAGAGAAAGCATGATAAGTGGTAATTAATGACTGGATAATAAGCGTTTCTGGTATTTCGAGGAAATTAGGGAAATCGAATTTATTTAGGCGAATTAAAATTATTGACCCGTAAATCACCGGTGAACGCAGTTTGCGGCCGCATAAACAACAACTACGAAGCCCAGGGATGCGATAAATTACGATTAACGAGTAGATAAATAATGCCATGAAAATTGAAGCGGCGACATCGCGCGTCACGGTTTCCGTTACATTTATAATTAGCAGTATTTGGGCGGTAATTGAGCCTACAATTGACCCATTCACCGTTGCATTAATTACTTATACCTTTGAACTTCTTATTCACGATTAGTTGGTATTAAATTAACTGGTATCACATTAACAGCATTTAACGATTCTCTGTTTTAAAGAGAGTGTCCCACTTTCATTGAAATAATGAAAAAATCTGTCACTAAAGTTTCCCCACCAACAATAAAATTCGTCTAATTTCATGCAGCGAATCATCTGCTAAGTTTCTCAATGTAAAATTTTGAATCTGAAGATTCTGGGCAACCCTTAATGCCACAATTTTCATAATTCAGACTCAATCTTTTTTAGTATAAAATTACTCGAATAATTTAGAGTCAGAATCAAGGTCCCAAAATAGATTACTGGCAATTGAAAATTTATATATCGGAGAATCGGCTTTGGTTGAGTTGGTTAAGCGGTTGCCCAGAACGCGGAAGATCCGAAAATCGTGGGTTCGAGTCCCACCACCCGAGGTCCGTTTTTTCTATGCGAAACCTATTCTTAAATATATGTGAACAAGTGTGCGCAAAAAAGTCTGCTCAAGAAATAAAAAGTTCCCAAGTACCACTAACAACTATTTAAGTGCCCAAAGTTTTAATTCGTAAGCTTGAATGACCCATCGTCAGTGGGTAAAATCTCATCTCAAACCAATTCTGCCTCCAAAAACTGACGCAACCATTAAACGGAATCTTCTCCACAAGAGGACAGTCTCATAGCGACCACGAACGTAGATGGCGCCCAAAATCGCGCAAATGGACGGACTATCAACTACTACCGATACCAAGAAGAAAGAAGCTCTCAAGTTCTCCGAACCGTAATTACCAGTCATCAGTTTTCCTCGACGTGAATAACAAACCAGAAACCACCAGAATAAATCAGGAAAGAAAAAACTCCCTCGAGCTTTCCAAATGGCGATAAAGTCACGTCCTCTCCAAAATACTCCATGTCCCCTTCCTGGCCCTGAGGAGAAGTTCCATCTGCTTGCCTCCGGTCCTTAAATCGATCGCGCACGGCGACTGGACGCCCCGAAACTTATGTGGTGCCATTGCAAACGCTCGCCAGAAGATGGCTTTCAATTAGAGCGTGGAGAAAAATTGATCTTTCACTTCGACGCGTCCCCTCGATCCACCTTCCGCGGCCATTTGTCCAGCACCTCCGCTGGACAAATTAAGCGGCGTACATTGTGAGAAAGTACACAAACGAGGGCGATCGTTTCGAGGGTGCTCGCAGACACAGCTCGCCGAAACACGGCCAGTTCCGGCGGTGGGAAAAGTTGGCGCCGCGCCGACAATACGAACGGCTATCGTCTCTTCCACGGTGGCGAATTAATTCGATAGTAGGTGTACGTGGCCCCAAGGAGCACGATATTTTAGCGATTTTAACTGGTACTCTTCCGACAGTACCTAACCAGTGGACTTTATGCCCATTTCCGGATGCTGCGTTTCCCAAGTGGAGGATTTTCGAATAGGAAATTCGAAGCAGTGGCTTCGAAATTCGCAACTCCTTTAAGTCTCTCAAGTACGAATTTTTCTTACGTTTACGTGAGGCTTAACGACGATGGTACTAATAATTAGTATTACATTATTTAAGTAAGGAGTGGAGTAAGATGGGAGATAATGACCCATGAAATAATTAAAAACAAAAGGGAAGATTTTAACGAGGACTCTGGTTAAAGGGTAAGATTCGGCGAAGACAAATTATGCAGTTACGTTGAACGTTAATTTAAACTCCTCTGTGCCTCGGAGGGATAGTTTCTATGCGATGGGTTAATTCACAAGTGTGAGTGAGTTTATGAGTCGTGAAAAGTGAGAGATCCCAAGGTAAAAGTAGCTTAGGGCGGCTTATCGAAACGATAGCAGTCGTCGGCTTGTTTAATCCGAAACTTTTAACCCCCAACCCCCACGATTGACATAAAAACACTCGAAGTCTTGCAGCTGTTTCATCCACGTTTTTTAGATCGAGATCGCTCGATCCCTTCGGAAGTACCAGCCTCTGACCAGGACATGCCCGCCTGAGGACTTGGGAAGTGGGTAATCACTTTATAAATATGAAACAGTCTCGACAACCCCCCTGCAGGCTTAAACTTCTTTTCTGTGGAAGGGAGCATCCTTGATGTACCTACTGTCTCGAGGAGCTGGAGGTGTCTAAAGGGGATGTGTCGTAGTGGATGCTACAAATTTCTCCCCCTAATAGGGGATGCTACAAATTTTTATTCCTGTGGAGAAAATACTGCCTGTTCGGCTGATTTTTTATTAATAATTTCGACGGGAGTAATGACTCATGGGTAAAAACGGTAGGGGATGATTTTGCACTATAAAATGGGTCGAAAGTGTGGAATAAAGTTTTTTTTACCAAAACTTTCGCTTTTGAAAAAAACTGAGTTCGTTTGTCAGGGTTCAATTGTTGGTGCAGTTCAATGGCTTGTTTTTGGCAGTGGAACAATTTAACTATTGACTGTGCCACGAATTGAGTTGCATTCTGGAGAAATACAAATTTTTCGTTGAAGTGGTTTAATTTCTGTTACTTTGATGGAAAAGCCTACCAATTAGCATACACAAAGTTACCTAATAATTCTTTCTGAGTGCGCGCTAGCAACAGTTTTTGAAGTTGATTTTCCCCCAAAAAGAGCATCTTACGATAAAAGTATATTTCACCATTTCGGTTCATTTTTTAATGAAGAATCAACTCCTCATTAATTTTACTACAAATTATATTTTTGCCCTCTTATTTTTACACATTAAAGTGGAAAAAATGGAGTGATAACTGGGTGCTATAACTATAAATGCAACAATGCTAATGAAGAATAACTTTCAATCTCGAATTTTAGTTCCACCAATAGTTGCGCCCAATTTAATACTTCTAATTCGGAGCATAATAATTATTCAGTCACGTTTCAAGCTTAATTACTCCACCAATTGCCAGCATGCCGCGTAATACATTATTCCCCGGTGGATTTATTCCAGCTCACCAAAAACTTCTTCGCCAATTCCCCGGGTCACGTTCTACAGACGCTTCTGGACAGCGATTTTGTAAGGTGTGCGGAAGAACAATGGTCCCACGAGTTCGATCGTCCAGCAAAAAGCGTCGATACGTGCTCCGAACCGGTACGAGGCGTGACTGATTTCACTCAGTGTATTGATTTTAAGGTAAGAACGGGTCTAAAGGCGACTTTATCCTCTTCCGCGTCGTAAACCACCGCTTCGTGTCTTGTATACGTGACGCGGACCAGTCGATTGCTCTTCCAATAGTTGCAAATAGTACCACCGTGTTGGGATCGTAATACAAAAAAATTCTGAAACTATTCTAACAAACTGCACGCCCTTATCTGCTTACCAAAATGGCAATTGCCAGACCAATTGTCGATCGCCCATAAATCCAAAGAGAAAACTTACTTCTACTCAACTTTGGAGGTTATGATGAATCTAGAGAAATCAAGATGGCGGGCAGTTAGAGACCCATTTGGAACTTACAATTAGTAGATCAGCTGATCGCGAGTAAGTATTCGTTTTGCTTAAGATTTCTCTATATTTTTTTAAAAGTTATAATTGCTAGAATTTCACGTCGCGTCCCCTGAAACAGATCTGAATTTAATCGAGCCGTTAGTAACACTCTAGCGCAGGCAGGGTGCTCGCTGCTATCAGATCGTCGCGAGGACGCCACAAATAATTTGTCGGACACTGCGCGAGTATCGTGTGTTAATAATGCAGACGACCCGAATTCCAGAAATTTCACCGATATTAATTGTCACCAGCGACTCCGTCAGGCGCAGCCCGTCCACTAATTTTGGGCAACGCGTCGCAAATGTTCATCCGACAAATTCTGCGCGGAGCGTAGGGAAGTGTCACGATCGATCGTCAGCACGATTGAAACATGCTTGGCAAGTGACATAATAGATCGCACACCGCAGCATGGAATTGTTAATGAAAATAATTATCCATATGGACATTAATTCTTATATTTCTTTCAAGTGGAAACGGGGAATTTTCCATTTTTCAGCGAAGCAAATATGCCCTTACTGACATTTAATTGAATTGTGCTGGGTATGCTTTTTGAGGTTAGGTCAAAGTCACTTTTTACTTTAGGTTTTTTGGTTAGATTTCGATAAAAAGTAACGAGGAGCAGAAATCGTTAGCTGGATTCCGCTTGTCAGCAAAATTCTCTTCTACTTCTCTATTTTTAACACTTTATATGTACAGGCTGTATAAAAGGTAACGGTCACCGCTTTCAGGAGTGAAATAGGTGAATCTTAATAAGAAGAAATAGAGGTAAATAAATAATAAGGGGACAACAAATGTCCACTGATCCAGAGGTGTAGAATCAGCCCTGAAAGCAGTGACCATCACTTTTTATACACCCTGTATATCCACTTTGGCAGCAAATTTCTCGACCGCAGACTGAAAAAATGGCCACCTGAAGTCCTCCAAAAGTCACCTAATACTATTTTCATTTGTTATTCAATTCTCAGTAACTGTATTGTATACCTTTTGCGTCACTTTCCCACCAAATTTTTCATCAAAGCGCGACAGGAAGCGCAGACTACAGACACGTTCGGTTATTGAATCACGCGGCTTGTAAATATATCTCGTTTGCATAACCAATTCTAATGCGACCTGTATAATGGGAGTGTGATGCTCTTGGTACATACTGCTACCAGCGAAATTAATCAGACTATACCGCTGGCTCGCCTGGCTAATTACTATTGCCGTTTGATTTAAAGCTCATCGGTGGCGTTTAGCGACAACAAGTTGATCACAGTACCGCGACGAGATCAAAGGTGCGTCGCGATTTTACGTGAGAGCTCAATTAAATTCCTAAGGTGTGAGGTCCAAACCCATCTTACAATATTAACGCAAATTTATGGACTTCAACAACTATCAAACACGAATAACAATTATTCATTCAACCACTGAACAGTTTTATTTTTTAAAAAAAAGGAGTCGAGTGGATTTTGCTGTTTTAAAAAATATCACAACAATTTAATGTGATGAAGTCTGAACGTTTTATTCGTTTATTTATTTCCTTATTTATTGACACACTTGCCTACGAGGCACGCCCAATTACAGACAAGACGGGTGTCACATAAAATTGGTTTTCTTAAAATCAACATTACCCTAAATTGGAAACGACGTGATCGAAGTTACTCGACGATCGATCGAGAATAATAACAACATATACATTTATATATATAATATATATTCATAGATTCATTCATTTTATTAAACGTGTAACGATGAGAATGAAACGATTCGAACGACAAGTAGTAGAGGTCTGGCATAAATCGTAACTCGAGCGCTCGGACCGTCTCGCGAGTTTCGAGTGTTTCGATAAAGTTTTCAAGCCTGCCGGAGTTGAGAAACTTCCCAATTGTTGGAGATCGAGGAACAAGCTGATACCACGAAAATGAAAAAAAGAACCCAACGTTGATGGAATTTCGTGAAAACATTGGGAACACCCGAAGAAAAACATAAAAAAGAAATTGAAGAATAACAGAAATACGAGTACATTAATCCACATTTTCCAAAATTTTCATACGAGAAATGAAATAATAATAAATCTTTATTGCACAGTAGACATTACGACAGTAACGGAAAGATAAAAAAAAATAATAATTGAATTAATTAAAAAAATAATTGACTCAAAAACAGAATACTAATTTTAATAGTAAACTAGAAACCGGCGATATCAAAAATTCTCTTAGGTCCTCAAAAACTCGAAAATCAAGAAAATTCAGAAATTCATTAAAACCCAGAAAAACTTCAAGAAAAGATTAAAATTCCACGGCAAATAATTAATTATACACGTGTTCTTTATGTCCCCCTGAATGTGTTTTATGCCAGAACGGAATAAAATAAATAATAACTGACAATATACAATTGGGGTTGCAAAAGAAAAAAGGGAAAGAGAATTGCAGTATGGATTACTTGCGTCGAATGGCGAGTGGGCGTCCAATTATGTACATTGGCGTCGGATTTTCCGCGAAAACCTCGCTCGACGCCCCACCGTTTTAATCGAGAAAGCAGTATTGCCGATACTCGTTATATCTACGGTGTTTTCCTCCCGATATTATAGCAGCAACGTGATCCCTCGCCCCTCCTCGTCCTCTGGGAGAAGAATAGCCGTGGAGATTTCAGGGCGATACCGACGGGTTTATCTTTGCCGGGGCTGCGAGGGCAATTCCACCGGAAGCTGGCGTCTTCCCCTTCCGAGTCGTATCCCTGGACTATCGCGTCGGACTCGATTATCGAGATTCGATGCCATGTTACGGTAGAAACGATCACCGGCGAGGCTACCGTGAGACACTTCCGACGTTAAAACGGACAACAGAGACGCTGCATTGCCCTGCACGTTCTTTTATTAAAAAGCTCGCCGTTCTACAGGGCGTTCCATAAGCGACGCGGAAAATCTTTGGCTATTTATCGGTAAGAGGCATTTCGAACAGAGTAGGTTACTCTTTGGGGAAATTTTGAGGAATAAAATTAATACAATAAGTCAGCTGAAAATGTAAAATTGGAAATGTAAAATAGAATGCTGATGGTTGTAAGTTTGATTTGTTTGTTAGTGATTCTAGGATTGGTTGAATTAGGATGTTTTTTGAATTTACATAATTTCAAAGTTGGTACAGTTCTTTTAAAACACCCTGTAGAAGGTAGCTTTCAATCGTTGATAGTTGGAAAATGCATTTACGATAAAAGGTAGGAAGAAAATGGTATGTGAATATGATTTATCCAAGACTTACTTTCCAAGTTATAAGGAATTAAAGAGAATCGTCAATAAGAAGTCTGCCATTTTGGCGCAAGCACAGTCAGTCACCTCGATACTTTAAAGCTTCAAATATGAGTGACGACGAGCAATTAGTTGCAGGTTGCTTAATATTTCGCTTTGATAAGAGTGAACGAATTTTAAAATGTTCATATAAGTTGGAAAATAAATTTTGGAGTTTATGTATGAACATAACCACTTCACGTTATAGAACATCTATGTTTTTAATCTCTGCCTGGATTTCTATAGAAGATGTTCTACATGACTATTTTCATTTCTCAATATTAAATAACAATTAAAAAAAAAATGTTCTTTTCCTTTTAGGATAAATGAAATTCTTGAAAGTGGTTGCTTAGTGAGATTAAAATATTTTATATTCTCTGACGTAAATCATAAAGTTAAACGAGACTCCCATGTATCCCCTTAATGCGCCCCCATAAACTCTCATACATCTCCATAAACAGAAGGTCCACAAGATTTAGATTCGCAGATCCTGGCAGCCCTTCAATTGGATTTCCTGGTTCTATCTCGACGAATACCTCATTTAAATACCGCCTAACGCCGCGAGGAATATGGGTCAGATATAAAGCAAAATGTCCCTATCCCTAATCTCAAGGTTTACTGCTAATCTATGTTAACCTGGGCTCCAAATCTTCAAATTCCTTTCCAATGAAAGATAGACACGTAGAATACATATTCCAATAAAAATCTAAAATAGAAAAATGAGCTTGACAGCAAAACTCTTACCTAACCTCACCTCTAATTAATCAGAAGACGTACCCTGGTGGGATATCATCAGTCTACTTGATGTGCCCTGTGCCTCAAATAATAAAAACTTTCAAAGCAACGTTTCTGATTAAATGGAGTTCAATGCCTCCCAAAATAAAACTGCAATAAAATAACCCAAACTTTTGAGGTAGAAAGGGCTGCACTAGGTCCACTAGATGCATCCTAGTTGGATACCTGTTGGCTAATGGAAGTGCCCTATATCCCAAACAAACATTTCCGAAGCAATACAGTCGACTGAATAAAATCCACTGCTTCTAAAATACCAGTACACGAAAATAATCTGAATTTGTAGGGTGGGATGGGGTGGGTCAGCTCTAATCCAACTGTGGATCAGGTCTGTCCACTCCGTTGGCTCCCTTTGTGCTCGAAGATCGGCCTTTCTACACACTATGAATTATTCCCTCGAGATTAGTCGGGAGGGGTCATCAGCAGCAGGGTGAATTTCGGTGCCAGCCGAATCGTTACAGCTGCATCGTTACACACGAGGATTACGCGGGGTCGAACCCCCCGCCCCTTCTCCCAGAGGATCGAAGCTCTCGAAGATCGATATGCGTGATTAAAACGTTTACTCGGTAAGTAGAATTCCGTCTAGGATGGCGTTAACGAACGGCGCCCATTGGAACTCGAAAATTCGATCGATCAGTCACCCCCTGAACTCGCTCGCCGCACCCCTGCAGGGAGGGGGTGGTGAAAAATTGATGGATCCGAGCAATAATTAGCCGAACGCCGCTGAGTGGATTTAATCATCCATGTAACAATTTAGAAACCGAACTTTTAACAGGGTGAATAATTGACGCTGGTAATTAATTGTCCTTTCCACTTGGAGGGGGCTTTATAGGGGAAGCTCAGCGATCTAAGTGGCAATTAGGAATGGGTGGCGCATAATTGACGCGGTTATTATTATTTCAGTAGGGAGTTCTCGCGATTGAAAGTTCGAGCTCGAAAGGGAATGGTGTTCGATTAAAATCCCAACGAAGGGGTGGTTTCGCGGTACACCTGGCTCGCTCACTGCAATTAATTATAATTATGATCAGGTTACAGGTCGCGCCCAGAATCAGTTTCAATTCATTGAATTTCATTCATGCCCGAATCTCTCCACATTTCGATTTATACGAAAGTATCTTCATCTTTGTCGACCGTCACTGATTTCTGATTCGGTGTCGTCTGTAATTACTTCCGCAGACGATCGTAACCGAATTGTTAAGACTTGCAAATTCAAAGCAGGATACCATTTATGGCTTAAATTCTAAATTAACCTCAAAACTATGAAAATATAAACATTGTAACTTGCTAAACTTTCAAAAAGCATCAAACTTCGATCACCGTGCAATTTCTAACCATCAACCTCCTAACCCTCCAACTTTCATTAACGATGGATCCACCAATGATGCGCCAATTCCACCCACCACATCATTAACCACGCAATTTTCGTTAATCATCGCACTCAGGTCGATAAATACCCCTCATTACCTCCTCCATCCTACTAGTTCCATCAAGATAATCAGCTATTCGTTAACGCCACGCGACGGGAAGTGTCCAACTTGGTTAACCTAAAGGCGCGCGCTCACTAGCGGACAGTTTACGAACACTGTTCCCAAACTTAACCACTACTCAATCTCTTCACGCACATTGTTCGTGTAACAAATTCACGAACAGTTCTCGAGGAGTTATAAATATTTTGTTATACCAGTCTATCAGTTTCTTGAGGAATCAGTTCGTTGTTCGGTCTCATTTTCAACAGACGAATCTCTGTAGCGTCTAATAAATACTAGTATTAATAGTTACTAAAGTTTCCTAGAGTTTCCCCCCTAAACTATAGGTTGTTAAGAAGCGTTACTCTTTTTATAAAATAATAATTGTTTGGTAAGGAAGATTTAATTAAGAAAACAACGCATTTTAACAAGCCAAATCACAGTGGGCGTAAATTTGTTAGGTGTTCACGAAAAGATTGCGTAGTGGTTATAAAATGTCTGCGAATAATGTTTACGAAATGTTCGCTGGTGAATACGTCCCTTTTAACTTTACATTACGATCAGTTCATGAACGGTATGCAAACAGACGATTTCTAGGAGGATCAACTCCCATACTGTTCATGAACTTTGCGAACGCTGGTGGAGACACGCCTTAGCGGGACATAACCTATAACGATCTCAACAACGAAACTGCGGATCGTTGATCTAACGACGAACTCGCGGCGCCGTAAGTTTATTCATGTATGTACAACGTATTTACACCCTTGTGACTCTGATATGGGCGCACGAGAGAGGGGTGGCAGAGAGAGCACCCTGTCCCGCTCTCCCCTTCCCACCCCTTCACCCTCGGATTGTTCGATCTCGCTGGGACGTCTTCGACTTTCGAATGTGTGACGTGCACGATCGTACGACGGAGCAGGCTTAAATTATTTACAAAACGGCTTACGTGTACGGCAAGAAGACTTCGAACAAGCGGCCAGAGCGATATTTACAGAAGTTCCGCCAGCCTGAATCGATATCGGCGAATCGAGGCTCTCGCGGCTTACGGATGGGTCCCAGACAGAAATGTGCTTCTAAATAAATCGTCGCGGCGAATGATATTCAGTGAGGAATTAAGGAGCCGTTTTTATAACCGCGGAATGAAATTGGATTCTAAATCCATCGATTTGGCGGGAAAATTTGAGTGACCGCAGTTTCATGGATGGCACCTGGTGGTGGGGTTTTGCTTATTGAGCGATTCGTATTTCCGTGGGTAAATAAGGAAATTTAGACGGAAAAAGTGGGATGAGAGTCCGTTTTTTGCCTTTTTTAACGTTATATATGAGTTTTTTTAATTTTCTGACGTACGGGTGGTGATTCGTGGTGAAGTTGGGTAGGACGTGATTCCTCGCCAAAAAAGGGGTCGAAATTATGTCTTACACTTTTTGCGTAGAACCCTATGTTTTCGAGAAAATCGAGTTTCAAAATGGGTGGACGGTCTTCATAAATGTACAAAACGTTATTTTTCTGAGAGCCATATTATGTGCTGTGCCTACAGGCAATTTCATGCATTCTTATGTACCAAATTCAAATTTCGTTCATTAATCAGCAAATTCTTAAAAATGTAATTTTAAAATTTAAAAAAACAATTCAAAACCGAATGGATAGTACACTTTCATCAATTTTTCACTCGAAACTGTACTTAGTAAACGCAATACGGTGCTCTTTGCATTCAAATGTAAGAACAGCTCCAAAGGGAATTGCAACTGCGGGCAAACATTTTCGAAGTGTTTTTTCTCTAAAACGAGGCTTCGTACGAGGAAAAGTTATTCCACGTTTTCGACGTATTTTATGTCGAAAAATGGTTCCCCTGACTGCTTCATGTATAATTGTTCACGGTTGGATAATAATAACAAGAAATGTACAGCAAATTGAGCAATATAACCTATAAATTTGGCCAATCTTATTTGAGAAACTTTAGATTCGTGAGTTTCGATAGAAATGCAGGAAAATAGGGAAAAGTAGTAAAACTTTTCTATCTGGGACGGGATCAATGATACATAATTCTGGGAAGAGTGCATCTTTCCCATACTTCGCAAGTTCATTCGTTCGTGAAAGATATATTTAAAGTTCATTGTGGATGAACCCTTGAATTTTTTCCCCACTTCTCGCATCATCTCCTCCTTACCTTCTTTCAAATCCAAACTCTACGAAAACTTATGCCTACGTTTCTTTGTTCGGTGTTTGGGGAACGTAAAGTTTGCGTGAAATAAATGTCTAAAAAGCGCCAGTCTGCTGCGAATTCTTTCGGAAAATGAAAGCTTCCATTCTGAGGTTTTTTAAATAATGGAAAAGCGAAACCCTGTTCGAGGAATCATTTCTACATAACTTTCCTGAAAGTATTTTCCTATTTTATTCTATTTGTGACTCTCCCTTTTGCAGGTGAGTTTGATTAAAAGTTAATGAATTTACATCAGAAAGCTGATTTTTACTATTTTTAATTTTAATTTTTTAATTTTTCAGAAATAAAATTCTCCTAATTAGATGAATATTGAATTTAGAATTTTATAATTTATAATCACAACGTTAACAATTGTCTTCCCTTTGAATGAAGATTCCTATACATTAATCAATTCGTGAAGAATTATCAACAAAATTTATATTTTACAGTTCGTTAATCTATATTTACACAAGCTGCACACTTGTTAAATTTGGCGCGAAATAAAAATAAATACTACAGTTTGGAGCAAAGAAAACAATTTTTAATTAATTTTTCAAATTCCTGTTATGCCGCATAAAAAAACTGCATGTGAAAAATAAAGAGCCCACATTCCGTTTTAATTTTCTAAATTTTTTTCCCAACGCGTGATTTTAACGAAGAATATTTTGCCCCTGTGAAAAAGTCAACAAAATTCCAGGTTCAAATCGAACTTTGTGCCTCCACTTTTCGGAAGCTTGGGCGAATAAACTCGATACCAAACATGCGGCATCGAATCAACCCTCTTTTTTATTCATACGAATCGAAGTACTTTAAAAACTGACTCAGGCCCAATTATAGTTCTATCGTCTCTAATTGCCACGAAAAGAGAACACAGCGAGATGAAGATCTAGTTTTAATTCGAGATCCGTTATCCCCCCCTCACGGGAGTAAATCCAATCAGAGGGTGAAGAAACGAAGGAGAAGCAGAATTAAAGTCCAATAGAAACTCCATTGCGCTTCTAGTAGCAAATTCGATGGCTAGAGAAACAAATCTAGGTTCAATCAGGGTTTCGTTATTTCAAATCCTACGGGACATTTTCCAATTCTTCAAAGTCAGTGGACAAGAGTTTCCTGACTTTGCAGTCCTGGAAAGTATACCTAAAGAACGAAAAAAGGATGAAAGAGGGATTAAAATTTTCTACAAGAGAAACTTAACAAAATAAATAGAAAACAAAAACATGCAAAGTAAAAATGATGCTAGTAGCAGAGCAATTATAGTCAGAATAAAATCAACTTTGACTATCTCCTGCACTCCACCGTTCCAGGTCCTCTGCTCCTCAAACAAATGGCCAGTTGATTTTGTTCCAAGTTGAAGTTGTTAAATACCATGCTACAGGATATTGCTTTTACTTTTTCAATAAAGAACTTCGAGAACAGTTTACAAAGAAACGTTTGCAGTTGCAAGTACGCGTTGAAAGACATCGCTATCCTTTAACACTCATTTTCAGCTGCAAACTGGGACACGTGGGTTGAGCTGATGGATTATTTATTGCAGTCTCTGTGTAGAACATTTACTAGCCACTGTTGGAAACTGACAACAGAACACAGCTCCAAATAAATCCACCTTTGCAACCCTCTTAAGCGAATCATCAATCAGTCCACCCCTCTATCAACAAGGATCGTATTATGATCCTTCCAATGATAACATTAGGCTATGTCCCACGTGCCCCAGTAGCATGAGAAATGTACCAACATTCTCTACCGACATACCAATCACCAAAGGAACCCCTCTTCAAATCAGTCCACCCCACTCCACTCATTTCCAAAAACGATGTCCTCGCCATCCAAGCACCACCATTGTGCCCCTGAGGCACCTTCAACCCTCCCAACCCAAGGAACTAGTAGACACCATTTTGGACAGTTCTCAGGACACTGTGTCCTTACACAGTCACCTCCTCCGAGAACCTGCTCTTGTCATCCAGGTTGATGACGATGGCGTGGGTCCTGGCGTGGCCCGACTTGCCCTTGCTCTTCTCCCTGGTTTCTGTCTCCTTGTCCTCGCGCTTCGTCTCCGTTCCAATGTCCTCTGTGGCAGGTCTACCGGAAGTGGACACCGCCACGTCGTTGGTCCTGACGACTTTCTTCACCTCCACTGAAACTGGCGCCTCCCCGTCCTTCGAGGGGCCTTGCTCCTTGGCCCTGATGCCGTTCTTCTCTACGCAGGCCTGGCACCTCTTCTCCTCCTTGGGCTCCGCACCTGAACAGACGGTCGTAGGGTCGCATTCCGAGCGACTTTCCAGCTGGTTTCGATACGAGGTGGTATGACTGAAGCTGGGAGGAGCTGGGGGAGCTCTGTCTGGGATGAGGGGTGTGGGACTCGAAGGGGACGTTGCGGTTGGAGGGGACAGAACTTGGTGAATCCATGATTCTGCTGTGTCTAGGGTTCCTGGTAGGAGGGTAGTCGTTGTGGGGGCTGGTGAAAGGGCGAAGAAGAAAAATGGAGCCTGTTTCTTTGATCACTGGCAGTGGGGTTGCGATGAAGATTATTTGTGATGGATGGTGGTTGTCAGAGGGAGTCTGGCTTAAGTTGAAACGTAGCTGGCTAAGGTTTGACTCACCCTTTTGGTCGGTGTCGCCCTGGTAGGATCCGCCCACTTGTGTCTCAGCGACCGCTGTAGATCCATTTAGATCGTTGAGTCTCATGCTCGAGGAGATCGCCTGAATAGTCGACACCTGAGTTTCAGCGCGGTTAGCGGCCTCCTGCATCGCTGCTAGCTTGTTCACTAAGTGGTGGTTTCCTAGTAGCACGTTCTTTTCCTTGAGGACTTCTAGCTGGTTAATGAATCGGCGGAACTCCTCCTGAAACAATACAGGCGGAAGCGATTAATCGTAGTCCTGGGTTATGGAGGGTAAAGAATACAAGAGATGGGAGCGAGGAATGGCGGCTAGAGATCTCTAGGGAGAAAACGCATCAGATGATTGCATAGCTTGGGGGATGTTTGAAGCTGGACATACTGTTTGCTGGACTCTCGGTGCAATCTATTGGAATATTGGGATTGCCGGTGGTTTCGCTCTATTCAAGTCTTGGATTTGAAATTGCGATCGCATGGAGCTGAAAATGCAGGATAGAATGAGGTATCAAAAGGGTACGGAGCGGAAAGTTAGGAATGTGAAGTTAGTAGTAGGGATTGGGAATATATGGTAAATCCGGGAGACGTCGCCGGGCCGGAGAGTTGGTCGAAATAGTTGATTTCTAGAGAATTAATTGTTTTGAACCTTAACACACTTTTACATATACACAGATGTAGAGTCTGAATATAGCGACTTCACCAACTCTCCAGCCCGACCGCGTCTCCCGGATTGTAGAACGGGGAATAAATAGAGTAAACGGAGTGCACAATATTACAAAGGGAATATAGAGTAGGCAACAGGAGGTACACATTAAGGAGTGAGAAATACAGAGTATGCACTAGGTGGTAGCTACAAGAGAATAGACAATCAGCTGCAATGTATTGGGTGCAGATAGCGTCTAGCTACTAGACACTACAAAACAGAGTACAGAAGACGAAGTGCATGACATATCGAACAGATAGTGGAGAATGGACCAAGTGTTAAAGTGTATACAATGGGTGTTAGAAATTAGGGTATTAACAATAAGTAATGAACCATGACTGGCAACTAATAGGCAATCGGTAATACCCAACAGGTAAGGAATAAATAACAGGTAATGGGCAATTGGTAATAGGTAATAACCAACAGGTAATAGGCAATTATTAATGAGTAATGGTTTACAAGTAACACGTACCAGCTAATTGATAATAAATCACAGACAATAGGTCATCGGTCACGAGCAATAGACGCTGTACAACAAGCACGAAAGAGGTAACACAAACGCTCATTGGCGAATGATGATTTAATTACTAATGAGATCCCTCTACCAAATACATCATGCTCCTCATCAAGGGTTGCTACCATTGAATATTTTCATAATTGTGGTTCCCCGGTCCGCCATAATTGATTTAAACAGCCTGTATAATCTGATCATCATTCGCAATTTATAAAGCGTGAATTTCGCCGATAATTGAGTGCAATCAGCGAGATCTAAATTCAGGCCTCCATCATTAATGCCGTTCAGTTCTGTCAATATGATAATTAACGTGCGAGATTTTGGGAATAGGGTGGTCCTTCCCTCACTTCCTTCATCACGACGCAAATGTTAATTATTTCACACTAGAATGAGGAAGAAAGTAGAAACATTCTCTATTGCTTAATTATTAGTATAAGAAATTACACCAAGTCCTAGAATTTTAAAAAAAGGAACACTTCAAATTTTGGTACTCAACTTGCCAAACCCTAGTACTTAATATCACTAGGGACTTATACCTTATTTTTACGTTACATAACATCCGAGTATGTAACTCGTGCACACAGTGTGCTGTATTAATTTAACAACCCCCATTCTGTACAATGATAAAGCGCTAATTAAGCAAACAGCCACTACATGGGCTATCCACCCTGCCCCAAATACTGCAGTGGTTTACGACTATTCGTGTAGAGATCCCAAAGACTTGCTATTAAAAGTGATCACTTGGTTTCATAGATCTCGTAAAGGGCAGCCTTACAAGAAATCCGCTTAACAGGCAAGATCCTTCTAATGAAGTTTCCAAGAGACGGCTACGGAGGCTATGAAAGTTATGCTGGTAAATCCATTCTGATACTGCATAAGCTTATTAAAGCACTAAATTTAGGGCATGCCGTTTTGTCTTATTCCTTATCATCGCCAAAAATTCGTCACGGTAGCTTCCGACTTCTCTGTAGAAGGACAAGAAAAGGAATTGGATTTGAAGAACAAAGACATCTGGGTTAAGTCTGGATCAACTGACAAAGAAGGAATGAGTTACGGTGGGGCCTGAACTACTAGGTTTAACTCAACATTGGTTGGTCTCTGGGTTAAGTTTAACTTGAAGTTAACCTCAAGTTTCACTCAAAGTTAACCTCAAGTTTAACTTACAGTTAACCTCAAGTTTAACTTACAGTTAACCTCAAGTTTAACTTACAGTTAACTTTAAGTTAATGGTATATTTATACCCCCACTAGTATTATCTATTATTAGATTTCAATCCACAAGAATTTCCACATCATTAGTAATCCTCATCCCGAATACTGATAACACAAAGAAACAAGTCCTTCCTGAAAGACACTTTTACCAACTACAATACCTACAGAATTAATTAAATCCCAACCGCTCTGTTTTTTCTTTAGAATGCTTGTCCCTGCACGGTGCTACGTGGACCCCGATTCACGTAACGTATTCCCTATTCCCCGAGCGCAATTGGGAGCGGAAACTCGTCGACATCCTCTATCATTTTCTTCTCACGAATTATCGCCCACGACAGAATATTTAGTTGCAAATACAGAGCTACACTCCATGCAGCATTTCTAATGGCCTGTCAAAGTTTCTCTGAAAATGGTGGAGTAACGTCCAAATATACAGCTGACATCGCGAGAGACATGCCCAGCCTGGTCCCTGCAATTTATTATTAATTGGACAGTGGATGGTGTTGTTGATGAGTTTCGAACAAAACCGCCATCACTTCTACCCCCCACTAAAACCTACTTGCTGCCTGATGGAATGTTTAAACGTGAGTCCTGTCGACACGGTCACCGACTCGCTGAAGCGCACCATCGCTTACACGCTGATTCACGTGGAAAAGAATTCACTCGCACACGGCAAGCGACACTCCAGCGCACTGGAATGCATCACCAGCTGTTTAAAATTCCGGAGCGAGTCGGTGAAAGCGCAAGGTGAATGGTTCCAGCGATTAGGCGCCTCCTGTTCCAACGGATTTCAGGGACGGCTGCATTAGCCCTGACAAAAGGCAGCGCGAAAAATGTCATCCGCGGGGCTTTTAGGGCGAAGATTGCGGGGGCAATCGCAAAAAGCCTGGAAAATTGCGTCGGCCTCGAAGATACGGTCGGTGAAGCGCGGGGGATGGAAAAGAGGGTGAGCCGGAGCTGCCGGCTTTGACATTTGACTGCTGACGATGGCCTGCCGTTTAACAGGATCCCTGAAGGGTACTCCCCCGCAAATGCAATTCGGCCCAGTCGTTGATCGCCGCGCAGGCACCTTCCGCTTAGCTATGCCGAAGCGCCAACTATTCCGGAATAACTGCGACGAAGCTATCGCTGGATACTCAAATCAGGGGTTCCGATGAGAACATCCGTGAAGATTTGGTATAAGGACATTATAACGCTCTGTCATTAATTCAATTGTGTCGTAATTTTTGTCAATTTTAAAAGCCGGATAGAAAGGTTTTTTGATTTTTCAAAAATAATCAAATTGTAGAGTCGAGGTAAAGTGCTTGAATTCTGGCGGAAATCTGAATTTATATTAAAAAGGGAACACCGCGAACCCGCAGTTACCGATTGGAACGCAACTTTGTGGGTTTATAGAGTGACTCAAAACAAGAGCAATGGTATGTTCTATTCCCGCCCAATCGCCTTTTAAGGTTATGAAAACTAACCTCAAAGTCAAATAGGCGCTTCCACATTTTCGCGTATAACTCCTAAAGTAGGAGATAGAAAGAATATTTAAAACAAAAGTTTAATGGTACAATAAGCGCTGAAAACATGCGGTTTCAAAATTTTGAAAAAAAGTTTTTTCTCGTCAGGTATTTTTTTTAACTTTTTTCAAAATTTTACTAAAGTTTGCAGCGCTTATTGTACCATTAAAGTTTTGTTCTGCCTCGTGTGGTTTAGAAGTTATACACGAAAAAGTGGGGGTGTTTATTTGATTTTTACGATAGTGTCCTGGGCAAGGACCAGGGAATTTGCTTCCACACCATCTAATCCCACCACACCAAGAGGATCCTGACACACTAAACGCCATTCGGTATCCAGCACCCCTAATACATCATGCATCACACTCATTTGTTTGTCTCAGTTGGGCACTTTATTGGTCCCTCTTGGTAGAACGGCAACTAAAACGAGCGTCTATTGAGCTTGCCACCTGATCCTCAATTAATTGCAGCTCTGGTTTCACGTGGCCAGCTAATACTGCGTTATCGAGCTCTACAGTGCGCCCAAAACGTTCCTCATCTCGGAAATTAGCGCCTAGAATCCTGAACTCAGGCTCCCTGTACTCTGAGGTGGCCTCCCCCCCTTTGTAAATAGTATTTATCAACCCCTCAGCCTCGCCTGTGTGCCATCATCACTTCAGATGGAAAAATGTAAACAAAAATCTCTATGAAGCCCATAGTATCCGGCTTCTAGCTTTCCTGAAACTTCAGCTGGGGGTACTCTGTAGATTGCAATTGGGAATACAATTTGGGATCAGAGGGATAGATGTTATTTCAGTATCTGATAGTCTCTGGTAGCTAGCTTCAGATAGGTTCTAATTGTTTATTAGGCACTCAGGTTGGATTAACTGAGACCAGAATGTGGATCGAATATTGGCATAGAAATCCATAGCAATCTAGGGGACAGATGTTTGGAAAGAAGAGATGACGGTATTGGGTTGTTTTTGAAGGTTAATTGGGATGTTAGACCATGTTCGGGCTAGCTAATAGTAAATAGGCCTCTGTACTGCCGATAACGTAATTAATGCGCCCCTGCACAGAGGCCTAATAATCGGCTTTTCACACAATGGGGCTTGAACGTTCGCTCTCTGCTAATAGGCATATTGGGAAATATGCTTTAACGGCGAATATAAAGGCAGGTTTTACTTTGATGAAAAATGTTAAGTTAAACGTAGAGAGTATATTGAAACTTCGCTCATTATTGCTAATAGGACAAGTAGCATCATAAATAGTATATTCCAAGGTAATTCTTCTTTGATATGTGAACTTAGAATTCTTCAAATTAGTTTAGAAATCGAAGAATTAAAACAGAATTTCTTTGCAACGAACACTTTTGCATAGACAAATCCATTTCTTTGGAAACGAAGCAAAGAAGTTTCTTAATCACAGAAAATGGCATGAGTCAGGTCTGAACGAAATTTTTGTTACAGTTGAGTTAAGTCTGGATTAAGTCTCAACTACTTCTTCGTCAGATCTGAGCTATTTAAGTCTAAGTTAGGATGAGGTAGGTTTGACGTAACTTTGAGTCATGTTGAGTTAGGCCTACGTTATGTCGGAAATCCCAAAAATGTTTTCCGAAAGCTCTTGAAATAAATAAATAATGAAAGCTCACAAAAATCCGTCAGTGTATTAAAAGTTCCCCGTTAATTTCTTATCAAGCATATTTTACCACGCGTAAAGTGAACATATCGGGTCTCCCTGTTAATTACACAACCGCGTGTTACCATGAATGGGGGAACACATAATCACGCGAATCCTTCCCCGTTAAACTCGGCGCGCAAAAAGCAAACTGGGGTGGATTCGTTAAGTAGAACACAGATATTCAGCTGTCGCGGAATTATATCTTCCTCCGAAATTATTGGTGCGCATTCTTTGAAGTGTACACGCGCGTCACATTAAAAGCTCGGACGTGTTTGAAACGAGCTTTCAGCTCTTTAACTGTTTCCAGGGACATCCGCGCGTAATTGGTAGCACATATTTCTCAGTATAATCGTTAACACGAATTCCCGGAGCGACCCTTCGCAGTCTACCAATCGCTCTGCATTAATTCTCCAGTACGAACCGAAAGACACTTTGAGAATTATTATTCTACCCATTCCCAACCCTTCCCCAACACAATCATACACAACTGCAGTAGAAATAATTCCCTCCAGAGGCTGTCGCTACTTTCAAACACTAATTAACAATTAACAAAAATCTTCCACTTTGAAAAGTGCAAAAAATTCCCTAAAACACTTCTCACTATTTAAAATACATCTGTCTTTGAGGATTAATTGTCTCCCACTTGGCGCCCCCGGAAGCTACATCAAACTCCCATTTCTAAGGGGGGTGATTACCAAGGTAATCGCAAAATAATCGACAAAAATTCGGGGCGCTAGGGGGAAGAAAGAAATCACACTCCAGCTTAGAGAGACAGCTCGTTTCGAAGGTATATGGAGCATCACGCGAAAGTACCATTAAAGACGCATTTCTGTCGAATACGGGGGGTGGGTCTGGCGCGATGAGAATCTAAAAATGTCAGAGGTTGGGAGGGAGTGGGGAGGGGTCGGTATCTCGAAGTGCTCTTACCGTGGCTCCGTCGCTCTCGTCGGTGAAGTTTCCCTGCTGAAGGGATATCGAGTTGGTCTGGTTACTGGTGCCCGCTGGGCGGCTACTTTTCCCCAGAAATTTCCCAGTGGCGCCGGAGTGCTTCCCCTCGTCCTTGCCCCCGCTACGGAACACCACGTAGGCCTACATTAAACAGGCAAGTTTCAGTCACGGCGACACGATTCTTCAAGAATCGCGGCGAGCCACACCGATGGCAAAGTTTGCGCATCGCAACTGTCACGCCGCCTGTCGGGGGAGCGGTGGAAGTCGTAACGTGTTCTTGTAAAAAATTCATTTACCCATGGATAATGCATAGAATTAGTTGAAAAAATATATCCAACTTAGGGTCTACTAAAGTGGAGCGCCGAGCGACACCCGTGGGGTTGAGAACCACTTTATGTGTTTGTGGTACTCACTAGAAGGCCTAGTGACATAACATGTTCATCCATCTTGGTGGCACTGGGGACTTAGAGTGACGGTGTTAAAAATTATGATGAATATGTTCCTAGGCTATTGACGCTCTAAAAGCTCCCTATAGCTGTTCTGCTGAGAATAATGCGGTGGGCATCGGGGGAGAATGCCTATCTGGGGATGAGGAATTTTCTGTGCGGTGAACCGAAGAACGTGATAGGGGTGGGATTGTCTCGCCATATTTCAGGAACATCAAGCATTGAAAGTTTGGATGGGATTAGTTTATGAATGTGGGGGGTATGAAGATTGATGGGGGGTCTATTAGAAGTTGGCGGTCCCTATGCGTAGGGGGTTAATTTTTGAAGAAGTTCTGTGATGAGGGTCCTAGGTTTCTCTTTACATCAGACATTATAGTTTGGCCTACTTAGTGGGTGGATCGTTAGGTAATCTCCCGTTTCAGGGTCTAGGGACTTGATGTCACCCCTTATCCAAGTGGAGCTCTATTAGAACACTCTTGCCAAAGAGGAAATGCAGTATCTAAATATGGCCCAGAGTCTATAACACTTACATGATACCTACATAAACCTCCACATTTCATATCATGTGCCTACATTGCCCCCTATAGTCTCCCATAATTAAACACCACTATCTTCCCTACTTTCTGCCCGAATCCTTCTTTTAGGGGTAGACCAAATGATACTGTCATTCATTCCAGCCGGACTCCATCAGTACCTCCCTACTCAAAGAGTAACATAACCTCAACGCCAAATTCGGGGTCCGCGTCGAGTCTGTATCCCTCCCAATCCCATCCCATCCGGAAAGAGGATTGCCACGTCCCCTGCTGACGTGCCAGAATCGACACGTTGACATGACAGTGTCCACGGGAAATCCCCCTGACCCAAAAAACGTTATTTCGTTTATCGTTATTCCGATAACAGAGATTCCGCGATACGTCGTATCCCGCAGGCTCTGGAATCGAAGTGTTACCGCTGCATCAAACCTTCCCGGTGCTTTTTCGGATCTACTGGTGGGATATACCCCAGGAGGCCAACGATTTTTCACTTCACCCTCTGGGCAAATAAATTATCTCGCGGTTGTTCGCACGCAAATGCTCCACAACTTCCACCGGGCCCCGACCGGATGTTTCCAATGACCAATATGTACGCCGTGAAATAAATAAATTCCAGGGGGGGGGGTGGAGAACGGTCGCCGCAAGCCACCCCCTCCAGAATTCACGAGTCCAACCTGCTCGTGACCATTTGTTTCACGGCGCGGATGGCATAAAACATAAATGCAGGATCGATCAGTCTTACCTTGCTGCCGAATATGAGGCACAGCAGCAGCGTGACCGTAAGCTGGGTGTGACAGAAAAATATCACGTACAATAAATCCGGATTGGCCGGCGACTGCAAGAACAACCTGCAACCAGAAAGATTGTGTCCTGTGAGGGTCTTTTTCCTTCGGGGAGGCGTTTCTTAGATGGAGGCAGGGAGACGTGTCTGCGAGACCGTCGTTTATGGAGTGTCACATGCCCTCCAAGTATGCAAATTTCAAATTTTTTTAGTGTGCTTTGGTATATTCTTTTTGTATGTTTGTTAATATTATGCTAGTGATCCATGCTTTGAGCTACGTGGTAAGCGCTTCTAGAACCCTCTAAGTACTTAATCATTTTTGCACTGTACTTTGTAACTCCATACTATTCCAATTTTGTCTGAAGTTATTCTGCTCATTTGTGATGTACCTGGCGACACACTGCTGGCTAATTGATTTAATTTTCGCGTGGTTAGAGTTTGTCAATGTACTGTGCTAATTACAACGGCTGGTAAATGTTGTGTAAAGGGAGTTTCGTGAGGATTTTTGTAGTATGGGACATCAGAGTATGGGGTTTGAGTGGAGTATTTGACGAAGAAGGATCCTGGTTACATTATTCCAGGTTCTATTCATCGAGCGTCAACAACACCTATTGAAACCTAACGAACCCAATCTACACCTGTATGTTTATGGGAAATTGTACAACTGCCTCTGGCATTACAGTTACAAAAGACCTTCAGGACCTTCATCATCAATTTAGTTAATTAATTTTCAGAGGTGGTGGTAGATCATTATCTAGATACATCAGTATAGACCTAGTAGACTGATGATGCAGTCAGCCAAGTCAGTCCTTCTATTATTTTTTACTTTAGTATCGTTTTCATTAGAGGAGTTACCGAAGCGAGTCCTTTGGCTACTAGCACTAGCTATTCTTTGAAAACACTAGCTGTTACTTCAAAGTTTCCCCGCCAACGTATGGACTTCCCAAAGAAACAAAGTTCGGTTTTCCGTTCCCCCTTTCCAGAATCGAATTCCCCGAACAACTTATTTTGTTCCTTGTGCTTTCCTTTCAAGCGCTCTAACGTTACTCACCGGAGCTCCTCCGCCAGCTTCTCGTCTTGGCGTATAATTATGCGCGTGATTAAATGCTGGTCGAAAATACTGTGAAAGAGGCGGGTATTTCGTTACTCCTTTCACGTACGGGCGAGAAACTTTAAACCACCCTAATACACAGTCACGTCGTTAGCGCAACTTTTGCTGGCTTCCAACTGTTAGAGGGAGTTACCGCCCTCTGAGGTGGCAGATGTTTGGTGGGGATTTGGAGGTGTGAGAATTTTCTAAAGTAGTCTTTAATGTGAAAATTTTTATACAGACTATTGTATAGGAATAGGGATATCGTGTAATTCCTATGTATGTGTGGGAGCCACGGAAAAAAACGACCTTCGGGCGATGAGACTCGAACCCACGATCTTCGGTTTTCCTCTGCGCATTGACCAGCCTAACCAATTCCACCAAAGTCGACTCACCACGGTCTGTATGTTTCCGGCTCCCTCTTATGTGGTTCCTGATCCTACACTATCAGAACTGATTGATACGTGCACCAATATTCGATATTGTAAGACTTTATGGGTGAAATTTTAGGTTAAGTGTACCGAGGACAGGAGTTCGACATCGATATTTGTGGAAACAATTAATAGTATTCTTCGACAGTCCCCGAATGCTTATCGTGAAAACAAATCAGAGGCTTAAAGAGCCACTTTTCAAATTCTTGCGTCACTCAAAGTGTTAATGTTGAATGATAGTACTCAGGGAACCATAGCTGGGCTCCTTGTTTCTTCTGGCTGGAAGGAGTGGTGTCCCCCTCCTCTGCTTTCAGAGGAAACGTAACCCTAGATCGTAACAGTAAACGGTTTGGTCTAGTACCATATCATTTCCAGCACTGGTTAGAGGCAACCATCGAGTCATAATAGCTTACGGTCTTCTGCTCCAGATCGAGGGAAATGCAACCGAGTATCAGTGGAACACATTACTAAAACTAATGATACTGTTACTCGAGCCGTGGATATGTCTGACGTATCGAATTCGATGTTTCGCCAACGAAATGGAAAATTAAAGCAGAAGTTACACATCCACTCATTTATACCATTAAAAGTCACGCTCTATCTAATAATACCCCATATTTTTTTTATTAAATACTGAGTTTGGTTTAACACTACAGCACAATAAAATTATATTAATAGGTTATGTTCGCTGACTTCCATATGGCGTTGAATCACGGAAAGTGCCTAAAGCCTCGTTCTCATTAGTCAAGTTACTCGATTAAGGTGGATTAGTAGTGGGGCGGAGAGTAGCTGTAGTGGGGCGGAGAGTAGCTGTAGTGGGGGAACAGTGTCTCAGTGGTCTCCAGCAGCCAAATCACTTCGTGCCAACTATAGCGCGCACCGAAGAAGCGTGCACCTTCTATTTCTGGTGCTCGGAATCGAAATAAAACATCGTCGAAATCTCAAAGGTATTTCTAATGGAGGAAACCCTCATTTGCAAATTTTCCCCCGCACTTGGCCAGCGGCAGCGAATAATTTAAAGGATCAGAGTAGCAGGTAATTCCGCCGCCTTATCTTTTACATTCCCAGATGTCCACATTCATTAACGAATCCCGCCGCCATTCGTTAGACTCAACAAATTAAAGCTGCCCCGAAATGGTGACCCACCTACCCGCTTTCCACAATTTAATTAGCCATTCTGCTTCCAAATGAATTCACCGCGGTTCCTGTATAAATTGGCCGCGACGTATCACGCGGCCAGCCAGAGCGGAAGGATTTTTAAACGAATCCTTCGCTTTGAAATTCAGAGACCGTTTGCGTCTGTTCCGGGCATAGGGAGAAATTAAACGATCCTTCAAAGGGCATATTTAATATTTCGCAGCCCTTTTTATTCCCAGCTGTGCTCGCCATAGTACGTAAGTATACTATGACAGTTTTTAGGCGAGGGGGATGGCGTCACATGGGAGGGGATATCGAGTTCAGTGGAGAGAGGACTCCTAGATGGCGCTACGCGCGCAAGAGTTGGTAGCGGGAGTAATTGTAGATGGCGCTGTGCCCCATTTTTTGCGGTGGCGTACTAAAACTCTCATATTATACCTACTCGTTAAATTGAATGATTCTTATGGAATAGTATTTCAATGGTTCGAAGTTCGTGCCAGCGAGTGGGATCAGTGTAACATGTCGCGAGGAATATGGGTTTTTTACAGGCACTCACATCGAGACGTTGAGGAAGACTGACAGTAGAAATTCGTTGTAAATGGCCATCGAGATGAATCGACTCTCGTTGAACTCTGACGGAGTCTTTCTCACCACGATGCACAGTCTGATGCCCCATATGAGGAACATAACCTCCACTGCAACAGAGAATAAATTTATTTTCATTAGCACCAGGTTTATCACTTCCACTTCGAGAGTGTAATGATCACAGTTTTCTTTTCTTTCTATTTTTTACTTCAGAAACCTGCTCCGTGGTTCCCAAGAAGAAATTTCTTTTATTACGCGGTTCTGTTGTTTCTGAGTTGACCAGCTTCATGAATATTCACCTGGAGAAGCGAAGGGAGCTCGGCAAACAGAACGGGGGCAAGAAAGTAGAAATTTCTGGGCCACGGAGCGCAGAAGGTTGAAAACAAGGTATTCCCTGGCATTGTTCGTCCTTCCTCGAAGGAATTGCTCCGTTGTAGTGGCTTTGTCAGATCGCTCCCCAAACGATTCTAGGCGACACTCGCGATATTATGTCGCTTGTCAGATAAAGGAATTCGAGAATAATTTCCAGCTTCCCAGGAACGATCCGACAACACTGCACCCCGTGGTAGAACGATGCTCACACTTCGAGCATGAGTAATCACCTCACTGCTCTGATCAAATTAAGAACACACTATTGAGAATCATACAACTTTTAATATTTTCTCATTTTGACAGTTCCGCGTAACGGTATCACCTACACTTGTATCTAACAACATTTCGCAAACACTGCTCAAACATGCTCCAGGCACATCGGTTCCATAACCGCGGCACATCGGTCCGGAGCACAAACTCGCGCAAAGTTAAACACACCTTGCGACTCAATATTCACTTCATTGTAAATAAATCTGAATCGCTCTACAGTCTTTAGTCCTTCAAAAACTGGAAGCTCCATCATCCCTTTTACTAATCAATTACCTCCCCGGACCGTGCCTCCAGTAATTGCTCGGAAGTCGCTTCAAACACCCCGAAAACTCCAGTAAAACCATCCATACGCGTTGTTTCACCCGCGGAACAAGAACAATTAGAAATAACAGCGCGCCAGAAATACACTGGGTTACTCTGGAGCCTCGGCGTTCACCGAACGGGACTTCACAAAGGGTTGTTTTTCCTCGTCAAGGAAGCTTTCGCGCTAATGCGTCCGCAGGAACGACAGAAACTCCGCGATTCCATTCCCCTGGAGTGTCCGAAAAAGAAAACGAAAAAAAGAGATAATTTTTTCTCCGGGACTGTCACAGAGCCATCGGGCACCAGAAGCTTTTTCCACACTGCTCCAGTGTTAACAACCGTCACCGACCAAGTTGCCAGGGAAGTTTATCGTTGACTGAGACCCCCGTTAGCTTGTTTTTTTTCATCGAGACTCGTCGTAACGCGCGAACCGGAGTGAAATGAAAAGTAGGGGGGGGGGGGAGAGGCCATCGAGATCCCCCAAAAGCCAGTATTCGATTGGCTGATTGCTTCTATAGCCAGGGGGTCTTTCGGAAAATTGGCATGCAACTAGTACCTAAATGGTCTTCCCACTCCCCCCCCCCACACCCATTCTTTTGTTATCGCTTACAAGGGTGCGTCGAAAATAATTAAAGTGAAATTGAAAGGGAGGGTTAATAATTGTTATTATTTAATGTTACATGATATTTGTTGTTATTTAGCTATTTATGCTGAGGGTATCAAAGTTCTTGCAAAAATTTTAATATCTCTCCTTAATTTTCACGGCGGTGCTTGTTTTCGTTTAAGTACGTAGTGGATATTATTGAAATTTCATTTGGGGGGTGTTATTTTTAATCACGCCTATTTGCATAAGTTTCACTCAATGGCCTCGAACGTTACTTAAACTTTCGATTGCCATTCGAAACTATCACAATGGCCATTGAATGCCCCAGCAAATCTTAAGTTCGAAAGTAATCTTATTTGAACGATGTTAATTAAAAACTTTGGATCTTTTTAACGAACTTTAAATAATATCTCCGGATATTAGGAGGGAACAGTGCAGTCGAGAGAGAGATATCGTAATTTCTTCTGCAAATAAAATGCAACTGCAGATCGCAGGTGCGTTGAATTTATTGATATAAGTGAGGTTATGTGAAGGAGCTTGATCTACCTGGCAAGATAAGAATTGCCTGTTAAGGAATCGTCGAAGCATTAAATAGGGTACTCCAGCTTCGCAACAAGAAATTCACAAGAATCTCTGTGGCAATCCAGTCGGGTATCAAATCGACGAGATTCCAAAATGGAGGTCAGAGCAACGATGCTCGAAAGGAATTCATCGATTGGAAACGCAGATACTTGTTTGGAAACGCTGGGTATCGTCGAGTTGAAAGGCTGCACTGGAATCGAAGGACTCGCGATAATCCCTTCGATAAAGCGGTAAGCGACAGAACGTTAAAATTTTTGCGGCGAACGGAGCTCCTCCTTTGCTCGATAAACCATATGGAATTCCGTGTTCTTCGGAAAATCCAGCTCCATACTTATTAGAATTTTCCGCGTCTCGTTCATTTTTTAACGGAGCAGCTCCAACTTTTCATATGTACAGCGATAACTTAAAAAAAAAATCGTTTTTGGGTCAGTTAGTTTTGGTTGTGAAAATAATTTAATTAATTTTGTGATGATGAGAAAAGGTCTTGCATTTTCACGAGAAGATTTTTATTTGGCAAAGGCAACGCGTATTAATCGCTTTTGCAAAAGTTGACGAGAGAAGAATTTTCCATTATTTTTCAACGAATAATGTACTTCGCTCAATACAGTTTCGCGAGAATTTCACTTCGCACCGTTTGCCAAAGTAAACGGAGAAACGCTGGGGGAAGGAATTTATTATTATTTCCCATAGGCGAACTTACGCGCCGAACCGCCCGAATAAATTCTCCCCCGCGTTCAAACACACCCCTTCGCAAATAAAGGGTGAAGTGAGGAGGAAAGCGTAAGAAATGATGCCGAATCTTATCGCGGGAGAGGACTAACGATTGGTATTGGAGAGTATGGTTCTTTCCATCCCTGCAGCGCACAAAAATTAAAAAACTTTAAATTCAATCGAAAAGAAGAAAGACATTTTACCAAAAAGTTTAAATCAAGATATATTCAAAGTTGGAATGTTTGAGCGCAAAAACATTTAGCTCTGAGAAATCTTTCGGTCCACTCACTCGAACTGATTCAGTGGAGCGTGGGTGGAGAGGGTAAAAGGGGTGGGAGGAACATTTTAGGGCGAGCAAGAATAGCAAACCCGAGTTTTTTTCCCTTTAATCGCTGGAAAACAAGCAGAAAGCCCGTGTCTCGCGGTTTACAAGGGAAAACGACCACGTTCCATAGGGAAAATATTAAATTAGTTTGTACTCGGTTTTTGAGGGTGCCGAATGGGATGAGAGGACGCGCGAAATGGATTACGGGCTTTGCCTCTGGGTATTTTAAAACGATAAGATTAGTCACGCTGCAATTATTAATAATCGTCCGTGCGCTCCATTAATCTCCAAATTATATTATACAACGTGGTCCAAGTAGGCGTGGCTCTTCGTTCATATTTACGAAATTATTAAGGGCACACGAAAAATTCGTTTGACACTGATTGTAGGATATAAATATTTTTAATAGCTTCCGATTTTCCAATATTTGTAACCTTGAGCATTAGATATAAATGACACCCTCCAAGTATAATAAAAATCGAAATTTTAATTTATTCTTTTCTGTGCTACTGTGCTCGTATATCAAGACCACAAAAAAAAAGAAACCTTTTACTCTGAATAAACCTCTTCGAGCACTAAGCACACCTCCTATCCGGAAATCCCATAATTTCCCCTGTTAGCTGTGCTTAACAAACGCCTAGCGTTTGCCGCACACACTGTACTATTCAATTATCGAGCAACCACGAAATAACTACATACCTCAGAGGAGTCATTTTTAAACAAATTTTGCACACTAATATAGTTAATGGAGCAGTTGACAATTGTTAGTAACGACTAGAGCAAACGTGACGATTTAGTTGAAACGTTTTTCCACAATGTGACATTGGTATTTTCCAAATTCAAAGGCCAGAGCACGCTCGATCGATGAGGAAACCACTAACTATTCTTCGTCAGAGGCTTCCACACCGTTCGAACGGGGATCGATACACGTACAAAATTTAACGTTATTCAAACGGGTGAGATTGAAAGGCAGGGCCATATTTATCAGAATTAGAATGGTCACAGAGTATACTAGGATGCAGTTGAGGCGAGCATTTGCTGAAATTATTGTGCACAGAAGCCACGCAATTTCCTGCTTTTCGTTATCCCCCCTCCCCCGTCCTCCCAACCTAAATATTTGTGAATTATTTATTCTAATGAGCTCCGCACATTCTACATATTTATAGAGCTGTTGCGAAAGGTTCCTTGGCTTCTGTGGATTCTACTTGTACGTTTTCAACCTAGCGACTGCGGGGGAGCTTTACAAATACACAGGATTCTGAGGAAAGAACGATTCGCGATTCTCGATGTGAGTCGAAAAGTCATGTGACTTCTTTCAATTTACAGTTATAAATATTGCTCAATTTTCGCATGAAAATTCAATTCTTTTATGAAAATTTGCAGAATTTCAGAGGGATTACGAGCTCAAATACAATTTCCAATCTGTTTTGAATACATTCTAAGTGTGATTAACTATACTGGTCTTATATTACAGTTATAAGTAAAAAAAATAATATCATTTTATTCCCCGTTCAAAAATAAATTAAAAGTGTGCAGTGAAACTTTTTCATTGGAGCCTTTGTTTTCAAGAAAAACGTTTGTTTTGAAGATTGCTCGCACCTAAAGTTGTAGTTAGTTCGCGTGACGGCCACTAGAGGCGCCACCGTCCAGTATTAGTTGCAACAACCATATTCAAAGTCGATTTTCTCGTAAACGAAGCATCGTACGAAAAAAATATTTTGTACAATTTCGACTTATTTTTGAACGAGAAATCGTAACCTTTTCGACTCCAACAGAAATTAAGTCAGTATGTAGTTAAGTAAACAAATGTTTTAACTATAATTTTCAAGTATTTTCAAATGCTTGCATTATTTTTAGTTGCTTGTCGAACAGTTAATATTTTTTAAAAATATGTGCAACAAAAGGCGAATTTAATTCCATTGCCAGACTGGGAATTTCCACTCAGGTACACAAACATCCTTCTCTTCCCTTCTGAAGACAGACAGGAGAGCCTTCGTTTTCGCGAACGGGTCAACTGTTGGAATTTCAATGCGTCGTCTCCGTGGAATTGCTGGGAATTCCCTTGTTCTTCCGCGCCTTTAACGACCCCCTCGAAAAATTCTTCGAAGCACTTACACGGGGAACTTCCATCGCATCCAAATTCCAGGCGCGTTCGCATATCGAACGAAAAAGGGTTTTTGACCAGACGGTTTTCAATTAATAGCATTCCACCGGTGGCTGATTTTCTTGGGAGATTCATTTCATTAACTGGTTTTAGAATCACGTTATCTAATATTCTCCCGAATTTAATAAAATTCCATTTTGTTAAAAAAATTTCAAATTCCATTTGTAAGCAATGTTAGTAATTTCCTCGTGGATATATTGAATTATAATATGAGGAGATTCGCTTAGAATTAAATTTCCTTGATATCCTTATAATCGTCACTGAATCTCACAACATATGATGAGTTATCAAATTACCCCAGTGTCGCCTGAATCGGCCCCTGCCGCATGAATAATTTAATTACGTGACCCCTTTTTCAAAGATAATCCCGCAATCTCTTAGAGGGATTCTTTATCATACCAAGGAGATTGGATGAGAAATCTGGACCTCGTTCCAGTTGTTATACCACGGCGTTTGCATTCTGAATATTCCACCTACCATTGTGGTACTATCCTAGATTTAATACGAATTTTACATGAGCCACAACTACTGATACATAATCATGTACACTTATCTTTAATTACTCTACTCGGGCAAACAGAGTCTGCAAGCAAGCCGGAAATAATATTCCCAAATTCCAGGCTTTTACACTAAGAGTGTTTAATTTACTCAAAATCAAACCTCTCGAGTATAGCCCATTTCAATGAGAATTAACATTTGCCAGATTAAAGCCTTCAAATTCTGTCCAGAAATTCTCAATATTTCCAAATTTATAAATTCAAAACATTCAAAACAGTGAACTGCAATGGAAAAATCCCTGGAAGTGACTACTTACAGCATTTATTCCCTAAGAGCTCGGTTAGCCTACACGTTAAGAGCTCGGCGCTATCCTCACCCACTTCTGGCTTACTCCTGTCCCACTCTCACCTTTGGCAAGAAAGATGCAAGAAACGGTCGCTCGGAATCGTGCCGCCTCTACGTTAAATGCTCACCGCCGGTCCCGAGCCGCGGGCTCTTAGCGAATACATACTGTATAGTCAGAACAAAATCAATCTCTCGCTTCTGCCTTCCCCACCACAATACCTATCTACCCACCCACTCTTCAGCACCTGTTTATCCCCACCACTCCGATTCTCATCTCTCCCCACCTTTCTCCTAAACGCAACCATACATTTGCACAAATACACTGCCCTCTTTTAAAACTATTTTGACCACCGCCATAAAAAATCTCCCCACATTCGAACAATATTTCAAAGACACCCAGATTCCCGCGCGCGCGCCTCAGTGCATTTTGCATTGGACGCGGGCCAATGGGGAGCAATCCTTCCATCTGTGAAAGCTTCTATTTGTTAGAACGCTGGCGTTATTCCCAGAAGTAAAGCCGCGAGGCAGTCCATCACCTTAACGCGGCGTTTCATGAGGGAGGATGGTGCGTGGGGGTGGGAAAAAAAAGATTTGCATTTTATAGGATTTCGACGATACGGGGAAGACGAACGGTTATCGCGCGGGAATGAATTTATCGCTCCTCAGATGGAAGCTTCCCACCCTATAACGTTTATTGTTCGGCTTTAAAACGAGTTCGATCTCTTTCCGCGGAACTTCCGATGGAGGGTTCGGGTGTAATTAAATTTGCAGCGCGGGCGGCCGGGAATTGGCGCGCTGTAAGTTTCACGTGCGAAGTTAGATAGGAGGGAACACTGCTCGGATGGCTTCGAACTTGTGCGGGGTTTCGTCGCGCACGGTGAGGATTTTGTACACAAATGCTGGGCCCAGGGGAGGTGTCAGGTTTCCTAGTTTCTGGTAATTTCTCGCTCTACAGGGGGGCGCGCGACGTCTCGCGCGCTGATTTTAATGTAACTCTGGGAGAAGATAAGGAAGGCAAAATATTTAATTCCAATTGTGAATAATTTCAATTTAAAAAATTTTTTTTTAATTTTTGAAGCGTATAGGTACATATGTATTATTATGGTATTATGGTAGTATTTTGAGCTGCTAGATTTGTTCCCACAACTGCAATATACATGCAGAATTTTTTATAATAGTATATCCAAAATATTATTTTACGAGAAGCACCATGCGAGAGACTTACGCCACTATGAAACTCGGCCCTCCGTATGTGTGCCGGTGGTTATGAAAGTGGTGTAAGTAAAAAATAAAAAAAAATGAATGCTTCACTTACTTCGTGTTACATCACCTTACATCACAAAATAAGTGATACACTTAATTTTTTAAAATTTTTGACTTAATCCATTTTCATAATCACGGGGACATGTGCTCCCCCACATAGAAAAGTATCTTCCTCGCGATTTCTATAATTCATTCAGTCATGCTCTCCTTTTCTGCATTTCTTTTTTTCTTTTTGATGTTTGACGATTCTTCCGCAAGTCGGATCCAGCACCCCCCTCCCCTGAATGATCGCTTTCCCCAAACGCCATTTTCCTCGCGAGGGGATTCATATTTCCCTCATCACATTTATTCCCTTCCTCCCGCGCCGAGGAATGCGGAAGAGGAACGGTCACAGGGGGAAAAAGAAAAATCCTGTGGGAAGTTGCGCTCAGCTTTCCAGGACGGGGATCCCCTGTATCTCTTTCACCGCATTTCACCGAGGAATTTCAACTTTCCTTTGATAATGACGCCGGAACTGCGAACTTCGCTCGGTTGCAAGGCCGAAAGGAGCAAGTTGGAAAGATCGAGGGTGAGGAAGGAGGAGGGCGAAGGGGGATGAAGGGGGTGGCGCGGTTTAGGGCGGGACGCCTTTGTGCCGAGTTAGCGGCATACGACTTATTAAAGGCAACAGAGATTAACCGATTCCTTCGGAATATCTTTTAGGTGGCCATAATTACTGAACGAGGCTGTAGCGTGGTTCTTAATAATGCAGGGGGTCGAGGGAATAATTAGTTTATCCAATCTTCTTGATCCCTCTCGAAGTGTACGTTTGCCATGGCTGATCCTCGGATCCATTAAATTCTTGGATCTTCCAAGTTCCGCGTCCTACCGAACTGTCAAATCTACTGAATCCTGAGTCCCGTCAAGGTCTTAGTTCTATCAAATCCTGATCCCACTGAGCTTTTATAAAGGAGGGGTGAGGTCGGTGTCAGATTTGGTTCAACTTTTGTATGTACATAGTTAATGAACGACCTATATAATAATTAATCTACCAAACGCGCAGGGAGCAATATTGAAAAATTCGCAAGAAAATTGAGTTCAAAGAATTCAGGTGTACATCTCTGATTGTTTTGATTTTTGAATATGTTTTAGATAACCGAAAAATAACAAATACGTGTTTTTTTATTTTGGCTGGATTGCATATTTAGGGGGTGAAAACACCCCGCAAAGTTATAAAACTTTTAAGCGCCCGCCTCTGATTGCTTTGGTTTTTGGATATTTTTTAGAGAACCGAAAAATAACAAATACGTGTTTTTTTTATTTTGGCCGGTTTACATATTTACGGGGTTAAACCAAACCACCCCTCAAAGTTATATATTTTTCAAGCGCCCACCTCCGATTGCTTTGGTTTTTGGATATGTTTTAGAGGACTGAAAAGTAACAAATACGTGTCTTTTCATTTTGGTCTCTTTGCATATTTAGGGGCTGAGACCACCCCTCAAATTTGATAACAAGAGGTACTGTTAGTTCAAAGAATATTTTATATCACTGTGTTGAATAAAACTTTATATAAATTTCATTTGCGTCATAACTTGCTGTATGGACGATGTTCTCGTCCTCACTCACTTTTGATTATAAAACTGTTACTTTGTATTACATCGTTTACACAAACCCAGTAGTCTAAATATCGCAAAAAAAAAATGACTTAGACCACTGTCATAATCATCGACACAATATAGTAACTGCTGTCGTATGTACATACGATTTTATCTATTTCACAGCTTCATGGAGGCGAAAACGTGCAAGCTACCCATTTTCATGACTCCTAGTGTCACTAGGATCGCTCTATTAGTTAGGTGGGAAATGGCTCCCCAACGATCGTACTAGCGGAGGGTTTAACAGCGAAGTGCCAGGCATATCAAGGTATTTGACACGCGGGAACACTCACGTGTAGTAAAACTGTGATCCCACCAGTCGGTGCGACACAGATAAGCCTTGAGGTCGTCAGCCGTTCGGGCCACTATTACCACAGGCGGCGCAACTAGGGTACGGATGCTAAGGAACACGCTGAATATCATCACGATTACGCCCAGCCGTTTCAGCAGGCTGCCGTCCGTTATTTTCACTGCCTTCGCCGACTTCACTCTGAATATCACCGATATCCTGCAAGCAGAACAAGATGGGAGGTTAAATTGGTTAAGCGAACTATGAAGACTTTAGCTGCGACAGGCTGGTCGGAGGAGATTAGTTTCATAGCCCACTGAATACTGGTCTTTTCTATTTGCAAAGTGTTTCGGTTGTATTTTGGGTTGCAGGTTTAAGAGGTTATATACGTATAGTCCGACGAGCCAATTTTTATATTTTCAAAGAAATAAACAATTTATGGCAGTAGTAAAGATATTTTTTTATGCAGAATTTCGCTCTGTAACTGTATGCAAAAAATTAATTAGACGAAATATCAAAATAATGCCTCGCCAGACTATTATTTTGCAAGAACCTCATTCTATTTTTCAGATCAATCGATGCTTAAAGGAGATATCATGCCGACCGTGAAGCGGAATTTTTCTGCAGTGGTCTAAAGAGGCTGAAAACATAAATAATTTAATATAAAAATTATTCTAAATAAATTTTTTCGTGCACTTTAGGGAATAAGAAATCATATGTAATAAGTATTTTGTGTCATTTTTTTTTAATAAAACTCCTAAAAAATTAAAAAATCATTCATTTTGTATCTCCATAAAGAAAGGCGGTTCAGGATTTGCGGATACAGGAATTTGTTTTTCTAATGAAGTGAGAATTTATGTTCGTGGAATGGTTTCAATTGCTCTCCCACATAGTTCAAGTTTTGGAAAATAAAATTGTGTTAGGATTAGCGTAAAACTTGTTTCGTCTATATAAAGTGGGAGTATTAAAAAAAATAGCACCCTCCGTTTCAAATTTAAAGGCAGAGAATATCTGCAAAATAGTGGATCTCGATTGTCGCCTGTTCCACGTTTTTATTTCACGGTGAAATATTCCAAAAAATCGATGCAGGTGAAGTGGCTTCGTAAACCATATTCCCCTTGAAAAAAATCTGGTACTGTTCGATTGTTCTTCTGCATTCGGTTCTCAAAAAACGAGGATACTCAGAAACTAGTAGAGACAGAATAACGAGGACCATAAAACGAACAGAGGGAAAGTGGTGCAGTTCGATTGCCCCTACATCGAAAACCATTTTTCTTTGTGAAATTGGAGATGTCCAAAAAATAGGGGACTATGACTAAAGGGGGATTACTACACTCCTAGTGTCCTCTGGGTATGACCTGAGTTAGATGCACAGAACAAATATTCTATTGCTCCAAAGGGGGCTAAATATCCTCTCCAACTATGTTACCAGTTCCAAAATGGAAAACACTTATTAGCTAATAAATCTAGGTTGGGTCAGACCAGATTTTACCTTCCTACTAAAAACGCTCAAAAACTCAAATTAATTAGCTATCCTCATCAATCAAAGTCCAGCTCGACTCCACACTAACCCATCTATCCTATTTCCATCAATATCTCCTAATAAACAAACCTCAACTCTGGCATAAATCTATAATACTCTCAATCACAGTGATCCTCATCATTCTAATCTGAACAATACTTGTACTTTAACATATTAAATAACTATCTTTATTAAACAAAGTCCAGCTCACACTAGTTCATCTACCCTATTTTTATCAATACTAATAAACAAGTTTAGTCCAGTTGGGATCTATGCTCTAGCCTCAAGTATAGTGATCCCCTAATCTGAATTAGACTTGCTCTAGTCCACGTGGAGTATTTCCGTAAAAATAGTAACGAAATAGTCCATTAGCTAACAAACTGCAGAGTGCATTCTACAAGTGCCTTCATCAGTCTAATTACGTTACTCCTTGAGGAGCTGAATAAAGAGCTAACAGAGTTCAGTTGCGTTCTTTCACCGGCTGCACACCCTTTGAAAAGGGTGCGCTCATCGCGTCGACAAAGGGAACATCAACGAATCGAAAACGCCGGCTTCCCAGCGGCCCAGGCAGCCCCTAAGTGGAGCAACCCGGTTGCGATTCAGTAATCGTTTCGCCTACATTCACGAGTACGCCTATTAGAAGGGCGGCGTAGTACAGCTGAATTTACGTAATGAAACTCGGCGAGGTCTTAATGCCGTTTAAGAGGCTTCGTCGGCCCACGGCAAACTCTCAGAGGCCGACTAGGTAGCCCTCTCGCTAGGGTCAGAGTAAGGGTTGGCCTTAACGCTGGCGCCTTTATCACTCTTACGCGACAAGGAATCAGCTTTCATCCTTTGTCCTTTAATCTTGGGAACCAGCCAGATGCTCCGGTGGCCGTGGGACTTGGGGAAGCTGCCTAAAGTATCAGATGATACACTATTTACTTTCAGCAGTATATATTAGAGTGGCCCTTGTTTTCAGCTTGCAATTTCTTCATTTTATATATATTAGTTATACATATTATATTATTATTTAGTTATATTTTAGAATTCATCAATAGTTTGGATTTAAAGAATTTTTCAAAAATGGTAAGCCCTATCGAAATTTTCTTCGAATAATTTTAAAAGAGTATTTAATTTTCTACAATTACTGTATATATAAGTTTTTCGTCCTACCAACCAGTTTTTAGACAACAGCGTTTGAATATAGAGAGGTCCGCACCGCGCGCATATAGACAATACGTCACGCCGTACAGGTGGTATGCGTGAGGAGCAGACCTCTCCATATTCCAACGCTATTATATAAAAAACGGTTGGAAGCACGAAAAAATTATATATACAGCAATTATAGAAAATTGAATGCTCTTTTAATATTATTTGAACAAAATTTCGATAGGACTTACTATTTTTTAGAAATTCGCAATAAATTGCAATATACTTTTCAGGGACTATTTGTCATGAAATAGCATCGTTCTAGGGGGTGAGAGTAAAGAAATACAAAAAAAAAATCGACACGTATAAATAAGGGCCACCCTCGTATATATGTATAGTGTACTAGGTAAGTATCCTCCTCAGTCCACACCTGGCTAGTTTTGAATTATACCAATTAGATTGCCTCTCGTGACACTCATGACTCCAGGCTACTGGTCAAGTCTCTCCACTGTTCCAAGTCTAACGTAGCCATGGATTAGATCTTCCAAAGGATCCCTGACAGTACTACGCAGCTGCCAAGTGCAGAATTAAACAAGTGTTCTCACTAGGTACCACCCCTTAGTCCAAGCTCCCTAACCTACCACATCCTGACACCAGCTCCTCACCGCTGCAACATAAATTCCCTCAGGGACATCCCCTACGTTCTCCGCACTCAATGCCTCCAAACGGCCCCTGGACAATCGCAGTCCCTCCCACCTGATTTCATCCATCAGCATCCCGCGCGATACTTCCAGCATCATCAGGATTCATCAATCCCACTACAACGTCACCAAATTTTCATGCACCCAATGATCCATCAATCCCTGCCCAAGCGTCGCCCAACACTCGCCACCTTCGCAGGCGATCAATCAATTTCCCTCAAGCGCCATCAAACACCCATGACGTCCGCCAAGGACCCCATTGAGCCCCCGCCTGACGCGCGCCAAAGATACATCGATCTCGCTCGACCATCATCGTATCCCCCAGAGGGACCACGCTGCTTCGCCTTCTATCCGACAATTTCCACATCCCAGATCGCTGCGAGTATCGAACAGCGGCCTGCACAACTAGTTGCAGAGCTTTCGTAGGCAAACGAATGGCTCGAGCAGCGCTGTGTGTATTGTTCCAGGTCAATCAGGGATAGGCAGTTTAAAGGAAGGAAGTTGGACAAACATTTTGCGCGACGCCCATAGAGCTGCCTTGCACAGGGACGCTGGGGATCGATATCCTTGATAAGCAAACGGGACACTTAATCCTCATCGAATGGCCGATGAATAGGGAGGTGCTCTGTGTAGCCTGGGACATAAATTCGTCGGAGAATTCAATCAGAGCATGGAGAATGCACGCGGACGGCAATTACCTGAAGGAATTCGGGGGCCTGTTGGGGAAAGGCAGTTTGAGTACTAGGTTTCATAGCTTCACGGATATGTAGGATTTGTTTTTAGTACGAATCATGGAATTTGGCTGTGATAGTACGCGAATATTCTGGGAAGAAAGGAACGAGAGGATACGGGTTCAGTGGGCTGGGTTCTGGGGAGTTTATGTTTGGCTTGAGGTTCGGTTGGGGTTATGATAGGTGTGGGATGTGATGAGTTAGGTGTATGCGAGGTTATGTCTGATTTAAGAGCTTGAATATTCATCACAGGTCGGAAAATAGGGTCAATTTTATGATTTTTTTTTAATATAAAGAATTGTTATAGTTAAAAATCAAGATATACACCTCGTTGTGTATAAATTAAGCTGTATTCTCTTCAAAAAGAAATTTAATATCTTAAGAAGTGGCGCCATAGTAGGCCCTTCTCCCAAGGTCAGTTCATAGTTACAGCATTTGTGGTATCAGAAATATTTTACAGATTACTAGACCGATTTGAATAAAATTTTGCACAGATATTCTTGAGACTATAATCTAATAATTGTCAGCGCCGGTTTTAAAAAATTTATTTTTTGGAAAGTGGCAGCTAAATTGTTATGTTCTTTTGTTAATAAAAAACAGATCAATTAATTCGCAAAAATGCTCGATTTTCAAGCGTATGACTGCTTAGTCCCTAGTATTAGATCTGAGATAGCTTTTAGGGGATGCGAAATAAATGTACCCTGGCGTACAACAGCTTCGTTGTTCACGATGAAGAAGTCCAGGTCCCCTGGCTAAGCTTTGCTCTCGATAAAACGAAAGAATTGGTGTAACTGGCTTATGGATTCAAGGGGCGAAGCTCCAGTGAACTTTTTTCCCTCCTAAAGGCGCGTGGAAGAAGGGAATAGGGGATGGGGTGGGTCGTGTTGGGAGGGGGTGAGAGTCGAGGCAATCTTTGCCACCCCCAGGATCCTCGTGGCGCAGGAAATCCTGGAACTGGTAGAAAATAGCGATGCCGCGAGAAAGATCGAGGGAAAGAAGGGAAACGGACGTTACACGCTGGTTGAGCGGCGATCGCTGAAAACTTCGGTCCTCCTTTTTTTGCGTTTCACCCCGATTCGTTTCAGCTGATCGCCCACCCTCGCCAGAAATCTATCGAGCCGGAGAAATCAGAGGGAAGAAAGTGGGAAGGGGGTCGAGGGAGTCGGAGTGGTGCACTCTGGATAGCGGAGAATAATTCTTTTGCCACGAGCGGGGTGCAAGAGAAATATGAAAAGCATCCTGAAAGCCTAGATCGTTCTGAAGCAGTGGATAACCGTGGATAGTCTGAAAGTATATGGAAGGTAGTGGAAAGATTGTTTGAGTTATGGGAAATGGGTTAAAGTGTCGGGCAAGGTTTACGAGCTGGTGGGAAAGCCTGCTGGAGTCATGGAAAATTCGTAAATGACTTGGAAAATAGTCCTGAAATCGCAGAATGGGCTTTTGGAGTTTGCAGAATATTTGTGGAAGTCAAGGGGGTTATTTTAATATCGTAGATAGCATTTTGTGGAGAGAGAAAATTTAGTTGAGTTGTGGGAAATTTGATAGGCACTTGGAAAAGTATCTATTAGAGAAGTATTTTAGAGACCTGAGGAAGTTCTTAGTATCATAAAAAACACTTTGCTTGTAATTAGAATTTTCGGCCTCGTAGTAGATTCTTGGAAGAAAAGTGAAAATTCATATAGGTATGGAAAATGGCCCAGAGTCATGGAAAACTATGCGAGATAACAGAAAATTTTCCGAGTTCTGGGAAACATGTTTATGATGTAGGAAAATATATTCAAACGTAAAAAAAGTTTTGGAAGTCGTGGATAATGATTTGAAGTCTCGGAAACCTCTCTAAAATCATATTATATAATAATTATCATTCTTCTCCATTATTCATTAATGAAGTGCAGATTTTATCTCAATTTCTCCAATTATGTAGAATAATTCATTTTCAGTATCGATGGAGTAACGCATAAATTTCATTTTCATTTTTATTTCAAGTTTTGACAGTTATCAGCACAGAAATTCTCTACAAATTACGTGAATATTGGGCGCGTTAATACGATAATAAGTCCGCCCGGAATGTTTCGGAAACATTTCTCATTGCGGTTTGAAAAATTGTTCAACTATCCGTCAAACTTTCGCCGCGGATATTAAATTGAAACCGAGTTTCCTCGCGTTAGTGACACTCCCCAGGAATTCATTAAGCAAATCTGGCGTGAGACGAGGAAATAATTAACAATAACGTTGACGGTAATATTTTCCGTTAAATCTGCCCGGAGAAACGCGATAACTCATCTCCTTTTGACTTCTGCTCCGAGTCTGCTTATTAAAAAGTATCTGTCTTTCTTACTTATTCAGGGCTGGCCCATTCTTCAATTGTAAGTATTTCAGAACTAAATGAATTCATTAGGAAGACGTCTACGTAATGAAAGGATTTAAACACTTCGCGAGAGTGATTCAACGTCTTTTACTTTGCATTACATCCGCTGCTGCAATATTAATATAAATGGTGGAGTTACAAACATATTTTGGAGCATTGAGTATTTTTGGAGTCATGGAAAAGCCTTTTAAGTCATGGGAAAGCCTTTCAAGTTATGGGAAATAATTTCAAATCAGGGAAAAGCCTTTCAAGTTATGAGAAATAATTTTAAATCATGGAAAAGCCTTTTAAGTATTGGAAAAGCCGAACAAGCAATGGAAAAATATTTCAACTCATGGGAAAACCTTTCAGGTCATGGCAAAATCTTTGAAATCATAGAAAAGCTTCTGAGTAGATGGAAAACCCTGATAGCGTTAACAATTACTACTTATTGTTACTAAATAGTTTTACAAAGCGAAGGTACTATGATTAAAAATACCAAACACCATCGCGAGTTTTCCAAGTATAAGACGATTCTACCTTCTGCCGAAGACAGATCTAAGTTGGCATATACATTTCATTTTCTATTTTCACATCGAATCGACGCAGCCTTCAAGAGAAAACTCTTTTCGAGAATTTCATTCGAGGCGCAGATATATCTATATAGGGTCAGATCTCCTGTTGATGTGAAGTTAAATAACATTCCAGGGACGTTACTCTTACTCACCTCCAAGTTTTGAGCATAAGGGCGCCGTAGGTGAGGGAAAATCCAATTTCTCGCAGCCAAACTCGTACCGTGCACGTTATGACGTTTGGACGGGGGTACATTACTATCGTCTGAAACAAAGAAATTGATTTTCCTTAGCCCTCTGGAATTCACTGACGGCCGCTGGAAATACGGTTACGATAAATCCAATTCCCCTCGAACGAATTTTCTATACGTGTAACCAATTTCCATCGGCACCGAATACATAAATAAAGTAGGCAGGGGCGAATATCAAACATCATAGGCGATAGAATTTCTTCCTGAACGGTGGAAAACTTTTGGAGATCCCGGGGAAAACTTTCCAAGTCCTGGAAAACCCGTGGAAGTAATTGGAAAATCATTTAAGGTCATACAACGCATTTTTGAGTAATGGAAAAATTGTTGAACTTATGGGAATTGTTAATAGAATCATGGAAAATTCACTGTAATCTAGGAAATTCTTCAAGTTACTAAAAAAAAACATTGCGGAAGCTGAAAATTTTATTCAAATTGCGGAAAATTTATTAAAGAGTCTTTGAAACTTCCCAAAAATCAATAAAAATCAGGAAAAACGTATTTGAATCATGGAAAAGTCTCCACGAATCATGGAAAATCTTTGAACGTACCTTTTTGCAAACTGATAAACTTAGTATCAAAATTGTTCCCTCAAATAATTAGCCACGAATTAATTGAAATCGCTCGACCACGCCCCACATTGCGAATGTAAAAATCAAAGAAATTAACCGAATTTCTTTGGCGTATAATGAGTAACGTATATAAAGCCTTTTATCTCTGCCGCAGCACAGATTCATTAATTATCCAAAATGGTGACTTTTCCCTGGTATCCTTTACGATCCATTTACGATCCGCGCTCGTAAAAGTCATCGCTTGTTAAAACGATCAAAAAGACATTAAAGCTCGATACAAATGGCCGGGCAATGCAACGTATACGATCGGGACGTGAGATTATGTGCCGTTGAATACCGAAAATGATACATTGTTCGCAGGATTCGTTGGAAATGGAACCGATGCCGCTAACGATCCGTCGATGTGACATCCATTTTCATTTCTATTATCGTAATCCAATAATACGGAATCCGGCACGAGAGAATCGCGAGTCATCGCGGAATAATGCTGAAGTCATGTCGACCGATTAATTATGAATGTTACGGTGCAACGATCCCACATTTTTCGACGTATGAGACTTGGACAACCCGATGGGTATCGAAATGTTCACTGTTAGTGCGAATTGCGCGACAAATATCACTGAAAAATACGTAGTATCTAATGCTTAATTTCAATACATTGTGAGATTTTGGAGAAAGTTTTGAGGCGGTTAAAAACTGAATAAGGTGATAGAAAGTTTTTTAAATTGGTGGATATTTTTTCTAGAGTCATGGAAAATTTTTCAAAGTTAACGGAACAGCTTTCAAAATTATGCAAAGTACTTTGAAATCTAAGAAAGTCGTTTTGAGTCATAGGAAATGGTTCTGACACATGGAAAATCAAACCAAGTCGAGGAAAACTCTTCTAAGTCATGGGAAATTCTCGCAATTTACGGAAAAGCCCCGAAACTCATGGAAAAATTTTACTATGTCGTGGAAAATTTTTCAAAGTTATCGGAACAGCTTTCAAAATTATGCAAAGTACTGTGAAATCTAGGAAGGTCGTTTTGAGTCATAGGAAATGGTTCTGACACATGGAAAATCAAGCAAAGTCAAGGAAAACTTTCCCAAGTCATGGAAAATTCTCGCAAGTTAAGGAAAAGCGCCGAAACTCGTGGAATAATCTTTCTAAGTCGTAGAAAATTCCTACAACTCATGGAAAATCTTTCCGAGTCATAGAAAACTGTCACCACAAATCATTAAAGAAAAATGACTCACTGTGCAGTATATGAATAATGCACCGAGCACGATGACACGCAGGAGAACAGGACTCGCAGCTCTCACCACCTGTAACAAAAAAAAAGTCAAAAATTCAATAGAAATCGAAACTTTGTTTTCCCTTACAAAACAAGCGTCCTATTACAAAATTTGTATCGTCCACGGAAATATAATTCTACTCCCACAAATGAGCAAACGAATCACTCTATTTAATTTCAATTTGTGTTAGGTCTCGTTCAGGTGCGAGTCAAATCCAGATTAAGCCTGGATAATACGAGCGATCCTTCTCAGACAATAAATTATGTAAATCGACTCCCTCCGACATTTCACAGGAAGTAAATCTGAGCCTCCTCCAGAGTTCCTTTGCTTCAGTGGTTCCCAATTTTCCAAAATCACGACAAACTGCCCATTAAGGCAGCCTGAATTTAAACAAACCTGACATTCTTACCCAAATTGCTCTCAAAGGAGCAAGCCCTCCGGTATTTCCTTAAAAAAAATCCCGTTCCATTAGCTACCACTAACCTCCCTCCACTAATCCCTCCCCGTGGATTTTAAAGGATACTTAATTGACCCCAAAAGTTTCCCTCGAGTTTCAGTCCCGTCTGTTCCGTCCACGACACAGTTCGACCAAGAAACAGACACATTATCGGGGCTCGAGGGCTGCCCCTTAAATAGGAAGTCAGAACTTCGGGAATTGCGTTCTCGGAGCAGGGGTCGCAGTCACTGCCACCCCCGCGACACAATGAGATCGTTCCCAGCCGCCTTTCCTCGACGACGTGCGCTTTTACTTCCACGTTTCGACAAAAATTCGTGGCCCTTGTGTTCGTAACCCACTTTCCAGCCGAGCGCGGCTTCGATCCCGCAAAATAATCGCCCACATTGCACCCCGGGCGACCCTCGACGATAGAAACAATGGTCGCGTAAAAGTTACGAATTTTCCGAAAGTAAAAAATTTCGCGCTAATTGCACGTCGTGCAGGGATCAAATAACCCTTGTATTTTGAAAAATAAATTGCTTTCGTGGGTGGGCCGGTGCTCGTCGAATTTGTCGCGTGCAAAAATCGGGGAAACCTCTTTAGTTGCTAACTTTTTGTACCCTCTCTCCTCCTCTTTCCCCTCCTCTCCTTTCAAATTGCCCCCTCCTCTCTCCCTTCACCCCTACCCACTCCCCCTCCCCCTCCACTCCGCGACAGCTTCAGCGCACAGCGCGAGTTTTTTTCTGACCGAAAACGTTTACCAACGATCGCGTGAAAATAAAAACGTTCCACACGTAAAATCCTCGGCCACTTTGCCCGGTATGCCGCGTTTTATAACAGCGCCCATGTCCGTTATACGCGGCCTGCATGCATGTGCGTGCTGTTCCGTGTAACACGCTGTCATTTCCATTGGGGCGCGGTGAATCTCCGAGTACCGCCAGTTGCGCCGATATTTTCTCGTTCGGCGGTACAAATTCCTTGGGCGCACCCTTCCCCCAGGCAGTCGAATTCTGTCGCTCGTTTAATTTCGCGTAATTAAAAGCGGATTTTAATGTGCACTGTAACCGCCCGACACATTAACATTCGCAACTTCGTCGACGCGTGTGATATTCCGCATTATTTGGGTTTTCCGGAGTTGCTGTAGGATTTTGATTAACGTTTTAAGTCTGTATTGCGTTGGGAGAGAGTTTTTGAAAATATTTTTGTGTGATGGAAGTGAATGTTTTTTGGAAAAATTGAGGGTGTTTTTAGGGCTTTCTGATCGCACGAAGTATTGTTTTGATTTTTGCAAAGTGCGCCATGAATGTTTTTTGAACGGTTAGATGAAACCCAGGCTTTGGAAGTTTTGGAAAATGTTCGAGAGTCATGGAAAATTTTTTCCACTCATGGAAAATATTTTCACGGGGATTTCGAAGTGGAAAGTGGATCTATTTTCCATCCTGTAAAGGAGACTTGTCGAATTCAGGATGGAGTAATGCGCTTTAGTGGTGTACTGGCAAAGGCAGGCGGTGGTTACATAAAATGCAACGCGGGAGGCGCGATTTAAGGCGAGGCAACGCGAAGAAGCGCGCTTAAATATGACGCAGGGGAGGGAAGGAAAAAGTGGCGAGGGAGAATTGAAACATTTTTAAAGGGAAATATTATCGAGGCAGAAACGCTTGAATGCGAATGAGAGAGGAGAGCACTCGAGGATCACGCGAGACGGGGGAGCCATTTGTGGAGAGCTCGAAAGAGAAAGAAAGCACTTAGACGAGATGGGAGAGAGGAAGAAACGCTTCAACAAAGAAGAAACGGTTTAAGTAAGATGCAAGAGAGGGCAATGCATTTAAACGAGGCACAAAAACCGTGCAAATGACGGAAAAATATTTAAGTGTGATACGTGAGGAAGTAAAACCCCTGAAATAAGATAAGTCAGCTGGAATGTTATAAAGAGAGTATTAAACTAAATTAAAAAATACACAATTTGTTTAAGCACCATTGATTAAAATATAAAAGGGAGCAAAGGAAGTATTTTCAATTTTTTCATTATTTTTTTGCATCAGTTGACTAATAAAAGTTAATATTTTAATCTCAGGGTTCTATTGGATTTCGATGTGTGGGATGGGTTCGTTTTTAAAAAATGCATAAAAAATGTGGTATAAAGTTTTGTCGTACGAGCCCTCGGTTTCGAGAGTATAGTGTTTGAACAGGGAGTGCAGCACACGTACTTGATGGAATGACCATTTTGACGAGTGCAGACTACACTTTCAAAAGCCATTTACTCGAAAATGAAGGGTGGCACGAAAAATGTTCTAAATGTTTTTGTTCCTTTTTTCGCGTAGAACCATTTGCACTTTTTACTTTCCTCTTTACCTTAAAACATGAGGAATATTTGAGTAAAAATTGTGGGAATTATCTCCTCGTTTTAACAGCATACGCAGGGTCTCGTAAAAATTCGACGGAGGGCGCCAGTAAAAGCGAAATATGTGCTTATTGGGCGCATGGAGTCGCATAAGTACAGCTTTATTTTTGCTTCAAATACGACGTCCCATAAATCCCTTCGCCTGAGCCACGAGTTCCTTTGAGGATAACTTTAAATCATCCGCTCCCTTTCTATCGTGCCTGAGTATATCTGAGCAGGTTGTCGCAGTGGAGATTAAATTTTTTGCCTCACTTTAAGACAGCGTTCGTTCTTTCTTCTGCACACGTACAAGGTATCCCATATAATATTATCAAGGAGCAGACAATAAAACGGCAAAAACGGTTAAAGAAAGTCACGTTTCAAGACCAGTAAAGCTACACAATACGTGTAGAAAATAATCTCGCCACGTGTATTGGGCGCGAGTTATGAGACACCCGTTATATACCGCACTGTGAATCACTGGAAGTTTCGTTCAGAAACTACCTTGTACTTTTTGGGCTCCCAACTTTCAGCATCAATTTTATTAGAATTTCGTACTGCATGTATACTGACAGAGAATTTATTGCCTTCGATCCAGGAAACAGAGCCACTTTGCGCGTTAATTAACTGAAAAGGCGAAATCGTTTCTCAAACATTCTAACAAAAGTAATTTGCCCAGCATCGCGGCAGGTTGCAACAGCACACTAAAGACACGATATAGTACAGCGAACTTAATTAATTACAAACAAACAACGTTGTTTGCAATACAGTGCAACAGGATGAACGGTATATGTAGACATGCCTAGCTTTAGTCAACAATTTTCGCGAATACGCGATGGTATAGCTTGACTCAACAGAATATGTGTAAACACCATTTACAATGATACATGGGCTGCTGAACACCCGCCTCGCTTGAGCTAATTTTATCGACAAAGCTGTGCTCATGTAAATTCGATGCCAAACGATTGCAAATACGGTGTAGCAAACCGTTTCTCTGGTTTCTTTAGACCGTGATCCTCGAATCGTAAAGGGAAATCCTTTTATCCCCAGAATTATGCCAGAGGATTTACACGTAAATAAATAAATAAATTATCATATTTTTTAATAAAATATTTAACATATCATTGCTGATTGACTAACTTTTAATATCCTTTGTACGCTTTGGAATTAAGTTAGATGGGAAATATTTAGTGACTATATCCAGGATCGATAAAATGTTTAATTCTAAGAATGTCTGTTTTCGCATTTAAAATATCTGCACAGTATTTGCAATTTATGACGATGCATTTGAATAGCATCTCCATACCAGGAGAATAATATTCCAGGGAATATCCCACTGAAATCCGAGGAACGGTATCGCAGGATATTTTCATCAAGTGGTACGAAATTAATATTCTTTTTATGCAACGTGAATGCGGCGTGACATTATTTTCTACGAACTTCTTCTTTATTTGATAAGACTACAAAGCAGAAATTAGCTTTTGAATCGAAGGAGGAATTAATTTGCGCCGTAGCATGCAATAACGCGGCGCGCAGTAGTATGGACCCGGAAGTGGTCAGACGACTACTAGATAATACTCCCGCGCTATGGGAACGCTCCCATGAAATATTTCATACAGCTGAATATTTTATTCAACGTGCCTGCGAAGCAGTAATCAATTTTTTAAACCAGGGAAGAAATTAATTCGGGCCATAATGAATAGTAATATCACGTGCAGTAGTATTCGCCTGGCATTGGTCAGCCGCTTCAAGTAGAGGAGATGTATAATGTCTGCAGCGTTTGAAATTACTCCCACCATGAATTAAATCTGTCACTGATGTATCCATAGGAGCATTTGTCGCATATTTACCTCGCGCGCCTGAACAACATTTTTGAATTGCACAGCAAATATGTTGAATTTACATATTCATATTTTATATTGCTTTTTGTTTCACGGACCGGTAACGATTTTTACATACAATCTCGATGGCTAGTATTTAAATTAGAATCTGATATTTCAAAAATTAAATTCTTCGAAATTTGAAGTAAAAGATTAAAATTCAAACGTCCATGAGAAAAGAGCTTTGAAACTATGTAGACACCATTTCTAACTGCTTGCTTAATAAATCCTACATAAAATTTAAATCGGAGTATAAATTACTTCCTTGATATCGAAAGGCAGTCACAGAAAGAAAAGCAACCCCCATTGCTTCAAATCATTTCTATTGCATCGAGAAGAGAGACAATAATACCTAGCTGAAACACAGAAAAATGGCACTATTCGTTTGGCACATCCACAGAGCTCCTTCGACCCCAGAAGAAAGGAAGGAATTTATCGGCCGCCGTTGGAAAAATTACCATTGAACGCGAACAACAGAAGAATAATGAAATAATCCAGCGCTTCCACTTATTAATCGGTTCCGATGCAGTAATTCCGCGGCCGCAACCAAAACGATGAATCTCCCTTTGATTCGAGCAGCCTGCGAGGAACGACTTCGCCTCCGAAAGCATTTTTCACCCCCCCCCCCTCCTCCCCCCTTGCCGCGTCCCTTTCGAGCAGCAGAGAACGATTTAAAGGAGAGAAGCCAAGGCGAGAAATAACATTGGAAAAATAACAGCGCACTGCTGGCACTGGGGGGGGGGGGGGGAGCCGAATGCCTGCAGTTTGTTCTCGGGGGGTGTGGCGAGTGCATCTCTGCAGAACTGCATACAAATCGCACAGCGCTAGGCGAAACGGGCGCATTATGCGCCCTGCGAAAGCGTTGCCACGAAATTTCCTCGACACAGAAGCATGTCACGTTCGCCTTTATGCAGGCACGTGATTCCTCGTCCAAAAATAAGTCGAAACTGTGGAACAAACTTTTTTCATAGGAGCCCCCGTTTTCGAGAAAAACGATTTCGAATGCTGCGTCGGGCGCGAGACGCTGGGTAGTCCGCGCGACTGCCACTCAGCGGCGCCACCGTCGAGTGCACGCACCGCTCAACACGTTCGGAGTCGATTTTCTCGTAAAGAAAGGGTTGTATCGAGAAAATCCGTTCTACAATTATGATGTATTTTTGGTTGAGGAATATTTATGCTTCATTGATTATTGCTAATTAATCAGTATAACGCCCCTTTCTTGGACAAAAGTGTAGTTTTTAGATTTTCTTTGAATTCCTTGTATGATTTTACATTTATTCTGACTAAAATTGAAGAAAGACAAACTGTACTGTTGACGAACGCCAATATTTGACGTTTTAAGATTCTCAGTGCTGGGAAACGAAAGTTTCAACGAACATACAATTCCTCGTCGAAGAAACTAGTACTGTTTTCCATGAAGAATTTGGTATTTCGATCTTTCAGAGATATTAACTAAAGTTTCGTGAATTTGCGGAAACCTTAAATGTTCAGCACACTGGTCCCTCTTAGCCAGTAATTTCGATGGAACTTCTCCATCAGCTTAGTTCCGTTTGACAAACTTCTGTCGAGTGTACCACGAAGAGGACGAGAGAGAAAGAGCATAACCTTGACTAAAAACGATGATGGATCCTAAGTAGAACAACAAGAATTCACGGCGAAACTCTTCCAGTAGAACGACGTCTGTCGTCGCCAGGATACAGAAAGGCTCTTGCACCGTTGGCAAAAAGAGAATCACTTTTCCGATAACGCTCTACGAATTTCGAAGACCATCACCTACGGCTTCTACCCCTAGGGACTTTCGAGCTCTCTAAATTTCCAGGCATGCACGCAAAATTATTTTACATCAAATGGATGCAGCTCCCATCAGGGAAATGCTCACATGCTGGATATCTTTTTAGATAAATTAAAATGCAACGGTTGCAGAGATTCTGGAGATTTGATACTTGCCACTCCTTACTATTTCTTATGTTAGTTAACTAGCTATCTGCACTATCATATTTTGCTATCGTACTATCATATTAACGTACTCTCATTATAAAAAAGAGTATCACGATATTTTCTAACAATTATAGCCTGATATCGTATCATACCATCACATTTTATCATATCATCAGATCATCATACTATCATATTGTATCATATTATCATATAATATATTATATATTATCATACTATTATATCATTTATGGTACATAGTCGCCTTTAAGTTCATTTGGTACTAATTTCAAAATGAACACACGATTTTAAAAAATGTTGAAATTCAATGAAAATCTGTACTTCAGTACTCTGGAATCTAGACGACAGCGTTGGTTAGTTTCGCCGACTCCGCACAACGAACACGATTCAATCTGTATTAGCGTTCAACCCTCAGCCCTTATTTCCCTCGAGGTTTGTTAGAAAGAAGTATCCTGATGCGAAGCTGATATATCATCTGAGTAAACGTGGGCAGCCTATACTCCCTTAATGAAGAAGGCTTCTTTTAATCCCTTCCGTCTACAGGGGGCTTTCATTTCCCCGAGAAGTTCGCTGCACTTCTCACTAACGATTTCCTAGCCATGAATATTTGCGATTTTTTTAATCTACTTGACGAACAACAAATTTTGAACTGCAACATATTTTTCTGTCAAAGGACACTTTCAAATTTCAGTGGATTTTTCCGAAGAATAACTTTCGAAGAAGAATTATTAACGATGACCCATACTTTCCAGTTTGCTTTTATTTTCTTCTTCAACTACTATTTCACCCTTTAAATGAAAAACTGCTCGTTCAGTTTTCCTCCAATTTTTCATCCTCTACATTAGACACTCGCGTTTCGTTTAACTGTCCATCTATAAAAGTCAGAACAAAATAGTCGAGACACAGCGCTCCGTGATCCAGACGAACTTCGCGACGTCCAATAAAATAATTAGCATCCCCTCTATCCTTCTCAAACCACCACGGGAATCAGGTCACCCCTTAAAAATAGAAATTCATTTCTTTCCCTTGGCAGAATGATTAACGAGAACACGCGCGATAATGCGTGGTTGCGTGCGCTGCAACAACTGATTGCGCCCATCTACCCTGTCTGATTATGCAACGGATTCTCAGATACGATCGATTCCTCCCTCTGAGATTAACGATTACATAATGTTCACACAGAGGTGTAACCTTTCGTACTTCATACTTGATCTTAATGTAACGCGAACAAAAACGCAATTTGTATTTCATGTTTCCATATCTTGTATCGTGTTCCACCTTGCCTATCTACCCTCTAAATTTTTTGCCGAGATTAGGGTTTCTAACAGCTTGGTGGTTGGAGCTGGCCTTCTGAGCAAATATTGTGTATTTTATCCGCTTCTGCACGGCTTCGTGTTGTGCTCTTTCTTGGGGGCGCGACGAAATTGTAATAATAGAAATATTGGTGTTAACAGTATTAATGGTTTTAATTTAAATATTAATATTTAAATATTACTACTAATATTACTATCACTACTAATATTACTAATATTATCAATAATAATACTACCACCACTAACAATACTACTATTACTTAATAATAATAGTAGGAATATTATAACACTTCGTAATCATCCCCCAAAGTTTAATATTTACGGTATCACATTCCTATCCACATCATCACAATTCCAATCCCGCGAATAATAAAGAATTCGCTACTTTCGTTGTTCAAATATCTCGTGGTTGCAGCGCGGAATGAATAGGTAAACGAACGGAATACGTGATTAGAGAATGAAAAAAAAATTTCTATGAATAATTACATTACTTTCTTCATTAACTCATTTCGAATAAACTCATCTGCAGTGGAGGGCATAAATATCGAGATCGGGACGAGCTCGCGTGAAACTTTATAAGGAACAAGTTCCCCCCTCACTGCAGATGCCACTCCTATCAGAAGGATTACAATTTATAATCGTTTCCGCCCGACAAGGGAAATCGTTCGATACGACCGACTCGTAGGGATGAAACTGGAAAAGTTTCAGGAACTCGCGAGGGGGCTGGGACAAGTTCAACTTAAAACGAACTCCTCCTTTGGGAAAGCTTCAGCCTGGAAGAACAGCGATATTTCTGCATATCAACTAACTTAACTTCTTCGGCTAGCAATCTCAATCTCACCCAGCGCACTCCCACCAGCATCTGAGTCAAATAATAATTATTTCAAAATGGTGGTGGTGTTTCATTCCTTACTGACCTATACCGTAATTTGCAATTTTGGAGTGGGAGGTGGGGAAGTTATACTTTTTATGTGGTGTAATAAATCCTCTGTTATTATTATTAATATTTTGAGGTTCTGAATTATTTCCAATATCCGTGGGAATGTGGAACGTGAATATTTCTAAACGTAGGACGATGGAATCCGTTTGAGTGACGGAGTTCAAAGACATCCCCTTTAGCCGAACGATTCGAAGGGCGATATCGAAACACTCGCAATCTCGAGTCGACGAAACCGTCGAATTAAACTCCCGCGGATTAACTTATAATCTAATTGCAACCTTCCGCGAGCCCCAGTATTGATTCCATCCAACTTCCACTGATAGCCCACCCCCAAAGCAACCCTTCCTCTCCCCCCTCCATCCCTTAGGAACCGACGTTTCAGGTTCTTACGAACTTCCTGAATCGAACGCAGCCTTGGTCGATCGATAGATGCAACGAAAGCTGCGATGTCATAATAATGACACTTAATTTTTACAAATTCGAAAAATTAAAATTTCGTATCGGAAAATCAATGTTGCCGAAACCCAGAAAATGTTTCACTTTGAAACTTCGCTGCGATTACTTATCAGTGACAATCACTTCCCACTCGAATCAAATGAGAATCTTTCCCTCGAATTTTATGAGACAACGTAACGACCTGAAATTTCATTAACCACATTTCGTTTCAATTTTAATTTTCTAGAGCCAGCGCCCTTCAATTTGATGCTTTTTGCTTCGCGTTATTCGAATGCACAGAGTGTGCAGGGTAGAAGGAGCGAAGGAAAGCTATGCTGGGAATGGTACGTCGGGAAGGAAAAACAGCGAAGGGAAAAGTCTCGTCGTTCGAATCTCGACAGTCGCGTAGTTAAACTCTCCTTCGGCTAATGATTTTCCTCTGTATTCTATGTCTCGCGCCATACGAAGCGTCTCTTAATTTTCCGGTTCTCCTCTCGTGGATGCGCGTGGTAGCATTAATTTTCCACGACTCCCGATCTTCGTCGTAGAACTGTGCCCAAAGGGGAGCAACTCGCTGTGCAATGGTGGCCAGGGAAACAATACGGTATCTGCTGCCTCGAAAATTCACTGAATCTACCCTTTCGTCGCGATAAATGCAAGGCCACTGTCGCATTCACGTCAACGTCATATGGAAGTGATAGTACAATCAAAAATGAGGAGAAAAGGTTATTTGAGCTTTGGTCCTACGAGCTTTAGCTTCCGAGTTATGTGGAGTTAAGGGGAGGTTCTGGTCTAAATGTCGATTTTTTTTTTATTTCATTTTTCGAATGTTCAATCTTTTAGGAAAACGTGTTTAAAAGGATTTGTTGAAATTCGTAAAATTCCCGAAGTTATAGGCATTTGAGTAGCGGCAAATGCATGAGTCACAACCGGCCACACGGCGCTCACGTAAAACTTTAAACGCGTTTTTCCCGAAACAGTGTTCTCAAAATCGGTGGGACCTGTATCTCCAAAAGTTATTATCCGATTCGACTGAAACTTTTTTTATTTTGAAGAATATACTTCTGGCTAGGGGGGGGCTAGAAAAAATTACAAAAAATTGACAAATTAATAATTTTTAAAGGCGTTGAAAGGACGAAAAATACATGGAAAAGTGATTTCAAGCTTGAAGTGTTGTTATTCTCTCAAAAATGTAATTTTTGTAATTTTTTTAGTTCCCTCCCCTAGCCGGAAGTATATTCTTCAAAATAAAAGAAGATTCAGTTGAATCGGATAATAACTTTTGGAGATACAGGTCCCACCGATTTGGATCAATTTTTTGACGCCTTGACTTTAACGACTCCCCAGGGCTGTCTGCAATGATTAATTATAAACCAAAAAATATATTTCTATAATTTAAGACATCCTTAATACAATGCAAAAAGTCCCATTAAATTATATATAGTAGTTTTCCTTTAATTAATTCCTAAATATCACCTATTTTTTTGGGCTCTAGACCAGAACCTCCCCTTAAGTATGTGGCACGTAGTTTAAGAGCGTTTTCTTTACCGTAGTTTCTTTACCGTAGCTGGGAAACCGAAGCTTGTAGAAGCTACGTTCATATAACATTTATTTTGCGTTTTTTGACGTAGATCCTCCCCACGTAATTTTCATAATTTTGATTACCTACTTTTTACTTGTAAAAGTCATAATTAGAATGTTGCATATTTTCAGATTCACGTCTACCTTGGGATATAACGTTCTACCATGGAGAATTTAACTACAGTTTCTAGTTCGAAATTTTTTGTAAGCAAACGCTACTAACAAGATGCATCTTTTTCAGTTAATCAACCGAAATATTCACCCTTCGCTGAGCGCACTTCGGTAACCGCACAAGTAATTAGAAATGCAGCGGAACAGCGATTTTATTGAAACGCTCTGATCAAAGTTCTGTTTGTTTATAAGTTCCTTTATTACCATCGCGAACTTTCGTCCTGCCCGTAATTAAACCTTCCACGGAACTTCGCGGAGCCTCCAATACTTATCCCTGTTTAGCTCCTCGAACTGTAGCCGCGCGAACTGATCCCTCGCGTTCGCGCCAGCTCCGGCCTTTTGTCCCCGCGAGGAAAAGTCATTAGTCGATAATCCGGATGGCCACTTTTCATCATCGAAAGCCGTCCCAGGGGCATCGCGGGGCATGGATAGTCGTGCGCCGTCGTTAACAAGAATTTAAATTAGAAATTTTGCACGGGACAATGGGGCAATATTATTTCCCAGGGAATTCCTCCCCTGAACGTGAAATTATTAAAATCCATCTTAATACCTGATACATGTACATATAATTTCAGTGTTTATCGGATTTGGCGCTCTTCAATAAAATTACCTATTATAATGTACACCCTTGAACTGAACTTCACGTCTATCACTAGTATTAATATTTATGACGTATGAAATTTTGTTTAAATTTAAATCACCACTTGAATTAAATAACGAGTTCACAAAAGAAAATATTAGTTACAATTTCTGTCAGATGATATTCTAAATAAATCGCTAAGATACTATTGAACAAAATTAAAAGAAAACTATCATAAACACTACTGCCTCCCCCTCCTCCAATAAAAAATTTATGCTTGTAAATTGTTAATTGTATCAAAGCTGTGTAGGCCTCCTCCCACTTTATACACTGCGAATTGAAGGAAATTTTTCGAATCGCTAGTTTCGACAGAATTAAGCAAATTACTGCTTAGATTTCTGGGGAGTCAGGAGTGAACTCTTTCGGCGGATGAGAACTTCCCGAGTTCTTCCAACACCTGTCGGGCCGTTCACGTTTTCCCTCATTTTTATTTCACTGTGCCAGGATCGTGGCTGGCCCGTCAATCGAAAGGTGCCCGACATTAATTAACCGAACACGAGTCGACCAACGTACGGAAGCATTTCTGACGCGGAACCCCGACCTGGCAGTGTAATTTTCTTCCGGAGGTCAGGCAAGGAAACGAATCGTGCAATCGCGTTCTCGCAGCCTCGCCGCTTCTGTCTTCTTCTATCGCGCATTACGCGCCTTTTAGCGACAGACGATGAATATTCACCCGCGAATCCTGCCGGGCTCCGTATTAATTTATACTAATCCAGCTTCGACTCCAGTACTCTTTCAATGAAAAGAATCTTGATTTCCTTGCTGTCGCTTGAACATTAAAAACAACCCTGTCAATTAAAATCAATATTACTGCACTAGCTTCAGAAATTAACAGTGCGAAATTGTGTCACTTCGGGCTTAATCACTCGGGAGGCTGACCATACATTGACTTATACTACTGAATCTTAACAGAGAGAGCCCAGTCTGACCACGTATTGACCGGTGCTACTGTGGGATCAGGAACTCCCAACATATAAAAGGGCTCAGAATATAAGAGACTCGAGAGGATCGATTTCAGTGGAGTTGGTTAGGCGGCTGGTCAATCCGCAAGAGGATCCGAAGATCGCGGGTTCGAATCCCATCGCCCGAGATCCACTTTTTTTCTCCGGATTCTAGACCACTGAAGGTGAGATTTCAAATTGTGGCACCGCGTAGGAAAAATCGTAAAGTTTTTCATGGTACATCATTATTCTACTACTAAATAATTTATTTTTATGATAGTTTGACCTTTTTAAATGACATAATAAATACGGCGTGTACCTGCATGATATTCCAAGCAGATAACCCGCATTGCCGCGGAAAGTGGGTTTGCTACATCTGTTGGCTTTGACGATTGCAGCCGTGCTGACGCGACATAGTCAGCGTCACGAATCGGCACGAAATTCAAGACCGAATTCCAGGCGGTTTGGCAACGGTTCGCGTTAGCGGGGATAGTCGCCCGAATTGTCCACGTGATTCCACCCTCGGTGTAATAATTTCCGGGATAGTAACCGTCACAACTATGGCGACTTGTTACGCTAATGGGCCACGTAGCCGTCACATATGCGGTCTCATTACCACTCTGATCGTCAACAGGAGGGGGGGGGGGTCAGTTTTCGACCTTCCATTAAGCCTGGTATTTAATTGTCCACCATTCCGGTACTTGCCGACCTGAATCGCTCAGCTGTCGGCTGTTTTATCGCATGGAAATACGACGGCAGCTTCAGCGACAATATGAACGCTGCATTTACCTAGTTATTTCCTCCCTATTGTTGCTTTTTCATCGACCCTAAAGTAGCATAACCTTAGTCTAGCTCAGACTTAAAGTGAACTAAATTTAGATCCATTGTGGATTAAATTGGAAAAGAATACTTATCCAGATTTAACCTAAACCTAGTCCAGGTGTAGTGAAGCCAGCTTCTAGGGTTCTGATTCTTAGCTGTATATGTTCTATTGCACTAGGGACCACTAGGGAACTGTAATAAGGGACACTAAATAAAAGGTCTTCAATGCCCTGTTCATTGCTCCTCCGATCAATTTACTTGAGAATCCACTGTCCACCCATTTCTTCCTACCACATCCCGAGAGCCACCACCCCGAGTGCCTGAAATCACTGCACCATGTCCTAATGGACACTGGAACACAGCGATAATGTCAGTCCAATTTGAATCTTTCCATATAATAGCGACCTGAAGCATGCAGTAGTCTGTCAGGAAGGATATAGGAACAAATTGGCGCCATCATTGATTCAAACTGCCGAGGAACCTCCGACCCGGACCACATTAAGCCACTCCAGCGCGTCAGGTGGCTGGGAATAGCTTCTCGGCCCGTTAACGCCGCTTGCGCCGTTAAATTGACCTTTCCTGGAGCGGCCAAGAGAAACACAGCCGGCCGCTCCGAAAGGGCTAATCCATTCGTTGCAGTGGGCCAGCAGCGATAAACGGGGGATATCGCATCCAGCTCGTTAGACCATGAACGAAGACGCGAATATTACGCGGCGCCCGCCTCGTAAACGTAGAACGCGCATATTACACGCGCGCTCGTAAACCAGTTTAATGCCGGCCAGCTTCAGCTGGCCAAGTTACATCAAAGAAACTCATTACGGCCATGACTTTCAGCTGAGTTGCGCGAAAGGCTCGCCAGAGGGCAGCACCCGCGAGAGGGACTGGTCAACTGGCGATGGGATTTTACGACACTTGAGCGATGTTTACGCAAGAACGCAGAGTTTCTAGAAAAAGGGTGGATCCGTGGAAGAAGATGTTGGGTTCTGAAGGGAGTTGTTATTGATGGGGACAATTGGATGGCTATATGGCACTTTTGGGTGGGGGAGGTAGAGATTCGTAGCTGCAGAAATTATAGGTTAGACTATCGAGGTGACAGAGATAGTGAGAAATATTTTCAAAATAGATGGGGACGTTACTGTGGACTCAATAAGCTGATCCTCAAGTGCTGGGTTCAAGTATCTAGGGATATATTGGTCCCATAAGAATTTCTGATGCTACCGAATGTGTTGCTTGAGTTTGTAATTGAGATTCGTATAGTAGTAGTCAGAGAAAAGTTTACACGGCGACAGAAATAGGTTAATGTAGCTTCAAATTTATATTCCATAAATTCCCTAGAATTCCCCCAGGGTTCCCAGAGTAGACCAGTGATACCAACATAATACTTTAAGCCTAATTAGTACTAAGTTTGTCATGCAGACATGTAGGAATGCGAGTTAAACTCTCTTTTGAACAGCCCTGTATTATAAAAAATCAATATGGATAAATTGATGTGGTGAAATTGCTGTATCCCTAAGTCGAGAGTTCACACGCGACTGCACGGTGTGCAGTGTCTCATTACGGCGCGCAAGGTCTTTCACACTCTGATAAACAGTTCTAAGTAAGATAGATTGGACCAGGTAGATCTGCCCCATGACCACACAGTGCATCCGACTTTACGTCCATTATATTTCTTCGTCTAAGGCTGCTCCGAGAAACACATTTAGACGCATATAGCCAGCACGAGAGGCTGATATCATGTGTACCAGTCAGCATTCGTGCATTTGAAAAATGAGTTTCCTCGTTTCGCTGTGCAGGGAAGAGCGTAACAGGCTTCCACATCCAATGAAGGTGAAAATCGCCAAGTTGGGATGGACCTAGAGTCGTATTCAATAAAAATACTATTCCTCCCTTTGAAAGCACCAATTCCGCATTCCTATGTGTGTATCTACCAGGCTAACAATAAGTGTAAATTGGATATATATATAGAACTGACACGTTTTACGAGGAATTGGATACCTAGTAGTAAATGATTGATATTTTCTCATGTTTTATGATTAGGGAATACTGGGACATCAAATGACAGCTATTTTAACATGGCAGGTGTGCTGATGTCCTAGTTTTTTGGTCAATCGTTTTACACAGTGTTGGTAGTTTAACCTAGTAGGTCTACTAGGGTCACTAGATTCTATGAAAATAAAGGCTAATTTTAGCATAGTGGACGTATTGATGACCTAAGCTTTATTAAGGAGTATTCAAAAAATCTGTTAGCAGAGTAGGTAATGCAGATGCTACAATTAGTAGATACTAGTGTGTCAAATTAAATTATTATATTGTTATTTATATAGTGATGTTCTAGGTTTTGCTAGAATTAGTTATAGTATCCCATAGTAGAGTATTCATACTACTCCCTAAGGTACTCAACGTCACTACTTTGATTACTAGTACCTATATCAACTAGTAACCAATAGAATTAGTAGACCCTAGGACACCAATCTAAATTTGAACATCTACTAGGGTATCTTCCACTTGGCATTATCCATAGTACTTCCCACGAAAATAGTGGCACCTCTTAAGATCCCTTACATGGTTACTATAATCACAAAACCCTAGAATATTGACTAGTGAGAAGTTCTACCACCATCCACAATCTGATAAACTGTCAACTAGGTTATGTCTGGGTTAGATCCCATGATCACAAAACCCTAGAATATTAACTAGTGACCAGTTCTACCATCATCACAACCTAACAACTAGGTTCGACTAAGGGTAATTCATAGTCGCCCCTAGTAATTTATTAATACTTTCTCCCAGCAGGTATCTACTTACATGTGCCGTATCCACGCGCCTCAGAACACGAATGTGAAATTTTCCTCAACAATTCACGTAGTGTGGTGAATCTCGCAGCGACAGCTAAAAGGAGGGAACGCTCCGGGCAACATTTCTATGCTAAACTGTTATATATTGGCTGAATATACGGCTTCGAGCCAACTTCTGCATGCGCATGTTTATTCCCTTCACGTTTGTGCGACACGCTGCGTTGTACGTGCGTGAAACTCGAGGATCTTGGCGACCAGCTATTTATTCACGGCCACCACATTCGAAGGATAAAAAGAATTTCGTGTGAATTTTCTCGCACTGGGAAATCGACACGTGCAAAATGAAACTGCCGAGTTTAGAAAATGAAATTTTTTCAGGCACGATTTCCAAAGTGAAAACCCGGCTTTATTTATCAGAAACTTATGGTTGTAGATTCACCTTGTAAATGGAGATCCTTATTGTTTTGCATTGAATTTTGGTTTTCTTCTTGGAGGGTCTTTTGTAGATAATTTGGACGTTCTTCTTGCTAATTTTCAGTCGATAGATTAATTGGTTTTGTTTAATTATGGGAATAACGGAAATTATTTTACAAATTTTTCCAAATGTTTACAGTAATAATATTGAAATATTTCGAAAGATATAGGTTCTTTTCGGAATTGCATTTTTGTTATTAATGTAGAAGGGGGTTATTAAATTTTAATCATACGTATTGATGGAAATGTGGTTTGACTATTGTTAATACTAACCAGGAAATAATTTTTGTAATTCCAAAATCTAGGGTCTGATTCGACGATTTGTTAGGAAGTGGAAAAACTGCGGAATTCTCTACACAAATCAGTAAAAGGAATTCGTAGCTTTCTTTATACTTTTTCCACTTTTTGCTTAATAAAGAATGCAGGCATGCAAGAAACCTCTTTAAATTAAAATACTTCTACTTCCTTCCTCGATGTTCTCCCCATCCACCGTTCGCCCCCGTCACGCCCTTCCTCTGCCTTTTTAAAGAAATGACACTTTTATCCCACGTCCCTTTTTTATATTTTCAAAAGCACGTCGTCGACGCAATTTATGAAAATAGCGTTCTCACGTTTTACCACCTCTGTCCTACCTTCGTCCCCTTTCTTTCGATAAAAATTTGCATTTACGAGCTGTGGCAACACATCGCATCGCCGAGGCAGAACTCCATTAAAAATTTTCCTGACCTAGCAAAATTATACTGCATATAATGATGAAAGAGCGAGGTAAAATTACTTTTTAAAAACTGAAAGTATTATCGTTGTTGGAATAAACCTGTTTTGCTATCATTCTGAAAATTGATGGGGAAGTTTCTGTTTTTTTTTTTAATAATATGCCAGAGAGAAAAATAATATTTTCTATTTGAAAAAAAAAACAGTGGAAAACTGGAGATGTCGAACATTTTTAAGGCAACAATGGTTTCGAGAAAAATATTCTTTGTGAATTATATTTGCTTTCTAAAATAGGATAAAAAATTCTATGAATACAGAGTCCATGTAAATGTATTAGTATTCTTTTTGAAATCGAAGTTTTGCAAATAATCACTATAAAAATTCTTGCAAATTCCAAAAATAAAATTTTTCTAAAATGTGTATTCAATATTTATGAAACTAGAATAATAAATGCGCTGATTCACTGTTTAAAAATAAATCAATAACGTAGATTAAATATAAATAAGATGGTTATTTTCAAGAAAATCAATTTCGAGAATTCGTAACTCTTCAATTTCCAATCATTCAAAACCAAATCTTCATTAAAAAAAAAAGTAATAAGTAAATAAGTTAATTCTACGTTCTTCCAATCCTCAGTCACCTAACTACATAACGTACAAATTTTCGAAATCGATTTTCTCAAAACTAAAGTCTCATACAAAAAAACTTCATTCCACATTTTCGACTTATTTTTCCTCAAGAATTCACTTCATGCAAACTCCCGCCTCATTCTCAATTCCTCTAATTACATCCTCGCTTACCAGAAAAATGTCCAAAATTAATTTTCTCGAAAACGAAGCCTCGTGCGAGAAAATTAAATTACAGATTTTCCAACCTTTTTTAAAAAAACAGTTATTGCTCTTTCTAGTTTTACTACACACCCGGTATATTCCCCTCGCTGTCCTAAATCTAGGGAACTCCCCCTTTGGACACGTGGCCGCCCGCCACGACAGGGCGAACAGAACCCACTGACACCCTTTCCGCTCGACCCAGCGACGCTGCAACTTGTTGCATGCCGCGCAACCGTGAAACGTCAGGTAACGCTGGGATTCGATCGCAGGAAGGGCTACGAACCCCGGTTGTTTGCGAACCACACACTATTTCGTACTGTTCCACAGCGAGGGACCATCGATCGCGTCCGAATCGAAACTCGATTAGAAAAGAAGCACCCCTTTGAAATTTAAAATTTTAAAATTTTAAATTTATTATTTACTTGCCAATTCTGTTGCTGGATTTGTAGAAAGATGACGAGAAATTGAGACAGAATTGATGTCGGAGGAAATTAAAGTTTATATTATTTTGTATTCAAAAAACTGAATTGTTGTTATTAATTTGCTTTATGAACGGTTTAAATTTCCATCAAAAGGCTGGATTTTTCTAGTGAAATGCAAACCACTGGATCCTGGACTGCGAATGAAAAACCCAACAAATAAATATTTCCAGAGCCACAATGAATATAGAATTTCTCACGGAACGTCGCAACGGATATCGAGGAGATTTAATGTACCTACGCAATCCCAGTATTTTAATTAATCCAATCCATCCAGAATAAAACGTAAAAAGGGGGAAGCTTGGAGAGTCCATGAAAACATTTCTCGCTGAGATACCGCGACGCGAAAAACATTTTTCAGGTGAATTCCCCAATAAAATCGCGCTCGAGGTAGGTATCCATTGCCCGTCGAAAATATTCGGGCGGTTTTCTATGAGCACCGGCACAAAAAAGTTCGCCGGACAGGAAAATTTAAAATACACGCAACGATAACTGGATCGAGGATATCTGCTTCGAAAAATATTTTCATGTTTCAATAATCGAATCCGGCATTTATTTATATCCGTTCGGCGGTGGTCGCGTTCATGGAAACGTGACCATTGCGTGAAAATAACATTGTGATATTCAACGTTAATAATCGGTTGAAATGGGAGTGTGAGAATTATAAATGTGTAATGAAACGTGAGGAACAAAAGGCAATTGTTACGTAGGAGTTGATAAAAAATTATAGGAATATTGCTGGGGTGTTTGATACCTAAAAAGCTTTTCAGGTGGATGCTTTTTAATCGATGAAAGAGGGGATTTTATGAAGTAAAAACAAAGAGTTTGGAATATTTCTGTTGTGTGGTAGTAGTATGGAATGATTAAATTTAAAAAATGAGATATTTTCAAAGTCTCATGTGACTTTACCACAATATTATAAGTTCTAATGCCTTAGTGAGGTATTGCAAGTTTTAGTTCGAAAGGCAGCTGATACTCTTGATATATTCCGGCACTTCCTGCCTCGTTTTAATTCTTCTTAAGCTACTGTTGCTTTTGTCAACTGAGTATATTCAAAACAGCAATCTTAAGTGAAAGAAATGTCGTATAACAGAAAAGATTTTATTTACATTTATATTTGATAATTTTGAACGCATTTGACAAAAAATTCGAGTGCTCCACGTCCTTCCATATAATTATCATGAACATTGGAACTGTCACCATCATTGAGCTACCCCTAAATATAGATCAATTGTGTTCATATTCAGCTCGACTTTATTTGCTACAAAAAGGATCAAATTGAGATGGTATGGTCATATTTTCATATTTGAAAAATAAGCTCCACCCGAATCCTCCCTCATTTCACCCAAAACAATCACTCAAACTTGTTCAAACCCCAATCTCGACGTCACCTCAGAAGCAAAGAATATCAAACGGTCCTCAAGAGTAACGCAACCCCACAGAAACGTCTCTATCACAAAAGAAACCCAACGCCTTCCCCCATTTCACCCAAAATACTCACTCAAACTTGTTCAAACCTTAACCTCGGCGTCACCTAAGGAGCAACCGCTTTCCAAAAGTTGGACTTCCACTATTGCGTAAACTTATTCGAAGCCGCTTAAGAGTTAGCCCTCTAACGACCCAGGCCCTGCGATTTCGTGGCGATAAGCGCCTGTAATCTTATCACCACCGACTTGGGGGTCAAACTCCGAAAGCCCGGTGGAAACGGTCCTGTCTTTGGGCGATTCGTGTAATAAATTTCCGTAACAACTCGGTAGTTGGGAGGGAAGTGCCTCAGAGCTCCGGTTTCCGGCCGTTTCCGGTTAATTAAAGGGGATTTATTAGCCGGCGGCGGTTCTGGCCGAGCATCGACTAGGCGACCATACCCGCCAGCCGTTCTTCGAATTCAGGGTGACGTGTCTGGGATCATCCTGTAGCTCCCGGGCACTAGCTTCATCTTCTAGCCGAACCCCAGCAGCGCCTACAGATTTAATCCTCTGCCTGACGAGTCTTTTAAAGGCTTCTATAGTTACCGTTTATTCAATTCCCTACAAATTACTGGTCGCTTTAATAATAAGAAGAATAACCGCCTTCGTTGTATCACAGGGATGAAAGGGGCAAGGTAAACCTCAAAGTTGAGGTTTGAACACACATTTTGCTCAATATCTCGGAAACTGGATTTAGATAAAAAATTGAATTGGTAAAATTGTGTTTTTTAATGGCAAATTTAATAATAAATAGTTCCAAGAAAGACCAATTTGTTTAAAAAATATATTAATTTCATCACTAATACTACCATTTAGTCACTACTTACCGAACTTTGGGGTGCCATTAACCACTGAATATAAAATTATACCCACTCAAAGAAGGCACAAAAGTATTTACCAATAATTGAAGAGGCACAATAAATAAAACGGGTATTATTAGATATCTGACAATCCCGTTAGTACCAGTTTTTAAAAAAAGAATAATTCAAAGGGGAATAAAAAATGCGAGCCCCATCCTACCTCGAAATAATAGCTTCACTAATGCTGGAAATCGGGAGCCCCATTGCAATGTCGAGTAGAAAAAAACAGAGGGACCTGTCACGTCGATAATCGAAACTCTGATCGAGAGTTAACGAATTCTATGATGACTGCGTCGATGGTCCAATCATCGAGGGCAATCAAAAATACGAAAGCCTGCAGGCCGGACGAACGGTTTTCTGCTAATCGTTCGCTTCACGCGGCGAATTTTTGTCCCCGACGCGGAAAATAGCGCGTTTCGCAGAGCGGAAAGCGGTCTGTCACGGGTCCAGGAAATGGAAATCGTGGTCTCGGATGCGGGGACCTGAGACACTGCCCCGAAAAGTGGCTGGAAGGGGCGTTCAAACAGAGATAAATCAGAGGGGCGCGAAAGCAGATTGTTCCCAGCGTTGCGGGGCGGGTTGTGACTTCTTAATGGGTGGCTGATGGGTTCCTTGTTTTTTTTATATAGGGTGGAGGATGGGATCGCGGAGTTGAATAATGGTTGATCGATGGCGAGTTGAAATTCTGTAGCAGTTGGTAGATGGAATTTCTTGTTTGAATAATGGGTGGTTAATGAATTCCTGAAGCTCTGTGATGAGTAGTAGGTGAAATTCCAAATTTGAATAAATGGTGAGTTATGAAATTCCAAAATTGAGTGTTCGGTCTATGGGGAAGTCATAAATTTGAGTAACGGGTGAGTGAAGGAATTCCAGATTTGAGTATTGAGTAGGAAATAATATTTTGAAGATCTGATGTAAGTTCTAATAACTCAAGTTTCAATTTGTTCAATTTGGTGGTATAGAAATCGACGAGGCCACGTTGCGGAATCCTTAAAGTCTAATATTTTCCAAAGAATTCTAAATTTTAGGTCGTAAGTCGTAACTCGTAAGTCGTAAATCGTAAGTCATAAGTCTTAAGTCGTAAGTCGTAAGTCTTAAGTCGTAAGTCGTAAGTCGTAAGTCTTAAGTCGTAAGTCGTAAGTCGTAAGTCGTAAGTCGTAAGTCCCAAGTATACTTGTCACAAATAGAGAACTCTATTCCATTCTGTCAGCTTTAGGTCCATTCCTAAGCGTTTAAATATACATTTGATAGAACAAAACTTAGAATTATGAGTGGTTCAAAGTATGTATGTACTAAATTAAAAATATGTTCAGTCTACATTGCCTTTTTCAGTGAGCTAAAGCGTTATTCGTTAGATATTACCTACAATATGTTATCTTCGCTTGACTAGCATGAAGCTTACTCTGTGATAACATCTAAATCGCAGAGTCAGAGCTTCTTCTGTCAACAAACCGGTCATAATGCTGTCCTAATGAAGACTGATGATCCTAACTCGCGTAGCCACAGGTGTACACATTATTTAGGACTTCTGTTGTCTGCTTGGATACCGTAGATAAACTATGGCATTAAAATCTTAATGCTCATCTGAAAGTTTAAGGGAAATTATATTTCCTCCCTTCCTGAGGAAGAAACCAATTTTTCAGCATGGGCTATTTGCTTCTGTGTACACTAAACTTGTGTTTTCAAATATGTTAATGTGTTTTATCGGACAGGCGAAGGGTTTCGTCGAAAGTTTGGTGATGTTATGCAGAAGTTCAAAGTCACTCAGAGATTTCAAAGTTTTCCTCAGATATTCGGAAATGTTATTCAGAAATTCAAAGATATCTTTACACATTCGAAGTTTCATTCGAATTTCAGAAACTTCCTTCAAAATATCTTCAGAACTTTGAAAATTAAAATTTAAACAGATACCTTCAGACTCGATTCTTTTTTTAAAAAATTCGAAAGATATCTCCAGAATTGAAAAATTTCTTTAAAATTTCGAAAATTATTTTCAGAATTTTTAAAATTCCTCTAAAATTTCGAAAGAATTATTCCTTAGATTCTAACACTTCCTCGGACTTCTTCAGAAGTTCCTAAATTTCTTCAAAATATTTCGAGAAACTCAAGTTTCTTCCAAAATAAAACATCATCCCCCAAAAACAAATAAAAATCCCCCTTCAAAACATCACCTTCACCAAAAAATGCCCCCATTCCCTCCTGACCTATCTAAAACTGCGATTGCGTCACCACTTAAGCGCGCGCAGTACCAAAACCAGATGTGCAGGAAGCTGGAAACTTAATCGGCGGAGCAACAGCTACAAAAGCTGCGCGGATCCCTGGACCGAGTGCACTCGTTCGCGCTATGAAAAGGGTTCTACAGCGTTCGTCGAGGTCGAATCGACCCATCGAGGGTCCGAGAGTGCAGTACTTCCCCTTTCTCATCGAACACAACTAAGAGGGGAGGGGGAGGAGGAGGTGGATTTACTTCGTTGCACCCTCGAACCGCCAAGATCCTTTGAACCACGATTCCGTTTGAAGCTGTAACTCCATTACGTCCGCGGCAGCGAGCAAACACGCCACGAATCGAACCACACGGTCCCATGATGCATTGTGGCATTCATTTTCCACTTCGTTTGCCCAATGGCCGGCAGTTTTCAACTGGCCACAGTGCGAACTCGAACCACAAAGTGGCTGAAAACTAGGTTTCGTCAAATCCTTTCGTTCCGAACGAGACACTTGTGTGGGATCAATACGAGGTGGAGATATTTGTCCAAAAAGGGGTTGGATACTTGGAATGGTAGAATGGCCAAGGTGGTTCGGTGAAATAGAATGCTACCGTAGGAGGAGATGACTTTGGGGCTAATGAGGTGGCTTTGTGACTAATTTGGTGGTTTCGTGATAATCAAAAATTCGTACCGCGAGCGGAGGTGACTTTGCGACACTTTTTGAAGCTTTCCAAATATCAAATTCAGGTGTTTAAGGCAAATCAATGATTACTTTTATGGTTAAGTGGGATATAAAGTTTGAAGTTGTCACAAAATCACTCCGTATTGAGGGGGTGACTTTGTGACGGTATGTTTCACTGTATGAATAACGGAGGGAAATAACGAAGTGTAAAATAACCTCAGTAGTGACAAAGTCATCCACTCCTTACGGTATATTCTAACTTTGCGATGCAGAGACACGATCTGCATGCTGAAAGAGGGACTGGGACCGTTTGGATGCTTCGATGTAGTTCCTGGAGTTTAATTAATTAATTTCAGGGCGAGTGGCGTGTTCTTGTTCTTCTGTCGGAAGCTTCTGGACTTCCTGGTGGACTCGATGAGGTGGAAGTTAGATTAAAATGGCGGAGCCCTTTGGATCTTTTGGGAGGGAGTCTTTGGGGTGTGGAACGTCTTTGGGTGGAGGAAATGAGGGGGGGCATGGTTTGACAGGTGATTGGGTAATTATTGAATGTGCTAGGAGCTAATAGAGTACTCTAATTTGAGCTGATGTTTTGTATTTAGGAGATACTTTCATTTTTCATTTTTCATTTTTCATTTTTCATTTTTCATTTATCATTTTCATTTTTCATTTTTCATTTTTCATTTTTCATTTTTCATTTTTCATTTTTCATTTTTCATTTTTCATTTTTCATTTTTCATTTTTCATTTTTCGATTCTCGATTCTCAATTCTCAATTATCAATTCTTAATTTCAATTTTCATTTGCTTCTTCCATTTTCCACTGTTCATTTTTTTTTTGTGAATATGTTTGTGAAATTTGGGAAATTATACCACTGGTAACTCTTTGACTTGGTGGGTTTAAAAAAGTTTGATAGAAACGGGTTTAATTTGTGGTAGGGCCAGCTAAATTTTGCTAAAATTGTTGCCACGAAATTGTATACGTTTGGTGTAATATCGAGCCACGAAGTATAAGGAAATGGTGTTCCAGAGTTTGGCGCACATTGAGGGTTTCTGGGATCCGAGTAGAGCAACTTGTTGCATGTGTTACCGCGCAAACTTGGAATACTTTGTAGTGATAAAATAAGGGGAATTTCTCTTTGAAACAGCAATTTGCGTGAGCCGAAAAGTGTGGTCCAAGTTTCACTTAGGAAAAAAGAACCATAGAGTATAGTAGAGTCTTATTAATTGCGATTTGGAGAGAGAAAAAATTGATTAAGATGATTGGTGTCTATGTCTAAATCGCGATTGCTCCACGTTTGCTCTAGTCCTGCTTTATTTTTGTCGACCCTGAGAAGTCGGCGTTGGGGGAATCGGTTAAGGCGGCTGACCAGCACGCAGTGGATCCGAAGATCGTGGGTTCGAGTCCCATCGCCCGAGCTCCCGTTTTTCCCTACACAATAAAATGGCCAGGATAACCCTTTGTAAAATATTCTCCACGTACCTTAACATTTCCATATTTCCACGTGAAAATGGCGACAGCTGGCAGGCAAGCGATGACGCAACACTCGAGGATCAGGATGGCTGTCCTCATGAGCCAGTTCAAGGACACGACGCATGGCGATTCGTCCTCGCAGAACTCGCAGCCCTCGGCGCAAGGAAGACACTCGAAGACACCGTCTACGTCGTACTGACTCTCCTCGCCCTGCAAAACCACAAGGCATCCCGAAATTAACCAGAGAATCCACAAGCCAATTCCACAAACCCACTCTCAAATACAAATCCTAAGCAACACGATCATTCCTATCATGTACGAGGACGAAGAATGAAAAGTCACGTTCACTGGGAATAGCTGATACTTTATACGATAAGAAAGGGGAGCGTAGAAGCTCAACAGGGCCTTCCAATTTCCTTCACTTGCATCACTTTCGTTCGCAGGGGCTCGAATGGCACCATTACTTCCAGTGAGAGTCGTGTAAGCCCCGCGCATCCATCATGTCTCTATACGCTGCTCACGGCACTCTCTAATCCCTCCCACGCCCCCATAATTCAGCCACTTTGCTCGTCAGCTTCATTAACGTCTGCCCTTAGCGACGGCGAAACGAAGACTACCTCAAAACAAGTTCCCCATAAGTGACCAGTCTATCGAGCCAACTACCTGCTCGCTCACTCCCAGTCGCCCCGTCGAGTTAGATCCCGGCGACTACAAATCAGCGCGCCGTAAATCGCATTTATATATACGATCGGCCTTAAGTTCCGGCGGATTTATCGCGCCTCACAAATCACCGCCACGGGCACTATGGTTTAGGATATTAAAGGCAAGGAGCCACGCCTACTGAGTACCCAGCATTTCCATGTGTCCCGAATGAACCCCCTGGGCTCGCCACCGCGAAAAAACTAGGTTTCCGAATAATTTACGACTGCTGAGGGATCGAGGTCGCCGTTCGCCTCGCGAATACCAAACAAATGCATGCGGAATAGGTTGTTACGAAAGCAGGGGCCCGGGGACACATATTTTGTGCCTGCGAGCTCCCGGCACATTGGTCCGAGAAACGAGAGTGGGTTGAATAGTGAAATATTGTTGGTTTTAGGTAGCTGGGGGTCCGAGGAGTAGGTAAGAGTGGAGGAAGTGGTATGTTGATGCGCAATTTTTGGAAAAAATGCGAAAATAGGGCCGAGGCATATTGGTCTGAAAAAAAACTGGTTTGATATTTATGTGACTCATGTTGAAAGGACCGAAACACTTGCGCCATTTGGAATTATGGCATAATTTTTATATGAAAAAATGATTGTTCACTTCTGGAAATATATAATAATATACCTTGAAAGTTTTAAAAAGATTGCATGTATAGTTTCCTCACAAAAAATTCCCAAAAAGAACCTTCATTTCTGCCGATTACGCCAGGTCCTCCCTCTTAAGAATTAGTCAAATGTCCATTATTTTTGTAAGAGCCACTATTCTCGCCGAACTTGTTGAAGTGTCAAGCACGTACGGTTATGTTCCAATAAAATTCCTCCGACCCCATCGCTAGCCACTTCGTTTCACTCTACCGCGCCATTTCTTATCTGCAGTTCACGTGCTGTCACGCCAGTTAATTGCGGCGCGTTTCATCGATCACAGGAAGCGTCTCGTTGGCTGCAAGGGAATTCGCAAAACAGCCGGAGGGCCGACCGTTTCCTTCCCGCGTCGTGGCGTCTAACGAGTCGTTTCCGTAATCGCCTGGCTATTTGTTTCTTTCGTCCGTTGCCCCCGGAAGCCCGATACTTTTTCCGACGTCGATCGCAGCTTCATAAATCAAGCTGCTCCCTCTGCTACCGCTTCTCACCATCCCAGGGCCTCCTTTGTTTCTCTTCACCCCCGGATTATTCTTTGCTCTTCGCCCCCCTTCCGTCCGCTGGAGCCTCTTTAAATTGTTCACACGATTCAGACACTCCAAATCGAGCCCCTGTTTCATCGCTCTACTCGTTCCCTCGAGGAAGCAAGCTTGCAGAAGTTCAGAAGTAAGCGCTCGCGCGTGCAACGTCACAGCACCACCAGGGGACCGTGACTTAGTACTCTCTAGCGCCACCAGGGGTCTAATCTCTCAAACTCTTTCCCGCAAGTGTCAGGTACCAGTCTCGTTCGTATATATACAGGTTCCAAGTTTATTTCTCTCGGCCCCCACGGGTCCAGGGCAGAGAACCGACCTTGGGGATTACAGTGACGCCGGAGTTTGACGGTGTGTAAGAAGTGCCATTCTCGGGCAGGATGGATGATCGGCGGTTCCCCGAACCCGTTACACGCGCAATGCCACCACCACCGAGCACCCGCGGGTCCCCCCGACCTCTCGTCGTTCAGCCGTTGACAAGCGAATTTCTAATGAGAAAGCAATCAGTGGGGAGCTTAGTCTGCGTTGTCGGTTCGCGTTAAACTTCGCCCGAATGTCCCCTCGTCTAATCAGAAACAACACGCTGTCAGGGGAGACAGACAACCGAGCTGGCAATATCGATGATCCCCGTGTCTCTAGACGACCTGGGTATACGTTTCATCCGCGTTGCTCCCTCGACCTGATCGAAATTGCATGCTTCGGGAAAGACGGTTCATGTGGTGGATTGCTGCTTTCTATCAAGAACGCAAACGCGACAAGGCTCCGGAGGGATAAACTGTGTGGGATATGTGTCGTTAATCTCGCGATATCCTCGTTCGAATCTGACGAAAATGGTAGTGCGAGGTCGCTGGGGACGGGGTGCGGTGTTCGATTGTTGGTCGTCGATCATTGATTATCTTCGAATTTCGGTAGAGGTGGAAGTTTGAAACCGGGAGGCCTTTCTGTTGAGGGAAATCGAGTGTGGAGTTAGTGGGATAATATATATCCGGTCGTATTGGTTTTGGAAGCTTGTTGAGGAATGTTCTAAGCCCCCAAGCCACATTGGTTTTGAAGCGTTTAATGGTAATACAAATGTGGAATTAAGTAGATAGATACTTATCTAGCTGGAGTTAATTAGAGCATATATAAGTAGCTATTCTCAAAATAAACGCGAGAAAAGTACCCAGGCATGTTGGTCCCGCAAATTCTTCTAAATGTAAAAGCAAGGTAACATTCTGTTACCTGACGTTGAGAAGAACTTGTAAGTAGAATCACTAAGCTATCGTTGTCTGAAGAAAATATAAAAACACCGTCCAGGCACATTGGTTCGGTAACTAAATCGACTACGAGCGTAAATATCGGGACAGAGTTAAATCCTTTGCGAAAACTTGAATCTACAAAATTATTTCAAGTATCAATGGTACTGTATATTCTTCTACAAAGTTGCTTTCTATTACAATTATGCAATACAGCTTGCAATGTGCCTGCACAAATTGCCATACGCGCATTAATTTACTACGTAGCGGATGCTTCACCAGCTGGTGTGCGATATCCGCTTCCGATTCGCCTATTTGTACCGTTCATCCCCTACCCACCGGACCACCGCTCTTTTTCACGGGCCACGATCCCGCCGTTTTCCAACATTGGCGCCCGCCCGTGTAGGGAACACGGGAACACCGACGGATCGATGGGAAACTAATGGAAATTTCTGCCACGATAAACGATTCTTCCCCCGCAAGTAAATTTCAGAGGCAAAGTCACAGTGTGCGATGTGGAAGCAAATGAGAACCGCGACCTCACCCACGTGATCGCCCGTTTCATCGAGGCAGGATTTCCACGGAGCGGTGTGTAAACGAATGAAAAATTATATTCAACGACTGAGATTGAATTCCCCCTCGTTTCTGCTGCCGTTTAACTGTAATTTCACAGATTCTCATGGGCTTGTTTAAGGGGAATGAAAAGTTGAGGGTGCAGTTTAGAATTTAAAATTGAAGAGCGGATTCTGGTCGTATTGTAATTCTTCAAGTGGTAGAAATGGTAATGCGATAGAAATATAGCCCACCAGTGGCAGGAAGGAGGACAGTGAAAAGAGAGGTGGAAAGGTGTACAGAAGGAGAGGAAGACAAAGGAAGAATTTTCTTCTAGCAGCTTGACGAGTTGCATTTATGTTTATCTTAATTCAGAATGCCTGCTTGAGCACTAGCCACGAGTCAGATTTCGTATGCAGGAGATTCATCGCGTGTGCTTGAAAGCGGATTAAGATGTTTACAATTATGGAGAACATGGCTGTGTTAAGTCCGCACAGAGTCAGCATGGCGAATGGCAATATGTACTGCAACGGACAACAAACACCGGGAAACTGTTGGTAAGTTGCACTCCCAAAGCTCCCTTGGGACGCAACGTCGTATGCAGGACCACGACGCGAATCCGTAATGAAGTGCAACACGATATGTTGTCGGTCGATTTATCCCCTTATGCTCATTTCACACCTCGAGAGAATTCAATCGATTCTCTACGGGGTTGTGTTCTCACGAACAATTCAACGAGTTCGATTGTCGTGTACAAAATAAAGAAGAATACTTGTTCGGGGAAGAAGTTGCTTTGGAACTTTGCTTGAAACTGTTTGAAAGTAAAGTCACGTTCCCACGTGTGAAAATGAAATTTAGAACACGGTTAAAGCCACGTTTCTACGCGCGGAGCACGGGCAGTGAATATATTTCAAGCCATCTTCCTACGTGTGACAAGTCGAAGATTGAGTATACGTAAAGCCACAACTCCACGTGTACAAAGAAGAGTATAGAGTAAACGTAAATACACATCCCCACATGTGTAGAGAAATGTGTAGAAGAAACATAAAGCGATCATTCCACGTGTGAAAAGTCGAGGATTGAGTATTTGTAAAGCCACATCCACACATGTACAAAAAAGAGTATAGAGTAAACGTAAATCCACATTGCCACATATGTAAAGAAATGTGTAGAAGAAACATAAAGCCACCTCCCACGTGTGAAAAGTCGAAGATTGAGTATTCGTAAAGTCACATCCCTACGTGTACAAAAAAGAGTATAGAATAAACGTAAATCCACATTCCCACATGTATAGAGAAATGTGTAGAAGAAACATAAAGCGATCATTCCACGTGTGAAAAGTTGAGGATTGAGTATTTGTAAAGCCACATCCACACATGTACACAGAAGACTATGAGTAAACGTAAATCCACATTCCCACATATGTAAAGAAATATGTAGAAGAAACATAAAGCCACCTCCCACGTGTGAAAAGTCGAAGATTGAGTATTCGTAAAGTCACATCCCCACATGTACAGAAAAGTGTATAGAGTAAACGTAAATCCACATTCCCACATGTATAAAAAATATGTAGCTGAAACTTAAAGCCACCTCCCACGCGTGAAAAGTCAAAGATTGAGTATACGTAAAGTCACATCCCCACGTGTACAAAAAAGAGTATAGAGTAAACGTAAATCCACATTCCCACATGTGTAAAAAATGTGTAGCTGAAACTTAAAGCCACCTTCCCACATGTGTAAATGAGGATGCAGAATAGACTTCAAGCAACGTTCCCACACGTTTAAGGGAGGGTGTAGAACAGACTAAAGCCACGTTCCCACATGTGAGGTGCACGTTGCCTGTAAAAAAAACGTTCCCACGTGTATAAAGTACAACTGAGAAAACATTCGGGATCAATTACCAATTTTCGTCTTCCAAAATACATCGAAAGGGAATTTTTAATATTGTTATGTATTTATTTACTATTTAGATAAACACTATAACCCCAGTATTTAACAATTCTGTATCTAAAGCTGCCTTTATGGAATACCCATTGTATTCCAAAGCAGAACAACTGTGAAACGATATCCATTCGCACCGTGTCGCATAATAAGTCTAAAGCAATTGCAAAATGAAGCGTCATCGCGCTTCTGGGATCCCACATTCGATTCATCTCGTGGCCAACGATCCATTGCATACGGGCCTGATTAACTATCGACACACACACACCTGGCTGCACTACAATGCTCTCCTCATATCGTTAATCAGCGCGATGCTACACTCATTTCACCTCCAATAAATCCCCTGGATCCCGCATGAGTCTCTTCCACCCCATTTTCTTCTTTCCTTTCAATCCCGGTAATTTATCCGTTTGAAAATTTCGAAATGCAAGCAGCGATCAAAATAGCCCCCACCATTTTCTTCTAAAAAAAACCTCCACTTCAAAATAGCCGTAATTTTCTCATTCCATAATCCCAAATTTCCCCGTTAACGCGACACCTTAATTCCCCGATTAATTCCGAGCCGTGTAACGCGAACAAAAAAAATTTGCATTACAAAATTTTTTATCCTCCTTTGCGCAAAGTTCTCTGGCGAGGCGCCAGAGCAACAAATAGTGTGTATTCCACAGTCTGTTGGCACTGGGCACTGGTGGCACAAAGGTGGAGCAGTCTGACGGTGAATTCGAGAGTTTTGCCATTTTTCATCCCCGCTCGCTTTTGTCGCCACGTTTTTCTTTTTTAAACTCTCGAGGTATAAAACTCTTTTGTAACTCATAACGGAGGAATGTCAAAGCCTTTTGAGTACAGAAGCTGTCGAACGCGAGACATTTGTCAATTTTTAACGAACTTAGTCCGAGCTCCTCTGTCTTTCGGTCACCCGTTACAGTCACGCTTCGATCACGCGTCGATCCGAGAGCTGCCCCGTTCAAAAATGGATATCGACAGTATCGACGCTGTCATCCACACTGCTATACGAAGTAATGCATCTCCTGTGATTCGGCGGGCGCACCTGGCACAGACAGGGAAACGATTTTCCAGTGGCGATCAAATGAAACGTTATTAATCCGATGACCTACACGTGACATTTCGAGGGAATCCTTTCGGACCGATCTCTCTCTCTGACAGATTTTACGCTGCTTGTTTCCCTGGCGTTTGAATGGAGGACTAAGTGGATGAAAAGAGCGCGCGGGTAGTCAAGAAGAGTGCAAAACTGGGCAAAATTTTGAAAATCTGACGTAACTATGATAATGGACCGATTAAAAAATGAATCGAAAATGTGGAATAAAATGTTTTCGCCCTGGACTTCATCCCCGAGAAAATAATTATCAAAATCGTTGCACGCACGAATTTTGTATAACACTTTAATCATCTCTACGTCCCGTCATCGCGTTAGAATGATCCAAAGCTTCTTTTAGCGAAGATATAATCGAAAAAATATAACAACGACTCCGGTGAGCAAAAAATTAATCCCGTTTTTTAACCCCCCCCCCCCCCCGGGTGCACACGTTTTCAAAGTCAATTTTCTCCAACACGATGAGTTGTACGAAAAAAATTCATCCTACATTTTCGACTCGTTTTTGAACCCCGAACAAGATCCCGTGTAGTATCGCCGCGGGCGTCGTCGCGGTCCGTGTAAAACTGAAATGTTCTATAGAGGATTTTACGGGTTTCCAGCGAAACGTGCGAACGAGACCGCTGCGAAAGAGCAGGTGGCCCGGCCCTCTCTTTTTCGCGTGGCTGATGAAATACGACGAGCAATAAAACGGGAGGGAAGAAAGACGCGGTGAGAAAACACTAGGGTCCGCCGCGTAAAATTAATTTTACGCCGTCTACGTGGCTTTGCAAGCAAATGCACGCGGGTGTTAACAGGGGCGGGGTTGAAATTGAATTTGGTAGGCGCTCGTGCCGCCGTTGGTAGCATGATACTCGTTCAGCCAGTAAATTAAAACCGTCTTGTTTCCTTTGCGCGGCGGCTTATCGTTATCATCGATGGGAAAGCGAGGAGGCGTCCCGAGGTGCGATCGATTTTTCCAGCAGCGTCAACCGCGGCCTCCCTTGACTTCCCCATTTGAGACCCGCGAAGGGCACAGATCTCGTGGAAGTAAAAGAGAAATGGCTGGGTAAAGGAAAGTTTGCTGTCCTCCTTTTAGGTGGAAAAGAAGAAAGAATGGGGGCAAGTGCGCATTGCAAAGGTACGAAAGTTATTTCAGAACCTGGCGGACAAATGAAAGCTTCGCGTGATCCCAGCTTCGCTCCGTTGGTCGTCCTTTAAAAAAACGTTAATGCGAATGCAGTTAAACTCACGGGCGATTGAAATATTTCGTGTTCATCAGGGAGACTTGTGAATCACGCTCGCCCAGCTCGGGGAACGATTATAATTTCTAGGTCGCGGCGGTGAAACAGATCAAAGGAAATTGTTTTACAGACGGGGTTAGTCTTGGAGGGGGAAATAATGGGACTGCAGGGGGAGCAGTTAGCGGTGGCAAATTTTGATTTGGAGATACTTGATTTTTTGTAGCGAAACAAAGGAGTTACTTTAATTTACTTATTTATTTATACATACACGAAAATCCTTCGGTAAATAAAGAATAGAGAAAACCAGTAGAAGACTAATACATAAAAGTAGAAGTAGAAAAATGAACAAAAGAAAGGAAGAAATAGTGCCAAGATAGAAAATAAGCAAAAAGAGTAAAATACAATGTCAGTAAACAGAAGTTAACGAGAATCGTTAATAATTTAGGGGTGTTACTTAAAAATTTTCAGATCTTCTTGGGTAATTTTTAAGCCATGCAATGTTGAGCGTCTCAAGTAACAAAATTTTTTATCATAAAGAAAGAAAGGGAGTTAAGGGAGTACATAAATTTAAAATTTGTTTTCTCAGGTAATTTTTCAGTGAAATATCTGGTTATTTTTAGAGGTAGTAATAAAATAGAAAAATATTATAACGATGGGTATTATTCTGTATAAATAATTAATGTGAATTTAATTATTTAGGCTATAGTATCAGACAGAGATATTAAAATATAAATTACAAGCAAATTTTAAATCTTGTAAAAGAAGGTTCGAAAATGTACTTATGTACTTTTACATATTTCGCCCCCTCCAAGAAACGCTCCTGAATTCGCCTCTGATTCAATTTTTATAAATCAAAAATGACCAAAGGCATTCGCCACCACGTTGCATGCAGCATATTAAAATCACCCGCCAACCCCTACCGAGACTGCGGTCGCCGTTTCGTTGAGGGAAATTATCGAGAAGGTTAAACCTTCAGCGGGCTGTCAGGGGAATATTAATTACAGCCAAGGGCACGCGGCCTTTTGTACGAATGCACGGATTGCAAGTCATTTATCAACAATTACGGGGCGATTCGGAGCGAGCCCCGTGTCAGTTTCGACGGTAACCGGCGTCGAATCGCGGCGGCGATCGCCGAGACGACGGCGGCTCCCTTTCACCCCCCACGAATTATCCGCGCGCGCGGGGTCGCCATTTTCAATTCGACGACCTTCAAATCGAATCGACCGCCGTAACGAACAACGCTGGTCTCTTCGAGGCAGGCTTTCTCGCTATTGAAGCGATCACTTTGTCTGTTTCGGTTCACGTAAAATTGAAATTTAAAAATATTCAGTTTTTTAGTACAAATTTAATGAAGATTAGTTTACAAAAATAAGCAATTCTTCCTTGAGCCAGGGAGAGGGCAAGTGGGGCGGGGAGGGGGAGCTGAAATTTAAAATGGAAATTTAAAAAAAATTCACTTTTTTTGTCTAAATTTAATAAAGATTTATTTTTTAAAAATAAGCACTTTTTTCTCCAGCTAGGAGGGGGCAACTGACCCCCTTGCTCCACTCCCCCCCCCCCCCCGGCTTGGGAAAATTTACTTATTTATAAAAAATCTTCAATAAGTTTGTACTAAAAAAGTGAACGTTTTTAAATTTCAATTTTAAATTTCTAATTAAACTGACGCTACAAATAGAATATTACAAAGTTTAATTTTGTTTTTCGATTAGTATATTTTTTCCTTACCGTCACTGCTTCTCAAAATTCCCTCCCCTCGGAAAAAAATCCGCAGACGCCCTTGCATAATGATAGATGTGTACTTTGCTGCGCTTCGAGGTAATGGAATTGGTTATTACGTCGCTTTTTAAAGAAATTTGTAGGGCAGGATTGTGAAGGTGGGGGAAATTAGTGGAAAGTTGAATATTGGGGTTGTATGTAGAGCAGAATTAATGGCGTGTGAGGGTGCTTGAGGTAGAAGGGGACGCTACCAATGGCATTATCTACATTCTACACTATCTAACTGAACCTTGGGTGTCTCCCTTCGCAGAAAAATTGAAAATGTCTCGAAAAACTTGACTGTAAAGGAGAAGATGATACTGGATGCAGATGGTGCTGCATCCAGGAGATATTGGAGGAATCTGCGATACCGATTTAGGGGTGTTTAAGCGTGCACCAGCTCGGCCATCGAGAAATTGATTTATGGCGAAGTCGTTTTCAAGGATCCACGTAGAAAAGAAAAACGTATGAATATGCCCGTGACCTGGAAGTAATGGCCGGCTCAGCAATTTGTACACGATTTTTTACTTCCTGGAGCTTGACGCCACGTTCTAATTAGATGTCGCGCACCGACAAAATAGTTGTCGTCCGACCAACCGACCAACGCGACTATAAACAAACAAAAGATTTTCTACGGGCTTGTCCAAATTAGCAAAGCGTGCGAGGCGGTTTTGTTTGAATTTCAAACCAGTTTTTTTTTTATCGTATCTCACGCATGGTATCGCAAAAAGCAATGGATAATTTCGACAAACTAACCGCAAAAACGGTTGCAAATAGTACTCTACAGCCGGTTATACATGGACACTGTCGCATTTAATCTGGGCGTGGCGTTACGCTGACAAATCGTCGCCGGAAGTTGTCTTTTAATACGCGAAGAACGCATGGACACCACGGGAAACTGCCACTTGAGACGCCGATAATTTTTAAATTCACGATATTTAATCAATTTCGCTCTTGTTTTACATTGCAAAACTTTGGAACGAAGTCTGGTGAAATTTTAGATTTTTGTGTTTGACAGGTCTTTATAGAAATTTTTCTAGAATTTTACTGATTTTTTAAAAGATTCCTTAAATTTTTTAGGTATTCTAATTAGTTTTTCAATATTTCACAGAAATTTGTCAAAAACTTCAGCTTTCTAAATTTCACAGAAATCTGTAAAAAAATTCAATTTTAAAAATTTCCCAGAAATCTGTCAAAAATTTAAATTTTCCAAACTTCACAGAATTCGATGAAAAATGTCAATTTTCCAAATTTCACAGAATACAAAAATCTGTGAAAAAATTTCAGCTTTTCAAATTTCACAGGCGACACAGAAATCTATCAAAAGCTTTCAAAATTTCCCAGAAGACAGAAATCTGGTGAAAGCTTCAGCTTTCTAAATTTCACAGAAATCTGTAAAAATTTAAATTTTCCAAATTTCACAGAAATCTGTCAAAAATTTAAATTTTCCAAATTTCACAGAATCTGTAAAAAATTTAAATTTTCCAAATTTCACAGAATTCGATGAAAAATGTCAATTTTTCAAATTTCACAGAAACCTGTGAAAAATGTCAACTTTCCAAATTTCACAGAAATCTGTGAAAAATGTCAATTTTTCAAATTTCACAGAAACCTGTGAAAAATGTCGACTTTCCAAATTTCACAGAAATCTGTGAAAAATGTCAACTTTCCAAATTTCACAGAAATCTGTGAAAAATGTCAATTTTTCAAATTTCACAGAAACCTGTGAAAAATGTCAACTTTCCAAATTTCACAGAAATCTGTGAAAAATGTCAATTTTCCAAATTTCACAGAAATCTGTGAAAAATGTCAATTTTCCAAATTTCACAGGAATCTGTGAAAAATTTCACAGAAATCTGTCAAAAATTTAAATTTTCCACATTTCACAGAATTCGATGAAAAATGTCAATTTTCCAAATTTCACAGAAATCTGTGAAAAATGTCAATTTTCCAAATTTCACAGGAATCTGTGAAAAATTTCAATTTTCCAAATTTCACAGAAATCTGTCAAAAATTTAAATTTTCCACATTTCACAGAATTCGATGAAAAATGTCAATTTTCCAAATTTCACAGAAACCTGTGAACAATTTCAATTTTCCAAATTTCACAGAAACCTGTGAAAATTTTCAATTTTCCAAATTTCACAAAATACAGAAATCTGTGAAAGAATTTCAGCTTTTCAAATTTCACAGAAGACACAGAAATCTGTCAAAAGCTTTCAAAATTTCCCAGAAGACAGAAATCTGTTAAAAGCTCCAGCTTTCGAAATTTCACAGAAATCTGTCAAAAGCTTGAGTGTTTCCTTTCTCGGATTTTCGCAGAAACGCGGTGGTGAAATGTGATCGAAGGAATTGTCGTAGGAATTGCAAAGACCGATACCTATGTGGAGGAAGGGGCACGTACCATCATCAGTTTCTCGAATTCCTCCTCGATCACGGTGCCGTTGTAGTATCGATACGAGGATTTCGTGTCGGGATAATAAAATCCCCGTTTGCAGACGCATCGATAGCTTCCGCGACGGAATCCCAGTCCTGAAATGGCGATACACTGAAACCGGAAGCGACGATTATGCCTCTACACAGGAAACGATCGACATAGTAAATGAATTTACAGAAACTCAGTCTACATAAAGTTACTATCAAAGAGAACTCGATTCTTCATTGGCGAAACAACAATTTCGACAAACGGAAGGTCGCGGGTAGCTTTAATGAGAAAAAGGGTAATTTGAAAAGAGAAAAAGTAAAATTTTAAAGGCTAGAAAATTAGAAAATAATCCCAGGTTCGAAACTGCATTGGTATTTTTCTTTTTTCATCTACAATATGACCCAATTTTTTGGTGAAATTGATATTGATAACAAGTTCGGAAGTTAATTTAGAAGCTGCGATACTGTGTGATTGAGTAATTTATTGCTAAATAGGAAGGTACTGCAGAATTTGAAAGAGAATTATGTTTTTGGGCACTCACCTCGGTTGTTCTTTTCTTGCATTTGTCACTGGCTGCAAAAATGTTGAGCTGTGTAGATCCTGGTGGCAGGGGACACTGATCTATGTCCAGTCTGCGTAAATCTATGTCTATGCCGCTTGTCCCTCTGAAACAAAGAATTCTTTCATATCAGTAAAATGTAATATTGTACGTCGAGCAATAGTTGAACAGTAATAAATACTTGAGAATATTTCATAGAAACCACTTATAATGTTACAAACCCTAGTACACCCCTATTTTATTCCAAAATATGTCTATAACTTTATTTATTGCCTCAGTCAAATATAATTATCCAATTTAAATAATTTGTTCTAAATATTAATAGAATATTCCTAGTGCAATAATTCATCAATTAGTTAATCTGAACACATACACGATGAATATTGACCGAGAAATTGTACGAAATCCAAATTGCAGATATCAAAGGTCTCTGCATCAAATACTGAAACTCAAACACTATATTTTTGTTATCCAAACCATGCAAACACATATATCCACGTTACGAAGTGTCAACAAATTCGTCTGCAATATGTATATTAAATTATGGAAACAAGATAGCTAACATCGATGATACCACCAATACCAACTAACACTTCCATTCGACAAATTTGTTCACGTGCTGTTCGTGACTCGACGCAATGGGGCATCATTATAGTGAGCCATGGTAGTTTTATGGAACAACACTCGCTAATGAGGCCATCGGCTATACCTACAATGGCGGCAAGCATAATTAATCATAGGATACCGATATTGAGAAGAACGTGTTTTCAGTGGAACACGCGGCTCTTATCGAGTATTTTGCTGAGAAATCGATTGAACATGGTCTGGCGCATAAATACTGAGAAACTGGGAAGAGAAGTCGACTTCAGAGAGGTTTCATTAGATAATTAGGTAAATAGTTAAAGATCTGTAAATATGAGTTCAGAATTTTTTATTAAAATTGACTTTAGGTAGTTAAATAGGGTATAGGGGAAATTATAGGCAGAGCGATGCGAATTGGCTGCTCAAGCCCCCCACCACATCCCTCTGTCAACCATATTGCTCCCCCCCACCGTGCCGATCGACGACCTCCCCAGCGACATCTATGGTCTCTTGCAGAAGTCAAAAGGGATCCATGATATGGGACCCCTAAAGTGTTTAAAATATTTTGAACTTCAATTAAAGAAATTGTTTTCAAAACAAGTAACTTTTACTACACACAATGACTAGTAACAAGAATCTCGTTTGAAAACACACAAACTTAAAATTTATCTTTAATTGTGGACGATTAAAAAAGATTGTATCAATTTCAAAGACTCAAAAATGAAAAACACGTTCCCAAATTTCAAACAGGCAACGAAGTCAACGTGAAATAAAAATTCGAAAAAGAATATCCATAGATCAACTTCAAACGTATTTAAAATCCCTCAAAAATCCAATTTTGGCTCTGCGGACTGGCACAGAGGATAATAACAATGAACAGCCATACCTAAGAAAACCAATATACGATTTTATTCCCCTTCGCAAACTGTGACGCAACAAAGACAACTTCCCAGCATCCGCTCTCAAATTCCCTTACTGTTGCAGCCAGGCATTCATCATCCCCGGTTCAGTTTGCTTGACCTAGTCGCTGCATTACTGTTTTAGGAGCAGGCAGGAGTCTGCACCGGAAGAGAGCAGGGTAACACAGCTTTATTGCATAATAAATTGATGGGCCGATCGATAGCTTTACGTGTGCCATCCTTCAGCGTTCGACACTGTCGCCCATTATGCTGGCCGCGCCGGCGAATTTCGACGCGGGTAACGCCGTTCTCACGGGAGTATGAATTTCAGCCAATTACGGGGCTGCCTTGGCTCTATCGGACAGGAATAATGCGGCCACTTTGATCTTCCGGTGCCCCTTGCCCGCTTCGAGGCTGCTTTCCCGATAGCTACGGGAAACTGTACAGTGATCGTAATTCTTATTATTTAATCTCCTGTTAGTGTCTTCGTTGTGGTCGTTTCTGTGGTTAGTGAGACTGTAGGGAACGCTGATATAGTCCGGTGGGGAATAATTGGCTGCTCAGGGACGGCTTACTCTGTTCCCCCACCGGGAGATGTAGGAGGCGGGGAGCGAGGCGGTGGGAGTGGCTTGATGGTGAGGTGGGGATAGGAAAACTGTAGTGGCACGAATTTTGGGAAGTTAGTTGGTTGTAGTGAAAGTTTTAATACTTTTAAGTTCTTCTATATGCAGATATTAGGCTGTATGTATTTATATTTCAAACTTATATGCCTCGAGTTGTAGAACTCCAAGTTTCTATATTCTAAATTTTATTATTTTCAACGTTCGATATTTTCCCACACTTCAAATTCCTATATTCCAAGTTTCTACACTCCAAGTTTTAATATACTAAGTTCCAACACTTCGAATTCATATATTGCAAATTTCTATCAACTTCAAAATCCTATATTCCAAGTTCCTACATCACAAAATTTCTATATCCCTATTTCCCAAAATAGGAAATACTTCAAAATCCTAGATTTCAAATTCCCACACCTCAAAATCCTATATTCCAAATTTCTACACTTAAAATTTCAATATTCCAAGTCCCTACGTCCCTAATTTCTATACCAATCCCAAGTTCATACACTTCAAAACCCTATATCCCAAGTTCGTACACTTCAAAATCCTATATCCCCAGTTTTTATACTTCAGAATCTTATATTCCAAGTTCCGACATTCAAAATTTCTATATCCGAAGTCCCCACACTTCAAATTCCCATCTCCCAAGTTCCTAAACTTCAAAATCCTGTATTACAAATTTCTACACTTCAAAATCCAATATTCCAAGTTCGTACACTTCAAATTTCTATATTCCAAGTCCCTACGCCCCAAATTTCTGTACCTATCCCAAGTTCATACACTTCAAAATCCTAGATTCCAAATTCCCACACTTCAAAATCCTATATTCTAAATTTCCACACTTCAAATTCCTGCCTCCCAAGTACCTACACTTCAAAATCTTATATTCCAAGTTCCTACATCCTAAATTTCTATATCCGAAGTCCCCACACTTCAAATTCCCACCTCCCAAGTTCCTAAACTTCAAAATCCTATATTACAAATTTCTACACTTCAAAATCCAATATTCCAAGTTCGTACACTTCAAATTTCTATATTCCAAGTCCCTACGCCCCAAATTTCTGTACCTATCCCAAGTTCATACACTTCAAAATCCTAGATTCCAAATTCCCACACTTCAAAATCCTATATTCTAAATTTCCACACTTCAAATTCCTGCCTCCCAAGTACCTACACTTCAAAATCTTATATTCCAAGTTCCTACATCCTAAATTTCTATATCCGAAGTCCCCACACTTCAAATTCCCACCTCCCAAGTTCCTAAACTTCAAAATCCTATATTACAAATTTCTACACTTCAAAATCCAATATTCCAAGTTCGTACACTTCAAATTTCTATATTCCAAGTCCCTACGCCCCAAATTTCTGTACCTATCCCAAGTTCATACACTTCAAAATCCTAGATTCCAAATTCCCACACTTCAAAATCCTATATTCTAAGTTTCCACACTTCAAATTCCTATCTCCCAAGCTCCTACACTTCAAATTCCTATCTTCCAAGCTCATCGCGTTCCACATTCGAATACTTCACAGTTCTACATCCAAAACTTTTGCACCCTAAATTTCTACATCTCGACCTCCTACAGTGCATATCCCTGTATTCTACCATGCCATAGATAGAATGTCGAAATTCATACACTCCAAGTTCCAACACTCAAAACTACAATACCCCAATTTATATGCTGAAATATAATACACCCCAAGTACCTGCACTTCATGGTCCTATACCCCAAGTTCATACCCTACAAACTCCCATCCTCCAGGTTCCTACTTCCCAAGTCTCTAACCTCAAATAATCCCACACAGGAGATAATTCCTTCGATTTTCAGCCCCGTTCAATATCCCCCCACCAGAGCAGCCTTTCACTTGCGATTCGTTTCATAGAACGTAGCCAGCAACAGCCACGGCAATTATCGAAACTGCGCCAGCCTCTGGGAAGGTTCCTGGGCGAAGCGGAAGGATAATCGAGCTCAAACGGGCGATTTAAATCGCGGCAATTATCCAGAAAATACGTCGAATGAATAGAAGAGAAAAGGGGCAGTAGATCGCTGAAAAATTTTGCGCGGAGGGGGTTTGGTGCACTCTCCACGCTATTAAGAGGAGATCGCTCGGCGATAATGTCAAAGCAATTTCATTAGGAGGCGACTGAACATTGCTCCAAGCCCTTGCGGGAGGCCCGGGTACCACTGCTAATGGATGCTCAAGAAAATAAATTGCTCTTTTGTGTGGCGCAAGACCTGGCATTCTTTTCTTTGCAACCCAGGCGAAAGTGAAAGCGAAACTCTGTAATGTACTTTCCTCTTTGTTCGGTTCTCGAAGGGGCCATTGAGCGATATAGTCACTTGCTGAACATTTATGAAGTTTCTTAGAATTTCTGCTGACACACGTACGTATAGATAATTATATTCTGATAATTAGGGGCTGTATGAAGTTCGAGCCGTTGATTTGGCTAAAATTTGGCATACGTGCAGTAAAAATTTCGCGACTTGTATGTACAGTGGGGGACAAAAGTATTTAGACACCATTCAAAACAGAATACTTTTTTTAAAATTGGTCCAAGCGACTTAAATTTTTTTTTTGAGAAGATAGAAGGATTAATTTACTACTTAGACGAAGTGATTCGTCGTTTTGAAAAAAATTACAATTGTTGGAAATAGCGAAGAAAATAGTGAATATCGTTTCTTCAACTTTTTATTTGTACCTGTAATGAAAATTTATAAAATACCTTTTGTAGATTTAAGTGAGTTGTAGAGATACTGAAAATTTCATCGAAATCGTTACATTATTGTATAGATTGAGTACTAATTGTTTGCAGAATTTGAAGCAAATGGATAACTTTTTGAACTGATTATTCGGTTTCATGATGGGATTTGCACAGATGTGTATATAATTACGAATGCAACATATAAAATGGTGCTTCATTAATGTAACTACAGATCCGCAGGAATCTCCGTTGCAGTTCCAACATTTGCATCAGAATATTTCGAGCACTTCATTCTAGAAATTCAATTAACAATTGCTTAATGACCAGCCAGGCTTCGCAGTAGTATTTAACGAAGCTATTCGATCCATGGCGCACCGGAATACCCCCGTCTCTTCGCGAGATGTAATTTCGACGTATTCGCGTAATGCCACTCGAAGAAGCGAAAATAACAAAAGGAATTATTTGCAACCGCGGCTGAAGGTAAAATATTCACCGTGTAGAATGGGGAAAAGGAATGGAAAATGGCGGTTGGAAGGTATACCGCTAAGCTTCCACCCTGCATCTATTTTAGAACCTGGTGGTCTTAAAGTAGAACGCAAAAAATAATGAATTGAGAAGCTGCTCGAATATCTCTAAGGAACATCTATTTAAATATCAATTAATTATTTTGATGTAAGTAGGACTTAATGTAAATGTTGAAAAATGTATTTCAGAAAAGGAGGGTTACTGTTAAAGATCGAGCCACTTGAATTCCACTTCAATTTCTTCTTCTGAGATCATTCTTTTTTGCTTTTGGCTTCGACGAGCACAATTCGTCGAATAATTCTCCAAATCTGTGATTCAAGACACCACATTCCATCTACCTACACACCATATCTTAGATTCATAATAACCTCCAAATTTTTATATATCAAGTTTACACACTCCAAATTTCTATATTTCAAGTTTCTATATTTCAAAGTTTTATATCTCAATTTCCTTCACTCCGAATTTTTATATTTCAAGTTCCTACCCTCCAAATTTTTATATTTCAAGTTCCTACCCTCCAATTTTTTTTAACTAAAACTGACACCACCTAAATTTCTACATTTCAAATTCCAAGGTGTCAAATTTTCACCCTCCAGATATCTATATCTCTTGTACATACATTTCAAATTTTTCCACCTTTCAAATTTCTATATTTCAATTTCTTACCCTCCAAATTTTTATATCTAAAGCTTACACACTCAAAAATTATATATTTCAAGTTTCTATATTTCAAATTTTTATATCTCAAGTTCCTTCACTCCGGATTTTTATATTTCAAGTTCCTACCCTCCAATTTTTTTTAACTAAAACTGACACCACCTAAATTTCTACATTTCAAATTCCAAGGTGTCAAATTTTCACCCTCCAGATATCTATATCTCTTGTACATACATTTCAAATTTTTCCACCTTTCAAATTTCTATATTTCAATTTCTTACCCTCCAAATTTTTATATCTAAAGCTTACACACTCAAAAATTATATATTTCAAGTTTCTATATTTCAAATTTTTATATCTCAAGTTCCTTCACTCCGGATTTTTATATTTCAAGTTCCTAACCTCCAAATATCTATATTTCAAGTTCCTACCCTCCAATTTTTTTTAACTAAAACTTACACCACCTAAATTTCTGTATTTCAAATTCCTATGTCCCAAATTTTCACCCTCCAAATATCTATATCTCAAGTTCATACATTTCAAATTTATATATCTCAAGTTCCTTCGCTTCAACTTTTTATATCAAGCTTCCAGCTTCCAAATTTCTATATCACAAGTTCCCTCAAATTCCTATTCCTGAAACTCCTCCATCCCAAATTTAGGACATGGTTGATAGTGGAACCACTCGAATTCTACTTCAACCTTCCACTTCAGACTCTTTCGTTTCAACCACTTCCTCTTGTCCTCGATGACCCTAATTGTTAAAAATTGGCTATATTTTTGAAGAAAGAAACGAAGCTATCGTTCTTCCTAGGTTAGAGAAATAACCAATTCGGCGCAGCCCGGTTAATGCGACGTTAACGATCGCATTTTTCAAGCGCACGTCAAAACGGAAACGGAACTGCAGTTTATGTATTCGCGTCTCGCGAACGAGAAATCCTCACGGCCGTATACTAGCCGATGGAAAGAACGAATAATGGCATTTCCGTGGCAACGATAACATCGTAAATCTCCCTGTTTGATTTATATTCCCTATAAAAAAAAATATGCAGGGCAAACGATGTCTCTTTCGATTCTTGTCGTCGCTGCTGGAACGCCTCTGATCGAAGATTTACGATTTAATCGCAGCATCTTCTCCCCTTCTGCTTCCCACTTGTTCACTTTACAATATCTTCAACCCCCTCCCCTTATTTCAAATTGGTGTGCACAGTTCCATTGATCCTTTAAAATCATTTTAAAAATGCAATTATTTTTGTGAAAAAGTAGATATTCACTATTATTAATGACAGATTAGTTTATTATTTTATTTTTAATAAATGTATTCAGTGGTTCAATAACAAAAATTTAAGGGAGGGTCCTTTGATATGTTTGAGTTTTGTTTAAATATTGAGAAATCATGGACTTTAGGTACTTGCATATTTTGAAACGCCCTGTACACTTTCAACTCCCAAAATCTTTTCGCGTCTAACATGTTGCAGATAATGTTCAATAGAACCTATTCATCCAAATAAAACTGCTTTCTATCCCCAATACAGTCTGGAATTCGGAAAACAGCTTCAAGTGCAACTTTTGAGACGCCCTGTACCCTCTCAGTTTTGTAGAGTAACGTTTACCGGTGTAATCGTCGCGTAGAATGCTTATCAGGGACCGTCCCGCGATCTCAACTGGGACAAGTTCACAGTTCTCGAAGAGGAAACACGAGAAATGCCAATAATTCAAGGAGGAACTTGCCAGTGTTCTCGAAGGCCTTTATAACCCGCGTCAATCTGCACGAAACCACTTGTGATTAGAAGCGTTCCTCAGCGATGGGATGAAGCCTGACACCCACTCGAAAATCTGAATCAATTTTACATCCTTCGAGTTATACAGGCTGTTCCAGCCTACCCCTACTAATCAATTGAGCTTCGTGCCTACAGTTTTGAAACGTCCTATACACGAGTTATAAAAAATGCTCGATTTAGTGATTCCATAAGACTTCTGCCAATTTTACAAATTGATTGATCAGTGAATAAATGCGGTTCGTGCGTCACAAATAAATTTTTACATCCGTTCCCAAGATCACTCTATCTCGAATTGCTCATCAGTGGATAGCATTTTATCGCGTTCGAACGCGTCCCGCGAAACGGTTGATCCCATCGCTGGCGTTTATCTTCTGGCTGAGGGCGCGCCAGGCAACTCCCGTTCAGCAGTGGAGCAGAGGGGCTAATCTGACGAAAATTTTTCATATCTGCTCGCGACTGGCGTTCGAAGGAAACAAGGGAAGATCTCTCGATACGATTTCGGCTCCTCTCACACGCCATGACACACGGCGATATTTCATAAAATCCTTTCACCGAGAGGATCTTCCGCGTGAAATCAGACCTATTCCAAAGAGTACCATTTCCACGGAACCTTTGTTCGTCGATCATTCGTTATCAAAGTCGATTTCTCACTGCCAGCCCCTATCTTTTCGAGTCCCAAATGTCTCAAATTTCAATATCCCATTCTACCAAAAATTAGTGCCATTATTTTGCAGAGAAGAGCGTGCAAATTGTAGAATTGGAATAATGGTAATTTTAATTTAATTCTAGTTTGACCTCTCCTTTTTTTTCTGCCGCCAAGAGGTTTAACCCCAAAGGGATTGCAGACTGTACGGCTCAACAGGATTTATTTTCCCGCTGCAGAATGGCGACAAAGGGTGATTCTTCCTAGCGAGATTAAATTCGATAAATTCCAGCTCTGCACGCACAGCCAGCGCCAGCAACAGTGATCAAGAAGAAACGCAATAATGGATAAGCCATCGGTGTGTCGGGAACAGAGTCCAATCGGCCAACCCCGCGACTGAATGGGACCACTCGATTCCATGGCAGCGATGTTTCAGTGACTCGATTGAAACAGGAGAGGCGCGAACCAGCTGTTCCGTTCCTGGCTCGTCCTTTAATTATTCCGCGCCCCCTCCATTAGCGACGGAGACTTGTCCCCTATTCACGAATTATTAGAAAACAATGGACTCTGTCGGGGAAAGTTGGACCTCCAGAAACATCCCGATTCGATTTCGGGGGCCCCGCAGAGATGTCGCGAAACCATCGTGTTTCAAAGCTGTTGATTTAATGGAGCGAATTGGCGAAGTTTTCGACATCGACAGGTTTCAAGTCTCCTGGTACGAGGCAGTGCGAATTGCGGTATATATATGGGTTGAAACATTGGGTACCGTGGGAGTACGTGCTTCTGAAAATTGTCCCTTGTATTTTGCTCCGAAGTTTCGGGTTTATGCAATATGTCCATTTTTTATTAAAAAAAAAAATAATAGAATATAAAGTTAAATATTCGCTGGATTTAACAATTGCAATCCCTTTGTCGACCAAATACCAGTCGAAAATGTAGAAAGAATTTTTTTCCTACGACGCTTCGTTCCAGAGTAAATCGACTTTGGAGTTGGCTGCGCAAAAGCGCTGAAGTGCGTTTTCTGCGCACCGTTTTTGAACTCGTTTTTTCTCAGAAACGAGTAATCGTACGCGAAAACTTCATACCACATTTTCGACGTAGTTTTTCGTAGAGAATCCTTCTACGGTGTCGGATTTTCGAAAAACGGGAAGAGAAGCAAACTTGTTGCGAATTAATTCACACATCTTCAAGTGGTTCTTTCAAAAAAGGGAAAATTCAGCTTCTGAAGCTCTAATTAAGTCGATTGCCTCCGTTTTGTACCAATTCCTACCATTTTTTTTTCTAGAGTGTGGGATTTTGGCGCCGAGCCGTGAAGAATCGCTAGGGAACGGATCGACGTCCGAAATTCTCGTGAATGCAGAATCGATACAGGCGTCGAACTGCGGTGAGCACGGTAAACCGGGGGCTACAGGGAGCGAGCATCAAGTATGTTAATTCGCGTCGTTCAGGCAGACCGCCAATCGGTGTGCGAATCATTAAACTTCGCCGATAATGGCCGGAGTAACACTTACACGCCAGTGAAATGTGAGGACCGAAATTCGACGCCAATGCGCGCCCACGATACGATCGAATTCCCGCGTCCAATCCAATTTTCTTTCGTGCCCCTCCCTTTGTTTCTCCCTTCGTTCACCAAAAGGGATACCCGACATACGTGAGACACAAAAAACCATTCTACAAAAAGGAATTCACGTTAAAATGAACTCGGAAGCATTCAGCTCGGCTGGTCAAGCTTGCAGCTTTAATTTAGAGAAGAACACTACACCATCGCCGACCATTCAGACAATTAAAAAAAAAGGTTAATTTTTTACCATCGTGGAACGAAATAATATTTCTTTATTGGGATGAATAAATATGTACCTTGGTTTCTATATTTTGATAGATCATTTCGTTGAAGTATAACAAATTTTAAATTTTTAACAAAGCCTTTAGGAATGAATTTACTTTTTCCTCCTTTGTTTTAAACCAGTAGAAAAAGTTTCCAAGCGTGAATACCAGTGAAAACCTCTTTCCGGAACAGAATTAATAATACATTCTACCCCTCCCTGATTTTGTCCGCTTTAATTTCATCCCCCACCCCACCCCCCGTCCTCCGCAAACATTTGCATCCAAGGGTTAAGCAAGCCCGGCAATTATATCTCAATCTCGCTCCAAAACAAATCAACCACGCTGTAAATGGAAAAACAAGTTCCTCGAGGGAGAATTAATCTACCCCCTCCCCTGCCCCCCGAGCAGCAATTCGCGGACGTCATTTGCACACGGCTCGGATTCGCGGATTTTAAATAGCGGAGACCCATTACGGTCGCGTTTAACTAGAAAGGCACGCGGATTCCTTGCCGTTCATTAAAAGTCGTTAATTAAAGCGTCGACGATCCCTTCCTCGGTTTTTCGACACCCTCCCGCCTCCTCCTCCAATTTCGCCCACTCCCTCTTCTTCCTTGCTCGGAGACTCTGTCTGGCGCGCGTAGTAATACGTTCGCTCGAAATGGCCAAAGTGGCGCATTAATCGCCGAAAGTTACCCCCAGGAACAAGGAATTACACGGGGATGTTTCTCCCTAATGAGCCATTCGATTGTTTTAACCCGGAAGCGGGGTGGGGGCGAGGCGCTCCGAGCCTCTCTCGGCGAATTTCTCGTAATTCCTGAGGAATTTCGGCATTAGTACAGTATGAGGGGGTGGGTGGGAAGAGATTTTTATGTTTTCATGTGACCAAACGGATGGTTTGCAAGGGAGGTAGGAATGTTTGGGGTGGGAAATTTGTACTTCGAGTCACGTTTGATTACATTTGATTTTTTACCTGAATATACTTGTTGATATTTATTTGTGGGGTTGATTATATTTAAGGGCAGTTGAAGGTGTGGTTGGTGAAGGGGTAAGATGGAATTAATTCAATTAATATTGATACTTGAGTTTGATAGTCGCGGTGGTGATACTGGTTTGTTTCGAGCACTCGCTTGACAGTACAGGGTGTCCCAGAATTAATGGTACAATTGAGAAGGGGGTGGTTATACGTGAAAGCATAAGTCGAAAATATAGGATACATCTTTTCCTTCCAATAAAAATGTTACAATAGAAGTATGTATTTATTCATTCCTCCCTTCTCTTCAAATTTGAAGACCACTGCTGAGCAACTTCAATTAAATATTTGATGCACTTTAGGATTTCAAATTCTGGTGTCGGCGGCAACAAAAGATATTTACAGGTGGACCATGATAAAAAAATATTAAGAACCGCTGCTCTAAACCCTTTTAAAGACCTTATAAAAAACAACCACGTAAACATCACTTCCACCCCCTCCCCCACTTCCACCCTTAAAAATACAAAATTATAAGATGATAATTCTGAATTCGTATTTGAGGTTGCTTTCCACTGTTTAAACTGGGTCAAGCTATACAATAAGAAACAACAATTATCACCGTCCCCGTTTTTGAAGTTCTCTTCTGGCTCCTCGTTTCAGGAAGTCATCTCAAAAACAGGGCATGTCTGGGTTTGTTTTACGGGGAATCGAATAACTTGGGGAATCACGGCCACGTTTCGCAATAACGCGGCTGCTACGACCGACGAAGGAGTACCGCTCCTCGTATCGATTTCACGGCCCGATTACGTAGCAGCAGTTGCCGATTTTCCCACGGCTTTTCCCGGAAACGTGTAAGCCAACTGAGGTAATCGCAGCCACGATGAAAAGAACAGGCTAAGCGCGTCGCGAGAACCGAGTGCGAATCCTCTTGTCGCGTTATTCGTCGAGATTTCAGTTTCCACTCTGTCTCCTCGTCTCTGCCTTTAACAGGGTGGCAGTGAGTGGGGAGGAGGGAAGCTTCCTTTTTTAATAATTTCAGCTGCAGATTCGCTCGCATAAAGCGTCCTCGCAACAAAGATACCGAATTTCCTGCTGAACGTTCTGACGTGGATATTTGAGGTACAAAGAATGAGTCTGAGGGAGGGGGTGCAGCCAACAAGGTGGTAGTGTTTTTGGTTGAGGGACTCGATTGTGTAATGTGTAGTGTGGTTTGAGAAGATGGAAATTTTGGACGAGGTGGTGAGAGTGTACAGTGGTGGAGAAAGGAAATTCTAAATTTAAATTTTTTTACACGAATTTAACACTAGGTTCAGACCTCCCCCCCTCCACCCCCAAAAAATTGAAGTGTTTGAATTTTATTATTGATATAATTCTTTTTAATGGAACTATATTACCTACTTTTTTCACTGTTCACAATTTCAATTTTTTTTCGACCTCTACTGTATTTTATTTTGTGAAGGGTGGAAGGTAACAGTGTGCTACCACGTGCTTTGTGTTTTGGAATTAGCAGCATTGTGCATTCGAGTTATGAAAAACTGAACGGCATTGCCTCTAAGTAGTTCATACACAATATTGAAGTTCAAAACGTGCAACGAAACTTGCTGAATTTCGAACCAACACTTCGATTTGTATATATATACAGCTACTATTACAACCCTTTTATATTCCACCATATACTGTTAAATAAAGATAAATATTATAATAGAAACGGGGTACAGAAGTGGTGGTCGAAAAAAATTTGCAACCATTGAAACACCGACTCGTGGCGATCGGGAACGAAATCGTCGCGGTAAATAAATTTGCTCTCGGGAGGGGGGGGGGAGGCAACAACGAGCCCCCTCTTTACCCTTTGGAGGCCGAAGAAACTCGTATTTGGGACGCAGTGAATTGTGGCCAGGAGTTGTTGCCGCAGTTCTCGGGGGCCGATTAAAAGTTCGGCCGTGTTTGAGCAAGTTTCGAGATTTTCGCGATCCGCGACACGAGTCGGCGAAAAAGCTCGTCCACGTGAACGTATTGCGCGGCGCAAAAAGGTCTCGTGTGCTCCGCATGACCGGCGCCCAGCGCGACGGTGGGGGAGCCGATGTGGAGGGGGGTCGAACTTTTCGCTCAAACGTCACTCCCACGGATACTTTTTCTTTCGCCCGTTTAATTAAAAAGTTGCCAGCCAAAGAGTGGATAATTTCATTATAACTCGTTCAACTTCACGGGATCGATGTACGAGCATCCGTCCTCGGCACGTAACGGAATTAGCCGAATCGGGGTATTTTTTTTTTTTTTTTTTTTTTTTTTTTTTTATTTCCGCTTCGGTTTTCATCCTACCACGGGCAACATGCGAGTAGAGGGAGTTTTTTAGACTCTCGGGTATTGGGTTTGAATTCTATAAAGGGAAGCTGTTTCCTCGTTAAAAAATGAAGCGAAAACGTGCAGTGACGTTTTATCCTGTGAGCTTTCGATTCCGAGGAAATCAACTTTGAAATCGCTGCCCGTGCGCGCTATTCCTGATGTAGCTGCGGCGGCTATTAGATCGGGTCTTGATAAGTAACGGAACAGTTAGCGGAATTGGACTTCGATTTTTTTTTACTTTTTCGCTTTTGCGTTGAAAACGCGGGAATAGAGAGAGTTTTTAAATTTGTTGGATATTTAAAGTGGATTCTGTATAGGGGAGCTGATTCCTCGTTAAAAAATGGATCGAAACCGTTCAGTGAAGTTTTTTGATACGAGCTTCCGTTTTTTTTAGAAAATCAACTTTGAAATCGTTGCGCGCTCACGAATGTTCGTAAGTGTGGAAATATTATTATTTTATTATTAAACGTCTTTATTACTTCAGTAAAAGGCGAGGTGGAGCCACATCACAGTGTTATGGTAACTTTGAACTGCTTTTAGTACAGTTTCCAGCCAATTAGAAACCTTTTTCATGCATACCCGCGTCGCAGCCCGAAATTTCGAAGGTTCCCGGCCCCCGCGATCGTCTCTGATTCGTCAAACTCAATTTGCCCTGCGACAACGATGGGGAACTAGACCGGCAAATTATCAGTTAACAAAGTAAACGAGTTACAAGCGCGTAGAAGTGAGTTAAACAACTTTGATACGCAGGACGTAACGTGTACCTCATTAAAGTACAATAACGTTCCGCGCGGACGGCAACAGTGGCGCGTTTGCCGAGGGCGTGCGCTGCGCATCTGTGTTTAGGGCTGATTATCTCGAGAACGGTGCGTTGTACAAAAAAACTATACTCCACGTTTTCGATGTATTTTTGAACGCGGAATCAGGTGACGTTCGTCTTTTCCGCGAATCCCGCTCGCCTGACCCGATAATTCGCTAAAATGCGTCGACGAAGCTGGGGGGCAATAAATTTACTTGCGCTTCCGGCGCTCGAAGAGTCTCTTTCCCTAATAAAGCACCCTCGGACGAGAAGGGGCCTCGTGAAAGGCCGAATTACCGAGTTCCTGTTGAAATTTTCTCGGGACGCCCCCCCCCCCCCCTGCCGCTAGCATCTGTAACTCAATTAACAGGCGTGTCTCTCGAAACTTTGGGAAAGGCTTGTTCCGCTTCGCTTTGCGACGTGAACCAATTAACATCTCACTAAACGGGATTGAAGGGGGAGGGGGGGGGGGGAGAGGGATTGAAGGGAGAACTAGGATTTCCCCCGCGAAATATACGAAATACCTCTGAATGTATCACGAAGTCAACGAAACGAAATTTTCTCACTTAACCTCGAAGGAATTTTGGTACGTTATGATGTTCAAAACGGCACACCCTGTATATACACATGCGAGTCCTACATGCCATAAAGCTTATCTTAATACGGGATAATGTCTTAGATATCCTTAGATAAGTTAGTACCTTAACGACTAGAAAACAGTGATAATAAAGGCAAATATGTGGTCAATGAAGGTAATTCCAATAAAATGCTTAAATAATAAACTGAAGCACGCGTTTCACAAGATTAAAGTGAAATTTTTTTTTAGTGGGATTAACCATTCAGTTTATTTGTGATAGTAATTCTATTACGATAGACCACAGACAGGTAAACAACGGGGACGTTTAATAGATTCACTGAAGGCGCAGCGTGGCGTCGCGAACTTCATAAACGTGAAAGTAACATGACCGTAACAGCGCCATATTGTGCGCATAATAGGCGCGCAACGAGCGCAGTTTGGTAGGAAGCGTCCAGACCAGTGAAATCCGCCTGCCGTCTTAGTAGATCATTCTTACTGTTGGTTTATTGGGTCGAATGCGAGCTTTTATCGCGTCTACCGTAAAACTAAGCTCGTAGCGATATTAAAGGCGACTGGGACGAGCTTGGTTTCAGCGTACGCGCTCGAATATCTTCCTTAAGGCTCCTGACGGCTTGGACATCCAGGACGTAGTACTACGTGCTCCGACTCGGGAAAATGGACGCTGTTGATGTAGTGTTATGTGCATTAGGTTGTAAAAGGTGAAAGGTATTGACGTTCATAAGTTGGGAGGTGTGAACGCACTACTACGTGACTCAGGCTTTCGGAGTTTCGAGAGTCAGAGGTGGTTCATATGGTTTCAGATTGACGAGTTTGTTGCGACTGATTCTGTATTGTATTTTTTTGTTTGTCGAGGGTGAAGAGCATAGGGTTATGTGTTTCAGCTTGAATTTGGTAACAGTCAATTTGAAAATTTGAAAATTTGAAAATTTGAAAAATGAAAATTTGAAAAATGAAAATTTGAAAAATGAAAATTTGAAAAATGAAAATTTGAAAAATGAAAATTTGAAAAATGAAAATTTGAAAAATGAAAATTTGAAAAATGAAAATTTAAAACATGAAAATTTGAGAAATGAAAATTTGAAAAATGAAAATTTGAGAAATGAAAATTTGAAAAATGAAAATTTGAGAAATGAAAATTTGAAAAATGAAAATTAGAAAAATGAAAATTTGAAAAATGAAAATTTGAAAAATGAAAATTGGAAAAATAAAAATTTGAAAAATGAAAATTTGAAAAATGAAAATTTGAAAAATGAAAATTTGAAAAATTAAAAGATTGAAAATTTTTAAATTTTAAAATTATTAATGTAGTGCCAGCTTTGGGTTTTTTACTTGATATTCGTTGTTTATGTAGTAGTAGGTCACACGAAATATGCTAGGACTTCCCGATTACCGGAAATATTTGATCCGGGCTGGTCACAGCGCGGAACAGATCTTGTTATTATTTTTTATTAATGTAGTATTCAGAGACAAGAAGATTAATCAAATTTGACATTGAGTAGAAAGGAATATTAAGAAATTTGATAACCGGTACCCGTTTGTAATTTGTTTATCAACAAATACAAGCTGCATTGCATTTGCAAAACATTTTTATTCCACTGTTGTAACACGATAACGTATTACACTTGTGTTCCCATAACCACCGGTGCACACGTCTGGTTCAATGAAAAATCAAATTACAGGCCAAATAGATTCTCTCTGTTCCGAGGATGCAATCGTTAAATCAGTTATCGTCCTGGGAGACACTACTAGATTCGATTTTTAAATCCTGTAACCGACAGCTTTGACGCGATACCCTGTGCAGAGTTTAAAGCCACGTTCCCACGTGTAAAGAAATACACGTGCAAAAGATAGTTCATACATTTAAAATGCACGCATTCCTATAGAAAAATCGACATTCTACAATATGTGGAAAATATGATTTTCACCTTTCACACGTAAAAATGTAGTTGTAGGTGTATATTCCCAATTTCGTGTTTCACAAGTGAAAACATTACCTAGTGGCATTACCTGTGATATTCTATACCTCGTGTTTCACACGCGGGAACGTGGCTTTACCTACATTATTTCACATATCGAGTTTTACACGTGGGAACGTGGCTTTAGCTACATTATTTCACGCCTCGAGTTTTATACGTGGAAACGTGGCTTTAGCTACATTATTCTGCCTCTCGAGTTTTACACGTGGGAATGTGGCTTTAGCTACATTATTTCACCTCTCGAGTTTCACACGCGGGAACGTGGCTTTACCTACATTATTTCACATATCGAGTTTTACACGTGGGAACGTGGCTTTAGCTACATTATTTCACCTCTCGAGTTTTACACGTGGGAACGTGGCTTTAGCTACATTATTTCACCTCTCGAGTTTTACACGTGCGAACGTGGCTTTAGCTACATTATTCCGCCTCTCGATCTTTACACGTGGGAACGTGGCTTTAGCTACATTATTTCACCCGTCGAGTTTTACACGTGGGAACGTGGCTTAGCTACATTATTTCACCCCTCGAGTTTTACACGTGGGAACGTGGTTTTAGCTACATTATTCCACGCCACAAATTTCTCACGTGGAGACGTAGTTTTAACCCTACCCACACCGCAACTATATAACTGAAACAATCGTGGTAATGGTCCTATCACTCACAAGTCCACCCTATCCAAAATTCCCATCACAAATTACAACAGCGACTGGACCATCGCGCTAATAAACCCAAAGCTCAAGTTCAGCCCGTATCTCCGCGTCTATCAGCCCGCCGAGCCTCGATATCGCTGAACACAGTGGGCGTGGTTCAAATATTTGCCGACCGAAAGTCATTATTTGTTGTCGGTATCTTGATAATCGCCAGTCAACCCCGCAATAGACGAATGGGTTGCCGATGTCTTACCCAGCGATATGGATCCATTCGGAAATCCGACCGTCCCGTTAGGAAAACTGCACGCACATTCCAAGCGTCGCCAAGATGGTTATCCATCTTTTAGAAATAGATCCGCTTAAGGATTCAACTGTTCGCCGAAAAACCTGTACTCAAATTTCGTGTGTCGCCAAGATGCCTTTCCACGATATCCCGATTTCCCTAGCAGCCCTTTTTTTCCAAATTCCGAGTGTCGCCACGTTGGCTCCTCACAATATCCCCATTTCCCAAACTCCCCCTTTTCCAAATTCCTTAGGCTGCTTGCCTAGCCTTATCTCCCACCACTTAAGTAGGGCTCAGCTTAAATTCCGGTCTCAAACCGAGGGATGACTCAGTCCTAAACCTAAGGTCAACAACGTTACAACGTCATTCTGTAATTCGGAGTTGCCTCGACGACATCGGGGGCGTGGATTCGTCTTCAGAGTAACGACTCGTTTACAGATCGACAACGATGCACCGCGGAATTTGACGCGGTGCCGTATCTTCTGACAGCCGTCCGTTTTACGACGGCCGATAAAATTTCGACCCGATAAGCCGACAATAGGCGATTGATAACGATTGACACCGCGTCAGTTCGACGCAGGGATCGGTCGTGGTGGCCCGTGAAATCCGCTCGCCTCGCGCGAATAGGTGAATTAATCGTGATACACCGGAGAAGATTCGCGGGTCGAGGGAGCCTGCTGGAGGAATCAGTGGAGCAGCGCGGTCATTAATCAGGCGGAGGGATTTCTTTCCAATGAAAGTGGAAGGAAGTGTCGAAGGTGGTGTGTTTTACATCGATGGGTACGTATTTTCGATGTAAGCATGTTTGTATAAGTTTTATGAACATTTAAGTGATTTTGTTGACGTGTTAGTAATTCGTTGCTTAACTGTAATTGAAGAAATGGAACTGTGAAACATGTAATAATGTAGCAGGTAGTGATTATTAATATCATTCATATCATTGGAAGTGGTCTTGATATTTTCATTGGCGCTCAATGCTAATGATGTGCCATTTCAATATTATTGGGAAATGAGAATCCAAAATGAAATTTTAAACAGATTTAACTGAAAATATCGAAATATGTAAGCAGTGTTTCGTGGAAAGGAGAATTGAGAATTTAATTGAAGCCTGCGTTGGTTGTTAAATACTGGCTCTGTTGGCTTAGAAGTTGTATAAATGTTGACTTTTTTAAATTATTGTTAATGTAGGAGAGGATCCATTTTATTACCTGCTTTTATCTTTGAGAAACTGTGAAATGTGTGTTATCGGCTTAAGGCATTTAGCGTATTACGGAAATGTAATCAGAAAGCGATTAAAATGCCATAAACTGTCAGATATGGTAAATCAGTGAAAGAAAACTGTAATGGTCTATCATTTCGATATAGTTAGTATGCTCGTTTAGTAGATATCACAATGAAATTAAAGCATCAAATAAATATGGACACTGTCAAATTTAGACTACATTTTGGAGTCAATTAATTACAGATTAACACTAAAAGTATCATTAAAAGAAAGATAAAAAAATTTCAAAAATTTACTGTTGCTTTCTCAAAATTAAAGAAATTCTAAGTCACACTCTAAAAAAACGAATCGCAATTATTAGAAACTTGAAAAAAGTCTCAGAATCTTCTAAATTTACAGAATGCATTATACAAGTTGAATCACGAAGATAAACAATCCACTAAGCATCTGGTTCGCGTGGAACAACAATCGACCATCGGACCATCATTTTCCCAGGGAGATGCAAGAAAGGGAAGCGATTCAACGCTGAAAAAACGGAGAGAAAAAACGACCCAACGAGAAGCAGCCGTGCCTGAAGCAGAAAAAACATTGGTAAGAAGCTAGCGGACGCTTGGAGATTCAACGGGTCGGTGGAAAATCGTTACAGTTAAGACCGCAAAAGCTATTCACTGTTAAAACGACTAGGGGGGCGACAAAAAGGAAGAGAAGGAAATAGAAACGCGATGGCGGATAACGAGTCGAAGGATGGCAACGAAACAGTATATCGTGAGGCAAATGAGGAGGAGCAGATTGATAAACCTCCTGTTCACGAGGTAGTAGTAATTAAACGCGGCAACCGATTACGAAGAAACATAATCTGCGCACCTGAAAGAAAATGCGACACAGTGGACGGCGTTGAGTACAAATTGGACGCATCTGGGATCGCCAGACCTGTGATTCCTTAAAACTTTTAACAAGAATAAAATAGAAATATAGGGTACACAATTTTTCTTGATTGTTTAAAATTATAAATGATTTAAAGTAACTGGTAAAATATGCGCCGAATAGTAAAATGTATGCTTTGAAAATTCTCATGTGCTATATAGGATTTTTCAAAATTATGAGCGGCAGTGAAGTATTTAGATTCTTCGCGAAACGTGCAATCGAAAAGCTCTTTACCATTTTTCGATACGAACCTCCGTTCTCGAGATACAACCGTTCCAATTCTAGTGCATGCTGGGTCGTCTGGAATTCGAATTTCGCGCGCCGGAAGTTGAACCGCCCGAAACTTTAAACGCTTCTATTTCGAGAACGGGAACTTGGATTGCAAAGCGGTAATAGACTTTTCGATTCCTTTTTTAACCCTTTTAGTGCCGAACAAGGATATATCGTTGCGTATGCGATGACGCCTTACTATTCGAGAACTCCGGCTCAAAATAAATTTATAGAAGGTTATAAATGGTTGAATTCCTCTTAAGAAGCCCCATGTGAGATATTCCACGAATTGAAAAAATTGTTTATGGTTGTAAATTCTTGTTATATTCTGCGATGATTGATAACGAAACTATGTATATGCTAGAGCGATAAGGTAGAAATTCGACACAGGGTATTTGCTTGAGATCGTAATGAACTATAACCAAACGATGATTCTTCTTATTTGTAAATACTGTTTATAAAAGAAAACCAATATTTTCATCTTTCCTAACGATTTTGAATAAGCATTATTAGTATAATTTTCAACAAATATTGAAATACAAATAACATTCATTTATTCTCCCTTTATTTCGTAATATGTTCCTTTTTGAATTTTGTAAATATAATTCTTACTTTTTTTTTAATGACTTTTTTCTCAAACCTTACTATATTACATCAAATCGGCTCAGTATTCTTCGCTCAGGTATAGGTCTTTCGGTCATCACTAAAAGGGTTAATGAGGAATTCGTGTCCTTCGGCTGATCTTTTAATTTTAAGATGACTTTTATATATATATATAATCATGCACTATTCTTAATTGCTTCATATATATATATATATGAAGCAATTAAGAATAGTGCATGATTTGTTTTTCAACTCTGATGTCGGGGTTAAGTTTTCTAGATAGTTTAGGAACGCGATTTTCTGACTTTGCAAGCAATGAGGATTAATAATAATATACATTCGTTTTAATTAGTACATATTTAGGTTCGTTTATTTCCGTCACCTTTCTACAAATTACTTATGATCGTTGCAACACTATTTTGACTCAGTTAGCATGAATTAATTCTCAATACTGGTTCCGATTAATCACAAGACGTTCCTTTAAATTGTGTTTCATTAACATGAATGGAAGTGCCTTCAGTCGCCGGATTTGAGGATTCATTTATCGCCTGGAAACAGAAGAAACGTGTACACTTGTATAAAATTCACTTGTTTCCATTTTGGAAGATGCAGAAATTTGCACTTCACACGCACATAACTAGCATTCTTCCACAAGCAAGAAGCACACACCTAAACAACTTAAAAGTGACGACTTTAGTAATTCTAAATGTCAGCTACCTAAATTGTTAAAAGACATTATATCAAGGGATTACCTTCTACGCTCAACAGAAACCATGTTTTCCCTGAGATTCAATAAAGATAACAAAGAATGACACCAAAGAAATCTAGCTAGACAGAATCTGTACTAACACAAACTAATGCAAAGTTCTTTGAATAACAGGCAGAATGGCGTTAAGGGGGTATAACCTTTTGAAAGTGTCAAAAATCGGATTTTTTCTTTTAACATATTTTCATAGATTAATGTTTTAGGAATATTATAAATCAAGTCCGATGTAAAAATTCGGAAGACTGACGAAGTTATAAGCATTTCAGTGGAACCACCCAGGTAGCACGGGGCGGCGCGGTTTGGCGGCTCGACCGATCGCAGCGGAACTATATTTTTCATTGCGTTGGGCTTAAAAACTCGGACTACGTTCAACCAATTCACTTCCAATTTTGCATGCAGGATCGTAATAAGATTCCACATCGTCCATCAAGGGCTTTTTTTATTCCGATTCTCCGTTTATTATTTATAAAGAAAAAAATGTGGCATTTTCTCTTAGAAAAATGTAACTTTACCTTTGATCTCTCACCATTTCTTTATTTTTCAAAATTTTCAAAATCGGCCCCAATGGACGATAGCTATTGACATACTTTATAAGAATATTTTATTGTTTTTTAATTCAGACACGACATACAGCTGTTTTTACACCCACCGTTAAGCCGTCTTCTAAAATCGAGAGACTTTCGGATGTGTATCCATAACTTCCGAAAAACAGTAGTTTTTTAACTGAAACTTTTTTTATAAGTAGTTCATAATACTATGTAAACATAGTAAAAAAACGGGAAATCTTCATCAAGCCGTTGACTTGTAAAAAAATCCACAAAATGTACACATTTTCCGAGGGTTCAAACGGGTATGCCCCCTTAATGCAACTACGTGGAGAACTCAGTCTTTCAGAACTCTCAGCATTGCTAGTTCCACTATTCACGACGACACCCAGAGCCACGAAACAGTAGAACCAAAAATTAAACAAATTCTACCCACCTTGCCCACCAAGAATTCCCTTCAATCACACCAATTATAGGACCGCTTTTCGGCACGTCCCTGAAGGGTCGGGTTTCAGGCCTTGGGGACAGGCCCTAGGAGGAGCACTGATAATCTCAGGCGTATAGGCGGGTGGAAACGCAGGCGGTTCCTTCGAATGTGTCTTAGACATGCCCCTTCCCTGTCCTCCTTGTGGCAGACTGTTCACTGACACCAACAACAGAGCCAGCACCAAGATGCACTTCAGAAGCTTCATTCTGCTAGACCAGGAACTAGCGCCTAATCGAAGAAGAGTCAAACTGACACGGAGCGGAGAGGTAGTCTCCTATAAGAGGCGCAAGTTCACGATAAGACCTTCGCGATCCTTCCCACTTCCTTCACTAGACTCGGCTAGTTAAACCGGTATAACTAGCAAGCATTGAAGAATTATTGCGACGCCTCATTAATTCCCAGACACCTGTGCATATCTCCTGTACCTCAGCTTTCAAGGAGATAATGTATTCAAACGGGTATTGCGCAAAATATTAGCACGGCGAAGAAGAAGCTAGCATCTGACCCTGACCCCATTGTGATACCTTTGCTCTATTAAAATCCTGTTCACTCAACAAAGTGGAAAAAACAGTTGACACACCGAAAGGGTTCTTTAGAACCTACGACTACCACTTCTGTGGCTGACAGTCCCTGTTAGAATCCATCAGCTGGCCCTTGGAACACGTGTGGCAAGAGATCGGTGTCGCAGAGTCCGCATCGGCGTCGATCCTCTTCGAAGGATCGAGTAGAGGGGAACTTGGAGGCAGGGACGAAACTAGGTTGTAAGCGCCCCGGAGCAAGGATTTTGTTTGGCGCTCCCCCCCCTCCCTCCCTCAACTTTTTACCACCTCCTATTGCCCACCTTAGGAGGTTGAGCCCACACTTTACATATAAAAGACATTATAAACGTGTTTATTAACTGGTTTCAAACATGTTGCAGGTACCCTAATTTGTTTGTTGTTTGATAATAGATAAATCAATTTTAATTACTTTTCCATAGAATGTATTTATCCTTTATTCCTAATGGAATAACGTAATATATCAATTTGAATAAAGCCATTAATGTAGCTTTTCCAAAACTATGTTTTTTCTCTACAAGGATTTCTCATTTGGCGCCCCCCGAAAATCTTTGCTCCCCCCTAGTTACGTCCCTGCTTGGAGGTGCTGATACGTTCTTTATGGCGGTGCCTAGTTTTTAACACTTGTACAGAAATTGGACCCAAAATCGAGTCACAAATCCTAGCTCCTCCTTTACTAATGTATTATTCGGACTGAAACTTCTCCATATCTTTATCTAGCTAATAACCATCTATAATACATATTAACAAGGGGAGGACCGGGTGTGATAGACACCGATGTTGACGAGCCTTGGCACACTGGATCTATGTCGAAAATAAATAAATGTGTAAGTGTTCGAGCGTTTAAGCCAATAGGCCTTAATAATAGAGATATTGACATGTGAATTATTTAACATTTCATGGTGACCGTGGAGTTTTAGTGGGTAAAAATCCCACACTACCCTGGCGCTCCTGGAGAAGTCCCATTTGGAAGCGTTGGGGTGCCTTTTGAAGATATTCCCACGTTACAAAAAAATCTATGAAAAAATTAATTATTAAAGAAAAAATAATTTATAAAATTTTTTCACGTGGGGAAATCTTCAATTGACGCCCGACGCCTTCAGAGGGGAATCCCGGGGCGCCAGGGTACTGTGGGATTTTTACCCACTAAAACTCCACGGTCACAATGAAATCTTTAATAATTCACATGTCAATCTCTATTATTAAGGCCTATTGGCTTAAACACTCGACCACCTATATATTTACATATTTTCGACATAAATCCATTGTTCCAAGGCTCATCAAAATCGACGTCTATCGCACCCTGTGCTCCCCTTGTAAGTAACGCAAAGCTCTTTGAATAGTAGTCAGAGTGACACTAATGCAACTACGTAGAAAACTGTCGTTCAGAACTGTCAGCATTGCTAAGTCCAATATCCACCACGACACCCAGAGCCACGAAACAGTGGAAGCAAAAATTAAACACACATTGTACCCACCTTGCCCACCAAGAATTCGTTTCCATCACGTCAATCCTGCCCATTATTGGACCTTTTTCCGGCACGTCCCAGAAGCATCGGGTATCAGTCCTTGAGGACAGCCCCTGGGAGGAGGAGAGATAATTGAAGGCGTAGAGGAATATTCCATAGTCGATCCCTTAGGATGAGTCTGAGACATGCCCTTCCTTTGTCCTCCTTCTGGAAAACTGTTCACTGACACCAACAACAGAGCCAGCACTAAGATACACTTCAGAAGCTTCATTCTGCTAGATCAGCAAGTGGCGGCTAAGCGAAGAAGATTCAGATTGCCACGGAGCGAAGAGGTAGCTACCTATAAGAGGAGCAAGTTCGCGATGAAACCTTCACAATCCTTCCTGCTTCCTTCACTAGCTTCAGCCTGTCAGACCGGTATAACTGGCTGGCATTAGATAATTCTAACGACGCCTTATTAATATCCGGACACCTGTGCATAGCTCCTGCGCCTCGGCTTTCAAGGAGACAGTGTGATCAAACGAGTATTGCGCAAAAATATTGGCGCGATGAAAAAGAAGCTCGCCTCAGACAGTAACCCCATTGTGATACCTTTGCTAATACCCTTTTCACTCAACTAAGCGGGAAAACAGTTGATACACCGAAATGGTGGATTAGTACAGATCGCGCATTATAACTTTGCCTCCGAGCGGCCACTGAGTAGGCCATGAGTGCGAGAGAGTCTGACCATGGATAGTCTTTTAATTCGTTTCGAAAAACATGCAATTACACACAGACGGATAACATACAAAGTAACAGGTTAGTCTGATACTCATCCGTCTGCCACTCGGAGGCAAAATTATAATGCGCGATCTGTTCCTGCCACCACTTCTGCCGCTAACATTCCGCAAGCTCATTCAAGCGATTCCTGGCACCAGGACCACGAGAGCCAGCAACAACAGACAAGTCAGGCTCCTTATTTTGCTAGATGCTTTCTGTCAGAGCTGCGGGTAAACTGTGGTTGGGGCAACACCTGGCCCTTCTTCAGAAGCAAGCAAATAGTATTGTCAAAGACGAGCAGGTCTCCGGGTGCACATTTGTGTGCAAATCAAACGCTGAATCCTCAATGAAGAGTCTGCCTAATTGTCGGCTAACGAATGGCGGTTGCATCAGCTGTGCTACGGTCGGGGTAGGAGACTCTAGCGCCCATTGTTAGGTAACGACGTGGTTAATTGAAGAAGAGGAATGGACACTTCCTGGAATGAATACCAAGGTTGTTTCATACCTCGGCTGTTGTCAGCGTGTCTTCACGCCGATGGCTCCTCACCCGCTGCGTGGGTTATAATTTGCGGAAAGAGTTGACAGTAGTGTCCCAATGCTCCCGAATGTTTGTTAAGGACGATTTAATTTACTGTACGGTAAACCTAACCCTGCCATTCAAAGTGCTGAAGCTCCCACCATCGTGATTAATCACCTGTTGGATCCTCTTCGGAGGATCGAGTGGAGGGGAACTTGGAGGTGCTGATACGTGCTTCATGGCGGTGATTAGTTTTTAATACTTGTACAAAATCGAGTCACAAACCCTCGCCCCTCCTTGACTAATTATTCGGATTGAAACTTCACCATATCTTTAACTAACTAATAACCGCCAATAATGCAAAGCTCTTTGAATATCAGTCAGAATGGCACTAATGCAACTACGTCGATAACTGTCTTTCAGAACTGTGAGCATTGCTAGTTCCACTATCCATCACAACACTCAGAGCCACGAAACAGTGGAAGCAAAAATTATATACACATTCTACCCACCTTGCCCAGCTTCCGTCTTATTATTGGACCGCTTTTCGGCACATCCCTGAAGCATCGTATCCATGACGGTGGGCACAAGCCCTTTGAGGAGGAACGATAATAGCAATCCTAAAGGGTTATTGCGCAGGGGGTTTCGTAGGACGTTTCTGACACATACCCTTTCTATGTCCTCTTTGCGGAAGACTGTTCACTGACACCAACAACAGAGCCAGCACCAAGATACACTTCAGAATCTTCATTCTGCTAGACTGACAACTGGCGCCTAACCGAAGGACAGTCAGATTGTGACGGAGCGAAGAGGTAGCCTCCTATAAGAGGCGCAAGTTCGCAAAGAGACCTTCACGATCCTTCCCACTTCCTCACTAAATTCAGCTGGTTAGACCGGTATAAATGGCAGGCATCGAATATTTATTACGGCGCCTCATTAATACCCGGACACTTGTCCATCGCTCCTGTGCAGAGATTAGTTTTTAATCCTTGCACAGAAATTGGGCCATTTTTACCCAAAATCGGGGCTCAAATCCTCGCTCCTCCTTTACTAAGGTATATCCATATCTTTAACTAACTAATAACCGCCAATAATACATTCTAAGTAATGCAAAACTCTTTGAATAGCAGTCAGAACGACGCTACTGCAATTACGTGGAAAATGGTCTTTCAGAACTGTCAGCATTGATAGTTCCACTACCCACCATAACACCCAGAGCCACGAAACAGTGGAAGCAAAAATGATACACACATTTTACGCACCTTGCCCACCAGGAATTCCTTCCCATCACATCGATCCTGCCTATAACTGGATCTCTTTTTGGCACCTCCCTGAAGCATCGGATTTCTGACCGCGGGGACAGGACCTGGGAGGAGGATAGATAATAGAATAATAAACCAACAGCTCTGGCGGTTTCGCAGGACGTCTCCGAGACATGCCCCTTTTCCGTTCTCTTTGTGGAAGACTGTTGGCTGACACCAACAACAGAGCCAGCACTAAGATACACTTCAGAAGCTTCATTCTACTAGATCGGCAAGTGGCGCCTAATCGAAGAAGAATCAGATTGTCACGGAGCGGAGAGGTAGCCTCCTATAAGAGGCGCAAATTCGCGATGAGACCTTCGCGATCCTTCCCACTTCTGTCTCTAGATTCGGCTGGTTAGACCGGTATAAATGGCAGGCATTGAATATTTATTACGGCGCCTCATTAATACCCGGTCACCTGTCCATCGCTCCTGTGCGGAGATTAGTTTTTACTCCTTGCACAGAAATTGGGACATTTTGGCCCAAAATCGAGTCTCAAATCCTCCCCTGATAACCATCTGTCTGCAGTCTGACATCAGATTGGTAGCAGGGTCTGGCCCTGGCATGAGAGCGCAGAGTCTGACGTCAGACCCGTAGCAGACGGCAGAATCTGCTGCGAATCTGCTGCCGATCTGACATCAGATACTGACATCAGGCTCTGCACCTCAGAACGTAGCCAAATGCGGACACAGACGAATACGGTTCTGATGTCAGATTCTGCTCCCCAGATTTGGCTATCAGGGTCCTTTACTAATGTATTATTTGGACTGAAACTTCTCCATATCTTTAACTAACTAATAACCCTCAATAATACAGTCTAAGTAGTGCAAAGCTCTTGGAATAGCAGTAAGAATGACACTAATGCAACTACTTTCAGAACTGTCAGTATTGCTAGTTCCACTAACCACCGGGACACTCAGAGCCAAGGCACAGTGGTACCAAAAATTAAACACACATTCTACCCACCTTGCTCACCTTCCATCACACGAATCTTGCCTATAATGAGATCTCTTTTCGGCACAACCCAAAAATATCGTATCTCTGACCGTAAGGACAGGGCCTGGGAGGAGAAACGATAGTAGAATATGGCTGCACTGGCAAGGTCCTTCCCTGTTCTCTTTGTGCAAGACTGTTCACTGACACCAACAACAGAGCCAACACCAAGGTACACTTCAGAAGCTTCATTCTGCTAGATTGGCAAGTGGCGCCTAATCGAAGAAGAATCAGATTGTCACGGAGCAGAGAGGTAGCCTCCTATAAGAGGCGCAAGTTCGCGAAAACACCTTCACGATCCTTCCCACTTCCTCACTAAATTCGGCTGGTTAGACCGGTATAAATGGCAGGCATTGAATATTTATTACGGCGCCTCATTAATACCCGGACACTTGTCCTTCGCTCCTGTGCAGAGAGTAGTTTTTAATCCTTGCACAGAAATTGGGCCATTTTGACCCAAAATCGAGGCACAAATCGTCGCTCCTCCTTTACGAAGGTATATCCTTATCTTTAACTAACTAATAACCGCCAATAATAGATTCTAAGTAATGCAAAACTCTTTGAATAGCAGTCAGAACGACGCTACTGCAATTACGTGGAAAATTGTCTTTCAGAACTGTCAGCATTGATAGTTCCACTACCCACCATAACACCCAGAGCCACGAAACAGTGGAAGCAAAAATTATACACACATTCTACGCACCTTGCCCACCAGGAATTCCTTCCCATCACATCGATCCTGCTCATAACTGGATCTCTCTTTCGCACCTCCCTGAAGCATCGGATCGATGACCGCGGGGACAGGGCCTGGGAGGAGGATAGATAATAGAATAATAAACCAACACCTCTGGCGGTTTCGCAGGACGTCCCCGAGACATGCTCCTTTTCCGTTCTCTTTGTGGAAGACTGTTGGCTGACACCAACAACAGAGCCAGCACTAAGATACACTTCAGAAGCTTCATTCTACTAGATCAGCAAGTGGCGCCTAATCGAAGAAGAATCAAATTGTCACGGAGCGGAGAGGTAGCCTCCTATAAGAGGCGCAAGTTCGCGATGGGACCTTCGCAATCCTTCCCACTTCTGTCTCTAGATTCGGCTGGTTAGACCGGTATAAATGGCAGGCATTGAATATTTATTACGGCGCCTCATTAATACCCGGTCACCTGTCCATCGCTCCTGTGCGGAGATTAGTTTTTAATCCTTTCACAGAAATTGGGATATTTTAACCCCAAATCGAGTCACAAATCCTCCTTTACTAATGTATTATTTGCACTGAAACTTCTCCGTGTCTTTAACTAACTAATAACCGTGAATAATACAGTCTAAGTAGTGCAAAGCTCTTTGAATAGCAGTCAGAATGACACTAATGCAACTACGTGGAAAACTGTCTTTCAGAACTGTCAGTATTGCTAGTTCCACTACTCACCACGACACACAGAGCCACGAAACAGTGGAAGCAAAAATTATACACACATTCTACCCACCTTGTCCACCTTCCATCACATGAATCCTGCCCATTATTTGACTGCTTTTCGGCATGCCCCTGAAGCATCGAACCTCTGACCGTGGGAACAGGCCCTCAGAGGAAGATTGATAATAGCAGGCCTATGACCATAATGCTGCGTCGGTGGCGTAGGACGTCTCTGAACCATGCCCCTTCTATGTCCTCTTTGTGGAAGACTGTTCACTGACACCAACAACAGAGCCAGCACCAAGATACACTTCAGAAGCTTCATTCTGCTAGGCTGACAAGCCTAACCGAAGGAGAATCAGATTGTCACGGAGCGGAGAGGTAGCCTCCTATAAGAGGCGTAAGTTCGCGATGAGACCTTCACGATCCTTCCCACTTCCGTTCCTAGATTCGGCTGGTTAGACTGGTATAACCGGCAGGCATTGAATAATTATTAGGTCGCCTTTATAATTTCCGGACACTTGTCCATAGCTCCTGTGCGGAGATTAGTTTTTAATGCTTGCACAGAATTTGGGCCATTTTGGCCCAAAATCTAGTCACAAATCCTCCTTTACTAATGTATTATTTGGACTGAAACTTCTCCATATCTTTAACTAACTAATAACCGCCAATAATACATACAAATAATTTTTTTTCAATCTTATTTTTTTTCTGCATGCCACCTTGGACGCATGAAGATCATAGGTTTGTTTTGCAATTTTTTGTTTCAGGTATTGAACACAGTAGAAAATCTGTTCATTATTTAACCCTCACCCTTTCAGCGTTTCACGAACTGAACCTGTCCCTCGATGTCAAATTAACATAGTGGTACATTAAAAATTGACGGAATGACAAGGTAAACAGGTATTTTTTTATTTTTTTTTTATTCAAATTGGTGAGTTAACATTTACATCTTTGATTTTTCATAACTTTCGCATAAAATAAAACGATGTGCGGGACATTCTGCTTGTTTACAAAAATCACAAGTAACCTAACAGCATAACTTATTACGGGAAAACTCTGTCAAATTGACACGTGGGACGGATGAGGGTTACAAGAAAAAAAAATTGCTAAATAAACCTATGATTTTCACGCGTTCAAGGCCCCCCTGCCCTTAATGAATTACAATTTTGTAGAATAAATCCCACTCAAAAATGATTATTTTCGCATTTAAATCCACACTCGTACCGTTTGCAAGCGAATGAAAAGGTATTAGTACATTTTGCATTAATACCTTAAATATCTCACGAACCATTAAACCTTTACGCAAATGGGTAAGCGCAGATGGACTATTTTTTGGCCCTCTACATATATACAAAGCTTCGTTCAATTCAGTCGGGGACACTTTACGCAGCTGCCGTTGAAGTATTACTGCGGACCGACACGGAGCTGTTTGGAAACAGGTTGCCCGGCCCCGGCAGTGTCTCATTTTCGCTTTATGCGACAGCTCGCAGCTCGCTGGCGCGTCTCGAAGCAACGTCCCGTCGACTTACTGCCACGAATAAAACTAACGGATTACAAGTGGCGGCCACAGTGCATGCGGGGGGAGTGCGGGGGAACTGGCTACCAGCCAGGACGTGTTTAGCCACATTTCGCGAAAATCGCCTTGCCGCGCGGTCCCCCGTGGATGCGGCGGTCGCTGATAATGCGAGGGGAATCTTATTACCGAACCAGCCGGCTGGAATTATTAAACGCGCCATTTACAATGCAGATTTTTTCACTCCCGTTGCCGGAGGATGGGACACGTGTCGCGTGTGCTTCACGCTTCAATTTCCATCGTCCACTGACGATGAGAGATATCTGACATTCCGGCGATGTTATTTTTAGTGGGTGCACACCGAGTTTTGGGTAGGTCTGGGTTCGAGTCGAAAGTGGAGCAGAGGTTAACAAGTGGGAGGATTTTCTCTTTTTGCTCCTTTTTAGTTCATAATGTTTTACTGGTCACGATTTTTGTAAAAGGAAAATTGGATACGGTTTTTTATTTATTGAAATAAATATTGGTAGCTGGGAAATTAGACAGCCAATGATTTTGAGTTTTAAAGTAAAAGATTCTTAATTGGGGTTAATTAATTTACTTTGTGAAAGAGTGTGTAAAAATGGGGAGGCTTATTTTTCACCTGAGATAGTGATCGCAAAAGGTACAGCAAGATTTTTGTTAAATCTGTTTGGCTATCTCTGTTTCAGTATTTGTTAAAAAAAATATAAAACTGATGACGTAGGAGAGTCCACTTTCAAATTACCCCTGTCGATGGGATTTCAGAGTCTACAACCTGGGAATTGATTTCGGAAAACGAGAGAGCTTGGTCACCGTCAGAGTTTTTGAAATAAAATGCGCAGAAAAAGGGACCAAAAAGGATATCACGATATCTCGCATTTATTAGTTGTACAATTAAAAGCAGCATGTAATCAGAATTTACAAAATAAAATTTGAATTTTTATTATTCCCAAGAACAATAAAATTGCCAATAACAATAAACCCTTTGTTTAAATAAAATCCTATTTCACGACCTCCCAATAGTTCTGTATCTTCGAGTTCCACCCCAAAGTTGAGCTGTCCTCCACCCTCGAATCCCCAGCCCCAGTTTCACCCCCGACGAACTTGTACCTCGAACGTGACTTCCGCAAAACGAGCCCACTTCCGGGGTGCAGCGATTACAGAATCGGGTACAAAAGGAAAACCGAAAACAGGCAACTATGAGAAGTAAATTTTCGCGCAGACGCCTTTTTTCAGTTGCGAAACAAAATCGAGAACACCGCGAAGTTGTGCAACGACAAAGTTTCAATCTTCTCGAAGAGTCAACAAACTTCCCAGTTAACGTTTCTCGCTTATGTTTCTACTAGTACTCACGATTCACTATTAGGTAACATCGCGATTTATGGGGCACCCTGTACGAAGTAATGGCACAGGCAATGCAAACCTCTGAATTTGCATTAACTGTGAATGCAAATTTGGGAGCAAGTGTAAATTTTGGGGTTGCATTAGGTTCACGATGAATCTAAGGTAGGCCAGGGTCAGATTACACGTCTAGATTCCTCTCACAGGAACATCAATTAAATGTCACGCCGATTTTGATGAGACTGCAGATTTGCAGAACAGTCAAAAATATTCAACACGGATTTTTTGTTGTCAGCCATGGACTACTTCTAGGGGATGAAAACAGTCCTTAAAATTGAGGTATGAAAACACATTTTGCTCGATATCTCGGAAACCACTGGGTGCAGGTAAAAAATTCAAATTCCCAAATTGTGTGTCTTTTAATAGTGAATTGAGCTACGTAAACAGTTTAGAAAAATATCACTGTGACGTCCCAGCCCCGCCACGGGGCCCGCGCCTGGTTAGTCTTCGCCAGCGCCGCTAGATGTCTAATCCTCTCACAAGTCCTAAACTCTAATCTCGTTCATATATATACAAGTTCCAAGTTTACTCCTCTTAGTCCCCGTGTGTCTAGGGCAGGGGCCGTCAGCTATAGCCCTACTGATGAGTCTGGCTTGACGGTCCCAAGACGAAACGCACATCTCCTTTTCCTCCTCGATCTTTAAATAGCCAATCTACCTGCCCCGCACAGTACTCCAAAAAACGTGGCCGGCCTTTAGGGATTACGGTTGCGACGGGGCAAGATATATCCCCTCTTTACATTGCGAAGTCTCAATCATCAATAAATCACATTCTCGATTTCGGACGTGTAACAATCACTTTGTTTAAAAAATGTATTAATATATATGTTTCCAACCCTCAACTTTGAGGGCCATTTTCATCCCCTAGATATGAACGATAGCCAAAAAAAAAATACGTGTCAAATATTTGTTACTATTCTGCAAATCTGAAGAGTCTTATCCAAATCGGCGTGCGACAATTAAGTGATGTACCTTGTGAGACATAGGACATAGCTTTAGTTAGACATCATCACATCAGAGTTTCCCCACAGATCTCTGCCCGAAATCTATCCAGAACTAAACTACCAAAGCCCAAGAATCCGTAAAGTGGCGAAGTCACGTACCCCAATTCCCCACGCCTGATACCCCTCGCTCAATTGCAGTGGCATCATTTCTGTGTTGCAAAGAATCGTGTATCTGTATCATCTCCATCCTCGAGCGACAAGTAGTGGAGGGGCGATGCAGAGAGGACGCTGAAATCTTGCCAGCGACAAGTAAATTTCCACTTGCACGAGGGTGCAGAAGGACGAAGCCAAGTAGTGTCTCCTCCCCTGCCCTTCGCCGCGACCCGGGACGTTATTTAGGAATTCCCGTAGACGGATGTTATCCGGGCGCAGAGGGAATGAAGCGGTACACACGGGGCGCAACCGCAGCCGACACACTCACGTTTCAATCAAGCCCGCGCAGGGCCAGGAAGTCACGCGACGTTGAAATACCACCGGCCTGGGAAACGTAGCGGGCCGACTTCTCCCATCTGCCTGAAGAACGGTTCCCCGTTACACCCTGTTTCATTTTACTGGAGCTGCATCAACTCGGCGACGATGTATTTATGGCGGCTGATAAACTTGGAGTTACAACGGTGGAGGGGCGATGAGGGATGTTTGGGGGGTGGGGTGGGAGGGTCCGTTGGTCGAATTGAAGCGTGTCCATGTCCACTTCCGGCTGAAATACGTTGCGCGGACCAATTAGGGGGATAGGAGTGGTGTTGTCAGCCCTGCGACCGATATCCCGCGAGATGTCTGCGGGACACGCGATTTGGGTGGCAGAGGGGGGGGGGGGCGTAAAGTCACGTTTCCACGTGGATAGGCGGTCGTTCCGAGGGAGATCTGGTCCGATGTTTCGAAGTGAAGGGTGACGATGGAGATGTTTAGGGAGGATTCTGGGGGTGAGTGTCGAAGTCGTGTTTTCGTGCACGAAGAGGGTGGGAATAGGGTTGCAGTCGTGTTTACGTGTGCAAAATGGGCAGAGGCGAAGTTAAAGCTGCGCGACCACGCGTGAAATGAGGGAGGGTGGGGGTAAAGACGTGATTGCACGTGTGAAGTGAGAGAGGAGAAAGTTACAATTTGTTTTCGCACGTGGAATGAGAAAGGACAGAGGTAAAGCCGCATTCGCACGTGTGAAATGAGAAAGGATAAAGTTGCAATGACGTTTGCATATGTAAAACGAGAAAGGAGAAAGTTAAAGCCGCGCTACCACGTGTGACGCGGGGAAGACAAAGTTAAAGCCCCGTTCGCACGTGCGGGATGAGAAAAGTTGAAGTCAAAGCAGCGTTACTACATATGGAATGGAAGATGACGCGGTTAATGACACGTTCGCACGTGTGAAATGAGGAAAGTTTAATGCCTCTTTTCCACGTGTGAATTGAGAGAAGGAAAGTTTAAACTCATGGTTCCGTATATGAACTCGAGGGAAACAGGATTAAAGTCACACTTCCACGTGTGGAAAGGGAAGAGGCTTATACTTAAAGCCACGACCCCACATGTGAAAAGTAAAAAGCAAAATTCTTCTTATATTAAATCTCAATTAAGTAAATGTTAACTTTTAATAGTTAACTTTAATAGGCTTAACTCAACGTTAAGTCTACTTTCGATGCAGGGTATTATTTTCGTGAAAAAGGGCGACGAAAAAAGCGTTCGATAAAATCACCGCGGAAACGAATGCATTAATAACATTTGGTCGATCCCGTTCCGCGATTTAAAATAGGAATATCGCTTTTCCCAGGAGGGGCACCGTCCTTTTTCACCCAGCGACGATCAACTGTAATTAATCACCGGTCGAAAAACGAGCCGTTATTGTATAAATTCTGACGCAGAAATCGTGTCGCTGGATTTAAATAACCGTTGCCCAGCACTGATGCTGATTTATAGCAATTTTTACAACGCATCCGATGTCAACGCGTTGTTTAATCGACACTCGCGTCGTACTTTTTCTCGCGAAATATGAGACATCTAGTTCACCTGATTGCACTGGATCTATATCTGAGTTAATATAGTCGTCCATCATTATACAGCATGTTTACGTGTCAACTGGATATTTTCGCCTCGAAAATTCGCTAAAAAAATCCGCTCACCGAATATTAATAACTTAATAACGTCAAGCAGGTCAAGTAGTTACTTATCAGTAGTTACATGACCTGCTTGAAATTACTAAGTTATTAATATTCGTTTTACGTGTGGAAAATTACGTGTTTGCAAATTTTTTACTACCTAGAAATAAATTACCACCTAATGTGCACAGCTTATTCCATCTCAGAGGAAATTGAAACCTATCAGTCCGAAAGCTCTCAAATAATCAAGGGAAGGATATCGAGACCCACGGCATAAAAATATCCGCCATTTTTCACGACTCGAAGAATGCTATCTATACAGTCTACAGCCACTCTCTGGTCCGAGGAATTCATTTCAGGGGTATAACAGGTATTCAGTGATGGGTCTCAACCCTCTTGGTTGACCAGTTGTTCAATACACCCAATCACTTCGAACCCACTTCCACCAAATACTTTTCCTAATCAAACAATGTACCCTACTATAAAAAACAAGCTAAAGAAAAATTTAATATAGAGCTCCCCCACCCCGTAATATAAGAAACTAACTCAAAACACTTTCTGAAACCTCCTAAACATTAAACAACCCCAAATAATTCATCCACCTGCACGAATCTTCCACATTTCTCCCAAGCACTGCTTCCAATAGTTTCGATTGAACAAATGGTTTCGCGAGCGACTCGAGGCCATCACTAGAAACGGGGAATCCGAATTTCCATCGATCAGGGAGGCAATTTAATCTCAAGCAGCGAATGTAAATGAATACCGTATTTTTCTATGCGCATATTCCTTCGATGTGTTCCTATTGATTGATGGCGGCGCCCCCGGTGGATAGATAAAACCGCGTATACGTGTAATATATGTACACGTATATGCGTGCGTTGAGGGGGATGCCCGATAAAAATGAGCGCGTCGTTCATCAATAAAAATGTGACGTCGACAGAAATTTCGCCCGGACCGCCTTCCAGAAACCGTCGAATCCCCGGGGCTGCCGCCGGAAGCTGTATTTTCCCGCGACCTTAGGCGGCCATAAACATAATCGGCAGTCGCCCCAATCCCGAGAACGATCGAACTGATTGCCTGGACAAGGATCTAGGAGAAAACTACAGTAGTGGCAATATTTATTGCGTCGCTCTCAAAACGTAGCGCGCACAAATTCCATAGCAGTATGATTAATAAAAAGTCTCACGTCGGGCTTGTTTTGGTATTTTTCCGAAATACGCGTTTCGATAGGTAAACTTTTAAAAATTGAGGGGCCCTATGGGAAATAGGCAAATCGTGTCGTTTTATGATTTTGAAAAATTTGCAATTTGAAGTGGATGGTAAATGGCAACTATTGTCAAATTTTAGCTGAAAAATTATTTTCGTATTAAATGCGGTACGAAGTTGTAAATATTTTAAACGGCGCCTAATTGAACTATTATCAAATTGTAGTTGAAGAATTAATTTTATTAGGTCACGTGTCCCCAAGGAGCCGCGTGGCATTTTAATGGCTCTTAATTCTCTAATTATCAAAGTAACCCCTCTAAGTCACGAAACATAGAAAATGGTCAAAGTTCACCACCACGTTGGTCAGTGTTTGCTGTTTTTAATAATCGAGCTGCTGGTAAATAAATAAAAACTCCCCCTGTAAGCTTAGTCAGGGATATTACACAAACGCGATAGAATTCGTACCCTGTTTGCACAGAAAACTCGAGAAAAAAGACCACCCTTTTTTAAGGCTCGTTCCCTTAAAAAAGTCGTGAACACACTTCGTTAAAACGCCACCAACTGTGGCACTTCGAAATGTGGAATCAGTCAACCATGTACGTTCCTGCCATTTTTCGTGTAAAAAATTCGCGCTCCCTTATTAAATTCCTATTAGACGAAATCAAGCGTCTACCATTCCTCATCCCTTCAATGGGAAGCTAATTAAGCGAACTTAAATAGTCCTCCTTTCACGTTAATCTCCTTTTGCCCTTCCTAATTGGTGGCCATATTTCAACAAAGTAACCAAACTCGTCTGTATACCAGCACAGTTCTTATACCACAATTTTCCATTTTTGGACAGTCATAGGAACCTTGCGTTACATTTTTAATAAAGTTCATAAATTTCTGCAAAATCACCTCCAAAGTTATCCTACCATTTTTTTACCTATCATCGTGGCGTTACCCCTTAAATATAAAGAATTAGGGTTTATACAAAAACCGACTTTTGAAAAAAACCGGTTTTCGAATTCCACTATTCCCAAAAAACCAATTGAACCGGTTTTCGAATTTTCACAAAAATATATTTAAAATAGAAAATAAATATTTGTACTTATTTTTATAAATTTTCAATTTTTTTTTTAATATTTGTGGAATTACAAAGGTGTAACAAAATAAAATATACTCTATCTATAAAAAATCAGATAAATGAAAAAATTAAAATAACTAAAATCCGTACAAAATATAAATTATAAATCTTTATTTCATTTAGTATTTTTCTTCCAAAAATATGAACTCATGAAGATTAGTTATCCGAGGCGATTGCAAGTCAAAATATTAACGTCTTTAATTAAATAATTAATTCATATTAATTCTAGTATATAAGACCGTTTTTTTTTAAATTTAAAAACCGGTTTTCGAATTTTACAAATTTATAAAAAAACGCTTTTTAAACCCGGTTTTTAAAAACACGAAAATCACGTGACAACTAAGTTTCCGCCATTTTGTGAATAGACGCAGTCAAAAAGGCTGCCACGGAATGGCCTAAACCTAACCTATAAAGTAAGTAACTTGCTACACACAGTTTCTGCTCTGAAATGCTAAAGATACAGCAGCTCAAGTTCCGCTCGTGAGCCTCGCGACGAACGAGGACTGGACGCGCTGATTCAGGGGGCAAAATAGTGACCATGAGAGTAAACGGGTGCCCGTCCTCGTTATGGGAAAGACTATGCTAAGCTGGAGAGGAGAAGGTAAGGTCAGTCGAGAGGGGCACTCACTTGAAGAAGTATGTGTCGTTGACGTAGCCGAAGAAAGGAACGGTGTAGGTCAGCATCCAGATATTCCCACCGCCGCAATCGTAATAGGGCTTCGACCACCTGCCGTCCTCGTACCTCACTGTCAGAATCTCGTCCTCCTCCCGCTCCGTGCGCGTCGTTTCGTTCAAAGTGTACGTGTGGAAGCCTGCGACAGAAAGGAGACAGAGATTGTCAGTGGATTCCTTTGGTGTGACAGAAGGATTTTTAAAGCAGATTTAACTTTGATACGGTTGTAGACCTAACCTAGACTTAGCGTGTTCTTTTTAGATCCATCTGTGCTTTTCACATTGTGGGACTTTTTAATTTAGATTTAGCCGAGAACTAATCTAGACATAACCTTCTGTACATGTTCCCTGTCGAGAATTTCTGTTTACTTTATCCTAAGATTTGTTAATTCAAATGTAATGCAGAGCTGGCAGAGATTTAATTCAGAAATACTTAAGACCTAACCCACACCTGGACTTTTGTGTACACTGGGTGGTCCATTTAAATCAGGTCACCTAAATATATCTTCTAACTGTGATGGTGCAAAAATATTTTATATTAATTCTTTTCCTATGCAGTTCTCTGTTTCTGCAGTGGACTACATTTTTGAAATATCAAATTTGCCTGGAAGAACAGGTGAGACACAACGACTGAGAAGTAAAAAATATGATGGACGTAAGCTCCGCACACCAAACAGACAAAAAAATTAGAGAAACTACTGAATTATTTTTGCTGCAGACGCGTTAAAATGAAGTGGTGCCTCCCACCACTCTCCTAGCTCCTCCCATCACTTTCCTGACTCCTCCCACTTTGTCCTCCACTCTGGGTTAGCGACCACTTAATTTTTTTCTGGTTACAGCCACGCAATCTTAGCTCGCAGAAGATTACCTCCACATAGAAATCATGTTGAACCTTTTCAACTATTAATACCAATGCCCCACTGCTAGAAAACTAATCCAAAAATTGCACAGTCTCTCTACACCACTTACCGCAGCCCCTTTCATTCAATGCTCTCCATTTGTTCCCCCCTGTCTCGGCGACAGAAAGAATAGCAGCCCCCCTGCGAGTAGCGTAATTCAATTTGCTGATTCGATCGGTGCTTTCAATTACTATCGTCTCGCTTGAAAGTCGATTCCCGTTGCATTATCTTCTTTTTACCCCCGCCCCCGTGCCACGACGGTCAATCGTTTATTGATTTCATCCATCAAACAGATTTATTCGCTCGTCGACTGGCCGCGACGCGAAACCAGCAGCTTCCTTCCAGCCACGTGATTTAATGCCCCGAGTTCTGCTCCCAGGAACTTTATCGTTCCAATACTCGCGGATACTGACTCCGCTTTTCACCTTGCCGTTGATCCGACAAAAGCTGCACCTCCGGTAGTCCCTAGGAAAGCGTCTAACGCCTGGAAAATCAAGTCCTCTTATTGCGTTCTTTGGTTCGCGCGCTCCTGCCCGCCCTGCGGGAGCAAATCCTCGCGAAACCGTATTTTCGCCGGTCCACGAGCTCGGAATGGTCCGTGCCAGAGAATATATCAGGTCCTGGATCTGGGATTCAGCCTCGTTCCAAGGGGGGAGATTTAAAGAGGACAACCGTGACGGAGGAAATAGAGGCAGGGGAGGAAACAAGCTCTGGATAGGGGAGAGTAAGGCACGATGATAGAGAGGAGACTCTGGAGGAATAAATAATGATTGCAGGGTATCGTACTGTCTTCTGCTCTGGTGTAGAGAATTTTCCAGCAATCATTTTGTGGCTGAATATTGTAATGCGATGGGGGGCTGTGGATTTCACTGGGGCATAAGGTGGAGATGTGTTTGGGTGCATATTGGATTCGGTAGGGGTTACTGTGGGGGTGGTGTAGTAGGGATGAAATTGAATTTGGAATTTTGAGAATATTTAATTTGGGTGAGGTTAGGTCTGAGAAATTGATGTATGAGACCAAGAACAAAATTAAAGATAAATCAGAAGTGATGGAGTTCAATTTTAATAGGTAAGTCTAACTCAAATTGTGGGTGCAGAAGACTTAATCGAGTCGAGAGAAGTATAGATTTTGAGGAGGGACTATGTTATGATCACAGTTTGGACCCTGCAGAAACCAGAATCAATTTTGTATGTAGAGTAGGACAATGTTAGGAAACTAGGTCTAGAACCCAAGTTAAACTCAAGCATAAAGTTGTAGTAGAGCTAAGTTCAAGACTATGAGACCTATATCAGACCTAACAGAGAGCAAAATCAATTGTACACGAAGATTAGATTTAACCTTCTTTTTTAAGGCACTTTGCGGTGACAACCGTAGCTCGATGCAGGATCCAAAATTGAAAATTCGAATTTTTTTAGATAATATATGTAATTATCTAGGCGCTAACGGGCCCAATTTTGGAAAAATTATTTTGAGACAAAATGGCGGCTGTGCAAAGTTGAAGCATTGATATTTGGCTAAAAATTACTCGTTTTTCGAGTGTAAAAAAATGCAGGCAAAAAAAGGAAAAGCTCCCGATGGCGCTTAGATTTATAACCCAAAAATAAGTCCACAAAGCCTCGAGTAAATCAGTTCATCAATTTTTGAGTTATATGTGGCACGGACTTTGAAATCATGATTTTGAGGAAAACGCGTTTAAAGTTTTGGGTTTGAGCACTACACCGAGGAACAATTACAGACTTACACGCGTATAATGTTATCAATTTTACCCGAATTAACTTGACATTTTCAGGGAATATTTTCAAGATGAAGTACCTACTTCAAAAAAATATAAAAATCGATTTTTCCAAAATTTCTAGGTAGGCCTCCCTCCTTAACCATAAGATCAATTACAAAATCAGACTTGGGACCTCGTTCACATTAGTCAAGTAATCTTCAAGTCATTTGAATTCAAGTAATCTTAAAGTCAAGTTACTTGAATTCAAGTAATCTTCAAGTCAAGTTACTTGAATTCAAGTAATCTTAAAGTCAAATCACTTGAATTCAAGTAATCTTTCAGTCGTGTTACTTGAACTTAAGCGACTCGAAGTCAAGTTACTTGAATTTAAGCCACTTAAAGGCAAGTTACTTGAATTTAAGCGACTTGAAATCAAGTTACTTGAATTTAAGCGACTTGAAAGCAAGCTACTTGAATTTAAGCGACTCGAAGTCAAGTAACTTGACTAATGAGAACACAACTTTGAGAACAAGTCTGAACTTAATAGACATCAAACTTAAACTTAGCCCCAACTCAAGTGAAACCCAAGTATAAACTTACAGTAAACCTAACAGGAAGCTCAAATTTAGACTTATAACTGACCTACCGAGGTCAAACTCAAGTCTTAGACCTAACCCAGACCGAGTACCCCTATCGACGTCTATACCACTCTATTACTACATTCCTGCGTCACTTCTTTCCTAGCCTAATCAAGAATTTACGCCACAAGACCTTAGGCACTAGGAAACACATATCCCAAGGCCGCATCAACCTCTCAAAACGATCTTCCGGATAAATAAACCGTCAAAATTAAACCTGATCTCCCCACAACACACCAGTCACTCACGCAGCGTTTCCCGCGATAAGTCACTGCTCCCAACCTCCCAACCGGTTGCAATGAATCTCTGCAAGAACGCAGCAATTCTCCCCGAAGGAGCCACTCATAAATTCAGTCATTCTTAATCTTTCCGATCCGACGCTCCCGGCGACGAGTCACCGCGGAACACGTTTGTTCCAGTCACGTTTTCCAGGGCCTCGGACAATCATCTCCGATAAATATTCAAGAGAATGTTGTGTCATGGCCGACGACTCCACCAAGAAGAATCGAGTCCACGATCTCGGAAACGGGGACGCGATCGCGATGATCCTCGTGAAAGGGCACCGTTCAATCGGAGGTCGATAGAAAGTTACCGGCTAGCCGATGCGTAAAACGACGCCTTCAATGAATGAAGACACGGCTGTCAAGCCAGGTAGTGCAAATAACGCTCAGCCGCGCTCCTGGGGAGGGAACAGGGCTGATAAAGCCGAGCAATTTCTTCCAGGGACGGGAAGCTCACGGCAAATAAGGCCGTTATCGGAGATCAGGGGCTTCTGGGGAGGGGCGCGAGAGGGGAAGAGGCACTTGAGGGGGAGGAGGGAGATCGGAGGGGCGATGGGAGTGTGGGGGGCAGTTGAGGGACAGGGTGGGGGCAGGGGTTCAGAGGGGAGGGGGACAATAGGTTCGATGAACATATTTCCTTTATTTTGTCTCTAATCTTCATAGGATTTGGAAATTTTTAAAATTTTAGGCAGACTCAAACTTCTACTACACATCGAACTAGTATTATTTGTGAATATAAATACGACGAAGAATATAAAATCAGTTTGGGTATTATTGCAAGTTCTGTTAATTACTTTTTTTTTCATTTCTTTTTACTGTTTTTTATTTGATTATTTTCTTCAAACAACTTCGAACTCTGAGCAACAGGGACGCGTGAATTTTGGATTCCAGTCGATTTCTTTTTTCGTTCGAAGTATTAACACGGCGATGAATTTACTACTGTCAATATGCAATAAAATGTAACGTATTGGTCATATAATGGCCACTTCAATGGGACCAGCTACCACGCTCAGAAGAATGAAAAAGTATTATTGGAGCGTGCACATTTGTCAGAAATTTACAGGGGAACATTGACAACGCGCTAGTGGAGGCAAAGTGATAAAACACTGTACCCCGTTTGCTGATAAAGCACTAGGGAGATTAAAAAGTTTATGGAAAGCTGGGGGTCGGCGATATATCAACTTTTATTCGGATTCTCAATTTTTTAATACCCAAATTTCAGAGCTTTTATGTGCCCGTAACAACGGACTAGGAAGCCCTTTACGACCGAAACACTGCACACTTCTTTGTTGTGTTTGATGACTTTCCGAATTCAGTTTTATTTTTTAACAGAGATCTACTGCTATTGTGCTCGGTGGAGCGAACTGGTAAACAAATAGTTCTGTAGAGCGATAGAAACGAGTGCACAATAGTTTCTGTCAGCTTTTCAGTGAAATAACCAAGATTGAATCTAGAGCTAGGTCTACTGACTGCTTAAACTCAATTCAGAATTAACACAAAGATTTCGTGTTATCAAGAAGCAAATTTTGTGAAACTTAAATTTTACACAGATTATTACACAAAATGTAAAGAATAAATCACGTCGAGGCTGGATTAACTCAACTTACATTCCGTGATTTAAACTAAATCCAAAAAACAAAAATCAAGCAAAACCAAATCAACTAGAAATCCATCAAATAAAATAAACAAAACTTCAGTCGTTGAAAGAAACGTCCAAACAAGCTCTATAGTCTCCACACGCTTAATTGGCTGCTCAAGATCGCTGACCACTGCCTTCCCCCACCACACGCTTTGCCTACCCCCACCACCACTCCCTCCCACTCCCTTCTCCATTTCATATCGAAGCATGGACACAAAATCGCGTATTTTTAAAAACTAACCATTATTAAGTTTGTACTATAAAAGAGAATATTTTTTGAAGTTTTTAATTAAATTAGCGCCACAACTTGACTGTTTTTTAAATTCCCCCCACCCTGGAAATAAGTTTGCGGACGTCCGTGTCTCGAAGCACTCTTCCAATTCCAAGGGCGGAATAAAGCAAGTGGACTGTACAAGCTTCGAAAAAAACGCATCGTTTGCAATACAAATAGGAAATACTACACATTCAAATTCCTCTTTGGAATCTGCGAATTTGTTTCGAGAATCTCCCCGAGCCAAGAGAGATGCATTCTTAATAGAAGCCTCGTGTCGCGACCGTTGTTGAGCATCTCCACTGGAATTTTTGGGTCATCGTATACTTTCCCCATTCATCGTATCGTGCCCTACTAGTGTTGTCTACTACAAGATTTTCGGCGCAGTGCAATGTTTGGAATTTAACGACATGCTGTCGGAACAAGTCGTGCCGGTGCATATTATAATCTCTGAACGTCTCGACGAACAGGCTGAATCTATGAAAATTACCATTCCGACATCTCGGCACTCTATCGCCCGCAAAGTTCTAGTAAGTACTTTTACGACGATCCCCCTCGCTCAGCAGAATTAATGGCAGAGCCACCTCAGAAGCCATAAAAATCCTCCCACGTCTATCGTCGTTAAACAGCTACCATCAAAACAAAGCAGAACAAAAGAACGATAAATTTGCAATTTTTTGTCAAACTTAACGAACTTCTCATTTTGCAAAAGATTCTAATAGAATTATATTTTTATTTTCATTAATCGACACCACATTTACATTTACATTCTTGCATTTTATTCTTCCAGTGACTGTTCATTTATCCATCTACATCTATTTTTTTTTTAATACACTGTTAGTATTAAGTGGTTAGGTTAACAACAGCTGACAGCTGGACCTCGCCTTTTGCACGCTACTTTTATTTGTTATCTAATTTATATCTCTACTATTTTCTCTTTCTGTTTTTCTTGTATATATTTATATTTTGTTATATTTTCTATATTTTTCTATATTTTTCTATTTTTTCTATTTTTTCTATATTTTCTATATTTTCTATATTTTCTACATTTTCTACATTTTCTACATTTTCTACATTTTCTACATTTTCTACATTTTCTACATTTTCTACATTTTCTACATTTTCTACATTTTCTACATTTTCTACATTTTCTACATTTTCTACATTTCTACATTTTCTACAATTTATATATTTTCTATATTTTCTATATTTTCTATATTTTTCTATATTATTCTATATTTTCTATATCTTACTATATTTTATTATATTTTCTTTATTTTGTATATTTATCTTCTTATTATATTTTTAATGTCTACTGGTACTGGTGCAATAAAGAATTGTTATTATAATTATTATTATTATTTCTTTCTGCTCCCTCCTCCCTTGCATTTTTAATTCGATGGGGTTAGAAGAACACCTGTTCTAGATCCCGTGCAAGCTTCTTGAGAATGTGTTCTCTAGGGGGTCCTAGCGAATATTAAGTCCCATCCGTTACGATTACACGGACATCCGGGAATAACATCCGATCAGGATGGACCAGCAGGCGCGGGAAATATATGAAAGACGTTTGGTAAAGGATTCACGTCTCAATATAGACGGGATAGCCACTTGAAGAGGCAGAGTTCGGGACTCTCCAGAGGAATTCGACGTGGGGAGAGAACATAGGATTCCTTTCCTCGCTCAGCCTCGCCGGGTAACGAAAGGTATGAAGAAAACTTTATTCGAAATTAGGAATTCCGCTCGACATGGGAAACTTGCACGAACTCCATTTTGTTCGGCCGCGGTATAAGGGGAGCTCCGAGTGCAATGAATCGCCCGTATATCTTGGATGCGCCTGCTTTCTTAAAGTGCATTTCAATTTTCTGTTTAAATGCACCTTGATATGGCACCTGATGTTTGGTTCGTAACAGGTTTGGTTCCTTGAGTTGTACGATTTTGATATAATTATTATTGTAATAAATGATAATTTTGTGATTTCTAATGTTATTCATATAAATATTTTATTACTTATAAGTAAATTTATTATGATTATAATGATAATAATGAGTATTTGTATATTAATTTTGTTAGAAAAATTTATAAAATTATATTTATTTATATTTTAATGTATATTGCATGTAAAATTTTGAATTTTAAAGAATTAAGAATATTAATAAATATAATTTGATTAATAATTTTATTTATTTTTATATTTTTTAATAATATTAAATTTAATTATATATTAATTATATAAAAAAAAGTTGAAATTTATATAGTTAGGGTATGAGCCTAAAAGCTTAATTAGCTTATTTATATTACATTATATAGTAATAGTAAAATATTTACATAAGTATTTCATCAAAATATTCCTTTTATCAGGCATATTACTGGAATTTGAATGAAATTAATTTTGTGGACGCTAGAAACTGGTTACACGAGCGAATGCATCTAAGTCCACAGTTCTAAGACTTCTAAAATGTTTGTTTCTTTTTGTTCCACTTGAAAATTAAGATTGACGTGATTGATTACCTTTTCTTCAATAAGTTTTAGGAAAAGAAGTGATCATTCTAATCATTTTTTACTTTCAACCCGAGAGATTTTGACACAGTTGGATTTTTACTCAGCTCCAGTAGTATAGGTCAACGATTCGTCAGACGTGACGGAAATTGGTCTCCCCATAGATCATTCCATTCGTAGTCGTTAAAAGAGGTATACATAGCGATACAAAGTGCAGTTTTAGAAACCTACATGCAACCCCTGAACTTGCAATATTTTAACAAATGTTAAGGAGATTTAATAATCCTGAAACTATTACTTTCAGTAGTGTGCTGCATTAATGGTGTTCGTTAATTAAAATTAGAACCTTTCTCAGAAAACGACGATATTTACTACCGAAAAGTATCAACAAATGCAAAATGCTGTTATATGAACAACAATAAATTTCATTGTTTCGTTTACAAGTAATTTCAGCTGAGAGATATAAAACATTTTCTCACTGACAATATCAACAGTGTGAGTTATTATATGCACACGGGGTCCACATATCGCACAAAATAATTTGTTATCATGAATTTACTAAAATTCTTCCGAGATAGTCGAAAAGTTATAATAAAATTCCTAAGTTTGCACTTTATTTAAAAATGTTTCATTTCGATGTTATAACAATCCGTATAAAAAAAAACTGTTGAAGTTTTCGATTAGGTCAGATTTTAGCGAGGGATTTAGGAAACGCTGCCCTAGACAACGTTTTCCACAAGCCACCCAAAAATGCGGAGAAAATAATTCCGCGGCATGATCACATCCTCCATTTCCTCGAGAAAATATTCCTATCTCTCATCTTTGAAATCCCCCCTACGAGAGCAGACGACGGATCTCGAGGCAGAATTTCCGCGTAGGGGGCGAGAAGCCTTAAACAAGAGAGAGGAGAGCTTCTGCTGGCCAGGTTTCGCGAGGGCGGAAATGTAGACCGAAGTTTTTCACGCAGATTGCTGTTGGGCACGCTTAAACGTAATTTAAAGCGGCGCTAATGGAAGCTCGACCCACCGAGGCCGCCTGGTTTGCATTTTTCACGAAATGCTGGCCACATTTCTCCTTTCCTCTTCGTTCCGGCGAGAGCGTGAATTTTAAGGGGCGTTGGTCACTTGAGCTGCTTTTATTCCCCCCTCTGAGGATCGCGAAAAATCCTTTCGACATACTCAAATCGATTTCCTTTCGGCGGAATTTGCGGTGTTGCAATTGAGATGCTAAAGAAAGCTGTTTCTAGAGTTGTGAAGGAGTTCGGTGGAATCGAGATTTCGTTGTGCCTTCGTGCGAAAGCAAATGAATTCGGCGTATGAGTACAGGTGTACCAAGCAGTAGTGACATTTCTAGGAGAAGTTAACTGGATAAGGTGAAAAAGAATGTAATTCGTGGGAGATGCCCCGAATAGTTATGCGTCAAATAGTCGTGCCCTGAATAGTCATACCCCGAATACTCATGACCCGAAAAGTCATGCTCCAAATAGTCATGCCTCGAATAGTCATGTCCCGAATAGTCATGCCCTGAGTAATCATGCTCCCAAATAGTCATGACCTGAAAAGTCAAACCCTGAATAGTCATGCCTCGAATAGTCATGTCCCGAATAGTCATGTCCCGAATAGTCATGTCCCGAATAGTCATGTCCCGAATAGTCATACCCTGAATAATCATGCTCCCAAATAGTCATGACCTGAAAAGTCAAACCCTGAATAGTCATGCCCCCGATAGTCAAGCTCCAAATAGTCATGCCTCGAATAGTCATGCCCCGAATAGTCAAGCTCCAAATAGTCATGCCTCGAATAGTCATGTCCCAAATAGTCACACCCTAAATAATCGTGCTCCAAAATAGTCATGACCCGAAAAGTCCTACCCTGAATAGTCATGCCCCGAATAGTCAAGCTCCAAATATTTATGCCTCGAATAGTCATGTCCCGAATAGTCAAGCTCCAAATATTTATGCCTCGAATAGTCGTGCTCCAAATAGGCATGCCCCTAATATTCATGCCCTGAATAACCATGCTCCCAAATAGTCATGCCCCTTGTCACTAGACTAGCCAATTAGTCACCAGTGCGCCAAACTGTCTACCAACTTATGCACTGTGTCATTCGACTCCTGAAAGATCATACCACGGACTTAAGAGTGTCCGTTGCACCATCTAGAGGGCTTTACTAGCAGACATTGCAGTAAATAAGAAGTCAGCTTCAAGATGGCGCGTAGATAAGCACCCATTCTCGTTCAGCTGGGTACCTACATTCAGCTTAGGTCAGTGCCGTGCCAACAACGTGTCCCGGTATTCTACGAGGACACTCCGCGAGAGTTCACTACAACGTAAGACCACGGAATCCGTTACGTCGCCTGCATATTGGCCTCGCGAAGCGAAGAAATCAACGTGAGCGTGTGTCGTTCCGCTACGCCGCTGCCCTCTGGCGGCGATAACGGAACGACGTTAGCGTCGCGTGGCCGCCAGCTTAAGTAGGATTTGTATACGTTGTCCTATCTGGGAAATTGGAAATGCGCCGCTCATTTCGTGTCGATCGGGGCTGTTACTCGCCGCTTTCATTTGCAAATGTCGCGCCCGTTGGCCACGTTAATGCGAATTAATTAAAAGGAGAACGTGCTTGGATTACCGTTCGCCGTCGGATTGCTGGACTTGAAAGGATGACGCGGGAGCCGCTGGAGTGCGGCTGACGCTCAGGCCGGACATTCAATGCAACTGATTTCGCTGTATGCACTAACGAGGCTGCTTGGCTGTTTTTCAGCACGGCGAGCTATGCGCGGTTATTGAGTTATTGGTTCATGCGCTGGAGAGGTTGGAACTTTAATAGAGATCTCTTGGGATTAGGTTGCGCTCTGTTTTTGGGGAAGGGATGGATTGCAGGAACGGTTGTAAGTATTTGAGGATTGGGGAGGGGTTTCTGTTAACTGGAACGCTTTGATGGGGTATTGGTACGGATGTCTGATAAGTTAGGTAAGGCTTTCTCATGGTTGTGTGAGAGGAGCATTGAGGGAACTGTGGTCTTGCAAAAATTTTGCTGCACAACGCAGAAGGGTTTGCGAGTGGCATATTAGCAACCTTTCAGAAGTTATTCTAAGGATACTCAGCAGTGATTCTACGAAGTTTCTGAGGTTTCTGTTAAGGATCACTGAGGAGTCTTGGTAGAAGTCTCAAGAATTGTAGCAGCAACTTCCTAAGAGTCCTGATACAGATCTTCCAAGTGGTATACTGGATATACCATTTAAAGATACTGCCAAGTATTTAAAATACTTTAAAAATACTGAGTTGCAAAACTTTTATTAGAGAGTTTGCAGGAGCTTAGTAGGGGCTTCCCAAGAGTTTTGTGACACTAAATCAGGGGCCCACAAGAGTTCTAGTAGAGAAGAATGTTACTAGGAACTTACTACAGGCCCAAGTAGAGCCCCCCAAGTGGTCCCTTAAAAATTTCTTCAAGGTACCACTAAGAAGCTGTCAAAAGTCCCACTAGGGACCTTCCAAATATTTTACTAGGACCCCCCAAAAACACCTAATTAGCCTTCTTACTAATACCACCTATACAAGAAACTAGGATCACCTACTAGTTCGAATATAAATTAAAAATCCAATAAGACACAATAATCCCAACTATCCCACTAGTGATCTGAAGTCCTTAAAAAATAAGTACATTTAATTTCATCCCCTATACATTATGAAACACTCAAAGGTGAAAAAGAGACCCACTGAAAACCTAATATTAAACGACTATGATTTAAGAAGTCACAACTCAGCAATTGATTTTCACCAAGGTCAATCCTAAAATATTCAGCAATCTGAAAAAAGCCTCCGACAGGACACCACACACACCCTTGCCAAGAGCAATAATTACATCTGTTAGACTATTGCTAGCCCATGCTAAAAGCCCTCATTGAATTCGAGAAGTCGAAACTGAGTGGGTGGCGGTCTGCACTCCAGGGAAGGTAGCAACTATTGCACTCCGCAGAAGTTACAAGAAGCTGTTGTGCCACGTTACAAGACACCGGCGAACAATCGATCCAGCGATCGGTCAATACCGCAGCCATCGATTCCACCGCAAGCGTGTGCTTATTTTTATGCCAGGCTGGCCTGACCTTTCCAACTACCTATCCAAGTCTTTCTTGTCAGATTTCAACGCCTCGGTTCTCGCGAGCTCCATTAGGTTTTGCCCGTCGAAGGGTCAGGCATTCCGCCTGGCCAGGAGCCGTGTGCCAGACACCTCCGCGCCAGGAGACGGGGTTAAACATATTTTGCGCCTGGAACAGTCTGTCGTTCACCAGCCAGTTTAACGCTGGAACGCTGCGGAGGGGTAAGTGAATGGATGCTAGCTTGCAGCTGCTGACAGTCATTTCTTCTAACGGCAGTCTTTCTTCTAATAGAAATAGAGTCGTTCCACCTAATAGAGTTTAGCAACGACACGGTCTTTCCAGCGAGGATTATCTTAGTAACATGATTGTTTTTTTAAAAGTGTCTTTTCTTTCGAAAGAAGGTTTCCTGGTCGGTCGAATGGGAGGTTGTGGGTCTACCTCATCAGCGATGCTGATTAAATGGTTTCTTTTGTTTCGATGACAGAGTGGTATGCAGGGTTGATTGGAGTGGATTGTAGAAGGAGTTCGAAGTATCCATGATTAATCCGTAACAGTATTGTGAAGAGACTCTTCTATAGCTTTGTAGATCCCCTGGTTTACTTCTACCCTTCGATTAGTAAGTTCCTCGAAAACGTGTAGAATTACGGTTGAGAAGGTATTTTGAGTTGATGGGACACTGGCCTAGTAGGGTTTTTATTTTAACTGTTACTGGTTCCGAAGGAAGGGAGAATTATGTGAACCCTAGCTACCTAGTTGTTTGGGGGATAGGAAAGTTAAGTGAATCCTAGTCACCCAGTTGTTAGAAGAAAAATAAATTCATATGAATCCTTGTTGTTAAGAGAAAAGGAAACTTGCTAATCACCTAGTTGTTAGGAGAAGTGGAAATTTATGTGAATCCTAGTCATCCAGTTGTTAGAAGAAAAGGGATCTTATGTGAACCCTAGTTGTTAACAGAAAATGAAATTTACGGTAATACTGATTACCTAGTTGTTAGGAGAAGTGGAAACATATGTAAATCCTACTCACCTAGTTATTAAAAGAAAGGGAAACTTACGAGGATCCTAATTACCTAGTTGATAGAATAAAGTTACCACGGTGTTGGACTCGCAAATTGTTAAAGTTCCTTTGAGATTTTATTATATTTCAAGGTCTGAGTAGATAGATACCTAAGTACAGGTATCATTAAGTCACTTTTTAAACCTACTCGAGGATGAACTAGTTAAATGGGATATTATCCACTTCACTGATCGCACGAGCTCTGTGGTCTATTCCCGGAACTACCGATCAAACAGCGCGGGGACTGGAACTAGAAGAACCCAGACCTAGTGCATTATTTCCTAAAGCCCTGATTGCATTCTACCAGTGTTTTTTCATTCTCCCACTTAAAAAACGCTATTTCTCAATTACCCCCGACCCTACCACCGCCTAAAACAAGATCCACTCCAAATATCAGCACAGAAATATCGCTGACATTTGGTCTATTCGCGTAACCACCGATCAAGCGACGCGAGAAGCAGAACTCGAAGGGGGTGGACATCCCCCTCCCCTTCCTAAGCCACGCCGTAGTCGTTATACCAAGGCCACCTCGTATCTCCGCGAGCTCAGAGAAATGCCAGACCTCTGGATTTTACAGTCCAATATGGGAGGTTATATTACCCTGATGGTGAGGTTACACGAAGACGGCCGCGTGTTTGATGCCCCCTCCGCCGCCTCATAATCTACGGAACCCGGGCTCTAGAGTGTCTCCATTCCCCGAGACGTGAAATAATTATGCGACTATAAAGCCAGCTGCAGCAGTCGATTGAGCACTCGTTCTCCACCTGGTATGAAGTGGATTGGATTTTCCTCGCGCGGATAGGATGGAGACGTGGGGCGTTCCGCGTGGGATAGTCGCCATGAATGAAACATGAGTTTTCACGTTCTCCCGGGGGATAAATGGGGGTGCTACTGTTTTACGAAGGACTCGGGGATCGGGAGTGATTGCGGAGTGGAGCTTTTTCGGGACCATCAGGCTTGGCCGCCATTTTGGTGCGCGCTAGTTGTAACTTTGGTCACTCTGCTAGGGAAGAACTGGAACTAGTTTTCTGTCGACTGCTGACACAGGAAGCCGGAAGAACTGTATTTTTTTTATTTCATTTTTAATTGCGCTAATGGAATAGTTTTGTGTAACAAATATTGTGCGGAATAGTCCATCATCGGTGATCAGTTGGAAAGTACCTAGTGGTCGATTAAAGGAGTCGAATTTAGATTCATAAATATTTACTGGATTTAGGATTCCTAATAGTAGCAGGGATACTATGAATAATGTAGAAATAGTCACGGAAAAAATGGTCCTCGGGGCGATGGGACTCGAACCCACGATCTTCGGATCCCCCGGGTACTGGTCAGGCGCCTAACCAACTCCGCCAACACCGACCCTCCTAAGTCTCTATTTATATTCCGAGCTCCCTCTTATGGGGTTTCCTGATCCCACAACAACACGGATTTGAACATGGGGAAGTGTTTTGTTTTTGGGTCCTGATCATTTAGGCAAACATCTGGACAACTGGTGTATCCATTTAGAACTTGCGTCAGTAGTTGGAAGATCGTCTAAAGTTTCCATTTGCACAGTGCTCCAACGATCCGGCAGTCACAACTCCGCCAGCATTTCGCGAAATGACGTTTAAATAACCCAACAATTCTGGTCAACGGCTCGACATTTTGTAAATTTACAATATCGCTAGACCAAAGTGGATTCTATTGACAAAAGGAACGTGGACGTTTGCTTGCCGCAAATAGAGGCACGCAGCCCCCTCGCTCGCTTCTCTTTCAGCTGGACGAAGACTGTACTGGTGAAATATTGGAGTGCTGCGAATTCTGCATCGCAAAATGGAAAACTGAGAGGAGAGGGTAATGTAGAATAGAATAGCGTAACGAAAATCAAGAGTCTTCTAAAGTAGAAAATTATTATTTAATATTCTTTTGAAGTGACATTTTTAGTTTAAATAATTGTAGACTTGGACGTCCTGTATTTTCCAAAGAAATTTGGAACCAGAGAAATGTTGACTTAAGTCTCCCCTAATTTCACGTGGACTGCATCATATTCCAATTTTGTCAAAATCGCTCGACGGCAAGTGCGGAAACGCGATTCATTTAGTGTGGAACGGTCCCAGGTATAAAATAGTTCAAGTTGGGAAGTGAACCTAAATTTAAGATTGACAATGGTAATTCAATTTTAAGGGACTATTACTTGCAAAATTTAATCATGATAATGGTCGAACAGTAAAGTACAGAGGAACTAGCACCAGCAATGATTAAAAAATGATTAACATTGGGAAGCGATCGTAATTTTTGCAATTCGAATCCAGGAATTCTTCTAAAAGAAGATTAGGTAAGTTTCTCGTCAGAATTATCAAGGGAAGGCTCTCTTTTCCTACGCGGAAAGGACATTCTCGCGTTAAAAAGCAGTTGTTCGGTCCGCGTGGAGAGTGCGGAAGAACACTCCTCGTAAAGTGAACGTCGGAACGTTGAACGTCACGGGTGGAACGTCGCGTAAGCTCTTTTCTTCAAAGCCACAGGGAATGGCGGCTCAGAGTCGTTAAAAATTTACGCGTCCAGCAAAATAACGCGACACGGTCATTTTTCTTCGGTTTTATATACGTTTGAAGCGTAGTTTCATTACGAGCGTACTCCTGCGTTGAAACACAGGCAGTCACAAGGTGCTCAAACGTGTGCATTCCTCTTCGATTATGCAGCACTTTACTGTTGGCAAGAAAATCCTTCAAAATTTGGAAATAGCCAACTTATCTCATGCTCTTACACAATAAACACTAAAATTCAAATCAGCTGGTTAATTTCCATTAAAATATTCCATTATTCGTGAATATTATCGTCATTATTTCCTGTAATGATTATAATCAGTGATGAAACAGAAGTGGATCTGGTACAGTGCCCAAAAACAAGTAAAAATCGTAAAATAAATTTTTTTTGTACGTCCCTTCGTTTTCGAGATAATAGGCTCTGAATGTGGCGTAAGCGTCGGCGTCCAATCAGCGCGCGCGCACGCGTAACGATTTTAAACTCGTTTTACTAAAAAGCGAAGCATCCTATGGAAAAACGTTATTCTACACTTTCGATTTAATTTTCAATTTTGTAATGAATTGCAGTGTTAAATTGTAAGTATCTCTTAATATATTTGGCAAAGAAACGTAATATCCTCGATGTAATGTACAGTTTAGTAAAATCGATAACGATATAAGCAGCGCCGATTAGAAAATAAAATGATACGATGTTTTAGGGAAAGGTAAGGCGACTATTAATGGAAATTAAACGGATTACCCGCTGGTTAACGTAACGAGTTTCGCAAGTGTCCGCGGTAATTACGGATGTAATTAATTTTACAAAGCGGTAATTACTTCTAATTGTGTTCGAATTAAGAGCAGAACGTTTTTGATTAAATCCCAACATGTAATTAAAATAAATCTGAACTGTTATTAGTAAAGAAAACTTTTGGTTATGAAGCAGGGCGTAATTATTAAACAAATCCGTCGATTAAACATATTTGAGCAAGCATCTCTATATTCAAATTATTTCACAACGTTGCTACGCTCAACTTGGGACTGAGTGGAATCAAATTTCAGATATCGAAATAGCCAATCCTGTCTTTCTAAATTTGAGCGCTGGACACATTGATCGACGCCAAATTTAATCGCCCCAAATTATCCATCTGAATTATAACCGGGCTACGAGTTCAAGCTATTTGCGAAGTACTCAATTAAAATTTACAAAAAGGGAGCTCCGCGCCTATGCAAGGAGTTTATGCAAGCAGTTCTCAATTACTTTCTTCGCTGGGGCACAAAATTCCAACTGTCAGTCGCTCGAAACGAATCGAAGGTTGGAATCGACAGGTTAGACTGATTCAAGCTCGATTAATCCCCGTAGTTAATTCCTTACCCGGCCGACATCTTGTTTCACGAATTATAAGATGGCTTCCTTGGACTGGACAGGTTAAATCGGTTTGGGAAAACAATTTTGCTTTGGATAAGAAGAAAACTACTGGTTGACATTAAAGTTTTAACGAATAGAGGACGACACTGTACAACATCATGAGAAACAATAGAAGGAATTATTCGAAATAAGGAAAAATAAAATGGAAGATAAGAATTTTGAGGTTAAGTTCAGTTTCAGCTGGCTTAAATTGAGTCATAGTTAAGTTTGTACGACGTCTAAGTCTAACAATAGTCAGGTCCAAATGGGACTAGTTATGCATAAAGCTACAAACCCTCAAAATGACAAAAAAATTAGTTAAACGATCTTTATTTTGAAAAAAAAATTGAACAACGCTCACAGTACACAATTATTAAAACTACCAAATCATAGTTCCATTTCAGGCTTAAAAAACAAAAGCTACAGAAAATTAAAAATAATATTAATAATATCACTATTAAATAACCCATTAAAAAACATTGTAAAACTACTGTTTTCAACAAATAAATATAAAATATATAAAAATAAAATATACCCAACAGAAATAAAGCTACATTTTTTAACAATTAAAATCTTCAAACTACATTTATTAAATGTCAAATCATTAAAAGTTGGTAGCATTCTGCAAAACTAGTCTCAAATAAAACCAAATTCAGGCCCATATTAAATTCCAATTAAGTCAAATTGAGATCTGCGCATGGAAATTAGTTTCCATCCGAAATTAAATCACACTTACGTCTCGAATTCCTCCACTGCACTGCTACCCTACATCTACCAAGGATGCAGCACAGTAAAACCACCTCTAACATCCCACAATTGCATCAAGAACTGCTTTCAGTGCACAGACTACCCAAGGTCTTCTAACTTCCTCAAACAAACACCATAAACCCCAGAAGACCTTCATCCCTTTCCCGAAAACACCCTCTACCATATTTTATACCATCACGTCGATGCTTGAACCTGTGCCTACCCTCGTACACCATACTTCCTTCGTCGCCAGAATAAACGAAACGACCCGGAACGACCACTACAGATGCCCATCACCACGGCACAACTACCCCATCAAGGGACCCAGACATCCGACCACCCCAGCCGTCAGCGGTGCTTTCGGCTTTCTGCAATTTCCCAGCGAAGGCTGGGGCGGCCTTCAAGGGCGAAACCACTCGATTAGTCTCGATCGCGGTGTATCGAAGGAACGACCCTTCCCCTGCCCCTCAAAGAGCTTTACGCGAGTGGGAGCCGGTCGAAGCCGTTCCAGGCAGTGATGCCAGATCGGGGACGGATTCCCTCGAGAGTTTCCCCCACCTCGAATGCACACTATGCACCAAGCACGTGCGTGTAGATCACATACGCGACTCGTGCACAGTGTGCATGCGAGGTGGGGGAAATTCTCGAGGAAACCCGTCCCCGATCTGGTATCACTGGTTCCAGGAGCTGCCCGCCGATGGCCACGGCGGAGGTGGCAACCCCCCAGCGGCCGACCCCGCTAATAATTTACGTCCCCAGCCGCAAATACATATAGCGGCCAATAATCGTGTCCAGGATACAGAGGGAAAACAGCGCGGGGACAGGCCGGGAACGTCTGGGAAGGAGGGCGGCGGCGAGGGACGGGAAAGCCGAGGGGGTTGCAAACAGCTGCATTTAACATGGACATGCGAAACGACGATACCTCGGGGAAATCGGTAATCCTGAAGCATGTGGGGGATGCGAAGGAATGGTGGCACGGTGGTCTGCTATCGCTCCTCCGTGCATTTCTTCTCGAGGGGGAGGGGAGAGTAAAGAATAAATATTTTTCTAGGGCTGTGAGAGGAAATAAACGTGAATGATGTTTTCTACAATAATGGTTTAAAGAGGTGGCTCATGAAGAGGAACAATAATGGACGTCGAGAATTTTATCCTTTTTGGGGGGATGATTATTGGGGTGAATCGTTGTAAATAAAGTTTCTTTTTAGCGGCACCATGGGGTAAAGAACTTACACCTCATCAATTGCACTGTGTAAATCTGGCGCCGAATAATACAAATTGAGAATCGTAGATTAAATAAGGGAAAAAATTATTTTTCACTCTTTAGTGCTTTTTTTTTTAAGTCGGTTTTATTTTTTTTTTTAATTTTTTTCTAAGCTTCTCAGCTGAACCGAAGGACACTGTCGAGTAATCATCGTACTTCAACAACGAAGCTTCAGAGAAGTCAGAAATATTGTGCAATTACTGCGCAAACGAGCCGAAATAATCATTTTAATTAAGGAATTCTTCTTAAATGTAATTTCCCGGCCGTGTAAGAGTAATCCATGGTTCCATCGATCAAATTCTTACCTGAGATTCTTCCCAAGAATGGGAGTTGGAAAGTTTCCAACCCCACGAACTTTGTTTCAGATGGCCACGCGAAAGATTCCGCTTCCTTCAATTAAAGTGCAAAATTACTTTCTCATTAATTTGAATATTTTATCAAGTGAATTTTTAAACTCCCGAGTAACAGCCGAGCACTATATTAAGTCTCCCCTTCTTTGTACTTGTTTCCGATAGTACCCCCGGAGGGGGGTGGGGACTAGCAGCCCCAAAAGAAGAGGTTTTGTAAAAAGAGTAATGAACTGGACTTTATTCTCGAAATAAATTTTCACAATCACCTAATGAATTTTATTGAATGCACATTAAAAATATTTGTATCCCTCCAACTCGGCTCCCCCCAAGATTAAATCCTGAGTGCGCCACTGTAGTAGAAGCAACAAGGGAATTTCTGTCCAAATTTCGTTTAAAACTTCATCGAACCTCTGCCTGCGCCAATTTCGAGGCCCGCCATAGGCTGTATCATAAGCTATTTTCAGACTTTGTGCTAGCATTAAGTCAGTTAGCCTGATCCCTTATTTATCGAATCAGCTAATGCCAGCATCAAGACGGTGCAGAGAAACTATCCTCCCCTCTCCTCGTACGCTTCATTGGATTTCCTCTATTTCGGTCGTGCCTGGAATCCTTGACGATCCAACGAGGATCTTCGTCATTTTCCAAGGGCAGACGTTCGAGAGGAGCTTGTGGCAAGAAACGATAAAAAATATATGTGTATAGATATATCGTGCACGATAGCAGAAGCCTTTCACTGGGAAAAGGGTGGAGGGTGAATAAAGTATTCAGCAGGCGATAGACTTCGATGAGCAACATTAATGGCCAAAGTTAGGCGGCCAAATTCGCTTTAGCACCCTCATGCAACCTCCGCGAATACTTTGATATCTCCCCTTTATCGCCAACCCTCTCCAGACGGGCAGGAAAAAATTCCAAGTAGCCTCTGTGAGGGTCTTGCGAGATAGGGAACTCGCCCATTAACGGGAACAAATTTTCAAGCGGTCGAATAACATGAAAACTCAGGGGGGCCTCAGAATTTCGAAAATACGTGGTCCATGCTATCTACTGGCAATTCTGATGGGAGTTCTCAGTGACCTTTATGTCATGATTTTGAAAAAGAATAGAGTAGTGCGAGGTATTGAGATTTCTGATCAAAGGGACCTTTTATCCTTCGGTAATTTCGAGTTTTAAACACTAATATCGACGATCCAGGCTACAATTTCGAAAATCAGTAGCCTGTGCGAGAAATTCTCAAGTTCATCTCCAAATTCGAATGACTTTTATGTGAAGATTTTGAAGGGGAATGGAATACGGCGAGTTATTGAGATTTCCGATCGAAGAGACCTTACCCTTTGCCAGTTTGAAATTTAAATCGCTGGTATCAGCGTTTCAGCCGAAAATTTGGGAAATCGATGGTCCGTGTGATCAACTTTCAATGCTATCGCGATAGTCTCGTGTTCCACGAGAAGATGAAGCGATAATTTCGCTATAAATAGGCGGCCGACCATTTAATGGGTCACGTTTTCTTACCGCCCGACCGAGGATGCCCAATAACCTTCAAAGTAAATATCCACTTTCTTCGACTCGTTAACGTGTCAAGGGAAGTCAGTTTCGATAATTATTAGGGCCTAAGTATAGCGGCACATGCGAACGTCAGCTGATTCACCTCCCGATATACCTTGGGAGTGGTGTTAAAGCAGAGGATTCAATTAACCCAACAGATCGTTCCAGGTCAGACGTAAAATTTACGAATTAATCACCGATAATAGACGGAATCATTTATTCGGAATTATGGCTTACTCATGAAAGAAGTATTTGGACCCTTCGTTACGGCGATATTCTTTAGTTTTCATTCAAGAAAAGTGGGCGGAAGATGAAGTGCAGACATTAAGGTCGATATCAAAGGTTGTGTCTCCGAAGTCCAATGCGAGGTAAAATTCCCTTTGTTCGCTGCGTTCTAATAATAGTCCAGGGGAGCACCAGCTTTTAATTTTGGCCGTGTAATATTTTGAAGTGAAGCCTCTTTGTTGGACGATAACCTCTCTTCTATTTGCTTTACGAGAAATATTCAGTGCTATTATGTGAGGTACACGAGCCTTAACGCATTTTTCTAGCGTTTAATGGAAGGGGAATATTCTAGGTTATATAATAAGTCGAAAATGTGGAGTGAACTTTTTCTGTAGGTGCTATACTTTCCAGAGAAAATAGCGTCGTAGATTGTTGCACATCACGTGCACTGGAACTCGTGAGCGGGCAAGGGAGCTGCAGTGGCGCCATCTGTGTAACTCGCCGGAACTACTATGAGGCCCCTTAAGTCTCGTAAATTAGCATGATCTTCGGAGCTCATTTCCTTGAATGTGAAAATGAGCGTTTCCATAGTTTTGGCTCGCTTTTGAACGAGAACTCACCTCCCGTTCGAATTAATATTCTATATGTCGTGGTAAATGAGCTGCGCACAGAAATGTGATTACAATGAAGCCCTCTTCCCTCAAATCACTGTTTTCACTGCAATTCCCGAGGAGCAGTTCTTCTGTCCATTATTTGCGGTTCTCTCAGGAATTACTGAAGCTTATTTCTATGAATTATACAAACACTTCCATCGAGCCGAGCGAGGAAACGAAAGGGGGCCGCGAAAGAAATGGAGGAGAGACAAACACTCGAGAAGGTAGAACGTAGACAGCAAAGAAATCATGGAAACGAAAACTCAGCTGTGTTTAAACCAACCTTCAACACGCGAAGGTTACTCGTTTAAAAAAATCCATTCCACGAACAATTCTACTCCGAAGGAACGTCAGAAAGCGAAAAAACTAACCTAAAATTCTCCTTTCATATTCCTCTAGCCACTTTACTAATCAATCTTCAGCTTCGCTGCACAAATCCGTAAATTTGAACTTAGCCTTTCCTGCCACGACTCGAAAAATTTAAAACAACCTTTCCCCTCAAGCTTTTTATCTACCCACCCCAAAAATTTACCCCTAATTAAGCATAGTACGTCCTTGAAAGCATATTCACCAGCTTTCTCGCCTAATGACCGGAAGTTCCAAAGAAGCGTCGCGTTCTCGGCCACCAAAGGGTGCGGCAAATTCACGCCGCCCGTGAGATAGCGCACTTTTAGCGCGCGCGCGGGCGTATTCCACGGAGGACTGCACGCTAATAAAGGGGCGCTGATGGCGTCCCGGTGAAAAGTTTCGCGATAAGGCGGGGCTTAAACGTGGACACTTAAAATAAATAATGCACGTCCGTCCTCTATAGGTCCCCACGGTGGTGCAGTCTGAAAGCAGGGACAAGTAATTCTCACGCTGGCTGGTGATAAATCGTCGTTGGTTTGCTTACGATCGCACCGACATCGATCCTGAAGGGAAGGCGACCGTGTCTACGCTGCTGCGGAAGTTAAAACTCCGTGAAACGCCGAGTTCAGTGGGTTACACGCTTGAGTATGTCGAACTTGCACACTGCTGATCCAGAATGTGGGATCGTCCGTTTTTGTCTGAGAAATTTTTCAATCTAGCAAATTATATTTTTGTACCATTCAGTGTCTCAATAATAAATAATAAATTTCGTCGGAATTTTTGGTGTGCTGAGGAAGATAAAACAGCCAATAAATGAGTAAAAAAAATGATTTGAAAAATTGAAATTGAAGGTACATTGGGTGGAAAAATAAGTTGACTTGGGAAAGACACTTCTTCCGTTGTAAAAGACGAAGACCAGGGGTATACCGGTGGGAGTGGTTATAGAACGTAGTGGACGTGGTCAAGCGGCACAGTGGGAGTGGCCAAGTGGCATGGTGGGGGCAGACTCACAGTGGCCCTACCGGCCACTTACTTCACTTCAGACTATAATCCATGAATACCAGCCTCCGCAGAAAGCACTACGAAATGAATGGAAAATCCACAAGCCGTCCCTCGACCTTCATCGGTTGCTACATCCAACAACAACCTCCGCAGTACTTCCCACGAGAATGCCCTCGAAACAAACGAAAAAAAGTACGACAGCTCGTTAACGCAGCATACCATGGCCCAAATTGCCAGAGTAACCTCACACCCAGCAGAATTTTTCTACGGAATAACGATCCTCGTTAAAAGGACAATAGCCGGGATTAAAAAACGTATCCCAGCGCGACGAAGACCGCGGTGGAGCAGACGCTCTCCTGTCTATGCGAACAGTCGAGCATGCTGCGATCCTTTGCAGCCGGGCTGCGAAAAAGCTGGTGAGAAAAAAAATGCGGGCGGGCGCGCTAATTGCATTCACGATCGCTGGTTTAATTACCCTCGTTACCGTTAGCCCCGGCGCATTGATAAGCGGGGCTTCCACGTATCACGCTCGCTTCAAGTACCTATCAGTTCCATCGTCGATGCTCGACAGCCTCGTAAAATCCCGAAGCGGCTGACGCGCGCGGCCGTGTACAATGACGCGAAATAGGGCCGTGGACCAGTCCGGTAGGAACAAATGGCTGTGCGTCGAAGGAGACCCTCACGGTCGTGGTCCTTTTGATGCAGTCTGATCGTTGGCACAAGGATGGGGTCGTGATTCCTGGGAATTGGATTAGGAGAGCGGCCACAGAGTCGTCAGGGTGTCTGGATTTAAATGTAGATTGTGCGTTGGAACTGTTTGGAGCGAGGGTGAAGGGGAAGAAGAGAATGAACGAGGATGACCTATTTGGGATGCTCGCAGTTAGGATGGAGGGGTACTAGGGCAAGGGTTCAGCTAAGATAAATGTGGGCTAAGTCTGGTTTTGAGGATGGGTTGGGTTAATGGGTGAAAGAAAGGAGGGTATGCTTATTACCTGTTTGGGGGGCGCCAAGTAGAAGTGGTTGTTAGAGAAGAACAAGTTTGAAGTAAGTTTAGATTAGGTCTCTGCTAGATTTTTATCGAATATGTATTGATATGACTGATAACCTAAAGAGAATTCAACCAGCAGATTTGAAGAGATTTGAGGTTAGGTCTCATGTACGTTTAGGTTGGATTTGGGTTAGTTCTTCGTCACACGTTGGTTATACCTGCTTTAAACGTGGCTTTGCACTGAGATAGATTAAAAAAGAGAAGAGGAAAGAAGAATCGTGACCTATTTGCAATTCACCAACCAGATTTAAAGAAATTGCTCGAAGAGGTTAGATCTGAGGTGGGGTTAGATTACGCCTGGGTTAGTCCTGAGTTAAATATAGATTACAAAGGTTTTAATAGACTACTTGCTACTAAATGTACAGTAAAGCAGACCTGGATTAGATGAGGGCTAGGTCCAGGATTGACTAAGCAGGGTTACAGAATTAACGAGACATTAACGAGGCACCAGGAAGGGTTACGCAATTAATGAGACTGAGAAAGATTCACTGACTTAGACCAACATTACACTTCATCTTTCTCCTCCTTGGGTTTGTGTACGAAGAGAAAAGAAGAATACTAATAACCTGCCTGCAATATTCCTGCAAATTAAAATAGTGCCCCACGTCAGGTTAAAGTCTGTGATTACGCTACCTCCGATCTAAATCACATCGGCATTAAGTTTCTGTCAAGTTCAAATCCTCCCTACGTTATGTTAATAAAAGAAAGAAAAAGTAGAATCCTAATAACCTATTTGGAATTCCCCAAGCACACCAGGCGAGGAGTTTTTCCAATAAACTTGTTTAAAAGTTAATATTGCTCTCATCGCAAGTTTCCTGAACCACGGGAATACCCAGCAAGAAATTCATTTATACGCGTAATGAAATGGAAAAAACTTTCAAAGCAAGGAAGCCACCCTGTCACTAGTATTCCAGAACTTCTAGCACTGTACAAGCCCCTACATCTCTCGCACCCTGCACTCCACCACTCGCCATCTATTATATTCAATTCCCTAATTATTCCAAGTGTTTACTATGAAAGCAGCAAAATGTATTTCTTGGCGCCCCTCTTCTTCCCAAAATCATTGTTATTTCGCACGCGACTTCTACCGAGACGAAGTCACGTCTCTGAATATTAATCACCAATGACCGGACTTCCCTGGCAAGCCTTTGTTTCCTTGCAACAATTGCTATTCCATAGGGAATCCGTGGAGATTGTTGCCCGCCGATGACGGTAATTCGCGACGAGTGTTGGAAGTTTAAATAACGTTACGCTGATAACCAAACTTCCCTGATTCGTTTGCGTCGAGAACCTTATTGGTTTTTGAACGTTCTCTGAAAAGCGCATTACCTGGCGGGTAGTTTGCAACAACCACAGCAAACCGAAGCGTAAAAACCGCGTCGATCCAAAGCTCACTAAAGTTAACAAAATTAACTGCTTCATTACAAAACTAACCTATCCACTGCTACTCCTATCCCGCGCCTACATTCTACTCAAACCTCCACAAACATAGAAACACCCAACTCAACAGTGTCAATATAAACTCCAATCACCATCGAACGATCCTCCACCCTCTTCCTGCTTCGCCTATAAAGTGGAAAATCGCTCTGGTATTCGTGTTTGATGTGGTTTGAGGTCATTTGCGAGACTAAATTAGTCTCAGTCGGTATAGTAAATTTCTACTGGAGACAGGGAACATATCGAAGTAACCATCACCGATTTTCATGCGACTTTGGTAGAAAGTAGTTCTTACAAAAATATTTGACACGTATTTTTTTGATCGGTTTGAAGGGGTGAAAACAGCCTTCAAAGATAAGGGTGGGAAACATGCTTGGCCGAATATCTTGGGAACTACTGGAGCTAGGAGAACGGTGTAAATGGCAAAGCTGTATATTTTCTAATAAGGAATGCACCATGCTAAAGGATTAAAAAAAATCCGTTTGGTTAAATAATAGAGTGAAAAAATAGCATTTTTTAATATTTTTCGTAGACTTTCCTAGAATCACGAGCTTCCAGAAATTTCTTACATTCGATCCGTTCAGCGATTCAGAGGAGCATGCATGCTGTGCCTCGCGTAGTCACGTTTTCGCAGGAACTACCAGGCAAAAGTAACCGAAAACGTCCAGCCGCTGTTAAAACAAACAGACAGACGTCGCCGGTCATGGGGCACGATCGAAGTCCTCCGTTTCCTGTTACCTCTTTCAAAGGCGAGCCTCGAAATTCGAGGGAAAAGCCGAGACAAAATCGCTGGGAACGTGACAAAGGGTGGAGGTTCATGCAGGTCCGAGTCCGTGAATCTTCTACCCGCAAGATTCACGAGTAGTACTGCGGAGCAGCGTTGCACGTGTACTGGCTGGTCCAAGAGGAATATCAGGAACCTCGCAGACCTACTTTATCGATATTAGCGGTTGTCTTGTAACGAGTGACACAACTGTGAGAATGGAAATTCCATTTGAAGAAAGAAGTAGATGCGGAGTGAAATTTTGATTTGCAGGGAACATAGATTTAATTAAAAATCAGCAGAATTTGCCGTGAAAAGGTTGAGCGAATATTTTTTTTTAGAAGATCGTTAAACGAAAAACAAGAATAAATTACTTCCTAGTGTCGAGATCGACGCCAAGAGGTGCGAAGAACTTCGCAGCTGATGCTGCAGAAAATTGAAAAACTGGGAAGCATTAGAACCACTAGCACTGGAGAACGTTCCGCCGTAAACAATTTTGGATTAACGAGATCCTCAGCTTGCCAACGCGAAGTCTCGCGTTTTTTGCTGCCGCTAGTCCGGACAGCCGTCAGAATTTTTCAAGAAAACGGAGCGATTCAGTTGCACGCGTTTCTTGCCACTCCAATACGTTAAGTGCATCTCGAAATTGCAACGAGCACGCGACCGAAACAGAGGATATTTTCCACGCGAATAATTCAAACGTGGGAGGGGTCTACCTCGATTTTCTGCTACATTTTACAGGAAAAACTCTGGGAAATATCAACGGATACAAGAAGCAGGGGATTCGTTCATTCCACCAGAAAATGGGATTAAAACTCGAATACCCATCGCCCCCCCCTTCCGCCCTCCCCTCAAAATCCAAATCTTCGTCAATTAACCTTCAAACTCGACACATTACTTCACAATTGCAGAAAAGGTGGCAGGACGATTCGTTATAACAAACTAGAGCACTAAAGAGGTTAGTGTGCGCATCCGCCATGTTTGGCCCGCTGGAGAGAGACGAGTATTGAGTATTCGCCTTTATGAGTATTGTCAAATTCGCTTTATAAACAGAATACAAGTTTAAATGTAATATAATCCCCGAATAATGTGTCGCGCTACCAAGTATCAATATCAACAACGCGTATTCTGTTTGTAAAGTGAATTTGACAATACTCAAAAAGGCGGATACACAATACTCAAAAAGGCGGATACACAATAGTCTTCTCTCACCAGAGGGCCAAATATGGCGAAGGGGCATGCTAACCTCTTTAGTGCCCTAAAGAAATTGTAATGGATCTGCGGGTGTTCATCTCCCATTGCTACTACGGGGTGCCTGATCTTAATTTCCCATTAACTTGTTCAGACTCCTTGAATAGCTGGGGCTCGCTCGTCAAAGGGGCTGGTAGCTGGCAATTTCGCGTGCTGTCCAAGTACGGCAGCCGAAATAACACGTTAATTTCAATTCCATGAAGAGGGATTGCGGCTTGCGGGGGTAGTTGTTTGATGACTGTTGAAATCAGGGCGTGAAACTTGTTACAAGCTTGATGCGACACCAGTCATTACATCGTCTGGCATCCTCGCGAATTAACGGTTAAATGTTTAATTGCATCCCCCGCGGCGGTGCTCTAATTGCACGTGTATCGCTGACACGTTACTATTAGCCAGAAGTTTTACACGTTACTAGCTCGCTAGCCACACCTTTGGAACTCACCTTCATAGAGGATCGAGAGTAAAGCGCGTTGAAACGGTTGTCGACCTGTTCATCCCTTTGTAAGGGGGATAAGTTATGCAAACAGAAGAAATATATTAACTTTGAAAGGCGGAGAAATATTTAAAATAGTCCTCGAATTGGAAAGAAAATAAAAAAATTGAGGTGGGTTTGAGAAAATTGAGGGTTGTAGGCTCGCTATAGTTGCGAGATAGAGTATTGGAGGGTCAATGACGCTCCCCCCTCCAGGGATCCCAAGCCTCCCACTCCTGCCCCTTGCTACTGCAGCGCTGTGGCGGGCGTTTGAGTAATCACGTCCAACATAACCTTCAATTTTTTATGGATCAGCAATCTAAGTGTATTTATTTTTGTAATTGAAATTGTTCAGCCACAGAAATATAGAATAATTTACCTACTTTGTATGCCTGATTTCCTGCAAATTGTTTAGCGCCCACTGAATTTGTTTAAATACAGCGGATTAGGAAGTGTCATGGACTGTTTGAATCAAGATCGAACAGCTTTACATTAGTCCAACATCGAGCACAATTTTCTCATCTGTCCGGGGGCGGAAATCATCTTTGAAAGTCGTCGGCGTCCAGCGAAACGATTCCGTTCCGTGTATTTTTTTTTCACCCCTCCCCATCCATCCCCGCCTTTCGTTCGATCATTCAATTCCCGCAGACAATGAAGAGCTCCATACGGGAAGCGGAAGTAATCTGAAGACCGGTCTTCCATTAAAATCTGGGTCGAGCCTTTACTCCCGTTGGGGAAACCGACGTTTCCAATATCCGTAATAGGTGAGAATTTCCTAGGCGCGAAATTAAGTTGCAAAAACCGAGGGCTGCTCGAGCCGCGACGTTTGTCTTTGTCGTGCTCGTTGATATCGATTTTACAGCTGATTTTAGAATACGACATAATAAATGTATGCTCGTTCAGAATATTTTTCGAAGACTAACATTTTTTAAATCAAAATAACTTTAAGTGAAGGCAATGATTTTTAGATGAAGTTAGAGGTCTTCTTGTATTGGGCATTGAGAGAAATAGATTCAGAATAAAGAACGTATTAGTATTTAAAAGACCTTGTAAATTTTTTATTCAGCCTTCTATTTAAGTGTAAATACTGCTCTTCATTTTTTTTTAACACCCAGTACTGAAGACTTTTGTAGTACAATTAAGTGCACCCGATCTATGCTTCCTTTCACAGAAATCAAAGATTTAATCTATTGAAGAATTGCTAAAAATTCACAGATTTTTTGGAAAATTTTTTTTAAGTCTTCTATAAGCTGAATTGAAGATTTTAATGGATGCAATTATGATGTAAGTAGTAAAAATGCAGGCAGACCCTTTGGATTTAAATATCTCCACGTTAGAGAGGTTTTCCAATGTTCTTAATTAATATCAAGCAATCGAACTTTCTTTTACGAACTGGTTCCGACAGTTGCCCCTAATAAAATGTAATGGAAAGTTCCCTATATACTTCATTTATACGGTTTTGCGAATCTAATTACGATCGGAGCTCTTTTTCACACTGTCATCGTGCGATTTCTTTGTGAGAAGAGGAAATTACAGTCCGGGCACATTGGTTCGGTGATCCCCGGCACGTTGGTCCCGAACGTGGAATTACTCACATTCATATAATACCCTTCCTTCATCCCTTAAAGCATTAACAACGTAACCAAACAGAACTCTTTCCTGCCCACCCCATTTGTATAAAAATTTTTACCACCAAAATTTTTTTATAATAAATAAATTGTAATTGGCAACGAGTAGAAACATAATATTCTCAGATATGCATTCTAAAAACTCTTCTAATAATTACCGCAATTAGCATCAAATTAGTGAACATTATTTTAATGACTTTGCACAACTGGAATACAAACTTTTGTGCTGTTGTGCGCCAGTGAAAAGGGCACTTCTAGGGTTCCTTTTCGTTTGTAGAACATTTCCTCGCGTTATACACTTCCGATTAAAGTTTCTATTAAATTTCCCGCCATTTTGCCGCGCGAGCCTTCGCGCCCGTAAAAAACGGTTCCCGTGTTATTCCTCGGTAACACGAAACGCAGGATTAGGAGTGACGTTCTCCGCGGAACCGGAAAAAGTACTACTTCGGGATCGCACGCGAACACGCGGTCTTATTTCTCCTTTTTCAAGCCCCCGGCCGACTCCATTTCCGCCGGGCCTCTAGCGTGACATTTAATTAAGACGGGAAATTAAAAGACGAAAGGAATTCTACCATCGTCCTATCGAAATCACTGCATTCTTTCATCCCATTTAAAAACCCTTAATATTACCATTACACCATTTTGGACATTTAAAAACTTGGGAATTAAAATTAACAATTTTTCCTTAATTTAGAAGATTAATTTTGAGTTTCGTAGCTTGGAAAGTGGGTAAAATTTCTCGACTTATATCGATATTAAGTCTAAAAAGGGAGCAAATGATTTCTCAGCTAGAAATTACCATTTCCACAGAGTAGACGATTTTGCGAAAGGTAGAAGCCTGCTTTCAGCCGGGAATATCGGAAATTATGACGCGTTCCATTTTCGAGCGGCCGGGATGTGGAGAAAAGAGGAATGAGTATCGACAGTTTCACCACATTCCCCAGCAATAAATAAGTCTTGTATTTCCAACGGCCCCTATCGTCACCATTTCCCAGCGATATAGGTACTTTCCACAGCTACACTCGATTATCTTGCCATGCAAAAGAATACCGTGGTATATTAAGTGCTCCACTGATTAAGCGAGAATTAACGTCACAGAATTTTATTAAACCAGAAAATTGCGTCGTTGAACGTAGCACGCATCTCGTAACGAAACATGCACACACGAGTGCATAATTTAAATATTCCTCTGGGTAAATTCGCGAGATTTCCAGATAAATTTCGAAAAGAAGGGTATTTCACAAGTTCCCGCCTGCTCTGGGGAGCCCAGAGCGTTTCTCTCCATGACTCCGTGCCTCCCCCTTAATGAAGTTCTTTCCAACCACTTTTCCAGAGGGACAATATCGAGGGAGCGAGGTACAAATTCGACGAAATGAGAGTTCTTATTTACCACGAGTCAAGGAATCCTTTGTAAATGAAGGAATGAAAACGGACAAGCGAGAATTTCTCAATTTCTTTGCAATTATGTATTTGCAACGAAAATCATTCGCCTTGTGCCTAGTAAAAGAAGCTTTAATTCGAAAAGAATCGAGGGGAGAGGGAACTTTCAATTTTAACAGATTTAATACCTATGCTCTGTGACTTGAGTGTTTAATTTGTAATAATTATAAGTTCTCAGTGGGTCTAGTTCTCGAGAGCGAGGAAACTATCGCGGACTCAAGTGAAACTGTCTCCCCATGACCAATTAAAACACCCACGCTGGAATAATAGGTGAATTAGAAGTTTTGAGGGAGCTTTCTCGTGCAACTTCTATCGCGTCTTCCACTCCTATTTTTAATAAATACGCGACCGAAGGGACGGGGTTCGGTCGAAAATATTTTTCGAGCTAAATCACTGGGTGGTCAGAAAACGCAAGCCTCGGGGGTGACTCCTTCAGAGGAACCGAAGAGGAAAAGATAATAGCAATCTTTCACAGTCATATCAGCCTCCTAAATCAACCAACTCGAGCTTGTTACAACAGAGCAGTGGGCCTAGACACACAGCAAAAAAGCTTAATTTCTCGTGAAGCTGTCAGAATCGAGTGGACGAAAGGTCAGCGAAGGTGATACCTGAGGGTAATACGCGTCTACGAGCCATGAGAAGAAAAATAACCCAGAACCAAGCCTTTGCGTCCACAGACTAAAGCTTCCTCTTAGATAATACATCAGGCCTGAGAATATACCGAGAAGATCCAATTCCATGCAAGATTGGGTCAGTCAATTCCTCAGAGGATCGCCAAAAGTGAAATCTCAAGATATGAATCAACCCCGACGCTGAAGCAGAAAAATACTCTCGATATTTCACTGCCACGTCAACCCCCAATGAACCCAAATTCATCAAAAGCCCAATTTGCCCCGACTTTCTGAAGGAGCTACGAGACATCCAAATTCTAAGTGGCAATCGATCAAAACTATTGAAGAAACGAAGGAAACCTCACATTCTCACCCTCCTATCAACTTTGTTACGGGAACCGTTACATTACCGACCGTGACAGTGTCGCCACCTACAGAAGATCTACCGATCAATTACCGATCGATCAGTTACCGACCGATTACCGATCAATCAATAGGAAGAGGGAGCCACAGAAGTGCCTCCTATTGTCTACTACGTACTTGTTCGTGAGCTACCTGCGCGTAAAGAGTAATATATAATTTTCACCACCCAAATCTGCCATTATAACAAGCTCTCATCAGACTCCGAGAGTCATCAGACTCCACATCGATCCTCTCCAAAGGATCGTGCTTCAAGAGCATCGTGAAAATAGTTTCCCTTTTTCCACAGAATCTGTTACAAGACACCGCCGAGGACGTCTACCTCGCCACGCACCGCTAGCTACAGCCTGAACGCCCGGAGCGAGCACCCCGGTACCCGAGAGCCACTCACCGCGGCTGAACTGGTCGTTGTTGGCTATCACCCGCTCGGCATTCTTCCTGGCGATGTAGAACCACTCGCTGCTATTGCTGAGGTACTTGTACTCAACGGCCAAGTCCTTGACCAGGATGCCATCCTGGTCCTGCAGCCGGTGAGCGAACGGGCAGTAGAGCCAGTGGTCCTTGTACTGCAGCTTGTCGTAGCAGTTGCCGGCGGCGAATATGTCCTCGTCGAACTCCACCATGGACAGGACGCTGGCGTGTAGTAGGTACTCCGAGGAGAGCATCACATCCGGCGCGTACTTCCACAGCCTGGTGAGCATGTTGGCCCTGTTCACCGCAAGATTCGCCTCGAGCCTGAACCTCTCCTGGGCGTACTGGTCCACGATGCCCTCCCCTAGGTTCAGATCTGTGCCCGCGGTGCAGTTCTCGCCGAGCAGGTGCTGGTTCTCGATTATGCGGAGGAAGCGGGTAACTATGTCCACGTGGACAGGCTCCTTGGTCGCCTTGTCCCTGTCCACGGTCGCCTTCCCATAGTCGTCGTAGTCCTCAGACTCCGAGCCGTTCCCGGCGCCGTATTTGTCGATGTACTGGTCGTACTCCTCCAGAATGGCCAGCTCCGCGTCGTCCAGTTCACTCCTGTCCACCGTCGGTGCCCCGTGCACGATGTGACCGTAGATCTCTGTGAGATTACCGGTCCTGTTCCCAAACAGACGAGTCCTGTTCCGGGCGGTCACCTTCCGGAGTTTGTTGAAGGCGTCGCTCTTGTGCCTCGTGGATGGTGTGTTCCTGGGCTTGCCCTCCTTCTTGCCAGCCTCCGACAGCCTGGTGAGCAGCTTATCCAGGTCCACGGTGGATCGTTCGTCGATGGAGCCGCTGGACCTGAAGCCAGGGATCTCCTCGTATCCCGGACTCTTCACTTTGGGTTTCTCGGGACCCCGCGGGCCATCCTCGATTCGGGATACGTTGTCGGTCGGCTGGGACCTTCTGCTAGGTCCAGCAGGCACGTAGCCGAAGTCCTGATCGTCGAGCTGGAGCTGGCGGGCGAAGTGGTTCCTGGATCGACCGTGTCTGATCTGCGTGGCCGGCTTCTCTATGCTGGTCTCCGGCTTGCTCCTGTGTATCACCTGGCTGAAGTCGTCCTCGGCGGACGACGCGTCCTCTGGGTCTCGTGGATCATCAGGAGGCAGCGTGGCCTCGTACATGTCCAGCTTCCGGTCGATGAACGATGGCCGGTGGTTCTGCTGGTGGCGCAGCAGCTCCTTAGGCCTCTCGATCTGCGAATCCTGCTCAGCCAGGCTGACCACCGCCACGCTGCGCGTCCACGTGAGCAGGACCAGCAGGCAGCACGGGACATTCATCTTAGCTCTGTCTTCGCGGCCATGAACGGCAACAACCTATCGAGATCCCCGTCCACGTCACGTCATCACGGCACGGCTAGGCTCGCCCATGAATCCCCACAGGCACCACCGCATTTCCGGCACGTGGACGCGGAACACCGTCCCTCTGCGACCGTCACGACCGCCCTGCAGCCTGGTCGCGCCTGAACACCACGTGCCCGTCACATTCTCCGACGCTGCGCGACAGCGGACCCGCCTGACGATGAACTCTCAACCCCTAACGCGACAAGCACTTCGCAACAGTCTGAAACACCCGACGTGGAGGACCACCGAGTCCCCGCAAAGTTCATCTCCGTGGCTCAGCTCGAAATCCTCGACGGAATCGAGGCGGAATCGACCCTGGACCCATTTATTCGATCGACATCATGATCTCCAGGCGGATAATTGGCTCTAGACGCCTCTAATTACGTGGACGACCTGTGCATCCCTTTATTCTTGGGGGCCATCAGCTTTTCAGCGGAAGAGTGGGAGCATTCTCTCGGACCGGCGACAGACGCGGAAGTCGCGGGAGAAAGAGCGCTCTCCGGCGAGGGCTCGAGCAAATGAACGCCTCCGTCCACTCGCGCTCGCACGCGGCGCCAGACTGAGGGTTGAAGCGCGCGACCCCCCCGTGTGCAGGCCGGAAGGGACGGGCGCAGCGCGCATGCTCCGCCCATCTGGCTTTATTAGAATCAACTGGACCCGTGTTTTCCTCCGGTGCACCCTAGCCGTGCATAAGGCGAAAGCACGCATCCACGGAGCTCGCTAATTGTTAGCGGGAAACGCGGTTCGTGTTCCTGCACCGTCGAAGAGGATCGATTCGAGGACGTGATTGGGGAAATGGAATGGAAGGGTGGAATATTAAGCACCGACGCCAGAATTCGGACGTTTATGTAACAAATTGGATTAATGTGCTGGAGGGGAGTCCTCTGTACGGGGTGTACCATTCATGGGGGATGTATTGGGCGCATTTGTTGCTTTTGAACACACGAAGAAACGGCGGGGGCAGGGTTGCCGAGTTCGGGAGTGCTGATTTGTAAGAAGGGGTCGCGGTGGCGTTGTATTTGTGAGGGGCGGAATGGCTGGAATTGAGGGCGGATGGGGAATAATGGAAATAGAAGTAATAAATAGTGTATGAAAAGGGGTAGGTTCTATCCTTAATGGAAACTGGCGAAGAAGTGCACGATAAATTTAAAAATTACAGTAAGCTGCTAACGTTTCTCTGATGAAATATGGATCGCACCGGGTGTATCGATCCTTCTTGGTTCTGGTATCTTAAATTCCGCCAATTTAGAATGTCCACGACGATTTGCTACGTCAGATCGATATTCCTCGCATGAAATATCGACGTCTAATGTGGCGGAAGATACTCGTGCAATATAATTTCCTCAGGAACGGACATGTGCTACTGACTGTCAAATAAATACACAGCCATTACTCTGCTCCGTCGATCGAATGAATCCGCCATTTATCGCAATTTCGCGAGACATTTTTATTCTCGCTGAACCCGGCGAACCGTTGGCCGAGCACAGCGAACCGAACGGAAGTATAAGTTATTCAGGCGAATTCTGAAACTTCACACCCACGTTTTAGTAAAATTTGACTCAAAGACAAAGTGTGATTTGAACTTTTATGCAGATTAAAGGAAACTTACGGCTGCCACCTTCGGAAATTAATATGCACGAGGGGAAAGTTTCGCGGAGAAGTTACTCGAAAATAAAAGAAACTGGACCAAGAACGACCCGAGTTTCTTAAGGAAAAATGGAAGTGAAAATTGAACAAGATACAGTTGGTGAAAAGTTTCAAGGAGCACGACTTCGCTTTTCGAAATTATTTAGTAATTCTCGATTGTCCCAAAAGTGAACAAATTTGGACTGAAGGCACTGTTTCATCAATGAACATCGTCCTACTTAATTATGGAGCTAATTTTTCTAAGCTTCTAAAATTGCATCACACAGCAAGAACATTAGCTAGTGATCATAATTATGGAATTCACCTCTCCATTTTGGGAAAATGTGTACTTGAATAGTGAAATCGATGGTAAATTATTTATCGTTATAAAAGGAGTGGAAAGTGTGGAATAACATTTATTCATCCGAGGCTTCGTTTCCGAGAAGAACGGCTGCCAAATCGCTGCACGCTCGCGCCGAAAAGACCGCACGTGTCGACAGCGTCTTTAAACAAAGTTTTCTCGAAAACGAAGAGTCGTACGAGAAAACTTTATTCCACGATTTTTATGCATTTTTGCACAAGGAATCCAAATCCCATAGCGAAGTCGACAGTAGTCCCTTGGCAGTGGAAATAAATCATGAAAAATCGCGGAAACCGTAGCTCCCAACGAAGCTAATTGGTCAGAAATAAAAAAAAATTAAAGTTCACTCCTTCCTCTCATTTATACCTGCAATTCTCCAATTTCAAAACCGTTACGCGCTCTGTAATTGCATTTTTGGAGCCGAAGGCCTCCTATCGGTCCATCCACGCTCCAATTAACAGAAACCCCCGCCAGCGACGGAAAAAAAAGGGCCAAACAATATCCAACTAGAGGACAAAGCAATTTTCAGGGGGTCTCGATAGCCAATATACCTATACGGGATTTTCGTTCTCCCTTTCGACGCCGCAGATAGCGTTCCGTTAAATTTTCAAGCGAGCGCAACTCCCAAGACCAACTTCCACATAAAACATGAGTAGCTCAGCAAGTTTTTCTTCAATGGGAAATACCCAACCTACTTTAAAATTCCTAGCACGCTAATTTTGCGAGTCATTATTTATCGTTCGCGTTCCTGCTTGCCTTGGTTGTCGTGGAAAAACATCTGTGGTCAGTCTACAGCCGACGATAGAAGGAAGCGTCGCGTGTGAACCTCTCTTAGACTCTGACAGTTAGTTCCTTTGGAAGATCCACGCGCTCCGCTCAACTGTGACTGAGGAAGTATCGATCGACGAGCTCCCAATTCGATTTTCGCGCGCTTTTTCTTGGGAACAATGAGGGGCTCCTTTGGACACTTGTTGCTGCTGGTGGCCCTGCTGACGATGGCGGTCCACGCCTCTTCGCCGGCTGGTGAACAGCACAATGTGACTTATATTCCATTCAAATACCGCCAAGTGAATGTCATCACTGCTCCATTGAAGAGCTGCCCCGAGGGCCAGAGGAGGGACTTGCAGGACAATTGTCGGCAGATCATAGCAGTGAGTTTGGGACTGTTCTCTTCAGGCAGGGCTGTAACTTTCGGTAAAGGATCTTGAAACAGTATCATCTATTCTATTGCTGGTGTTGCACTAGGTATTCTAGATTTGTCTCTTAACCCTTATACCGAATTTGTAAAGTTATTTGGATAAGTAAATTTGAGTCAGTTTGACCCAATATCACGTTTGCAAGAAACGAGCATGTAAAAATAAAACTCGGTGCATTTAGTTATTACGGTTTAATATTTTAAGAACTTACGAAATTCCTTCAATAAAAAATTTAAAAAAAAAAATAAAAAATTGAAAGATTTGAATAATTGAAAAAATTGAAAAAATTGAGAAAATTGAAAAAATTGGCAAAATTGAAAAAATTGACAAAATTGAAAAAATTGAAAAATGTATTTTTATTATTGTTAGTATTATTACAATTATTATTATTAATTATTTATTTATTTATTACTGACGATTATTAGCTATTTAAAGATATGAAGGAGTTTCAGTCCAAATAATTCATTAGTAAAGAAGGAATGAGGATTTGTAACTCAATTTTGGTTAAAAATGGCCCAATTTCCGTACAAGGGTTAACTTTAAGATCACTTTATCGTCTGGCAGTGAGAAACTATTCAATATTAAAATTCTAGCTTGATACACAGTGACTTCATGCTATTGGATTGCAGATTTCGCCGGATACGAAATTGTGATGCGTGGCTGTGCTAAGGGGTGAAGAGTAGTCGAGACAGTAGTATGGTTTCGTGCTTCTTCAACTTCGCAGTGCTGAAAGGTGGAATGAGGTGGCCCTTTCACCCTTGGATTTAATATATATTTGCACTGTGAATTCGTTGAAATAAATATCGATGGGTATCAATATGGGTTCGGTATTGTTTGATTTTCATCCAGGAAAATGGGCGATTGGAAAGCAAAAGTTGTGGGGAGGATCGAGGGCCGATTTGTTTTTCTATCGCCCACGACCCATTAATCATCGAGCATGAGCAAACTCGCTTCACTCTCACTTGTTTTATACTATTTGCTGGCCGAGTTTGCGGTTTATCACCCAGCGGTTTTCTGGTAAGCTGCTGTTATCGCTCGTTGTAAATCGACTGCTTCGTATCGACCACAGGCTCGATTACCGTCGGATGTACAAGATCGAAGAACAGACCGCCCCGTTAAACCTTTCCTTTCGACAACTGAATTACCGATCCGAGGGCAGCGCAGTCACTGTACACTTGATTTGGAACGACAGCAGATACAAGACTTTTATGTTACATTCGTCGAGTAATTCGAAAAACTGGGCGAATATTGTGGTATTTAGAACATTCGTTTCTCAATTTTGTGTCTACGGAATAATGGATTGTTGGTCGTTTTTTTTTTAAATGGAAGAAAATAAATGAATAGGGGAATAACAAAAAATATTTCACCATATTAATTAAAATAATACGGGGATTATGTATACTCCGTGCAGGATTTGTAATATAAAAGTGTTTCAAGCTCTCAAAAAGTAAATAATAGTTTTATAGTACGTCCATAGAAAAAAGTATACCACGTGTTGTACCTCACCCCCCCTCCACGCCACAGTACACCCCCACTGCTGATTCTTAGAGGTGAGGGACGCTGTAGTGTGAGGAAGGCCGGAAATTCAACTTTAAGTAGTCAATCTTCCATGAATTATAAAATTAATTAATAAAAATGGGATTGATTTGGCTTAATGCTTTGTTTTTGGCTGCGAGTCTTTCATCATCAAAACTGTTTGATTATAATCTAAAAATTCTCTGGGTTTAGAATATGATTTAAACGAGAAATACAACTAAAATTGTATAACCTTAAAGTAGTGTAATATCGTCAGATTATTTACAATAAGAATATCAATTGCTCAGCTGGAAGTGTCTATAACCTCAAACTCAAAACAATATTACAAACAACTAGTGTGCAAAACCCAAATCTCTATTATAACACAAATTTCCCAACTTAAAGCGTGCGATGAATTTTTAATTAACGAGTTACGAAGTCAGGGAAGAGCAAAACTGCTTCCTACATGCAAACATTAGGTTTTTCCATTTCGAAAAACATCTATTAGCACCAATTAGCGAAAATGTCTTTAAATGCGATCCAATCTGCAGAAACGAGCCATTCTTGGTAACTAGCGCCATCTACGGAGTCCAAACGAAATTATACGGAGATAAGCCGAGTATTCTCTTATCGAGAGCGCGTTATCGGTCGTAAATGTGATCGACTACGGCCGAACAGCGAAATTGCAAAATTCTGCATAATAACAAAAACGAACCACCGTCGGTGAACTCGACGGCCAAGGTTCTCGATTTAAAAAAAGAGCAGAACGCACTAAAATTATACAAATTACAAAGAGTACACGCTAGAGACGAATTGTAAAAAAGATTCTTATCTCACTCGTGTCTCGGTCAGTTTTTTTACTTCAAGGCCGAAGCCGAAGGTATCGTCCACACGAAACCGTTGTTTACGCGGTTAATCTGCGTAAGGTCGTTCTACGCCAATGGCGGTGCACGGCCAGCAAACTTTGGACGTGAATAAATCGAAAAATTGATAACCGATTGGTGCTCGAAAATGCAAAAATTATCTCCCATTTGACTTTCGAAACCTTTGTAAAAATATGAACACATTAAATAGCATTAAATCTGCAATCACCATTTTCGCAAATTCATGAACTATTTTGAAAAATGAATTTTCATTTTTATTTCACTTTTATATCCATTTGCCCGTGTTATATCTAATGGATTTATGTTATTGTTTACGGATCGTTTCGAATTGCAAAACAATTCGCACTCGCACTCTGATTCACAGCAGCGACACACTTGGGCAATTAACGGATCGATAGCATCGTAATCAAAGCTGACTTGGGCGATAACTCACCGGTTCACACTACACATTTCAAAAAAAAAATTCAATCTCGTGCGAACGAGGTAACATCTCTCAGAATAAAGCAATCAAACTCATGTTCCAGAATTGTTCCTTTTTCCAAAAAAAAATCTAATTTCTATTTTGCAATCTCTACGCAACTCCAATGCAAGGCCAAAATTTTGGAAACATTAATCTTAACAATTAGCCTGTACAACGAACACTCGATCTTTGTTCCTCCGTAGTTTATCAGGCTTGGAGAATCAATTAACGCTCCCCTATCCAGTTGTTTACTATTTATCAGTGTAAGTGTTGTGTCCCTATCGGCTGAGTCACGTGACGCTGAAAATTCGCGGCAGGAATAAGAGCGGCCGGCCGCAATCCGCATTTCCGTGACGTTCGCATTCACGCAGACGTTTGACCCCAGCGCGGCATTGACCACTTCACAGCAGCCTAATTTCCATTTATTACGCAATTGATGCAATTAGATACGTCAATCAGTGGGATAATAGGCTGGTCGAGATAGACACTGTCCAACAATGCGAGGCTAATCCGACTTCAAACGCCGCCACGATGAAAACACGGCCCGCAGCGGTCAGCGCCGCGCGGCCGGTCCTCTCCCGTTTCGTTGAATAACCACTCACACACTCGCCGTCCGTCTCTTTTACGTCGAACAAAATACATTTCCCTTCTTCCTTTGACCTGGAGGCTTGATAGGTCGAGAAGTGAGGCTTGTAATCCCGTCGAGAGAAGGATACCACTAGGGGCGATTTCTGAAGGATCAGAGCCGGGATGTAGCTGCCAAGTGAACCGAGGATTTTGGGCCGGACAGATGTGCTACAATTAACCACCAAGTGACTCTTTCTTCAACTGAAGGCTTTTCCTTCCTTTATTCCACCTGGGGACTTGATAGGTTGGGGAGGCTTGTAATCCCATCGAAATGAGGATACTACTAAGTACATTTTTGAAGGAGGAGAGCTGGGGTGTAGCTACCTAGCGAACTGAAGATTTTGGGTCGAATAGATGTACGCCAATTAATCGCCAAATGACTGTTTATCCTTTCCACATACAGTAGAAGGCTTTTGCTTCGTTTACTCGACTGGGGCAACTAGGGACAATTTTGGGGGGATTAGACTTGGGATCTAAAGCATTGTTGGACTGAAGATTTTGGGCTGAACAGAAGTTCTTTAATTAACCACACAGGACTTGTTCATTTCCTCTGCATCTCATAATAAGTTGTTGCCTCCATTATTTAATCCAGAGGCATCAGAAGCATAGAAAATTGATAGGGACCATTTTTGGTGCTTCATAGTTGGACACTCCTAGACCTAAATTGAACGCTTTGACCTCCAATAGAAAAGTCTTTCAATTATCACAAACATCAAACTAAATGAGCAACTAGGTACATATAAATTTTTTATCCACATATTTAACCTCTAACACGCTGAGTAAGCATTGCTCAAAGGGACACGTTATCTCTGACGCTAATCTTTCTAATGGGTAAACAGAACTTGATCGTAATGACGTATGGTGTCAATTAGTCGATTATTAGACTGTTTAATAACTTGAATGAATGACTTCTTACACTGCAATTGATGTAAACAAGAAACGGCTCTACAAGTATGCTTATTCAAAGCTCTATTAGCGGATAATGTGCACCTACGAATTCACTGATTGTTAAATCTGGAAGGCTCATAAAAGTGCGAACTCGATATCGCGATTCTACACGAGTTAAACGATATTTCGGCTAATCCCCACTGATTTCATTGACGCGTATATACCTTCCATTTTTTCCACTCCGTCAACCAGCTAGACTCTATTTCCATAACTTGTGCAAACAGTCCAGACTGGTGATTATTCAGAGGGAAGACGTCAGAGAATTGGAAAAGTGGCAAAAAAGACAACAGGATGCCGAGGACTGAATAAAGGAGAGAATCCTAGGAAATGGTAAAAATCCCTGCTTAAATTTCGAGCTTCCAAACCACGACGATAGTAACAATAGCGACAAACAATAAAAATGCTAATTATTTTATCACCATTGCACCGTAAATGACGTTGAATACCGATATTTTATCCGCGACTGACTTCTCGCGCGTAAATTCCAGCGGCAATGAACATTTTACGAGCGAAAATTAGCATAGAAAGTTTTTATCGGCGGGATCGAGACACTCGCCCGTAAACATTTAAGCGCTCCGCGGCAATTTTCGTCATTTCCACGCGTCTATCACTTAGAGCGCGGCAACAAGGCGGGATTATGTAAATAGTAATTAACGGCGGCTTCGGTTCACCGTTCCGACCTCAACGATATTAAAGTTCTGCGTCAAATACGTCCACGTGATCGCGAGGGATCTTCCGCTTCACCCTGCAACCCGACTACGTACTCTAGTGCGCGCATTCAGCAACGATTTCCCCGGCGATTTAACTAAATTCCTCTTTTTAAACATTCGCTCCGAGGAATCATCTTTTCTCGGAAGTACCGTTCACAGTCGTAAATACCGTGCGCCGAGCAAAAAGCTGGTCGAGATGGGGCGAGCCGCGAAGAGTACGATCCACGCGTTTTCCTCGCCTGTTGGTTTTTTTTTTTAAATTGTGCATGAAAGAGCGAATATTCATGAGCGTCGTGAGCATTTAGAAACACGTTGGTTGACAAATGAAGCGGCACTTTGTGGAACGCAGGAGGCCCAAGGAAAAAGAAAGCGCTGGATCGCTGTCCCCCGCAATTTAAATAATTAATTCCATTCAGTGGCGTTGTAAATATTCATGTTACGCATGTGTGTATCGCGAACAAAGACTCCTCGGGATCAGGCGCGAACACGGTTGCAAGGAAATTAAGGGGCCCTTTCTCCCCGCCACTACGAGTCGCGTAGTGGTGGGGGTGGGCCTCGGTAGGGGCCTCGAGCAGCCAGTTAGTTTTGATCGGACTATACGTGCGTAATTCACTCACATCTTCGCGGCGAGACGGCGATTTCTCCAAGAATGCGTTGTTCCAGGCATTTTGAGTTTTCCTGAAAGGAGATAAGAATTATGTAGTGGTTTCCTTAACGATCGTGGCAAAATTAAAATGCACGCTCGTAACTGAAATAAAGTAAAGAGGTACACGAACTGCACACAGTACTGTGTTTTGACTGCAAATGGCGAACGAGGTTCGAATTTACATATGTAATTAAAATATCGCACCGTCGTGCATGGTTCATTAGCATTACGCGGGGAGCCGCTTATAAAGGCGAAGAGGATGGTACGTATTCATTCAAGAGACAATTCATAGCGTGGAGTGTAATTTTATTGCCTTGCAGTGCTAATTAAATTAATTAAAAGGACGCGAAGAGGTTGGAAGCGAATTTGTTTTCTGCTGTAGGATGACGTACAACTGGGTTTGGGGTTAGGTTAAGTCTGGCGTAGGTATATTATTATGACACACTTGAGTATTATCTATAAGGTAATTATAGTAAAGTGCACTTTTCAAAGTATACAAAACTTTTTAAAATTAGATACAAGTGAATGAAAAATTTTCCATGTGCATTTGGAAGATATCCCCTTGACGATGAAAATTTGATTTCTAAACTCAATAAAATGGGGAGAAACATTGCTGCTCGTTTGGAGGAGATATAAAATCGTGCTGGAGCTGCAGAAATTTTAGAAACTCTGGAACAACTCTTTTGACAAACCTTACCCTAGTAGAATTTCTGGTTGGCCCCAAGTACCCCCAAGATGGGAATTAGTTGCCCACCAAAATGCTAATTATAAATGCTACTAGGGTAGTAAAATAAAAGATAAAATAATATAAGAAAATTCAAAGACCTCCATTTGAAGATGGACTCAAATCTATCCTGAATCTAACCTCTAGTCCTAATTCAGGCGTTGACAAAAAAATCACAAATTTTATGCGACAGATGTCGCCCTATCGTTCAAAAGTTCTTCGATCAGAAACAGAACTTTAATCGTTCCATATTTATTCGCCTGTTCTATGGAATATTCCAACGCCCATCAAGGGCAACATCCACCTCGAGGGACTTGTCCCATGATGCAAGCCAGCGTGCACAGTAGAAAAACACACGTCTACTCGGGTCATGAGGTATACGCGTGACACACGAAAATCATATCTGACGGCCGCGCGGAGTGGCAGATAACCTTCACACTTAAAATACCCCCTCAATTACGCCGTTCCCCATGAAATCTCCTCTCAATTAGAAATCTTCCACTCCCACCACTCAGCAGGCCAATCTCGACCATTGCACCGAGTTCACACTTACATCGAGGAAACTTATGAAGGTTGATACCGCGGAATAGTTTTAGGTACCTTGACCCAGAGTTGGCCACATGGGCGCCCAGAGGGCGGTGCAAAAAAGGAAGTTCCCCCGGCTTTAAAAAATCGCTTATTTTTCAAAACTGATTTTTATTAAGTTTATACAAAGAGGGAATATTTTTAAATTTTAGTTTTAAATTTTTAATTAAATTGGCGCTATGAAATGGGTTAAAAAAGCAAGAGGGGTGTATTTTTCTTTACCATCATCCCAAACTTGCTCCTCCCCTGGAAAAAAAGTCTCCGGTCGCCCTTGGTTGGCCATTATTCGTTATTCTCGAATAACATCGTTTTATTCGCAATTCTTATTCGGGATCAATCGAATAAAAAATGATTCTATTAAGGGTCAACTCTGCCTTGATCTAGCCTGGAGAGGTGCAAAGAGTCTAAAGACGAAGGGGAATGAGATAAGGGATGAACATTAAGTGAATCTCGAGTTTCCTTTGTGAAGTTGGAGAACGTTGAAGAATCTGAGAATTGGAAGGCCGCAGTCACATTTCTGGGGCAGTTTGGGGTATCTATTTTGATAATGATGATTCGTTTCGTTTAGGAAGTGGAGAGAAGATCGAAAGAACAGAGGTGACGAGAGATTAGGATACGTCCTCGAGCTCCGATATGGATGTCGCGAAAGCGTTGAGAAATTTATCACGAGAAAGAACTGAAATAGTCTGTAATTTTAGCTAAAATTTTTGAAAATTTCGAAAATTTTGAAAATTTAAAAATTCTGAAAATCCTGGAATCCGAACTACTGGGGCAGAAGTATTAAAGAATCTAGAATTATTTCCTACCTTAATTCTTTTTTTTTCTAATTCTATTAGGAATTATTTTCTTCGTAATTCTATTAGGAATTATTTTTTCCTAATTTTACTAGGAATTATTTTCTTCCTAATTCTATTAGGAATAATTTTCTTCCTAATTCTATTAAGAATTACTTTCTTCCTAATTTTACTACGAATTATTTTCTTCGTAATTCTATTAGGAATTATTTTTTCCTAATTTTACTAGGAATTATTTTCTTCCTAATTCTATTAAGAATTATTTTCTTCCTAATTTTACTAGGAATTATTTTCTTCCTAATTCTATTAAGAATTATTTTCTTCCTAATTCTATTAAGAATTATTTTCTTCCTAATTTTACTAGGAATTATTTTCTTCCTAATTCTATTAGGAATTATTTTCTTCCTAATTTTACTAGGAATTATTTTCTTCCTAATTCTATTAGGAATAATTTTCTTCCTAATTTTACTAGGAATTATTTTCTTCCTAATTCTTCCTTCTGAAAGAAATTTGGTGTAAGAGTTTTAATCAATTTCGGAGAATCTATAGATGTAAGAAAGAATCTAGAGACCTTCAACTTTAATTACAAAATTTGAGAGAGTTTGGGGCCCAGGGGACCCTGAAAAACCCCTCAATCTTTCGCTGACTATTTATAGATATCTGCGCAACATAAGGAACATCAAAACAAAGCAGAATTTGAAAAGATTTATGAGAAGTTAGATGCTGAAAGAAATGCTTGTCATATTGTCTGCTGAATTACGTATTCAAACAATACATATACATATATTCTTTTAAGCACTCATGTACTTTCACTATATTTTTTGCTTACTTTCTATCTATATAGGTACTATCCTTTTTCCATTATTTTATTCATTTTTGTGTTTCCGCTTATATGTATCATATAGTCCTCCACTGGTTTCTCTAATCTCTGTGTGCCAAAGGGTTTCCCGTATGTGTATAAATAAAAAAAAAGAAGATTATCATGGATCTCATAGTTGTTTTGTGAATCGATTCGGCTCTGACGTGATAATTTCGCGGCAAGGTCACAGCCTTCGAATCAACAGCAGGAGATATCCAGCGATAAAGCGCGGCTAACACAGGAAAATTTCTGGGTGGACGAAAAACTGTGTCAAGATTGGTGCCTTATCAAGCTGGCCGCGGAGATACAATCAGAAACAAGGAAGCCCGAGCCGCTAAAACAAAAAGCGGTGCTGCAACTCTTCGAGATACAAATTTCGCGCCATCTTCTGTCAAGTTTATTATATGAAAAGTGGAGAGGCAGGTTTTTAAATTAAAATAGAAATTGTTTCCCATGTGAAATAGTTGGAATTGGAAGACATCCCTTTGAAGATCAAAATTTGATTTGCAAAGTCAATGAAATTTAATTTGAGGGAATTATAGAAGAATACTAAATCTTAAAGATTATTTGAAAATCGACTGAAACTAATTTTTGGTGATCTCTGTTCGCGATTCCCACGTGAAATAATAATTATTTGGAAGACATCCCTTGATGAAAATTTTATTTAAAAACAAAGACGAAAGTACAAAAGAGTATTAAATCTCTAAAATTATTTAAAATTATTCTGAAATGAATTCTTAATGAACCTTGTTCTCGTTCATTTGTTATCTCTTGGATAGAACAGTAAAACAAAATATACTGATCTTTCCAAGAACGTACTACAGTTTGCCATGACTATTGCAGAATTTTACAACGACTTGTGGCGAGGATCGTTTTCTTTCTCCTGACTAAGGTATCGTGTTAAAGGATCGAGTGTCGAATACTGTGTAGAGTTTACTCCAAAACGGGTTCTTTACGCCATTATCCATTTGCCAATTGCTGCTCATTTAAAATGCAATAACGGTTGTTTAATGTAACCGAACAATTACTATTGTCGTCGCAACTATTTAAATGCAAATTATGTTTCGCCTTTTTAATTCTATTCTTATGAATATTTTAACGAGTAGATAACAAGTAAGAAAAATCGTGTAGTAGCTTCTTTTTTTTTGTTTGGACGTGCACAGGCCTTCAGAAAACTTTAGTGGGATTCCATGTTGAAGAATTTGTTCTAGAGATTCGCAGAAGAATTTTATACATCAAGCTTTTTCTCTATAAATACGAAATTCTTATATTCGCGCGTGACATCATTTGCAGCTAAACTTGTAGGAGCTCGAGATGAGGAATTTCTTTCGACATGCTTTCAAATTAGATTACAGCTAGAATATTAAATAAAATTTCAAGGAAGATGCGAAAGGAAATTTTTTCCAAATGGCATTCTTTCGTTAAATTTGCGGCTGAAGTTTCAGTTACTATTTCGATTTTAGCTAAAGATGCAAGAAAAATTTTATTCTGTATATTATATGTATATGTTTTGATATGGGGATGAGATTAATCAATGCAGATATTAAAATATTGATAATCGTTTGATGAAAAATGTAAGGAAAAAAAATCAAATTCATGTGTAAAATGATAAGAACATTCTTTACAATGTTATCATGAGCATTATTATTTACATTATTCTCCGAGTTAACAATTCAAATATCGCGCCGGTTATGTAATACGATGCAGTTTTCCGAGAAAATGCTGTGAAATTAACACCTGGCAAGGTGTCCACATCTCTCGTGAAGTACCTAATTGAAAATTGAGTATAGGGACAAGAAGAATATCGTAATATTTCATATTAATATTTAAAAATCTTGGTCTTACGACTAAGTTTCAAATCTTAAATTATATGACATCAAAATTAATATACCCTGTATTATTCGAATTAGAATTATTTTATATCAAATATCTCGCATGAAAAATATTTCTGTAAATTATCAAAACAAATGAGCCACTCTACATATATACAAAACTATATTTAATGTGAAATATTATTTAATACCAAGTCATTGAAAGTAGAATGATTTGCGTCAAATTATCGAAATAAACGAACCACCCTATATGCAGTAATATCTTTCAGCAGAATTATTCTTTCTATACAAAATGATTACAATAAATTAGAATATCTATTTTTATTACATATAATTGTTCATTTAAATGAATCACCACCCATAAAAATACGTTTAATTATTATTATTATTTAATATAATATTTCTGTATAAAAATTGCAAGCAATGAAAAACATTAAAAAAATATTCCCCTGCAATTAAAAACATTAAAATTACAAACAAAATAACTTTCATCCTTTCATATCTTATCTTTCAGCTAAAACTAGCAAAGAGATCTGCGAGTGATTAAAAGTAATTGGACGACCTTATACGAATAAAGACATCTTCTGTCACCGTTTCTACACCAATGCTTCCCCCCCCCCCCCCCTCTTAATTACCGCCTAATTTACCACTCCACCTTCTTATTTCGTTACTCCTCTATTCCAATTACTTTTATTGGGGTCAAATTGCCTCGATAACCATATTAAACCGTCAATTACCGTTCGCGACACGAAATACGAAAAACAAGCATCGAAAGTAATTGGGAGCCCCACGCAAAGTGACACTTTCGCGCCATTTTCCACAATCACTACGATCGTGTCAAACATAATCGTTTTCAAGTTGAAAAGCAATTACAATATATCAGCGATACAGTCTGCTCTACATGTATACTAACCTGATTAACCTCGAGTTCCCCGAAGCCTGTCGTTTATCGTGCATCGGTATCAGTTCCCCCGACTTTCCCCACAAATCAAAAACGCTTGAAATAGACAAGAACCGCGCGTAATAGCCGACCTTCCTTTCCCTACCCCGTTTCGCAAAGACGCCGCTTTTCCCCTCTGTAAATCCCTATCCCGATATCCCCCAGCTACTCGCAATATTCAATCACTTAGCTAACGTATCTGCAAGGATCGCGCCGAGAAAATGAGATGCAAATTGCCGCGCGAAGCGTATAATTATCCCGCAAAAACGAAGAAAGAGGAATGACGCCGATTTTCCCGCCCGCTGCGTAGTTCCGACTGTCCCCGAGCATCACTTCCGGTCTGGAAGAGGCGCAACAACAACACTACTTCTCCCAAACAAGCATCCACCTGATCGAAACAAAAATCCACTGACCCAACTACCTGGTAATGTTACGTCATTCCATGCCCCAGCGAAACGTAACCTAATCCCCGTTCCAAAAGCCAAAGGAAAGTACAAAAGTCTTCGCACAGACTGCTAAGCATTCAGAACCGGACCGATCCGCGTTGCAAAAGCGCGCCCTCGCGGGAAAGCGTCGCTCGAAAGCGCAGTGACATTGGCGCGCGCGCCCGCACTAATCCGCTCGCTATAAAAGACAAAGGGGGCCGGAAGGTGGGACGTGCGTAACTAGCGCGGTCCCAAGTTAGGAGGGCCCGCTCGAGGCGCGTTTCCCTTCGCGCGCCAACGATCCCCGCGACGGTGAATCACGGCCGTTTCCCGTGGCTTTTCGCAAAAAAAAAAAAAAATCAGCACGTGGACGAGGGCGACTGCGGAGCGGGAGGGGCGACGGCACGGGGAGGGGTAGATCTCGGGGCTCCGTTGCGACATTAATAAGCACCTGTGATTGGTCGCGCGTCGGAGGCTCGGCCGAACCGTTTAAAAATAAATTAGCACCGTGCGCGCGAGTTAAATCGAAACCGGCCAGTGCACTCGGGGAATTTACGCCGGGCGATCGCCCGCTCGCTTTCGCAGCCGCCTGCTCTCGATCGCTGTCCGCCCGTCTCCGTCGTCCCCTGTCGCCCAGCGGTGACGCGCGCCAGCACGTGCGACTGGTCCCGTCCGCGAGGCTCGACCGTCCTTTCATCAATCCCAGTGCTGTTATCTACGCGTGAATGTGCGCGACGGCGGGTCGAACATAACCTCCGAGTCCCCCGCTGGACTCTGCGCCCGACCGCTTCACCGTCTCCTCTCGTCGCTCCGTGTTCCTCGCCTCGAACGAACACTTCTCTCGCCCCCTCGGCGACTCGTCGACTCTCCCGTGACATGCCGACCCGGCTGTCCTGACGATGTCCCCTTGGTAGCCTGTGCCCCGCGCGGAGGTTCATCGTTTCTCGCGGGACCCGCGATGCAAAGTGCAGCGGGACTCACCGCGGAATGGTAAATAATCAGTGCAACGCTTATAGGTGAGTAATTGGGATAATTCTCGGTCGATAAATCTCCCGTCGCGGTTTTCTTCGTTTTACTACGCCCGTTGCGTCATTACTTTTACGAGACGCACTCGTTACGTCGCCACGCAGCGCGATACGCAATCGCCGATCCTCCCGCGCCTCCGCGAAAACGCGCACCGCGATGCGTCAGTTGCGTAATTCGCCGCCGAGAAAAACACGTGGACGTTTTCGTCTGTTTTTCCGTGACCTTTGCCTCCGCCGCCTCTCTATCTCCGCCTCGACGCCGCTCGCTCGTGGATGCTACGTGCGCGCCAGCGGAGCGCACCTCGCACTGCTTTATCAATCGCAATTCTGCACGCCTTTAATTGTTATTCGGCTCCGATAACTCTAAGCGCTAGGCTCCCCCACGGCCTGCCTCTTTCCCTGCGCGTGGCTGGTGCGGGGCTTTACTACAGAGAGCTCCGTCGAATGTCCATAGGTCAATTGAAAGCAATATGAGTATCTGCGTGGTATAAGACATGCTGGCGAGGCAGCCTTAAGGTGAAATGTTCCGCAGTTTACCAGACAGGGTGGCTGGGCTGTATTATAGCCACGGCCTGTTCTGCTCCTCTCATCCTGTAACTGTTATTTCATTGGCGATCTCAGTTATATTGCTATGTTGGTTAGTAGCACTTTACACGGATTATATTCCAGCGCTAGCTCATTCGGCCGATGGTTGTCTCGTTATTCAATGGGACGCGTTGTATTCGGACACAGATTCGAAGAAGTAATCGATCGATCTCTGAAAAACTATCAGAGTCACGAGGCTGAAATGGAAATTAGCTCGTGGAATATGTTTATACATGCAGAAGCAGGAGTCGCGTATAAATTATTCCTTAAAAAGTAGTTGCCTATGTTCAAAAGAGCTTGGGGACGTATGGATTATTGAAAACCTGATAGCGTTTACGCTAAAGAGATATTAACGCCGAAAGTATCTCTTTATTCCGCTAAAAGAATTTCCATAAGGGATTTTTCTGTATTAAATGAAATCGAACGGATTAATTTTCTTTAATCTCATTGGATTACGAGCTCAACTCGTGGACGCACAAATCCACCTCGTCGTTTCGGCTGAATGGGTTTAAATTAAGTTTTTATAAGCGGATAATGAGCGAGCTGTTGTTTATTTCTTTAGCTACCCTTTGGTGAATTTGCCAATGCCTGGCAATGCGCCACGAACTATAATCAATCATACCGTTGTACCTGAAAACAATACGGAGAATTCAGTGTTTTACGTGCAACAAGTGGTGTTGAGAGTGGGAGTCATTCCATGGACGGAAGAATTAACGTTAATGGATGCTTTCCGGGGTCCACTTTACGAAATATTTAATCTTCTAGAGATTATACAGAACTATCAGCATCCGGAAACGTAAGTTTCGCAGTTCTCGGCGAGTACTTCGAGTAGGTTTTCCATATCTTTTATACTTTTCAGATTAAAGACACTTGGTCAAGTGTGTTTGCATATCGAGTCCGTTAAGAAAAGAAATGCGAAGAAGCCGGAAGTCCTGCCGGAATACAACTGCCTTGTCCTCTCGCCTGCGAACTTATGGCAGCGGAGCATCGAGTTGTACGCGCAGGACACAAATCTTATAAATACAATATATTCCTACCAGGTAGGAGCGCCGGAGGCGCGGCGCGTTGGCTTAAAACAACAAGTTACTTATCGTCGCACAGCGATGAGTACTGCGCAGCTACAGTCACGAAATTGTGTATTACAGAATCTGCAGAAGGGGAAGATTAGTTTAGCCGAAATCATGTTTGGGATGAACCTTAAAGAAACTGGAATAAAACGATACCCGATTCGCCTTCGACAGAGGATTTTGCAATGCGCAGTGACTATTTATTTAAAAGACTACGATCCCGAGTGAGTAATCAGTTACGGCGTACACGCACTTGCGTTTTCAGTGATTTCAAATTCTGTTCATTGATTCGCAGATTTATAAAAGGGTTGCAGACTAGGCTGAGAAGTTACTATCCGCTTCACCAAGCCGAGGGGGATAATGCTACGTACGTGCCGACGGACGAGATGCTGCACATCTTTTACCCCGGAGAGTTCAATTACAGCGACTTCTTCCCTCTGATGATGACCTTCCACGCTCTGTTCTTCTACGTTTATTTCTCCGTGCGGAAGATAGAGTTGGTGAAGTCGAAGATCGGCATAGCGCTCGGCGCGACTTTCACAGTGATAAGTTCGTTGTCCATGACGGTGGGCGCCTGCTTTTTCTTCGGCTTGACGCTGAGCCTGAGTGGCAAAGAAGTGTTCCCGTATTTGGTGATCATCGTAGGGCTGGAAAACGTTTTGGTGTTGACAAAAAGCGTGGTGAGTACCCCGCCGCATTTGGACGTGAAGATACGAGTCGCTCAGGCCCTGGCCAAGGAGGGCTGGTCCATCACGAAGAACCTGCTCACGGAGGTGACGATCCTGACGATCGGATTGTTCACGTTCGTGCCAGCCATACAGGAGTTCTGTATATTCGCTATCGTCGGGCTGGTCAACGACTTCTTCCTCCAAATGGTGTTCTTCTCCACGATCCTTGCTATCGACATCAGGCGCACAGAGCTGTCCAGCGAGACCTCCAAATTCCATCTGCCGAATATCCCAGCGATGCGGAAGCAGCAGTTCACGACGACTATAACGAACAGAAAGCCAAATATCTTTCGCTCGAAGTCCCATCCGAGATTAAACGGCTTGTCGAACGGCCCGACGAACGTAATAGCTCCTAACACACAGAACACTCACACGTTGGGCAAGATTCCGAAGCGCTTGCGCATAGTGCATTTCTGGGCCAGGACGAGGATCTTCCAACGCGCCTTTATGGTGTGGATGGTGGTCTGGATCAGCATGATCATCTACAATTCTGGCATCGTTGAGCACGTCATACATCTGAGCGAAACGTTGAAGACAGAATCCGACATCGACGGCTACACCGTGGACAGGCCTCACTCGCTGAACAATTACGTCGAAATGAATACTATGAAGCCATTATCGATGCCGTCCGCTACTGTCGCCCCGGATCATTTAAACGGACAGGTAACTCGACAGAAATACACTTCCGTTTTAACCGAGCCGCTTTAATCTACCACGTTTTCTCGCACACTAGGACGATCTGGCCAATAACGTTACCGAAGAGTTGAATAAACTGAGACCGATAGACTTCCCACCTTGGAACCGCTTGTCGCTTTATCACTGGTCTTCGATTCTCTCTATGTACAACATTTCAGCCGCTGGCGGACGCATAACTATATTACCCACTGTGAAATTGTCCCACGCTGTGAGCCCGCAGTTGGTCAAGCAAATTAGCAATCCGAACGACGTGCAGCACTTCCAGTGGCAGAGCCTCGCCACTGCCGCTCTCGACCCTCTAGACTTCTCCGGTGCGTAAGAAGTACGAAAGAGCTCGACGCTTGGATCTCTGAAGCATTTACCTATTTTCTTTATTAGATATTGAGCTGCCAACCAGATCCGAAGGTCGAGGCTTCAACGCGGACGCTCCTTTCATTCCATCGAGCCCGATGGAGATATTCTTGGCAGCGGTGCTCTGCCTCATCAGCGTGATCGTCGTCGCTTACACGATGGTTGTCCTTTACCGGTGCATCTGCTCGAGGAACTACGCCGAGTGGCGAGCTAGCTGGCACCAGCCGGAGAAAGCTCACGACTCGGCGACGCAGCTGGTTCTAGAGACCTTGCCGCTGGTCCTCGAAGGCCACTCCCAGGAAGTAGAATGCATCGCTACGGACAGCAACACCGTCGCCAGCACTTGTCTGGCAGGGCACATCAGGGTGTGGGACCCGATATCCGGCGAGCAACTAGCTCACGTGGACAGAAAGCAGTTCTTCAGCAGCCCGCAAAAGAACTTGAGCCACGCGGCGCCGGATGTGGACGAGCTGATGTCGGACTACGAAAGCGGCTCGCCTCCTTCCAGGGGGGAAATGGAGGCCGCTACTTCGTTCGGTCTGTACTCGGCTGTCCACTACAGGAAGTCCTCTCCCGGCTCGTGCAACGCACAGAAAGCGCAAAGCATAAGTAAGAGGCACTCGATGGGAAACACCTTGGATTACGACTATCAGATGAACGAGTTCAGCGTCGAGAAACCGAAACACCTGCGCAGGAGTCTAGACAACGCTTACGACATACCGGACTTGAAGTCGGCGATTAACATTAAATTCTCCTCCATGAAGCGCTCCCCGACCCAGCGGAATTACGAGCAGGGATTCGACTTCGGCGACCATTACAAGCTTCTTTTCGAGGAGCACAATAGATCCATAGACGAGCTGCAGAAATCGGAGAGCTTCGAGCAATTGTGCACACCCACCGCGAAGCTGAAAGCGTCGGGTTTCGTGGACAGCATGTCCTCGCTGAGCGCAGACAGGACTATGCAGATCTCGCACGTGTCTCCTATCTGGTGCATGGATTACCAGGAGAACCTCATCGTCGTGGGCTGCGCGAATGGTAGTTTAGAGTTTTGGGAGGGCACTACAGGTAGATTCAAAGTAAGTAGTCAAAGGAGATCAGCTTCGGCAGCGATGGAAGGGTTTTGGAGTAAGAAGTTGAACGTTTCAGTGTTTATTTGACGACGGCTCAGGGCTTGGAATATCCGCTGTGAAATTCGTCGGCAGCAGGGTAGTCGCGGCTAAGTTGAACGGTTCCGTCGACTTCCTGCAACTCGAGAGCTACAGCGAAGGTCAGCAGATCGACTGGGGTTTTACTTCGTACAGGAGAAGTGAGTAAGCGAATGCTTCGCGCTGCTGCTCTCGCTTCCTCTTCTTTACACTGTTCTCTTTCTTCTCAGCTCACGTCAGAACGGGAAGCGCTGGCTCGCCTATGGACATAAATAACATGATGCAATCCGAGGAGGACCTTCGTTGCATGAAGATTGGTTCTCATCGAGCGCATCAGCAAGCAATAACTGTACTCGACAGCGAGGGCGGCCGCGTTTTGACTGGTAGCCAGGACCACACTCTTAAAGTGTATAGGTATGTATCTATATCTAACTAGCTTTACTACTCGGCTTCGCTCAAAATTTGGATTGTTTTTTTTTTGTCACATTTCGTGAATTCAGAGATTACCGTTCGAAAGTTTCTAGGCGGCAAACACAAGCACTCAAACACTTTTTGCTTTATTCAGTCATTGGCGTAGCTAGGTAGGGCTAATCTATATCTAACTAAATAGCTTTACTACTCGGTTTCGATTTTTTTTCACAGTCGCATTTCGTGAATTCAGAGTTTAGAATTTGAATTCAAGCACTCAAACACTTTTTGCTTTATCCAGCAGCGAGTGTCTCATCGCATTTCGAATTTCAGATTAGAAGACCAGCTGCCTTTGTACACGCTTCATGGACACTGCGGGCCAATATCGTGTCTCTTTATCGACCGAATGAGTCCTATGACATCCGGTAGCGGATCTCAAGATGGGCTGTTATGCGTTTGGGACCTTCTAACTGGTAATTATCCTTTCGCTAGTATTTAGAGATGGTTTGGTTGCACGCGAGTTACTATATTCCTCTTGTTTTTCTGCCCGCAGGAACGTGCATGTACAGTATACAGGCCCACGACGGCGCTGTGGCGGCTATTACATGTTCCGTGTCTTATGTGATAAGCATTGGAGCTGATGAAAGGTTGTGCGTGTGGGAACGATTTCAGGGACACTTGCTACATGCTCTTCCAGCACACAGGTCGGCGTACAGTTTACAATTAGTTATGTTAACCCATCATCTACTCATCACCAGTAATCAGGTAAGTCAACAGCTTTCTTCGTTTAAGCGGAGGTTCCGGTCTAAAAATCGATTTTTTTTATTTCATTTTTCGAATGTTCAGTCCTTTGGGAATACGTGGTTAACAGGATTTGTTGAAGTTCGTAAAATTCCCGAAGTTATAAGCATTTGAGTAGCGACAAATAAATGGGTAACACTCGGCGCTCACGTAAAACTTTAAACGCGTTTTTCTCGAAACAGTGTTCTGAAAGCGGTGGGACCTGTATCTCCAAAAGTTATTATCCGATTCGACTGAAACTTTTTTTATTTTGAAGAGTATACTTCTGGCTAGGGAGGCAACCAGAAAAAATACAAAAAATTGAAAATTTATCATTTTTAAAGGCGTTGAAAAGACGAAAAATATAGGGTAAAAGTGATTTCAAACTTCAAGTGTCGTTATTTTCTAAAAAAAAAGTCATTTTTGTAATTTTTTTGGTTGTCCCTCTAGCCAGAAGTATATTCTTCAAAATAAAAAAAGGTTTCAAGGGAATCGGATTATAACTTTTCGAGATACAGGTCCCACCGATTTGGGTGAATTTTTTGACGCCTCGACTTTAACGACTCCCCAGTGCCGTCTGCGATGAGTAATTATAAAACAAAAAATATATTTCTGTAATTTAAGACATCCTTAATACAATGCAAAAAGTCCCATTAAATTATATATAGTAGTTTTCCTTTAATTAATTCCTAAAGATCAGCTATTTTTATGTGCTCTAGACCGAAACCTCCCCTTCAGGGGGAGGCCGATTTTCGAAAAATCGATTTTTCTATTTTTATATTTTCTTAAAGTACATCTTGAAAATATTCCCTGAAACTGATTGACAAAGTTATACGCGTGGAAGTAGGTAGATGTTCCTCGGTGTAGCGCTCAGATCCAAAAGTTTAAACGCGTTTTCCTCAAAATCAAGTTTTCAAAGTCGGTGACACACATAACTGAAAAATTAATGAACCGATTTACTCGCGCCTTTGCAGGCTTATTTTAGGGTTAAAAATCTAATCGCTATCGGGAGCTTTTCCTTTTTTTTTGCCTACATTTTTTTACTTACTCGAAAAGCGAGCGATCTTTTACCAAATATCGATGCTTCAACTTTGCACAGCCGCCATTTTGTCTCAAAATAATTTTTCCAAATTCGAGCCCGACAGCGCCTAGATAATTTCATATATTATCTAAAAAAAAATCGAATTTTCAATTTTGAATGATTCTGCACCAAGCTACGCGTTGTCACCGCAAAGCGTCTAAAAAAGGACTATAACTCACAAACCTTTCAATACTTTTTACCACAAAAAATACTGAAATATCCGTAAGATGTACTCTTTCCAATAGACTAATGTTTAATAACATAAGTTTACCGGTTTTTTCTAGAAAAATTCCCAAAGAAGCAAGCAAATCGAACATTTGCTCGTATGTACTTAGTAAATTTAATCTTCGAGAAAGAAATGGCCCTTCTTTATGAACACAAAGCATAGTATTTAAGCCTCTAAGGAGTCTAGTCCGGTCTAGAGCCCATAAAATAGTTGCTCTTTAGGAATTAATTAAAGAAAAACTACCGCAGATAATTTAATCGGACCTTTTGCATTGCGTAAAGAATACCTTAAACATTCGAGAAATGAAATAAAGAAAATAGATTTTCAACATTTTCAGACCGAAACCTCCCCTCAAAGATAGGCAATCTTCGCTGGAAGCTTCAACGATTGAATAAATGTCTTTTAATTGGAAAATTTCAGGGGTCGTTGGTAGTTTGGGACGTGAGGACGGGTGAGCCTGTGCGAGAGGTAAGATTGGGTCACAAGGATGGCTGTATTTTCGTAAAACAAATGTTAGCTTTAAGGGATAGCGTAGTGTGCGACTTCGGGCGGCAGCTGCGAATAATCAGGTTCCCGTTGGTCTCTGACAAGCTAGACTAAGATCTGTATATGCACGTTGTACATAGCTGTTTCGTTTTTTCCCCTTCTTATTTAATTTCAGTACTTGAGCAAAGTCTCGCTTTGCCTGGGGATATAGATTTTTACGCGACGTACACTCTACATTTTAAATCATTGTACGCAGTTTTACTATGAGTGTTTTACATTATCGACCACGTCATGATCGCGCCTTAACGTTTACACTCCATTGAGACAGCGGCTAAAATACGCTCGCCCTTCACGCGGGAACGTACACACATTCTCCCATCGATTCTCGGGACAGATTGATCGCGGAAATCTCGATCGTCACGGTGGGCGCGAAAGCACTGGACGAGGAATATAAAGCTGAAGACAATGACGCGGGATAGAGGGAATCCATATTTTTAGATAATTATGCTCGTGAGTCGGGTAGCCCCGATGTCCCTTCGTCATTGTCTTGGAAGAATGGCTGTGCTACATTTTGAAACATCCGCTTTGTTTCGCGATTTAGGTGTACTTCTCATAATGTCGTTCACCTTCTATTTAAGGGGTTTCGGGACAGATCCGCAAGCTTCGATCTAAATTATAAACGGCAACCGCGTTTGTTAAACGGCTGCTGTTCCGTAGCGCAGAGGTGCTGGGATTTCACCTCTGCGGTGTAAAAAAAAACGAGTAACCTAGCGCTATTAATTAATTGTAAATTGTGAATGACACGGGTGGCTATGACCTTATTGAGTAACGATTGCGCCCGATGTGTCGGCTGGTCGAAGTTTGGGGGTTCTAGAGTTTGTCCAACATGTGGTGTTTAAGCTTGAAGAGTTTTAAAACGAATGTTACGGGGTTCTACTTCGACGGGGTGGCGAGGTTTCGTTTTATATACGGTCTAAGAGTGCCTTTATTCGGTCCTTATTTAATGGAACTAACGCGGCAGAGGAGGCATTGCGGGGCTACGGATACTTCTGATACGCAGCGCGCGCTGCGTAACATCGACGGAGGCTCTCGGACGAAGTAGAGCGGTACGCTAAATGTTGACTCATTTAGGACATCGATCTTCATCCGCGGATTAAAGTGTAATTTAACCAGCGAGAGCTGCGAGCATTGTTAAGCTTAACTCTTCGAACGGAACTCTTCGACGCGAAGATTCGATATTTAACGTCTGTACTAACAAGGAGAGTATTTTAGGTGTCCGCCTGAGATCATTTTGATTTTTGGATATGTTATAGAGCACCGAAAAATAAGAAACACGTGTTTTTTTATTTTTCCCCGTTTTCATATTTCGGGGGGTGAAAACTGTGTTCAAAGTTAGGGTTGAAAAATCATTTTTGTGGAATATCTCGAGAACTATTAGAGATAGGGGAATAGTGTCAATGGACGAATTTTGTCTCTTTGAATGCGAAATATGACTGACTCGCCAGATTTTCCCCTATCTCTAATAGTTCTCGAGATATTCCATAAAAATGATTTTTCAACCCTAACTTTGAACGCAGTTTTCACCCCCCCAAATATGAAAACGGGGAAAAATAAAAAAACACGTATTTCTTATTTTTCGGCCCTCTATAACATATCCAAAAATCAAAATGATCGGAGGCGGACACCTAAAATACTCTCCTCGTAAGCGTTTAGTCTTGTTTAGCTTTAGCAGTCTATTTTTGTAAGGAGTCTCGTTGCTCTCGAGCGAGCTGACATGGGTCCTATTTTATATACATCGTAGGAGACTTACGAGTGTGTGCCTACGGGAATATCTTTTCGCTTCAATACATGATAGTCGAAAGAGGAATATGTACATTTTGCGACACATTCGACGAGGCGTGTAAAGAGTTTTGACCAAGTGAGAAGCTACGCGGAATCATGGTTCAAGAGAGTGCTTGACGTTAAAGGGTTCCCGACAATTAGCTGGACGTGCATTTGAATGAGAAATTTTCGAGCAGTGTTTCTTGTTGGAGGTGAAAGCGTTTCGCTTGTTTGAAAACGATTGTTGCCCAGCTTGTAGAAAAGTTCAGTGTGCTCACCGAACTTTTACTCTTCCATTGGTGTAACAGTGATACACCAACAGCTTCCGATGGAATAATGTCTAAATTTTCGATCTTTTACTTCCTCGAAACGGGTCCAAAAGTTTGAGAAATTTTTGTAGAAATGTTTCCAGTTAATTCTAGGGCGCTCCTTCTGGGTTCGAAGTTCGATATGTGCATTGCGAAATGAATGCTGAGAAATAGTGATTTATACGCCTTTAGACTGAACTGTGAGACGATTTACATCGACGAGTCTGTTTTATTTTCTGATATCCTGTTCGAGACACCTAGTGCTCGCGATCACGGTCGCTGATCTATTAATGTATAGAGATATATATATATTTTTCTTAACCAAAGTTATAAATCATATCAGGTCATGACACGCTCGTATACGTAGGAGTTAATTGAGAAAACAAATTGGGAGGAAAAACGTGGTGAAAAAAAAAGATGTATGTAAGGGTGCTTCTAACGGCGCGGCTGGTTGGCTAACGATCATTTAGGAGTACGCGTGATTTTTATATTTATTTAATTAATTTAACATGTGCAAATGTGTCGTACACCAGATATATCGTTCTTAATAAATTCTCACATTTACTAGACCCTGATTTCTCTTTCTTCCCTCGACTGGCATTGCCGATCCCCGATATTCATCAATCGGTTTATGAGCCGTTGCTTTTCAAAGTGGGTTTGCGTCAGAATCGACTTTAAATTACTGGCAAACGTTAATCGATTCGGGTAATGTTTTTAAAACTATAAACTTGTTAAATTTTATTATGCAATGATAATTAATTAAAATTTTAAAGAAAATAAACGACTTTTTATACCACTTTCAATAATAACATATTATGAAAAATATAAACAATAGCAATTTTAAATTTATATTTTAATTGAAGTTGGCTTTTCTGATTTTTTTATGTAAAAAATAATAATTAAAACGAAGACATGTGAGTAAACGAATGATCGAATTTATTAAGATATAATTTCAGTTATATTATAATGAATTTATAAATAAACAAGTGTGAAAAGTAAATTACTAATAATAACGAACTTATTCATATTTCAATTTTATTCGCCCTTTACATTTAGCATAGTGAAGTATTTATAGCGATCTTAAAGTTGGGTACAGTGGTAACATAGTAATTTTGCTAAAAATTTTAGGCCTTCCTCGTTCTCCAAATAAATCAGGAACTTTAAATTGCGCATTTTCGTCTATAGAGATTTCGTAGAAAATTGTCGTAATAATAATTAATGCGATTAGGAAGTTGTTTCAATTATTGTTATTACGAATGGACTTGTTCCACTTTCAACAAAAACATTCCTACGATAACATTTTACAGTTCAATTTTTTATTATTAATTTATGAGGATATAGTACACCATTGACTGATTATAAATATAAAAAGAGGATATCTATATCTGACTAAAACTACCATTAACTCATTTTTTCCAAAAATGGAATTATACCATTTAAAAAAACGAGTCTTATGACGAATCAACTATAATTGTTATATGTATTTTTTTAAATGAAAATGGCACAAAACTAGTGCTGAGTTTCTCGAAGCGTCGAAATCTCGAGACCCAAGAAAATTTTCGAATTTTAAATTTACGAAACTTGCAAAATTAACGCAAAACGGAGAAATGGCTGTATTGTTAAATAATAATCTGATCCACGTTTCATGAAACTTTCCCGTCGATGGGGATTAAATTGTTGACATTAGGCAGACGAACATTTAAAACGGTTTTACTAATGCCGTATTAGGAATAATTCCACCAACAGACAATGTGCGTAACGTCCAATGCAAATTTTAATCTTTTGTAAGACATCGGACTAAGGTTGTATAATCTGCAGAATATCGTATTGAATATATACCTTACAATTAACGTTATGGACACCACACTTTGCAATTCAAATTTCGGTTCTGGTGCGTCGAATTATAAGGAACTATTATTATCGTTATATAAGTTTAAGGTATTATCTCTATTAAATAAAACAAATCCGGTTTAATACAGCTACTTACTCTGTATCTCGAATAAAAATCATTAATTACAAATTGCTTTTCGAGAATAGATCCATCACGCACAGTGGGCAGTGAAATGGTGTGTAGCAGTTGATAAGCGTAGCATACTTGAAGATAATTGATCACATCGGACAGACATAAGAAGCTCTGTAGAATGGTCTGGCGAGGCTCATAAGCGCGTTAATTTTACCTAAACGACGTGATAAAGTGTTCTTGGTCTTTCCTTAACAATGGACCTACCAAGTGCATTGAAGAGGGTTGCAATAAAAACATAACGGGACCTTGAATAATTTCAAATAATCCAACAGAGCCAGGAATTAGTTTAGGTAGTTGATTGAACATGTACCACATGTCTTTTAATGGTAGGAAAATTTTCTTCGCACACTTCTGATAGCACAGTAATCTGATAGCATATTTTAGATTATGTAGAGACTAATCATAGAAGATATACAACTGTGCCAAATAAATATTGATGGTACTTGAAGGAGTACAGCTGTGTCGTGTGGGAATTAAATTAAACCCTTGGCAAGATAGGAAAGCTTCACATAGATAAAAACTATTGGTCTATACGATCCTATGCTTTTTCCTGCCAATTCTGTATTTCAAGGCTCCCTGGGACAGTGGCGGATTTAAGAAAAAAGGCCCAGGTGGTAAACGTTCTCAGGGGGCCCATTTCTTCAGGAAAATGAAGAGGTTGTTTACTATAAACGGACCAAGTGTAGGAGTACGAAAAAAATGCAGTGTTTGGATACCTGTACCTAATCATACTTGTTTTGGAGATGGGGCCTTCTGGACAGGGGCCCAGGCGGCAACTGCTTATCAGCCGCCCTGTTAAATCCTCCACTGCCCTGGGATCTCCTACAGTGGCTCACAGCCATAATCGTGCACTCTTTAAAATCGCGTAACATTTTTAAAATTGGTCCAAACGACTTGAGCTTTTTTGAGAAGCTGGATGGATTAGTTTGCTAAGTGACGTGTTTCGTCGTTTTAAAAAAGATTGCAATTGGTCGGAATGGTGAAAAAAATAGTAGAGGTCGTTTTTTAAACTTTTTTTGTGAGCCTGTAATGAAAATTCAAAAAACCCGTTTGTAGATTGAAGTAAGTTATATGCATGCCTACAATTTCATCCAAATCGGTTAACGTTGCTCTGAGCTACAAACGTTTAAAGATCGCAGAATAAGGTCAAGAATTCCCGAAATGAACTTACTTCAATTTACAAACGGGTTTTTTGAATTTTCATTACAGGCTCACAAAAAAAAAGTTTAAAAAACGACCTTTACTATTTTTTTCACTATTCCGACCGATTGCAATTTTTTTTTTAAAACGACGAAACACGTCACTTAGCAAACTAATCCTTCCAGCTTCTCAAAAAAATTCAAGTCGTTTGGACCAATTTTAAAAATGTTATGCGATTTTAAAGAATGTACGATTATGGCCGTGAGCCACTGTATGGGACGTAGGTGGCAGCACTGCTGGCCCCAGCAACTCCGTCATATTCCAAACGCAACAACACACTCAATCTTTTAACTCCCATTCTAATATTCCTGCATATTCCAGTCCTACAGGTGCACTATATAGATACTCATAAAACAACTAATATCTTTTCATAAAAAAACGAAATATTACAGCCAGAGACGTGACATAATTAATAAAAAAAATTACGGGTGCGATAATGTAAAAAAAATCTAAAAGAACGTCACTTTTTCGGTCTTTTGTACCACACATTGAGACATTCGGCCCAAAAATGAACTTCCTCCTATCTAAATCTACTGAATATATACTACCTCCTAAATGTCCAACAGTCCCAAAACTGAAAATATTAATAAACTTTAATAAAAATTGTAATTGGGACCAACACTTAAACTTGAACATTTTAAAGATAGCATTTTTCACCAGAGAAAACTGCTTCCTTCTTAGGGATGCCCTGACGACCCTGTCTAATATTTTCTCTCCGTTGTTTTTTCTAGAATAAAGAGCATTCTTTTGCGCAAAGAATTAACACCGTTAACTAAAAATTAGTGTTCATAAGGTATTAAAAAAGTAATGCTCACTGAAATAAAGAAAATTGTCAAAATCCTTTGCAATTGACAAATTTCATTCCGACAGCTTATATTGTTTAAAAGTTATACACGAATGTCCCCCATTACCACCGTGCGACGCTCGCTGTGCCGTTGCCTCGGCTTGGATGTTCGCTCATGGCAATCGGAATGCGCGGTGGTTGCAACAGGCCCCTCTAGTTGTATGTCCCCCTTTAATGCCCCCCAAAAACTAACTCGCCACAGCGGCTCGTAGTTGTACAAACAAATCCTGACCTTTAACTGTACGAAGTGTCCACGTACTCCGTGTCACTATCGCCTGGCCTTATCAAAAAATTCCAAATCCTCGAACATCGTCATCAATTCACGGAGAGGATTACCAGCGGCAGCCTCTGCCATTCGCTTTGGAAACGCAACTGTCAGGTGTAGCAGACTCGCGTGGCTGCGGGCTAGAAGGGGGCAAGTCACATGTACCCGTTCATGAAACAACTCGTGGAAACGTCCCGGACGTAGGAGGTGGAATTGCAAGGTATTACACGATTGTTCGCTTTCGTTGGTCGTTCAGTGCCTCACAAGAGTCCGCAGGAGGACCAGCCTGCAGAGGGGTCTTCTCTTCCACCTTGCTTCAAATCCCCAGCCGAAGAGAACGTGCTGTCCATTTTCTTCGCGAGGGATTGCCGAGAAGCTTGGCGGAGGATAGAAGAAAGCTGGCAAGGCGAGGGCGATTATTCTAAACGCAAAGGGTTTCTAAAACCGCGATAAGGTGGTGGTGGTCTCCGAAAGTCTGAACAGAGGCTTTGCTAGGTTCCGAGAGAGGTGAGAAGAGAAGAACACCGGCGATAAGAGTCACCATTGATCTCGTCTTGCTATCGCTGATTTCTCTGCTGCTTGGGATAACTATCGCGATTACTGTATTGGTCGGCTGGGAACAGTGGTTTGGAAGCTTTGGAGGAGTGCAGGGGACGAGGAAGAGGCTGGGCATTGAAATTGGAACACTGTGGAAGAAATCGATGGTTTGTGACGTTGAGGAACTTGGGGAAATGAGCGAGTGCTGAGGATGAAGAATGAAGAAAGAATGATGAAGCAAAAGATTAAGTTGTTTCACTGATTTTTAAAGAAGAAGGGTAGATGGGATTGTTCAGGCGTCAGTTCTTGCTTTCTTCTTTTTGACCCGCCAGTATCTGCTGGAAGAGGAGGCTGAAGTTAGTGAAAGTGGGCTGGGTGCGGAGTAGTAGACATTGAACGTGGAAGAGTCAGTGTGGAAATCAAGTTTGAGAAGTTAGAAGAAACGCTGAAGTTGTGGATCCTTGGAGAAGAAGTGTACTTAGCAAGACTTCATTTTTTAATCTTTAGTATCAAGTATATTGAGGGAAGAAACATTCGCATCCGAGTGGAAGTAAAAGAAGAAGAGTATTTAATGTGTGTCCGAGAAGAAGAAGTGAAGAAAAGCAATTGAGGCAGAGTTCCCAAAGAAAGTTTAAGAATTGCTAAGTGAAATTTGTGGAAAGTAGGGGCGTGAATTTTAGAGGAAAAAAATTTGTGAAGAGCTGAAGAATCTACGCGAAGAAGAAGAAATGTTCAAGAGACATAAATAAAAAAGAAGAAAGAAGTGGAGAATTCAAAATTACCTTCAGTGTCTAGTCGACAGACTTCCAAAACTATTTTTGTGGTCACTTGCAAAATTTCCTTTGAACATTTTTATATCTTATATTATTTTTCAACAAAACTGTTAAAGAATTTTTTCTTTTTTTATAAAAAAAAAAAGGAATTAAGTTCGTAGAAAATGCACACGTAAGAAGAAGGACAAATCAAAGATAGTGTAATCAACTGCATTTCATCGATCCAAAATGGCACAACCCCTATCCTGCAACGGAGATATGAATAGGTTTGTGGCATTTTTTCTAACAATTATTTTTACTAATTTAATTTGTAGAAGGAGATGTAGAATTTATTATAGAAAAATGTGATGTTTCGCTTTCGTGCGCTACTGAATTTTGACGGACATTTGTGACCTTCCAGTAGTAATTAAAAATTAAACAAATTATGGAGGAGCTAACACTTTAGCTATCACTAAATTTGTTTGCATGTTTTAACAATACACGCGTCGTCAGTTTTATCAAGGGGATATTTGTTTACGAATTCCAACAGTGAATCATTCTCTCGTTTCAATACACACACTTAGTGAAATTATTTTTTTACACCAGCGTGTTTTTGGTTCACCTTCTCGAAGTTTCGATAAATTTGAAACGAGACCTAGCACCTCGTAAACGAAAAATTAAGATTTGTAATGGAAACTTAGAGACACTTTGTTCAAGATTACAGTTCAAACTTGAGATATTCAAATGGTTCAAAAGTGTACGGGTTCATGGATCTCGAGGTTCACGTGTTCAAGAAATTATGGTTCGATAGTTGTAGGTTTCCAGGATGCAAGAATTTAAAGAATAAAATATTCAAAAACTAAAAGTTCGAGGGTTCACAAGATCAAACGTTGGAGAAGTCATTGAACCAAGGTTCAATTATGGTTCAAAGCTTCAAGTCATCAAAAACTCACAAATTCAGGGGCTTAAAAAATTTAAAACTTAAAGGCTTCAAAGTTTAAAAAATTCAGAGGTTCAAAGACTTAGAAGTGCAGTGGTTCACGAGTTCGAGGATTAACAAATATTAAGAGTCCAAAGGTATATGAAAATGTTCGAAGTTCATATATTTAAAAATTAAGAACCTCAGAAGTTCAAACCCAGCTCAAGGTTCAAAACTTAAAAAATTTAAAGAGTTTAAAAATATAAAACTTCAAAAATTCAGAGATTAAAAAATTCAGAGGCTCAAACCTTGGAATACTGTAGGTTCGTAGGTTCACAGCTTAACAAGTTCAGTCACAGATTAAATTCCAAAGCAATTATGACGAGAACATGTTAGAAAAAATAAAATCGTTTAATAACTTTCATCACGGAAACGCACCGAGTTCGATGCATGCAATAGCAAAGCTCCTTACCACCGGTGAATGCCACTGCATGCAATCGTGGACCTTGTAGTTTGTGTCGCATTTATCCATATTATCGTACAGTCGTTAGTCTATTGCACTTCACACCGACGCGTCTGCATAATACTGGAATATTATAAATAACCACTTCTATCCATGAACTTCGCCTTGATTCATCTTGATTATAATATGCGAATATTTCAAAGTGAAGTGTGCAGAAGCAATTTCATTAAAAACTACTTTCATTCTCTTTGTTACCCTGCGGACATTTTTAATTAATTTCTTTGAAACTTTCGCAACTTTTTTTGGTAGCTAAAGTAAGACAACTTTGAATGGAGAAGTTACATAATTGTATTCAGGGTGACATTTAATATGATGGAATTGTAAATCCTTGGCTTATAGTTTAATCCAGTAAGATAATGCATCTGATATCGAGTATTATCTGCTGTTTAAAATCCTTTCACCGAATCCCGCGTATTATGTCTTAAAAATCCGAGAGCAATGTTTGTTCTCCATTTAACGCTAATCAGAGTAGTAGCGCCTTTGAGATTAAACATTGATTCACTCGCAAGTGACGTGCTGTGGTGTATGACTTTCCACTGAAACTTTCAGACCGATAACAATTACTGGCATGTTCTTTTCAAAACAAAATGTAACACTACATTCATCATTAATCTAGCTCTCAGTACTAATAATGAATTTACGGTGATTTTTCATTGCAAGCATGGTTACTAATAACATAAAACTTTCCGTTTGTTGAACTGATCGTAACAACAGCTTTTTTTAATTAAAAATAGAAAAAGATTGGTAGATTCTAGAAGAGAACTTTTTTTTTACTTTGAAAATTTAAAATTCAAGAGTGAATTTTAGAAACAATTCAAGAGTGAATCTTAAATACAATTCAAGAGTGAATTTTAAATACAATGCAATATTTCTTTACAATCTATTATTTTTTAATTCTGAAACTACAACTTTTAAATTTCACAGTTTATACATATCTGATTAATAACCAGATTTGTTGCCAAACAAATACTTTTAATTTTACCCTTTTAAATCTACCCACGTGTAACATTTCAGACCCAATTTAGTTTCCCTATTCCCCAAGAAAATTTTTACTAAAGCTTAGAAGAATGCATCAGAGAAGAATTATGCACGATTATGGCACCAATTAAGTGTGATTATCGAGGTGGATCGCATTACAAAAATAATAGTGGTAAAGTATTACAGTCTGCTCGTCCTTGGCGTTCTAATTGCGTAATCGTTTCCTCTTTACTGTTACTGTAAAGACGTGATAATAATGAACGGATGTTAATAATAGAAGTCAATTGCTTGAACTGAAAATGGGCATGAAATGATTAGAAGAAAAAAAAGAAAGTCGACTGTCTTCTTCGTTGCAATAATTGTTGGTCTTCGTATAGGGTATCCCATCCTCCCATTATTTAAGAAATGCTGGTTTGCCATTTAAGAAAAAATTCATACTTGAGGGGAAAGATTGGGAAAGTTATTATCAGAGTGATTGAAAACAATATCACGTGATCAGATTAAGTAATTTCTGCGTAGCTTCCCAGGGCATTATAGGATCAGCGAGGCTTTCATCTCTTTATCAGGAATCTTCACGCCCTTTATCACAGTAAAAGTAGCTTGGAGAGAAATGAGGAGCATAATGGCACGAGTCGTGATAAGCGAATACCAGCTGTGGATTTTGATATTCCTGATTATCAAGTGAGGTCTGAAGGTTAAATTTTCAAGATATGTTACTCCGTCGCAGTTTCTCCTCGTTGATGACGTACCTTCACTGAGATTCGTGTTTCTAAACAACGTTGCAATATGGTCCTATTTTTTCGTTTGTCTTAAGGGGTATTTTGGTTCAGAAGGCCAATTTTTTTGCCTTTCTTTAGGGACGATGCATAAAAAACTACACAGTTATTAGCGATGAGCATTATCCACACGTATTTATTAACATTTCAATAAGTTTTAAAAAAAATTTCAGCTATATTTAATAATAATTAATGGCCCCTTAAGTACCCTATTTTCGTTGGATCTGGTAATCTTGATGGTTTGATAATGCATCTCTGTCAAGTGAAAGTATAATGTTATGTGATAATTCTGAAGATCTTAGAACAAAGGTCAGGCACTTTGGTCTGATATTTGTAATGTAGCTTCATCGTGATAAGAGACAAATTTTTTACACTCTTTATGGTGCAGATTCTGAACTTAAAGGTGCGAGGATTTAAAGGATAACATCTTTTATTCTTCAGGGTTCAGAGGTTGAACATTTTACTCTACGTTTTTAAATTTAAAAACCGGTTTTATATACTAGAATTAATATGCAGAAATGAATTAATTATTTAAATAAAAACGTCAACATTTTGACTTGAAATCGCCGCGAACACAAGCATATTGTAGTAGGTAACAGTTTACTGTAAAACTAATCTTCATGAGTCCATATTTTCAAAAAAGAAAATACTAAATGGAATAAATATTTATAATTTCCTACCACTTTTAAAAGATTTATATTTTGTACGGATTTTAGTTACTTTAGTTTTTTTTTCATTTGTGCATTTGTAGGTATTTTAAATATTTCAATTTTTCTATTTATTTGAGTTTTATAGTTTATTTTGTTATATTTTTGTAATTCCATCATATTAAGGAAACTGACAATTTTGAAAATAAGTACAAATATTTATTTACTATTTTAATTATATTTTTTGTAAAAATTCGAAATCCGGTTTAATCAGTTTTTTGGGGAATAGTGGAATTCGAAAACCGTTTTTTTTTCAAAAGTCGGTTTTTGTATAAACCCTAATCTCGTAGTTCCAGTGTCTGATAGGAAGGAACTTTTCTGTACTTAAAGAAACTAGAGCACTGACTTAGCCTCTTTAGGGCAAGTGAAAGTATCCACTGCACAGCAATCTACAGTGTGTTTTGTAGAAATTCATGTTCCCACTACCCAGCAAGACTATTTTAACATACCTATGAAAAGTCTCAATATTACCAATGAACAATATAAAAACTTCAGTGACTCTTCAATTTGCATCAGGTTGTGAAACGTTTGATGAATGAGGTAAGCTTCAGGCTAATCTAAGGTTCGTAAACAAGCTGGTTTCCTTTCATAGAATAGCTACTATTATTAGACCAGTCTAGTAGGAAATATCATAAACCACAAAGCTTAGAAGGCTAGATTTCAGAAACTCTGCATAAATCATTCAATCAACATCCCATATTAAAATCAGTATTACTGTCCCAAGCGTAATTAAAAAAAAATACAAAAAAAAATTAATCATCGATATGAAAATGGTACTGACCAATTTACAGTCACTATTGTGAGATCAGGAACCTCAAAAGGGATCCCGGAACATAGCAACCTCGGGGGGCGGTGATGGCGCAGTTGGTTAGCCGGCTGCCCAGTATTCGCAAGATCGTGGGTTCAAGTCCCATCACCCGAAGGAGGTTTTTTTCATAAAAAGTGAAGACATTCAGTATTGTGCAACTGTGTCTGCTGTTGTCTTTTCACATTTTCCTTCGTCCTTACCCTTGCTACAACACTGTAATAACAAACAGTATTGTGAAGCATTACATTATATAGTTTCCTCACTTGCACTAATTTAGAAGTCGCACAAACCTATTTTCAACACACCCTAGTCGCACAAAGCACCATTATAGTCCTCAAAGACACACGAGAGAGAGAGTCCTGCTTATAATAATATTATCAGTCTTCCCTCGCTTCATTCGTGAGTTATCAGAATAATTCTGCTTCGAGCAAAGTTATACAATGGTCAGTCTGCTTGGAAAGGAGAAGTAGCGCGTGAAAAGATATAACTGACGTCCACGTTTAAGCCTCCGGCGTCTTAAGGGATTAGCGAAAGTATCACTCTCGTCGACAGCTTGTTGTGTTCTTATCGATGTCGAGTGCAATGTCCCTCTTGTTCCTCGGCTGCATATCGCGTAAACGGATCACCTTAATGGCTGGAAGTTTCCAAGTTTTTTTTATGGAAGAATCGTGTTGACTGGAAGGATTAGAGAAATATTGATGTTCGCAAGGCTTTCTGCGCAGCACTTGGATGATTCAAGGCTTCTGGAGGGCCGGTACTTAGATGAGTCCTGATAAATTCTGAAGTGGCGTAATAACGAGATGACTTGTAATCTCTCACCAAGAGAAGATTTAAATGCTAGTGATTTTGGTAGATTAAATGGAGAATTAAATAAATGGGTTGGTTGGATAGAGTCAATATTCAGGATTTACACTCTTCTCAAAGTGGGACCTTGTCATTTTTTAAAAGTTTCTAGGATGATAATGTTGAGGTCTGTTGAAGTAGGTCATGGTGGCTTTGAGACTTATTCTTGAGTACCTTTAAAGGAAGATTGCAGTAGGTCTAGGCTTTGAGATCCAAGGCTTCTTCAGTCGTGCTGTTCTGGGATGTGGAACTTGCCGTTTTTTAGGGGATTTACAGAATTATGCCAGCTTTCACAACTTTTCTGTGGCTGTTTATAAGAGAATTTTAAGGTCTAGACTTTTAGATTTAAGTGTCATGCATCCATACTGTATTTTAACACCTGGCATTCATTTTGGAAATTACTTCCTGAGAGTCCATAGCAGAATAAAGTTGGATCTGGTGGTATGGCTTGATATTTATACTCTGTTCATCTGGAATTCCCAGGAATTATAGAATGCCAATACTGACATTGATGGATGTATCAATTAAAAGAATGGTACTCAGTAGCATTTTCCAAGAAGGAAATTTTCTTATCCAAATCATCTTCGAGACTACTTCGCCAAAGATATTATCCCAAAATTTCAATTTCGTGATACTGAAATAAAGGTAATAAAGTCTGCAGAGCGCTGAGGTCATGCAAAGCAGAAATAAAAATTCTACAAAATCCACAGATCCATAAAATACAGAATATTTAAAGAGACTTCCCCCTAAACTTACAAATTCTCACAAAAGTAAAATTCTCAGGTATCCACTAATTGCTGCAGAGTATGCAATTCTGTGAACCTGCCATTTCATCAATATCTTTCATTACTTAATGCGAGGGGATGAAGAAAGCGCGAATTAATGATGCACAGGTGCATCGTGGGAGGAACAGCTGAGTTCAGATGATACAGTGATCTCTCTGCGCGAAACCAGTTTGCGAGGATCGACTGAATTACGCAAAAGCCGGGAGAACGTGCACCGAAGCTTATGTAATCGTAATAGTTGAGTGCGGCGGTTCCTTTCACGCTGAAAAGAACTATGTCAATGACGATAAACACAACGGTCTGGCTGTGCCAGGGTGAATGATGAGCGCATTGAATGATGGCTCCCCGTTTGCTGTTACCCAATTCAATTCGTGCTCGAAACATTCGCTATTGAAACGGGGCGTCCCCGTAACAAGCATAAACGCTAATTAATGACGAGGCTCATTTTTTTCACGAAAAAAGCGACACGTTCGTAAGCTACCTCATTCGTTAGGTTCGATGACTTGGTTATTGGAGGTTTTTGAGACGATCAAGAAGGTATCTAAGCTTGTTTGGATTTATGTAAATATGTGTAAAAGTATTCTGCGGGGACTTTAAAAAATATTGTAGATAATTTTACACTAAAGTTTCTTTCAATTAAGATTCAATGAAAAGTATTGTAAAAGTTTCATTGCTTATATAATATTTATTATATGAGTTTTTCTTAAGTTTCGTATACTTTGGTATTTTGTGACGTTATTAATTTCCAATAATAGTGGCAATTTTTTATTTCATTTTGCGATTTTCTATTGCCTTGCAAGGTAATTGATACTCTTTTTAGACACCTTCTATGTGCTTCATTCAGCAGAATCAATTTATTGGGTACTCTTTAGAAACTTGGTGAAAGCTGCTTGATATTGTTAGCGATGTCGTTTCATGCGAAATTGTAGAGGTGATCGAATAGTCGTTGACACAATTTGCTTGAATAAAATTGTCCTCGAAAGAATTGGCCCGGAGGCTTGGTATAACACTTACATAATATTATATGTGTACCAGCAGAGTGTAATACTTGTGTAACGTGCATTGAAGTCTCCGCCTCGGGGGGTCCAGTAAGTAAACGAATTTTGAGGCAGAGGAACTATTTATCAAAGGCGAGATATAGAATATACGTACCTGACGTGCAATGCATTTTTCTGTCCCGGGTTTGGGGGTCTTAGGAATGCAAAACACGTTCGTTCGCTCGCGAAAATGTTATTTGTGAAAGGAGCTTGGAATACCTCGCCAAGGACTTGGAACTTGAAATATTTCAGTACAGTGTTGAAGCGAAGAGGATATTAAAAATGTTCAAAATCTCAGCATTCCTAGTGGCTCGCTGTAATATTCCAAGTTCCACTTGTCCTATTTTTTAATACTATCTATTCTCGCATTCCGGGGTCGGGTAGGAATAATCGAACAACACTTGATAATTTTGCACATCTTTATTTCATATAGGCACACATAAGAAAAGGAAGGATTTATCGAAACATTTCAACTTACATTTATTCTTACATTCTGTCAAAGTACTCTTTCAATGTATTAAAAATATTCTCATATCTAACTAGATTATTTGACAATCGCAGCCATCGGCTCGGTTCTCACCGATTACCAGGTCTCACCACGAGGAGGTTGCTGCGCTTGGAGACCTATAGAGAGATAGATGGAATCGAAGTTCCATCGATCTCCCTGTATATGAAACCCTTAGCCTACTAAACCGAAGAGATGGATGGAAACAAAGTTCCATCCATCTCTTCGGTTTAGATATAGAATCCAGGGAACTGCCAAGCAATCACTCGATTAAAATAAATTCAGCAAAGAAGGAAAGACTACGGGTGAGCATGAAAGGAGTATTGGATGGCGCAGTTCCTACCACCCTAATGTCCGAGTCGAAAGGGAAAAACACTCGGCGTCTCCCAAACGATTCCTCTGCACCCAGCGACTCGTCAGGAGCAACACTAGGTGTGACCTGACTCAAGCCGACTAACGAGGAGACTGGGAATCGGACCGGGCGACTTACGCAGGCAGTGTACCAAAAGGTACACCCCCTACGCCCGACACTTTTCCCTTTCGACAAGAACACGAGGGGATGAAACTGATCCACCCATACCAATTCCATGCTCAGTCGCTTGCTACCGCAAACGGGAGCAGCGGCGACCTCCTCATCGGAGATGAGGAGCCAACACAAAAGGGCAACAAAGTTAATGATTTAGTGACTACTTAGCAATTTTACATGGGGCCTTAAATACTTCATGCTATAATAAATTAATCTAGGCTTCGTTAGATGGCTTCTTTCACTATCACTTTTCACTATTACTTTTCACTATTTTCTTTTAAATATATTATTTTACTGCCTTCCTTCCCCTTGGATTGGTGAACCTGAAAAACTGAAACAATCAAACACGTTATATTAGTAATGGTGTAATAGGCTTGGGAGGAAACTAAGAAAGACATTAGGCTGGTGCCGATCGAAGTGATTTGGAACGACAAAGAGCATACACGGGCATGCAAAACCATCGTAGAGATACGTGAAAGTTGAGCACGAAATGTAAACCCATCGATGAGGTGCATGAGAGGGAAGAAGTGACGCAAAACCATCGAAGAAATACATAAAATCGAATAAATGACGCAAAACCATCGAAGAAATACATAAAATCGAATAAATGACGCAAAACCATCGAAGAAATACATAAAATCGAATAAATGACGCAAAACCATCGAAGAAATATATAAAATCGAATAAATGACGCAAAACCATCGAAGAAATGCACGAAATAGTACAACTTCTGAGAAGCCATCGAAAAAATCAGTTGGAAGGAACCAAAATTGAATTTTGACCTTCGCAGAACAAAAAAAACTTGCAATGGCTTTCAACGAACCTCAGAAATCGGCACCAACCGAAGAAGGTACCTGGGTCTAGGAGCCGGATGCGTGGGAGAAGGGGAAGGCTTGAAAGCCTGTCCAAGTGTCCAGGAAGTTCAGTTGGACTTGCTAGCGCCGAATCTCCAGCGGTCCGAGGTGTCCAGGGTGGTCCGGGTGGTCCGGGTGGTCCGGGTGGACCGGGTGGTCCGGGTGGTCCGGGTGGTCCGGGTGGTCCGGGTGGTCCGGGAGCTCCCGCGTACCCGGAGGTCCTGCCGGCTCGGAGGACCGACGACGACTGAAGATTTGGAGGTACGTGTGGTACTAATAAGCAGTTTGGGGAACAACAGCAGCGATTACAACAAGGTCGACGGTTGATTTCAATTGCGAAAGCCGGTGAATTATTCGACAAAAATAGATATTTCCACTGAAATATTAATTCCAGTGACTATTACTATGAAAAATCATGTTAACAACATTTAGCCTAACCGCCCAGTATAAATAATTATTAACTATAATCGATACAACCCGAGATATCACGCAATTAATAACATTTGGCCTTGGACTTCGATATGATTTTCTATGCCCAATGAATTTTGTTTTATTCTCAATAAATGTTAATGCTCATACGTATTACATAGTATTAATTATAATGTATAAATAGAATTTAGTTGAACTTCGTGTAAAAATATAATAAATATAGGTTGAAATGTTTGAATAAATCCTTCCTTCCCTTCCTTGTACATGTGTACCTAGTATATGAAATAAAGATATGTGAAATTATCAAGGGTTTTTCGATTATTCCTACACCAGAATGCGAGTGTAGTGGTAAGATAGAAGGATAAGTGGAACTTGGAATATTTCAGCGAGCTACTGGAACTGATGGGATTTTGATATTTTTAAATATATTCTCCTCTTCAGCACCTTACTGAAATATTCCAAGTTCCTAGTCCTTGGTGAGGTATTCCTAGTTACAGACGTGCTGTATTTTTTAAACAAATTCGTAACTACCAAATTAATATTCACAGCTCCCCTCTAAGACTTAGGTACTCGAAAATACTAAATCGATATTATTATATTCGATAGTCGAAATAAGTGATTTTAACAGTTACTCAAAAATGGAAGTAGAGGATTTAATTCGCCACATTTGTTTAAAAAAGAACTTAAGTATCATTCAATATTAATTTCTCACTGATCAGAAGCTAAATTTCCGTTTCAGTAATGAAGAAAAGACTTCTCCAGCCGTATTGAACGGCAATTATGGGACTGTCCCGATATCGAAATTTCGACAAGCCCTGCCACAATGTTTTGCTGTCTCTGCGAAGAATCTCCTGATGGTCACTTTTGGAAGCACACTTGGATTCTCCACAATCCTGATTCCAGAATTGCAAAGAACAAATTCAGAGATACCAGTTACCAAGGATGAGCTGACGTGGATCAGTGAGTGTCATTTCTTTAATTTCTTTTCTGAGACCAATGTTGCCAAATTCTCTTTTGTTCTCCAAAAGATATGGTAATTATAAACAGCAACTTGAAAGCGTACCAAAAGTATTATATTATTTAACCCTCAAACGGCATACTATCATTTCCTTCGCTACAGTCAGAACGTTCTTTTGATCGATTCGTAAGACAATAAGGAAAAAGAATATATATAGGTGATTTAGTCATAACACCAGCAAAGAACATCTAAAGAGTTCATCACTCACAGTTCTTTGCCCCCATAACCCACTGTTTTCTCCAGGTAGCTTGAACCTGTTCCTGGTGCCAATCGGTAGCTTCGTGAGCGGCCCAATATCACAGTACCTGGGCCGAAAGCGGACCATGATGTTGACCACCATCCCCTTCATAGCAGCCTGGATCATCTTCTATTACGCCAGTAACGCTGGGATGCTGTTCATCGCGTTGGCCTTGACAGGTCTAACTGGTGGCCTGCTCGAGGCGCCTGTGATGACCTACGTCGCAGAGGTGACGCAGCCCCACCTCAGAGGCATGCTATCCGCCACCGCGAGCATGTCCATCATCCTGGGCATCTTCACGCAAATGCTGGGAGGGAAGCTGGCCCACTGGAGAACCGTGGCCCTGGTCAACTTGACTTATCCTCTCATCTGCCTCATCGCCCTCTGCATAGTCCCAGAGAGCCCATACTGGCTTGCAGGTGAATGAACCTTCCACCATCGAGAACTGAAAGCTGATGAGTTTCGTGGGTTCACAGTGGCAGACTTTTCACTCCTGATTGATCAGTTTACACTATGAGCTCCTGGAACTATAGTCAACTTGGCGTATACTTCTCACTTGGGATTATACCCTAGTTAGATCTAGATTCCTCCAGTGACAGCTGTAATTAAAGTACCAACTTTATGATTAAAGCCACAGTTAAGGCATATCATTTCCATCGTGTTCTCTCAGACCCTGAGAATCATCTGGACACCCATAAAACTTTGTGATCCCCATACGAATCTTCCTTCCAGCTAAACGTCGGTTAGCAGAAGCCGAGCGGGCTCTATGCTGGCTCCGAGGCTGGGTGAGCCCAGTCCAGGTGCAGTCAGAGTTCCTGGCCGTCTGCCAGGAGGTCCACAACCCTGCCCAGGAAAGGGAGAAGGTGTGGAGGTGCTTCAGAAGAAAAACCTTCTACAAGCCCTTCTTCCTAATCACTACTGCCTTCTTCATGTGTGCCTTCGGCGGCAGCGCCACCCTTCAGACCTTCGCGGTAGTGATATTTGGCAGACTGAAAGCACCGATCGACGAGTACACCGCCGCAGTGTTCCTCGGCCTGGCCCAGCTGGTGGGCACATTGATTTGCGTCTTCGCGATCCACTTCACTGGCAAGCGGAAGCTGAACTTCTTCTCCATCTGCGGCACTGGCCTCAGCTTCGGCCTGTCCGCTGTCTACGGCTACTTGACCGACAGCCATATGATAAATGGGGAGAACTTCACCTGGCTGCCCACTACGCTCATGATTGGCGCCGCGTTCCTCTCTCACGTGGGCATCAGGCTGCTCCCTTGGGTCCTCGCTGGGGAGGTGTTCCCTGTCCAGGTAGGTTCCTCAGACCATGGACCTAAAGGACGGAGCATAGCTGCGGGGGGTTGAAGCGAAAGACGGAAGGGGAATCGCCTGTTTCAGCCATCTTGAACCGGTCAACTTGTGGTGCACTCTGTAGGCAAGGTTACTTAGTAATACTAGCATGGCTTGACGTTTGGCGTGAATTGGCGTCGTTTGGTGTAGAGTTATACAGTAGTTGCTTGTGGTGTCAGTTCTCGCATAATTATTTATAAATCCAATCGTAAAAATGCCACTTTGCATTGTGAAAGGATATAAACACTAGGTTTCCACGAAAAGTTTAAGACAAGAGGACATAGATGGCAGCACTAGTTGACCAGCGCAAGATGGCTGACAGAGTGAACAGGAGCCCCTCCTGAGGGCTTCACTCCCCGCGTCCTTAAGATTCCTTTATGCACCATCCTTTAGCTCGATTCCTGCTTTTGACTTGCAAGGGAGGAATTTCCAAGTGACGATCTCTGTTAACCGTGACCAGGTGAGATGCAGTGCCACGGGGGCCGCTGCCTCCATAGGCTACATCTTCAACTCCATAGCGAACAAGACCTTTCTCTACATGGTGAGCGGGATGTCCCTGGCTGGAACCTTCTTCTTCTACGCTCTGATCAACGTGTTCGGCGGTATTCTGCTATACTTCATCCTACCGGAGACTGAGGGCAGGACCTTGAAGGAGATCGAAGACCATTACGCTGATGTGCAGAGCCTGAACAACAAACCTAAGAAGGAGAAGCTGCAGTTTAAGGAGCAGTGGGCTGCCACGAATACAGCTGTAATCTGTGATGACAGTGAGAGCAAACTCTGAAGTGAAAGGAATTAGGTTAGAGTGAAATCTTAGCGCTCTGAGTTGGATCATAAATTGATGTGTGATCTTGCATGACCTTGGGAGGGATGCATGTTTTGGCAGATGTTCCTGATTTGTTTTTCACAGAGACCCAGACAGCACACAGACATCTTAAACGCATCTGAAACCGGGCGTTCAAGACACCTTTAAGATTAAAGACGTCTTTATCAGGTTTAGGTTAGAAAAAAAATCTCCCGGTGACGAGAATCGAACCCAGACTTTCCCTTTACGGAGCAACCGCTACTCGCAACTACCCAACGCACTTTTTTATAAACACTTGTAAATTCTAAATATATTCTAGGGATATATACAGTATTAATTGTTTATAAAAAATATGCACTGACGCGAAATATTCTACAGAATATTATTATTATTAAATGTCTTTATTGCACCATTACAATTACAATATAATAATAATGGTGTATAGGCGAGGTTCTGCGTAAGTGCTGCTCTACAACCTAACCTAATATCATCATTCGGCCTCTAAGTAGACTCATTCCTTGATATTTGTCTATTAATTTTATTAAAGAAAATTTGACAAAACAAATGTACAGTAATTGAGTTATTATGTGTTTAATATTCCATGCAAATAAATTCATCTTTAAGACGTCTGGAGAACATTTTTAAGATGTTTTTAAGATGTCTTTTTTTACAGACATCTTTGAGATATCTTTAAGATATCTTTGTAATACATCAGAATGTTCAGATATTCAGACGTAAAACAGACGTAAAATGGGCATCTTTAAGACGTCTGTGTGCTATATGGTTGTAATTCTTTCGTTCTATGAGATTGTTGATCTTTTGAAGTTTGCAGAGGCAGCTGGCTAGAGAAGGACGTGCGTTTTTTGTATATTTTAATGAAGCTGAACGAGGCATACGAAGAATGCTATTTTGTAAATAAGAACACTGTGTTTCAGATATCGTAACGCATTTTTTTATGTATGATTACTACAGTCATTGTGTATTTTTTGATACAAAAATATTCATAGCCTCGTGTTGATTTCGAGACGTTTTAAACATTGCAAGATGCAAAATAAAATATATGTTACTTCAGTGAAGAAAATTAAAAACCGTGTTGAACTTCTCCCTTTTAATCATTTTCGAACATTCGATAATACTGATATAAATACATGAAAGTAATTTTTCAGTAGTCCTAACCTCATTCTTCCTTCCTGAGGCGAAGGAAATAACGTAATTCCTTTGTTAGTGGCTTAAAATTTTCCATAACTTTCAATTATCAAAGGGAAGTGGAAAATTTAACTCACTCAACAGTGAGAAAATGAAATTGGAAATAATGTAAAAAGTAAATAACACAACATTTTCTCTCCCATCGCGCAAATTTACTTTATTTATATATTTACAATTTAATCTACAAAAAGTTACAGAGTGTTACTGTCAAAGTCGATCGGACTGGGCACTGCTGCCTTACAATCTGATTTCTTAATGGCGCCAGATTTCTTCTTTTGCGTTTTCTTCCGCGGTTGCTTGTTCGCCGTTCCTTTAAAAAATTGCTCCACCACCTGCAGGAAATTCTCGTGCTGCAGAATGTTCAAGAGATTAACAATTCTCTCGGGGATCTGCGGCACTTTCAAATTCTGCCTCCTCCGCCTACGAATTCTCCTACTTTTAATATTCTTCAGTGGCCCGTCGACGCTACGGCATTTTCTCAGTCTGCAAAAGGTAGTTTTTAATACCCCTATTACATTACGGAAACTAAAGAGGAGACACCACCATTAAACGCTTCGAGTATTAAGATAAAAACACACGCCTCGTGCGGAAACCCCACATTTGTATTCCTTATTCATGCTCGCTCAACGCCTATCGGCGTTCTCCGCGTGGCGTATGTTTTCGTCGAATGTACCCAAAGGGTTAACAGAATTCAATTTAAATAATTCAACGTGGAGATGGCGAGGTTTATTAAATTCAATAAAAAAAGGAATTGAAAAAATTGTTCACCTGAGATTGTTTTCTTCAATTTTACGTCCAGATTGTGATCGCTTCACGACGTGGTCCTCACAACTGGCCTCTGATTCGAGTATATGCTTCTCTGTCACGAAACTACTTCTCTGATCGCGAGAATTGTTGTAAGACATTTTTAAAAAATCAATTTTCTTGGCAAACATGCACAAAATTTATGATCATTTTCTTTAAAATTTACAAGAAATCAGGACAAGGTCCAAACTAAATCAACCGACCGCGCCTAAAACAAACGATTTCGGTTGCTACGTGGCCGAGTTCGGAGCATTAACGCTCTGCAAAATTGTCACCGTTTCAAATCATCCAAGAACACCACGATGATTTTAAAAAACAACTATTTTCAATAAACTCCTTCCTTTCCCAGTTATTCATCACTAAATTCTGCAACGCGACCGTCAGCCTGCGTGCAACCAACTTCGACATCGCATACCTGCGTAACCAAGGCCCATTTAAATAAAATTTACTCTTCCAAAAAGACACATTTTATACCAAAGAATGCTACTACACCGTCACATTCCCAAAATGTACAATATATCACAAAATCCAACCCCTAGAATATTTATCCCGTACAGATCGCAGGTAAATTAGCTACGGTCGGTAAGTCAGGTACCGGCAAAGGGTTTCCCCAATGCAGCGTGCATAGTCGTAAGCATCGGAGTGCCCCGGGATCAACAAGTGTCCTCCCTCGTCGCCGAGTTTCTCCTGGCGGTATATTGATGTCCAGACGGGGTTGCCGTGGCGCAGGCGCGGCCTTCCTCCGGATTGGCTCGAGGACGGGCGGGGGTCCACGAAATGGTCGATATTTTAGCTATAGCGGGCTACAGTGGCGCGAGCCTTCGCCGAGGCCAGTCCAGTCGCTTTAAAATCGTCGCGTGAAACAACCCCCCCGGTGCTGCGTGTGTTTGCCGTTGTGTCGGATCCCCCTTTGAGCTCGCCGTTTCACGCCGGAAGTATCGTCGCCGAGCCCCGGTGCCCAGGTACCAAGAGCGCAGCGCGCGGTGCATCCCCCCTTGTGATCAGCGATCAACCGTGCGAGAGGATCATCCTTCTTCTCAGGTGGTACAGGTCGGCGGCTACTCGTCAGACGGGATGGACGTGCCCTGTCCCTGTTCCCCCGGGCCTCCTGCCATCAGCGATCTCGAGCCCGAATGTCTTTCCGTCCGGCCAGCCTGCCCGTCGATAGACTCGCTTATTGATTTCCGTCTGTCTCCCTCTGTCTCGCTTCCCAGCGTCCTCGTCCTCGCTTTTCCTCTATCGCGCTGGGAGCCGTGGCCGTTGAGCTTCTTCCCACGTACCTCTCTGCGCCGCACGGACCACCTAACAGGTATTTTCCACCGTTTCCCGCACGCCAATGGCGCTGGTCAGGGTTGTACCGTGGACTCGGCTACCGCGGTGGCTGTCCCAGCTCTCTGGAGCCAGTCCAAGGTGGCGGAGCACCGGCATAGATGAATTATTCAAGTCGCCAGGTGAAACTGAGGCTAGAGACTCGCTCGGATCGGTCGTAGGTGTCTCGTGCCGACTTGGGGTCGGGTTTGCGGGATGTCGGGCCGACTGTCGCTGAGGATTCGCCTCTGTCGCGAGCTCCTCTTTGTCCTGTGTGACCTTCCTCTCTGTATTCTGTCTCTCTGCCCGGGGAGAGGGGGCGTACTAGCTTCTGCCCTCGATTTGGGGGTAACGTGTCAGCTGTGAGCATTTCGAGGGGCCTGGGATTCGTGGTAAACGGACGGTGGGCTGCCGTGCAGTGGGAATTCGTTAAAAGTCAAGTGGCATTTGGAAGCTTTTAGGGGAAGCATCCGTGCGTATCTAGGAATCCAGCGTATCGATTGGGACGCGTTTTCGGGATCTAGATTCGAGCGTCACGACGTTACACATATGGAGGCTCCATCTTCCGTCTACGTTCATTCTGCCAGCCACTGAAATCGAAACCGTGTAACGAGCGGCGTGGGTGGTCAGGGGGTTGGGAATCGATCTTCCAAAAATATTTGCTCTGTTGCCTCCGCCTCCCTCCCCCCTCCACCTAGCCACCGCCATCCCGTGGCGCAACGTAATCGACGAGCGTGGAGGATTCCAGCTTCTTCAGTGATATTTCCGCCATTTTAGCTGATATTTTCTACTCGAGTCGCTGGCTAACCTGCGGAAATTGAAGGGTGCAGATCAGGGGATGGTCGAAACAGTGAATGAGGCTAGCGTGGCACGGTTTGAAGGACCTGGGGGTCTAGAAGGGGTCTCTTCTTCTGAGGATGTAGCATATAGACCAAAGTCTGGGTGAGGGTTGGATTAGATCTGGGTTGAGTTTGGCGTAGGCCTGAGTTAGACCCCAACTGGGTCTCCTGGCTCTGTATAGGGCACAAACCGTGTCTGAGTTACTCTGAATAAGTTGTCACTTGCATTGGTAGATTTGGGATCACCAATTTCTCTGGCATTCTTTTGTATCATTTAATCGAGTACACTTATTGGTGCCATTGTACTCATCGCAACAGGTAATTGAATTGTATGCAACTCTTGCAGCATGTCGAATCTCCTCTCTTGATTGAGAATTCAAAGCTGAGGGGATTACCTGTGGTATCTTCCCCAAAATTGCTAGAGTAGTATATAGAAACATATGCACTGAGTAAAAGCTGCCTAAAAGGGACAAAGGGCTCTTAATCTCCTAGTTCCGCGTCATATTGACGTTACAATGCATTTCAATATTATTATGAGGCTCTTGAGGCGAATACAAAAATGTACGTACGTAGGTAGTTACGAGCACTCTAGAAATTCCGTTAATAGGGGAATCCTTACTTTGTCAATTCAATTTCATGATCCCTTGGCTGTCGACAGAGTCATTAATTTCACCTCTTTTGAACATTCAACTGGAGTATAGTAAAAAATGTTAGAGTCCTAAAGAGACTCTCTCAATTCAAGGAAGAAGTATCATCTTCATCATTTTCACTTCACGGGTTTTACTCTTTAACCGTGTAAAAATGATTGGTTCTTTATAAAATACGTTATGCAAGGAAAATAAACCTTTTCTCATACTTTTTTAATTTTTATACTGTTAAAAAATATATACATATTTATACTACTTAGAAATACACTTTTTCATACTTAAAAATGGTAACATTATTACCAAATCTAAAACCAATCGTTTTGGTTAGGTAGTTCTAGATTTAAAAACCTGTTTTAACACTTTCTTGTATCCCTGTGCCATTTGGACTACCCTTTAACACCTGTTCAGAAATTCTACAGCCTCCAATTGACTCACAGATGAAAACACCAACAGTTCTCATGCAAAACTATCCTCTGACTCCCATATTTTCATAAATACCAAATTCTAGAGTCACTTTTCTACTGCAAACCACCCCCAACAGTCCAACTTGCGCAATATAAAGTTTTTGCTACTTTCTTCAGCGTTCAAAATCTCCTTTTTTGGCTGTAGATCTTTTCTCCACGTTGGAAAAATTTCGCAGTAAACGCTTTATCGAGCAACTAGGGATGCAACTATGTGCAGCGCTGGCGTTGCACGTTCGACGTTAACATATGGGCGACGATATGATTATCGCGAACCTTGTCCCAGTTTTCACGGCTGTGGCGCTTGGAGCACGATTGCGTAGGTGGCTGACACATTTTCACGGCGAAATCTTTTCACGGTGTTTAGGTATCGGCGACAGGTTATCGAACTTCCGGTGCTCGAAATCATTTGAAAGCTGATTCCATCGAAGATATGAACTGAATTCTAAAACTTTTTATCTCCTTCAGTATTTTATATTGTTATCCAAATATTACACAAATTTTGTAAAAAAAATTGCACCCCCTTTCTTCACTATTTTTCTTCTTTTTGGAGGGATTCCATTCACGATACAAATTAAATTCTAGAACTTTTTATCTCATTCAGTATTTAATATTGTTATCTAAATATTACACAAATTTTGTGAAAAAAATTGCACCCCCTTTCTTCACTATTTTTCTTCTTTTCTGGGGGAGGGATGTACTTGGTTCTGAATTAAAGTTGTAATTAGGTAGACCATAAAATAGATTCCAAATTTCGTTATACAAGGTGATTTTAAAAACGGGAAAATTAATTAAAGCAGTGTTTGAACGTGTCACGTAGTTTAAAGATTTTGGGGGTAATGTAGGCTTTCTCAGCAGCCCAGCAAACCGATGGGCGGTTGGGATGCTCTCTCCGAGCCGAGACAGCTTCTAATTTGTTCTCGTTCCGTCGAGCATCCTAGAAATAAGCGAGGCAGAAATGATAGAACTTGAAAATCTGAGGGAACTGTGGAGTTGCCGCTGCGTCTCGAGCATGAAATCGATAAGAACCTCCCGCCGGGTCTAAAAAGTTCGCAGAGTTTCTATGCTTCAGTGTCGCTTATTTATAGCCACCCGCTCCTGGAATTTATTTTCAGGCATAGCTGCACTTGGAATCGCAGCTGATCCTATGCTCGCTAATCACCCTCCATCCATTTCGCGGCATTGTTCCGCAATAGGCATGAAATCATTCGAGCCGTGTAATCGCCAGGCATCTGCAGACGACCGCTTCATTCGCATTCACGTGGAAAAGTGTCGGCAACTGTTAGCCCCGTGGCTCTGAGTCGCGAGTTTGCTCAGGTGCACAGGTCTTTGTTTGTGGATCAATTTCACAGCAAAACAAAAAGCAATTATGTTCGCCATATACTTTTTTATATCTATTACACACACACTTGTTGCAGTCCCCTATTTCTCCAATGCAGTTGTTATCGCAAATTCCAATTGGCTGACGCAATAATCAATTTCCATTCTGTAACAGTACTACATCTGTACTGTTAGATGCATTTTTTTATAAAATGCATAAATAGATTCCTCTTTCTTTTCCATATATTCCCACTAAATTTCATTGTCGTGTCTTTAAAATTGACAGGGCTATGGTAAATTTTGTGAATCGATGTTGACCAACTGACCCTAACTGTGACTATTTTTATGACTACATTTTTTCACTATTTGTAAATATTAACCCTCCATAGTCGCACCTTCTTATAATCACAAATTGGTCACATGGGGTACACTGCGCCCCAAACCAAATGGTTGAGAAGCACTGCTCCATCGACTGCACTCCCCGGAGTGCATTTATTCCACTTTTCCCACGTGGATCCGCGGTGTCTATAGCCGCACCTGGCGCCCGGAAAAAGAGCCACGGACACGGAACCGCCAGTGCTCCTATCGCCTAGGAAACGCAGGGCAGATTAACGACAGGCGACGTGACGGAAGTTCTGCGGGCTGCGAACGCATGCGTTTCGTGTCCAGGCTCGTTAAAGTCGGCAGAGAAGAGGTAGAGCCAGTGAAATGGGATTTTGTAACGACCTGCATAAAAGTGTTTATGTCTGTGCAGCTGGCACCGAAGTCCCCGGAGATGAATGAAGCACGTGATGCAATAGCTCTCTTTTACATTGAGGGTGATTTAATGAATGAAATTGTTGGGCTTGTTTCGTGGGCCCCTTTTTCAGCGCTGACTTCATTTCTCACCTCCTTTTGTGTCGTTTCTAGATCAAGCTGGGACTAGGAGTCCCTCGGAACGTGCTTTTATTAGGGGTGTACCTTTTTTTGAAAGAGGGTGGATGAGAATTGTTGGGGCTGATTGGCCCACTTATGGGATTATTGATTATCCAATCAGGCATCCCTGCAATTGCATCATCCAATGGTACTGATCGATGCATTGCATTCTGAGGTGCCATTGTACGGGAGGGGGTGGTAATTGGGAATTTATTGGGGAAAGTATTGGTTAATTATGGAGGGTAACTGTTCGCTGTAACTGTGTTAGAGGGTTGATCCCCAGTGTGCTGATATTTCTGCACATCCTTTGTTGCCATTTTATTGGTATTGGATAAAAGAGAGGGCATATTTTGAGGCACAGTGTTGGGGGTATTGGGTAAGAAAAAAATGGACAAATAAAAGTTGTTGTTGCAGTTAAATTGAATTTTATTCCATCGAATGAAATGTAGAAGGATAAATGTAAACCTAGTGAAGTATAAAAAGTTGCACTCGTAAATGAAGAAACAAAGAAAAAGAAAAAGTTACCATTTAAGTCACCAGAATTTGTTCTACGATTTTCATTTTTCATTTTTTCTACGATTTTCCATACTGGAAAGGGAACGATGTAAAATAAAAATATTTTTAACCCCTCCACCTCCACGTGATACCTCTCTCCTTAATAAATAATAGATCAAACTTCAGTGACGTGTCAATGCCATCACTATTTTCATTAAAAAAAAAATACAGAAGAATGTCAATTCGTAATGGTCACTATTGTACTATTAATTTTCCAATAATACAAAATGGTAAAAAATTATGCTATTAAGATACCAACTCTGTTCTACTATTAAATAATACAAAATCTCAGATTTCTTTGTTAAAAAAAAATTAAGAAGTTCCAATAAGAAATGGCCCTCAGTGGTGGAATTCTTCCTCCTTTACTGCGTGGGCGTGCACCCGCCTATCAAGAAACCGCGATATCGTCCGAGCGACGAAAGAAACGACTAAACGCGAATGGTAACGAAAGAAACCGCGAACGTGTCCACGTTGACAAGGCCGACGAACAGAAGTTCGGTGGGACTCGAAGTTATCCTTTTAAAAATTCACCACACTCCTCGTTCATTAACACTCTACACTCGTCGCGAAATTAAGAAGTGGAAGATGTGACTGTTGGAATTTGCTGAATATAAGTTGCAAAGGAATCAGTCGATTTTGTGGAAAGAAGTAGCAATATTGCTTCTATCGAATTGTCTTGGTTCAGCAGGAAATGGAAGTCTGAGTTTGATAAAAAAAATTGGTCACCTCTGGAATTTTCACGCACTCACGTAATCTTCTCTGCTTTCCACTGTGGAGCTAGTAATTCAGGCTTCTGAGTTTGTGAAATGTGGTGAATGTTAAAAGAAAAAATGTTAGAAGCGTGATACTTTGGTGATTTTGTACGAGACAATGTTAAACAAGAGAAATGGACATTTGTATCTAAAAAGCGATGGCAAAATTCAGTGTTTTTAGTGGGCAATAATTATAAGAAACAATTAAGTGTGTGTATTCAAGGTTTCCCCCAATTCCTCATACAATCATTCTTCGTACCAAAGAAGAAACTATACAATCAATTTTCAATAGTGAATGAAAAGATTGAAAAATATAATCTATGAAACACGGTGGAACAATATATCACGACATTAATTAATACCAGAGTTTCGCATTAACTAAATAAAAATTTGATTTAAACAACGGATCAAATAAAAGTTACTTTATCTTTATTTGACGAATGAACGTACCTTTTTTATTCGTCGAATAAAGTTATCCCCGGTTTATCTTTATTTGACACGTGGCAAATAATTTTTTTAACTTTTATTCGTCACTCGAAATTTCTATTTAAATAAAACTTTTGCTCCTCTCTGATTACTACTTATACCAACAAACTCCCAGTTTCCCAAACATCCCCTCAAACTTCCCCAGCATTTAAAAAAAACTAACTCACTTATCGTTCACTCCACACCCCAAAGTATTCACATACAACCCCAAACACGGCGATTAAAACGGCCACTAACCCTCCACAGTGGCGTAGAATATTAAACTCCAATTTCTTCGCGAGCAAAGCAAAAAAAACTTGCCCCAAAACCCTAATTCCATCTTTACTATTCCACGCCCCAAAACATTCACACGCAATCGGAAAAAACGTCCCATGAAAAGGAGCATCGAAGTTTGACAGTGGCGCGTAGTGGCGATGTTCGATTTGTTCGCGCGGAAGAGGAAGGAAGAGGAAGCTTCCGCTGGGATGGGGTGGAAAAGGCGAAGCGGGACCAGGCCGCCTGTGAAGGACTCCGTGCTGGAGCTGCGGCCGAGGATGGCGCGAATGTTGTCCATCGTCGAGATTACCTCGGGCGGCGGGCTTCCGGTATTGACGCGTGTGCATTTCCTGGTGGTGGCGGGCGATGTTTCGCGGTGATTGCGAATAGTGTCGGTCGATCGGGGAACGCGGACGGTTCGCGGAGCTTTCCGAGTGGCTGAGCCCGAAGAGAAGCTGCGAGAAAGTAGGATATAGAGACAATAGGTCTGGGAGGGGCGGAGGGGCCGCGCGGAGTTAAGTGTAATCTTATGAGGGACGAGGGATCGGCAAGCAGCGCGGTCGAAGATGGGGAACCGGCGGGAATGAATGTGAAAATTCATCGTGCTCGGGGAGTGGCGGTATTGTTGGAGGATGGAGGACAATGTGCTTCGAGTTGATTCGGGGGAAGTGGTGGAGGGAAGAAATTGGGGGTATAGTGCTGGGGGTGGTTGTTGATTTTTTGTTTTTGTAAATGAAGCACAAGGGGTGGGATAGATGAAGAGTAGTGAGTGAAGAAATGGGGAGGAATGCGGATGAGGGTTGGATTTATGAAGGGGACGTATTCGGAGGATTTTAAATTATGGAGGGATTCGATGATAATTTGAGGAAGAATTTATTATGGTATATTATTTATTAGAACACTGATGAATTATGTAAACTATGAATCTCTACAGTGGAGGTAGAATATTGATGAGGATGAAGCTTGGAAATTGGGGATTTATAAAGGATAGGTATAATTTAATAATTAATTCTAAAGAATAACTAACGGAGAATGTGAATATTTAATTAGAGTGGGCAGTGAATTATGCGAAGGATAGATTAATAGTAACACTTTGCAGACGTGTTGCTTCTACAAGATAAATAGTTACTTCGCACTGACATTTGCGTTTGCATGACAAATTGTCGCGCAAACGTGCCCCATGAATATTATCTTTTAAACGAAATTCAGTGTCAGAGAATATTTCCACAGAAACAGGAAACGTGATAAAAGATAGCGTTGAAATATTTTAAAAAATTGCTCCGTTATGTATAAAAGTGAACCATCCAGCAGGGGTAGTTGAAAATTATAGAATGCCAAAGTTTTTCTCACTTTTTGAGAAATGAAAAGGAAGGTACCTGGCACACTCAGTTTCCCCAGAAACGCCTCTGAAAAGCAGCCACCACAGTGGCACAGTTTTTCAAGTCGTTGACCACCCCTCTTCTGCACCGTAGCAAGATGAAGTATCATTTAAAAGGCTTAACGCAAGCTTCGTGACTTGGGGAGAGCACACGTGGCACGAGAAATTCGCTTGACTCAACGCTGCACCCTTCTGCAAACCTTTTTACCCTCAAACAAATACGAATACACTCCGGCTTGCAAACGGCATTAAATCAGCTGCAAAGATTCGTGAAAGTTCGCAGGAGAAATTTTGTGTAATGCAATTTACTCTCTGGACATTTACTCCTGCTTTCAAGGATCCTAACCCTGCCTGAGTCTCCTTGTCTCTCTCCGCACAATTTGCCTCCAGCTTTCTGCTTCAAATTAATCTTTTCTCTCTTTGGACATGTCTGCCTACCCAACCCTGCCACCTCTCGCGGCCTAGAACATCCCCGACTCCCCCTGACGCTCCCTGTCTCAGGAGTCAGGTGTCAGAATATATTGCTTTCCCTATATTTAAAAAATAATCCCACACCTTTTCTGTGTTTCCTCATACTTATCTTTTAATTATGATTCCTCCGCAGATGGCGGGCCAGGATCCAAAGCTCCAGAAGGATGCCGCGGACCAAAACTTCGATTACATGTTCAAGTTGCTGCTCATCGGCAGCTCGGCCGTCGGCAAAACCTCCTTTCTCATCCGTTACGCGGAGGATTCCTTCACCTCGGCCTTCGTGTCGACCGTGGGCATCGATTTTAAAGTGAAAACGGTCTTCAGACACGACAAAAGGGTCAAGCTACAGATCTGGGTCAGTATACCCTCGTACTATACACAGTTGAACAGTAACTTTCAAAATTACACTTACTTGTACATGCAACTAACTTAAGTGCTGGACTTTATTCATCACCAAAGAATCCCCTGACTCTACGTGACACGTTTGCACAATTATTTCTTGTGAAATTATGGTACTCTGATTATTCTATTCTAAATTAAACTCTTATATACTCAGACCCACCAAAATTCTCTAATTAAATACTCAGAACTTGATAGAACAGATTTCCGAAGGAAATGATAAAAAGTTCGTGTGACAGAAAGGTGATATAGTCAATCGTTTGGAAAAGATCTAAATGTAGCTTTGGACGTTTGGTCGGTTTCCATGGAAGTGTGATTATTCTGACAAGTTTGCCCACACGTGGCTCCATTTATCACCCGAAGGAAGATACAGAAAAATCCATAGTCGTACATTATCATTGCACGTGTATCTTCCTCGCTCGTGACAGTCGGTCGTTTTCCCTCGGTTGAAATATGCCTGCCTGGGCAGAGTGTCTTTCGCCATTAGTCTACTAGATTCCAAATCAATTCTTGCCGTGCCGAATGAAATAAAGAATCAAGGTCGCGCAAAGTTCGTGCCGGTGTGAAGTAAAGGAAGAAGCGGAGGGGGGGGAGCCTAACTCTGACATGCGGGGTTCACCATTTTAGGATACAGCGGGTCAAGAAAGATACAGGACGATAACACGGGCCTACTATAGAGGGGCGATGGGTTTCATCCTGGTCTACGATATCACGAACGAGGAGTCGTTCAACGCGGTGCAAGACTGGATCACGCAGATCAAGAATTACTCGATCGAGAATGCCCAAGTGATCCTGGTTGGCAACAAGTGCGACATGGAGGAGGAGAGGGTGATTAGCACTGAGAGGGGCAAACAATTGGCGGACCAATTGGGCGTGCAGTTCTTCGAGACATCCGCCAAAGAGAATGTTAATATTAAGGTAACTTCCAGATCCAATCTGAAATTGAAAGAACTCCGGGGGATCCCAGTCGAGCTCTCTCTCTCTCTCGGCAGTGCTTGAGGCTGAGACCCAGCTGCCACTAGTATCAAGATAGACTCGATGAAGATCCAATTAAGTACAGCTCGAATCCGACTAGAGGCTTCAATTAAAGTCCAAGCTTCGTACATTTTATACAAGCTGCTCAACTGATTACCCCGCCCATGCCCGTTCTCGTATTTTCTTCCACTGTTTACCGACGCCATTATCCCCAGCAAGGATCGCGTGTTGCCACCATTAGTAAAGGATGGCGGAAAGGTTACCGTGTCACGTTTCAACACTTATTCCCGACCGCAGACTGTGTGTGCGTGCGCTGCACCATTACATTCGATCAAGCGTCCCATATTATCGCTGGTCTGGGGCCATTAATCATTCTAGCACGAGTCCAAGCTATTGGCACTGGCATATTGACGTCCACTTGATCGATTTTTCTGCCTGCAGTCGGTGGCGTCTGCCTTGGGTCTCCGAGGCAGTTGAGCACCCCTTCGGTAGATAATGCTTCCCATGGTAGCTTAGCTTCATAAAGATTGGCGAATACTGTGACAAGCCAGGGACTTTTATTGCGGGGTCTGGATTTTAGATGTATGCCACGCATGGGTAGACTAAATGGGGCTTGGAGCAGATCTAGGTCAGATTAGAAAGCTAGGTCTGGGCTAAGTATAGGTCTTGGCAGGGCTCTGTCTCTTTTATTGCTAGGTGAGGATTAGGTGAGAGCTGGTACCACAGCTATTTTATTAAAGCACCCAAAAATGGGTCTAGATTAATGCACCATTGGGTTGTTTGGGTTCAAGAAATGCTACTAAGAATATAGAGACCTCGGGGATCGGCATTGGTGGAGTTGCTTAGGCGGTTGGCCAGTTTGCGGAGAATGCGGAGATTGCGGGTTCGAGTCCCGTTGCCCGAGGTCCTTTTTTCTGTGGCTCCCACAAATACGTAGAAATTACAAAACATATTTCTACGCTTGTCCTCAGTCTTGGGAACTATTAAACTATTTAAACCAGGGGAGGAAGCTTAAACAGGGTCTAGATAGGAACACCTCATGATCACCTAGAGTACCTAGACCAAATGAGATCAGAAACTCAAGTTCCAATCCCACTATCCAATACAGTTTCCTCATGAAGACCCAGCAGAGCCGCAGGCTCATTGATTCCCCCCCCAGTAAATGAGCCAACTTGGTCTGTCCCGGCAGGTGGTGTTCGAGCAGCTGGTAGACATCATCTGCGACGAGATGAGCGAGTCCTTGGCGAACGATCCAAGCCTGGTAGCGAGCGGCGCGGCCCAGGGGCAACGACTCACCGATCAGCCGACCAATCCAGCGAGCACCAACTGTAATTGCTAAAAACGTGACAGGCCACCTAAACGCTATCACAAGAGGGATAAGGGGATAGGAAGAGGAAGCCGAGGAGGAAGAAGGAAACAGAAGAAGAAATATTAAAAGAGAGAGAAACGCGTGTATGCCTGTACATGTGTGCCTGGATGCCTGTGTACGTGGGTATGTGTGCCTGTGTCTCTGTACGCTCGTGTGTACCTGTGTGCGTGGGAAGGAGATAGCGAGAGAGGGAGAAAGAGAGAAGGAGGAAGGTCGAGTGATAACGCTGGCTCTAGTTCATTCCCCTGTTCGTCGTCCCTTTCACTCTTCTTTCCGGCCGTTCTTCGTTCTGCTCTTTTTCTTTCCTCCTTTCTCGATCGATATATTTATATATATGCACATAAACACGTATATATGTACAAGGTGGACCGTGAAATCTGATCAGACTCGTTTCCTTCCACCATCGATCAACCGAGCCGGGAATCCCCTATTGCCTTGGCCCCCCTCCATGGCAGTCTGCCAGCTGACTAACCTCACTTTGGCGGACTGCAAAGAAAACACGATTATAAGAGATAGAAGTTTGCGAGGAATCACGCTTTCAACCCGCAGAGAATAAATTGCCAACTCCGCAGTCACTGGAGAGACCAAAGTCACTAGGAAGGTAGAGACACTCTAAGATGAAACCCAAGTGTATGGTGTTTGGATCACTCATTAATCTTCCACAGTTAGAGTACCATTATATAGTCAACATTTTATTACTCATTTCACGCGTTCGAGGCATGAAATCGGAGGTTTGACAGATTTTCTTCGAGCCACCGAAACCTAACCTACAAAGTAGCTTGTTACAGTCAGCTTACCTGCTCGTGCGTTGAATAATTAAGGACGATGGTGTTCAAGATCGGTTTAATGATGGTGGGAGCAATTATTCTGTCCAGAATTACTCGAACCACCCTGTATACATGTATAAATATGTATGATGGTTGTAGCCTGATTACGCGGAGGTGCCACCGAGCTGATCCGAGTCCGTTTGCGAGCAGACGTCGTCCTTGTCGGGTTCGACGGTAAAATTCGAGGGGAAGCGGAAGAGAAAGCGACGACTGCTCGCGTGGGAGTGGTTTCGCGATGAATTCGATCGGTGTCGTGGCAAGAAACGTTGAAGAACGTGTCTCTGTAACGATAGAGCCTTCACGCAGTTTGAATTTCCCGCCACTGGCGAACGTGTTCTTGCTACGACGCCGCATTCAACCTTTCGCCACTATTAGGATGAATTTCTATTACATATCGCTTAATTGGAGCCAATGGGGACATTTTTTATAACAATATTGTTAAAAACTTTCTTTCTAAAAAATTTATATTCCTTTTTCAGGGAGGGGGAAATATTCAAGGGAGAGGAAATCTAATGGGATTTTTTTTTTAGTTTCAAGGTGCTTTTATTACACGTGACACTCGGTAGTTTTTAGGTTCATAAATGATTCTATTAAAATTTATTAACAGACCCAGAAACCGTTTGGACAATAATAGAGAAAGACGATAATAAATAGAGGGAAAGAATTTTTCTACGAGCCGCAGAGCGGAAGAGAAACATTGGAATTTGGAGTTATAATGGAACTCTATTTTAGGGAACTGGTGGGACGATCATTTCTCTGCGCTACCAAAGAAAGAACTTTTTTCAAAATCCCTTTCCAGTGGCGAAAGGATCGAAGGGCAGCAACAATGTTCCTGGGTCGTGATTCTCGTTGATTCTGTCTTAAAAAACGAGGGTTCTTGGGAGGATTGTTTAAACAGATATAGCTGTGTTCTCTCGAAATAGTCCAAGAACAAACTGATCGCAGCGCCACCTTCTTTTCAACCAACATTTCTCCCGCCTGTTCAATCCTCTGGATCAGTTGGTTCGTAGCTATGGACCCTTTTATCACTGTAATCAGTTTCGAAGGACACAGCCGGCTCGATGACGATTTTCAAGCGCACCCCGATTCGTAACCGAGTGTATTCAATACTCCACGGTTGCAATTGAAAAAAAGAATTAAGCCGCGTGCACGCTTGAAAAATGTGTAACGCGTTATTATCGCGGGGATTGATAATAAATGAAGTGGTATTACTGTCGAGATATTCGTCGACGAAAAATCCGTTTAGTGTTGGAATTTCAAAAGGTCTCACTTTTTTCACGCGTGGACGCGGCTTAAGGCGCCGTGGAGCCGCGCATGCGTGCAATTCATGTGACAAATAAATGTTATGCGTTCGATTGCAGCTCTGGCAACAAAGAAAGAAATATATAAATATGTGTTGTATTTAATGAAAAAGTACTTCCGTGTGGGTTGAGATTTTTTTTATTTGTTTCTTTTTCTCAGTTACAAACCTGATCACAAGTCGAAAGGCAATCAAGCTTCTTGGGGATAAAGAGGACGCGCAAATTTCAATTGCAACATTGTTCGAGATGGCCTTTTGAACCCCTCCCAGATTTTTTAGAATCTCGAATTTTGAAACTTTTTTAGGAAGCTTTTTACCACCAGAATTTTAAATTAATAGAAATGAAGAAATAGCTTCTACTCAGTCGAGAATCTGTGAAAGCTTCGTATACGTTCGTTGTACATTTTTGGAAAAAAAATGAAATTTTTTAGGGGTGTTTTTTTTATACTCCCACTATACTTAGGTAGTGCGTTTGCTTTTGATGTTTCTATTGGTTTAGAAGGAACTTAGACGAACTTTCACTGTGGCTACGATTTCTCCCCTTCTTCTGTTCTCTTCGAATTCGTTCTCGTTTGAACCTAAAACCTCGATGACGTCGACCTGATGCACAACATTAATTTTGAACCTCGGAAGCTCGGGCACCTGAGACACGATGTTAATAGAATTGTTGCGATGGCTGAAGTACATTGACGTGGACGTTGAGCCTGGACAGATAAACCAGGGAGAGGGGGATAGGTGCTTGGTCTTCCATTGAGGGACTTTTGCTTTGTTGATAAATGCAACAGAGGGAAACATTTCTTTCATTTTGTTTGGAAGGGGAATCAGGGAACATTGAGTAGCAGGTTGACTAGTGTGAGAACTGGAAACATTTTTAAATTTAAAAAAAAAAATAACGAAAAAACATAGAGGAAAATTTTCCAGAAATAATTGTGGAAAGTTCACGATTTCCCAAACGGGGATGAAAATAAATTTTACATATTGTTTAAATATCCAGTAAAGAAATCGTGAAAATGGAAAATTTACAGCAATATTTGCAGCGAGTTTTGTATTTTTTTTCCCACAATTCTGACTGAAACCTGCTTTCATGAAAAAGGTTACAGACAAAATTTCACAGCGGAGAAATACGAACTGTAGTGTGTCGCGTGACAATAAGTAGAGTATTGTTGTTACTCAATCGATTGAAAGAAAAGCGAAATTCCAAGCAAGTGGAGCAAGCCGGCCATTTTGCTTCAAGATAAGCGCGCGTCGATGCCCCCATTTTCTCTGCAAACGATCTTGGAATGGAGGAAAAGCAGAAATTCTATTGTCCTCGTCTCGCTTTCCGTCGTTCCATCGACTGGAAAACATTTCGAGCCTGCCATTGACAAAAGGGCATTAATTAAATTCGTCAAAGGCAGTCAGAAAAAAAACTAAATCCACCTTATTCCCGCCGTCAAAGTTTTATTTTAACCAATCGCAATTAATGTCGTGCCTTTCATAACTACCCTCCTTACTGCAATCATTCGCAATCTCCGTAATTATTTTATAACAGCACAATGTCCCAGTTACTGAAATTTCAATTTCAATATAATTAATTCCGTTAGAAACTAATTGCAGCTAAATTACTAAAGTTGCAGCACAATACTTATCATCCCACAGTACCTCCCAATATCAGTCTCCGATTTCCAATTTTTTTACCAAATAATATAATTGTTATAAAATACCAAATCTTCAGTTTTAATATATTAATATTATTACAAAGCATAGTAAATGACATTTGGGATATTTACAGGGGTGGAATGAAACTGTTAAAATTTTCAATTAATTATGTAATAACTGTAAATTTATGATTACCTTTTCTGTTATAAAATGCAGTATATTAAATAACTGAAACTTTTATTCCATATATTTTTGCCCAAATGAGAAACTTTTATTGTCATAAATGTAGGAAAAAGTTCTTAGTAAACAGGGAAATTTATTCTGCTCTGAAGAAGTTAAAGTTGTGACAAGTAGATTTCCAGAAAATGTTGTGGGGTAGATAAATCTAAATTTGAAACCCTAAATCGTTCGGTGAAAATAATTATATACATAAAAATCAGAATGTGCTTTCTCTTCTATATTTTTTCCGCTTCCAATTCCTTAAATAATATTAATTAAAAAAATATTCCCAACTTTTATATTCCACCCTTAAAATCTATTCAAAAGCACAGAAAAGAAATGATTAAAAACTTAAGATTCTTATAAACAACTTTTATTTATAACAGTTTCATTCGCCCCCTAGATATTTATCGTCTTCAAGCCATTTTTATTACGTGAAATTGACTAATTAACAAGTCGTGATAGATCCAGACCAAATGAAACATAAATGAAGAAATATGCGACAAAGTAGTCCATGATTGAGAGCTCAACTCGAGAAGATTTTTTCACGAGATGCGCGTTAGGCAGAGTTGGGCATTAACTAAATAAAAAATTATTTAAATAACGGATCGAATAAAAGTTACTTTAACCTTAGATTATTATCGATAATTTCTTTAAGTTTTATTCGTTATTCGATGTTTTTATTTAAATAAAAATTTTGCCCATCTCTTAGGGGGAAAGTGGAGAAACGGAACGGATAGATCGATCTTCGGCGTCAATTATCACGTGAGAGCGCAGCGTCCATCCAGTTATAATACTTCAGCCGTCGCCCTGGCGTTACAAACCTACTATAGGCAAGCTGCCCCTCTGTAGATACAGCAATATATTTAAAGAGAAAAAAAAATGAAAAAAAAGAATACATATTATATTATATAAATATATAAATATATATATGTATATTATTGAATCTGTAATGAAGTGTAATGTAAGCGTTACTTATTCGTGTCAACTCGGCTGCGACCCGAGAGAGCGGAAGCCGCGATTAAACCGAGAGGATTTGTCAAAGAACGATCTGTCGACGGGAGGGGCTGTATCGATTGTATCGATCAGACAGGAAAAAATAAAATTGTGCTGTTAACGTGGAGGTGCGATCGTCGACGGAATATTTATTCTAATGTTTAACAAGTGACGGTGGATAATTTCAGTTTCAGCTTCCAATAGTTGCACTGTGTATAGGCTGATTCAAACACGCCTAGTAGTTTATTCAACTAGTAGTAATTTAGTAATTTACCATTGTTTAACTAAACTACTCGACTAATTTTTTTTTTAATTTTAGTGTTTTGGGGTATTAAATTTGAAATACAGTTTCTGGATTCATCTTAGGTGGTGGAATGACGTTGAAATTGAATTGATTTTAATTTTATTAGTTTTGAATTGGAGATTTTGAATTTTTATTGCTTTGAAGTTTGGAGACTTGAAGTGTTTTTAGAGATGCTTCGCTTAAGTTTTGAGGAGGTTGTCATGAATCCTTTCGTGGAAGTTTTTTGATAATGTTTGTGATTACATGCTTGAGGAGAATTGTTTTTTCTTTTCGTTAACTGTTTCAATTTCTCTGTGATGGCCAGTGTGAGGAGAAAGGAAAACATTTATTTCATCAGGGTCGATGGAAAGGTAAGGAAACAGTAGACCCCACTTTACGAAATACAATATATAAATTGATATCATAAGTTTAATAGACAATTTTCAGAAAGAAAAATTGAATTTCCAGACTTATTTTGTCCCACCCATTTCAAATGGAATTTAATTACACTAAACCAGGGCCTTCATTCTATTTTAACTTATATCTGCTCCAGATCTATCTTATATTATATTTAACGAAACTTGACTATATCAAATTAGTCCTAACAACAGCCAATCAGACTTAACAAAACCAATATCCAAGTCTGTCCACTTAATCTACTTAAAATGTATTTAAAAATAATTTCTGTATTATATATACTTTGCAAAGCTACTATATTTACCAGATAATAATAGTGGGGAAAGTTTGAAACACAGATGATTATAAAAAGATGCCACATTTCAGCAAAAATAAACTATATACCTAACCTTTTTCACACAGGGTCAAGGGATTCCCCAGAATGAATCAGTGATACCAACATGTTGAGTAAAATTTAGCCTCAAAGTTTAGTATTGAACTTCTCTCCGCATTAAAAGATATTGCTTTTAAACTTTCCTTTCAGTAATATAATAAATCACTTGGAAAACTATGTAGCGAATAAAGTATTTTTAGAAATAAAAGAAACTAGATGATTTAAAACATTCCGATGTAGCCACGTGCATTGCAACTGATGACTGATTGATTTATATGTATTAAATTGCTCAAAATGCCCTGCCTCATTGCGAAATTCACATTTAAATAGCTTCACGAGCCAATTCTTGAATTTATGTCTGACTTGGCGTGGACAATTCCCCTGCCAGGGAGTCTGACCATGACAGTCACCTTCTACTGTGATTTCACATCAATCACGTATGAACAATAATTGATAAATAACCGCATATTTCAGTCTATCAAATCAAATTATTCTAATTTGTTCAAATTTCGGTTATTATATCAATAAGACTATTTAGTAATACTTGAAAGAAAGTTTGGAACGAATGATAACAAAATTGTTCGTTAAATTTAATATTAAAGTCACCAAAAATCCTGAAACTCTTTTCAGACACCATTTTTAACTGTTTTAAAGTTCTAGATTTATAAATGCAGAACATAAGTCTGTAAATTGTAAATTTATTCCTAAATAATATTTGAAAATTACAAATTTATTCCTAAATAAAATTAGAAAATTGTAAATTTATTCCTAAATAAAATTTGCAAAATTGTAAATTTATTCCCAAATGAAATTTGCAAATTATAAATTTATTCCTAAATAAAATTTGAAATTTTGAAAATCTTATTATCGCCATCATTTTAAAAAAATCGATCGTCTGCATGAAAAATACTCTTCCGTATCAAAAAAATGTATGATTCAATGTTACAACAGAATTTAATTAAAGCAAACATCACTCGAAATTTCCTCTATACAATTTTGGGTTGCAACTCTGGATAGTCACGTTTTGGTTACAAATTAATAATTTTGAGTATGGTTTGCCAATTTAATTGCCACAATTACAACAAACAGTGGTGGTTGAAATGACTTTAAAACAAACAAATCCATGAATTACGTGCATGTCTATGCGAAATGTCTCGAAATATTTTCAGCACAACGAAACTCTGACAACAAAACCACCGCCACTCCCTGTTGAGTGCTCCCTGCAAGTGCATTACAGTTCCAAGGCTTTTAGCGTCTCCTCGTCGTCTTTGATGTAGCTCCTCGTCCTGAAAAAAAATTCCCTCGCAACATGGAGAATAATGCAGGTAAACAAATTACACGAAATTTCCGTGGTTTCTCCTCCTCCGAGCTTTTCCATAAAAATTCATTTCCCTCTCTGTGGGACTGAATGCTAGAAGACTCTAGATCCACTGAAATGTAAATAACAATACCACCAAAAATAAAGCTAGCAACACTAATATATAACACTATATTTTCAATTCCTCGTTTGGAGACTCAAGAAGCTTCGGTCTCAAGTGTGCCATTTTTTTCCCATCTCCAGGCATCCTATTTTCGTGCGACCCCAGCCATGAAATTTTCACAAACTTCCGACTTATCGATTCCCGTAACTTTAGGCGCGCCACTTTCGATAAGCCACCTAGAATTACTTACCATCCTTACCGATCTCACAGAGTCAACTATTTATCAACTCCCACAAGTTTTGCTCGCTAATTTCCCACTTTTCCAAAGCGTTCGGCAGCTTCGTTTAATCCTTCAGGAAATATATTTTAAATTTTACCCCCACCCCTTGCAAATGCATTTACTAGATTCAGCAATCTTCCAATCCAATCCTGGAGACTTCATTTTTGAACCTCATCAAGCCTCCAATTTACCAGGCAACTTGCTTCCCCCCTGCAATCTTGCGAGTCTTCCCCCTCCCCTTCCACGTGATTTTCCAATTGCTGAGAAACCGAAGAAAGTTGAAGTTTCGATGGGGAATCGTTCCTGAGGCAGCTGGAGGGCTCGTTGCTGCGTCGTCGTCTGATTAATCCGCGATTGTTTCGCGATTAAAGCGGGCTTCCCCCTCCCACCGAAAGTGGCAGCTGATCCTCCCCACCCCTGCATGGGAAGGAAACATTTGTTTGCGGGCGCGCCGGCAATCCCGAGTGGCATCGATCCGCGACGTTCATCAGCCACCTTTATCAGAAGGGGGCGATTAGTTTTTGAACGAGGGGACGTTAACGAACTTGGCCAAAAATCGCGCGACGGCGGGAGTGTCGCGTTAAGAAGTGAAGGGGGGGAGGGGGGAACTGGGTTAGGGGGTCTATTAAAAGACGGGGTTTAATATTTTTATTCGAGTCCAAGATCCTTCTTTTTCCTCTTCAGCTGCTCTTAATGCTGGTCCCGCTGCGATTTAGGCACCTTTCCTGAGAAACGCTGGTTCAGATGAGAGCCTTTATTGCAAGCGGGGTCAAGATGTTTGTTGAACGAGGGGGGTGGGATTGTTTTTGGAAGGATTCTGTGGACCTAGGAAAGTTTATTAAAGTGGGACCTCTGTTATTCAAACTAGTGGGGCACGGTGGCGGACTGAGTGTCATAATATTGGTTGCCAGGAGACAAACGGGGGCCCTCCCACAATTATATGGCTACCATTTAATTTTTATAAGAGAGAAAGAAAGTTTTCCAAAGATACATAAGTGGCAGAAAAGTACAATTAAATTTTTTGTATATTTTTTGTAATTACAGTGTACATATATTGTACATGTTACTGGCAGTATACAGTAGACACTAAATGCAAATACAGTTTTTGATAATTGAATTTTTAAATATTCTTTTAATTTTACACAAATGGATATGTTTAAATAATTTGCGTGTAATGAATATTTGACATATTAATAGGTAGTTTAAAAAGATATTTCATGCAGTTTATTATGTTAACCCTCAGGTGCCACACTGGGTCAAAATAACACACAATTTGAGTTTGAGGTAAAATATCTTTGAGGCGTCATTGAAAATGGCACTACTGTTTAAACATGGCGATATTTTAAATGTTAATTTTCAAAAATGAGCGTATATTCTACAATATTCCAACTTTATCTCAGAATTTTTGCGACTTAATTTAATAGATAACTTCTAAACAATAGCTGACTGAAAATTGACAAATTACGTGTGACAATTACGTTCGAAAAAATATGTGTGTCAACGGAGGGTGAAGAGCAATCGTTTGATTTCACATTAACCCTGTGAATTTTTACCCTGGCCAGTCCGCCATATTGATTATTCATTTAGCTTGATAAAATAATGTTATTTGAGTGTTACTTGTGATTGTATGTTACCACAGGCCAAGTCACATTAATCTGCAATCGTATTTCCGAGAATATGTTGCTGATTTATAGTCGGAACAAAAGTTATTGTCTGTCTAGGAACTCTCAGAGGCTGTCCCCACCACCGCAGCGTGTAAAGTGGCACCTGGCGTGGAGTAGTGGTGGGGGAAACGACCTAAACAGCCATTATGTTTCGGTCTGAATATAGTGTCACGCAGAAATTAGTTTGAAAAGGAAATTCAGAGAATGTAACTTTTAGAGAGTATCTACAAGGTGCCCCAAATTTAATAAACTGAACTATCATTTTGTTAACCTTTATTTTGTTCTTGGAACCCTCTCAAATAATATATCTGAGTCCAGAAAATATGCAGGAGGGCACCAAAAATATGTTCCGCAATTTTAAAGGTGAATTGGCGTTAAATTTTTAAAAATGACAGTGTCGCCAGCAAGTCCTGCACTTTATCAAATTTGTCTGCGTACTTTTCCTGTTCTTTGCCTCGTGTCGCCTCAATTTCACCAACCAACACGACTCTCCCCCATTTTTCATCCCCCTGCTTCTGTCTTTAATCCATCCAGCAGCCAGCAGCGCTTATTTCCTTGTCCCGTCCCCACTAAATTTTTCATTCGCGCGCCACCGTGACTTCTCCCCACTTCCCGCCATTTCCTGACCCCATTTGGCCTGTCTGACTACCTTATTACACTTTTTCCTTGTCGTTTGTTTGAAACCGTCTCGTCTCCCCCTCTCAATCCACTGGAAAACAGGATTTCGAGGCTTATAACCGGGGAAATGAAAGTAAAATGATTCCGAAGGGGTGTTTTTTGGAGCTCTAGTGGAGAAAACGAGTGGCTCCATTTGCTTTTTTCCAAAATATCGGTTTTGAATTTTTCTTCCACCGCTCATATGCCTTCCTAATTTTTGAGGATATTTAAAATTTAATTTTTAATTAAAGAAAAATTTGGCATGCACGAGATGTTTGTGATATATTTGAAATTAATAGACAGCAGATTTAAAGATGAATTTTCCTAATTTTTATAATTTCCGCGCATCCTAAAAGGGTAGTGCAATCTAGTTGGGTTGCTTTTTGACAAGAACATGATTCGATGCGTCTAGAAATAGGGAAAGGCAGGTTGACGAGGAAATGGACGGAGAACCGCGGTTGCCTGTAAAGAAAAAGGATTTTGTCGTGTGTGTCGATATTTATTAGGCTCCCTAAATCGACAGTTATCGACTTCGTGTAGCGAGTCGAACTGGGAAAATGCAACCAGACAAGCTTCGGGTTCTTTGCCAACAACAGGCTGATCGACGTGTGCCCTAAAAACTGTGATAACTTATCCCATCACTCTACTGACCAACATCCACAACAAAAGTACCAATTTCAGTCAATAAGAAGAGTATCCAAAAGTTCTTGCGTCTTCATTAATAAAAAATCATAAATAAATAAATAAGTAAAAAGCCGATACAACAAATTCGTCACAATTTTTAAGAAACTAGAGATTTGTAAGCGTCTTAGAAGTCTGGAAACACGGTGCCGAGAAATAATAACTCGTTCCACCCTTACACCTTCAAAACCTACACAGTGACTTATAATTGTGAGTCAACGTCTTGGTAGCTGAACGTAGAGCACAAAACGAGAAGAAAATGTTATATAAACATACAGCGTACAGGCTTTTGTTTTCGAGAAAACGCAAGAAACGTGTCCCGGCACATTGGTTCGGTGGCCCCCGTCACCTTGGTCCGGAGCGCGAAGTCGCGTGAAATTAAATCCTACGTTTCCCCTTCCTTTGTGGCCCAGATTTCTCCCCTTTATGCGCCGAGATATGACGAGGGATCGGGCTGTATTACCGAAAAAGTTTCATCAGAATTTCACAAGATAAAAAGCAGCTTCGTAGCGGAGAGTTCATGGAAACGAGCTCGCTCCCGTTTCCTTTTTCTATTCGCACATTCGACGTTGCTCGAATTCTTTGGGTCTCGCGGGGTGAATGACGGGGCAAAAAGACGGGAAGAAAGGGTGAAATCGAGGGTTGGTAACCGAGATCCCTTTCCCCGCGTCAGGGTTACACGAAGGTTCACCACGCTTCGCCGGGGTCGAGTACGGTCTGCAACGAAAGTGTATCGCGAGGAAAACTGCACGACAGCAACCGTGCAACCCTCTTTCTCCCGCGAAGGGTTGTTCTGCCGCTTTTGTTCCGGCTCCCCTCGGGCTCGTCGTTCCTCGGTACACTTTTTCCGCGCTGAAGTTCATTAATATTCATCGCGCCACGGGGCTGGTCGCGAAATTTCGATCTTCCCAATGGACACCTGTGCACCCACGTAAGAGTACGAATTCAGTGGCCAGGGGGATGAAACGTAAGACTCGAAAATCGTGTTTCATTTAACCGTCTATCGCACGAAATTATTTTGAGGATGGGGGAGGACAAGTGGAACTTTCAAAATCCTGAACAAGAATTTTGAAAACGCTACTTTGACACAGTGAAATGTAATTAGTATGTAGGTTCTTCTCGAAACCGTTTAAAAACTATAGCAAAGTGGACATTCTCAATTATATACAGGGTGGTGCATTTAAATAGGGCCACATAAATATCTCTTCCAATTGTGATGGTGCAAACATATTTTACATTCAATTTGAATGGTATCAAGGGAACAATAAGCTGCAGAAATATTTTTTTCAAGGTCATTTTCGCCTGAGTTTTCAAGGTCACCCATGTTTTTTGCACATAAGTACATATTTTTTTCTATTGCATCGTATAGCTAATGTTAAAATACGTTCAGATGTATACCTATAATTACATGACCTTGAAATGAACGTGAAATTTATGTTTATCGAGATCGCAGGCTTTGGCAAAGTCGCGGCAAGTGAGAACCTTAAAAAAAAAATATAAAATATTTTTCACATCATCACAAGAGATATTTGAGTGGCCATATTTATATGAACCACCCACTATATACAACATTTATTATACATATTCATCTTGCAAACTAATTCCCTCTAAATCACACGAACCATACATTAAAAACTTAGAAAACACATTTAAATATATCAACAGCTCCTACCAAATGAAATCCTCAACTTAACCTGCAAATCTCCCCCCACTCTTTCCCCCTTAAAAACAAAATTCGAAATAAAACCTCAAACTCCGCAAAAACATTCAATTTTCCCAAGTCCATCCACAAACTTAATTACACCTTCGCAGCTCTTAAAATCCTAATCAGCTCCTGGTTTAAATCGCAGTTGACCGTGCGCCATGGCGTGGCGCAGCCCGCGCATGCGCGATGCTTCGCCGCGAATATAGACACCGGAGCGATGTTTCCCGCGCTGTCGTTCGTGAATATCTTCGGTCCTAGAATCTTTTTCCCCTCTCCCCGCCGACCCCCGACTCGTTTCGCGGGTACCAGTCTCGTGAAAATAACCATCCCCTCCCCTCGCCGATTTTCCGTCCCCCACCCCGACGCGAGTTTACCCGAGGCAACGCGTGCCGACGACGCGACAGGGGAATCGGCCAGTGGTGCGCGGGCCTTCGTGGCGCGAGGACATGCACGGTGTCTCTCAGTTTCCGGTTCCCGGTCGCGCGTGCTCGTCCGTTTACCTCGTGTGAGTGCGTGTGCATCGTAGAAAATGGACATCCTCCGCGCGAGCAATCGGTTCGCCCCCGTGAAACGTGTTCCAGGACCGGCTTCTCTTCTCGTTCCTGGCGTCTGAGGCTGCGGGAGGATCCATCGGGGCTGGATCGATAACTCTTCCCTCGATCCCAGTGAGTAGATGCTCGATTCACGTGGCGGGTAGTTTGAAAAGTCAATTTTGTTGCGAAATAAAGGGGGTCGAGAATGTAGATTTTTTTGCTGTTTGCAATTTTTTTTAATGGGGTGAGTTTGTTAGGTCGGTTGAGATTATTAATTTATTTTAATTATTGGGTTGGCGCATGTAAAATTGCCGATCGAGGGTAGAGTGTAAGTTACTTTGTTTATATTGGGGATATGACTCGAGATATGTCACAGAAACTTAAAAAGATAAAACAGTTAGAAAGCAAAAAATATTCCCCTTAAAAGGAAACATTTTTTCCAATTAATCCTACCCTCATTTCCTTCATTTTCTCATTTATACTCTGTACCTTTAATTCCTTTAGTAAAGTAACCAGCACATAATAATATTGTACTTGTACTATTTTTCATCCCTTTATAAACGGCATTGGCTAAGAGGAAAAGTTAATTAAATTTTCAATTAAAACCCTGTTCCGAGTGGTTCGTAATACAGAGAGCTTCGATTAATTTTTTTCCCTTCTTGGAACGCAACTAAGCAACCCTTTAACCAGGTGGAATCGATGGTGGCCACCTTTTTCCACCTTCGAATTCAAATTGAAACACCCTCTGCCCCGTCAGCCTCTGATCTCATATTCTCAGGCTGTGCTAAGCGGAACGGAGACCTCCACGCTTCCGCCTAGTCTGTTTTAATTCCACCACCTTTGTGCCGCGGTGTCCAATTATTGTGTGCAGAGTTGCCAGCTGATAAGAAAGACGCCGCTCCATCGAATCGACCGGCGTAGGTGGATTAAATCGTGGCCGGGCGCGTCTGATCTACATGATAATTGGTGCCCGGTCGGGCTTCCCTCTCGTATAAATTAATATTTCCAAGTGGAACGGTCGAGAAGACCGACAAGCGTTTAGCGGGATGGTGTGGGTGAATCTGTCGGGGGATGCTTTGAGCAGGATTTGTTTGAGGAAGGCATAGATGCTAGATATGTGGGAGTTAGGAAGGGATGGGTGGATTTCTGATTAAGAGGTTGGGGTGGGTTTGGAAGTTAAGGGGGAAGGGATTTTCTTGCTGGAGTAGGAAGCTGGAGTAAGTTTGTGAGTATATTTTGAGGAGGTGTTCAAATTTTGTGGGAATGATGAATGTATGTTTTGGGATTGTTGGTTTTGGTGGATGAGTGGTGGTGCGTGGTTGATTGTTTAAGTTAATGGAGGATTTAGTTAGGAGATTAAGGTGGGTAAAGTGTGTTAAAGTGTGGTAGAGGGTGTGGTTAAGTTCTGTTTGCATTTGTATTGAAAGTTTTGAAGAAATTAGGATCAAGTTTGATTCAAGCTCCACGCAAATTGTATTCAAGTTCCACTCAAATTGTATTCAAGTTCCACTCAAATTGTATTCAAGTTCCACTTAATTTTTATTCAAGTTCTACTCAAGTTCTAGTCAAATTCCACTCAAGTTCCACTGAAACTCTACTCAAGTTGTACTCCATTTCTGCGTAAATCTGATCAAGTGTCACTTAATTTCTATTTAAGTTCCACTTAAATTCTATTCAAGTTCCACTTAAATTCTATTCAAGTTCTAATCAAGTTCTAGTCAAGTTCTACTAAAATTCCATTCAAGTTCTATTCAAATTCGACTCCATATCCACTCAAGTTTCACTTCATTTCTACTAAAGTTTCACTTAAGTAGTGTCGAAGCTTGACTCAACATCCACCCTAGTTCTACTCAAGTTTCACTTAAGTAGTGTCGAAGCTTGACTCAACTTCCACCCTAGTTCTACTCAAGTTTAACTCAACTTTCCCTTAAACTCTACTCAACTTTGACTCCATTCTCTCCACCAAGTCTGAACTCAATTTCCATTCAAATTTCATTCAATTCTTACATAAATTCCATTTTAATCTTCCAATAATTCCATCAAAGTTCAATCAAATACCCAACTCCAACTGCAACTTTACGAATCAATGTACTCAAAGACTTACCCAGGCGACACCCACTAACCCACTGCAAATTCTACTCATCTACTACACTAAATTCCAACAAACCCGCTGTACTTCCACGTATATCTAGAAGTCCAACATTTACCTATGAAACATTTCAACAGAAACCCTACCCCAAACCGAAATAAGCTACTCCACCTATCCCCACGGTCCTAAATCATGTAGAATACACTTTTTCCTACATTCTCGCCACCATTATCACTCCCTCTTCCTCTCCTTTCCCTATACGTTACACGTATTTCGCTTCCCTTCGAGAGTCGCGGCTCGGCCTCTACATCTTCCGCTAATAGACCCGGCCCTATTTATAGGGACACTTATTTAGAGGCTCACACTGAATATTTAACGTTGCCAGTTACAGCTGTCTAGCGAAATTCGAGGCTCCCTTCGATCTTTCTCTCGTCAAACCTCGAAATAAGTGGATAGACTGCTAACTTGTAGCAACCGACAAACGCCTGACAAATAATCACTCATAGTCTATTTGTCTACCTATGGACATCATCCAATATTTTTACCCCTCGTCCAAATATATTACCAAGCACGAAAGCCCAAGAGACACTTATTCTTAAATTCACACACGACCTTAATCTTAGGGGATGAACCAACCCCCCAGGATAGAATATTGCTACTCCATAAATAACCTTAACTCCACAGATTTCAGATATTTGGCAAACTGAAGTATGATTTAGAAGAAAATTTATATTCTCCATTTTCGATTCTAAAAATTATGAAATAGGTTGAGAGGGGTGAGCAAAATAAATTTTATTTCAAGCGATGAGAAACATTAGTGATAAATCTACTCTGAGAACTCAGTGGTAATAAATTCCACACTCGTTTTTATTTTTAACAATTACTATGTACCTACCCCTAAAGCTTCGGACCACCCTCTCTGGAACCCGCTGTATAAAATTCGATCATGCCAGCAGCCCTAAACGGTCAAGAGGCCCATCCATGCCCGACTGTAATATTTTCCTCGGTCCACACGTTTGTACCGCCGTTTCGATCTCGTTTCGAGCCCCCTCGCGAGAATTTGAACGCGATAGATTGGGGGTGGGTTCCTCCTCGGAGGCACGACTAGTTTCGTTGCGCTGTAAACACTATTTCGAGGGAAAAAGGGAATCGCAGGAAAGAGTGATTCTCTGGGGGTGTTGGATTCCATTTCCTCACCCCTTGGAACGGTCATCCGAACATTGCACCCTCTTGAATAGCTTTCCCGTGTTCCGTTTGTTCCTGGTTCCGTCTCTGCCTCGCCCCGCGGCCACAGCTTTTTCGGACCTGGATTGGCTTTCCCCGTTCCTCGCCACGAGGCGCTCCAACTTTACGATTGCGGTGTTGAGTGCCTGGGAAAGTGGCTGAACAAAAGTAGAGAGCAAAAAGACCACCCACGCAACCTTGAATTGGTGCGATCGTTGCCGATGTTATAGAAAAATAATCATGTACTGACTTTGTGACGAATGTATGATTTAGGGAACATATTTTTTTGAATAGGCTCCGATATCTGTTCTGTAATTGGTGTAATCAAGTGCAAATGGAATGAAATCGATTCGTCGTTCAAAAATACACCAAAAATGTAGAATAAGTTTTTTCGTACGACCCCTTGATTTTGAGAAAATTGAGTTCAAAGTCGTAGCATAAGGAATCTGTTAAAATAGCTCTGCGCGAGCAAGGAGCTTTTGACCCGATTATATCCAAAACGAAGCCTCTGGTGGAAAAATTGCATTCCAAAATTTCGACGTGTTTTTTAATGGAGATTTATATCCATTCACCAGTTTTATCCTGGCTTCAAATCTCCGCCCTGTAGAGCCTTCAATCTTTGGCTCCAAGGTTCGAGAATATCGTCTTTTAACAATGATTGACGTCAATGGTTCCAGTGGTAGATTTCTTCGATTCATCTTCGCGTTCCGTCAATTCAGCCGTTTCCCTAAATTATTCAAGACCAAATACAAGCTCACGATACGAGAACGAATGTTTCGTAAACATCGGCGAACGTTAAATCGTCTGGAGCTCCGTAAATTTTTCACGCCCCGACAGTTAGACCTCCATACACGTCTTCAGACACAATGATTCAGTATCAAACAGTTTAAATTGTGGATGGAAATGCTATTCCGTAAACTTAAATTTTAAAATTCACTAAAGAAAATAATGTTGAATGAAAAATGACACAAAAAGCTTCCATTTTTAAACGTCTCCCGCTGCTCTATCTCAGCTGACTAGAATAAATCTTGTTTCAAGTATATTATTATTTTAATAAATAAAAAAATTCTACTATCAAGCATTACAAAATTATTTAAAATAATTCTGATTAATTTTCCTTGTTGTGTCTTATAATTTGGCGTTACTCCGACATATTTCAGCCCCAAATAATCCTGAAATGTGTACACAGTCTGAGCGCAGGAGGGAAATTAATAAAGGAGCATATGTTGGTCTTCCACGTTGTCTGCGCGTGCGCGAGTCCCTCGTATCTCCCGTTATCATACTCAGGATAAAAGATCCGCTCCACGGTCGTATTTTTACGACGAGCTGCGACCAAGTTATTGGAGTTCGAAATACTTAGATTTAAACTGGGTCTCGTGACCTGCAAGCGTCCGTGCCCCGTTTGTCGTGCAAACACGCGTCGGCACAATCCACTAAATTAGCTTTCCTGGAATGGAAAAGTGTGTACTCCATTATCGGAATGATAAGTGTTTCGTAAATTATTCCTCGGCAAGATTAAATTGGGCCAAATGTTGCCTGCAAAGCAGCTTGTTAAAGAGAACAAACCGGAGTATATTACAATGTATTAAAAACTGTGTGTTGAGATTTTAGAGTCTTATAAAGGACGATAAAATGAACATTTTTCCATTGCACCATTTTCGCATACGACGTCTCATAACAAAATGGTAAGCCTTTGAATATGGAGTCGGCAGCGTCCTATATGGGCATTTTGCATTACGAGACGAACTTCATTTTGAAAGGCCTGTAAGTTTGTCATATCACGTTGTATGACAAAATGGTATTAAGAAAAAATGTGTATTTTATCGATCTCTATAATATCCTAAATTTGTAGCACGAAATTCTGAATCACTTCTATGGTATGATTAATATAACGATAAATGTGGTGGTGGCCGTTTTTACGACGAAGACTAATCTAATATTCTGGTACTTTAATTTACAAGTATTTAGTGCACCACTCATTCAGATACCAACTCGACCTGGCACATTAGTAAATCATTACCATATCACGCGTCATTTACTAACAATAAATTAGTTTGATATCCTTGAACCTACGTCCTTAATAAATCACGGACGCCACTGGGACCAACGCAGGTAATTAAAAACTAATCCAGATGCGAATTAATCTCCCAGGTGAAATTTGATAAGCCATGATTTCCTACTTAACTGTCGACGGGCACGCGACAATAAAATGGCTTCCGTTTCGTCCTTCCCATGTCTCTTGTATTTTCACGTTTGATGGAATAGTATGATTAGTGTTAGTTAATATTCCCATTAGTATTTGGAAAAAGACAGAGTGCACATTAATTAACATAGAAAACGCTACGAGAAACACATGAAAAATAAATGTGGGGACTCATTAAGCGTAATATTTTCCGAACTAAAAAAATGTTCATTAACCCCATGTGAAATTATTTAGGTGAGAGTATGCATCGAACGTGTATAGGCTCTTATCGCAACCTATATTCTTGATTTTCCGATAATTTCGAATGCGAATCATTAAAGCGTGCAAAACTTCCCCTCGCCTTCTGTCACGAAAATAAAATCCCAAGAATGTCTAGTGCCAACCTGCGCGCGTGGCAATCGGCGCGATACAAAAACACCATTTGTCAGAGAGAATGAAACAATTTCAATACATCAATGGATTTTTGTACATACTCTGACATTTAATAAATCGTAGGTTTGTGAAATCGCGAAGGAAATTGTTTTGTAAATTCGTTGGCAGGAGCACCGAATTCGGAGTGCCTAATAATTTTTTAGTCGACATCGAGCGAGAATAAATATTTTTACAATGATGTGAAATTGCTACAATTTATTTTTTTAATTCAATTTTTAGTTGCATTCGCCACGTTGAACGTTATTAATAAATCTAGGAACGTGTGCAAACACAATGGCAGCGTGTATACACGCGCGCAAACGGCAATCCTGTAAATACGTCGATAAATTAAAAGCGAGGTGAATAAGCTTGCAACGATATTACGGAACGTTGGACGCGAAACCGAAATGTAGCCGCGACCTTTTCGCGCTTCTTCTGACTCCGTTCCAAATTCGAGAGGTTTTGGCATTCGATGCAGGTTGTTTCTCAAATTTTTCCGTAAACCGACCGAGACGTTGGAAATTTATTGTGGAACGAAACAAAACAGTCATTCGAAACAATTAGAGCATACAAATCATAATATCAGTGGGGAAGAGAATGAAAAAACCATTTCTTTAGCAAATCTTTTGAATTCTTGGCGAACCGATTAGGGAAACCGGTTTGGAATTATAAAATACATAAAAACTGTGGGACAAGTTTTTTTCATACGTCAATTAGTTTTTTGTAAAATTGAGTTTGAACGTGCTGGCAGGTCGCGCGATTTAAACATTCCAAGTGGTGGCGCTCCCAAGCGGCCATCCACGCGAATTAAGTTTAGACAGAATACATACATAATACATAAGCCATGGATCAGAAGCTTTCCATAAAATTAAGTACTTCCCCATCCAACAAATTTCGATTTCTGGTGCACAAATTAAATTCTACTAAAAATGGAGCAGAATTTATAACGAGCGCGTCCATAAATAGCATCAGATAATGGCGATCAACTTCCTGTTAAAACAACAGTGTTTTAATGAATGGGAGCTTACTGAAACACATACATAAAAAGAATTGGCAGGAGTAAGTTTCACGATGGAAATCGATAATTCGAAAGGAGGGCTCGAAGTTTCTACTTCGCCGCGAAGTTTCATTCCATGCTCAGCGTTCCTCGATCGAGCGCCGCTAAACGGTGGCGAAAGGAACCCTGGGGGAATCAGCGTCGCCGGAAGAATTAGTAGACTTCTCTGGGACAGCCTGTGGCAAAGAGGGAACTGAAGAAACGACCGATCCGTTCCAGCGAATCGCGTTCGTTGTACTTGCAAATTGGCCGAAATTAGCATTGCAAAGGGAAATGGGAACAGCGACGCCTCGGAGTTCAGGCTTTTCGGCTTCATCGGCCCGGAAAAGTTCGAGGCTTGAACCAACTCGACAATTTCACGATGCTTTCGCGCCTCCCCCCTCGCTATGTGCAATGTTTCACTTTGACACCTGAACAAACGAGGTTAATAAAGCGTCAAATTTGTTGGCGAATCGTAAATGTCGGGTCTTGTAATTTCTTCGAATACCGTTGGGGTTGTATTACGTGCTGTAGCTCTAAAATGACAGTATAGGTTATGGTACTGAGTTTAACTTGCGTTTGGGCGAGACAATCTCAGAGGTTAGGATATTTCTTTGCATGTATTGTTACGGGTGTTTTAAGTGGCTCAGTTTCCACGTGAAAAGTATATAGTTTTGTTCAATATTTCTTGCACAAGATCTTGCAAAGGTATACCATTTAATGCCTCGAAGTAACAGCAATTTCCTAAAGTACATACTTCCGAAAATATTGCAACTTATAGAGTGGACGCCTCGCGTGGAGCCACGACCACTGACTTCTAACCTCCCTACTGGCCCTTTGAAAACGGGAACTCCACGAATCGCGATAATAACTGTGAACCTTGTATCTCTCTGAAGTCCGCGATAGAACGGTCAATAGCCCTTTAAATCGGGAGCAGGATGTTATTTGCATGACAAACTGAAGTGGGACGTTCCTCCATGAAAGTAGAAGATACTTTAAAAAGACACCGACCAAGCCACAAAGTAGAGTAACCTATTTTTTTTAATTACAATTTCTGATGTTTCCGGTTGTAAAAATAATTTCGTAGGTTTCGAGTAACAAATTCTGCGTCAGATTTTCACCATCTGGGATTTAAGTTCTGTCAAGTTTTCAGCATCTCATTTTGAAGAACATAAGGGCAAACTTTGGGCGAGCATTCTCAAAACGTAGTTTTTTTGCAGTATTCCCGTTGTGTCGCGTTCTTAAGGGACAAAGGGAATAATTCACGGGAGAAGAGGGAGGTTTCCCGCCACTTTCATTCACGGAAACGGCTTCTCTTCAGAAAATCTTGCTTCTCTCGACTTTTATGTTCCTCGCGAGTTTCAATGCTTTATTGCCCCCCACCAAAAAGGAACAAGGCTTTGTGCTTTCGCTCATAAAACATTTGCCTCTGGGACCAAAACAGGCGGACAAAAGGGGGAATAAGGGACACATTTACAGAAGTTTTCTTACTTCGGGACGTAACCTCTCTCGTCACTCCCACGAACGAAGAAGATTAAAAAAGAAATGGCAAACAATTGGCAATCTTCAAGCCCAATAATAAGCTTCGAACTTATCACTGTCGATTCTTCGACATTCTATTTAATTTATTTTCTCCGCGGAAACGAAGAAAGAGGTTATGTCTCGATATAAGAAAACTTCTGCAAATATGTCCCTTGTCCCCCCTCTATCTGCCTGTTCTGTTCCCAGAGGCGACTTGTTAGCAAATTAGTGAAGAAACGAAGTTTATATTGCAAACTTTAAAGGGTACAAGTTTCGTCAATATCGATTTCTCTGACTACACAAATAAGTCCATCAGTTATTTTCAGACGCCCTGTGTGTGTGTGTGTGTATGCAGTATGGGTGCAGCTCTCAGGCTCCACGGAGTCTGTGGTTCCCCGACGACATCCTGGCGCCAGATTCGAGTTGCAATTAGACTTTCCACTAGGATAAAGCGATTTCAATAAATGTCACAGGAGCTGCGAGCGAAAAGCGACGATTTTTAACCGGGGCGACCATGCTGGGTGCATAATCGAGTTTGAAGAAGAAAAAGGACATCGTCTGGGGTGCAACGAAGTTGAAGACGAACGATCTTTGAAAGGACCATAGTTGAGCGACGTTTAATTCAGCCATCCTTCTCCTTATTCCACTTCATCAAGAAACTATTTAGTTTAAAATCCTCGGAGGTCCACGGAAAGAAGTATCGATTCCTCCACAACGTCTCGCGAAAAGAAAAGTTGCCTGAATCCTGAGACATCGATAATGGAGTGGTGTGACATGCAAGAGATGGAAATCCCCTGAAGAATTCGACATTCTATTAAGTCCCCATTGTCCACCGTTTTCTTCCAAGTTCGTCGCCAAGTTTGCGGTGCAATGTGTAAAGGGGTACCGTCAATTTTTCGATTCGATCGGCGTTTTTATTGATTTCGAGGTTCATTATTTATAATGTCGAACCTTTTACGCAACGATACCGATCGTACGCAGAGACTCGCTCGGAGGCATATAAAAATAGCAAAGAAAAATAATCCCCCGGCAGTGGGCATTAAATTCGCTTCCTCTGTCAGGGCTGTCCGGCGAGTTCACCCCTCTTGAAACGCGATTTTTCACCGATTTTCCGGCAGCGCTACACGCCCGCTGCAATTTGATCAGCGAAACTTTTGCCCCTCAGACTCTAAACAAATTTGCGTGGCTACGAGCTGGAAACAATCACCAATTCTCTTATTCTGCCCAGTCCTTTCTGTCCCTATTTGCCGGCCTACAACCTCGTTACACCATCCACAGCCTCAAATTTCGAGCACTCGTCTCTATTCAGGCAATGTACAGTCACTAGCCAATGTATACATCTTGTACGTAACATACTTTGATATGTTTAGTGAGTATGAAAGTTGGGATTGTTGATTCTAATTGAAATTAAAATATACTTCGATTGAAATGCTATCGATTAGAGTTTATTTGAAAATTAGGCGATTAAATTGGGAATTAATAATTTCACTAGTTGATTAATTTAGGAAGTAGTAATTTCACTAGTTAATTAATTTAGGAAGAAGTAACTTCTCTGGCTGACTAATTTAAGTGAAGCTAATTTCACTAGTTGGCTCATTTAAATTGTACTAATTTCAATAGTTGTCTAATTCAAGTAATATTAATTCTAATAGTTAACCATTTCAAGTAGTACTACTAATTTGAATCGTTGGGTAATTCAAGTGGTACCAATTTGAATAATTAACTGATTCAAGTAGTACGAATTTTAATAGTTGACTAATTCAAGTAGTGCCAATTGCATCGCATCTTTTGGACATTACTCGCCTTCGCGTTGATATTTCACGCCCGTGGGATTCCCTTCGATACGCCAGCTATGGGTGAATGCGTTTGAATGGTTGCCAACTAAGTATCTTTTTATGCCAGTTTCGCGTGATTATAGTAAAAGCGGTATAATTCATTCAAAGGATTCGTTTTTTATCGACTGATCGAAGAAGCACGGTCGACGTTCTCGCCTCGCCGATCAACGCGAAGAAATCCTATCCTTCGAGTCACTTTTGGCACGAATAGGTTGGCATTACACGCGGCAACGAGGCGGCGAAGGTCGCCATTACAGGGCCGACTGACAGCGTAAAATTAACTATGATCCCCCAACAGCCTCATCACCCTTCCATCTTCTCATACATTTTTTAAATAACATTAAGAATTCCATTACCATCTGCAATCTTGTTAACATGATTCTTCTTGAATTTGAAAATTGTTTCAAACAACACAAGTTGGCGGTGTGTTTTGGTTAACTGCAGAGTGAATATTGTTTGACTTAAAACTAGATATGGAACTCTAGATAATTTACCAAAAATGGAAGAAGTCTGTTTTAGAAAAGGAACAATTTGGTATTTTGGGGAATTTTCTGCCCCTTTGGTGTGTTTGGTATGTCACATGGTGAATTTAAATTAAAAACGGATGACGCTCAAAGCAAAGGCAAGTCAAACAACAAATTCCTATTTAGTTGCAATCGCGTGTCATTGGACCGACGCAACGAATTTTCCACGATTTTCAGGTAATTGTAGGGGATGGGGGATGAAGCAGCCTTGTTTCGCGAATGAATCGGTAACTGCGCATCGAACGCAATTTTCGGTAATATGTTTACCTTCATTTATTTCCAACTTTCATGAAATTACCGACTGCTATATTATGCGATACACGCTGTAACTTTCTAGCTTGAAACTGCTATGCACAGTTAGTCGCCAGAAATGACAAAATATTAATGCTGCATGGGCACTTAATAAGCGAAGTACAAAATTGTTTAATTAAACATAAATCGAACAAATTGATGTGAGTTGAAATCAGTTTGGACGAGGTGAAAGGAGTGAAAATGGATATTAAAATTCAGTGCAAATTATTTAGGTATAATGCACTCCTAACCTAAGACTGACCAGACTCGACGAGAATTAAATATCTCTTTTTCCCATGAGTTCAGTCTGTTAGGGGTTTCCCTGGTTTTACGCAAATATGGCGGAGATCCAATCTATTTCTTTTTTCCTGCTTCAACCGTGTTCCCTGGAACAGTCGAAAACTAGTTTTCCGGCTGGAGAACTTCCCAGCGATTCGTTTGGCTTGTCTCCCGATTAAATTGCGAAACCGTTGAGATGAGAGAAGGCTGTTCCAGGATTTAATATGTTTATTCCTTGGGGAGTTATGATTTTTGCTTATTGAGGGAACTTTGGGAGTAGTAGCAGAGGCGCAGGAAAGTTTGCAAAATAATTTTGGTGTGCAATTTATATCTTCTGTAGAGTCATATTTTAGAATAAGTTATTTAGAGAAAAGAGTGTTTTATTTAATTAATTTTACTAAAAATTACTATTTACTATAATTAAAAAAGAATTGAATACCATGAACCCATTTTTCCACGTGAGGGGTGACCTTAATTTCTAGTTCACGTTTCACACGTGGGAGCGTGGCTTAATAGTGACCAGAAGGGTCACTACAATCGTTTTAAAATTAATAATTCAAGTTCTCTTGCTAATCTGAGATTAGTAATCTCCCAATGGAACTAGTGATACTTAAAAAAAATCATTCACCTAACTCCCACTTTTAGAAAAAAAAATGAATTTCTTCTTTGCATGTATTCTTCTTATACCTCTATCGATATGACCCTAAAAAAATGATGGACAAGAGTAGACTCCGTGCGAAATTGAATAGAAAATCACTTTTAAAAGTGGGGGTGAAGCTTAACGCCGGCGAAGCGTAATGGCGCTCACGTGAAATTAATTATAGCCCGCATATCACGTATCAGACCTGTGATCAATTCATAAAGGCAGCTCCAACAGGTTCATTATCGAGGTTGCGCGGGTACTGTCTTCATCCTTCCTAGTTGTAATTGCGCTTGGAGTTATGGTAGAATTATGCAACGACACGTGGCGCCTCTATCTCGATGAATATACTTGACACGGTATTTAAGTGGCCACGTAAATATCTGCTACAGAACATTCCACAAGATTCAATAAAAATGGGGGAAACAAAAATAAAAAAAAATCGCAAAATATCAGTAAAGATATACAGAAAAATTTAAACGCACATTAAGCCCAATTCCCACCACAGAAATGTATCAGTACGCAAGGTATCCATCCCCAATTATTTCAGCACTAAAAAGGAGGAGAAATAAACTAAATGGTGAGAAAAAATTGTAAAACTGTGTGCGTGGGAGTGTGCCTAACAGGGGAATTACCGCTGCTCGTAATAAAAATAATTGCGATTGTTAGGAAAACTCGTCGATGGCAGGAGATCGCATCTGGGACGTACGGTTGGTTTTCTATTTCGAAAAAGTCGTGTCGAGAATTCCTTGAAGCACCAGCTGGAATCCTGCTGGGAGCGGGAGGGGGGCGAAAGGGGGTGGGCAGGTCGAAGAGCCAGATAATTGAGCGAGTGTTCCAATTATTTGGTCGTAGAATGGAATGGCGCCCCGCGAGCTTTTTAATCCGATATTGTAACGCGATTTCCGAACTTTTCGAGGCGCCTTTTTAAAATGCCTCTCGCCCACGGCCTCCCCCGCCCCGCCGCCGCTGACTAATGAATTAGGTTATGTCGGTTGAAAAGAGCGGGCTTTTTGAAGAAATAACGTGAACGCTATTGAAAAGAGCCACTCGCGTGGAGTGGAACGCGAAAGTGTAGCGTGATTTTATATAGTAGATTCTGTAGAATTATTATGACTATTTAATTACCGAGCAAGGTGAACAATGATGCTTTTGCAGTGGTATTTTTGAAAAGGGGATACGTTTTGAAAAGTTCCATTTGTCGTTATTGTTCGTTATGCATTCCTGTGGCTTCAATGTGCAATTTATTATTGTATTACATTTGTTAATTGAAATTCTGGAATTGTTTTTAGGTTAGTATTTATACACGTGTCCAATTTTGTCAGTAACTTGTTATTCTGATTTTAATTCAATAATAAAGTAGAGAATCAAGGAAGGAATTGTGCAGGGTAGAAATAATTAATTTATCGAAAGAGCACAGTGTGTTGAAGCAGTTAGCAATTAATGGGAAACGTCAATCCCTAGAAAGGGACATGTTTATAAAACTGAGGGAGCGACACGAATCGCTGGAAATTTAGAAAAAGTCGTCGATACGAACTTGTGCATGCCTGTGTAGGTCGCTTTGTACAGGAAAAATGGAAAAATTGTTCGCATGACTCGATGGGTGACCTAGTTACCTCTATCGACATCAAAGTGGAAGCAAAATCCGAGAACTGTTCACAGAGTTGGGAAAAATTTATCTGTTTGGGATAAATTCGTCCCTGCATTCATGGTATTTTACTTTGCGTAGCTCATAGAATATAGTTGATAGGTTAAAGGATAGTTAAGGTTCATAACCTACAAACATGACTGTTATTCAAAGATAAGTGTGTCTTTTAGGTTGTTGAGTTCTAATTCTTTCGATTTTATTCAGAACATACTATGGAGGTCAAAATATAGTTAAAAAATCTGTAACTTGGAAAGCAAATGGGTCGTGTTGGTAGCACTGGTTAACACGGGGAAATCCCGTGAGACTATTCAACGCACATAGGAATATAAATTCCCTAGTTGTTAATGAATCATTAAAAAATTCCATAATACAGGACGCAAAATTTGAAAGAATAAAATTATTATTTAACCATCGACATCTTTCCCAAAATTTTGTGCAACCTCCAAAAGTAATTTTCCAAAATAGCCGGTAGGGCTCGCCAAATGTGTGCCGAAGTTCCAGCGACGTCCAGCACCTTTCATAAAATGAAAAGCCCCTCAACTTCGTTCCTCGAAACTCTCCGCCGGTGGCGAGGAAAGTGCCCATAATTCCTTTTCCCGCGGGGATAGAAGAAAGTCTTGGATGGTGCGCGTAATTACGTGAAATGGCTTATCGCAATTTGCACAGCTCTTTATGAAGCGTATCCGCGGGACGGTTGGATCACCAAGAGTAATCGTCGTCCATGCTCCGCCGCGTGTAGCCCCCTTACCACCGTTCAATTACTTAAAAAGGCCCTTCGCAGGAGTTATCGGCCCACGACGCCCAGGTACAGCTTTACATCGCGTATTTTTCCGCTCTCTTTCTCTTCTTTCGTGGGGCTATAATAATTGCATCATTTGCTCGGCCCTGCCTCGCGGAGAATGAGCTTTTAAAGGAAATTAACAGGGCTTCCCCAAGAATCCTATTAATCCGCCGAGATTCTAGGTGCACGGGTGCAACTGGCGATTGTAGCGGAGGATTCCGTTTTAAACTTGTTTAATCCCGACGAACTTCATAAAGACGGAAGAAATTCGTGCGTGCGAGTTGTGCACAGTGGTGGTCAGAAGAAAGTCTGAAAGTCATATTTTTGATGTTGGTGCCACTGGTCTGGCCTGTGAAGCCCCCTAACCTATAAAATATTTATTCCTCTTCAAAGATTTAACTTCCATTTGACCACCACTGACATCTCTAGTTGCATCTAGGGATATTCTTGGGGGATTTTGGGATTTGATCTGATGAAGTGGGGATGCCATTTTTATCTGAATAATTTTTTAAATATTTTCTCTCATAGATTTATGAGATTTTATGGGAATCTGAATTTAGGGAAATTCAAGGTTGTGGTGGTCAGAAGAAAGTTTGAAAGTCATATTTTTTATGTTGGTGTCACTGGTCTGTTCTGCGAAGCCCCCTAACCTATAAAATATTTATTCCTCTTCAAAGATTAAACTTCCATTTGACCACCACTGACATCTCTAGTTGCACCTTTAAATATTTTCTCTGAGAGATTTATGAGATTTTATAGGAATCTGAATGTAGGGAAATTCAAAGTTGGATTTAGTTCCGTCATGGCTCCCACGTACGATGTATCTAGATAAGTGATATTCGAATTTGATTCTCGCACAAGAGGGATCTCAGAATGCTATCTCGACTGATTGATCGATTCCCATATAAGGCTGCGCGTTTTCTCGCAAGCTTAATGGGGCGCAAGCTTCCCTCGGGATTGCGTGAGTAGTTATAATGGGAGGTCTATCGGAAATTGATGAGCACGTAATATTAATATTTGTTTGACGAAGTATGTGGATCACTGAAATGCAGAGTGACGTTGGACAGCCATAAAGTAGAATAAAATATAACAATATACAAAATCGTGTGATGGAGACACTGAGAGAGAGATAAAATATAAGATTTTGTTAATTTAGAGAGAGGGGTGGGAAATTACAAAATTCAAATTAAATAGAATTTGAAATAAATCCATCTGCATAGTAGATCCTTTACTGCTCGAGGAAAGGATCCTCCGTGTGCAGCAAAACTAGCAATTGAAAGAGTCCAGCTGAATTTACCATCCCCCCACTGAAACCCCTTTTGAAATTAGATTTAAATCACCGTGGACGATTTGCATGTCGCCGGGGTCGTTGGATCGCGGAAATAAGAGAACGTTTCCGTCTTTATTCAGCCGTTGAATAAGTCGTTTACCCTGTGAGCAGAGTATACACGCTCCTCTCGGAGAGGAACAAACGTAGCCTTAACCAAGCTGAAATGACTCCCATTAATAATTCATGAGAGCAGTCCCGGCGCAACAATTATTTAAATAAATTCAGGATCATCTCCAAGCTGGTAAATGCCGATAAAAATGAAAAGAGGCACGGGTACCATTTACCAAAGCGAGCTTCGCGAACAAGGATAAGCCGGAAGCCATTCAGAACTCAATCCCAAACAATCCCCTACCGTCACCCTCCGTCACAAAAGCGCAGATATCAAAGAACACGGTACAAATATCTCAAAACTTAAACCCATTACAGTACCCGGTGGTGCACAAAACTCCTGGCAACTCCCCACGTTCCCTCCAACCCCTCGTAATAAACCCGAAACTTCCCCAAGACCGTTCCAACCGCCAAAAGAAATCCCCCCAGCGGCCGTACTAAGATCCTCTAACAACGACTCCTTTATTGCAGGCAATGAATCATCGTCGATCCATGGGAAGCTATTAGGCGTCGCCGGCCTCCAGCCTCAGCCCCGGTTGCATCCCCCACACCTCGTCTGTTAGAGGCTGGAAGGTTCACACGACTAGCAGTAGGGAGTCAAACGGGAGGGGCGGCGGACGGGAAGTGACGGGGTGGCGAGCGTGCCAAGAAGATGCGGCTGCTCGCGTGGCCTGGCAGCGTGACTCGCGACCGGATGGTAAAGGATGAATTGGCGGGCAGCGATGTTGGCTCACGCGCACCGGAGACAAGTGGCAGCAGCAGGGGCAGCAGCAACGTCGACGGCGGCTACGCTACCGGGCTACGTGTGGTCAGTGCCGACGGAGGCAGGGTGGAACGCCATAGGGACACCATCGGCTGGGCATGTACGTCATCTACCCAGCGGACGAGCTGCTGCGTATCTATGAGAACCCAGGCCATGGTCTCAGCACTGTGTTGACTGGCGAGCGTCGTCCGAGCTGTCAGATCGCCGTGATCGCCGTCACCGGGAAGAGCAACAGCGCCAACGCCGCCGAGGAGGGCCGCAGGAGGCGACGGGAGAGGAGGGGAGATTGGGGTCAGGCGCGCAGGAAGAGGGGGGCCGCCAAGCGCAACGACACTAGGAGTCACGAGGCCGCGAAGGACAGCCGTCCCGCGGATCACACCAGGACTATGATAAACAGCCGCGGCGTCGGCGAGGATCCCGCCAATCCTCTCAAGGATCTCACGCAGCCGGGGCTCAACGAGCCGCTCAAACAGCACAATGCGAGCGCGCTCAAGCTCGTGCAGACTGGTGAGTTCGGCGTTTCTTTCTTATTTTTTGTCTGTAGGGTCCTTTGGTGAGATTTCAGGGTGATTGGCGCGTTGCAGAGGGTTTGAGGATTTGTTTGGATTTGAAGAATTTGGGAGATGTCTTCTCAGTGGGTAGGTCTGAAAAGTAGTCTGGTGGGTATTTTAGTCTTGGGACGGTCTGTTGTTGAGTTACTCTACTGGAATATTCTACTGGGATCCTATGGCCCCACTGGGGATCTTCTATAGCGACTACTACTACTGTCTGTCATTCACTACTAGGGCCTTTTCTGTCCTTTTATTAGACTACTTTCTCTGTTATTGTGGTTCTCTGCTGGGATTCTATATTAGGAGGGTTTCCTTAGTAGGGATTTTTTTCTGCTGGGCCCTACTGGAATCTTCTACTGGGATGAGGGGGGTCCTCTCTGTAGGAGGAGTCCTTTTACATGAGTCTTCCTTATTTGGGTTCTGTATAGGCGCATCACTTGGAGCAATTGATTATCACATCCCACTTTTGGGATTTTGGTATTCGGGTCCCTTAAATGGAATCTTCTACTGCGACGAAGTTTTTCTTTTCTTCTACTGGAGGTATTTTCTATAGGGATTCTATATAGAGGTGTTCTTGTTGAGAGATATATCTGCGGGAGCCACAGAAAAAACGGACCTCGGGCGGTGGGATTCGAACCCGCGATCTTCGGAATCGCAGCTGGCGAGCTTGCGCCTTAACCAACTGCGCCAATGCCGATCCTCCGGTGTCTCTGTATTCCGAGCCTATTTTATGTCTATAGAGGTTCCTGATCCTGTGGAGGACTCTAAAAGTTTACTTGATATATCTAGACGGATTATTATTCCCGTCCAAGTACTTTTTAAAAGCCAATTTAAATACTTTAACTACAAGAAAAGAATAAACAACGATCTCCGCTATTATTTCTGAGAGCATTCTTGGAACCTTCCTTGGTGTCCCAGAATCCGATTATTTTAAGTGAATTTATCATGCTTGGGGAACTGGAAGGAGCTGTCATTTTCCTCCGAACAACATTCGAAAAGCGAACATGCACAGCAGAGCATCCAAACTTATAATTCACAGTGCATTCTGAGATGTCAAATGTTCATTAACGTCACAGAAAACAACGTCAGGGAATATTTACCCAATATCGCAGCTGATGCATAATGTATACCGCAAATCTGGTTCAAGGATGAGACATATAGAGTACCTACCAGAAGTCATCCCCGCCCTTGCGCGCCTATGAACTTTAGTTCACAACGTCGCAAGGGCTGCCCTTTAGTAGAGGCTTGAATAACATCCCAAGACCCTCCGATCCAGGATTTGTGCCAAGGATCGCTGTTCAAAACACGGTGTTTTGCCACTCGCGTTTATTGCTGCATCTCAATTTTAAATCAGGGAACAGGAATGCCTTCAAACTATTCCATTAGGTGTTCAGCATCACAGCCAGGGGCCCACGGCTGCAGAGATTCGATAGCTCCAGGCCGCCCTTTCAGAAGTGCTAGCACATGGCAACCGGCTTCCGTGGCATTAAAAGAGACACAATGCGGACTTTCCTGGATCACGTATTCATCGCCGACACGCACAATGCAAGAATGCGTCTTCTTCGCGAGCCGTTCGAGAACTTCGTCGCGTAGAATATTAGGTTCTGCTGTTGCGCTCGTGACGCGAAATATATTTGCAGCGCAACTCGCCAGCACGATTTTACCATGCTTTCGTATTCACCCAAGGGGAAATGATTTTAAAAGAAAACTATCTTTTCCGACTCCAAATCATTGGAGCCAGTAATAACATAGGTAATAACAGTAATAGCATTTCTTGTTTTACCTTTCATATATTGTATCTTGTTATTTTGAAATGGGAATTATCGATTTAAAAAAAAAATACAAAAAATAAAAAAGCAATAAAGCTTTGAACAGAATGTTTGATTTTCTCAGCAGAAAACATTGAAATCTATATTACCATCAGGAAAACCACGGGTGGTTGCTAATGAAAGTTAAATATAAACAGGCGATAGAATTTTACGCACTTTTAAAACGAGTTAAAGGATTAAAACATATTGAGTCAGAAATAAATCAATAAAGTGCTTCATACTCAGTAACTCGTCAACTTAAAATACCAATTTTCTTTTTTGAAAAAAGGGAAGACCTTTACATGAATTTTTCTTTTTTGAATTTTTCTATTTTTACCATTTTTACCATTTTTACTATTTTTACCATTTTTACCATTTTTACTATTTTTACCATTTTTACTATTTTGACCATTTTTACCATTTTTATCATTTTCACAATTTTTACCATTTTTGCCATTTTCACAATTTTTACCATTTTTGCCATTTTGATTATTTTGAAATGGTGGGAAACCGATCCCCCAACCCAAGCCTCTCCATGCCACCCCCATTCTCCAAAGTGCAGAGGAGAAGCACCCTTTGGGTACATTGTAAAATTCATCCGCAAACATTTAATTATTATATCTCGTTGCAGAGAAGCGGGTAACATGATTACACGTGGCACGATCAAAGGTCCCGCTGGTGCACGGGTGCTGCATACTGCTTTCGTGTTTAAAGGCTGTTCTCCCCCTATTTAGTAGTTGGCGAAGTTGTTCGTTTAGGGCCCCCGGGTTGTTTATTATGCCACTGGCGGCAGAAGGTGTAACGCGCCGAAGATTCTGCATAATGTGCATTTAGGTTCCGTGCCCAGAGGCAGTAAGTCACTCGATGGCTGCCTCAAACAAGCCACTTAAGAGTCTGATTGCTTGCCTGGTGACGTAGACAAGCCCCTGGAGACAGATCATTCCCCTCTCGTCGATTAATGACTCCTTTCCCCCTCAATTTTTCCTCTGGGAGCAGGCTTGAATATGATTACTTCAAGATTTCAGGTGGATTTGATCACAGAGTGGGTGGAGCGATGGCTCAAGCGTGGCTTTACTCGAGAGTAAGGGTAACTCTAACTGGTACGAGATAAGGATACGTCGTTGGCCTTATTTCTGTTCGTTAGTCGTAAAAAGTTAGAAGGGGGTGATGAATTGTAGGGGTAGTGAATGGGGAAGTTATTCGTTTGGGGAAAAATTTGTTTCTTGATGAAGGTAATATTGAATATGTTTGAATAGGGGAGGAAGGGAGATGAATAAGTACAGTGGGAAGCTGAGGAGGGAGTACCAGAGATGACTTGGAGTATTTAATGAAGACGTTGCAGAGTGAAAGAAGGTTTTAAACGGAAGTGAGGACGTTTGGCACTGGTTTCCTTCAGAGGATCTATCAAAAGGATGGACCATGATCTCCTACACTTTTATGTTGATCTTTTGGTATATGACAGTCTTATCCGAGATGTTGTAAACGATAAATCTGAGGGAAACGAGGTAGGAGACCATAAGAATGAGGCAACGGCGGGATAAAATCGTAGAAATCACGTTGGCATAGAAACTGTTGCTATAAAAGCTATTCAGAGTTCGTGGATCTCGTCGCTCCTCCACTGAACACTAGACAGAGGGAAAATTTATTTCAAGTGGTGTGTTGGTAATAAAAGTGGAGAGCAATACAAACTGATTTTCGATGAGAGATATGGGTGTATTAAACGACGTCTACATTGTTTTGGTAGCTGAAGGAGTTTAACTGGAGAAATGCACTGGGTTTCGAGTTTGCACGGTTTTGAATCGTCAGATTTTTTAATTTCTACATTTTTAAGTTCTCAAGTTTTTGTGATTCCTATATTTTCTTAACTGCATAGTTTCAATTTTAAAAATTTCCAACGCTCATGTTTTCAAATTTTTACATTTTTGAATGTCCTTATTTTCAAATCTTGGAATCTCCATAATTCAAATTCCCAAATTTTCGAACCCATCCCTAAGCTTTTGGATTACCATGTTTCAAAATTTTCATATTTTTGAATCCCTAATTTTTTGGATTCCCAAATTTTTAAATCTCCACCCTTTAAAATGCTAAAGCTTTTAAATCTCTAATTTTTTGGATTCCCAAATGTTTAAATCTTCAAACTTCGAAATCCCCAAATCTCTAAAATTTCATATTTTTGAATCCCTAATTTTTTGGATTCATAAATTTTTAAATCTGCGTCCTTTGAAATTCTCATTTTTTTAAATCTCTCATTTTTTGGATTTCCAAATTTAAAATCTCCAAGCTTCGAAATCCCCAAATTTCTAAATTTTCATATTGTTGAATCCCTAATTTTTTGGATTCCCAAATTTTTAAATTGCCATGCTTTGAAATCCCCGAATTTCCAAATTCTCATATTATTGAATCCCTAATTTCTTGGACTCCCAAATTGTTTAATCTCCAAACTTTGAAATCCCCCGAAGTTCCAAATTGTCATATTTTCGAATCCCTAATTTTTTGGATCCCCACATTTCCAAATTCTGAATTTGTGAAATCCCCAAATTTTCAAATTCTCAATATATAAAATCCCCAAATTCTCAATTTATGAAATGCCCAAATTTTCAAATTCCTAACATCCTAAATCTTCAAAATCCCGCTACAATATTCCATCAAAACTTCCCCAAACAATAGGAACTTTTACTATTCTCGCCTTCCACAAAAAGCAACGACTATCCCATATATTCTCTTTCATCAAAGAAAACAGAGAACAAAGTATCTCGACACAGCAATGCATCTCTCTACGCAAGAAGGAGCGTAGGAGAAACGAATTCGTAGGAACAGAAGCGTGTACGCACCGTGTGGTGGATAAAATAACCCGCCGCGATGACATAATTGTAAATAACTGCCCCATAAAACTCGTACACGTGCTTTACGAAACGGGCAACTGAATGGAGGAGCGCCTCCCTCCTTTATAATTGCGTTGTCAGTGTTGGAGCATCTTAAGCGACAGTCTTTATTATCTCCTTTTATTTCCTCTCCGTTCTTTCTTCTTCCAACCGTGCAACAGTACAGAACGAGCACAGACGAGACTAGAATTATCTCAACTACCTTTCAGAAAACATTAAAATTTGTAGAAATAGGTTAATCAAATTTTCTGCTTTCGTGGTGGATGAGGGAGAGGAAAATTTGCGTCCATAAAAATTCGCGAAGGCACAATTTACTCAGCCCAGACGCTTTATCAACTTGGAAGTTTCTTGTTTCCAAACTTCCTGAGCCGAAGTTTCCTTCGTGATTCGAAAAAGTTACAAAACAGGGTGAAAATGTCAGTTTGGCGGTTTTTATAAGAATTTTTAAAATTTTAAACTCTTTTTGGGTAGATGGGGAGGGTTGAATTTATGCTATGGATGTACTTTACTTTAATTTTTTTGAACCATGAAGGGTGAGTTTTATTTTGAAAATATTTTTATGTGACGATGAAATATCATCTTTGAATATTATTTTCGTAATTTTTATAATACATATTCAATTGTAGACTAGTTTGTAATTAATCATAGTTGATTTCAAGTGGTGAATAAATTTCTATAATTTTCATAAACAAGGATTCCAAAAGCAGCTGCATTTTCGTTCAATAAAATTAATCTACTTTCATTGATTACAGAAGATTAATTTTCATAAACAAAGATTCCAAAAGCAGCTGTATTTTCGTTCAATAAAATTAATCTACTTTCATTGATTACAGAGTAATCGATCGACCGTTTCTCGACCACAGCAATTTATTAATCACGTAACGTGAACTAAAAGATCGCAATTATATAAATCACTTAATTCCAGCTGAAGCACTCGAGTGAAGCTTACAAATCAGCTGCCCATGATTAAATACTCCAATTCCATTAATTACTTAATTCCAGCTAAAGCTCTGCCATCAAATAAACCACAGCCACCACAACCCACAGGCCCATTGATCGAATAAACAACCAAACTTGACAAGAAAAATCACCACCACTAATTAAACCCACCAACTAAACAATCACTAAATTTCTAATTACCACAACGAAATTTCCACACGATCCCCTCGCCAGAAAATTAAACCGAATCCCTAAAAGATTAATAAATAACCTCTGAAACCAAAGCTCAACATTTCTAACCCTCCGTTACCAGAACTCCCAAAAACACTTTCCCAAAGAAACATTCCAATCACCAGAAAATTAAAAGCAATACATATATTTCACACCCCGTTTCCTGGAACCCCATTTCAAAACCATTAACCCCCAACCAAGCAATTACAGTAACCCCATTCAACAAGTAACTCCTCCATCAACCCTTCAACAACCACCATCCACCCGTTCTTTGCTATTAACAGAAGAAACTATAAAGAGTAAAAGATCCCTTTAAACCGAGCACCCTGGGATATTAATTCTTGCGTTAAATCGCGCGCCGGGGAAGCGATGAATTCATTACTCATCGGGTGACCAGGAAAGAGGGACCTCCCACCTTCCAGAGGCACAAGGTGTATCGAACTCTTTCGCACAAAAAGCCGATCTTCCGTTCTCGGGGGTGCGAAGGGGCGAGACTTTTTTGCGAGGGAAAGGTTCCGGGGGTGGTAGCATTTTTCACGGCACGGCTGTTTCCTTTGAGCCCAATCACAGGGTCGAGAAAGATGGCGGGGAAGGGCGAGGGGCGAAGATTAATTATATCGGGGTAGGAATAGGGGTTGCTGGTTCTATTACGAAGTCCTTCTGTCATCGGTCTCTGTCGGTCGCGATTTTATCAGTCGCTCGTCTTCCATCCTCGAAAACGTCGCTCCTCTTGCCCGAACTGATTAACCTTTGTCGGTACAACGCCTCAAATCGATCTTGCTATCGATTGAGGAGGGAGAGGGGGTAGTAATATATTCGAAAATTTTTGAGGTTTGGATTCTGGCCAAGATCGAATGAAACTGTTGAAATCTTCTATCGGTTATCAAAAAAACAGTAACTTTTTGACTATCGACTTGAGATTTGAAAAATTGGGGGGGGGGGAGAAATTTTGGATTTTAGATGAAGTTAAGACTGAAATTTCATGGAATATGGTTTCAGACGAGGAGCTATGTTTAGCAAGCAATGACAAGAAAATTGGTCACGAAGGCCATTTTCTTGTGCTTACCTTGCTGGTGTAAAACTGGAGGAGAGAATGGAAAGGGTGGAGGCAAATAATAATCCAATTATTTTTTAATAGCCCGGTAAGCAGACCTCCTTATAACGGAAACGTTATTTCGCCTCGCCTTCCATGATTTGCAAAGCGAAATTTGCAAATTCACCGCGCAGTGATTTGGAAGGAAGATGTAAGAAGGGATAGAGGAAGCGACATGCATATTTATCGAATCACGCTTGCAAATATTCAGTAAATATTGACGTCGTTTGCTCTATCAGCTGCGAAAGTGTTCGCCACTCCCTTTTTCTTATTTCCTGGGGGACGAAATTTACAAATTTATGAGGCGTCCTGGTGGAACAGGGGTAGAAGAGATAGGTGTTGCTCCCCCACCTATAAGAATTCTATGAACTTATTATTCAAATTTACCAGCGACTAATGACAGAAGGAAGTATAATCGATATTAACCAAAAATATTTATGACATGCACCCTTTGTAATTAATTGAAAATTAATTCTAAAAATCGTGCTTATCAATATTCGTAATAGATTAAGAATTTTTACCTATTAGAACTGAAAGAAATTTAACTGGGAATTGTTAAGGAAAGAATAATAATAAATTAACAATTTACTGGGACGTACTTCCTCACCAACATTTGATAATAAATGATTTCAATAGCTCTAGTAAAAATTATTTAAATTTCAAATCATTTGTATTCATCCTCAAATATTTCGCTCAATTTTGCAAGTGGCAAAGCAGGGTGATATATTATCCATTCAACAAGTGCTTCAGCCTCGCATATTACTCTACCAACAACAATCTAATCTGTGGAACATAATTTCCTTTTCTTCGCTTTTACGACCACAGAAGCTTCAGTGAACCTTTTGAAAAGGAGCTCGCAATTTTCTTCCTCATTTAAGCTTGACCGTATGAAAGGATTCAGCCAGTATTTTTGAAGCTCTTTCTAAAGCTTCCTCTTTCTTGCTGACCTGCTCAACAGAGGTGTATTCTTGTAGTATTCGTTCTTTCCTGAAGAATGGAAGATATTCTTTATGTTAAGCTTGTTTTCCTGGTCTGACCAGGGCTTAGAGTCCCAGTTTATGATTGAATGACGTTAAGGGAAGCCATTTCGCGAGCAACGCATTAACCAAATCGCATTACGCTCGATATGTTGACATTGCAAAATTAATTATTTGTCTGGTTGCGATACGTGGGCTGGGTTGGCCAATTTCCGCTATTGTCGCAACTGTTCGATGGTAGTACGGCTATTTGTTTGGCGATCGGGTGTTCCGGGATTAAGTGGAACTAATTTGCTAGCTCGCATGTGAAATGGGGTCAAGGGGTTCCTCTTGAAACGGTAAATGGGTGTATTTACCAGTGTCTGAATTTACAAATTCACAAATGCTCAACGTCTCAAAGCACCAAATTCGCAATCTCTTAAATTCTCAAATCCCTAAAGTTTTAAGCGCCTAAATTCTCAAGCCCTTGAATTATGTAGTCTCCGAAAGCCCAAATCCTCAAATGTTCAATTTTTCAAATTCGCAAGTCCTCAACTTTTCAAGCCATCAAATTCTCAAGTCCTCGAATTCTCAAGTCCTCAAATTCACAAATCTTCAACTTCCCAAGTCCTCAAATTTTTAATTTCCCAAATTGTCAAGCCCTCAACTTTTCAAGTCCATAAATTCTCAAACTCTTAACTTTTCAATTTCCCAAATTTTTAATTTCCCAAATTTTCAAGTCCTCAACTTTTCAAGTCCCCAAATTCTCAAGTCCTTTACTTTTCAATTTCCCAAATTCTCAAGTCCTTAACTTTTCAATTTCCCAAATTCCCAAGTCCTCAAATTTTTAATTTCCCAAATTCTCAAGTCCTTAACTTTTCAATTTCACAAATTCTCAAGTCCTTAATTTTTCAATGCACCAAATTCTCAAGTCCTCAACTTTTCAAGTCCCCAAATTCTCAAGCTCTTAACTTTTCAATTTCCCAAATTCTCAAGTCCTCAAATTTTTAATTTCCCAAATTCTCAAGTCCTTAACTTTTCAATTTCACAAATTCTCAAGCCCTTAATTTTTCAATGCACCAAATTCTCAAGTCCTTAAATTTTTAATTTCCCAAATTCTCAAGTCGTCAACGTTTCAAGTCACCAAATTCTCAATCCCTTAACTTTTCGAGTCACAAAATTCTCAAGTCCTCAACTTCTCATGTCCCCAAATTTTCAAATACTCGAATTTGCCCATAATCAAATCCCTCACAATACTTATCACCAAAAAATTAAAATCAAAATTTTCCCACACCGACAACAATAATATTTCGCTAAACTCTAAGCGATCGCGCAGAATTACAGAAAGCCATGGAAGGGAAGGGAAGGGGTGTGTGAAGTGTGCCATAATTATTCGCAATAAAAATGACGTGTCACGGGGTGTCCCGGTGACACAAATACGCGTCACGCGAGCGACAGACCATTTTCCTCGAGCGGTTAGCATTATTGCATTCTCTTTTGTTTCGTGCGTCGGGACGATTTTTATTTTCTCGCTCGATGACGCATGTCCGACTGTTAGCTGATTGCTTTCGAGCGAAACAATTTGCAGGGTCGATGGTTGCGCCAACCGAAATGGTCGAATTTCCCGCGTTTCGCGGTAGGAAAAGCATTCAGCGACCATAAAAATAATGGCGGCCCCAGGGCCCGGTTATAAACTAGAAATATTTTAATTCCGCGCAAACAAAACAACGAAGCCATCTAGTAAATCAATTCCACTCCCAACATTCCACCCCTTTATTCAAAATTGTGGCTAAATTTACTTAAAACAAAGTCAATCACTATGGCCACAAAATTAAAATATAAAAAGGCTGCCCTCTATGATCGGCATGCCAGTAACTTTTCCGCAATTAATCAACACTAGTTAATTACTCTATTCCTAATACCTCCGAACACCTTAAATACCCCGCTTCCTTAATAATCCGCAACCATCTAAAAAATGCCCTGCCTAAGGCTTCTACAACCTAACCCCAAAAAGTTGATCATCAGCGGTTCTCAACTCCGCCTAACCTCGACGAGCCATTCAACCTTTCGATAGAGGCTGCGTCCAGTTCAGCAGCGTCTGGAATGGCACAGGCAGTGCCAAATTTTTCTCCCGAAGGCTGAGACAACAGCCGGGGGGCGAGTGCGCACCGTCGGAGGTAAGGTGCTTCCACGAGGAAGCGAATTCTCCTCGGAGCGTTTCGCAAGATTACATTCAAGACCTCGTTACCGCGGTATAAATAGAGCCTTCCTCCTGGCGTGGATTCAGTTTAACAGCCGCGGAGTAGCGGGTGTGCCGGGCCCAAACAATCTTCTGACTGTCACGTGTGGTGACCTGGATGCTTATTCAGATCATTGGCGCCGGGTTGTTGCTTTCATCGGCCGCGCCAGTACTGTACCTATTCCATCTTTCTTCCGTTCTTCGAGCCGCGCTGCTGAGGAAACTCGGTTAACGCCGGATCAGCAGTGATCGGAGAGTTCTAGGTGTAGAAGCAGCTTCTAGTGGTTTCTAGGGAATTTTCCTGCTAGGGATTTCGAAGTAGGCTCCATCTTGGTAGAATCTTGGTGACTGATTATAGATTGGTAGGTTTTAAAGTGGTTAGGTTACGTTTTATTGAAGGTTGTAGAATGCTAGGGTTTTTTTGTATGACTAGCTTGAAGGTTTTGGGGTTTCCAGTTTCAGAGTGGAAAAATTGTAGGGACATGGTTTGTGCTGATTTTAATGCAGTTGGTAGGATATTTTGCTGGCCGTGCGAGATGATTATTGTCCCGAGGTAATGGGTAATAGAATTTCATGGAAGCCAGATCTCCATGCATATAGAGTCCCTTTATGGCCGCTATGAAAGCTCCAAAATTTGAAGATCATCTGCGATGGGTTATGTCTGGATTACTGAAGAGATACTGTGATAATAATAGCACCAGAAACTATTGTCAGTGTTTGACTAAATAACCCAGCTTTAATCCAAATTTAATGCCATCCAGTGACCTACTAAACCTAGTGCATCAACGAGGCATATTTTACACTAATGTGGACGTAAATTCTGAACCCAACGATCGTCTATTTAAATGGACCAAGAGGAGGCTGAAGAAAAGGCAAGGAGTATCCATTCCAAATTCAAAAGCCGAGATTCAAGGCTGACGTGCATCACCCCTGAAATGACTAGTCCTAAATTTTTAATCCCCACGCCCCACCAAGACTGAGGAAAGGAGTAAGAAGGGGTCAAGCAGTGAGTCAACGGAGTCAGAGGGCAAAAGACATCGTCAAACTGTAATCCCTCATTTCCTTGAATAGGCCAAGGAAAAGCCAAAAGGACACCTTCAATGTTAATACCCACCCTCAAGTCCTAAACTTTTGAGATGGAACCTTCGTCCACGTCGCTCAAATTAACGTGGAGGTGAAGAAATGGTCTCAAAACGAAAGTGGAAGCCATTTCAGAATAAACTCCAGATCCAGAATAAACTCCTCTGATCCTTAGCCATGTGTCCTAATCTACTGCGAGAGTCAATAAATATTTCCAAACAATCAGTGAAGTCCACTTGAGCTGACGTGCTAGCTAACAGACACAGTCAAACCACGAGCAAACTCCTCCGAACATCTTCCACATCTCTGAAACTATTACGAAGGCCAAGAAACGCACCCAGGACAACCTAAAACCCACTATCTACATTACCCAGGTCTCATAAACCAAAATGGTGGCTACTAAAGCCTCTCAAACCCAGAACAAACTCCTCCAAACATCATCCACATCCCTCAAACTACTATGGCCAACAAACCCTCGCAAAGGAGCACCTGAACCCCCCTAGGTGCTTCATCCAGGTCCCTCAAACCTACCTAGGGGCCAACAAACCCTCCCAAACCGACTCCCGATCCCACCGCCAAGGTCTGGGTTAGTCTCATCCCTGAAACCTGGCAGCGACCCCGGTTCACTGACCAGGTGCCAAGGCCGCCGTCGTTCTAGCCCAGCGCAGGGCGTCGCTCGTCCTCCGTCGACGCTCCTAGACCCGTCTGACGGGGGGTCGACGACACGGGTCCAGGTGATCGCCGCTCCGGTGCCTGCGCGCAGGAAACGGGCGTGCAGGTTATATTTAATAAAGGAGTCCCGTTGCCACGGCAACTGCGAGGTGAACGAGCGCTGGTATTGATTCAGCCCACCTGAATTCAGGTCAGCCCCTGACTAAACACCTTCTCCCCCGTGTTACACGACCCCTTCCGCCCCTATCTCCGTTTCCGTTGCGTTCCCCTACGCCTCCAGCTGGATTCCTCACCGACCTTCGCCCTCCGCATCCCCGCGCTCTGTCTACACGCGGGACACGCGACTGCCATGCATTATGAATACATGTAGTTCATCTTGATACGGACGGGGTACTAGCGCCGCTGCTTTCCCGGCACCCCTGCCGTTCTCGCGCCCCCCGCGAGCGCACGCAAGAGGAGTGGGTGGCGGGGTCGCGCCGGAGGGTGAGGCGGTAGGCATCGAGGGCTGATTGGAATAATAGGGGGTGGCCTGTGGGTGGCTGGCTGAGCTTCAGGACTCTAATTGGGGCCCACTGTTGGGACTCCGGACGGTACACCTTTGTGCTGGTGGTATCATTGCGCTAGGGGGCTCCCCTTTTTAAAGCAACGACCTGGTTTTTAAGAAGACAGAGGGGTGAGAACGTTTCGTTTAACTGGTGACGTTGCCGCTCCACCCCACTCGTATTTTGTTTGACTCCTGTGGAACGCGGGCCATTGGGACACCGTCGTGGACGTTTTTTTAACGACTCGGTTTGACGGCGCTGAGCGATGGTAAAGCGATTACGGAAGGGGTTAGCTAAGGAGCACGAACTCGTAAATGTTCGTCGATACGGGGACGATAATGGTGACAGCAATTAAGCGAGACTCAGCGGCCAAGATGTTCGCGGGGCCGCTCGTCGCGATTTCCTTCCCTTTTCTTTTTTTAACGATCGATCCACCGTAAAATTTAACGGCTCGTGAAATATATATCGGCGGAGTTACTGGGGCGCGCGATCGGGTTGGAACCGCGATTAAAACGAATTAATATTTCTGTGAGGGATGGAGGAATTCGGGGCTGACGGGGTGGTCGCGACTGGTGGCCTATAATTTTTGGTGATGAGGCGAAGCGCTTGGAGATAAGAAGGGGGATTTGGAGAGGCTGTTGCTTCGCAGGGATTTGTAGAAAATGTTAGAACTGTCGAGTACAGTGAATTTTGAGATAACAGGGACTTAAGTGGGATCTGAAGCGACATATAAGTGGGAAGGATAGACACTGTGTAGCTTCAAGTGAGGAAGAAGTGGAAAGTAGTACAACAGTAACTCAAACTTAGTAGAAATGTATGTTCAACCTAATTCAAACACAACTCTGATCTATGTACCTTGGGTCTGTCACAGATCAAACTCATACATATTTCAAACACAGTGTAGATCTGCATTCAACTGAGCATAAATAGAAATTAAAGTTGACCTAACTGACACCTAGACGCAGTTGAAACGTGCTCCAAACCAAATTTAGATTCCTAAAGTACCCAAATGAAGCTTTTTTTAAAAAAAAAACACAAAATTAAAAAACGTCATTATGAAACGTGATATATTGGAGGGGAAGAATTGAATTAACGCGGTCCTCAATTTAAAAAAAAAATAATATGAGATTCTTAAAAAACTTGAAATCTGTGGTCCAAGACGCATAGTAAATTTTTTGATGGCTTCTAAAAACGGGAGCGCAGGCGGAAGCCGCAAACGCACGAAACCGCGACGGGGTTTCAGCTTACATGGAAACTCGATTAAACGATACGGCGAAATAACGTCGTTAAATAATGCCATTACGGTCAGCCATCGTCACTGATAAATCAATTGGCCTGCCCATGGTAACGAGTATTATTGATGGACGAGCGTAAAATATGATTACGATTACAGGTCCCCGCGGAAATTTCATTTCAGCTCTGGCCGGCCGTGCTGCGACATGGGAATTTCAACGCACCGTGCCGCGCGCACAGTTCGGGAAAGTTCGACGTGAAAGTAGCGGAAAATTCAATTTTCTCGAAGTACTGGTAATACGAGAACGTATTTCACCCCACGGGTAATAGGCGTTTATAGAGACACTCGATACTCTCGTTAGCTATTTTAAAGATCACGTCGAGCTTCATTGATTTAGTTCATCTACCAGTTGCTTGTTTGAAAATCATAGCTGAAGGTTTAGTCAGACACCTAGTGGAGTGTATATTTATTCGAGGAGCTAGTATACACTACTTATGGAGCTCAGAACGTGTCCAGATCTGGTTCCAATACACACTTGAAGTAGATCTATTTGGAAACTTCACACAAGTTTAGCTCACACTTAATCTATACAAAATTGAGGTGCTGGTGGACCTAATTTAGGCACTTGGAGCTTAGCTCATATTTGATCTAAATCTATTTCAGAATTAACTAAATTCTAACACTAACGCTAATCGCCTAGCAAAAGTTAAATCGCTGCCGATTGAATAATAATTGATATCTCTGCATGCAATTCGTTTCAAAGTAAAGAGAAATTACTCACCTTTCATGTAGCATAAGGTAGAATCGTTGAAACCTACAATTTTTTATTTAGGAATTAAAAACGTAAGACATGCAAAAATCTGGTCCTGAGAAAAGTGTACCTAATATCGCCTACTCAAGGAATATTGATTAATTCTTGTATATATGACTTTTTAAACTCATTTTCACATGTGATTTTATTATTTCTTGCTCTATAAATATTTTTCTTCCGAATCTTTGATTTTATTTTTAGTACAAAAATAGAGAAATGGGATTTTTAAAATATTTTATTTTTACATTCGGATGTACATATTGGACAAATAAAGTTTATTTCGGTTGCTCCGCAAATTTCGTAACCCCCCCCCCCCCCCCCTGTAACAAATATGACATCGAAACCATTTTTCTCCCGTAGGTGGTATTGAGAACACGCATACTGCTAAATGAAAAACGCTGTTTTCATTAGGAAAAATGTTTGAATCGATTTCATTCCTTAAGTACATCATTAATTAGGTATTTCTAGTAAATATTTTTGCATTCACAGAATTATTAGACTTCCCCGAATGTGATGTAAAATTGTGGCAGTCCAACAAATTTTTACATTATTAAGATTCTCTAAAATATTACCCTTTCTGTAATTGTTGATCACATGACACTGCAATTACAGTATGTCTTTTTACATATGTTTAAGTACTAATTCAGTGCATAACCGATAAATTTTAGTGCTTACTTTGCGAGATATATCGAGTAGAGATATTAGGAACATGATCGATATTGGGTACGGTCACTCTAATCATATATCTAGTGCGGAGCTGACGCTAACTAGTGAGTTCAAACCTAGTGGGGACCTAACTCTAACTAGTGAGCTCAAACCTAGTGGGGACCTAACTCTAACTAGCGAGCTCAAACCTAGTGGGGACCTAACTCTACCTAGTAGTCCCAAACCTAGGCTACTCAGGCTATTAGGCCCACACCTAATCTACTCAAACACTAGGCCCAAATCCAATGCTTGCACTCTACTTGAAGTTTCAAAACAAAATGATATAAATCCTGTCCCCACTAACTTGCCTACTTCACAATTTATTATTCTTTTGTTCCAATATCAATCTAGATACCCCTCCAACAATATAATTTATTCTGCAGTGCTTACTAGTTTATTTATCCATTAATTTAAATTATTTTGCCGTCAGAATGACCCTTGTGAATGGCAAGCAATCCTCGCTAAGGATTTCCGTCCCGATGGACACGTTCTTAAGGAAGAACGTCCCCTCTCTCAAAAGGTCAACCGTCTATTTACACTGCGCATTATTATAAAGCCTAATGGAGCTCCCATTAATGCAACCTGCAGCGAGGATAGACAGAGCAATTATCGTGCCATTAAACTTCCGTATAATTTTCCCAGTTTCCTCGTAAGTCATCCTCTCTCTCGCGCGACCTCCAACCTCGCATCACTTAACAAGTCAATGTTCACACCGGCTACCATGCTCCCCAGCTAATGCTACTGGCAATGCGGGCGTCGATAAATCTGGATCGATTCACTCTGATGCATTTCAAAAGCTAGCATCGAAGCTCTTGTTCCAAATTTGATTTCAGATTGCGTACTCTCTGTGGTTTGAGGTTTGCCAACCAAGTGGCATGAGTACTGTCAAGTTCGAGATTGAGAATAAAGTTTAGTGTTGCGTGTGTGCAAGTAGTAGTCAGTGCTACTTGATCCAGGGAAGTCGACTTGATTAAAAAAAAAGGAAAAAAGAATACATCTTTAGGGGTTGATTCAACTCTTCAGAGCTGACTTCCCGCGGAAAGAAAGAATTAATAAAAGGGCGTCCCAGGTCACTGCATATTCCAACATGCTCCACATTCACACGAGGCTTCATTAAAATCAGTATTCTCGGGTTGGAAGCGTTTCTCTGTTCGCTCCCCTCGATCACCCTCTGTCAGAACTGTCAGCCTCCACCTTTCCAGCCTCCTCTGACTCGATTTCCCGAAAATAAACGGTCGAAGAGCGACCCGGCACCTCGTCGAAGGACGACAACGCTGGCTTCCGTGTGCCTCGGCAGCCAATGAGAATTTCGTCATTCCTTCTATAATTATTGCCGGCGTCACGCCGTCGTCGCCCGTAGGCGTGCGTGATCCCGCGACGCTATCAAGGATGAAACTCGACAGCTTTCGGCTAAAATTACGCCGCAATTATCGCATCCGCAGCCAGCCCGGCTTCTGGGGGACGAAGCGGAGCAGGCGATCGTCGATCGAGCCACGGGCAAAGTTCAAACTCTGTGGCCACCAGTGTGATCCGTGCAAGTTGGACCCTTTCTCCTCGATCCACGCGCAATCTGCCGGGGTTCCAAACCTTTCTCCACAGCGAACCCGACAGTCGGAGTTTAAATCCTCTGCGGTCTCTGCAACGACCTGGCCAGGAGTTTCGACCCAATGATTGATCCCCATCCGATATAGGGATTTTCTCCGCCCCGGCTGCTGGCTGCTGCTACCTCTGATTTGACGAACTTCAACAAGCCCACAACGTCTGCCCTAACAACCTTTTACTCATCCCATGAGCCCTCCGGGTTCATCCTATTAGTATTGGCTCGCTTAGCTGAGGTGGTACTGGGCTTTGGTTCTTGAAAAGTAGTTAAGAATGTGTGGGCGCACTTTGGCAATGGAATGTTTTTAATTTCAGGGTGCTGGTGTAAGTAAACAAACACGCCCCTGAACCACTTTCAGGGGAGCACTTCTTTGAGGAACATTTTGAGAGAAATAGTCCCTTTTAAAAGTTCCGCGCAAAGAGAATTTTCTCTCTAAAGCGTGAGAAAAAACTCTTTCTCTTTTATTTGCGAAGTAAACACGTTCGGGGAGGGTCGGAGACAATTCTTCCTAATGCTCCGGCACAAGATATCGACGTGAAAACACACCAGGCTGACACGCCAGTGTGTTAGAGAGGAGTTTACAGAGGGAGGGGGGTTGTAACCGTCCGGTACCCCTTCCTGGACAAGAAAGGGAGATGTTGTTTGGTTCTTGTCCTCCGTCGACTCCAGTGTAACCGTAACAAGTGGATGGCGTTTTAAGGATGAGAGAAGGAAAGAAGAGGTACCGTTTCGTCTTGGGACCGTTGACCAGACTCGTCAATAGACCGAGAGGAATAAACTTGGAACTTGTATATATACGAACGGGGCTGGGATTTAGGACTAGCGAGAAAGAATTTGAAAGATTAGACCTCTGGTGGCGCTGGCGAGCACTAACAGTCGCGATCCCATGGTGGAGCTGGCCAGTTTGAAGTCTTGTGCTTTGTATGGAGGAGGATTTGGTTCACTGAGATTATGTAACGTGTGTTCTGGTTTGTATTCGGTATGATGTTCGCTTGATTTGTGACGAGAGCGATTCATCGTGCCACGATATCGGAAAGAATTACAACGCCGGTTGTAACGAATCGGCACGAGGCGACACGGCTGAAATACACGTAACGGAGATTCGCGGGGGATTCCCATAGTTGGGGGGCTTTTGTTCGAAAGATTATTTCCGAGGCATGCACCGTGACACCTGGCTTATGTGTATCGGCCGTAAAATATGATGGATGAGGAGCGTGGCGTGATTAAAGTCCAGAGCAACGATGTAATCCAGCGCCAGCTCTTTCGAATCGGGGCTTTTCATCGCTGAATTATTGGGCGCCCGGGCGAGAAAAATAGTTCTTCGCTTTCTTCCTGTTTTACTCAACTAATGTGTGAAATTGTTGTACATGAAGAATTCAAGAACGTACAAAGAATTCGAATTTTTTTTAAGATCCCGGTTGATGTTACTCATTTCTACATAATTCCATATAATTCTACTTACTGCTGGTTAAGTCTACCTAATTATACTTAATTCCACTCAATTTTACCGAATTTCACTCATTTCTACTTAATTTTACTAAATTTCACTAATTTATACTCAATTTTACTTCACTCATTTCTACTCAATTTTACTGAATTTCATTTATTTCTACTCAATTTTACTCAACTTTATTCATTTATACTCAATTTTACTATATTTCACTCGTTTCTACTCAATTTTACTGAATTTTATTCATTTCTACTCGATTTTACTAAATTTCACTCATTTATACTTAATTCCACACACTTTTACTTATTATCTACTAGTTAAGTCCTCCTAATTATACTTAATTTCACTTAATTCCACTCAATTTCACTAAATTTCTCTCATTTCCACTCAACTTTACTAAATTTCACTCATTTCTACTCAATCCCCTTCTCTTTCACTAACATTAATGGAACTTAATTTCCATTAACTTTACTGAATTCCAGTTAAATAATACAGATCTTCTACTCAAGCACCAGTAAATGCCTACTCATTTTAAAGTTCGAAGAAAATAATTGAAAATTGAACGGAGGATACAGCACTGAAAATGCAGGCAATTTGAAACCCCTCAAATTGAAAGGCTACTTTGACTTCTGCTTGATCCGATTGCTCACTGAAATGTACACTGCTCCGAATCGCTAATCCCTTAAGAACGAGGATCTCTAATCCCTCTTAGTTTCGAGAATGTTGCAGACTAATATTGGCGATTAAATGGAGAGGTTTATGCTCCTCGATGGGGGGTCCTGCATGGAGGCTAGACGAGCCAGTTAATGGCCGTTCAAAAGTCTAATGAGGGTAATTCCTAATCCCTGGCAAATGGACATCGACCTTATTTGCTCCGCCGGAGGCGATATCGATCGGTCGTCGCACGAAATTTGACGTGACAGGGTTAATTGAGGGGCTGGGATGTCAGCCTACGGTGGCTCAACTATCGGAACTCGAAGAACCTCGATTATGGTCGTGGTAAACGTTGGGTGTAATAAGTTCCCGGTGTAATTCGCTCTAATTACCGTTCCGTTGTTTCTGCGCCGACTAATGGGCGTGAACGTTGTTCCAGCGTGGTTTACAAAGCTAGGGATGCCCTCTTCATTTAGAACGAAGCAGTGCCTCCTCAATTATTAGCCCGCGGAGCTTTTCCGCGGAAGCATGACAAATTACCTTTCCTAAGTTCGAGTATCAACTCGCGAAGGCATTTTGTTTCGATCGGCGAAAGATTCTCTGTGAAAATGTTGAAGAAATTTCTTCAATTATTTGGGACGAAGGAGAGAGAAGATGGCAGGAGTTGGTTTAATAATAATTCGAACAATTTAACATCGCAATGAGGGGTAAAAAGAAGAATTGGGTTTTTGAAATAACGAGTGCGAGGAATGAAGGAGAAAGGAGGGACAAGAAAAGTAGGAAGTAAAGGAAGAAACGAAGGTACAGCGTGGGATGAGAGAGAGGGGAAAAGAAGATATAATAGGCAACAGAAGGGGGAAGTGGGAAAGATAGAGGGGAGCTGGTGAAATTATCGATCAGAGTTCCAGCTAATTACTTTAGGATTGACATGATGGCTTTATATTCATCAGTCATCCATGACAATTCGCCACAGACCGCGTCTGTCGTGGACTCCCAGCGATATCGATCGCCTCCCGTTCAAACTGACACGCTGGCGAATAATTGAAGGTGTCAAATAGCAAATGCTGGTGACATATTGAGATCTGCAGTAACTAAATCGATTTTCAGGCAGCCAGTGCGGGGTCTGTGGCTTGTTTTGCTCGTGGGAACGCGGCTTAAGGCAAGATAAGTAGCATCTTAGTGAGACTTGCATCGAGAAACAGTGGCAGTGTTGCTGAGAATAGCGTAGACTGAGTGAAATATTTATTTGAGGATTTAGAACGATGCCTTAAGCCTCGTTCCCACGTGAAAATCATTATGCCACATTTTACGCTTTGTAGCAAGTGATTTAAAGGAACATTTTCAATTCGAGACGAATATTAGCTGCACGATCCCCTTTTTAGGATTTCGAATGTGTTCTTTATCTCTCATTTTACACGTGGGATCGTGGCTTAAGCTATGAAACAACAGTGTTGTAGGTGACGCTTGCACGGGGACTTTGAAAAACTGTACCAATACTGTGGAGATTAATATAGATTGAATGAACTACTACTTGGAGAGTTTAAAGTGACACCTTAAGCCGCGTCCCCACGTGTACAAATCTGTCACACTTGACACGTGTAAGTACGCGATTTTCGCAAAAATTTCCATTCGATACGATCACCGACTTCTCGATTCCCTTTTCCGGATTTCGAGTGAGTTCTTTGTCTCACGTTTCACAAGTGGGATCGCGGCATAAGCTATAAAAATAAGTGTTTTAGGTGGCCCTTACACAGGGACTTTGAAAAACTGTACGAATTCGGTGGAGATTAATATAAATTGAATGAACTGTTATTTTGAGGATTCAAAGTGACTCCTTAAGGCGAGTTCCCACGTGTATAATCCTATGCCGCGTTAGACACGCCTGAGTACACGAGTTAAAATAATTTCCACGGAAACAGCAACGGTGGATGATCTGATTTACACTCCCTGACTTGGCATAATCGACTCTCGGGCGTCTGGAAACTTGGTGAAAGGCGCGCACACAATATCTATGTGCACATCAGCCGTCCACGATCGTATTCAAACAACGTCCATAATGAAAGCACTCGGCTGAAACGGGAAATCTCCGTGAAATCGACTCGAGTTACCTGCTGGTAACCCTGGCAACTGACTGATGAAAGCTTCTGGGGCTCGTCTTACTGGATGCTTTTCCAATCCACGAGAATAGAAGGAGAACCGGGATATTCTACGATAAAAAATAGACAATTTGTGCCATTTTCCTTGGACCTGCGACATTAGAGTCTCGATTTATCGGTGATCGAAGTTGCGTGCGCGCTGGGGGCACCTGGTACCGCTCCAGTAAAAACGTAATTCGATATTCGCGGAATTATTCGAATTTATACTGAAACTATAGCAACCATAAAACCGTAAGCCTTGTAGAAAAAATAACTTTTTTTTAATGATTATTAAAAAGACACAACTAGAAATATTCGAAATAAAAAATACACCAGTGATAACAACATAACGAGCAGTCTCAAATGTCTGTGAATATTTTATATGAAAATATCAATTTTAACCATAATATTGACCGTCGCTATATGTTCCATTTAATTTAAAATTATTTGGATGCTGGTTATTGTATAAAAATATCGGTCGAATAGTTTAGACAAGATTGCAAAATGAGGCGATACGTGTATTTTCGCTGCTATTTCGTCACTGATATTCTTGTATAATGTAAAATCGAGAAGACGCTGCGACAAGTTGGAGCAACTTGTCGCGTTCTATGCTTCTTTAACGCGCCAGCAAGTTTTCTGGGGCGGATCGCCGCTGGGGTGAGTTAAGAACTTGCGGGGAGTTCGCCAGGCCCCTTCACTTTTCCAAAATATGTACAATCCACTTAGAGCCATCTTTTACGAAAATTAACTCCCATTCGCAAAATGACTACTATTTTAACGAAATGTGGTGCCATCGTATCTATCATACGTTATCATCGTAACTAGAATGATAATGATATTGTTTGATATAATTACAAACGTGATTATCAGCATTCTATACTATCAGTTAATTATTGCGCTATCATACTATCATATCAGTATGATTACGCTTTCCAAAATTGATATGGTTACCTAATTGCAAGTTCAGATTGCGTCAGTATGATGGTATCATAAAATCATCATACTACACGATTTATAACATATTTCATCATAACTTCGTTAATATTCTCACAGAGTACAGAGAAGCTGATACTTCTCATTTTCAAGCAACCTCAATTCTCTACTATCATCGCTATCATACAATGACACATCATCGTGTCACCTGTTTCTGCGCGCGCTAGTCAAGGCCGCCGAGCATCGTGCTCGGCTTCGTCCAAAGCTCTGAGTAATTTTGCCTCGAATCCACGAAAAGACGGTTTGCACGCGAATCCAACACGCAATGACTTCACCTGTTTTGCAACGCGATCATCTGGCAATGATGCTAGGGCGACAGTATCGTTTCTAAATGGAGCGGAATGGGCGTCACCAGTGGGTCATGGTGATCCAAAGATACAATTGAACCACTGGTTACCATATTTCACAAAGGAACCCCGTCTAACTCAATAAAATACAAAGCTACCAAACAAATTCCTCCTGAATAAAACCTAAACCCAAATTTCTGCAAAAATCGAAAAACCGTGGATTTGAAAAATAATTCAAACTCGTATGCATAAGGCACCCAAAATAATCTCCATAAATCACGAAGTTGACATTTTGTTACAAATCGCGACTTCGTGCAGGGTGAAAATAGTAGGCCGCGATTTTGTGACCCTAGTTGCTTCCGTGTCGTGCGAGCGCCGTGAAGTTCGCCGCGTCACGGAATTAATTAAGTCTTTCACCGTATTTTTAGGGGCCTCCCCGTAATTGAATGTCAATCCTGTGCTCGTTAAGGGGCCGGCTGCACGATATAATGGCCTCCGTTGTCGTTCGAGGGCTGCCAGCGTTGAAGGATGACAATCGAATTTTGCCACGGCACCCTTCGTTCCTCCGCGGGTCCGTTTTCGATGAACGATTACGGGGCGACCTTTGACATTTTATTTCATTTCAATTTCGACGGACGGATCGAAGCGGACGTATATTAAGTGCGACAACAGCGGTGACCTAGCGGGAAATTGTTATAATAATATTAATTATCGCGGGGGCGGCGGAGTGGAATTTTAATTCTGGGGCAGGGTTGCAGTCTAAATATTGAATTCACTTGGCACGGGCGGTTTGGATGTCAAAAATGAATTTATGTCGGATGAAAATTGAGCGCTGGGTCTATTTAGTGCTGTATCATTCTGGGTCGCGTTGGATTCCACTTGATCTCGCTGAATTCTTGCGAATTGCAGTGATTTTATTTAAGTTTGTATAAATTGTGTTCGGATTGTGGTGGAGGGATATTCAAACTCTTTTAAATGAATAGTAAATTGAGCAGTCAAAAAGATCTGTAACGATGCTTCCGTACTGGCCGCTAGATGGCATTTAGACCGACCTCGCTTTCTCGCAAGTGCCCCCTCAACTACCGATTCGTATATATACCTGTTTCGTCGTACCTTCTAACATCCCATTTGCGCATTTTTCTTTTCTCCGCTATTTACCTTTCCTCCTTCAAATCGTAGGTCAAATGTTGAAACAAATAGTAAGTGGAGTAATTAAAAACACAGAGTCAGTTGAGTAACGAAATAAATAGAAATTTGGCTACTAGTTGAATGAATAGTAAATTGAGTATTTCAATAATAATAGCATTTAAAGTTTTAAATAAATCGAATAATTGAATAAGGGAGTGTCGATTCTCTCTACTGATTTCTCAAGCACCCCCAATTCTCTTCCAAATAACGCTGTTGTTCCTCCAACAGTGAAGTTTTCGATCGTCCGGTGTTTCCATTTAATTAATCGAATCGAACGTCGTTTAAAGCGACTCGACATCTCCACTCGAACCGAAAATCATTCAACGGTTTGAGCTCGAAAGCGCAGGAGAGGGTGCATCGTGTCAGATACATCGAACGGGGCGGAATGGAAAGTCTGTGGCCGTTGGGTACACGAGATTTCGAGTTCTCTTCAAATATTTCGACAGCCGGCGAGCAGAAAGCCGCGCTTGTATCAATAAACAATTTACCCGTGGATTGACATGGTATCAGTCAGCCCAATAAATGGTTCCCATTGTTCCCGCAGAGGCATTGATGGAAGTATCGTTCGACAGGTAACGATTTCAAGGGGCACATCAGCGATATCAATTAAACTTTCAAAAATAGATAGACTATCCGCGCTGAAAGTAATTTAGCGACTGTTAAATTAGTTAACGAACGAAATTTTTGGGAAAATTGTCGTGATGGATTATGAGATTCATGAATATTTATGGATGATCGGAGATTCATCAGATTGTTGCTGATAGCGAGGTATTAATAATGGACGGTAGATTGGTAATCGCCAACGAATATGCTGTGTTCATTAAACAGTGATGCGTGCAGTATATTGTAATTGTTTGTAAATTATTGGTGTTAATAATGGAGTTTAGTAGAACATAGTTGATGACAAATTCTGATCTAGAGTTAACTTCAGGAAAAAAGTCCTTAATTCTGATCTAACTTAAGCCATTCAGTACCTTGCATAATTTTTCCCTAGTAGTATATAAGTTTCCCTAGTAGTGGCAGTATATACATATATTTCCCTAGTAGTGATGTACATGTAATACTATCCCCCAGTAGTGAAAGGGAGAAAGACTACTGCAACACTATAACACAAAAATTAATTAAAGCTACCTTGCCCAATCAGCATCTAATAATCAACTGCCTTACACTTAGATCTTCACATTCACCATTTCACATTAAAATTAATCAATCCCATGTAACTTTCAACACCATCCTCCAAGTTACCCCACTATTAAGTACCTCCATATTAAAGAAAAAACTATTAATAAAACACTATTCAGCTTCCAGCTACTAACATTCCAATTAACAATCAAGTTGTTCAAGATCCCATGATCCACAGCCCCACTAGGTCACAATTTACTGAACCTATTTGCACAGACACTGACCTCCCTCCTAATGAAGCAACTAGTGTACTCATGTACAGGGTGCTTTAGCGAAGGAGGCTACTGGAAGCACCTCTAACATACATGCTCCTTCTGCCGACAGTGTCAGAGTTCGCCCAGGAGCTGGGCGTGGCCATGGAGAACCATTCCGTCAACGTACGACGTCTCGTCGACGACTTTCGCAGCAGGTCCGCGGAGACGAGGGTGGACTCCGGCGGCATGCGACGCGTCTGGGAGAGCCTGCTGCGCCAGGTCGAGGCGGACGCCGTAGCCCACCTGGACCTGGCCTCGGTCCTTCAGCAACAACTGTCCAGGCCGACTCTGGAAGCCAGCTTCCATCGGAAGCTGCAGTCCAGAAAGGTGAACACCCCTGAACACTATTGCGGTCCTCTTCCCTGAGTCTCAGAGCAGTAGATGAGGAAGAACCCTTTAACACAACGTCCCAAATGGGAATCGAGTTACAATGTGCGGAAAGTGGCTGACACTTCTGCTTGGACGTCGATTGCATTGCCAATCTTGTAATTAGGGGAGTGTCCCAAAATGGGATATCTGTGTATCTCTGATGCATCTGGTGAGATGGATGCGATGGCGAGGGCAGAGTTGTATCCACATGGCGCAACTGCGCAACCGTATTTATCTTATCAGAGGCAACTGTATTTGTCTTATCAGAGACACCACAATTGGAGATATGCCCTATTGTTCATGGGAGAGGGTAGCCTAAATGGACTACTTACAAAGGGATATCTGGACATTTCTGATGATTCCAGTGATAGGAATATCCTGCCGAGGACAAAGTTGCATTCTAGTCTGCCACATTTCACCTCTCACACCATGAAGCCTTATCTTTAGTACCATATTCATGCCACTAGGGGCAGCAAGGTTGCACAGGTGTTGCCTATTGAGTGCCTCGTTTGAATAAGGATAGCATAAAGGAAGCATACTCTTCATTATGATCAGTTGGAGGATGCATTCTCTCAAAATTCAAGTATCAATTACTCAGAATGTCGTGCACTTTCGATAGATTGAGTTATTAATCATGCGGCCATATAAAAAAAAGGAGTTTTAAGCATCCTTTTGACCACCACTAACAGTCAAAGCAATCCTTCCTGCTACACCAGCATCCACTAGTACTAACAACGTGTACCGCCCGCCTTCCCTAGTGACCAAGGGCAACTGCCTCTGCTCCCGTTTTCAGGTGTTCACCCACCGCGAGGCTTACGAGCAGCTGGTGGCCAAGTCCGAGGAGAAGCTGCAGCGCGCTCGAGGTGAATACAAGCGCGCGTACGCCGCCGTGCTGCTGGCCGACAGCGGAAGCGACCAGGAGCTGAAGCGCGCCTACTTCGAGGCGCACAACGCGTACGTCCTCCAGCTGAGGGCCACGAACGCCATCACCGAGCGCTACCAGACCCAATGCCTGCCTGGTTTGCTCGGCGAGATCGCCGAAGTCTACGAGGAGCTGTGCGGACTGGCCTGCAAGTGCGTCTCCGGCGTGTCAGAGGCCGCCGCCGAGCAGGCTAGCGAGCAGACGAAACGCTACCAGGGCGTCGTGAAGGAGGCTCAGGTCGTCGCGCCGCTGAACGACCTGCAAGTACGTGTGGCAGGCATTCTTGGCCCCTTGAACTATGGCGCGGTGACTATTCGAATCGTTCCACCCGAGAGGAGTGGGTCCTTGAGAGGGAGTGTAACTAGGGCGGGCGAGTACTTATCACTAGGCCGCAGTTAGGGATTTGGCGCAACAGATTGTCGCTGAAGCGTGGCGAACTGGAGGAGTTGGGGCTGTTCTAGATGGATAATTCCGGGGGGAGTTGAGAAAGGGTACAAAGGGGTTATCTGGTGTTAAGTGAACTATTTAAGTCAACTTAGGGGTGCGATGATACTACCACTTTTATTTATCACTAGGGGAGACTCATAGTATCTTTTTGCTCAAGGATACAATCTAATTTTCTTTCCTTGCAATCTTGAGCTTCTAATCACCTACTCTTATTGTAGGAATAGAGGTTTTATAATTACTACATATTTATGGGAGCCACAGAAAAAAGATTTCGGGGCGACGGGACTCGAACCCGCGACCTGCGGAGCCGCGGCCAGTCGCCTAGCCAACTCCACCGAAGCCGATCCTCCGAGGTCTCTATATTCCGAGCTCCCTCTTATGGGGTTTCCTGATCCGACATTATTTTGAATATACTATTACTCATCCATAATGTGTTCCTGCCTATAGCAGAGGTAGTTTAGATTTATTAAATAGACTTTCGAATAAGATTGCCTAGAAGTCCTCAGTTAAATACTGCTCTATCAATTAATAATTATAAGATGTCTTCTTTTTAATGTGATGTCTGAAACTGAGGACTATGTGTTCAGGTTTTGGCGCGGAGCCTATCAGCAACAGCAACTCCATCGAAGAAGCCAGCCAGGCGCCTGTTCGTCGCACCTGGCCCTCCAGAACAGGTGCCGATGGAGAGAATCAATCAGGTGCCCTCGCTGAGGGACGAGCTAGCCCCCACAGGGACCAGCACTCTACCCATGATGGAGGACCTTCGACACGAACACGACGGTCTCAACCAGGAGATATCTCGCCTCCAGAATGCTTTGGATGCTCTGGTCCGCATGCAACGCAAGTGAGTGGAAGTATTAGTGGTATAGTTGAGTCGAATACATCCCTACTATAGTAGATTATGAAATGGAAAGTGAATTTAGCTACCACCACCATAACGCATGGCTATCTTCATTATAGTATTTCACTATTCCCACTATAATATTTAGCTACCTTTGCTATAAAATTTGACTACTAGTAGCTACTACTGCCATAGTATTTGGCTACCTCGACCCAACCTTCTCAAATTTAACGCAAATAGGGTCATTCCTGTGTATCATACAGTGAAGATGTGGGATAGAGAGGTTAGGTGGGCGGGGCATAGTCGAAGGGAATGGTGGGGGTCAGTGGCGCACCCAAAGAACAAGGAAAAAGAGATTAATGTCACCACGGCTGAAGGAATTCAAGAGCTTCGTAAAAAAACAGAAAACTCGATTTTATTCTTTAAATAATTTTTTATAATCACCTAATGAACTTCATTGAATTTACATTAAAAATATTTTTATCCGTTCAACTCGACTCTCCCCAAGAATCCTGAGCGCGCTACTGGTGGGGGTAACCCCTCAGTGGCCTCTAGCGGCCAGTTGACTTTGTTCCGACTGTACTCCCCTCTTATAACACAAACGAGGAACTTTTTCGCTGGGATTGTCGAGGGGGATGATTCTGCGAACTAGTTTCAACAAATTGCAGTATCAAGAGGAGAGATTCGTTCTAATTGCCTCTTGTTGCGCTGCCCGTAATTCGTTAAATCTATCAAATGCTGGCAAGGCCGGCTACGGAGGTGCGCGATTTTCAACGAGAAATTCTATCCAGCCACTTGGAGGGGAACACTCGACTCGTTCGCGCTTTAATTCCCGGCAACCCGAATCGTTAAACCGTTTCCCTTCTTTAATTGCAGGAGCGCCGAAAGCAATCTTTACACTAAAGTGGCCGAGCTGCAGGAAGATATCTCCATGAAGCGTTTCGAGCTCGGGGAGGCACAGCTCTACCTCGCGGCTGTGCTGGCGCAGGTATTATCTATTAATATTATCCGTTAACAAATGCGGTGGAAAGAGAAGACCGACAATTAGTAGCGGCTCTTTGCATTTTGTTTCTATAAAAACAAATAGTAACAAAAGTTCCGTTTCATGGGCACGATAAGATTTAACTGTATATAATTCTACTGGATTCTAGGAGTACTAGTATTGGGGGCTGGGGCTGCTGGTACTAGAGCCTAAGACTACTGGAATTAGTGTCTTAGTAGACTTCACGATTAGTGGTATTAGAGCTTAGGATTATTAGTATTGGAGAATAGGACTACTAGAATTAGTCTTCACGATTACTGGTATTAGACCTTAGGATTATTAGTATTGGAGAATAGGACTGCTAGAATTGGTGTCAAGTACCAGCATTAGTACTTAAGACTGCTAGTATTAGGGCTTATGACTACTAGTATTATGGTTTACGACTACTAATACTAGGGCTTAGGACTACTACTAATACTAGGGTTTATGACTACTGGGGTACTAGGGCTTAGGACTACTAATACTAGGGCTTATGACTGCTAGAACTAGGGCTTAGGATTACTAGTATTAGTAGGTACTTTCAACTATACAGTAGAATTAGAGTTTAAGATTACTAGTATTAGTAACTTTAACACTTGAAAATCATATAATTTTGAGGGGTGGTTTCACCCCCTAAACATGCAAACAGACCAAAATAAAAAGCACCTGTTTCTTATTTTTCGGCCCTCTAAAACATATAAAAAATTCAAAGCAATCGGAGGCGGAAATCTGGGATGCTCTCTTTGTTAGAACTAGTAGCATTAGTGCTTAGGACTACAAGTATTGACGTTCAGGACTACTATACAGTATGGAAGTCTAGGCTTAAGGGGTAATGCCACTGTAGAGCCCAAAAAGGCAGCCTAATTTTGAGAATATTTTATGCGGGTATAGTGAATGAAATAAAAAAAAAAAAACGGTTTAAAGGCCATTATTGTACATACCGTGAGATATAACCATAATTTTTAAAAATTTTTTGACACAAAAGAGCGCCGCCACAGGTCAACAAAAAGCAGCTTCTTTTGAAAAACAGTGTTCCGTGGCTAGAAAGATTTCTCATTCAATTTTTGACCTAGAACAAAGAACCTAAAATTTTTCAGTCCTATAGAAGATTATCTCGGGAAGTACACTAGGAAATTAAAAAATACTGATTTTTGTAAAAATAGTGCGTGATGGAACAAAACACAAAACTGCCACAACCTCGAAATTGTTGAAACGTTTTCGTCAATCACGCATCATTCTTACAAAAACAGTATTTTTTTAATTTCCTCGTACACTTCCAGAGATAATCTTATATAGAACTCAAAAATTTTTGGTTCTTTGTTCTAAGTCAAAAATTGAAGGAGAAATCTTTCCGGCCGCGGAACACTGTTTTTTAGAAGCAGTTTCTTCTGTTGCGCTGAGGATTGCGCTGCCATTTTGTATTAAACAGATTAAAAAAAAATTGTGATGATGCTTCAAGATATGTACAATAAAGACCTTCAATCAGATTTTGTATTGCATTCTCTATACTCGCATAAAAAATTCTCAAAATCAGGCTACTTTTCCGTGCTCTAGAATGGCATTACCTCTTAACAGTATTAGACTCTAGGAGTTACTAGTATTCGGGCTTAAGTGTACTATGTAGTATTAAAGTTCAGGAATACTAGTATTATGTATTGGCACTTAAGACTACTAATATTAGGACTCACTACTGCTAGCATCACTGCTCAGGACTTCCAGTATCAGAACCGCAAAACCCTACTATCAAACTCTGCAGCTCCTACTATTACAACCAAGCACTACCACCACTAGAATTGATCACTACTGGCACTAAACGCTAGAACTACCAACATCACTATCACTATACAGTATTTTTCATCTGATGACCTCAACGTCCACTAGAGCCGTCTCGAACTGTCTCGAACCGCGAGAGGGGGGGATCGGTGACACTAATACCGCCGCGGACCCAGGCCTGCCCCTGTCCCCGGCACGCGTCGCTGCCAATCGAGGAACACTAAAACCGCGGCGCAACAAAAGAAACTGTCGATCGAGCGGAGAAAAAGAGAACTGGTCACGCAGCGTCACTCGACTCTCGAGAGGGTCGTGGCTCAGCCGATTAAAATTAGCACGAGCCTCTCCCATTGTTCCCTTCCACGGGCCGCGAACAAGTACAATGCACCTTGCCAGCCTCGCCGCCGCACCTGCACGTGCAGTACCGAGCTTCCGTCCAGTCGATCGCCGCTTTCGTGCCCTTGCTCGTCGACCGGGCCCTCCGCTTCGCGCCTGGGGGATCGTCGGTTTATTGGATCTGCCTGGATCCACGGGGGTGTGAGACCCGCGTGGCGACAGGTAGAAAAGGAAGAGGTGGAACTCAGGTGCCCTGGTGAATTTTGGCGTGCTGGCAATCGATACCTAGCTGTGAGTAAATCGACGACATAGTCGCGACGAGGGGGATGATTAATTCGCGTTTTGTGGAGGGTGAAGAGTGAGGGTGGTGCATGGAAGGGTGGGCTGGGGTGGATTGTATGCGGAAAGCTTCTTTGAGGGTTTTCGAGGTGGGGGTTGGATAATGTGTGTGGTGGATTTTGTAGTACTGTGGAGCTTTTAATGTCAGAATTAATGGAGAAGTATGAGGGAATTTTTAGGATAGTGGAGCATTTATTTTCTTGGAAGTAATTATTCTATATTTTAAGGAGAGTGATACAAGGAATGTTTCCAAAAATCAAAAGTGAGATAAATGTAGGTACTATCATAGATTTTCCAACGTTGGAGATTCCTACTAATTTTGTGGCATTTTTACCATTTTCTAGTACGAGTGTTTTCGTTCTAACAGTTAGTGCCACGCGTTTTCCTTTCGATATTATCACATAAAATGTTGTCTACTCTACTTGCAATGGTGGTGAAGAGAAAATAGAAAAGGTGAAAGATATTAGAAACATCAAGATTTGATAAGCAGCAATCCAAGAAAAAGATTTCCAAAGAAACCAGTGGCACCAAAAAAGTAAACTTTGCCCCCAACCCTAACATCTAAAACACCCACAAACACACAAAATACCATTTTTAATCCACTACCACCCAAGCATTAAAATAAAAACTATAGAATTTTTGAAAAAAGATTGAAATTTAATTTTGTGTTTATGCAACAACCCTTAATGGATTAAACTTCTCCTAATAAAACCCTGAAAACTTCGCAATTAAAATTCCCACAAACAAAGTATAAAGCTCAAAAAATTTTAACAGATATCTCAAACATATATTAACGCCCAAATGAAGAGTGAATTGAAGAAATGAAGAATAATAACAAAGGGGTGTAAAACAGAATGCATAGTACGAACTAAATATAATTGAATTCTGCTGTCCAACAAGAACAACAAGAAAGGGTGTGCATAAAAGAAAATGGATTCACCTCAAACTTTCCATCTAACCGAGCATCGGTTGGACACAAACTATGTAACACACCGCGATAAACGGGCACCACAGAATTCAATAATATTGATTTGCATTCGACTTTCAAATATGTGCATGTGCTTGCGCATCGAATGCACGGCTCCGTCGAGGACGATTGGCCCGATTCGAGCGTCTGCAAAATTCCTGAATACGACCCGGTCTGATCCTCCTGGCGGCATGTCAAGAACTCCAAACACGATGAAATATGCTCCACTCAAGGCAAATAGGAAACATAGGAATTGCAACCGATATTTTTACATTTCTTTGAACTCGGCGCAGGGAGTGGTGAAAGAGAATAAAAGAAGGGTCGTTAATAAATTGCTAAAGATCTTTGGAGTCTATAAATCAAAGAGTTTTGTGGCGCTTGATTGATTTAATTTGGAATAAACACAGCACCTTAAATTTTGGTTAAAGTGGGTGAAATTAAAACTTCTTCAATCTTAAAAAATTTTCGTTTTTGGAAATATCCTTGGGAGATCTAAAATTCAATTTAAATTAACAAAATGTCTGACAATTAAATTTATTATAACACTATTTCAGAAACGTGGTATTGGTGTATGAAAAATTTAAAAAATCTAAAATTCAAAATTCTAATATAAATCTGATCACCTACTTTTTTAAAAAAAAAAATTGAATATATATGTATCCGTCAGCTGATGAATTTAAAATTCAAATTCCCGGTCGAAAGCTACAACGAACCTCGGTTAAAAAAAATGTCCAAAAAACACCCCTTAAAAATCAATAAACAAATGTTTCTTCTTCTAAAATATTCGCCCACAAGGAAAATTATCAGCGCCGATGGAGTGCAAACTGGAGTGCACCGAGTTACCAAACTTTGCCCACCATTCTGCCCCGCGAAGTAGGTACATATGTATAGATATTCGATCGTGGAGGGCTGAAGCAATCCAGCAGCCCCTTAGAACCGAATTACGTAGACGTGGAGATCACAGATTACAGCTAGCTCGTTTAATCGTCTAGTTCGCACAGCGGCGTGGGATCGATATTAGGGACAAGTAGTGAAATTTTCAACAAGACGGGTCCTAATGGACCTGTCGACGGCCACCCGATACGAGTGTCCGTGGAACAAGCTGTCCAGGTATCGATAATTGGCCGCTTCGACCAGTCCTGGCAATTTCCTTCGCGTTAGGCGTTGACCTATTCTCCTCTGCGTCGCAGAAATCGAGGGTGAAAGAGGGGGATATATTTACCCGCCCGGGGTGACAGCCCTCAAAAGCAGAGTCGAGAAGGGTGAAAGAAGTTTCAATAGTTGGTGCACGCCCGTAACGCTTTCTTGAAATATGCAGCGATCTCTCCAGACGATTTGAACAAACGGCCCAATTATCAGCACTTCTTTGAAATATTCAGGGGAGCACCAGCCGCCGACGATGCCTTAAATTATTCAAAAATCTGCGTGGGTGGGTGTGCTAAAATATTCCGAAACAGTTCTAATGACGGAGGCACTTTCGATGGTGGGAAAGTTTGTCAGCGAGATTTTCGTGGAATGTTTGAGAACTATTACAAACGCTGGTGGAGTACTAAAATGTTGGAAGTGTCTGAATTGTTGAGATTACATATTTAAAGGTACGGAAATTATTAGAAAATTATTAGATGATTAGGAAGAGCTACAAAATGTTTAATAGCTTTGGAGTGTTTAGAGGTGACCTAGTTAGGGAAATCGTCTTAAGATATTTGAAGCTGCTAAGCGTATTATTGTTCCTTGGCAAGGTTCGGAAGGGATTCGACTGTAAGTATTTTGTCAAATGCTTGAGATCTGCTTCAGTCACCTGTGACATCAAAGAGTTAAAAGGTGTGCCAATTATCTGGATTATTCTGGGGTACTTAAACCTACTCTAATGCTATTAGTGTATTTCTTCTCTGGGTTAAGTGAACTGCCTATTGTCTATTTTGTGAATAGTCAGCGGATCTTGTGATTGAGTATTCTGAAAATCGTGGTTCGAAGTGCTCCAATTACTAAATCAAGTATGAAGACTCCCCAATCAGAAAATAATTCGAGATATCTTCGGAAACTTTCTACAAACCAGTCAAGAGTTCTTCACCTACTAGCAGGAATCACGAAGTATCAAAAGTACCACTTTTATTCTTCAAAAAAAAAAACCTAAAGTGTATTCAGGAATTACTGCGTAACAACCACTGGAATGTACTCCACCTGACATCCTCACAATTTGTTCAAGAACCCTTGCAATTGGTAAGAGTCTCAGAACATTCGAAGCACTAGTTAAAAGTGCCCCAAAAAATTTTCAAAAGTACTTGCATCCATTTTCCCAAAGGTATTTTACAAAACACTGCTATAAATCATCAAAAACCTCTTAAAAAAAGAACAGAAATCTCGTAGCATAAAGAAAATTACCATTGCTCATAAAAAATACACCAAGTACTTTTTAAAAAATCCTCATCCACAAATCATCTAAAACTGCTTCAAATCATCACAAAACCTACGTTCCAGAGACACTTTTCAATTTTTTTTTTTAAAAATTCCCAAGTACTTTTCCAAAATTCCTGCACCAATCTTCTCTAGAACTACTAAAAAGTACTCCACCTACTATATCCTCCCCCCCCCCAAATCATCCTAAACCCTTGAAATCACCACAAACCCAGAGACCTACAAAACCTTGCTCACCAAAAATACCCCAAGTACTTTTTAAAAATTCCTCCACCAATTTTCTCAAAGTTATTCCACCTATTATATCCATCCTCAAATCATCAAAAATCCTTCAAACCACCACAAACCTCGAACCCTAAAAAACCTACCCTTGTCCCTCAAAAACACCCCCCAAAAGCTTCTCCACCAAAATCCCCAAAAAAACTCAAGCACCCCCACACCATTCAAACCTCCATCGACCAAAAACCCTTCCCCACCATCCAACCTCCCCATCTCCCCATTCCCCCCTCGACCGCAGTGCCCCGTGAAACCATTCAAGGGTACTCGAAGCGCCGTGGCGCGAAAAGTCAAAGCAGGGTAGCTTGGCGCGCCGCGGGCGCCGGCCAGAAACACCGACCATCCACGGAAGACGAATAAATACGGCGCGCAATCGCGCGACATGCGCCCTCCCAACTGGGTCACCGTCCAACGCCGCCGTCTGAAAATCCATTCCCGTGGTTCGAGTCCGCCTTCCTAGGTCAGGGCAGCAGGAGCAGCCTCTGTGGTCCTCGCGAGAATGGGTTGGACAACGTTGCGCACACGAGTAGTTAGTATCCCCCGTCGACACCTGCACCGCCTGGCCTCAGCCCCGTCCATCCTGGGCCCGGGTCGTCCTGGCCCGCCTCCGCCAGGGGCTAGGCCATGAACGAACGCTATTCCCCGATCAGCGACTGCCACGGCGTTGCTCCTTTCGCGGGTGGAGGGGAGCAGTGTTTGTTGCTATGCAGCTGCCTGTGGTTAGGCTAGGTGGTCCTGTGCCCAGAACATTGGTAGCGGGCCCCGGTGGCGGGGATAGTGGTGTTGTCGTCACGCATCGGTGTACTACACTTGTGGGGGTCAGTGATGCCTCGGCCCGCTTTCGGCCGATCGCTACGCGGTTGTTATGGGGGGGGACTGGTCACGTGGCAAGGCTCGGGGTCTTGTTGTGGTGCGTTGTGTGGGGGTTCGTTGACACGTGGCGGGCACGGCTCGAGGCACGTGTCCACTGGAATGCGTCGTCGTGCGCGTCGGCTGGCGGACCGTCGAAGGGAGAGCTTTTTACCTGCCCAGGGAGAATGGACTCTTCTGAGGGCCCCTTTGTGCGCTCCGTGCGTCGCCCGCGTGGTGCATTGTGGGACGGCTGGGCTGAGCGGCGTCGGGGGACACGCTTTAGGTTCCCACTCACTTGGTCGTGCTTTTGTGTTCTTGTGCTTCTATGCTTCTCTCTGCTTGCAACCGCGAACCGCGTGGGTCGATTCATAGGGGACGGGGGTGTTTGTTGTCGTTGCTGGTCGAGTCTCTTTGACGCAGATTTTCGGAATTCGGCAACTCGGGAACGCAAATATGTATATCGAGAGGTGCTTTTGGAGTGCTTGAAAGCTGGGGGAAAATATTAAAAGATTCAAATTTCGGCTTCGCGAATGTTTTCAATCCTCGTTTCTGATTTTCCAAATATTGAGTGGAGGGTTGATTTTTTGAGAATTACTGATGCTTCAGGAAGTTTAAAAACCGGAAAAAGCCTGGAATTTTTTCCACTTATGAATTTGTTTAACTCTTTGAAAATCGTAAATGTCTTGCAAGTTACGAATTACTAAAGATCCTCAAAAATTTTAAACTTCTTGAGTTTTTAATTTTTTTAACATCCTGTAAGTTAAAGACCTTGGAAGTTTATAAACTCTGGGGGATGGAAAGCCTTCTGAATCTCCATTCTTGAAATATCACGCGGTTAATGCACTTTCACCCTCCCACCCCCACCCTCCACTTTCCCTTTGAATCAATGAATTCCTTAATACAATGCCGTATTAAAATTTCTCTCGAGATACAATAATATCCTCTCTTCGCAATTAACGAATATTTATTTTACAAATTTCATTCAACTACTTACCTCATAATTAACGTCAATGTTAAACATTAATTATTACTTACTATTCTATCATAAATTATAACCTTTTATTTAAAAATTGGAAGGACTCCATATTCCTTCAGTTGTATTGACATTTGTTTATTCTGTATAGTACTCTATACAACTCTACTTAACACTGTGTTTTAAGATAACATTGAAGGCAGCTTGCTCGTGTGGTCGATGCACCTCCAGTCTCTTTATGAATGGACTCACCACAATATATCCAATCCTGGACACAATAGCATAATATGTACATGGCAGTCCGTTGGAAATCAATAGTAGTCCGATTCCCAACAATACTATTTACTAGGGCTTGAATTAGGAGCATCTGGTGACACGTAGTTATTAAAACATTTCATCGATCGTTGAATTCATTTGCAATTAAGCTATACAATAAGAACAATTTTTATTTAACTATTTGTTCCCCGAAGAAGCTATTTTTAATACAAATGAATGCAGCTCCTGAATTCATTTCACGATAATATTAATTAATAATTCAATTAGTTAGCAAAATAGTGGGGTCCAGGTAATTGGACTAATCGAGTGTTTTAATAATCACTACCGACGCAATTGCATCTATATATGGTAAATGTCATTAATTGTTTTAATTAAAGTGGACCACCGGTCACAGGATTTTTTAAAGAATTTAAATAGTGATTCTTTTAAGTCTTTTTTTACAATATTAGAAATTTTATATTTAGTGTGACATTATAAAAAATTCTTCAAAATTTCCCCTTCCAAGCAACCCCTTCCAGTGTCTGTAAATTCTCAAAAAGTGAACGCTAAATGGTATAAGATATTTTAAAAGTTATTGTTTAATACTTTATGCCATTATTTTCTAAGATCGTTTTTTTATTCAAAGCAACTTTTTCAATGCTATGCGATTTTTTTCTTCAAGTTTCTCCAGCTGGGCACAGAGAAGTTACTCACGGGTAATTTGTTTGAAGACTAATAAAAATAAACGGGCATCGAATAGAATAAGAAATGAACACGCATGCCACGTTGGACGTTCAGGTGTTCTCTGTCAAATCCAATTAACGCGCCAGCTCCTTCGTCGCATTAAAACCGAGCTGGCTTCCCTTTTTATTCGACATCTATTTACTCAGTTGGTCGTCCGCGGCCCGTCAAACAACTCGTGCAGAACTGTGACAATTTGCATCGCCGGAAGTGACGAGTTCTCTGTTCCAAAGCTGGACACGTTACCATTCAGCCAACTTTGAATATTTCACAAAGCGACGGCACTTTTATCTTCCGTTATTAAATTCGAATTTTTACTTACCAGAATTCTATGATTTTGCCCGAAGTAGTCATTGGGTGCATTTTGTAGAAAATCTTTCAGAAATAGAGAAATAGTGAAAATGGTAAATAAGGAGAAAGTTTGGGAATTTATTAAGTGAAAGTAGTGGAGCAGTGAATTCTGAGCAACTTAGAGGGTGGAAAGTGGCTTTCGTTTATTAAATTTAAATTATTTAACCGTTTAGATGGCAAACTGTGAAATGTAATCGTGACACATAAATTGTGTGCGGGAATCTCTTCGTCGCATTTGATGAACGTGTTCTCTGAACGCGCATCGGCGTTCCCCGATCGATGATAGCCGTCCGAAACACTCGAGAAATTAAAATATAATATTCAGTGACAATATTAATGAACATAATCCTGACAGCAATTTTATAATGCAAAACAACACGATGATGGTACAGTAGCAAAAGAAATAACAAATAGAACATGAAAACTGATGGGACATAAATTCACTACGAATAAATTTGAAAGAAAAAGAAATGAAAAAAGACACTAAATTACTAAATGTAAATTAAAAATACAATCACGCGAGTGTCTCCTTGCAATTTGTCTGCCCTAGGGAAGAACTTGGAGCAATTTAAAGATTTATTTAAATAATAAATAATTCTTTGTTTTATTGAACCAGTTATTTCATCCAACGTTCGTTTTGGATTTTAGAAAGAGCTGTTTGGCGGTGGAGAAGCTGGGCAACCGGATGGGGTGAGCGGCCGGAAAATGTCGAACGGATCGACCGGAAGTACCAAGCACAAATGGCTGAAAGCGTTCAAAAGCCTGAAGACCAGCTCGCCGCCAACCCCTCCGTCGGGGGACAAGTCAGTTTATTTTCTAGAATCTTTCCTTAAAACGGAAATTCACTCTCGGAGCGTGACATGTGTTCTCATAAGATATCTTTTTTTTTAATTTCGTTTCTGTTTCTCTAGTGTTTTATTAACAGTGCCGTTGCGAAGTTGTTGTTTGTATAACTGGAATTGTTGTTTTGTGAATGCACGACTAACACAGAGGAAAACAGGCGATGTACCACGCTGTTTCGACGGTCGTCGCCATGTCCAGGTAAAGACTTATGCTTCTCATGTGTGCAATTAGTGTATTAATACTTAGATTATAATTAAAGTAGAGGCTAGTCCCATTTGTCTAGGGACTTGAGATTTATTGGAGAATTTTATTATATAAATATTGAAGTGCCTCGCTTACACAGAACACGTGGAGAACTTCGCCTTCTAAAATATAGGGGACTCCCACTTACATCGATCATTATGTATCCCGCTTATCAAAGATATTGGACAGTCCCACTTAACTATAAGATTGAAGACTCTTATACAATACTTTCTGTAAACTTCGGGTCTCCCACAGCTTCCACGACCTGGCTACATCCATCCTAGCACCTCTAAATCGAGCTTCGTGTTCCAGAAAAAGCCTGGACTCCGAGGGTGGCCACACCTGGCGCGAGTACACCTACCGGAAGATCACCCCCTGCGACGCCTGCGGCCAGGTGCTGCGCGGGCACAGCCGCCAAGGCGTGAGGTGTCGGGGCTGCAAGGCGAACGCCCACACGGACTGCATCCACCTGGTACAGCCAGCCATGTGCCCGAGCCTGGCGCCGAAGAAGAGCGGGGGCATCCCCCTCCTTCGCCGGCAGAAGACGCAGGCCCAGGTGGACGAGGCCCCAGCGGCGGAGCACAGTAAGTACGAACCAGTTTGGGACTGTCGGCCTCGAGGAGGGTTCATCTGGTTCTCTCGCCTCGCCGACGCGCGAGTTTTTTTCTCTTTTTTCTCTCTCTCTCTCCCTATCTTTCTCTCCCTCTGTCTTTCTCTCTTGTTGTCGGGGACGATCGATGCTCTCACGAACGAGACTGAGGGATCACTCGCACAGGACGGGTCAAAAGACAGATGTTTCTGTGGAATCTTTTTTATGGGATGGGGAAGAAGTTAGGGGGAGTTGAGCATTGGAACGAAGAAAAGAAGAAGTCGGTGGCCAATCGATTTGGGATCGAAGTAACTCAAGCACGACTGAATTATCTGAATATAATTGGGCCCACTCAAGCAACCGAAGTTTCCTTCAAGCCGGATTTTATTTCACAAAGCTGGGGAAATGCTTTCTTAGAACTTCTCGCAGGGGCCATCGATTTCTTCTTCCTCTTCGGATAATTTCAGCCAAATCGGTAATTGTATGGCCCTCCGGGGAGCTCGGTTTCGTTACGAACAGCATCGATCGATCCATCAGTCGAGGCGAACGGAAAAAAAAGAAGGAGAAAACAAAGCGTCTCTGGAGGATCAACTTTGCACGAAGCTTTGCTCCTCGTCTTTTCACGTCGGCCAACCGCGGTCGGCTCGGCTACACCCCCTACTCTCGCCACCCCCCCCCCCCCACCCAATCACGACATCATCGGTAGCCTCTTGATAAGGCACGAGAGCGAACCTGCGAACAGTAGGTGTCCATCGCAATTAACGAAACAATCCACGGGAAAGTAATCGAGTCGAGCCTTCAGCCCTCTCTTCTCGCGCCCCTTCGCCGCGCGCGCGGAGCGAATAACGGAAAGGCTCCGGGGATGGGAGAAAGGTCGCCTTCCCACGAAACACCCGGCGTTTTATATGGTCCACTGCCGGCGGTGTCTACGTTCAGAGTCGCTGAAGCTGACAATTCGGTCGTTCGGAGTTTATTAAGTCTGATTGGACCCATTTGCGCGGAAAGGTGCTCGGCGAAGTTACGGAAAATTGTTATTTTCGGGCGAAATAAATGTCCCCTTGTCCCATCCGCTGAAAGTTCTCTGAAGGAGTTTTCTTTATATTTATGAGTCCGGTTGAATTATTGATAAGGCAGTCCCCTTAAGGGTGACCGTCGGGAACGATATTTCTCCGCTTGTTTCGGGATCCTCTGCAATCAATTACTAATGTTTGGGTAGAGTTGAAATTTTTGAGAGGGGGCGAAGAAATGGTCCAGGGCTTGAATTCTTCGATTGGGGAACGTGACTGTCGGGTGATCTGGGAGATACCGGAATAATTCTGGACAGAGTTATGTCAACACTGGGATCACTGGATCAAATGTGGGTTATTCGTGTGGAGAACTATTCGGGGATCCCCAAAGGGCCGCCCCGAAAACGCGAATTAAACTGCGGCTTGTTATATGCTGTTAATCCTTTCAACGTGATTTACTTGAATTGACGTCAGAGTGAGCACATCCGCCGAACGATCGATGGCAATTTTGTTGCGCGCACTGGCCATCTTAAAATGACATGGACTTTGATATGGAAGTTACATTGTTTTTTACTCCGCGGTACTGTAGAATTGAAGTTGCCAAGCTTCAGTGATTTTGAACGGACACCGGGTGCATTTGTCAGTGCGTGGCAAGGAAGTTTCATTTCCAATGGGAAGCATTGGTGCTTGGAGCAACAAGTGTCTTTAAACTCATAATTCTCCTGTGTTCAATGAAGGTGTTAATTAAGACAGCAGAGTTAGTGTTATTGTTTAACCCTTTGTTTTCTTTATTTGTCGAGTACAATTTACTTCCTTCCTTTCGTTCACACTATTCCAACAAGGAAGATAAGAGCATCTTTGCCAACCTCGTTATGAAAAGACAAAGTAGAACAATTTCTTCATTTCTTCACTCACCAAACATATTCTTCTCACCTTCATACAGGGTGTCCCTAAAATTTCAGGACTTGTTGGAACATGCAGTACGTATCCTGACGTAAAAAGACATCGAAAAGTCCTTTACCGTTTTGCGATCCGATGCTTCGTTCTCGAGATATTCACAGTTGAATATTAGCGGTCCAAGTTCCGGGGCGGGGCAGTGACCGCGCGCTCAGCTGACTCGACTTTAAACTGCGCGCCCCGGAACTTGGACCGCTAATATTCAACTGTGAATATCTCGAGAACGAAGCCGCGGATCGCAAAACGGTAAAGGACTTTTCGATGTCTTTTTGCATCAGGATACTGTCTGTCCCGAAAAGTCCCGCAATTTTGGGTCACCCTGTATACAGCAGCTCAGCAATAAAGAAATACAAGGACACCAATGCTCAAACATCTCTTCTTTCCCTACTAAATCAGAGAACATGTTTCTTCCCTAAACATTGACGCAACCCAGCCACTCAAGCAGAAAGATAAAAGGCCTCAGCAGAGTATTTAACAATTAAGGGCACTTGTTGTCCAAGAGACCTGTGCTTCAAACGATAAATTTAAAGAGGAGAATAAAATAAAGGAAACAGAAAGAAATGATAAGCACCACGTTTGATGTCTCTCGTGTGCTTTTGCATTGCTGTCTCTCTATCACGTGTGGCCAGACGTGGACGCCATATACCAGGTGCTGAAGCAGGCAGGCGAGATCCGTGGAAACTCGACAAACTCACCACCTACGCCTCCCACAGCAGATCATCCTCCCTCCGGTGCAGCACCTTCGTCAGCGAGGGCCTCCTCCCACCCCTGTTCCTCGTCCACCTCTGGTAAGGCACAGCACCAACTCCTCTCGACCTTGAAGCAGAGCTCGCTCCCCAATATTGGCGAAAGCTACGTGCGCGACTGTGCTTCTTGAAATTGCCCCTGGGAAGCTGATCAGATGCATCCCACTGTGCAAACGAAATTGCTCATAAGTAGGCGAACTATGAAGGTTGATTGAAGTGGCGACTTGAGTGGATTCTCAAACTTTGGGACAGCCTGGGGACCATTTAGGGCGACATGTAGGAGCTATTGAATTATTTCAGAAGTTTCGAAGATGGGGATGTTGTCCGTAGCTCGGTTTCGAATATAGATTTCGACTGCGACGAAGGGGTACACGGTAACAGTAGTGTAAAAGTTATATGTAACGCTGATGTAATTATAAGTTTGTTTAATTGTTGAAGTTTTGAAGGGAAAGGTAATTTGAGACTTTGGATGGTAATATCAGTTTCATATTGCTACCTGTAGTGGTGGTCTGGGGTACAAATGGTAACAGTGAAGTAATTTGGTTGCTACTATTTTAAATTAATATGGAGGATGATTTATATTAATTACTAGGTTTCGAGTTTCTTGTTCGATAATGGAGAATGAAGTTTTATCAGAATTTATAATAGTGGTATTTTCCAAATTGCGGGCTTTGCCTGCTTTTTAAGTGGGATTGAAATAGTTATTAATAAACCAGCTAAATTGAAATTAATATAATTAAAACTACAACTGCAAACCACATATGGTTTTTGGTTAATTTTGACTCGTAATGTTGCTCCCCATGCTTTGTGGAGGATTCCCAATCCACAGTTTGAGAATTTATACTGTAATTCGCACACAGATGTAAGGAATCGTTAGACTTTCGCGATTAATAATTGAAAACATAAAGTCTCCGAAGTTTTTATTTCGAGGAAAAATGAGTCAAGTTTCTTTTGCACAGTGTTGTAATTTCATTAACCTTAGGCTGCAGATCAATTTTCTTCTTATTCAATATGGCATAATTAAGAGTATTTTCTTTATTTAAAATTGATATTAGCCAAACACATTCGCCAATTACTTTAAATTGTATAATTCCAATATTAGAAATCTTAATACTCAACACTTATCCAAGCTTAATAACTTCTATTTCATAGTTCGCGATATTTCTTATCCTTTGTTGTAGATATTATTGCTAAGTAAAATTGCTGGTAGAAAAATATTAGTAGTTCAAAAATTAAAAATTAAAAATTTTTGAAAAATTGAAATTTTGAATTCATTTTTTGAATTGTAACATTTCTACTTCAAGTTACTAAAGGTAGTCACTTCCATGCAAGCTTTGTTAAACTTCATTTTTACTATAATAATTTTAGTAAAAAATATACGCAGAAATATTTTTAGAAATATCCAAAAACTCCCAATGAAATTACAAGACGAACACCTGAAGTGGCTACATAAATCTGCAACGAACCAATTCTCTGCTTCAAGATCCCATGTAACCCTGTTCTCTTTTCTTTTATTTTTTTTTTTGTAATCAAAATAAGAATGCTTGTCTTCTTCAGGGACATGACTCGTAACTTCACTTTTTTTCTATTTTCTTCTCTCTCTCTCTCTCTCTCTCTCTCTCTCTCTCTGGTGTTCTCTCTGTCTGTTCTTCTTCTTCTCCTACTTCATCTTCATTCTTCCCCTTTACCCGCGCCATCGTAAATTTTTATTCACCCTCGATATCTGGAAAGGGATCGAGTTAAGTGGATCGTATTGGATCGCCCATTAGCGATCCGCGTGTTTATCGAGGGATCTAGGAGCGTCGTCATTTGTTACTTCGGATCATCGAGTTTCCATCCGAACCTCCGATCGTACGCTCGATCTTTGCAAGGGGAACTGAACTTTGACGAAGGTGTTGAGTCCCTTTAGAGCATCTTTTCAATTGCTATTCAGAATATTAATTGCAACATTTAAAAAATTATTTCTTTTTAATGTATTCATTCAATTAAATGCTATTAGTATAGTTGATATTGTTGGGAGAGGCTTTCTAGTATGAAGACGATTATTTTACATAATTAAGGGAGGAACATTTAATTAATTTTAGTATTATTATTTCTTATTCTTTTTAATTCTGTTATTTTTTTGAGCTATGAATGTTATATTAAGTTACATAATTGGAAGTATGATCATGCTTCCATAAATTATTAAATTATTTTCTATTTATTATTATCAAAAATCTACCAGTAGATTGTCAGGTAATTATTAGAAATTTATTTATCGCTTTGGAATATGTTTCTGGATATTTGTATCCGGCGTTTTCCTCACAAGAAAAATGGAAAATTTCAAGGGCTATCGCGCTATCTTTTCGAGGATCTTCACGAACCCTCCCTCAAGGTGTCTGTAAGAGCTTTTCTCGAGGGCCTCCAGCCCTCAAGAGGCGCGATTAAGAATCGACAATACGAAGCTCATCATTGTGGGCTTCCCTCGACGGGAGAAATATTTTTCCGCGATTCCTGTCTCGTGGAAGCTTTTTCACCCCCCGCCTACTGACTAGTTTTGGATTTAATAACAATCAAGCACAGAACCGTAGCTAATTCTGTGAAGTGTTTAACAAATATTTAAACCAACATATACTTGAAACAATCACACATGGTGCAGAGTAATTCGTTGTGCAAAAAAATAACAGACTCGCTCTTCGTTAAAAAATAAGTCGAAAGTGGGAAATAAAATTTTTCTTTTTCAAAAATAATTTTCGCAATTGTTGTTAGCATTATTTGTTTAAAAAAAAAAAAACGAAAACATAGAATGGAATTCATTCGTCAAAAGATTTATTTTAAAGAAAAATATATTAAAAATTGTTGAAAGTAGCCTCTCTGCTTCTGTATAAATTTTCTACGCGATGTATGTTTCATTTTCCTCCCTTTGAGACGTAGCAGAGCTTCAGATTCGATATGTTCCACCACTGAAACATTTCTATCGAGCGCCACGGCCGTCACCAACTTCACCGTCGACTTTCTCAAAAATGCACTCCACATCTTCGACTTATTTTTGAAAGAGGAATCGAGAACCGTGCAGCTTCACCATCTACGAACGATAATCGCGTGGATATCAAACAGCAGCATAGACCAGTCTGCCCCAAAACATTAATACAGACATTCCATCCGCTTTACTTAAATTCTATACTAAATCCACCGCCACAGAGCTTCAAAAGCCACACGAAACCCAGTATAAACAGTAACAAACGATTCAAAATTCCCCCCAAAAAACAAAATAAATAAACCACCCACGTCAACCTCCACTCGACTAAAATGGCTCCAATAGACTAACGAATCTGAATTCCGAGGAGCAAAGTAGAATCTCAGAAAGAAAAGGGAGCATCGAAGCACCAGAAAACGAGCAGACTCATGGGAAATCCTAACCTATAACCGCAAGAGCGCAGAAGAAGCGTCAGGCAGCGCCTCATTCATAACTCAAAAAACCACCGGCAGAGGGCGCCACGGACCGCGGGGAATCCCGTCGACTAACAAAGCGAGATAAGCAGTAACACTGGGTCCTTTAACCAATCGGGGTTCGATCAGTCCCATTCGAGAGAGAAAACGGCGGGATTGAAGGGGGCCTTGAAAGGGGAATCACCGTGGAATCGTTTGCAATTCCGTTGACCAGGAAGAGGCAGCGGTGGATCGATGTCCGGGACCAGGCCTTTCGGGCAGCCTCTGGTGCTGATGACTCAGGTGGCACCGTCCACCTCGTACCCGAGGCAGCCTGAGCCACATTATCGCGGCGCGAACCGGAAGCGATGACCCCGGATGTGGCGCGTGCCACGCGACTGAAAGTCGACTCTCTTCACTGCCCACGAACGAAATCGAACGGGAAGCATCGTGCATCGACGTGGAGACGCTGGGCGTCTATGTCCCCCCTTTTTTGGGGGGCGTGGGAGGGGTTTTTTGTAGGACGAACAGTTGGACACTCGAAAGTTTTGGGAAACAGGAAACTGCCTGGGGTGATAGGGTGGGAATGCTAGAGGAATTGAGATTGATGAGGGTGGTTCATGGGTGTGGGGCTGTTTTAGTACTTTTTTGAGCTGGGAGAGTGCTTTTTGGATGATTGATTTTTTTAGGGGGCCAATGGGGTGGAACTGAAATTGGGTTTGATTGAGAAGGGTGGTGAGGAAGTTTATTTAGCGAGGGAGTGGAGGGTTGGTTTGGGGGTTCGACTGTCTTTTTCTTTTTTGAGGAAGGGTGGTTTTTTGGAATTGCTGGAGAATGAAAGATGGAATTGATGGTGGTGTTGTAACGTGATTTTGAGTTGTAGGACGTTTCGAATGGCAAGAGTGATTGAGTATATTTATTCTTCTTTTTTTTTTGGTAATATTTCTGTTGAAATATTTCGGCTTTCCAAAAGAAGAAACCGTTTGCGATTGCTTAATACTGATGGTATTATACTTTGAGAAGTCTAGCGGTTGCGTTTACCCCTTTCCAAGAATATTCTTCTTTTCAAGTGTCTGCTGATATTTAAGAGAACGAAACTTGGAATTGCAAGTGCAATCTTAATTTAAAGAATCATGGTAGAGGATTAAGCTGCCTTTGTTATTTTAAATTCACTCTCGGTTAAAAGATTTCTTCTTTCCAGAAGAAACAAAATAGTCAAGTTAAACCGCAATAGAATTTCAAACACAGTTTCATTCGGTTTGAGGACATAAGTCTTGAATATTAATCATTTTTATTCCGGGAAATTAAAATTTTTGGAAAATTGTTATCAATGAAAAAGAATTTGGAATTGCTGAATTACAGAATTACTAAATGAATGAAACGTTAATTTAACAAAATTCATTAATCTTTGTTATTTATGTTTCTATTTTTTTATCTTTTCGAGAGGATTGTTAAATCACGAAGAGTTTGATTTTATCAAAATAAAGAAATGCATTAATTTGCAATTTTCATTCTTAAATTCAGCATGACCAAATTAAAAAAAAAGATACCCGAAATTCCTAAAGCGGTACAATTATTTGCAGGCTTTTTGTTATTTACGTACAGGTTGTTTCAAAAAAGACTATGCCTTGAAGGTAAGGACCCACTAGTATACTTTAAAAGCTTAGAATAATCTGCAAAAAGAAAATTAAAAATATATATAGATACATTTACACTGCATAGTTTCTTTTGAAACCAGATTGTTAACAGTTTATTGAATTTGGGATTGTTTGTCAATCTTAGAAGAAAAAATCACTGAAAAAAAATTGTCTTCCATGAAAGCATTATTGCTGAAGTTTAAGTTAAAAATTTAGTTAGAACTGTATCTCTGAATTTTAAATGATGGATTACAATTTACACAATAATACACCGAAATTAGAAAAAGAAGAAAGGGAAACATGTATTGAAGGATCTATAATTTCCTTAAAAATTGCTCAAGAAATTCACTTTTGTTATTCCATAATTATTATAGAATAAAAAGTCTAAAAAATGTTGAAAATTTTCGTCGAAATTTCTCGCTCTCTATTGCCCCGTAGAAAAGCAACGAATTAAAAAGAAAAAGAGGGAAAAGTAATTAACGGAATGTTGAAAAGTCGACGTAAAAGAAGAAAACGAAAATTCGATTTCTTCTAAAAATATTCCACTCTAATCTCCAAATTTTATTTCCCAGTACTGAATTTAAGATTTCTGTTCAAAATTCCTCAAATTTCCTTCCTTTTTATATACTTCTTCATTCTCAAATTTGTACTTCTTCATTTCTTCTTCTGAGATCTCTAAAATTCTCTTTAAAAGTAATTTATTTATTTTCTCGTTTCCCTTTCAACTACTAAATTCACAATTTCCTATTCCTGTTCTATACTTTCACCCCCCCCCCCCCCTAAAAAGAAAAACAGAAAATAGTAATTGCAAATAAACTTTCGAAGCTCCTCGACGAAATCTTTCTCAAATTTTCGAATCGTCAAGATTACTTCAGTTTGTCAATACAATGTCTGTCACTGAAAATTCGACGAATTGGAGTCGACCGGGAAAAATTCGATACCATTGAGCGGGGAGAAAATGGCACAAAAGAAAGGGGAAGAAGGAAAATGAATCCACAGATCAAAAGCGAACGAAACACGCTGCAAAAGAAGAAAAAAGGGCCGGAGAATGTAGAACGATGGTCCCATGTAAATATTGTAAATAAAAAGAAAGTTTCTTCTGCAACCACGCACTCCTATACTCTCTCTTCTTCGCGCGAGTCGTGTCCCATTGTTTCTATTCTTTTTTGTACGTTTTTTTTTATGAATTCTCTTTTTCTCTGTGAATTCTACACTCGGTCGAGTTTTTTTCGCCCGAGACAGAGTACATATTTCTGTGTGCATTTATGGTGTAATTTGTATCAATGGTGTCCCTGTCTCGTTGTACGTACATGTCTTCTTTTCAAGCTCAACGTTGACGTCAAACAACCGTATTTAATAAATTAACGAAAAGACCCATTAACGTCTATAGAAGAAGGTAATGAAAGATAAATGTGTGTATGTATATTGCAACCCTTCTGTATTTGAAATTGACTATCAATTACTTTCATTGAAGTGATGCTTGGTCGTCACTGATCTGTTAATTTTAGTTGAATTTTGGCGAAGAGTGTTCACCCGAATTTTCTTTTCAATTTTCTGCACAAAATTTTGTATGCTTTGAGTGAGTACTATCCAATAATCGAGCTTTCTATTTCAAACCGTACAGAAACTTCCAATTAGCTCCATAAACTTTACATGGATAAATACTGTCCACTGCTTTTTGCATAAATATTGCTTCTGCTTGCATAGTTTTGATTTTTGCCATTTCTTCCACGCAAACCTTAGCAATCTGAGAATTGAAACCGTTTCGAATTGCGAGTTATTTCGAGTATCATAACTTCACCACCCTCGCGAACACGAGACTTAGAAGACTACTGTGCATTGTAGCAATTCCATTTAAATTAAAGAAGACACTAACACGTAACGCCACTCTGCAATTGCCCACTGTTTTGCAACTCAAGTCCACGCAGAGATGAGAGTTAAGTCCACGCCAGAAAATTTGCTTGACAAACAAAACCAGCTTGCCTGAATGGCGTCAACGTCGAGCGGCGAGCTAATTTCAAAGGCTAACTTGTTATGATCGGTAATTATGGGACATGAAGCGCCGCATAGTCCGCAACGTAGACGTGAGAGGCTTAACCTGAGGATGAAGAGCCTCAGCCTGGACTCCCCGGAAGGCACTGCGCATGTTCGGCACCGTCCTCGAGATTACTATACAGCAGGCCAGAGGGAATCCACGCCGCCCAGACACTCGGACAGTGGAAGTATCAACAGATTGTGTAAGTAGATCACACCTAAACTTCAAGCTCTTTGAGTCCTCGGGTTTGATAGTCCAGCGAACCCTTAAATTTCAGTGAACAATCACTTTACGCTTGTTACTTGTGAGTTGAGCAGCTTGACTTTTACTCTCAAAGTGGCAGATCGATGAACTGTATATGAGTTTTAAGACAATATTGTGGTCTGCTGTGGTTGAAGAACTCTTCCTTCTAGCACACTTTCACTAAGTCGAAGAATCTCTTCTTTGCAGCACCATGCAGTCCAGGCCAGGGGCACGCTGTTCACAAGCACATAAGAGGAGCCATCAGGATGTCGAGCATGGAGCTACCAGATGAGAACGAGAAGTCCTATTCGTCAGCGAGCACCTCCCCGTGCCCCTCGCCGCACACGAACAATCAGAATCACATGAACCCGCCGGGGAAACGTGTTCTGCCACCCAACAATCTCTACGTCGCCCTCTACAATTTCGATGCACGCCACCGTGACGAGTTGGACTTGAAGTAATCACTGAACAAGCTCCTATGCTTAGAAAGTGACTTGAATTCCAATGCCCCGGGGTCTACTTCACTTGAGAAGAGAGAAAAGCTCTCTTCACCATTTCTTCATTCAGTTTACTAAACTTTTTTGACTGGCCTCTTTTCTTTAAGTATTTCTTCCTTTGACGAAGCAGTAACGAATTCAAACGAAGATACTATTGCTGATTAATGACTGTATTAACAATCGTGTTGTGGTGTTATTTTTACAGGGCTGGGTACAAGGTGACAGTAATCGATAAATCAGAGAAAGATTGGTGGAAAGGGAAGTGTTTGGGTGGGAGAGTAGGATATTTCCCCAGTGCATACGTGATGCGAGTGGAATCGGGGCAGAAGACACTTCAGGTCACTCGCAATCTGCACCTGACTGACCAGATCACCCTGCTGCGCGATCAGGTACTCGACTTGGCCGTTTGCATTATGTTTGCAATCGGTTCCTTCATCTCTGCAGTCTCCAAGGCTTCCCATAATCAATTAGATACTTAATTATACTTATTAAGAACAAGTATATAACACTTTCTTCTATACTTCAGTCAGACTTATCTTCCTCTAAGCCTCAACCCACTTTCTTCTTCTTCCAAAACACACGCACAGCCTTCGTTCTTCCACATTAGATGATCCCAATTCGTTACAACAGCTTCCTTTCCCATAATCATGCTATGCGACACTCATAGACTTCTTCAGACACCAGTACTCAACGCGGTATTCCCCTCCGGTAGATCGTGCTGCAGGTTGGCGAGGAAGTAGACGGCGTCGCAATGGTGCGGTACGCCGCCGACGTCAGATCAGCGGACCACACTGGCAAAGACGGGGACGTTCTCTACAAGGAGACCCTCTGCCTGCTGAAGTACCTGCAGGAGGTGTGACAGCAGCCTCGCCAGGGTAGTCACGCGTCCAATCGTCCCAATCATGCCTACCTTCGCGAGCGATTCTCCAATTCCGCGCGACGGAACGTGGCCGAGAAGTATTACGACTGCCTGCAGTGCGCCGAGCAGTGCCGCCACGCGACGAACGTCACCACCAGCAACAATAACAACAACAGCAGCAGCAACAACAACAACGTGAAGCTCGCGAAGAACAGCAATCTGGCCCCAAAGGGGAGCCTGAGCAACTGTCGGGTGGCCAATCCCATCGGCTCCGCGACGACCAAGGAGAGTAGCAAGGGCCTGACCCGCCTGGACCAGGCCAGGGCCCAGAAGAACCCGAAGAGCGCCAACTTGTCCAGGTCCCTGAAGAACCAGCCGATGCCCTTGACTCCAGCGAAGAAGAGGTCCTCGCTGGCTCGACCGGTTCGCGTCCACGACTCGTTCCCCCAGCCCAGGAAGCTCGTACCGGCCAACTACACGTTCCAGACGCTCCAGAAGAGGGAGACCAGCGAGTCGACGTACGAGGATGACGAACACGAGGAGACCAGCAGGCCTATACGGCTGAGGCTGGAGCAGATGCTCGAGCTGACTCTGCCGCAGACCAGGAGGAGGCGGAAAAAGAAGAAGATGAGGCTGATGAAGCAGCAGGAGCAGAGCAGACACGTCTGCAAGGACACCGAGAGGCTGCTCCGCGTGCTCAGCGTTAACAATGTGGACCAAGATAATAGGTACAACGACACACGGTGTTCCGTCATGTAGAGACTGTAGAGTGGGACTTGTGAAGGGGCGAAAAGACCTGGTGCTTGATCAGCGACGGGCTGAGGAGGCGTGTGACGTTAAATTTTCAATCACTCCGAGTGCTGTTGGGAATTGGTACTCCCTGGGGGAAGAGTTAGAAGTTTTGGACACATTTTGGTATACTGGCAGTTCAATTTAGTGGATGGTCTTGGATAACCTAAAATTGGGGAGTCTTGGATGGCTTGAACATAATTTGGTATATTGAGAGAGCAATTGGGTGGTCAGTATCTATCTGCAACAGAGTTAGGATGCTGGGAGACCGAAGCAACTATAAGAATCATGCAAATGTCTGGAGGATGTAGGAAGCTAACGCATTCAGAGTGACTTGTTACTCGGGCAGCTGGGAATAGGAGAAGCGCTGCACACTGTCATTGTTTCTAAGGTTACTGGGGCCCAAGGAAGAAGATAATGTGCCCAGGGGGGAGTATTAGGAGGCTGGATGATCCAGTTGCAAGCTGAGGGAAGAAAATAATGCCCCGCTAGCAGCACTAGGGCTATATTGTATCGCGATAAGGCAAAGAACTTGGATTTTGAAGAGAATGATTCAAAGAAGCTGCGTGGTCAAAGATTTTGATACAATTAAGAGGGCATCATTCACAGACTTCGCATTGCTTCGCAGGAAGAAACAAAGCATGGGTAGTTTTTGAACAAAGCGCTGAGGATACGAAGGCCAAGAATTTTGATGAAGTTTACAGAGCTGGATTGGAAGGTCAGAAAATACTTGCACTTTGCGCCTGAGGAAGCTTCAAGTGCACAATTTCTGTAGAAATTGATCAAGCACACTGTCATGGCTTAACCTCAAAATAGGTCATGGTCGTAACCTCAAAATAAAGAAATATTGCAATGAATTGTTAAGCAAAAGAAGGGAGTTGGCATGTTCAAATATCCCCGTGACTCCCACATTCAAGATCAAAGTCTTTGTTCACATGAATTCATGGCCCTTCCTCGAGCACCTATTTGATATTAAATGGCGACTATCCGAAGTGGGAGCTGTACAAACGCTGTCCCATCGTGTAGCACGTGTTTCACTAATGATAAGGAAGTTCTTCGTTGAGTGTGACTTGAGTCTTAGCACTATCGCTTGTTGAGTTTGATAAAGTCACCTGTCCGAGCAGGGTGGCCGGTGTTTGTATCGTTTTTAAGGTAGAAAGTTTACAGTAACAATCGTGAACTGAAGGTGTAAATGGCACTGTAAATGATATCCGAAGATCTCGCCAGATAATTGAAGAAAAGAAGAAAGCACGACGCCGCGATGGCAGCAGCGAAGCGGACTGGAATCTATTGGAACATTTATCTGGATCGATGTGAGACGATGTGAATATCGACGTTGAGGAAATTTCATTTAAAATGGATTTTTGAGTGAACATTTATTTCTTCACTTGTCCAGATGAATATTCTTTCCCCTTTCGATGGATAATGGGTTGTCGATGTTGCCTACTGATTTTGTACCGGACGATCGTCCACCGTTGTTATCTTCGTTGGCGCAGAGCACACTTGAAGCACTGAGAAAAGACCGTGTTTCAAAGTTGGCGCGCTTAGGAGTAGCGCTGTGCGCATGCGCAGGCTTTAAGCGCGTTCTGAGCCGCACGTTTTAAATATTTGAAAATCTGTTGACACGTCGGACGCCTGGTGTTCGAAGCTTTGTTATTCAGTTTCTGAGAAATTGATGGAAGAGACGTCGGCGAAATTTAAAGGAGAGAATGATTATTTAACTGACAAATAACAGATTGAAACATAACGAATAATTGATCGATCGGTGGCGATCGGTGGCGAAATATTTCATATAAAAATAATCGGATATCACTCGTGATCGACGAAGAAATCCGCGTAATTCGCAGAGTGTGAGGAACGTAGCACCAATAGAGGTCCACATTCACTAGCTGACCCTAAAATCTTCCAGAATACCATCCCATTCCTGCGTACTATCTCTGCTCCGAAATTACAACTGCTTTTCAAGAGCACACTATTATTCTCGGAAAGATGTTTCACCTTAGTTGCGATGTTCTTCTTTGGCGACGCACGATAATAAATTAAAGAAGATTAAATATTTACAATTTCTGTTCAAATACGTATTAGGCTTCGAGATTTACTTTAAAGAAGCATAAGGCATTGTTCTTGGAAGTATTTCCTTAGAACTGATGTAGACTCGATTTTGATGAGATTTTTCAGATTTTTGCGATCGAAGAAACTTCACTGCACCACTGAACCGAATTAAAAGAAAATAATTAAGAATTCTAACATCCACGCGCTTGCATTTCACAACTAATTCCGTCCCCGAAGGGTGAACTTTGAACTTTCATCTATTGAAACATTTATAATTGAATTTTGAGTATTCTTCGCGAGGATCTTTGGAATACTCGTTGCCCTTTCCTTTTGAAGAAATACATTGTACGAGTCATTCGTTTGGAGAGTTTGGAGACAGAAATGTTATATTGCAATTGCAAATTAGTGTGGCGACGAGGTCGTTAGGGAATCCATGGTTTCGTTGTAAAAATAAAAATCGAAATTGTAAGAGCCTATTTATGAACGTTTCAGAAGAAAATTATACTGATAAATGTTACCGACGATGGAAAGTGGAATTGCTGTAAGCACTAAGAAACAGCAGTTAACTATTTTATAATTAATATCTAAACTAAAGTGCAACCACTCAGATCTTAATAATGCGGAAATTGAACAATTGGAGTACTATGAAGAAACATAAAATTACTTTTTACTTCTCGAAGAGTTCTTGCTCCCATGGCCCACAACAATTCCACTTTTAGGCGTTGTTCTATTTAATAATGCCATATTTTATCACAAAGTTGACCAATTGCGCGATTTGCATTTAATTGATGTGCATTTATGAGCACAGAACGTTTCTGGAGGTATGCGACAAATTTTTAAATAAGAAGAAGAGAATATACAAATGAAGAAATCTCATTTCAAACGGTCATGCAGTTTGCCTATTTTGTCCTCTACTCTAATGAGAACTAATCCATTTCAATTAAATTCTTAAAAAGGAAACAGGAGTCGATTAATTTAAAGAAGAAAGGGGAACACCCGCAAATGCCTCGGGCCATCATTTCTTCATTTTGTTACATACCTTCAAGAACGCTGTACATCTGAATCGTTGAAGCTGAGAAATATACGAACGTTGAAGACTTTCATTCCAAGACCCTGAAATTAATATAAAAAGAGAGAACCAGTAGGAACAAGTGCTCAGCAAACAGGTCGTCAGCATGGGACAGAAGAAGAAGAAACAGAAGAGAACTGTTTATCCGTCTATCGATCCATGAAAACATATAGAATAGGGAGATGATCTTCTTGTCGCTGCCTCTAAGTTTACCAATGACACACGCCGCATTTCCAAGTTGAACGATTTCGAAGCATTTGAGAAAACGTTCCACGATATATATTCACTCATAGAAGAAAGTCACGTCAGAGAGCTCCGTGTACTTATTTTTTCACTGTCCAATAGGAGGCGACCCGAGTCGACGATAGCCACCTGGCATACTTTCAGCAACGTAATCTCGTCGAACGTGCCCTGTTCCTGCTTAGAATCCTCCTCGATCAGGTGGAACTCGTTCGCGAAACTCAGGAAAAGTAGCGCCACGGTGAACGAGCTTTGCAATCTCCTTGGAACTCGCGTTTCAGTCCTAGAACGGACAGCGCTGTGGGAAACGAGTGAGACCTAGGGGAATTACAGATTATATCCATCCTCCTTTAGCCACTGTTAGCAGCCAAAGGGTTTCTTCGCACCACTGCAGCATCCCATTCCCCTTTCCGTTTCATTATTCTACTGTTCTCCCCCGTGGTACATTAAATCTCCTTGTAGGTATCATTAGGGATTCCCCCATGAGCTTCGGAAGTGTTAGAGGAAGCATGGGAAACTGTGGGCTGCGTCAACCCCCGAAGTCCGCAACACTGGTTCCCATTTTCTTTGTTTCTTTATCGCCACGCTAACTTTGCGGATATTGGGTTTCCCCGCGAACACAGAATTTCCTGAAGCTTAGGTATCATAAAGCTCAGAGAATAATGCAGTAGAGAATTTTCAGAGGCAAGAGCATCACTCGTTACGCCGCAGAGGCTTGTCCTAAGACTTCTTTGTATCTGTCGCACATGGATCTAACGAATTCTCATAGTTTCTAACGTTACATTATACTATACCCTTTTACGCATCGGAAGAGACCGTACTGATATTTACAGGGGAGGTGGTAAACTTCGTCTTATATTGTAAGATTTTGTAAACTTATTTCCTCCGTTGATGCTTGTCAGACGTTTATGTAAAAAGGTTGCGCGAGAGATCTGATTTCATGACCAAGCGAGAGAGATTTCTCAGGCTCGTGAACGAGTTTGCATCGATGATTCGCCAGTGGCAAGAGTCAGAGTAGATTAGGATTAAGAGTATCAGGGATAACTATTGTGTTATTGTACGTTGTAACGCTACGTATATTGTATTTCATGAAATTGTACGCCGTAATGTAACGAGTGCCCTACCCCTGTTAAAGTGTATATCGAATTATTAACCGTACTATAGTGTGTAAGCTATTCCAACTACCACGCCCAGTATTTTCTAAGTATTAACGATTATGCAGCTGGATGTGTTCGCGTTGCGGCTGTTTCTGGTCTGCTGTTTCACTAACATCTCGATGCACTGTTGTCGCTCGATGGTAGAAGTATGCTTGGACTCCAATCGATTCCTTCGCACCTTAGTAGCTTCCGTACGCTTCTACTGACTCTTCGAGTACTCCAGATCACTCCTCCGACTACTACTGTACTGCCCTCCTTAGGTAGAATGTCCTATCTAGCATATTGAAACAACCGAGAAAACTGAAGTTTTACCATTTCCTTCTGCCGTTCTTCGTTCAAATTAGAACATCTTGTCATTACTTCGTAACAGCCTAATACAAGTTTTTGTAATAGGTGTACCAGTAGGTAATGTATCATTAACGTACCAATTAATTAATTGTTTTAGGCAGGATATTTTAACCATCTGAAAAGCAGTTAGGTTGAATACATTAGACTGTTCTTAGATCTCTACGGAGCTCACAGGGTTTTCTAACTTTACTTCAAATGTTTCAACATATCTTGAAAATTGAAAAGATGCTAGATAGGACATTTTAAATAAGGAGGGCAGTGCTGTGGCTGCAGCTTCCTAATTCTTCATTCAGTTGAGTCTATCCTCCGTTTCCCATTGTAACAACTGCGCCGTGGCACGATTCACTGTCGAGTGCACTTCGGAGTGCCAGTGCGACCAGGATAAGACATCGTCCCCACTTCCCGATCAAGTGCAAGTATATTTCTGCTCTACGATAGCTGGCCAGCGTGAATTAGACCACTAAAACAGCAGTCCCAAAGGACAGAACCAAGGGGAAAGTATGTCGACGGCACTGCGTTCGCTGAGCCAAAGGTGCACGAATGTTCAAAACACTGCGAGTTCGAGCGAAGCACCAGAGCGAGTCTGTCGGACGGTGGATGCTCTACCAGCGACGAAAGGAAGACCGAATCGATTGTACCAAGAGATTTCAGGAAAGTTCTGTTTCCGTTGTATGAGAGTGGCTGCGGATTAGCTATGTCTCGTGTGCCATAACTCCTAACGTTTGATATATTTACCGAGTTTAGTCCATTTACAAAGGGAACCTTTCGTACACGCCCGAGCAAATGTGTTTATCCGAATTCATAGACTGCACGAAATATATATTATCTATAAATATGCCAACACCTGGGTTAATTGTCGATGACCTCCTATTGAGCTTCATCTTCATTTGTCTTTTACACAGAGATCTGCGGTATATTTTCAGTGAATAAAATATTCTCAAATCAACTAGATAGACTAGGGCCAAGTAAATAATTCTCCCACACTTTCGAGCGAACGCTCTAATAGCGCTGTAAATAATAGGTGCTATTGGAATCGAGCGAATGCCACGGTGCTAATTAACAGGAAGAGTTCAGGAACTACCAACATTTATTCTCCGTCGTGTGATCAAATAATACAAGCTTGACGCGCAAAAAAAAAATTCCCCATATAATTCCCCAACTTAGAGAAAAGTAGGGAGCCATTAAAAGCGATCGGTGAGGGGATTCCCTTAAAACACAGTCGAAGAAAGGAGGCGTTACTTGTTCAAACAATTCATTTTCCATCGGAACGATACACGAACATCTCGAAAGCGAGACAAGAGACAATCCTCCCCGTCCACTTAATACAAATCAAACTGCGGCCCCATTGAAACTGGCCGCTTCCTCTCGCAGTTCATCTATCAGTCTCTGTTCACTCTCTACAGCTTGTACTTAGCGCCCCTGATAATGGGGTACTTGTCCCCAGTGCAGGTGCCGCGGAAGTCGTCCAGCGAGAGGTCGTAAATGGCCACACCACCTAGTCCCTTCGCTTTAGCGTAGGCAGCCTTGTTCCCAGCTGTGTCTGGGTCCTCGTACCCGACCCAGATTCCGTCCGCTCCAGAAGCCTCGTCGTAAGCTTGGAATGCATAGCTGCCGTACTTCTTCGAGGGGTCGCTGACGCGTCTCAAGCGGCCGACAGAGCTCTCCGTCAATCTCGCGCAGACTTCACCGTAGGACAGAACACCCGGCATGTTGGTATGGGGCCCCTCGGCACCGGGACCGTCGGTCACGATGGGCGGCACGCCTGATATTTGGCTGTCCGACGTGAGCTTCCACGTGCGCGCGAACGTGGGGATTCCCACGACGATCTTCTTGCCTGGCGTGCCATTCTCCAGCCAATACCTGGAAGAAGAATTAATACTTTACGGATATTTTTGGGTTTTCTAATGGTGGTTGAGGTTATGAGGAGCTCCTCTGGGTTGGTAAGCCTGGGAGTAGGAATGGTTGCTCGGGGAAAGGGGCGTTTATTTCTTTTGGCAAATTCTGAGGGGTCTGGCTGCTCGCAGAGGTAGGTGCAATTTATTCTGCGTCTAAATTTTTGTGCCTTCCGTGTGGAACTCGGTGGAACTGTATGCGTCATCGGTATATGAATTATAGCTGTGTATTGGCAGAGTATTATTTAGTTTACAGTGCGATACTAAGTGGACATAAATTGTTAGCAGGGGTATATTAGGGAACAATATGAAGCTTACTCACACCTAGGCCTGCCTTTCGTAAGATCTAAGACAGAGAGCATTAAAAGCCTGGATATTTGCACTTGAAACCCGGACACTTTTAACTGTTTCTTATATTAGGTACGATATCTCAAGACAAAAATTTCTGTAAATTATAGCCTATAACCGCAATCAAGAAATAAAGATAAAATATTTATGACTTTTTTAAGGAGCTGCGTCGAAAAACCCGGATCACTACAGAAAATTCCCCCGGACGTCCGCGGACGCCGTAAGAAAGAGGACAAATCCGGGGAAACCCGGGCGGATGGCAGCCCTACTCACACCAATAATCGTATAACTCTTGAAAATCGCATAACATTTTTAAAATTGGTCCAAACGACTTGAATTTTTTTGAGAAGCTAGAAGGATTAGTCTGCTAACTGACGTCTTTCGTCATTTTGAAAAAATTGCAATTGGTCGGAATAGCAAAAAAAAAATAGTAAAGGTCGTTTTTTCAACTTTCTTTTCTGAGCAAAATGCGACAGCAATGCAAGGAAAGCGTTATTTATCAAAGTTCTCACCTGGTTGTGCCATCGATATTGTCCTGAGGCACACGTCCATAGCTCTCGTAGATTGGTGCTGGGTAGTCACCTTCCTGTGGGTTGCGTTCCGGTGTTTTCTGATCGAAAGTTAGCAGATGCACTGCGTCGATGTTGGGTGCCAACAGCCTAGCGTCGCAGTAGACTGTAAAAAGCAATACAAAAGCTATCAGTTAGGGCACAAACAGGTAAGTGATTTGAGAATCGACGCAAGAAATTGCCTAAGGATCCTAAAGATTATTTGAAGATTTTGAGTCGAAGCAATTCGTAGGTTGACTATTTCACAAAATGTAATAGACTTGTTAGTACTCACTGCTGCTGTTAACATGCGGCAGAACAGTGACAGTCAGGTCCTTCAGTTTTGGCCTGAGTTGGGCCTTAAGATCACGAACCAAGATAGTGAAGCCGTCGCGGTGCTCTTGCTCCTTTTCATCCTTGAACTTTCCATACCCAAACGTCTTCTTCACACCGTGCCAGAAGGAGCCAAGCGTACTGCGCTGCTTCTTTACCTTCACCGGGGGGAATTGCCAGGCAAGATCAATTCCGTCGAAGTCGTAGTCACTCAGGAGTCGGTTCACTGAGTTGATAAACTTGGATCTGGATTCTGATGTCTCGGTCTAGGAAAATTCCAAGAAACTGCCCTTAGAAGAGACTCGAAAAATTGAAGAAAACCAAGCGATACAATAATATCCAAACGAGCGTTTAAAAAAAGATACAAATTAAATAAAAAACACTATATATAGTAAAGAATCTGTGTCATATAAATGAGGGGATTCCCTAAGATGCATCAGTGCTGCCAATTTGGTAAATGGAGTTTAGTATTTGTTCCATAAAATTTAAAAAGGAATATTCCTTGTCAAATGGCACTCACAACTGCGAGGTACTTGTGCGTGTCATCCTCGGGGTCAGCGTTGCCACCGATGCTGAGGTAGACCTTCAACTCAGGGAAGGCTTTCTTCAGCTGCGTAGTCAGTCTGTAGTAAGCATATCCAGCTCCAGTGTCGAGATTCGGATTCAGTGGGATAACTTCAAAGGTCTCAGTCTTGATCCCTGCGAATCCGTAGATCAAATGGGTGCAGAGCGACAGTGCTGAGCGCACGTCGTCTAACTGGAACTTTCCTGGGCCTGAAACCAAAGAACACTTTATTTTCTTCCATAAATAGCGAGGAGAAAAATTCTTCTCGAGGGATGAGAATATTCCAAGTTGAAAAGTGGCTTCGAAGTTTTATGAAAAATACAATATTCATAAAAAAGAAGTAACAAAATCAAATAAAATATATAGGTAGCAGATAGGTACCTATTTTTTAAATCTAAAAAAAAAACAACGTAATCACAAAATACATTAAAAACGTTTTAAACAGTTTTAAGTAATTTTGTACCGCTTTTGCGATAAAAAATTATTTTGTATTGATTTTAATTTTCTCTTTCTACCAATTTTGCCGCCCTCAAATTTGCCAAATTTGGTAGAATATTCAACTTCAGAAGCCACCGTTTGAATAAGCAAATTATTTAGTGAAGAATCGATTTCTGCTGAAGAAGAAATCGTTAACTCGATCTCATGTATACAAATAAGTTTTTTTCAAACGAATCCTCACCTTGGCGTTCAAAGGATGTGCTATTCCAGAAACACACAACTTTATTGTGCTCATGGGTGTCGACGCTGAGCACCGATTGCGTGCAAAAAGCCGCAAACGCGACTAAAAGTAACACTTTCATCCTCACAGACTGGTTCTGAAACGCGTGTAACGAATGATATTATTATCCACGCTTTCTAATTTCAATTAGTTATAGAGGTAATAAATTCGCTCTTCGTCGTGGTAATAAATTACAATCCCCACGTTTTGAATAATCCTATATGTTGCAAAATTCTCCTATAATGAGAAACCCACAAACTACCTCAGTATTAAAAAATAGTAAAAAAAAAATAGATCTACTGGTAACTAATACACTATTTTCAATAACTTGTAATTGAAGCTTCAGAATCTCCACTTAAAGAAGAAATTAATGGGGTTCCCCAATTCCTAATGCAAGGTTAAATACTATTATGAATATTAAATGGAATAAGCCCAAAGGAAACTGTCACATTGCTGTCAAATAATACTCTAAACATCAAACACTGCAGTTACTTTTAATTGAAACCTTAAAACCTCCACTTATGGGGTTCCCCAAGCAGCGATTCTAGGTTGACTATCACAGCCGAGCAAAACGAAGGAATACGTGTTCGTCTTACCTTTTCGAAAGGAAGAAGCAGACTGTCTGCCACAATTTCTTCGCCGAGGACTTTGATACCTTGGCCTGCTCTCCGTCCAAGTAGTGGGGCTGGAAGATCTTACGTCACCGTCACGATCTTCCAGAAGCAGTGTCTCCATATGCCCGCGAACCCATGTGTATACGTGTCTTGTTGATACGAAGAATCGACAAATCAAGGCCAGGGGCCAAAATGTTTCTTGGAATTCTGATTGGAAAATTAGACGTTGGGTCGACGAGCGAGAATTGATAATGACAACCCCCCTTGGTACCGGGGTACCATAATTTCTTATTCCGTTGTAGAATGATGGAAATTTAGAGAGAATGTCTTTCTTCGTCAGTTTTCTTCAACTTGATAAATTTAGATTATTGAATTTTATTTCCCTTTTTTTTTGTTTTGGAGCAGGAGTGGCGAGGCTGAACAGGTTCCTCTATTTAGGATTGTGGGGGCTACAGTCGAAGGGAAGTTTTTCAATAATATGGAAATTTTTGACTGAATTTTTATTCATGAGTTTAAGAAAATAAAAGGTAGTCTTTTTCTGTCTCGCTGGAAGACATGAAAAGGGAGGTAAATAAATAGATTGCAGGTGGAAATTGCTGCATGAGTTTATTTTCTGTATACGTGTATTGTTTGCTATGTAATAATTAATTAAAAGAAGGGGAGAGATGAAAGTTAATTATGAAAGCTAGTGGAAGTTACGAGCTGAGTTTCCATCTGCCTTGTTTACCGTATTATCTAACGTGTTATTCCATTTGACACCGACTATCTGATAAATGAATAATTTCGCGTTAATTTAGTGGTGCTCTGTCAGACGCAAGGGAATCGCAACCTTTCACTTCGGGTTATCGTATTAATGTAGACCTTGTTCGTGCAGATGCTAGGGGCTTATCTGATGAATAGTGGAGAATATGTTTCTTGCACTATGGATGCTGAAGAATACTAAGGAATATTAAAGTATGTTTAAGTTTATTGGATGCAAGATACTAGGGAATATTGAAGAAGACGAAGGTATATACTGAAGAATATTGAAAAAGGCGAAGGTATATACTGAAGAATATTGAAGAAGACGAAGGTATATACTGAAGAATATTGCAGAAGACTAAGGTATATTGAAGAATATTGAAGAAGACTAAGGTACATATATTGAAGAATATTGAAGAAGACGAAGGTATATCAGTATATTCTTCAGTAAGAATATTGAAGAAGAAGACTACGGTATACTGAAGAATATTGAAGAAGAAGACTGCGGTATACTGAAGAATATTGAAGAAGACTGCGGTATACTGAAGAATATTGAAGAAGAAAACTAAAGAATATTGAAGAATTTTGAAGAAGATGACTAAGCTATACTGAAGAATTTTGAAGAAGATGACTAAGGTATACTGAAGAATATTGAAGAAGACTAAAGTATACTGAAGAATATTGAAGAATAATGAAGAAGACTAAGGAATATTGAAGAATATTGAAGAAGGAGACTAAGGTATGTTGCAAAATATTGAAGAATATTGAAGAAGAAGACTAAGGTATACTGAAAAATATTGAAGAATATTGAAGAAGAAGACTAAGGTATACTGAAAAATATTGAAGAATATTGAAGAAGAAGACTAAGGTATACTGAAAAATATTGAAGAATATTGAAGAAGAAGACTAAGGTATACTGAAAAATATTGAAGAATATTGAAGAAGAAGACTAAGGTATACTGAAAAATATTAAAGAAGAAGACTAAGGTATACTGAAGAATATAGAAAAAGAAGACTAAGGTATACTGAAAAATATTGAAGTATATTGAAGAAGAAAACTAAGGAATATTGAAAAATTTTGAAGAAGATGACTAAGGTATACTGAAGAATATTGAAGAAGACTAAAGTATACTGAAGAATATTGAAGAAGACCAATATATACCGAAGAAACTTGAAGAACAGCTTTCTCCCCGAAACTGGGCCATCACAAGTACCATCGACAATCACTTATCCCACAATGATTTACCTAAAAATGACTTCCATTTCCACACAATTATATCAAAGACCTGAAATACCCAAGGAATACCCCCACCCAAATGCAATTTGCAAGAGTTCCTTCCATTTCTTCATGCCCACAATTGATGAAGTAAACATATCTCGATCTCCCCCCACCACAAACGAAGAGAATGAAACTCATTGGTAATTGTCTACGTGACTCAAGGTTTGTTTTGAGACGGTCGAACGCAGAGGCTTCAGCACGATAATCCGACTTCCTTCATGCTCGTCGACTATGACCTAGATGGGGGCAGGCAGAGAAGAGATGCATGATCTCATCCGCGAAACGTATTATACGATCGTTTCCAATTACCTTGTCACGAGTCTGCTCACGACACTTGCTAATTCACGTGCGAACAGCATTCGAGAATTTGCGCGCGACGAACGACGCTCTTTCTCCTTCCTCCTTCATCTCTTCATCCTCCTTACAAAGACGTGGTAACCAGATATGTTAAAAATTACTTGACCACAATTCCTTTAGACCACATTTCTGCCTCCGCTTTTGAGAGATGTTTGCAACTGCTTTGGAAGAAAGTGTCATTTTGTGATGGGAGATGAAGAAGAAATGAAGAAGAAGAGATTCTGATGAATTCTATAAGTATAGATTACACCTCCGCCTCTTCTACAATTACATAAGTTTGAGCATTGGTACTTGCAATTCCTGTGGAGGAATGTGCAATCCTGCAGCTAGCACGTTCTTAATATAAACTGCACAGAGTTTCATTTTTAAAATGAAGACAGAGCATGTTTTTATACCTTCTTGGCGATTTCTTCGTAGTAGTGGCTGAGTTGTACGAAAAGTTTGCAGTGGTTGTAGTCAGAGCGAATGTCCACATCCTGGAGCGAGGCTAACAGGAAACTAACGCTAAATTATTATTCCCTTCACGCGTGATTAATGTATATTTATGAACAGACGGTATTCTTTATTCCACTCTCTTTTTTTCTTCCTTTTACCTTCAGTACAAGCCTTCACGAATTTGAATATAGCAGAGGTGGGGGCTAATGAGATTCAACTTTACTTCAAAATTATTATTAACATATATTCACAAATAGGGGATTTTTAGGATATTTTTAGCGAATTAAACATCAATGGTTCCCTCACAGAAAATTGGGAGTAAAAGGCAGCTTCAATTCAGAATAATAACTCAATTATAATCACCCAATCATAACTTCGAGTCATATATTAATAAATCCCCACCACAGCAAATTGTATTAAAAAAGGGAGAAGTGGGGATGAAGAGTATTTTCAATTCAAGACCAATTTAGAGTCATTTATTTCCCTTTCACATTCTCCTGACTATTTAATTTTACTCCTATCTATTTTTACAACTTCCAACTACCATCGAGTGGGTTTTCTTCTTTAGATGGATATACTTCAATCAAACCTGTTATATATGTATTGAAAGTCGAACATTATGCAAAGTGGTAACGTTTTCCACGCTCGATTTCGTCGAGCCGGCTAGAGCACATTCGTTTCTTATTTAATTTGCCAGTGAGTCAGGGCGTTACGCAAGCGTAGGCTACTATACAGGACGATCGTGCTTCTCAGAAGCGATTTGCATCGCGTCTAATCGGTTCTGTAACACTCTTCTGAGACGCCGATGGAGCAACCACGGTGACGTTCCTGATAACACGTGACAACACGGTTTATAGAGCTCGTCGAGGTCCTTGAGATCCTCTAGACCTGGCAAAATGCTCGTTTCTTCAGCGGCTGGCTTTGGGAAGAAATCTTCACTTTAAAAGAAACGCTCTCTTTAACAACCGGCTATGTTTACACTTGTAAACTCGCTCAGAAATAAAATTGCGTTGTCAATAATATTTACACAGTGAAGAAAATAGTGGAAGTTGTTAGTAAAACTTGTTTCTGTGGAAATATTTCCCTCTTGGCTTGATGATTTCTTAGAAGCAAGTTTCTTTAATATTGTATCGATTATGATCCATTTTATGTAATGAGTGATAAGAATTTCGTTGCAAAATTCGAAGAAGTGGATGAAGCGGATTTCTGTAGAAGAAATTACCACTTTAAATAAAATTAAAATAAACGTGCTGATAACGTAGAAATTTGACAACAATCTATATTTCTTTGCTAGTCTTTACTTCAAGCTTGGATGTACTTGTACAGAGGCTAGCAACGTTTTCGTCAGTTGCAATACTTTAAAGAAGACTATGAATGGATACTTAAAGGAATTGAAAATCCAAAGAAGACATAAAATAGCTCAAATATAATCCCTGTCTTTGGGATGCATTTTAAACTCACAGTTTTTTTTCTGGCTTCATTTTATCACAAAAGGAAGAAATAAAATGTCGGAATGGACTGCTGTTAACGAGTGCAAAAATGATAATTCGGTGAAACGTATTCGTGCTGATACTCAAAGAGATACGATACGAAAGAAGAAACATATTTTGCGTTCCTTTTGCAAGCCAGCTGTGCTTGATTCGCGTTATCAGAAGTTTAGCGAAACATCCAGAATGCTCTCTATTATTTGTTGAAAAAACATTGGTGACACACTGTTAACGAGCTCGCGGACGTAATAATTAACACATTTCAAAGGTGCATAGTCGATAATCTGAGTCAACGTGGAACTTTCACAAAGGAGAAGACGGAACGAGATAAAGGAAAGGAAGAAAATGCTAAAATGCTAATTTTAGAAAGTTCTGTTTGTCTTTTGGGATTTTAGAAACGTTAAATCACAGAGCAATATTTTTACTAATTTTCGGTGTACGAAGAACTCAAGTTAGCAAATAGTAATTGATTCTAGTTCTGTCGCAAACAAATAAAAAAGAAGAAATAAAACATCAATAATAAAGTCACTTTGATTTAGAACAAGTGACACTGACTAAACAAAAGGCATAGCCGAAGAGTCGAAGTTAAAATAATGAGCAATAAATCATCGATAGGATGAGCTCTAAGTGATCGTTAGTAGAAGATAATTTCTTCCAGATGTACTGCTGCTAAAGGTCACAGGGGCAACCCAGATTACTCTGCAATATTTATTTCCGTTGAAACGAGCCAACACAATCACAAATCACGAACTGTGTACACTCCTTCACTCTTTGGAGCTAGGTGGGTTAAAAACTGTCCCACCTTTTGCTTAGGTTTTTATGCATGGTGGGATATATTTTAACCCACCTCGAAAAGTTGAAGTTACTCATAGTCACACAGTTGGCTATTTTATTCAAAGTTTCCCAATCAGTTGGCAATGCTATGCACCAACGGTAAATGCGTAAATAAGTGAGAAGAAAAATTGATACAAATCAAAACGCATCGGTAAGTTATGTGTGCTGCTGTGATTAACGTTGGCGCATTGTGTGACGCAGTGAATTTTTGTCGTTCATAACTGTATATGTTGTTTCTTTTCTTAAAATTTATTATGAGTGAATAAATTATTTTATAATAAAAAAAAAACATGTGGGATTGTATGTATCCCACGATGCGAGTTATTAAAAATAATAAAATGAATTATAAATTCTTTTAAATTATTTTTTATTGAAATATTATTTTTTTTCTTATTTTGAGTAATGTTTTATGTTAAATAATCGAAATGAATGTTTCTCCATTTTTTTATAATAAAAAAAATTCTGTGCAATTAAGGTTTTTATTTTCTTTAAAATCGTGTGCCTCGAAGAGTTAAGGAATCCGAACGATTGCAATTCAACTATCTGCAAAGCGCGAGGATCCACAAATTGCAGAAAGACACGCAATCCTTTCCTCCCCTCCAAGGAGATTAAATATAATTACGGTACCAAAAAGCAAATCAAGAACTTTTTCAAATCTTTTATTAAGAAAAGAATCTTATGTACATGTGAATCACTGCTCTGCGTTGGTGTATAAGTAGATATCTACGTTTCATAACAAATGTTAATCTATGCTCGTAATAAACTCCTTAAAGTAGTTCCTTTCTTTCTGTTAAGTCTTGATTGTTAGCGCCCGAGCGGCTGGTAGGCAATAAATAAATCACGTGTACCCCTCGCACCGATCGTATTGCACGGCTCTGACAAGAATAGTCGGCTGATTGAAGTAACGAAACGCGACGTTCCTAGAAACTCTTCAACGGGTCGCTTAAGTAGCGAGTGCATTTAAGTCGCAACTCCACGTACGCGCCTCTTCGAAGGAAGAAGCTACTCGACTCTTTCACTGGCAGAGAGTTTCTCACCTCGGACACTGAAGTTCTCGGAGGGAAGCCCCTCCCACGATTGTGGAGCGTTACTTCGCTAAAGTGGACTGTGCGGAATTGAATCTGTTTCTACGACTCGGTGGGTGCATACGTGGCAGTCTAATTCGCTGGGGATTCGCGTCGCTACAGAGACTCGACCTAACACTTGATCCAGACCGGGCACGGTCAGCAAGAGGCCAGCGCTGGGTCAGAGAAGAATTAGATACGCTACTATCTACACCGAGAAAATACTTTCAGTAGTAGAATTCTCCAAGAAACTTTTGTACAATTGGTAGAAAGAATATCTTTCTTGAAGAACGCTTGCTCGAGACTCTCCCTTACGTGTACGTTGGAAATTAACGTATATCGTTGTTCTAACCTTAACCTAACTTTCATCGTAATACTTGTACTATTTGCCGAAAGAGCAAACGTGCTGTCGCGTGACTCCGGGGACGGTGAGCTTTCCGAACTCCCCGAGGGCCAAAAATATCTCCGCACTTTCCCCCGGCTTTCGCGGACCAGTATCGAACGATAGCGAACGGTATTGCCAAGTCGAGGATAACTTGCGAAGAAACACGAATGTGGATTTCTATTTAAAATACTGAAGACGGTGTAAACAATCTGCGTCATATCGAAAGAAGCAAGTTCTTCTAAACCAGTTAACAATCTCGCTGAAAGTATCGAATAAAAAAAAAAGAAAACGGTTGCGATCGCAGAGATGAAATCAGTTGCGAACTGGTGCTTCTTTCGCCAGTGTAGGATTTCTGCCAGTGAAAGGGTGGACTTCCTCGACAGATTTTTCTTCATAGCTCACGTCCTCGCTTATCGTAGATTTAAATCTAGAAAAATACAGTCTGTTTCTTCTATCGACGCGCTACTCGAACCCGTCCACAAATTTCTGAATAAAAATATTAATCTGTCCGTCTGGTCGAGCAACGGTTCTTTAAATAGCATCTGCATAGAGTTATCGACTATCTAAACTTTTTGGCTAGATCCTCGTACGAGACTCCCCGACTGAGAAAGTAAACGAGAGGGGGGAATTAAAGCGGTGCATTTATCGGGGGAACTCCCGTTTGTCTTCACTCTCGTTCCCCCGCGGTAAATTAACGTTTATGGCCAGTCTGTTTGTTAAGTAATCTTCGAGCGAAGGATTAGTAATCGTAGGTGTTAAGCTGTTGACAACAAGTGGTCTTCTCTCGAGCGAGGGCCCTTCTTTTCCGTCCAAACCCTTCTAGAATATTAATATTTTCCTTCGGAATTAGGGTAGAAGCTTGTCGGCTGAAGCAGTCAATTTTACGTAAAAATCACTGCTGTGTTGAAATTAATCGCGAAGAATAATTACCTGGCTCAGAAATGTTTCCTCACTCGCGTTTCTCCTGCTTCACATTCTGAAGATAGTCAATCTGATCGTCCTCGTCTTAAATAAAATTCCTGTTAAGAGTTGTTCGGAGCTTCGTTTAGCCAAGTATCGTCAACACCCAATTACCTTCCCCTTCGTCTTCGCCCTCGACTAGCTGCAAGTCGCTGTTCTTCTGCTGGGGTTCCTTGTCGTAGTCGACACCTTCGTACTGATCATCTCCTGCCTCGCCGTTCCGCTCTGCGCCGTCGTCCAAGCTGAAAATGGATAAAGAAAAAAGAATATAAGAAGAACCAAGGATTCTAACTATTCTGAAGAATACAGAGAAAACGGAAGCAGCCGAAGAAAGCTCACCCGTGGAGTCGAATATGGTTGATCTCGTCCCCAATTTCCTGGACCCCGGGGCCAACATTGAACCACCCGTTTCCACGTCTGTCGGCAGCTTGCTCGTCGCCACGCCTCCCTGCCGGAAACGGAGGATCCAGGTTCCCCTTTTCGGCCTCGTGCTCCTTGCTCGCAGCGTCTTTCTTCGGCTTAGGCTCCTCCTTCTTCTTGGTCTCCTTATCCCGTTTCTCCTCGCGGATCTCGAGCTTCTGATCGATCATCACTGGGATCGGGGGCACGCCGACCGGTAGTTTGGCCTTGGAGGCCGGTTTCGCCACCGGAAGCGACTTGTCCACCGCCGTCGAGGCTGGATTCCCGCTGCTCGAGGGCGTCGAAGTCTCCAGCTTTACTGCCGGGATCGACTTCACTGAACTGGTCGCCACGGTGCTCTGGAAAGTTTGTTTAATTTACGTCCGGTTGGTTAGCGAAGAAATGGGATCGCGTCAGTGGTGTATCGGGATTTTAGTTCAATTGTTTCAACGTTCGAGGAGTTGTGCCTGGAAGACTCTGCGGAAAGTGCTCTTCGTGGCCACAGATGCTTTATGTTAACAGTCAGTCGCAGGCATGGGGACTTTGATCTGTAGTTGCAAAGGATATTACGACGTCAAATATATTATATAGGAGTTCAGATGGTGTATTGTAATTTTAGGCGAAACTCCAGTGGCAGGATTTCCCAGTCTTCGTTGTGCGAAAGTAATCGAAGGTTGCAAAATTGCTCGCCGCGATGCTTCATGCTTGCTTCTTCGGTGATATTTGTAGGATTATCTATCAGTTATTTTGTCGTATCGATAACAGAGATTTTAGTACAGAATATAGCACATAACTCTTCGTGGTCACATCTTCTTATAATCACAAGTTGGTCGCACGAGGTTCACTGCACCCCAGCGTCATTTTTTCAGTTACCATTTTAGTATTTTTTAATTTTTTAACTTCTCAGTGATGATTGTACTTATACAATTATGGTCTAATAGTCTTTTTCTAGAAATATAAATTTTGATATGATAAAATTTGTAGTTGAAAATTAGCGATTTTCCACGGCTTTGGGAAAATAGCGATTTTTTATTTTTTTTTATTTTTTTATCTTGCGATAAATCCCCTTTGGAAGTCGTAAAGGCGCGACACTTTAACTCGAAAATTATTCTTGGGGTACAATACACCCGGTGTGACCACGAAGGGTTAATGTATCGACTTACCTGTGAAGATTCTTTCGCCGAAGAACAACGACCGTTTTTCAAATCTAATTAGCCGAGAGTCAAGCCTCTCTTTCGAAGCTACCAAAGCACGTATAATTGAGGAAAATCGCAAAGCATGCCGTTTGCCGAAGAGAAAACCACCTGAGAATAGTGGAACTACAAGAAGGAATAGAGTGAAAGTTTTCGGATAAAATTCTTTTTCCAAGTACTTCTCTTAAAGCTACCGAATTACAATCTTAATTTACAGCTTGCCGAAGGTTCCAAGCCTGCGCGACATCGAATTCTCCCCGTCTTCGCCCCTCTGCTATTAATTAAAAAAAGAAATCTATCGAGACCAATCCACCAGTTACTTTACTCTCCGATCTACTTGAACGAATCCAGGAGGTAAGGAGCGTGATGCGTGCTCGCATCGCTATTCAATACAGCAGACTAGCAACAGGGAAGCAGACCAGTTTAGTTAGGTTGTGCGAGGGTGCCAAAAATAATGCAAGCAGATCAAAATAATAACAATTTATTGATGCATCGATTAACACGGACATACAGGCACATTCAATACAGCTTGCAATCTACACGTACATGATTCTTTTGTTCTTCGTTCACTCAATAGAAGCGCCTCAGCATTCTTCGCCTTCTGTTTGCAACAGGCTGTCAATGAATGAAATTTATCCTCGGAGAACAGTCCGCAACGCTTGAACTCTCATCCGCGCGATTTAAGTCGAAAGGCATCGATTGCAATTAAGCTACAGACATTCCTTTCTAAGGCACGAAATTCCACAAATTTTCGTGGAAGCTTAAAAAACGAAATGGTACTATTATTATCATCGGAAATACTTCGAAAATTGGTGTACGTCATGCTAGAAGTTGTAACATTTCAGATTTAAAAACACAAAATCTTAGCGAACTTCCTGTAAAAACTGTATTAACCTTTTGACAGCCTAATGCATTCTGTTGCACAGATACAAATCAGTAAGTATAAAAATACAAATTAAAAAACGAAAAGAAGACTTGACGCTCGCGCGTGCTACTAAAACAACGGCGTCACGAGGGATCAAATGTTCTCCTCTTTGCTACGAGTCTCTAAAACGTCGCACCACTTCGAACTCCTTCGTTAATGCCTAAATAAGAGCACGTGTTAAAACGTAATACACCTGCAGCCGTTAAAGTAATATAAATACAACCTGTTAGTTGAATTCGTTCACGTTAGTAAGTGGATACGGTTGGATTAATAACTCCTTACGATTGTCACCGCCCAAGCTTTGGGTTGGGGAAGCAGCTTTACATTTATAAGCACGACTCGCCCGTGAAAATATATGCCGGAATTTGGTTCGAAGCTGTGCATAACACGGACAATCCCGTTTGATCTATAGTTACTCTCACTCCGCTCTCTCACTTACAGCGACTATAGGATCTATTGGCACTAAGCTTCTCGACGACACAGAGCTTTGCAAACGATTGCTAAGAGTGCTGCTTCATTCGCTCGGCTGCTCCGCGAGCAGCTCTGAAAGCGTGCGTGCGCGCAGTTCGCGACACCTAGAGCTCTGGTTTCTAAAAGAAGAGAGGTGATCTATCTACAGCACCCAGTACAAACCATGCAAGTTGCGTGCACGTGTGAACAGTACCAGAAATGTTACACCGAAAACGCTTCTGACCCCCAAAGAGCGCGGACAACCGAGGCGTTCAAAGGCACTTCTCTCGAATCTCCACGAGCCAGGGTGTAAATGTTCCAACTCATGTGCAAGTCGATTATAAGCTCACGAATATTTATTTCCGGCTACTTCTATATAAGCTTCCCAATCCGCCAGCTGCGGCTGCTAATCGTCAAGAAGGGTGTTAGCTTATTACAAGAGTTTCAACGGGGCACCCGTGCGTTCGTTCGTCGCGCATACCCGCTTTAAGTTAGCGTCTCCGCTAGGATTCTATTCGCCGCGCCAGCTTTCCATCAACTACCGAGCATGTTACTTCACGAGGGATCACAGCTGAGGCAAAGGCGTAAGCAGTTACCGAGGGATCGACAGCGAGGTCGGGAGGTTTGAACCGTCGCGGAACAGCGCCGATACAAAATTACCCGTAGCACTTTCAGTGGAAAAGAGTCCAAGGGGACGTGGCGCGCAGCTGCCGTCAAGGGTCTATCAAGTCGGCGTTCATCAATTGGTTCAGAACGTCCCTGGCGATCTCGTCCTCGCTGTTCTGGACGAGTCCGTTGTCGAGTCTCTCCTCCTCTTTCTTAGAAGGCTGCGGGCCCGCGACTGTCGCGGTCTTCTCGACGGGGCGAGCGAGGGAGTCAACGTTCTCTTTGAGCGAGGGCTCCTCGTTGCCCGGCGAATTCGAGGAGGACTTCTTGTCGATCATCTCGTTGTTCTGATTGGGCGGTGGCAGCACCTGTCTCATCTGCTCCTCGTCAACGTTCTCGTCTTTGCCCGCGGCCCTGTCGCTCTCGATCTGAGCGCCCTCGGCCGCCGGTGGTTCCTCCGGCTTCTTCCGACGTTTCTCTTGGAGATCGTAAGGCAGTGGCAACGAGTCTCGCGACTCGCCCTCCTTCGGCTCGTTTGGACCCACTGGCACGATGTTCCCGTTCTTCTGGGCGAAGCGAACGTCGTTAAGCTCGTTCGTCTCCTCGTTCATCCGTTGCTCGTTCGATTTCAGGGGATCCCCGATCGCATAGTGATTGCGGGGCGCGTGCAGGGGCTGCGGGCTTTTATCGTCGTTGCTCGGGCGACTTACCTGTTGCTGCTGCGACGGCTCGACTGGCTGCTCGTCTTTCGCCGCTGCCCCGGGCTTCAGCTGCTGATCCGTTTGCTGGGAGGACTGGGGACTGGCTGCGCTTGGCCCCGGCGAGGTGGCTTTCTTCGCAGATTTCTGCGTCGATCAAAAGTTTTCGAGGTTAAAAGCACTTTGCGGAAGATAGGTTATGGGCGATGTTAATTAGTGGAAGCTGAGGTTAGATGAAAAGAATGTAAATATTATTCAAAGGATACTTACAAGGGAACACCGAGAACCCGGAGTAACCGATTGGAACGCAACTTTGTGGGTTTTTAGAGTAACTCAAAACAAGAACTATGTGTTTCGTTTGGGCCCTATCGCCCTTTAAGGCGTGAAAACTAACCTCAAAGTCAAATTGGCACTTCCACGTTTTCGCGTGTAACTCTCGAAGTACAACAGACAGAAAAAAATGTTTCAAACAAAAGTTTACTGGTGCAATAAGCGTTGCAAACTTGCGTTAACAAAATTTTGAAAAGAGTTTAAAGAAAAAATACCTGATCGAAAATTTTTTTTTTTCAAAATTTTGTTAACGCAAGTTTGCAGCGCTTATTGCCTCATTAAACTTTTGTTTGAAACGTTTTTTTCTGTCTGTTGTACTTTGAGAGATATACGCGAAAACGTGGAAGTGAGTATTTGACTTTGAGGTTAGTTTTCGGCCTCTTAAACGGCGATAGGGCCCAAATGAAACACACTGTTCTTGTTTTGAGACACTCTAAAACCGACAAAGTTGCGTTCCAATCGGTGAGTCCGCGGTGTTCCATTGTTAGAAGCGTATTTTACAATAGGTCAGCTCAATTTGTAGTCAAATGTAAGTTAGTGAAGCGTAGTGTCCAAAGGTTTAAGGAGTCATGCCTAGTTGGGGAACAAAAAAGAACGTGATTTTCGGGAATTTTTTGGGAAAAATGTGATGTATGTTTCTTACAACTGTTTCACTATTTTAGAAGTACATATATTCAGCAACCCTCAGGAATTTTGTTATAGAAAAATATTAAATAATGAAGGCATAACCGCCACTCTCCCGGAAGCTATTTTTTTAGCGGTGAGCACGATTTCTCCAAGTCGGATCATCTGAAATCAGAAAGTGAAGAAGACTCTGTTAATACACGAGTTTATCTGGTTCGTGAACGAAAGATTTTTCAAAAAAATGAATTCAGACAAAATGGTGGGCGTTTAACGCAAAATCATGATTTTTCGATGCCTGAATTGTTCGTTTTTCGTAGAATAAAAATAGAGTTTGTATCGAAAACAAAAATCCTTCGTTCACGAACTGGATAAACTCATATAATAACAGAATCTTCTTCGCTTTTCGATTGCAGATGATCCGGCTCGGAGAAATCGTGCTCACCGCTAAAAAAGAATAGCTTCCTGAAGAGTGGCTGTTATTCGTTGACTTTTTAATATTTTCCTATAACAAAATTACTGAGAGTTGTTGAATATATGTACTTTTAAAATCTGCAAATATTTGTAAAAAATATACATTAGATTTTCCACAAAAAATTCCTGAAAATCGCTTTTTTTTTCGCCTGCCAACTAGGCGTGACCCCTTAAGTAATTTCTTTCTGTAGAAAGTAGAATTCAGTTGGATCTTACCTTCGCCTCTTCCAGCTCACGCTTCAGCTGAAACACTTCCTTCTTCAGGTGCTCGATGGTGCTGTCGGTGTCGCCGATGCTCTTCAGCATGTCCTTGTACTTCTCCTCGAGCCTCGTCTTCGCCGTGTCCAGCTCCAGGAACTTAGTCTTCAGATGTTCCAAAGCCTTCTCTTTATCCTCCCTCGCTTGCTTGATGCGACTGCGTAGCTCCCTGAGCGTCGCCTCTAATCTGTTCGTGTCCTCAAAAGCCTGCTTCTCCCGTTTCTTGCACTCCTCCTGCAGATCCTGGTGCTCCGTTTGCAGCAGCTTGTAAGTCTGCTGGAGGGAGTTGAACCTCTGCATCGCCTCTATGCTGTCCTTATCGCGCAAGGACTTCTCTCGCGTGGCACGTTGCTGAAGCTCCTGCTTCACGGCCGCGTTCGAGCTCTTCTCCTCTGCCAAAGACTTCTCCAGGCGCAGTTTGTACTCGAATATGACTGCAAATAAATCGAAGGGGTTCATCAGTGCCTAGTTGGGTGCAATTTGATGGTATCGTAAGTTGTAGTAAGCGTAGTCGTACTTGAAGTAGCGAAACTCACCTTGAAGTTGAGCAGCCAGTGCCTCCTGCTGGTGGGCACACTGGACGTGGAGTTCGCGGAGCCTGGCCATCTCCGAGGTGGCGGCGCGGTAGAGAAACACCAGGAGAAGGACCACCACCCCGCAACCCCCGTATACGGCCAGGCGGCCACCACGGCCCCTGCCAAGTCGAGAACCGCTCATCTCTGCAAACAGGGTGTCTCATTGCTCCTTGTTTTTACCAACAATTCACTACGGTTTCGTTGGATTATACTGCTTATGCAAAGGGTCTTTCCTTATTAATAGATCCCATCTTAAAAATAATTTTATTACTTGAACATTTTTTTAACGTTTTTGTGTTTCAATATTTCCTTTGGTAAACTAGTTCTGTGAGAGCAGAAGGGTGGATCGACTTTGGTGGAGTTGGTTAGGCGGCTGACCAGTACGCTTGTGGATCCGAAGATCGCGGGTTCGAGTCCCGGTTGCCCGAGGATTTTTTTCCGCGGCTCTCGAAACACAGGAACTCTACAAAATCTATTCCTAAAATACACTAGTAGGAGGTGCAACTAGGGGATGAATTAAAAAATCTTCTCCTGTAACTCCCCCCCTAGAGCTCTCTAGTAAGGGAAATAAGGGGGAAAAAAATATAATAATTAAAATTGAAATCAAAATAAAAATTAAAAAACTACGTAAAATGAAAATAAAAAACTAAAATGAAAATAAAAATAAAAATGAAAAAACTATGTAAAATGAAAATAAAAAACTAAAATAAAAATAAAAGTTAAAAACTACGTAAAATGAAAATAAAAAACTAAAATGAAAATAAAAATAAAAAGTTAAAAAACTACGTAAAATGAAAATAAAAAACTAAAATGAAAAAAAGTTAAAAAACTACGTAAAATGAAAATAAAAAACTAAAATGAAAATAAAAATTAAAAAACTACGTGAAAATAAAAATAAGAGAAGGCAGTTTGTCAGCTCATATAGAGATGGAAGACTCCAAAGATGAATATGAATAATTAATAATGGAGCTTTGGAGATCTAAATGCACAGTAGTGATCTAATAACTTTGGTAAGAAGGTAGATGAGAAGTTCCTTGGAACGAAGAAGGGGGCTGCCTGTGGGGATATTTGGTGCAGAGATATGACCCCAAAAATGGCCTCCATCGATGAAGGAAATATTATAGGGTGGAGACAAGTTGGCATGAAACAATCACAGGGGGAGGAATATTTTCAAAGAAAATTTCTATTAAACCAAAAGCGTAGACTATACAAAGTCTCCGCACAATGAAGCCCCAAAGACTTAGTATTCCTCCAAGTGGAGGCGCACCGGAATCCTTTTGTTCTCCGCAGCGGAGTGAAAACGTAGAATAAGGTCAAGGGGTGAGAGAGGCTCGAGCAGGAAAGTAATTTACGCCAGCACTCGTCATAGTCTGTGGTTCAACGTTAACTGGAAGTGAAAGTCGATGATTGCAATGGAACGTGCGAGGCTGGCGTGCGATGAGTGATGTTCGAAGTGTGAAGTGTGATGCTCGAAGTCCGTGCGGCAAATAATCTATCCACCCTTAGAATCAAGATCCCCCTAAGCTACAAGAGTAACGAGGCGGAAATGATGGCTTGCCCCGAGGTGGAATGCTAATTGGAACATCGAAGAATTCAAGCAAGAAGGCTACTTTTCGCAATAATCTCGCAAATGGCTACTGGATGCACGGGAACCCGCGTGCAACAGGGGCTGGCGATTAAACGGTCGGTTGATTTCTGTGAAAGCAGATTTTAGAAGGTAGCTGCTTAAACACCGCGTTCCGCGGGGGCATGCAAGTGTGCATGGCAGACGAGAGAATTGGCCGGCATTAAATTTAACGAGCGAAGAACAAGGCCGCAGAATTCGTAATGGTCGCAACTAGCTGCTCTGGAACTCGAACGAAGGATGGCACGTCCTAATTATCTCTTCCGCCCGTGTTTTCTCCTCGCGTGTCTTTGCGACTGTTCCGCTGATCTCCACCTTCCTCGAGAACCTGTTCGACGCAAACGACGCGACAAAAGCGCCCACGAACAAGCTTAGCCCTGAGCCCAGCTCCGTTTCTTCCTAATCGTTGCTTGATGCGCGGCGGCAGCTTTCGCCATCAGATGGTGCATTCAAATGGCTTGGCGTTAATGGTCGCGCCTAGCTACTTGACTGGTTAATTGTCACCGGGACTCGTGGAATATATGTGGAGTACTTGAGATAATTGGAGGGTCAACTGCGGGGCTTGGAACTCACAAGGGAAGATCTCCAACCCGGAAATTATCTCCCATCAAAAAATTATGAAACTTTGGGGATGTGTGGAAGATATATAGGTATGTATTATGCAATTTTTGCTCTGATTCACAGTAAGAGGGTGAAATCGACCCCTGAAAATTCGGTTATTTTCTCATTTTATGTTATAACTCGCGAACTGTAAGAGATAGGAAAAGAATTTTCAGACAAAAGTTACTACTTTCAATGGGGACTATAATTTGGTAAAGAAATAATTTGGCGAAATATAACATGGATTTTGGAGATCTTCCCATTTATTTAAAAAATATCTGAACCTTCCAGTCACATAAACTATTCATCTTCACATATAATACTTGGAAGATATATAAATTGGTGAAGTTAATTAGGATACCACTCACTTAGAGGACTTAGAACTGAGCCTAGAATCTTGCTTCTATTTGTAGTACTCATTTAATCAAATATTTGAACACTAATTGAACCTTCCAGTTGCCTAAACTGTTCATCTTCAGCCGGACACACGCAAAATAAGCAGACTGCCCAAAGTAATTAAAAGACCCTATAATAAACGCCTTTATTCCATGCAATAGGTACAAGAAACCCATTAAAAAGTCATTGAATTCTTAAATATTTTAGCCTGCCTTATTAAAGCCAGGCGTTTATTTACTTCCCGGAGCATATTGGAAGCAGAAAAAAAATTCTAAGGCCACAGTGTGTACGCCGGGAGTCGTAAACCGTACCCCCCCCCCCCCCCCTCTCCACCAGCCTGTTCATTCAAAGTGCCCAACTTGGGTCTGTTTTTACTCCATCCAACCGCTCGTAAACGATTTGAAGAGCACCGAAAGGACTTGGAAATTCTATCACAGGCCGCAGTCGGTGTTTACGCTAAATAGCGGTGCTACATCACGGTGCGCTGCATCCCCTCCAGCCAAGGTCGCGCGGAACCATTAGAGCTACAGTAGAGCCTCGGTAACTCGCAAGCGAATCACGTCTATTGCACTCCGTCAACGCGTGGTAGGGATGGTCACTTAGTTACGAGTAAACAAAACAGAGGGCGGCAGTAGAAAGGGAAGCGTAGATTTCAGGCTTAGTGGGGGGGATGTCGTAAGTGGGGGGTCTCATGCTACGCATCGAGGTCCTACTGTAACAGCCCATGCTGAGTGTTTCACTCGAGTTGCTCACGAAGATGTACAGGGTGTTAAAAAAAGGGATGGTCACTGCTCTCAGGGGTGAGTCTACACCTCTGGATCGGTGGAGATTTGTAAAAAAGAAAATGCTGCTAAACTGAAGAGTCCTTGTATAAAACATTGTAAGTGCCAAATTGAATAAAGTTTTCTGGGGGGATTGGCAATTGTTTGCGTTCGATGGGGGTTCCCATCCTTCGTTCCGCGATCGCAGCGCCGTCTAGCGGCAACGCAAGAAAGGGACCTTCATTCAGGTTTCGCTTGCAACCCCTCCCTCGATTTTATCTCACGTTCCACCAGCTTGAAAGGTGTTTTTCGATACGTCTCCCACCCCAGTCTTTACTATTTTATTCTGGAAACTAGATATTCCGTATTACCTGCGGTTAAGTGGCTGCGCTGGGATACGATGGATGGATTACAATGACGGGGGAACAAGAGTGTAACGCTGAGTCACGGGGAAAGGTTTGAGATGGATCCGTGGAATAGAACTGAATTTCTATTTCTTTCGATTGTCTAATTTTCTTGGGAGGACTGCAAATACTTAATTATTATTGTATAATATGTTGTATGAAGCCCAAAATTCGGAGGGGGATTTTTTGAAATTCCAACCCGAAGGGAGTAAAAAGGGGTAAAATATGTTTTCTCGGACTGCTTATTATTTCTTAAGCCCGACTAGATATCAACTTGGTTTCTGCTTACAAAGATTATCCACATAAATGCCCGAAAACAAATTTCATGATTTTGCCCTAATCATCCCCTAAGGGGGTGGTGAAAAGGGGTGAAATGTGTTTTCATGGAGTCCTTAATATCTCTTAGCCTCAAAAAAAATTTAGTTTTTTGTGTTGTGAAAATGGTTACATTCATCTGGATTAGTCCGGCATAACGAGGTACATTTCCTGAACCCAGAGTTTATCGTTCGAAAGTTTTTAGGCCACAGACAAACACACAAACATGTAAAAGCTTTCTGCTTTATATATTCAGATAATTAATTATTCGAATTTTAAATAGTAGGAACTTTTAAAGCATACGTTTGAGAAGTGTAAAAGTACCAACGCTGCTGCCGCTTCAATAAATCTCGAGTTCCTGTCCCCTAGGATATTTAATTATTAATAATACCACGTTAAACCGGCTGATTAATATTCGACGGTATAAACCAAATTTAATTTCGCTTAATAATTCAGCACGCGCCGCCACGAAATTCCCCTTCATTCGACTTTAATGTACTGCATAAATCCAGTCCGCTTTTCATAAATTCCAACGGCAGAACTGGTGCTTTGCGCGAAAGAGGAATAAATGTATATACAGTCCCTTAAATATCGAGCCTCGAAAGCGCATAAATAAATCGTTACTCTGGACAAAGAGAGGAAACGCTTTCGAAAATTATTACACTATATATCCACGTTAAAATCGCATCGTTCCGGAAAGATAAAGTTAAATGAAATGTGTATAATATCCATCCTTCGATAAAGTGTTTTCCAGCAATACTTTTACAATGTTGGTATTCAGGTGCCTTCAGGCTCGACCAACTGGATTACGTTTTATTTCCTTTTTCCTCTGCGCCGACCTTCGACGGGTCCGGCTGGGAGCCGCACGAGAAAAACCGTGCAAAAATGTTTGACAATATCGAGCGAGGTATGCAAATGAAGTGGAGCCTTAACGACCCCCAAAAACAGAATTCAAATCCGCCGACGATAGATCACATTACGAGGACAATAAATTCCCCTATTGTTCGAACGGTTTCAACTGTAATCCCCAATCAACAGACCAACATAATTAACGGTGCAGATCGATTCACTAAGTGTCGCTGTCGCGCCGTTATTGTCTGTTACATTCCATTACTAGTAATTAATCGCATAGTTCCCAAAGCGCTCGAATACATATTGAATCCATAGAAGCAACTACATTGATATTCCTAATGTAATTCACAAACAAGCGCGAGGAACTGGAAATGCGCAAATTTCATGGTTAACCTCTAATCCGAAAAGTAACTAGATTACTCCCCAAAGGATTATTTTCCCACGGAGCGCGGATTGAGGTTAAGTAGAAGTTTCGATCGGTACTGTATCGACATGGTAACGCGAGCAGGCCCGAACGCCTGAAATTGGACACCGATAATTACAATACAGGCAGCTTTTATCGCTGCACTTCTCCTGCGTAAACGGAAATTACATCCGCCTCGCACGGCTCATCCTGGCTTCGCTCGTCCTCGCAGGGCGCGCGAGTAACCAAGGATGTTTGCCCAGAGAAACGATACCTCATGTGTGGGGAAAATGCGCGAACGCGGGGTGGAGTTGGCCGCCTAGCTGAATTCGAGTTCACTGACACTTTCGAGCACGCGCGATAGATCCCGCTCTCGTCGGGGTTTCGCGAAACGTACAGGGTGTCGAGGAAACAGCTACGCGGACGACCAGGACGAAAAGACGAGGAGTCCCTTTGTTCAATCGCAGCGTGGTTTTCGAGAAAAATTAAATTTAAAAGTGACACCCTGTATATGATCCCTTGCACTGCGCGCGGTCGGACTTTCTAATAATATTCGATTCGGAAATGAATAATTCATGCAATTAGATCTAGATTTATTGGGCGTTGTTTACAAATGACCTATCCCTCGTTTGCTGTAATTTAGATCGTTCTTTGGGTATCCGAAGGCAAGGGTTCGAAAAGATTGCAGTCTAGTGAAACGGTTTTATTTTCAGAATATCGAAGTTTGGAAAACGCATTCGTGACTGTTCCCGAATAAATTCGGAATATATTCTCGATATAGTTCCGCTGACCCGATTTAGGGAACATTTCATTTACGCGATAACATGCTTTGCATTCACGAGTCGGATATATTTTTAGTATCGCCCATAAAATATTCGGTCGCCATACGAGCGTCCCGTAAAAATTGCACGGGGGATAATTTTATCGTCAATTCGATAGAGTTCTCAGAAGGCCAACCGTAAAACCGGTTTACAGCGAACGGCACGGATATAAGGCCGCGAACGCGGCTTTTTGAAGATCCTCCACGCAGCATTGAAAATTCACCGTGCAATTAAGAAATATTTCTCATCTCTTTCATTGCAATTTATTCTTAACAACCCCTCGAGCGAAAACGATTTCCCTGCCAGATAACAAATATTCAGGCTATTCAATCGACTAATTAGTATCTGATACTACGTACGATAATATCGCCTGGTAGTGTGTATTCCATGTTTACAAACATTAAGATGAAATCAGATACGAGGGAAACAAGACCCAGAGAGGGGCGGATAATCTATTGTTTATTAAATGAGGAAATAAAACCTCGCAACTGTTATACGTTGATTAAGCAGATTAGATAAACACATATGTAGAAAGCTTTCGAACTTATCGTGTGCATATATTTCTCTATAAAGTTGGTAGATGGCACTATGAGATGCACTAAATCTTCATTGGAAACGCACATGTCTCTTTCAAAGTGCAATTACACCGTGGCACGATTTCAGAGTTAAAGGGTCATTCAAAACAGTGTTACCAACTGCAATTAAATCCACCGTTGCGTACACACGTGGCGCGCACATAACTATTCCACACGTGACATCATCGTTAGCCCCGCTGACCCGTAGATTGCATCGTGTTAGATGACATTACTTACCTCCCAACGCTCCAGCAAGTCTCGAATACGTGACTAAATAGATCTCGACTCTACGCAATCGATCGTTCACACTTTGCGCCAGTTCCGCTAATCGCCACGCGTCAGCGAAAGAAGCGGCAAATTTCAATACAATGGAAATGTTATTTGTTTCATCGAGTTCGTTACTACTTAATTAACGTAACTGCACGTTACTCCCTAAGAAAGCGGAAGTGACACGTCAAACGACCCACACCTCGAAGTACGTGAAACGAGAGAACTGTTATCGCGGCGATAAACAGAATTCCTTTAAAAATATTTACTTACTCGACAAGTTTCCACCGCAGGTTACGGGACGTTATCAAGTAACGCGCGAATTTGATTGCACATCATTAATCAACCGTCCGGTTTTCGCCCGTCAACCGCGCGCCGATGAAAACACACTTATCGGGCTGAACAAATTAGCTTGTACATGCGAAGCTAATCACTGCGTTGCAAAGTAGATACAAGCGAAAATACCATTCATATTTCAAAATCGATATTCCAGTCGAAGCCTACTCACTATGCGACTTCTAAAAAAAGCGAATTCCCACGATACACGATAACGTTAAGGCGCTGGAAGCCGCGCGAGGGCGCCGTTCCTTAACCAAACACGCGCATATCGGTGGCTACGCGTTATTGATACTCGTGACACGGAACCACAATATGCTTCCCCGCTATTTATAGCGTATTAACAATTCACGGGCAATTATTATGAGACCCCTGTTAGCGACCCGCGGTTTATTTCGCAGGTGCCACTTCCGCGCCGACACGTCGAAGAGACACCTTTCGAAATATGCCCAGAAATCGGGGGATCCACTTGCACAGTCGGGGAGATTTTTCACGCGTGTGGCGCAGCACGGTACGTGTCGGTTGTGGTCCTACCTCATGCACGTTACGGGCACTGTACTCTCAGCTCTCCGTCATCGCCGTGTCCTCGAGCGTTGTCTCGTCAGGCAAAGGAGGCGTCGCGGCGCGATCGTGGACACGCGGCCGCGGACACGACGTCTGCACGTCGATGCACCGACCCCTCGACTCCAAATCAACGCCCACGGTACGGACGAAGCGCGGCCGACAGGTTAGGAGTCGTATGGGAAGCCAACGACTCGAGGCGTTACAGTTCGACGCTACGAGGCCCCTTCCCCCACCACTCGCCCAGCATCTGCCACCGCCATTAAGCGCGTCGGGTTCCGACCAATCGCGCGCCGCCACTTTGGCCGACGACCAATGCGGGGACTCGGCGGTGCCAAACACTGAAATTAAAATGTCACTAGGGGACTCCGTGGTTCTTGATTTCGCCGCTGTGCCTGGTCTGGTGCTTCCGAGGGGCGAGAGGAAGGTATTGGAAATTTTTTTGCTTGGAAATGTTTTTCCGATCTACGATGATTTTTTAGTAAGTGTGTTTATTGTCCGTTTTGTGAGAGATTGCTGTGTGATGTTTTTATTGTGCTGATTTTCGTGGTAGGAATTTGTATGGTTTGGTTCTGTATAGGTGTGATTTGAATTGGTGAGGAGAGGTGATTCTATTTCCCGCATAAATTCGTAGATCGTATCACTTTAAAATTGAACAGTTGCTCTTTTATTGGGATTAACGTTTCTTTTTATTGTTGAAGAATTGTTTTTGAAGTTATTTGAGAGTTGGATGGTAGATGTGTGGTAGAGTTGGGAGGGTGAGGTGATTCTATTTCCCGGGTTAAAATTTCGTAGGTTAGGTCACGTTAAAATTGAATTGTAAATAACTAGTTTTTTCTTTCCATCGTAGAGAAATTGTGTTTGAATTTATTCCAATTTCCCGCCTTAACGTTTCGTATAGATCGTGTTATAATAGTTGATACAGCGTTTGAAGTTATTTGAGAGTAATGAAGGGTTGGATACCGTGGGTTTAGAAAGAGCAGCTCGTTAAATCGATCGAGGAGCTATCGTGAATCAGTGCAATTTCTTATTCCCGGAATGAAAGCACGAGATGTGAGAGTGACCCTCTTCCTGCAGCTACTAGGTCGCCGAGAATTTCTCATCCGAAGACGATGCATTTCTCTAGTTTGTTCCGCTGAATGTTCGCAATTGTTGTAGCTTTAACGTAAACTTTGGAAAGCTTAATTAGAGACATCAACTGAAAGTAAATGCTTGAAAAATCTGAATATGATACATTTCAAGAAATTGGAAACAAACAAGCAACTGATAGGAATAATAAGAACTTATTGATGTTTTACAATTTTACAAAAATCTGTCACGAAACAGAATTGCGACATTTTCAAATTTCATCAATTTAGAAAAATATGTTTTTAATTCAGCAGCCTCAAATAATCAAAAAGGGCACTCAAATCTCATCTAAACAGGGACTTTCAAAAATACAAAAAATCCAAATTCCGTATTAAAAATCAAGGGCATCCGGCGACTTTTTTCCAGGGGGGGGGGGGGGGCAACTTTGGGACGATGGTAAAGAAAAATATAACCCTCTTGCTTTTTTAACCCATTTTGTAGTGACAATTTAATTAAAAATTTAAACCCGAAAATTAAAAATTTTCCCTTTTTTAGTATAAACTTAATAAAGACTAGTTTCGAAAAATAATCGATTTTTTTTCACAAAATCCAGAGGGGCAACTGCTCCTTTTGCACTCCCCCCCCCCCCCTCCGGACGCCTATGCTAAAAATTACTCTAGCAAGTTAAATTAAAGATTTACTATTAACAATAATACACATCATAAAAATCCAAACTATCTACCATCTACCAAAAAACACACTAACACTACTACAATTATAATTTCGAATATTAAATACAAGCTTCTGAAATCATTAGAGAAGATCCATTTTTTTTTCAAACTGCCTTAAATAATTAAGCTACTTGGACATTCGAGTACTCAGTTCGACCAATTTCCATCGAGCTCAGCTTATATTTTCAAACCACTCGAGCGCCGCGCACCCCCTCGCAACCACCACCCCTCTCAATCCCTCGAAGCGCATTTTCAATCGTAAATCAATTTCGAACAGCGTCTCGTCGGGGGAGGGGTGGTCGCGTCGAGCGCCGCTACGGTCGTTCTAGTGACTTTCCGCGCGCACGGCGGCTTGGTTGGCAGCGCCGCAGTCTCGCGGGGCACGGCTCGGCGAGCATCGGCCGCTCAGTCAAGAAACTCGGCTGCACCGAATCACTACGAGCGAGGTTAAAATCGTACGAGCCAGGAGCGCGGTGCTCTATGCCTGGTTATAGGCCCTGCCTGCAACGCCAGTGGCTCTCTGCCGAGTCCCCGCGGTGCCGCGGCTCTCCCTGTCGTGTGACAAGTGCTTGGTGTCGGGCATCGGACGTGTTGGTGTCGCCCAGGTTTCACGCGGTCGCTAAGGACGGGGCTCCAGGCGTAACGGTGGACGGGAAGTAGACGAAAGTGTGTGGTGTGGCCGCCCGTTTTCTACCAACGAGCACGGACGCGCGCCGCTCCTGGACTCCCTACGGACGGGCAACCCGCGGCCCTTCCCTGTCGTCCGCCGCCGAAAACGGGCAGCCCTTGGTTGTGACAGTGATGAGTGCTCCCCTGCTTGTGCCCGCCGTCGACACCATCGTGGCCGCTGCGAGGGGCTTACGTGACGCCTGTGACCGTGACTGCTGCCCGCCGTCGCCGCCGCGATGTGCCTGCTGAGCACCAAGGAGATGCTGTAAGTACGAAGGCTTCGCCCAGTTCCCTTTCGCGTTACGCGGCTGCTTGCCCGCGAAATCGCCGCTCTCCTGGTCGTCCCTTGGCACCCAACGGCGCTTCTCCGCTTGTTTATATGCCGCAGATGGTACGAAGGTCGGCCCGGAAATGGGTCGAAATCGTGATTTCCTATCGGCTCTGTTGCCTCCTCTCGCCGCGCGTTCCTTGCATCGCGGTTCGTTCCCCTCGCCTCGAATTTTTATTCCTCTAGCTGCGCGTAAATATTTTGGACGCGGCGGAGGGGGCAAGGCGGATGGATTAAGGAGACAATGTTATTTGGCGTAGCCCGCGGTGAATTACTACTGGCATATCGATTCGCTTGAAAATCGCGCGGGGATCCGTCGAGGCGAACGAAAGCCAGGGATCGGGAGGTACGAGGCCGTTGCTCCTGCCGATAATGCACGAATGCCAGGCGCAGATATTTTTTCCCTTGCAAGCTCGCCTCGTGTGCCCACAGCTGTATTCTTTTTTTCCCCCCTTGCTCGGCGAGATAACCGCGGCAGCGAGCGGGGCGGTTTTTTCGACGTTCGTCGCTGCGCAATAAAGGCGATCGTGTGCTGGCTACGCTAACATGGTGGCTCGTCCCGACGGATACGTTGCAAGTCCGTCGGGCAAAGGGTTTCGACGCGCTTCCCATTTCCGCCCGTCCCTCCCGAAGCCGCGTACAATCCTTCCCCCGTTTCCGTGTGACTCTGTCGTTAAATTGTCGGAAAACCTCCTTCGAAATTCGTCGTTCGAACGTCCCTACCTCGCCTCCCCTCCCCTAACCATCGACAGGCTCGATTTCGAAACTCAAACTCGGGAGCCTACCCCTCCCCCGCCGTTCGAGACGAGCCGTGGCACGCTTCGATGAATAAGAGTAATTAGTCACGCGTGAAGTTCGTAACGACTCCATAACCGTAGATTATGATAATTCTCGAGGACGGTGAAAATGAATATTTACGCAAAGGAGGCGCGCACAGAAAATATCGCGACACTGGTTTCCCTGTGCACATAGAAGATCAGTCGAACCTGTAACCGTTCGTGTAGTTGATATACAGACTTTATGGTTTAACTGATTAAAGTAGCACTTTAAAAGCTCTGCTGTCGTTTATAAGACGCGCGATAATAGCTGATTTATGGGCCATTGTAGGATGGTGGCGATTTCGGAGACCAGATTCGACTGGCGTGGTCGAAAAGCCGCGAGATTTGGTCAAGTGACGCGCGATGCTTTGGGAATCTATGAAATTGATAGGCACTTACGTAACACGCGACGCGGAATCGCGAGAATCCAGAGGCGATTAGACGCCATTTTTCACTGGCGTCCTTAACTCATTAAGCAAATAGGGAGTAACGGTCGGTGCGCGTCGCGCGTCACCGACGGTGTACCGTTCCCGTGCGACAAACAGATTTTCGATCCGCCATGTTTTCCTTAGAAAATCGTCACGGCGGTGCACTCGGTCTCCGCCATTTTCAGCTGCCGCGAGAATTCTTCAACCACTAAACAACCTCCGCAGCGACATTCTCTTTAAGGATTCGACTGCGAACGATTTTCTGACATAACCTATTTATTAAGTGCATTCTGGCGCCATTTTTGGGTGCCATTGGGCCCCCACGAGTATAAACTATGCCTGGGACTTATTTCTATGGGCGCGGAGAGCGCGATCGTGGTGTTTAGGCGAATTTATGGGTGCGATGGTGTTTATGGGGCCGTTGGAGACATTTAGAAAATGAAACGTATTATTTAGAGCCGGTTGTCGGCCATAAATCGCCAGCTCTTCCGGTCCCCCTCTACTCCGCGCTGACTCGAAGCGCGAATTTAGCTGGTATTGGGGATAATGGAAACCGAGCATTCGATTTTCGTGTTTTGACTTGGCGGCGCTCGACGCGTGCTCGATAAGTGAAATGGGATATTTAGCTGTTTATCAATTCCGACGCGTAAAACCTGCCACGGTGTAAAGGAAGAAAAGGGATATATTGATGGGACTCGGTTCCAGTTCCTCCAGCCGCTAGGGGAGTCATGAAAGTTGAACGTGTGTTGCGCTAATGGCTACTCTCTGCATAAGGTTATGCAAATGGTACTGTTTCCCGGTTAAACCGGCCGTTAGAGACGCAGAACAGTTACATTTTTATTTACGGCGGAATCGAGATCTAAAATTGTTCTCTGAGCTCGGATCTGCTGCTCGCCACCGTTCCTTTATCTGAACCAGTCGAATCTGCGGTCTAGGGACATTTGATTCCGCTTCCTGCAAGTGGAGCGATTCTTTTGCTTATCGCGGAATTGTCGCGCGAAATTGGCTTTCACGTTTCGATTTGTGGCGACTTGAAAACACGGCTTTTCTTGAATTAATGCGGTGGATAATTTTTTGCGACAAAGTTGCCTTTTTTAGTCGTGTCGAAACGAGGATCTACAATTATTTTTGGATAATTCTTCGATTTAAAATCGTTCTTTGCTGGAATTATTGAGATGTGCTAATGGGGCTATTTATTTTTTTCTGACAAAGTTGCCTTTTTTAGTCGTGACGAAATGGGGATCCAGATTTATTTTCTGAAAATTCTTCGATTTAAAAGGGTTTTTTGCCGAAAGTATAGAGACGTGTTAATGTGAACATTTAATTTTACGTTCCAATTAAGTTGGTCGTTATGGACACAGAACAGTTACATTTTTATTCGCCCAGGGATGGCAATCTATAATAATTCCCTGAATGTGAACTTCCTCCTGCTTAAAGAGGATAATTTAGAGATTAATCTAAGAACATTTAATACCGAAAAATGGACATATTCCAAATGAAAATTCTTAAAGCTCGCAAGCGCGAGGTACCTTCATACTGATTTTTTAATATCGTTCAAATAATAATACGGCAGTTCGGTAACAAGCCTGATCACAGAATGCAAACTCACTTTCAACTTCTGCATATTTTTATTGCACCCAGCGCATTATTTTCGCAAAACAGAAATTATGCATAGAGTTGCAGGGAATTAATCAAACTTCAAGCAAACAGAAGCCGGTGAAGTTATGTTTTCATAAAACTCGCAGATATAGTTACAACTCTAATTTCCATATTCCATTTAACAATCCTTTCATGTTATTTTTCAAATGGCCACCTTACAATGGCACTTTCCCATTAAAAAAACCAAAAAGTAGCCGTGAATCAAAATTGCCTGATGCTTCCATCGAAATTCCTGCAAACCTGCTTCCAAAAAAAAATCTGAATTTTCGAGTTACCAACTAACAGACACAAAATTACTACGAGCAGTTATTTTGGCCAAAGATAAATCCGTATCCGATCAGGCGTAAGCTTACGCGCGAGTTCCAGATACTCTGGTAAGTTTCTATGCCTCCCTCGAGTTCTAATTCCCTAGGAATTCTGTTTCGACGATAGCGGGCTGAGAATCACTGTGCAGCGACCGGTCAGATTAGATATCTGAATCTCGAACGTATCGGCGTGGATATGTTAACACGGAGTAGCCACGGAGTGTATACTGTATCGCCTCTCTTTCAAGAACACGTCGAGGATCGTTAAACGTCTTTTTGCTCTCCCACTGGAGGCGTATGAGGACAGTATTATTGCGCGATGAGAGATTGAGATAGATGAATCTTCCTGATTCGAAACGGGCTCTATAGCCCTCCCATGGGCAGCGCTGGGCGATAGATTATTTAGTCGCTTATAATTATATGGAACACAGTAGAATCTGCCTTGTTAAACGGTTTCTTAAGAAGTAATGCCACTGTAAAGGCACAGAAGCGTAGTGAACCTTTGACAATTGAGGGGCTCGGTGGAAAACAGGCACATTTCGATTCTCAAGGATCCATAATTTTTTTTTTTTTTGAGAAGAATTATACATATTTTTGAGAACTTTTTATTTTATAGAAATCCATGAACATTAGGCTATAAACTGTGATATTTTGAATAATATATGAAAACAACAAATACAAAAATTTTTAGGTAAAAAAATCGTAAAAAAATCATGAAACTTGAAAACATGCACTTGTTTGTGAGTAAACAAAGAAATAATTCGGAAATCTGTCTAAATGGCTTTATTATACACATCTTAAGTAGCTTCAAGCTATTTTCTTTTCTTTTTTTCAAAATGTCACTTTTTCTCAAAACCACGTTTTTCAAACTGGCTCGCAGAGCTTTATTCGATTCCCTTGAAATTTTTAGGGTAGCTTAAAACTAAATTCTCCATAGAAATACGTACCGATTTTAGAATTTGTTGAGAACTTTTAATGTTATGAACATTTTTTTAGCCGAAAATTATGCTAGACGTGGTGTCATTTCTGAGACAAACAATATTTCCAAATATCGCTACGCATTTCTATGGAGAATGTGGTTTAGAAACTACGATAAAAATTTCAAGTGAATCGAATAAAATTTGAGTTATGCGGCAAGCCAATTTGAAAACCGTGGCATTAAGGAAAAGGTATGGTTTATGGTGCTTTATTAATTTCACATGGGGGTGCTTGTGTTGAATTTTAAAGAAATTGCAATTGGCAATTTCGTGGACAGAAATGGTGTTGAATTGTATCGGTTGATTTTTAGGATAAAATTAAAAGCTAGGGCAGTTGGAGGTTGTAATAAGTTTCGTGTTAGGAGGAACTGAGAGACCCAGTGGAGCAGAGAAATCAGGAAAGAATTCTGAATATACTTCTGCAGTTAGGGGAAGCTAGAAACTTTAACAAGTTCGCCAAATTGGTAGTAAAAGACGTGAAATTGATTTACGAATAAAAGGAGTAGGAAATTCAGCAGAGCTACATGTAGAGCCAAGCGATTCGATATAAATTAGGGCACTTAATAAAGCACAGTAATTCCACTGGGAAAGGGACGTCCATAAAAGCCCAAAGACTGCTAAAATTACGAAATTCGATGTATCGATTGTGCCATTAATAACTCCTGGACAAAACGGCCCGACAATAGAAGTGCAAATTCTCGCGTCCCAGACGTCTATTATAAAACACGTGCGCACTAAATTAACCCCAGCGAATCGGGCCAACTGTGCCCCTGGAAACGGGGCTTTAATTATTCTCGCTAGGGCCATTTCGATGCTGGTGGAAAAAAAATTAGACGGGGAGCGGGTTTAAGGGGATAAGCGTTCGATGACCAGAGGAAGCCTTGAATGGCCAAAGAGCCGACGAAAGTAGTGGAGAGCCCCGTGTAAACGGTGGCCAAAGGAAAGGCAGGCAGGCTGGCCACCGATTCCCTTGCCTCTCCTTCGCGCGTAGGGGAAAAGTAGGTTGAGCGCCACTCGGCCTGGAGGAGGACCGCCTAGTTTTTGTCGGAATCGATTTGTCGAGAAGGCGTATACGTGGATCGGGCCGTGAAACGCGGGCAAACAGGGACACTTACGAGTAACGTCCTTCCTAGGGACATTTCGAGCATTCTGTTGCCCCTATACTCTCGCGAATCGGAAATAAGATTAATGGACTTATAAAATCGAGGGGATCTTCAGTCTGCGACCTTATAAGGTGCGTTACTCGCGGTGGGGAATCGTGGAACTACGTTGAAGGGACGTGGGATGGAACGTAGTGCACTAGTTTCGGGGTTTTCAGGATTGGTCTATGTTTTTGGAAAGTTTATCAGACTCGAAATTAAGGAGACACCTAGTAGTACAATTCTAGTTAGTTTCTAACGATTCTAGTGCTTTAATATAATATTTTCTTATATTTAGTGTCGAAAAATAAACGATGCAAATGAATTTAAAAAAATTCTGTTTGTTTAATTAAATAATATATTAAAAAAATAACATTGTTAGTATTTTTTTTGCACACTTGTATTAGTTATTAGAAAATACACAGTTTTGCCATTTACACCGTTCTCCTAGTTCTAGTAGTTTCCAATTTTGAGAACCGTTTTCACGTCTTCAAAATGAATGTTGACCGATAAAAAAAATACCTGTGAAATATTTTTGTAAGAACTACTTTCCATCAAAATCGGCGATTGTCACTTCGACATGATCCAAGTTTTCTTCGGGCGGAATTATTTCTTCCCTCCGTACTGTAGAGAGTGTGGCAGTAAATTTTTTAAATTATTTTGTTATTTGCTTCTTATCGATCATTTCGCGCGTGTTCTTCGCTCGTTACGAACGACAGTGGACGCGTTAAACCGCGAGGAGCCGAGTTAAATAAGTGTACACTCCATTTAACGCGAGCCGGATTAATTAATGAAAAACTTGCACGCGTCTGTGGTAATTAAGCGGGAGCCCAAAAAGCGTTTTCCTGTTACGTGCTGGCGCGTCTACTTTTTCAAGTCGAAAAGCCCGTCGCCTCTCATTCGTCTTATGGTTCAACCTATACATCTTTCTACGAGCTCTAACAAAAATTCCACGGGAAATGTTGCTCGCCGATTTCAAGTAAACTTCGAGGGCAAATAAAGAGCCAAGAAATATTGAATTTATGATTGGAATTTTGTGCGGGGAATTAATAATTTACGAGATATTTAACAATAAAGACGAGGCATTACACTTATGTGATTAAAATATTTCGTTGTTTTACTTGTAAATTATGATATGAATAGTGATAGAGTTTACTGTCTAAAATTATGAACATTTAACGAAGTAGCGAGTGGAGCATCGGACTTATTCTCAAATATCTCCTAAATTATTAAATATTTACGTGAAAAAACAAATGTACATGGTGTATTTTGTGCTAGCCTATCGACTTACAAAATTACGTTAAGATCGGCGAGCAACATCTCGCATGGTCCCCTCATAAGTCCCCATGTACCCTTTGGGTCCTATATCAGCTGTGCGGAGAACGCCTCCGCGGCGTTCAGCCAGTATGCTTAACGAATGCGATGGAGGGATTCCCGCACGCGACGTATGCTCAGCGATTAAGTTCAACATTGAAAGAGTTATCGTAATTCTACATTCTTGTATGATTTATATTAGGTGACGGAGGGTAAAAAATCTTTTAAATTTGCAATACTATTGGGTCAATAAAATATTCAAAACGTCTCCAGGGAGAATGTTTATGAAAATGGTAAACGTTTCTGTTATATTAGAGGGTAGAATTGATATGGATTCCGTTGCAAAGCTGTCATGAACTTCCCGTCGGCCTCGCGAGCGCGTTGATCGTTGAAAGGGGGTTTCTCTAGTGCTGATAACACGCTTGGTACGCAAACAGAAGCGTGAATTATCAGTAAACGATATATTTAACATCTACGATGCCGCTGGGGACACGAGCAACGATAAATCGACTCGATTCGAATCGAGCACTGTCGCTCGTCCAGGTCATCGCACGTCCCTCGATTTTTCCTCCATCTCGAATGAAAGAATCCTTGGATATTTTCCAATTCCTCGGAGGAAGAACTTTGCACGAGACTTTTTACTAAGAATAACATCAGAAATTATTTATAGCTTCCCACTTGTATATGGACAATTGAAGCAGGGTATAAAAAAAGTTGCAAATATTTTTTGGTAATTCTTCTTCGCAATACAGCACTCTCTTCCTCCCAGTGGCGGATTTAAGAAAAAAGGCCCCGGGGGAAAACATTTTGAGGGGCCCATTTTTCGGGAAAATGAAGAGGTAGTTTACTAAAAAATAGGCTAAGTGTAGTAGTACAGAAAACAATTATAGTGTTTAGATAAAATCAGATTTTTTTTTATTATTTATTTATTTTTGAATATGGGCCCTTAGGGGGGCCTTCTGGGCAACCAGCATTTTGTCGTGGATATTAGCTTATCACTACATGTTTTGTTGTTGTAAGGTTTCTAAAATTTGGACCCCGGAAACGCGCCAACAGGTAGAAGTAAATTTTGTTAGCTTTAACGAGATCGTGAATAATTCATTTCCATGATTAATTCCCTCCTGCAATTGACTATTGCCTTTCTATATAATATTCTGTTGGCGTTCCATTAGTATGCATGAGCGTTTTACTGTTTAATTGATCTGACATAACGCATTTAGTTTTATTTTCTGCTCGGGGAAAAGGCAGCTCCCGTCAGCTGCAGAAATTGTCTTGCAAACATTTCTATACAATAATGAAACCACTTCTGTGAAGTTCACAGTGTGAACAATGCTTGAAAAATATTATTTGAGCAGAAATTAAATTAGTGATTAAAATATAAGGCGTTTTGGTAATATTTTGGGGCCATTTTTATTGTTCAGGACAAAGGTAGAAAGTGCTATTTTCTTTTTAGAAAATTGGGGGGGGGGGGGTCAAAATTTGGCAGCTGCCTAAATCGTTCAATTGACAAAATGGTCCTATCATTGTTGCCATTTTTTAAAATAAAGTTTTAAGTTAAATATTACAAGTTGTACTACAAATCGTTTAAGCTGCGAATAAAAATTCAGAATAATGTCATCAAAAAGCTCAAATAAATGTATTATAAATAAGGTTTACAATTTGGTAAATTCGTCTATGGACAAAAGAGGCTCAAGCCGGGCCTTTATCTACTATTCAGATTTTAATGGTACCACTGGTCTATTCTAACTCCCCCAATTTTAAAATACAATTCTGTCTACCAGAACTATCTAATATCGATTACCTTTCACAGTTGAGATTTCCCGTTAACCACTACTGTATTTCTAAAACAAAAATCCTCAGCTAAAATATTTGCCTGAAGCTTCGAATCGGTGATTCCCGCTTGCTTTTCGTCAATTCCCTGGCGCGATTAAATCAGTCGAACTAGTCACGCTACTTTGTCAAAGTCAGTCGATCGCGCGCGAATTAAAACGTCAAATGAATCGCGATCCCATCGAGCGCTCGACGCGTTTACCTGAAGTGCAGGAAATTCGAGCCCCGACTATTCTCGTTCGTCGATTCATCGATGATTGGCTTCCCGATACCTTCTGACTCATAATGTATTAGTTTAACGGTTTATCCTTTGTGTTCGGTGGAAAATAAAAAGGATTACTTGAATTCCAAACGGTAAGTTAACAATTCCGTAGCTTCCACTTCTGGGAGAAGCGTAAAGTACTTGCGGTGCTCAGAAGATGTCAGGCGGGACGGCTCAGAGGCACTCCTGGCGGGGCGGGGGGGGGGGAGGAGGTATTCTTCGTCGCGCGGTGTTGTGCGATCGGATTCGTCGATGCTTTTGCGTCGGCCAATGACGAACGAGTGGAAAATAGCCCCTAAAATTGGGGGTCGAAAACATATTTTCTGCAATAACTCGGAAACTATTAGGCGTAAGGCAAAAATTTTTTTTTTAAAGTGTGAGTTTTTTAAAGACGAATCCCAGCCTCCTGTGCAGTCTTTGGAAAATTAAAAAAAATATGTTGTCGACACCCAACTTTAGGGGCTCTTTCCACACCTTCAACGTGGACAATTACTGATAACTAAAAACACTTGTCAAATTTTTTTCACTATTCTACAAATCTGCAGAGTCCCGTCAAAATCGATAGAGTCTCATAAAAATCCGTAGAGTTTCATAAAATCTGGCAAAGTCTTATCAAAATCGCGTGCGGGTTCGATATGTTCCCCTGTAAAAAAATACATTAATAATTACATTGCTTTTAAGCAACGCCAAATCTCCCTTCCCAACCTTATCATTCAACTACAAATTCTCTCAACAAGGTGATAAAGCGCGTAGTAATAAATGCATCGATCACACCTTCCTTGAGTCGCTTTCTTCTTAAAAGGATACTTCGAATGCATCGCTAATAAGCGGGGCCCGTCTGAATAATTGTGAACGAGCGAATTTGTTCGATCAATGCGGCCGATAAAAAAGGAGGTACTAATAATTGGGCAATTAAGAAATAACGAGTCGCTGAATATCTTAATTCATAGTTTTGCATACCTCGGGGCAGCCTAGTGAATATTCGAGCAGCGCCCGAGTACGGCCATAATTCATACACCCAGCCGCTTTTGGCCGGCAAGTATTTAACATTAATCGGTCGTTGCTCGGTTAATACCGACGCGGTAGCATTATCGTATTGATTAATTACGGAAGATTGTGTCAATTACACAAGATTCGACCGTGGACGGGGACGCATTAATTCACGGGCAGCCACGTGATTCGATCGACTTTGTTGCACTTGGCCAGCGGTGATCCCATGCTAGTTAAGTAACCCGACTACGCCATAAATATTCAGCGTATCGCCGTGATATTCAGTACTCGCAGCGTATTCAGTCCTCGTGCAATATTCCTTGAAACATTTATGATTCCACGAGGCCACACTTACGCAGCACCAAGCCACTCTTTCTTTATCGCTAGTCCCCGCCATAGATTTTTCTCTCTGTAATTTCTCGCGAACCGCTGTCTTTAAGGGGTTGCACCAATTTGGATCCTAAAAATTGCAGCTATTTTTAAGATTTTTTTTGAGATCATGATAAAGAAAATGAAAAATCTATAACTAAGCATTTATTATACAACTGGTGAAGTACACAAAATTTTTTTTGTTTCTTTCCTTCGAAGAAACGTAAGTCCACGTAAGCTAAAAAAAATTTAGACTCCAATGTGGTGCAACCCCTTAAGGGAATTTATTTCTAAGTGACAAAAATATATTTTTTTTCGATTAAAATTTTTAATAAAGATAGAGACATATTTGAACAATATATTGAATTTTTTTCAAAGTTTTCTTTAAAAACAAAAAATTTTAATCGAAAAAGATATTTTTGTCAGTTAGAAATAAATGTCCAAAGGTGTGGTATTTCTTGAGGTGGCTCAAGGTGGCCCAACCTTCTAATAAAAAGTGTGGAATCTAGGGAATTTAAGCTCCTAGTGATTTTTCATGCAACTCTGTTATTTGGTGTCTGGCGGTGTGAAAACGTTATCGTTGGCGAATGGAAAACAGCATTTCCAGCGATGGGTCTTTTTTTATTCGTCGCTGCATTATTTGCAACACTGGAATAGGAATTCCATTAAAGCTTTGGAACCGGCAGCAGACCCTTTCATCGGGCGGGATCGATTTTACCGTCATCGTCTATTTGAATTAAAACGAGCCGGCGGCGGGCTTCAGACTTCGGAGAACGTATCAATCTGCGCGACTATAGCGGGGGAAAAAGTGGTTGCAGTGAAATTAACAGAGATACTCCCATTCCGCTCGTGGAACCCCTGCGAATGGGAAATGGAGGACAGAAAATTTCATACGGCGAAATATGGCTCCCTTGGAATAAACGTGTTGTCCATTTCTCAGGCTTTTGGACTGTGGTATGAGATATGGAAGAATGTAGCAACGCGTGATCAGTTTTCAACTTAATTTAATAGGGAAATATTGCACTTCAGTTATTTCGAAATTTTATTCAGAAAATATGCAATACCTATCACAGTCTTTCCCAATTTTTTTGAGTCGCGGTTCCCTTTTATAATATTCAAATAACCTGCGACCCCCGTCATATAAGGTAAGGTTAATTTAGTAAGGTGAAGAAAACACATTAAAAATAGTTATATCAGAGTATAATTCTAACTTAATAAAAACTTAAAAAAAAAAACCGCCAGGTTGCGAATCACTGCTATACTATTTCCATTGCGTTGAAATTCTTCTTTCCCAACTTTTTTGAGTCGCGATTCCCTTCTATAATATTCAAATAACCTGCGACCCCCCTCATATAAGGTAAGGTTAATTTAGTAAGGTGAAGAAAACACATTAAAAGTAGTTATATCAGAGTATAATTCTAACTCAATAAAAACTTTTAAAAAAAAACGGCAGGTTGAGAATCACTGCTATACTATTTCCATTGCGTTAAAATTCTTCTAAGACCATAACACTTAACACTACGTGATCAGTTTTCACCTTGATTTAATACAGAAAAGCAAACTAACATCACTAATTCCGAAATTTCGCTGAAGAAAAGTACAGTTCACTCTACAGCCTACAGCTCCTACCAAAAATAACATATGTATGTACCTACCTACTACCGTGCGCCATGCTTTCAAGAAAAGTATCCTTCATAACCTCAATTCCCAGCGTTACTCACGCTCGCGCGTCGCGTTATCAGCATTCTACTCCCATGGCTGACACAAAGAGACTCGTACTACTCGCCCCGAAGTGATAGAATCATTTCTCTCCTCGCTCGATTCAGCGACGCTACCACGCGCGCTTCTGGAACGGTGTGTAAGTAAGCGGGTAACAGGAAGTTGGGATTACAACCGCCGCGCGACGTACTTTTGCCCGAACGGTGGTGCCGTTACGCCGCACTGTTGCTACGAGATGCATTCCGAGGCGTTTGTTAAACCAGTTTCTATGTCGCGTCGGCCGGCGACGATCGATTTTTCGTGAATTCTCTCGCCGGGGCTTCCGGCCCGGCCTGGCCGAGCCGGCGAGCCAGACGCGCAAGTTTCCGGCGACGCGTGCTCGCGGGCATTCTGCACGCGGAAACTTCGCCGCGAGATTCTGCGGGCAATTTACGCGACGCAGGCTACCGTGCAAGTGGGTCAGCTTCTCTCGGCGGTCGCGCGAAAAAAAAAAGCTTAAGGCGCTGTCTGCGGCCGTCGCAGTCGGTTCTCAACCCATGCGACGATGGATCGCGCTCGAGGATCTGGACTTACGCTTCGGGGACCCGTGGGCGGAGAACGTATTTTTGGACTTCCGTGACGCGTGTCATTGTTCATTGGGAGGATGATGGTGGGTCTATGGGGGATTGTTTGGCTTCCCAGTTCGATTGGAAGGGGGAGTGGTCGCGATTGGAGAATAGATGGCACGTAGCAGGACGTGCTTTTGAGGTTATGATGAATTTTCAAGGGGTGGTTAAAGGCGAATTGGTAATTGTGTTGTATGAATTCTTTTTAGCCAATTTTATGGAAATTGGGAATCACGTAGAAGGGCGTGCTTAAATTTATGATGGAGGTTAAACGGGGCGGTTAACCCTCCGTGGTCACACCTTATAATCACAAATTGGTCAGGTGGGGTTCGATGCAACCCAGTGCCATTTTTCAGTTACCATTTTTGTATTTTTTAATTTTTTAACTTTCAACTGATAATTGTAATTGTCTTTTTCTACAAATGTAAATTTTGATGTTGGATTTTTTTTGTTAAAATTCACGAAGTTTTTAAATTTTATTATTAAGGTCTAAAAATTTACGGAAATTTTGGCAAAGACATTCTGCGGTGCGATACTACACCCCGTGTGACCAGGAAGGGTTGAAGGTGAATTGGTAATAATCGGCAAACTTAATTGTGTATACATTACATAGTAATTTAAAAAATAACAAACATCGACGAGTCAAAAACGACGGAATATTACGTCCTTACAGAATCCACCACCAACACCATTTTAGTCTCCCAATTCCCTGCAACAATTAGCATTGCCACCTCGCTCAGAAAATTACCAATCCACCCGTCTTACTGCGCTTGCATCCTTTATCACCGCTCGCTCGCGTAATCCTGCCCCTTGCAGCAGTAGTTACACGAGAGCGTACGTTAACAGCGCGTTAAGTGGTAAGCGTTGTATTTAACACCGCCGGTGCGGCTGGGTAGCTCGGAGGAAATGTTAACACTTTCACAACCGCCTGCATGAAGGCGAAGAAAATGGCTGGGAACAGCTGCTCCCCAGCACGGGGTCAATTACGTATGAGGCAAAAGTTTCATACTGCTACGAGAATTGCAAACATCTCGGCCCAAAGAGTGCACCTGTAAAACACTCGTGCCCACGCAGCCAGCGAAACATATGCAGTTACTCCTGTACCCATTTTAATTAAAAAGCGTGGACAGTGATTCTCGGTTTTTGGATTGAACTCTGCCTGGTGGAAATTTGAACTAACCACCACCTTTTATTGTGCAGTCTCCTTCACCCTCATCCTTCATCACAGCGAGCTCAGCGAATCATAATAGATTGACAAAGAAAGTGAAGGGATATGTAAAAATTCCAGTTTCCAGTTATCATTCTATCTTTCCGAAAATAGTGGGAATTTTTTCGCGGGGCTCTCCCGATGAAAATGAGCCCAAACACGACATAAATCAGACCATTTTTAGGATTATTGATAGTTAAATAGAAATCCGCCCTAAGGCCACGATACTAAAATTAGTCTAGACGGCAGGCATTAAATGCTTTTATATAAACAAAAATATATTTGGAAACTACAAACGTTACTAAACACAATGCAAGAATCCCCATATTGATATCTCTTTTCGTTCCTTCAAAAAAAATTCTGAAAGAGCACTCGGTTTTGGGCCGCCTAAGGGCAGATTCACACGCATCACTTTCGCGACGGTTCGCTGCCGCCAGTGGCAGTACCTGTCACGGGCAAGTGCGAACTACCATTTCAAAACAGGGAACCGATATATTTTTACCACAGCACTGATACGTGTGAATCTGCCTTAAGCCTCCCTTTAACCACCCACTTGAAAGCAGCTATTTAAGCTGCACCTCCCTCTTACACTTATTCTTTATATTCTTCGTTTCCCTTTCCCGAAGTGAGAGAAAAATATTTCCAATAAAAATCGTTTGGTATGAAAAGAGCCATTGTGTGGTCACAACGAATTTTTTACACATGATTTTCCGCTTACTCCGTGACTTAATTCGTCTCGATCCACCCCGTATATCATCAAGCGCTATAAACCACGTAATAATTTTAGCTATCATTGAAATAAGGCTATTCCTTGGCTCGCACGTTTGATAGGGATTATCCCTCCATTCGGTGGCTGCTGTTGCGCTGCCTCGGGATCAGGGGGATAGATTTGGCGTCGATAGAACCGGCGAGACGATTAAGGAACGGGCGAGGTGTATTTTCGTCGGCCTCGGTGCGTATCCCACTGGTGGAGCCGCGTTGCGCCATTCCTAGCGAGGCGACATCGAGCTTACACTGGCTAGGAGGGGCTGTTCGCATAGATCGATCGAAACTGACACGTGTCAAAGTTGCAAATTTCTATCGATCGATGTATGAACAACCATTATGTATTCAGTGCACGGGGTGTCTCTAAAACAGGGGGCCAAAATTTACGAGTGTATTTTACCAGTCGCGGCGATAAAAAGCACACTTACAGGGTGTATAAAAAGGGATGGTCGCTGCTTTCAGGGATGAGTCTACACCTTTAAGTTAGTGGCTATTTTTTCGTCTTCAAAATTTAGGGTTCAGAGTTTAGCAGTCTTGCTGAAGCTTCTCGAGCTTTGACTGTTGAAACGGCACCTCGCTCCGCGCTGTCGATTTACGAATAAATCGCGGGGGCTCCGCTAAATCACGTTAGCTGCGCTGGGACAGGCGCGTCGCGGCGCTGTGCAATCACGAGCTTGCACACACGCGACACGTCCCGGCGCTTTCGAAAGACTGCTACGTGCCATTACCCGCCGACATGTTTGGACACCATCAACATGTTGTTTATAAACGCGTTCGTCGACCGTCTGAAAACCGTGTACCGCCTGTGTGCGAAGCGCGGCGTACACTTTGTAGCGTCTCGGCGAACGTAGCGCCGCTACGTGATACAGAAGCGGACGTCCAACGCGTGACGCATGTTACAATTGCTCCACGTGGCTGCGCGGCTTTAGTAAATCGTCACAGTCGAAACGCCGCATCGCTGCACGGGCGTCGATGGTCCCCAGCGCGCAGCGCCAACTTCAGCTCGCTTTGATCCCCTCCCCCTGCACTTTAAATAAGAGATCCGAAGGTAGACGGTGTGCCGGTGGTGTCGGAAGTCTCTACGCGCAGTTAATGGCAGCTTCGGTCCCCGGGCGCGGCGGGGAAGGGAGAGTGGTATTTTATGAAAATGGTAAAGGGGTTGCTCTTCGAGGCATTCGAACGGGCGTGCGTGTTTCGACGGCAGAAGCGTCGCCGGTTACGTTTCCATATCGAGGAGGCTCCCATTCCGCACGGCTTTATCGATCGTTGTTCAACTTGCCTCCCTCGAAACGCTCCTCAGCCGGCCGATTAGCGAGGAAAAAGGGTTTCGGTGATCGATACCGGTCGTTCCCATGCTTTTCGACGTTCCGCTAATTGTAAGCAACGCCGTTTCAGACGCGCCTGAGAAAGACGAACGATGTGCGCGGGGATAATGGCTGAAATAATGCCACCTCCACCGTGAATACTCCTCGAAATACATCGCGGACTATGGGATCGCTGACGTCATGGAACTTTTCCCCCCATTCATGCCCCGTTTACGAGGGGGGGCCCGCTTTTGTCACGCGAAAATGCTTCGCCGTTCCGAGAGCCGGGCAACTGCTTTCCATCGGGCACTAAGAGAATTTTAAAACGCCTTTGGAAAATTAACAATACCCGCGACGAGTCACAATCGGGTTTAGTGAGCTTCGCCTGGTATTCAGCGAGACGTGCAACTGAAATCTGGGGATCTTCTTTTAAGTCCCTGAAGCAGGGTCATTAAATATCGCGGTGGCATTTAATTCTCGGATAACGGAGTTAGTGTTTGTGCGGGGGTTCGGTGTATAAGCGAATTTTGAAGTAACAAATTAAGTGTAAATTCGAGTTGATTAGTGAAACACTATATTCTACAGATTGGGCATGAATAGTGAAACACGTGGTACTAAATTGTCCTCATTTCCATGTGAAATATATCAGGAAAAGTCAACTAAAGGTACTAAACGATTTATAGTGATACACTATACTTCCCAAAATGCAGGGAATTACAAATCACGTGGTACTACCAGTGACGGATTTAAGGAAAACGTTTTGGGACACCCTGTATACATAACAGAGTTACAAATAATTTTACACGCTTGTGGTATGCAAAGTAGAGGAAACGAAAAAAGATATAGCGTTGGGTGAAATTCCGCGAAATGGACGTAAAGCAGCCTGCAATCGTCGACAAAACAGCAGTATATACAAATTCCTCGGGAACGAGGGCGCTATTGGTCGATCGAAGTAGCCACGGTTCGCACATAGAGCAGGAAGGTTGGCGACACGGAAATCGCCGTTTCCCTTTCATCTCAGCGATCCGAAAACAGCCCGATCGCCAACAATGTCATTTCGGGCGCAGCCTTTCCCGAATACTCGAAAAACAGAAGGACGCTCGAACACGCTCGCCGCGAACAAAAGGCGGCCCTCCCCCTGGCTTTTGTGCCCTCTCCCCGCTGCCCCCTTCCTGCACCTTTCACGTCGTCCGTGATGGTTCTTCGTTCTCCCTTTCCTTCTGCGCCGCGACTCCGCGCCGGACGAGAACGGCCGTGGAGTATCGGAGGAAGGGTGAGGCAGCCAGCCAGCCTGGAGGGAACGGTTGAAACGATCGCGAGGGACAGAGAGGCGTAGATACACGAAATTCTAGATTGAAAAAGGACGGGAGTCTCGGAGGAGCAGGGGAAGAAGTGGTCCTTCGATGGGAACGATGCGAAACGTCTTCCGTGGGAACTTTTTCTTTGCAAAATGCTCCTTCGGTCGAGGAAGTATTTGAAATCTGGTGTTGCTAGTGTAGTTCGAAGTTTGCGGAACCGTGTTGCGCGATAGAATCTAGGGGAAATTCCCTCCCTAGAATTTCTTCTGTGGAACTTGGTTATACGGTAGAATCTAGGGGAAATTCCCTCCCTAGCTTTTTTCTTCTATGGAATCGTGTTATGTGGTAGAATCTAGGGGAAAATCCCTCCCTAGAATTTTTTCTTTGGAACCATGGTATATGGTAGAATCTAAGAGGAGTTTTCCTCATTAGAATTTCTTCTGCGTAACGTGATAATACAGTTCTAATTGTGATCCACTCGAACGAACACTGAAATTTATGGTTTCTTAATCTTATCGGGCAGGTCCTGAATATTATCGCCGCGTAACACGATAAGCTTCGTGGGAGTTCGAGTGGAACGTTGTCAATCTGTGTTTTCAGAACTAAATCTAACGTGCCCATCAGTTCGTAACATTTCTGGGAAGTTATTCGTCAGATAATCCACAATCGGGGGAAGTTCGACAAATATTAGAAATCGAATTTCACTTTCCTTATCTGGATTATTTTAAATTGTTTTATTTCTCTTCACTTCATAGAAGTTTTTTAATTATGGCACAGACTCTGCCGTGGAAGATTGTAATATTTGTTTTTCGATGGAACGGATTTCTTTGTACTTTCCGGGAAATGCAGCTTAATTAATATTAAGTGGATTCTGCGTATTGAGTTGTAATTTTCTGAACGACGCGCGGATTTCTATGCTCAAACAACGCGCTGCAGTTGCAGCTTTATAGTTCGAGCGATTAACAGATCGGTGGCAGTCGGTGCACAGATGCAATGGGACCAAAGTTTGCCGACAAAATATAAGTAATTTCAATCTGTACTTCCTTTACGTAATCCCCAAGTTCGATCGATCCTGCTAGCTCTTTCATATAAACTCGTTTGCCAACTTTATTAAGTAGTAGCCAGGCATTAATTCCTCCATCTGAAGATTGAAATTTTGCAACACTATTTGAACTTTTCCGAACAATTTCACATTTTTGTATTTTTTATGAAACCGGTTTCTGAATTAATGTGAAACGCTGTGAGGGCTTAGTCAATAATTACCTCGTAATTAATTGATGTTTTATAGTGATTGCTTCATTGTAAAATATAGTTGAAGTAGGTGTATTTTTAGTGTGCTTTAGATGATATGGAAATTTCGTTGCTTCTTTTTTTAGTAAGGGCATATCATTATTGTACTTGTAAAGAAGACGATGTCGTATGCGTGCTCTTGTATTCGTTCCAGTAGAATAAATCAGTGGCAATAGGTGCAGTTTTGTCGCGTGACGAAGCCGAGTTTCGTCGTGAAAACGCTTTGAAAGATAACATTTTGCCCTGTGTCGACGATTAAGCAAAATATAAGCTGCGTTTGCTTTGAACACCGGATAGCCTGCTCGATATTAGAAGTATCTCAATATTCTCGATCTAATCCCTCTGTATTGTTGGAACTTCGACTACTTTGATTATTATTCTGCGACTAAATTCGTGTTGAACTCCAAGTTTCTATAATTTGGTCTCCTTTTGAGGATTTTGATGTTTTGTATGAATTTCCAAAATTTAAATTTTTGATGCTTCAAAGTTCCAAAGACTCAAATTTCTAAATTCGAAAATTTCAAGTTTCCAAGCTCCAAGGATTCAAATTTTCAAATTTCATAGCTTCAGAAGTTAAAATTTCAAAGTTTAAACTCTTCAAATTTCTAAATTCGCAAGTTTCAAATTTCCAAAGTCCAAAGCTTCGGATATCAAAATTTCAAAGTTCAAACGCTTCAAATTTTTAAATTCGAAAGTTTCAAGTTCGAAGTTCTAAGATTTCAAATTTCGGAGCTTCGAAATTACATGTTTCGAAACTCCCAAGTTTAAATTTCCTCAATTCCAAAGCTCCAAATTTCGAATTTCAAGTGTTACAAATTTCGAAGCCCCAAAATCTCAAATGTCGAAGCTTCGAAATTACATGTTTCGAAACTCCCAAGTTTAAATTTCCTCAGTTCCGAAGCACCAAATTTCGAATTTCAAGTGTTTCAAATTTCGAAACCCCAGAATCTCAAACTTCAAATTCCCCGACCAAAACCACGTAAAAAAGGATAAACAATCGAAGCAGAAACAATTACTTTTTCCAACCGGAAAGATTAAAGATCTCCTTCCACGTCGGTTACCACAGGTACAATGTGCATATATCGCACTTTCACTGTGTTACCTCTGTGGAGCACACATTCGCACGCAGACACATATTACACGCGTAGGGAAGCAGACGTCAGAAAATACGTGGCTGGGAGCTGCACGGCTATGGCGGACGCGTCGGCTTCGATTCTCGTCAGCCGTCGATTTTCCAGCCGCGTATCGCCAATCCGGAATTTCCCTCGATGGATCGCGGAAATCCCTGTGAAATCGCGACTACGAATCACTTCCATGTACCAGTTTGTCTCCCCATTGTAATTGGTATCTCTTCTCACGGACAAAAAAATTGCCTCGTTCCTTACACCTGCTTTCCAAGGGAATTCCTGCAATTTTTCGTTCTATTTTCGGACGATTTCTCGAGACACAGCTTGGTAAAGGGTTTATATTTATCCAGCCAGTTGTAATCTCGGGCGTTCTCTTCGATAACGTTGAATATTTGAAAATACCACCAAATAAATCTTATGAGTAGAACACAAAGCTGAAAAATTTTAGAAAGCAGTGATATTGTTAACAAAAAAAAAATCAAATCAGTGATCAGATTCCAATCCAAGGAAATACTCAAGTAACATAGCTCTGCAAACCATTTCCGATTCTTCCATTTCGCCTCCAATATCAATAATAATGTTCCAAAGGGACAAGAAAGGGCGTGGATTGCGCGTTGTCATAGTAACCGGATGCGAAGTGGGGGAAACGCCCCACCCCTTAACAAGTATGAGCAATTCGACTAGCAAAACTTTAAGAGTCTCTCTTAAAATACCCATTCTTTGTCCGCACATGCTTCGTTTGCAAAAGGAGACTGAATAATCTTCGAATAAAAATTTATTCCACCTGAATATAGGTATTTAAATTTACTGATTTTTTTCATTATTCAATTCTATTATCTGTGACAAAATATGATAAGGTGTAAAGGAAATCGGATTTGAAAATTCGTTGAGTTAAATACTATATTATTATTATTACTGTACCGGGTGACCCAATAACTCTGTCCACTTGGATATCTCAGTTATTTTAATAGATATGGAGAAACTTTGTTTACAAAAGTTGTATGGCACAGTAGAGGCCATAACATGTCAGTAATAATTTTTTTTAGGCAGAAGGTTTTCGAGGATTTTAAAGTCACCTTTTTTTAAGTGCCATATTATAATTTCTTTATTCCTAGTAGAATAACGGATGTTTGGACGATTTCAACGCCATTCGACATTAAATAAAACAGTAAAAGGACGACCCTTCTGTCACAGGAAGTGCTCGAAGTGGTGTCCGTTTGCATCGATCATTGCAGCATGCGGTATAATCAATCCGGAAATGGTAACAAGTGTATGGGCTTCAGTAATGCGACGATTCCAATGTCGCGTCGATGTAAACGGACACCGCTTCGAGCATCACTTATGACCACCTCATTGTTTTACTGCTTTATATCTACCGATAAGGCATTCCAACGATTTTAATATTTAATCTGGTGACGTATTAATAAAAGCACTGTTGCAATTATCATCCTTGTTGTCGAATACAAATTGTTGCCGCATTATGATAAACGAAAGTAAGGTTCGGTATCGGGCACCCTGTAACAACCAGACATAAACAGTTCTGGCATCAATGGTCGGCCGTTATCTCGAGAAGCGCCCCCCTCACTCCCGCGCGACCACTTCCTCGTATTTATTCGTCGCCGAGCTCTTGCGAATAACGAATAAATCTGGTTCGAGTAACAGTGTAGATTTATTCGTGACTAAAAGCGCGATCCCACGGCTCGAAACTCGCCGCGCCGTAGGAACGCAACTTAAACCCTTAACCCTTTGACAGTTTAATAAAATTTCACGTTCCAGTTTAAAAAATGTATTTTTTATGTTCTAATATATTTCCGTTTATGATAAAAATTGTAAAAAAATCTTATTTCCCTATTTTCTTATTTTCCCATTTTTATTTTTTTATTTTCCTAGTTTCCTGTTTTTTTTTTATTTTCTCATTTCCTCATTTTCAGATTTTCTTATTTTCGTAGTTTTTTATTTTCTTAGTTCCTTATTTTCTCATTTCCTCATTTTCACATTTTCTTATTTTCTTAGTTTCTTATTTTATATATATATAATAAATAAACTGCAAAAGGGTGAAGACCCACTTCCACAATATTACATTTTTTATACACAGTCTCAAGATCAAAGGTAGTATATTTTACCCTTTTTTCAAATTCAGTGAGTCGTTAAGGGGTTAGCGAATAATTTTCGTCGAATAAAATCTTTATTTATTATTCACCGATAAATCTTGAGGATTTAATCGTTATTCTTTATTTGTCACACGAAATGAAATAAAATTTATCCAACCCTGCTGCATACCACCCTTTGAAAACTACTCTTACTATTCCCTTGTGCTTAACTGGTGGAAACTGTTCCTATTGTATACTTCAAATTCCTAGCGAAATTAATTAAGTGTTAGGCGTTTGAACACACGAGCAATTATCACCGAGCAGTCGATGAATCCGGTTTCAGTGGCTCGTCGGAAGTTAAATTCCCCCGATTACCCTCACGAGCTTCCGTCGAACTCGAGGCGGCGCGGCGCGTATTTGCGCGTGACGCTCGCGAGAACGCGTACTCGCGCGTGTCACTCGCAGATCAAGCTTATACAACTGCTCTCCGCGCGAGGCACGTGGCGCGGCGTTGCTTGTTTTTATAGTATTTTGCGAAAAGACTGGTCGGGACGATCGCGCTCGTATAAAGCGCGAGGCTCCCCCGTCGGAAGCCAATTTTGTTTGAAACGATTCTCCCTGGGTGATTCAACAGTATAGCCCTGTTTAACCGAATAAGTTACTTAATTAATAATTAACGTTGATTATTCCCAATATCGCGACCAGATTTCATCAGATCACACAGATTCAGAATATATTCCATCCACCGCCGTTATCGCTGTTGTTATGATTGATAAAAAATATTTTTCTACTCCTTGGACCTTCCTTTATGAATTGTTTACTTTGTTAAATAACATTGCATTGAGAAGAATATTTAAAAAAAATAGAAGGAGATACATTAAAAGGTCGAGATTGTTGAATTGCACTTACCAGTGCACAGTCTGGAAGTTTGATTTTTTTTAATATTTTGAAAAACAGTTTCGCCAATTTTGAGATACACAATTTCTAGAGGAAGGTTCAGAGAGTGGTCGCATATTTTTTGTTTGCATTTTTGTCCAACCAGTAGGAGCTACGTTAATTTTCTATCATAGAGGATTTCGATGCTCCTTCAGGATTGGGGGCTATAGTCTCCCTTGAGTAAATTGGCTGTTGAAAATCGCTACCCCCACTCTTACTGTGTCATTATCCATCAAGGCAATGCTACTAGTGCAGATGCTTTATTTCTATAAAAAGAAGCAATTTACTACAACAAAAAATTAGAAACCTTACATCAGATAGTAATGCCTGCAAGTCAAAGTTCGACGCCTTTGGCGATTTTCAGTTGTAAAATGATGGAATTCGATAATCAATTAACGCCAATTAACGCTAGGGGATTTAAATACCGTTCGATTACGACCGCCTGCAGCCACTTGACAGTCCTCGATAATGATTGGAATTAAAGAGCCAGCGATAAGCGGCGATTAACGGGTATAGTTGTTAAATATCGCCTCACGTGACGCGAACAATCGCGTGCCTAGTCGATTAATAATATTATCGCCCGTATTTTACAATGACTCGCGAAGTTTAATATAATTTCGGTGGGGCATGTCGCTGATAAATTAAATAAGTGTGTTCACTCTGAATTTGAAAAATCAGTGAAATTCATATTAAAAAGAAGGACACCTCGAGGGAAATAGAATGAAATAGAATCACGGGGATTCCAATGAATATTCATGGAAAATAATATGCAAATCCGCTGCTCGCTGCCGCGCGTATGAAGAATGCTTAGATGCTGGGATATCCTGATATTCATGAGAGAAGTTTATGGCTTCCATGAACGACCGCGGTTGATTTTTATAGCCATGAAAGCTGGACTTTTGAATGTCAGTGTATTTTATCGCTTTGATAACCGTGGAAGATAGTTTGCGCCGGGAAAGTAGTAATTAATTATGAAATTGCATATCGCATGTTTGCTAGACATTATGCAATAATTGATGACTGAAAATTATTTATTAATTGATTCGATTTTTGAAATAGTATTGTGCAACTCTAATATTCAGCATAATTCATAGCCTGTTAATGCAAATGCGAGTCGCACGAGCTATATTTTAAGGAAATAAGCAAACATCTGTCCCGGCACCTTGGTCCGGTCGCGACAAAAAATTCTTCGTTAAGGGGACGTTAAGGTCTTTTTTTACAAGACGAGGTTATAATATATCCTAAAAAATGTTTTTGGGATTTATTGATACACTCGTTAGAGTATAAAAAAATTTTTCTTTCATGTTTTTGGCCTTGACGCATTTTCTACGCTGTCTCTTTCTTAGACCGCCTAAAAAATGGATGCCTAAACGGTAACCATGAAATTTACTCACAGGAGCGCGTAAAATAAAAAATCCAAAAAATTTGGTGTGAAACTTTCACCAGGGTATTCTCGGGATGCCACACTACGAATATATATATATATATAAAATTGATTTTCTGAAAAACAACGATCAATCAAAGTGCCTCTAGCAGCAATGAGCAATGGGCTTAAAATTCCCTATTAAATAGGCGAAAAAAACTAGGAAGCTGCTCTTCCCAGTTTCCCAGTTTCGTTGATCGCCGGAAGCGCAAAAACTCGCCCGCTTGAACTCTAAATAACTCGGTGTTGCGAAACGTGGGCACGATCACCTCGCAGTAGTTAATAAAGCTCTCGGTATATAGTAGCCATCAGCGGTGGTTTTATTCAATGATGCCAATGACACACACGGGACAATGCAGTCACAGTGGTGCTCATGGTGGATTCTGGGAAACTCACCATATCTACTCCGTTACGTGTTACCAGAATTCCACCAAACTTTCTCTGTTTTCAAAAAGAAAAGCAGCGAAAAAATTGGTATTAATTATACCAACAAAAAACCTTAATTTGACCCTTTCAGAGCTGCAGAAATTTTAATTCTATAATACATTTTCACGTGTAATAAATAAATATAATATTTCAAATTTGCTGAAAAAATATCAATGTTTTTTAATTTCTGCTCGAGGATTTAAGCAATAAGATTGCCAATATCTCTCCGAATTATAATTATTTAAAATAGTAGCTCTTATCACACAAAAATCAGCCAACTACAGTTGTTCCAAAATAAAGTGGTCGGTGGAAGCGACTGGAGGGGCCATTCCCCCACCGCGCCCACCGACCCCCTCAAGTCTTTTACGCCAGCTCCGTACACACGCGCTGTGGAAACAATCCCCAAACTGATTCTTCATTATCAAACTGCAACGTTTTAATCACACTTCCCCGAAGCCGCGTGCATCCCGTTTCTTTTTCCAAGCAGAAAGGAAACGTTCACTTCATTAGTACCAACCGGTTTAACGAATGCGAGACCGAGGCGTTTAATCGATATCACGGTCACTTAAAGAGCGCTTCTGCGAAAGAACGAAGGAGAGAAAAAAGGGAATGACAACGGGCTCGAGGGGGGAAAAAAATGGAATGGTTCCAGTTACCAGCGCTACGGCGCAGACTTTTCCACGCCGGAATGCCGCGTTTCAGCATTCCAGGCAAACAGTGTGGAGCCCTCGACAACCTTTGATTTATAGGGATTCTGCGTTTAAAACTCGTCGCTGGTCTCCCTGTACTTAAACAGATTCGGCTGGCTAGGGTCGCCTGGAAAACACTCATTTTTCCACCCCTCGACCCTTTGCGACAGTACCAATATATAACACAGATTGCAATAACGAAGAAAAACATTCTCTGATTTTTTAACGAGTTATAACTGGCGAAGTTTATGATATTTTTGTTAGAAAGGTACAAGTCGTAATAAAAATTTTATTTGATATTTTAAAAATGTACAATTTTAAGATTGTAGTCGTAAAAAATTTTATTTCAGTTGAAGTAGAGGCATCGATAAAATCTGAATTAAAAAAGAGGCAACTGCTTTGAAATAAAAAAATTGAATTTTTTAACCTGCAGACTTGTCTCTGTGGTATATATAACGGAGCAGCAGTTCAGAATGGGTAGATATTAAATAAATAACTGTGGTATTAATTTTGAATTGGAAAATAAATTTTTAACATTCTAGTCCTAGGATTTTAGAATTCTGGTAGCGAGAGAGGTAGCAGTAATTCGCCAAGCGTAGGAGTTTTATTGCTAGTTGTTTCCAGTCTCCCGTTTTGTAGAACGTACCGCTGATTATCTTCTTTTCGTCGAGCGGTTCTCTGCACCGCTGTGTTTAAACATGCCCGACCAGAATTTCCACTTTTTCACCTGCTGGAAATACCAAACTATTCAGAGGGAATCACAAAAGCTGGTCGAGTAGGTCGCCTCGTTTGTTCTTTGTACACAGGGTGTCCGAAAGATCCTAACAAATAATTCCACATTCGGAGTGCGTCGCAATTAAGGAGCATAAAGTCCACAATACCATGCAAATTAAAGAACACACGATTTATATCTGGCACGAAACGGGTGCAAATTTTGCATATAACAAAAGCACACCATTGAGTTAAAAAGTTAGCTCTTTCCACATCAATTTAATTAATTAATCATGGGAATAATTCAAAATTAGTAGAAGCCTACATATATTTTTAAATTACTATATCCATATATCGTGGGCCTAAAAAAAATGAAACTTCGAACTCCATTTTCTCGAAAACCACTGGACCCCTCGTCCTAAATTTTTACTAATCGTAAGTTATTATACACAGTATCCAATACTTACACACAAATTTTTAACCAAATCGGTGACCCCTCCCCCACCCCCTTTTCAGTAAAAAAACGAAATACAGAGAAGAGGGAGTTAAAACAGATCCTCCAAAAATTGTTATAGTTCCATTTGGAAGTTTTTTTATTCCCAAATACTTGAGAAGCTCCCAGAACACCGCGGTGTGAGCTACTTTCTCCTGTTGAAGCCAAAAATCACGACTACCCTAGCAACACCCTGGTCAAACACCCGCGCAACCTCCTAATCCCATGAGCTTTAACGGCTCCCCGTAGGCGGAAGTCGAGAGGGGGGTCGGCAGAAACGGGAAAGAGAGCGCGAACGCGCGGCTGTGCTTGTTGCCTTGGCTCTGGACCAAGCCAGGAAGAGCCAGGGTCGTTCCGAAGTGGCTGGTGCAGGGCCTATGCCAACGCCTACTGAATCTCGAGTTTCTGCTTAGCGGATCGAATGCACTTCGACCAACAGATCGAGGAGGCTGAACTGGTCAGTGGTTACTCCAACACTGGGGGGACAAGGATTCTCGACGCACTAAAAGAAACACTGCATCAATTTCCTCTTTGGTAATCTTATACTATAAAGCTGAAAGTTTATATGTTTGTGTGTTTGTCAGATAAAAACTTTCGAACGGTAAACTCTGAGATCACGAAATTTATCTCAGCTCATTTTGCTTGGGTAATCTAGACGAATGTGACTATTAAAAAAAAAAAAAAAAAAAAAAAAAAAAAAAAAAAAAAAAAAAAAAAAGGAATCTGAATTTTGGGCGAAGCCGAGTTGTAAAGCTAGTAATTAATATTCTATTTATACCCCGATGGTAGCATGGACTCTGTTCTGATAAAATTGGGTAATTTTTGGAAGGTGCCATTTCTCAAATTTTAGGAAACTGCTGTTTTTTTTTTTAGCTCTAGCTTCTTATATATTCATTAAAGCATCCGCTTTCCTCGTTACGTCGATGCGTCCACATCGTCCGCATCTCCAGACCACGCTTTTCCTCCTTGCAACACCGGTCGCCTGTGCCCGCGAGGTGGGTGCACCTGAGGCACCCATGTTGCAACGTTGCATTTTCAATTTTGCAACGTTGCGCGCTCGGGTCTTCTTACGCCCCATTCACAGTGCAGATTTAATCAGTCGGTAGTAAAAAGACGTCTCACTATTGATAGACCGAAAGAATGCTTGGGTAGCCATGTTTAGCGGGCATTGGCAGCGCTAAAGGGTGATTGAGAACCACTGTTCAAGGCGATACGAGGCCTTTACGGTTCTCAAGAAGCGACACGTCTAATAACGGGCTGCCAGTCGCTGCAATTATGCCCATTAAGCGGAGTGCAGCCGAGAATTGCCGCTGATGGAGCTCGGGCCTCGCCTAGCGGCGCGGCTGAGAACCACTGGCCGAACGAGCGCAGATCCCAATGGCATTAACCGTATAAGCTGGTTGGAGCCACGCTGTTTGTTCGTACAACATTTCGATAATGCAAAATGTCCCCCGTTTCCACGGACATTGGTGGCTATTGCGATGGAAATTGGTAATGGAGAACCACTGGCCATGATTACGGACGCGCGCGCAGGCTGCAGAGATAGAAACGACCTCTCCGTCTTATCGTGGGTTAGTTTTCACGTTGACACCAACAATGTTTAGTGCTCGTTTCTGTGACGTTTTTGTTGTTCAATGGGGATACTATTTTTTCATTGTTCAGGTGGTAGGTGGGGATGACAGATGCAGTAGCTTTTGTTATAGCAACTCTACTGTTTATCTAGATTGTAGATCCTCAAGTCGTACTTTATGAGAAATGTTACTGGAAGTCGTTGAGGATCTCTGTTAAATAGCGATCAAAAGAGGATTTAAACTGTGAACGATGACAGTCGCATTAGAATTATATTTTAAAATTTATATCCCATAATTTTGATTGTTTAAACAAGTTTATAATTCCATTTGCTGTGCCGATATTTAAGGATCTGACAATGAGTTTTAAACCTTTTGCCACTACTGTAGTTGCAATAGTAATCCATGGTTACGTGTTGGCCCATTGTTGGTTCACTCTCAAAATTGATCATTTTTGTTAGTCACATTGGTGTTAAATGTTTTGGCAGATACTGTGATTTTTGTACTCTGATATATTTTGATGGGATACGAACTACTAGGTCTGATGTAGTGAAAGCATTGATTCTATACTTGTCATGAGAGATTCTTGTGGTTCCAGTGGCCACTGACTGAATAACTCTTTAACATTCCTCTCTTTGGTTTTTTTTCAGGAGGACGAGGCATATGGGTTCGCCTAAATGGTGGCTCTAAGGGGTCCCGCAGAAAAGCATGAGGGAAAGAACACCCTCTGCGGACGACACCCCGAAGAGGGCCCCGCCAGCACCACCCAGAGGTCAGTTACATTCCCTTTAACATTAATCTGTGATTTGTTATCGAGGGTGTATACCTTTCTGGATCACTGAGGAAGATCTCATCGTGAAAACAAAGAGCAATCATTCTTCTTTTATATTATTACTAGAATAAGTAAATTTAGACAGTATAGGGATATTTTGGACAGAAAATTGTGATCAAAAGGAATCAAATTAAGTGGAAATAGTCTTAATTAATAATGGCACCGAGGTTCCAAATTTTAGGACCATTTTTTAACACATTCCCTTCTTGGATTCTTGCTTGATAGGTTCAATCTCCAGAATTGGGAGTTATTTCGTGAATCTAGTGATGGGTTCGAACACACGCCGAGTATTTTTGTCTGAATCCGTACAAGATACATTAAATTCGATCACAACGCTACAAGCACATACCCTCCAACAAAAAACAATAAACAACCTCGCATTACAGTAACCTTCTACACGAAACTATCACAAATCATTAAATCAAAGTCCCAAATGTCACTCAAACCCCAGCCCAAAATTCCACCAAAATCCACCACTGATTCAAACAAAAATGCTCGCGAGCCGTTCTAACCCCTCGCTGCTTCCACCAAACGACGCCCACCTGACCAGCCTCCAAACAAGGAAACGAGCGAGCGAAGTGTTCCCCTCAAGGTCCCCCAAAGTCGATTCCCGGCTTCGATCCTAAAGTCGATCGAGAGTCGCGCGACCGTTTAACCAGGCGTATCCAAGGCCCCAGGCAAACGTAAACGTCGCCGTTTCACTGGCACACATAGCGGCGTTTCTACAACCTGTCCCCGGGAGCCTTATCGCGGCTTAATATCGCCGCGTTATCGCCGCTGGTTCGCGGTGCCTGCGACGCCTGTGCGCGGGCCTGCAACCTGCGCTCTGATTACATAACGCATCATTCACGAAGCCCAGGTAGCGGCGCGCGCGCGAACCCGCCGCGAGCTTAGAGCTTCGCGGGACACCGTTTGGGCGCCTAGAGGCCCTATTATTAGATTGAACTCGGGTGTCCCGAATGTCGTTGATTCGGGGGGATCGTGATGGATCGCCTTTTGCTGCGCTAACGCAGTAAACAAGGCAGAGGTCGCGGTCGGAGCGGTTACACGAGCGTTGTCCCATGAAAGGATCAACATGGGAGAACCTGCTAACAGTTTCAGTCCCTTGCCATATTCAAACTCCTCGGCTAACGCCTTGGACGCTGGGAGACCTAGTGATGGGTTCGAACGTACTGCGACTTCCTTTCAGGAATTCATTTGTATCAATATGAACGTGAAATGAATACATTAATGAGTATTATTGACCAAACTTGCAAACTGTTTCTTTTGAATATTTTGCGCGAAGTTTGTGAGTTGTTCCAATACTTCGCTAGACAGTTGAGGGTGGGGAGGAAGTGGGACCTTAGTGCCCAAAATTAGTTTTATGGCTTGGGTCTACAGTTTCCTGGAGTAGAGGGGCCAGTTTAGTGGAAGCTAGTGATGGGTATAAACTTCCGAAGTGTTTCTAATATTTTGCGGAAAGTTCGTGAGTTGTTCCAACATTTTGCGCGAAGTTCGTGAGTTGTTCCAATACTTCGCTGGACAGTTGAAGATGGGGAGGAATTGGGGCTTTTGTGCCCAGAATTATGTTCATTGCTTGGGTCTACAATTTCTTGGAGTAAACGAGTCAGTTTATTGGAAGCCAGTGATGGGTGTAAACTTCCGAAGTGTTTCTAATATTTTGCGCGAATTTCGTGAGTTGTTCCAATACTTCGCTAAACAGTTGATGGTGGGGAGGAAGTGGGGCCTTTGTGCCCAAAATTATGTTTATTGCTTGGGTCTACAGTTTCCTGACGGAGAGGGGTCAGTTTAGTGGAAGCTAGTGATGGGTATAACCCGCCAGAAATCTGATATTTTATAGATACCATGAGCAATTGTTTAATCAGGGTTTCGTAGATGGTGCATTCTTATCCCAGTCCCTGAAATATGAACATAGCTTCCTTTTCCGTTTCCACTGAGGAACGTAATACTACATCGCAGCCGAACCTTATCGCCATTGCTGCATCAAGTTCCCCCTGCACTCTCCTTTTCCTCCCTCTCTCTGTGGGAGTCTCATATGGTGTCGTCCATTTGGCCTCACGTCCCCCATTCAATCGACGTCGCTGGGTCCCAGTTTACACCGCACACAACTTGCAATTGATCCCGAGGCAGATCACGCCCGTGGAAATCGTAATTTTCGCCCTGATTTTTGCCTGTCAGATACCACGAAACCATGTCAGCACATCTTCCCCTATTACTAACCACACACAGAGCAGATACGAAGTCCAAAGAAGCTGAACTTGAAACTGATCAGCCCCATCACTGTTCAGGTGCCGATGACAAAGCAGTAACTCTTCAAAGCCACGGTTATCACTCCACAGAATATTATCTGTAGGATCGAAGATAGAATCGTACCTCTAATCCCTTAACGAATCTCGCCCGCATCTTCTATATCGCTTTAAGCTTTCGTATGACGAGCGCATGCGGATAACGCCAATCGGCGTGTAGTCACTACTGTGAACCCACGAGACTGGAGGACTTCCGCACGCAGTATACCTCACACGGTTCAACCTCCGTATTTAAAAGTTCAAGCCAGTATAAGACGTGTTCTGTGTAGTTGTTTCTGTTATTATTTCGTGGGTGATAATTGTTGCGCATAGTTTGCATTACCGTCTCTGTTGTTCGTGAGAGAGGAGTTCGAAATAATACCGATTAATTCATTGATAGCTCAGTGAAGTGGAGACGTTTGTCGTATCGGAGGGATTAACCAGGTCAGCCTGCTCGCTCGCTCACTCGCTCGCTCGAACGCCTCTGCCGGTCGCTCCAATTGAGAGCCGCTGCGAAAGCTGATTTTCTCGCTCGACGATTGCATTCCCCGCGGGTATGTCCCTTTCGTTCGCACGTACGACATGCATAACGGTGTCCGCGATGGCGGCCGTGCCCCTGCAGGGTTTCCTTTTCGCCCATCGGCCGAGGTGTTACACGCGTGAAACCGTACTGCGCGCAGCAGTCGACAGTTGCGTGGATCCATCGATCCTTTTACAACGCTCGCCACCTTTTACAGCGCCCAACAAATGGCAGACATCTCGCTGGGCGACTTAACGCTCTGCAGTCTCGTTTACTCTGTTCTCCATAAAATAAATATTTAGTGCTTAATAAATATATTGTAGAACCCTGAAACAGGGAATACTATGGTTTAGTAATAGTAGAGTGCTTAATAAATATATCATAAAACTCTGAAACAGGAGATATCATAGTAGAATTCCACTGCTATAGCAATTCTTTCAATTTTATGCATTACGAGTCTCTCCACTTCTATTCTAAACATTACGAGTTCTTCCATTTCTATTCTATTCATTACGAATTATTCTTTAACACTATAACCACTGCAGCGATTATTTTGACCGTTTTTAGTTTTTGTGTCTTCATCATTTTCTTATTTTTGCAATTAAACGTACGTGCCCAGCAAAACACCCTAAAAAAGTCTACTAAAACGATAGTAGTACGTAGTAACTACTGTGCGTTGCTGAGAAGATGGCACTTGGAAGGAATCTGCTTACATCCCGAAAGTTCCCACAGCATTGTTCGCTATTGGTCGACGCGAGGAATGCCCCTCTTGCCCCTCTGCCGTCTCGGAGGCCATCTTCTCAGCAACGCACGGTACTACGTCAAGAGATCGCGATATTTTTCGGAAGAAAGCGCACGTAGTAGTGAAAAGGGACAACCACCACATCGAAGTCGAATTTTCGCCGCGATTCAGCATTCGCTTCGTAGAAAACGGTGGCCATTCCGAATCGTTAATCCCATTCCCCGTCGATCCCTCCGTGCGACGGCGTAATTAAAAACGGGTAGAAGTTGGGATTTAGGTATTTGCTCGCAGCGCGCGCAGCCTGCGTCGCGGATCTTTTAATGAAAGCCAGCTTTAAATTCCCGAAGTCTGGCTGGCTTCAACGAAAGCAGCGCGCTCGCATTCGTCACGATGCAATTTCTTCCCCTCGAAACTCTCCTCTTCAATCCCCCCCTCTCTCTTCCAGCCACACCCCCGAGCTTCGTCTTCCATTTCGAAGTCGCTGGTGCTGCTCAAACATTCGGGGGGAAGTTTACCTCGCTGGGGAAGTTGTTTAAGCGCATTCATGGTAACTTCTTGCGGCGCTGCGACGCGCTGGAATATTTCTTACGCTTCTCCTCTTCTTCCCTGACCGAGACAACTTTTCTCCCGTAAATGTTGATCTTTGGGAAAAGGGGGGATTGATTACGAGCATCCACAGTATCATAACCTAAAAATCTGTCCCTTATTTCGCATAATTGTGTCGAAAAATGCGAAACTAGGAGATTTTTCGTTGCTTCAATAATGGGATACGATTCAGCGTTAAAAAATGCGTAAAAATTGCGCAGTACACTTTTTTTGTAGCGCGCTTCGTTTCCGAGGAAATCGGCTTTGAACTTTGTTGCGCGCACACTTGTTTTACGTAGGCGCTATAACGATCCCTCTTCGTGAAAGGTCAACAATTAATTATTGTAGTTATTATTTTATGTTATTTTTTAATTATTTTACTCTTAATTATTTATATTTCAATGAAGCGCATCTTGAAATCCCCTGGATTTCTACGCGAAAATAGGATTCACTACAAATTGGAGCGTTTTCGTTGAATTGATCACAGCCGCCGCACGCAGCCACTTTAACCTCATTTTTCCTCTAGAAGGAAGCGTCGTACGACGAAACACCATAGCACACTTTCGACTCATTTTTTAACGAGGAACCACTCTACGCACCTTAAAACCACAAATTCCGCCAGCTTCACGAAATACCGCGATTTTTCTTTCGCCACATTCACGTCGCAAATCTACTCCCCTTCCTCGAAAGGTCCACTTTCCTGCGTGCATATAGGCAACTGCAGGCTCAGTGGCACGTGTCTACGAATTAATAAAGATGATCATGCAAATCTAGAGGGAGGGGGGAGAGAGCATAGGCGTCTGAAAGACGCTACCGAGTGTAACGGCTGAACGCGCGGCGCAGCCGTGCAATTAACCGGGGTTCGTTGAACCCGCGCGGTTTGCTGAATCCGCGAACTTTTCCAGCTTCCACGCCGCGGGCGGAAGTCCAGCGGCTAAGTTACGGCCGATAAAATCGGTTCGACACCCGCGGGCGGCGGAATCGAAATATGCCGAGTCCGAATCCCGTGGAGCATCGAATATAAAATTCTGAGAAATATGCTGCTCTTCCATTACACCTTATCCCTCCGGGGGGCGTAGCGAAAGGAGCCGGCGAACACCTCGAGCGCCTCCGCAGAGAGCACCCCTTGCCCTTTGAGCTCCCCGAGTCGCTCGTTTCCCGATTCCATCCGCCGCGCGGTAATTCCATCTCGAAACAGTTCGCACGGACCTCGGGCCTTTCATCGAGGCCTCTCCTTTCCTTGGGCGGGGATTTTCAGAAGAAATTGACCCGAGGATTTCACGGGGAAGAACGCTGTTTCCTGGCTGGCTGCTTCGATTCGTCTTCAGTGCTCGCTACGCCATCGGAGGATGCCTTCTTCGCCGGGGGGTTGTGGAAGCGAGGATGCAATTGGGGATACTTGCTCTGGGACACGTTGTACAGGCCTGCGAACATCTGTCAATGGTGGTTTGCGAGCACGGATTAGCCGCGGCTCCTCCGCGTTTGTCGCTCCGAGGGCAGCTCCTAATGACTTGGACACGGCCGTGTCCCTGGGGACGAGCTGAAAGGGTGCCAGCATGGTGAAAAGAGGCTTTTCAGGGCACAGAATGTACGACCTACTATCGCGGTAGCAATTTTCTAGAGAACTCCGTGCCTCCCGCGAGCTGGGTCAACGTTCGACGTAGATTTATTGTAACGACTGTAGCTGGAGGAACTGGAAAGATTTTCGAAGGAAATGTGTCGATTCGGGGACAGTAGGCATTTACAGAATCAAATTTTCACTGGGTCTAGTTGAAGGAATTCTTTGGAGTCTCTCTGTTTTGTTATCAGCGGGTTGTTTTTTTTTTTAGGTTTCGTTAAAGAGTGATAGCCACTGCTTTCAAGGGTGAATGTACCAGTTAGGGGTTAATTAATTAATTGTAGGAGTAACGAAAGAATAAGTAGGAATGTATTATGTGGGACCGGAAACCCACTTAAAAGGGAATTCGGAGTATGCAAATCTCGAGGGTCGGCTTCGGTGGAGTTGGTTAGGCGGCTGGACCAGTACGCTGAGGATTCGAAGATCGCGGGTTCGAGTCCCGTCGCCCGAGGTCCTTTTTTCTGTGGCGCCTATACACTAGGAATTGCGAAAGTTATTCCTACAATTATATGTATGCATACATGTAGAACTGTAACTGCAACTTAAGTATCGTTCACATTAGTCAAATTGTATATCAAGAGAAGTAAAGTTGAAAGAGTTTGTACTTCACTTTGAAAGTTGGAAGAACCCAGAAATGATATTTCAAGTCAAGTAACAGGTTCACACATTGATAATGTAGTTTCAAGTTACTTGAATTGAAGCGACTTGATGTCTCAGGTTACTTGAATTCAAGCGACTTTAAATCTCAAGGTACTTGAATTCAAGATACTTGAAGTTTTAAGGTATTTGAGTTCAAGATACTTGATGTCTCAAGTTATTTAAATTCAAGCGACTTAAGGCCTCAATTTAATTGATTTCAAACAACTTGAAGTCTCAGGCTACTTGAATTCAAGCAAGTTAAAGTTTCAAGCGATTTGAAGTCTCAAGTTACTTGCATTCAAGCGACTGGAAGTCTCAATTTACTGGAATTTAAACGACTTGAAGTCTCAGAATACTTGAATTGAAGCGACTCGAAGTCTCAAGTTATTTGAATTAAAGCGACTTGGAGTGTCAAATTACTTGAATTGAAGCGACTTGATGTCTGAAGTTACTTGAATTGAAGCGACTTGATGTCTCAAGTTACTTAAATTGAAGCGACTTAAAGCCTCAATTTACTTGATTTCAAACGACTTGAAGTCTCAGGCTACTTGCAGTATCAGGCTACTTGAATTCAAGCGAGTTAAAGTTTCAAGCGATTTGAAGTCTCAAGTTACTTGAATTGAAGCGACTGGAAGTCTCAATTTCCTGGAATTTAAACGACTTGAAGTCTCAGAATACTTGAATTGAAGCGACTCGAAGTCTCAAGTTATTTGAATTAAAGCGACTTGGAGTGTCAAATTACTTGAATTGAAGCGACTTGAAGTCTGAAGTTACTTGAATTGAAGCGACTTGATGTCTCAAGTTACTTAAATTGAAGCGACTTAAAGCCTCAATTTACTTGATTTCAAACGACTTGAAGTCTCAGGCTACTTGCAGTCTCAGGCTACTTGAATTCAAGCGAGTTAAAGTTTCAAGCGATTTGAAGTCTCAAGTTACTTGAATTGAAGCGACTGGAAGTCTCAATTTACTGGAATTTAAACGACTTGAAGTCTCAGAATACTTGAATTGAAGCGACTCGAAGTCTCAAGTTATTTGAATTAAAGCGACTTGGAGTGTCAAATTACTTGAATTGAAGCGACTTGAAGTCTGAAGTTACTTGAATTGAAGCGAGTTGATGTCTCAAGTTACTTAAATTGAAGCGACTTAAAGCCTCAATTTACTTGATTTCAAACGACTTGAAGTCTCAGGCTACTTGATTTCAAGCGAGTTAAAGTTTCAAGCGATTTGAATTCTCAAGTTACTTGAATTGAAGCGACTTGAAGTCTCAATCTACGTGTAGTCTCAAATTCCTTGAATTAAAGCTGCTTGGACTTAAATTACGCGAATTCAAGCAACTCGAAGTCCAGCAACTTGAATTCAAACGACTCAAACTCTCAATTTACTTGAATTCAAGCGACTTAAACTCTCAAGTAACTTTTCCAATGTGAACCTCAGTCTCAGTGTATTCTCACATGAGTCCTAATATCGAGGGACCACTAATCCCAGAACTTCAATCTCCATTTCCCCGCGAACCAGTAGATACCGTGTCCCACACTTCCGCCATATTATTATACACGGTGTGCACTAAGTACTTGCAAAATGTGAGCCAAATCAACGACCCAAACTTCACGCACCCTGCTCATCAGAGGGTTTCGAGTTCCTGTATCCCACAAGATCCACTTTAATAAATTTCATCAATTGCGCCAGCCCGTTCCCAATCGATTCCCTTTCCTAACGGCCCCTCGTTCGCCCTGCACCTTTCCTCACCTACGCGGGAGCCACCCTGCGCTGAAGTTCGCCCAGGAAAATCTATAACCGCGAGAAGCAGTGGCGCTAACATCGTCACGGAACGTCTGCACAGCGAACGACAGGAGCGTTGGCCATCGATCATCGCCGGACGTTTCATAAATTCCCACGAACATTCGCCCAGGCCTTTGCGGGGCAACTCGCCTGCTCTCCTTGATCAACGATCGCCGAACGTTGTCCAGGAGCTTATTACACGCGAGCTTCTGCAGTCTGCTCTGATTAAACGATGCTGTTAGCCGTGCAGGATTTGAAGAATGCCCGAGTCCAGCAGTACTCAGGAGGGCTGCGAGTGTAGGTCTTCGATCGATGAAGCTGAAGACATCCTCGTGTATCCAGGTCACTTCCTAGTGTGTACTGTGGAAGGTTCCGCCACTGAAAACCTCCATTTGTTATTGTTATCACTATTATCAGCCGCGTCGCCCCAAGTGGATAGAATCGAACACTTTCCCCGTCTTCAAGAAGTTTCTGTCGGCAGATAACGATGTAAATCACCAAGGACCGAGAGGACCCGGGGCGAGCTTGCGTTTCCGCTTATAAGCTCGTTCCCGGTGCCGTTTCAGGCAGGAAACCATGCAAATTCCATTCGACGCAATTGAATTCGTCAATGGGCCTGCACACTCGTGGGATCATTAACGAGCGTGACCTGAAATTATGAAGCTCTCCCAATCGTCATCAACAACCGTCACAGGCGGGCGAGTACGCGGGACCTCTTGGATGGCGATTTCGGAAGCCTGGAGCACTGCCAGGGCTTGCATGATCTACCACTTTTAATCTTCCCTCCCTGTATGTCTCCCGCAGCCTGCCACGGTTTTCTTTTCTTTGGAAACTGGGTGGAATGGCAGTGAATAGAGTCTGCAGTTGTCTCCGGCTGATGAGCTCCTTATCTGTCAGCTCGTTTGTGGCATTCTTGGGCAGTTCGTTAGATGTTGTGGTGGAAATTTGATTAGCGACGGGCACGTGGGAGAGTGCAGCTCGTAGTAATTGGGATTTGTTGTTAGGGGAAATTTTTGCAGCGGGAGATTAAGGAGCTTGCAGACATAGGAGACACCCAAAAGGCCATTTTCAGGAATTTTATTTTCTGAGAAACTATTGGAGTTATCGGGTTGAACTTTACTGTATTTAGAAATATATATTTTGAAGAAAGTTTACCATTTTTTTATTGAAAAGTTTGGTAAAATTCTGGAGATACGGCGTTAGGGTGGACCTTATTTATACGTGTCGATTTTTTTGTATTTCTTTGCTCTCGCCCTCTAGAACAGCACCATTTGATAAAAAAATAGTCCCTGAAAAAGTTTATTGCAATCGGATAACAGGAAAAGGTGCCGACCACGCCTTAAAGTTTAGAATTCATCAGTAGTTTGAATTTGAAGAAATTCTCAAAAAGGGTAAGCCCTATCGAAATTTTGTTCAAATAATGTTAAAAGAGCATTCAATTTTCTACAATTATTGTATATACAAGTTTTTCGAGCTTCCTACCATTTTTTAGATAACAGCGTTTGAATATAGAGAGGTCCGCGCTCTGCGCGTACCACCTGTACAGGGTGATATTAAAATTTATAACAATATCTGTCGCGCATCGTAGTCGATTTTGAAAATACGGATTTTTGCAGGCGATTTAAGTAACTGGGTATTACAGATTTTATAGCTTGTGGAATCTACAGTAGCAGTGGTCGAAAGAAAGTTTAAATAAAAATAAGAATATAAATTCTATTTATATCGAGAGGTATAATTTTCCCTCTATATTAGTCTAGATATCATTAAGTGCCCCTAGATACTCGCGAGTATAACTGAAGGGGCTGAAACAGAAGGGAATTTCCTCCACTTATTTTTCGCTTCATTGAAATCACGAAATTTCTAATTCTACACTGAAATATATTTTACGCTATATTACATTCTGCTTCCCACTGCTTGAAACATACTACTATATTATATTTTTATTCCATATCATAAAAATAAAAATAAATGAAAACGAAGAGGCCACCAGAGACGGGCAAAATTTTTATTTAAATAAAATTTCGAGAAACTAATAAAAGTTAAAAAGAATTATTACTCGGGTTAACGAACGAATGACCAATAACTTGTGAAACTAGGAAGCACTTCCCACTAATTCAGTCCACGATGCTGTACATTATGTCCACTTTTCATATTCGAAAATCTGAACCGCTCAAAATATTTGCAAATATTCCGACAGATTAATTAACTCGCGTTCAGCAACTATCGCATTGATTTTCCACGCTGCTTTTCGGTTGACGGTCTCCTACTAACCGAATAGCAACTTCGTGCTCTCTGCGCCTCGGTTTAAAAGTTACTTCAGCTGCAAGAACTCGCGGCACAAAGAGCTGCATTAAGAAGACAGAGCTGCAGATTTAATTGGAGCCTCATCTGAGGCGCAAAGTTTTCCTCCGAGTTGAATCAATCGCTCAGGACTTCGCCTCTCAGAATACTAGCTTGCCCCACTTCCCATCATCTATTCATGCTTCGCCGTTGTTAACAGAAATAGGGTATTCACGATTTATCCATTCAATTGATGCCTGGGGTCTTGATTCGCCCCTTCTCATGTAAATCCAACCTTGCATTCCGATTTCTGGGAAAGTCGGCAGATTAAAGTCACCACCCCGATACATTCTACCAAACCAAAATCCACAATCTGGCTCGTTTATAAAAAAAATATTAACCACTGAAGCTTGCGCAATAAATTACAGTAGAAGCTCCGACGATCTGCCACAAAATATTAAACATAAACAGAGAATAATACTCAACACCAGACTCCATTGTGGCTGAAAAAAAAACTGGACCGAGATCCCATCTGAAAACTGGAACGAGTGTTCATACCGCGTAGCAACAATCTCCAGGGAAACTGAAACAGGAATTCACCCGACACAAAGGCTCTCGCGGTGCGCCGACCACCCCCGAAGAAAGTCGTAAATAAAATTGGAACGAGCCCCCCTGCTATTTTATAACCGAATTTTACAGTAAAATTGAAACGCAACAAGTCGAATAAAACTTAAACAAATTCAAACTAAGAATAAAAAATACTGTTTAAAAAGCAAGTCAGAAGAGAGTTTTATTCGATTGGGATGGATGGAACGGAGAGTCCAACCCCTTCGAAAATAATTTAATCATTTCTGGTTTAAAGGGACCGTGAGGTCCCTTTTTAAAAAATGATCATCGTCATCGCTCATCGAGCCAGCCGGCTTTCCCCCTCAGGCGGCGACCCGGTGTTTCGAGCCTCCCTTTTAAAAGGAGGGTGGCGACCCCTCCCGACGTGCCAGAGGGGCGGTTATCGATTCCACGGCTTTCCCTCCGCCCCGGCTTCCGGATGAAACGGCGTCAGGAGAAGCTTGGCGTGGACTGTGTGCACGGCTTTATCTTTCCCTCTGGCCTCAGTTCCTTTTATCACCCTTCCTTCTTTTCTTTTTTTATGGTTTCTTCATTTTCTCCGCCACTTCTGCTTTTCCGGTTTTTATCGCACCGCCGATCTCCCTTCTTCTTTCACGGATTTTGGGTATTATACTTCTTCCGGCGGTCTGCCAGTTCTGTTTTTGTTTATTTTCAAGTTTTTCTTTGGGGGAGGTTTGTTAGGGATTCATCAGGTGTTCTTAAAAAGGTTCTTAACAAGAGGCGAGTAGAAAGTAAAATGGCCTCTTTTTCTTGGTTTTTTTAAAAGTGGGCGATGAATATTTAATAAATTGTCTTTTGGGGGGAAATTTTTTGTTAGAATTCTAGTTTTATTCGAACAAAATGGATCGATCTGGGAGAGTACCTTTTTCCGAAATTGGCCCTCGTTTTTGAGTTATCGACGGCGAAAATTGTCTGCTTGTGTAAGCAAAGCTTTGTGTTACTTCTCTTTTAGACCAGCAATTGCTTTCCAGATAATATTTGCATAATATTCACTCTGGATGCTTATTTTCTTGCATACGAGCCACAAAGAGTTCCCAAACTGCTGCACCACACGGCGTGCTCAAAACTCCGTGCTTCCCAAATAACTTTGCTGGCGTATAACTCCAAGAATTGTACCTTTTTTTTTTTTTCGAAAAATGGTACTTCTGACGGATATTAAAACGATACAGAGTGTCGAGAAACAACTAAAGACACCATAAACTTATAGGAAATAAATTTGTTATATAATAAACCTACAGTTTGATTATTTATTTATTATTCAGAAACCGTGATATTCGATGATATTTTCTTGTATCTTTTTTTTATACTTTTTTCACACCCTGTATGTGCACTCCTCCTTCGCCCCCGTTCTCCATTCCCCTCGCCACATTTCTGTTCCCTCAATTCTCACTGCACTCGTTTCTCTCCTCCGCATTGTGTTCTCGTCGTCCTTTTTATTTCCATCTTTCTCTTTTCTATGCCTCCCCTTCGTCGTCTCCTTCTAATTCATGCGATTGCATGACACCCGCTCCCTCTCTGCCCCTCTGCCTCCCTCTAATCATTCACTCCACCCTTGTCTCTCCCTTTGTCCCTCTCGTTTCACCCTAGAAGCTGGCCGAATGAGGACGGCAGGCTAGCGAGAGGAGCGGAAATATTGTTTACGGGATGGAAGGGGGGGTTGGAAGAAAGGAGGAGTAATGTTGGAAGAGAGGCAATGGAAATTTTTGTTATTTCCTGGGGTACTGTGACAGGGGCGAGTCAAATTTCTCTGACTCAGGAATTTCTGGGGAAACCTGAAATATAACTCGCGAATTTCTGTAAGAAGGTACCTTAAACTTTGAGCCAACTTAAGTTTTTGTAATTCAAGTATTCCACTTCAGAATTGACTCAAAGCTATCACTGACTCAGCGCAGGAATTTTTATAAGAAGAATCCTTCAGACATCAATTTTCTAATATTAAAATTTTTCAGTGTGACTAACTGAGAAATTCTTGTGGGAAGGTACTTAATGTCAATTTTGGGCCACTGTGGCTAAGGAAACTTGGGTTTTTCTGACTCCAGTATTTTTGCTCAGATCTAACCGAGAAATAACTCAAGAATCCCCTCGGGAAAAATATTTAATAAAAAATCTGTTCACGTGATCGATGAATTTCATCCCTTGTGCCATCCCTCTTTTTGTGTCTGATAACAGCCCTGTCGAATTAGCCTTGCAAAGGGCGGCGAATTTGTTGTGATAAATAAAACGCGCCTAGCGTAGCGGAGAGGTGCACACATGCAAGGTTCCTCGAGCGATAAAAATTGTTTTACAATACCGCGCGTCACGTGCAACGAGCAGGAAACAAGGGAAGCGAAATGCAAAACACACTCGGCACGAGTGAGCGCAAACAGTGGAGGTAATCGTTTAAACCAGGCCTGGACATTATTTGAATGAACTTGTCTCGGCGCGATTGTACAAATAATAACTTATCCGTTTGATTGGAGGTTTGTATCGAACAAACACGCGGGCTTATTTTGCAAATAGTCATCTGCACATTCCGTTACGCGCGAAATGATTGAGGATTCGATAATCTCGGGGACAAATGTTGCTCGAAGTTTTGTTGATTTAACGGGCGTCACCTATCGCAGAAAGTAATCTTGAAACAAATCATTGGCTCGGAAATAAAGGAAGGTTACTTTCCTCAATTTGTTCGATGAATTCGGAGTATTCGAGTAAATCGAAGTATTCGACGAATTCGGAGTATTCGAGTAAATCGAAGTATTCGACGAATTCGGAGTATTCAAGTAATTCGGAGTACTCGAGTTATTCGGAGTACTCGAGTTATTCGGAGTACTCGAGTTATTCGGAGTATTCAAGTAATTCGGAGTACTCGAATTATTCGAATAAGTCGGAGCACTCGAGTAATTCACATTGTTCGGATAATTCAAAGTGTACCGAATACGAATATAAACGCTTGAAAAGCAAATAATTGTAACGACAAATATAAAATGAATTCCACGATAAAGTGTGAAAAAGTATTTGATATTCAGATTCTTATTCAGTACAATTCGAAATTTGATGACTCCTAATTATTCGAATACCCCAAATTTTTCGAATAATGTTCAAGTATTCGAATACTCTCAACAAATATTCGAATACTGTTGGAATATTCAATTACTCTTAATAATTCTTCGAATAATAATTGAATATTCGAATTATTCGAACCCCAAATTCGAATTCTACTGGTATTTGAATATTCAAATACTTAGAATATTCGTAACAGCCCTAGTGCTAACCCAGGCGATTAATTGCTCGGAATACAGGGCTCCGAGGAATTAAAGGATCAGCTGATCAAGCAACCCTATCCCTCATTATGGTATCCAATTTCACAACACACTTAGTATTCCTTTTATCCTTCATGTTTGCCTCACATTCACTAATCCTGTTTGTACCAGTTTCTTCGCCCTACGATACCCAACTTATCTACAAATCTCGACATTCACTAATGCCTTCTAATTACAATTGAAACTTACATTATCGTTTATTTTTATGCTTGTAGTAACTTTTAAACAGGTTTGATTCAAGGAAAAGACGAATCGAGTGCCAGAGGCATTAAGTAATTTCTTCTCTTTTCTAAATTCAGCAGGGCTAATGGTTTTTGAATATTGCAGAGTAATGCAGGACCGCGCGTACTGTGGCCTGAATCGAATATTCAGTGTAGCATCATCGAAATGACCCAATTACAAGTTACGAAGCCCAGTGCAAACTCTGCGTCCACCGGAAATGGAGTATGCAAGTTAGAGCGTTCCACTCGCTGCTCCTTACGGCCACGTAAACGTTTTACATGAACTACCAAGCAGTTCAAATACTGTTATAGCGATTTTCCCTGCTGACAAACTGGCAGATTTGTAGTCAGACCGGTAGAAACTGCTGCCTGAATTAATTCAGGGACTTGCAAATCATTAGGTGAATTAGGGGACTATTGGGAGTCAGTTACAGTTAGTTCCTTGACATCTGTCAATATTTTTATGAAATATTTGATGGAACATGGTAGCTCAGAAATTATTTAGTAAAATTCTTAGGCAGTGGGATATTAATATAGGGTGCTACTGTTACTATTGTAATTTATATTCCAATTAGTGTTCGTTCCCACACATTGTTGAGCTCGTTGGAGTTATCCTGGTTCATCATCATTGACTGGATCAATTATCAATTCACAGTGAATACTTCTTCGAAGGAAGAGGTGCATGAAACTACGGTTTAATACCCTTAAGAAGCCATAGCATCCTTATAATTCCGAAATTCGATCAATCCGAATAATCGGATACTCTTAATTATTCGAATAATGTTCGAATATTCAAATACTTCTAATAATTATTCAAATAATATTCTAATACTTCTAATAAATATCCGAATAATATTCGAATACTCATAATAATTGTTCGATTAATATTCGAGTACTTCTAATAATTATTCGATTAATATTCGAGTACTCCTAATAATTATTCGATTAATATTCGAGTACTCCTAATAATTATTCGATTAATATTCGAGTACTTCTAATAATTATTCGAATAATATTCGAGTACTCCTAATAATTATTCGAATAATATTCGAGTACTCCTAATAATTATTCGATTAATATTCGAATACTCCTAATAATTATTCGATTAATATTCGAGTACTTCTAATAATTATTCGAATAATATTCGAGTACTCCTAATAATTATTCGATTAATATTTGAGTACTCCTAATAATTATTCGATTAATATTCGAGTACTTCTAATAATTATTCGAATAATATTCGAGTACTCCTAATAATTATTCGAATAATATTTGAGCACACCTAATAATTATTCGAATAACATTTGAGTACTCCTAATAATTATTCGATTAATATTCGAGTACTTCTAATAATTATTCGAATAATATTCGAGTACTCCTAATAATTATTCGATTAATATTCGAGTACTTCTAATAATTATTCGAATAATATTCGAGTACTCCTAATAATTATTCGAATAATATTCGAGTACTCCTAATAATTATTCGATTAATATTCGAGTACTTCTAATAATTATTCGAATAATATTCGAGTACTCCTAATAATTATTTGATTAATATTCGAGTACTTCTAATAATTATTTGATTAATATTCGAGTACTTCTAATAATTATTCGAATAATATTCGAGTACTCCTAATAATTATTCGAATAAAATTCGAGTACTCCTAATAATTATTCGTTTAATATTCGAGTACTTCTAATAATTATTCGAATAATATTCCAGTACTCCTAATAATTATTCGAATAATATTCGAGTACTTCTAATAATTATTCGAATAATATTCCAGTACTCCTAATAATTATTCGAATAATATTCGAGTACTCCTAATAATTATTCGAATAATATTTGAGTACTCCTAATAATTATTCGATTAATATTCGAGTACTTCTAATAATTATTCGAATAATATTCGAGTACTCCTAATAATTATTCGAATCCCAAATTCGATTTCTTAACCCAGACCACCCTTAAGATTCCACAGCATCAGACTAGAAAGTTTACAATCTGGAAGAGAGTCGAGGCACTTGGAAGACATAGATTCATACGCTTTTTCCCCTGAATTATAAAATATGACATTACGTGGCAAGCACGTAACAGGCAAAGGGCCTTGTGCTTTGAAAATTACTCCCATGATGTGTCTTCTATTGAGATCGATGCATCAATTCGCTCATTTCGTAACGTCCTCCATTACACGGTGCAGCATGTTTGATGGTACAGCATTAATTATTGCGGGACGTCGTGTGCACGCCGATCGATGAACACTTTGGCCTCTCTCAAACTGAATCTACTTCCCTGAAGGAAACACTCTGCTTTCCATTCTTTTTTATTATTAATCTAAGTACCAACTAGGAATACTCCAAGCGTGCTGCCTAGAACTTTGCTCGTTCATACTTCAGTAGCTATTTTAATGCTTTAATTGGCTGTGAAATATTTCATTGCTATTAATGCTGCTAAGTATTAAAATGGACACGAGATTACTTAAGGTACTGTCGTTATCCTTGATGCGAAGACAGAGCTGAATTGTTGCATTAGGCATGACTGAAAGGTTTATGAATATCTAATGAGAATTTTACAAGTGTTAGTAATACTTGTACGAGGAACAGCTTCCTTTACTAACAAGAGATCTCTAATCCGGAAATTAAAAAAAATGAGGATATTTGAAACTGGGAATATTTAGAGAAAATATAGATACGTATTACGCAATTTTTTGGGGTGCGCAAACTCACTCTAAGGGGGTGAAATTGACCCCTTAAAATTGTTTCTATTTTCCTAATTAAATTGTGTACGAATTAAAAGAAGTAATTTTTCTCTGAAAATTATTTTTAATAAATTCTGGATTCTCAGGGGTCAATTTCGCCCCTTTAGAGTAATTTTAGGCAGCAAACTAAATTGCCTAATACATATCTATATAACCTCTACGTATCCCCAGTTTCATAATTTTTGGAATTTCTGAAAACTCAAAATTTTGTTTCGCAATTGAATTTTTCTTAGAATTCATTTTTTAATAGTTTTGTCCCTAGGAAAGACTCTCAACGCTAAGTTTTCATGAACTATGGATGCACAAAATATTTAAATACAAGAGGATTTAACTATTAAAAAAATACTCCGAATAAAGCAAGCGCTTTGAAGTTTTCCTATCTCTCTGCTCTTGGAGCAAGATTCGATGAGAAATTCTTTTCTGCTTTACTTTCTATCTGTTGGAAATAGCTCGGGTCAAGGTGTTCTCGAGAAAAGCAGAAAGAAATGGGAAGAGTTTCCAGGAGATGCTCCATCCGTGGAAAAGGTTGCGCGACGCTGCAAAAAAGCATAGTTATGTGCGCGATAAAATTGCACGAGCTCGCCTTCCTTTTATACAGTTGCCCTCTGCGTTGGTGGAAATACAGCAGTGGTTGTTCAGTTTGTTCTGTTGTGTCGAGTGCAAACAGTTAAATATGTATTAATATTTGATTGCACCGTTCGGTCATGGCGACAGATATAATTAATATTATATAGGATATTACTGACTTCGTACTTAAAATACTGGAAAATACTCCATCGTCAGTGACATTTATTTAATCGTATTTCTCAAACTTGAGATTCCTTCGGTGCAGTGTAATTTGGTTTGGAGGTATGTACAATTTTAATCACATTAAGGGGGGAACCCCAATCGACGAGTGCAAATTTATATGAAAATTGATGAGTGACATTTCTTCGTAAATTGAGCAGAGGACTCAATTCAAATTGTGAGGGTATTTTTTATAATTCTTAGAATTAATATTTTTTTGTAAAAGTAATAATTCTTAGAATTAATATTTCTTTTGCAAAATAATTTCTTAGCAAATTAATATTCTTTTTTTCGCAAAATAATTCTTGGAATTCATATATTTTTTTCAAAAGTAATAAATCTTAGAATTAATATTTCTTTTTGCAAAAAAATTAAAATTCTTAGAATTAATATTCTTTTTTCGCAAAATAATTCTTGGAATTCATATATTTTTTTCAAAAGTAATAATTCTTAGAATTAATATTGCTTTTTGCAAAAAAATAAAAATGCTTAGAGTTAATATTCTTTTTTCGCAAAATAATTCTTGGAATTCGTATACTTTTTTCAAAAGTAATAATTCTTAGAATTAATATTGCTTTTTGCAAAAAAATAAAAATGCTTAGAATTAATATTCTTTTTTCGCAAACTAATTCTTGGAATTCATATATTTTTTTCAAAAGTAATAAATCTTAGAATTAATATTTCTTTTTGCAAAAAAATTAAAATTCTTAGAATTAATATTCTTTTTTCGCAAAATAATTCTTGGAATTCATATATTTTTTTCAAAAGTAATAATTCTTAGAATTAATATTGCTTTTTGCAAAAAAATAAAAATGCTTAGAGTTAATATTCTTTTTTCGCAAAATAATTCTTGGAATTCATATATTTTTTTCAAAAGTAATAATTCTTAGAATTAATTTTTCTTTTTGCAAAAAAAAAATAAAAATTCTTAGAATTAATATTTCTTTTTGCCAAAATAATAATTCTTAGACTTAATATTTCTTTTTGCAAAAAAATAATTCTTAGAATTAATATTCTTTTTTCGCAAAATAATTCTTGGAATTCATATACTTTTTTCAAAAGTAATAATTCTTAGAATTAATATTTCTTTTTGGAAAAAAATAAGAATTCTTAGAATTAATATTTCTTTTTGCCAAAATAATAATTCTTAGACTTAATATTTCCTTTCGTAAAAATAATAATTCTATGAATTAATATTTTCGTTTTGCTAACTAATGGCTTTTTCCTTTGTTCACAAGTATAACAAAATACCCTCACACTTTGTACCGAATCCTTTGCTCAATTTTCGGTAAAAAAGAAACAAATTTTCATATAAATTTGCGCTCGTTGATTACGGTTCCCCCTTAATCTAGTTGCTACAGGTTTTAACTTTGTCATAGCGATTGCATTATTCCTTTCTTCTGTCCTAAAGCCAAGTAATTCTCTTTTCTCCTTCCAACTAGCCTGCTGCATTATCAAATTACAGTGTAATAAATAAATTAGAGTCTACAGTATACTCTCCACTCCTTCCTCAAGTATAATCACACATATTTCCACCAAAAGTACATTCCACCAAGTAACCCCAGTCGCTCCAGTTACGCAACAAGCATTTCTTCCTGTGAACAGAGGATCGAAGAACAAGTAACAAGTTAAGCCTCACGAGCAAGCGTAGAAATACAGAAGTAGGTCCTCCCAGGCTTCTCAAGTGCCAAATAAACCTGCACAGAAAGAATTCCGTTGTAACCGCCTCTGGAGACTTTGTCTGTGGCATACACTGTAAAATATTGGAGAAATATTCAAGAGGTGAGATCCTGGACCACGCTCCTGTAAAATTCTATGCATCCTTAAGCGAGAGGCGCTGTTGCTAGCACATTGCTGACTCCATAAAACAAAAACTATGCTGGCTCCTATCAGAACCAGCTCCTTAACATTTAGCGCATCCTGTCATTTACCTACTTTTCAGTGCAACATCAAAATATAATATAAATTTAGAAAGTACAGATCCTAGGGAGTAGTTTTGCAAAATGGGTAACAGCGTGTTTCGCAAACCGGATTATCCAACGCACCAGTTGGCACCTCGCCCGTGAAAATAAACGCATTTCAACCCTTCGACATTCCAATCTCGATGAACGTCCGACTGGACCAACTGGGCTTGGACCTCCTGGGGAAGGCAAATCTGAAATTTTCATCTTTGTTGCTTAGAGAACCCTTGGACTTCTGAATGCTCCACTGATCTGATCTCCAATTCAGCGTTTGAAGTGTCCTTTAATTTCAAAGTGGGAGATTCTGTAGGAACCCTGCGACGTCCTTTTATTCTTTATGCTTGATGACTGGTGTGCTCTGTAATTTAACTTCTGAGGAGATCTTTTAGAATCGAATTTTGATGTCTCCAAGAAAATTCATACAAAATTGAAGATCCTTTCATTCAGTATTCCTGATAATAAAATTCTGCTTTGGGGTTGAATGAAGTAGAAGAGGGTGTCTGAAGAACATTTGCAGGCCCCTTTTCTGCTTATTGCTATCCCCAAGAAAATTCACACGAAATTGAGAATCCTCCTGTTCAGCATCCTCAATAATAAAGCCCTCTTTTAGAGGTATCTAAAGTGGGAGTTTTTTAAGTTGGACTAGGGTATCCTCTGGACTGCAATTTGAGGAAGCTTGTACTAAGTTTGTAAAATGGAACCCTTGAAATATCGCTAATTTCTAAAATGCTATAGCCATCGATACTGAGCAATTATTCCAAGTGACACCCTCAAACATAAATCACCTAAGTCTTCTGTGGGATGTCGTTACACTTTGTCTTCGCCGCGGCAGAACAATTTTCCCGGAGCTTTTTCAGCGGTTTGCCCCCGTGAAACGACTTAATCGGCTTACGGCAACCTTTAATAACTTCTGCTCCCAGATATTAAACGAGAATCGCCCAACTTATTCTCCCTACGTTGTTGCAAGGATTGTTCAGCCCCTGTAAATCCCTCGCGCAGGAACGTTGCTTTCGAAAACCTCCAACAAACCTTGGAAAACACCGGAACTCCATCCCCCGTGAGACTCTCTACTAACAAATCAGCGAACGAAGTAATTAAAAAGTTATAGGAACCTTGAAGTAGCCGAGGGAGATGTTGCTCTCGCCAATAGAAATTTAAACAGGTGTCAAGAAGATGTATAACGGCTCACAGGTGTTTACGTCCTCGCCGACCAGCCAAGGAATTATTGATCCCTTCGACGCTTATATAACTCAGCCTTGTTTTTTCTCCACTTCCATTTGCGTGGGCCGCGTAGCTCATTTACTAGCTACACACATCCCCGGGTATTTTAGCTGCACCCCACGCGATGCCCTCGATTTAGGAAAAAGGTGAAATTGACCTACCGATATTATAATACAAGCGCAACCGGTCCTCTAATTAATGAGGGATGTTCGGTAACTCGAAAATGAAAACATTTGAAGATTTGAGAATTTGAAGATTTTGAGAATTCGAAGCTTTGAGAATTTGTAGATTTGAGAATTCGAAGCTTTCAGGATTCGAAGCTTTGAGAATTCGAAGATTTGTGAATTCGAAGCTTTGAGAATTCGAAGATTTTGAGAATTCGAAGATTTTGAGAATTCGAAGCATTGAGAATTCGAAGCTTTGAGAATTCGAAGATTTTGAGAATTCGAAGCATTGAGAATTCGAAGCTTTGAGAATTCGAAGCTTTGAGAATTTGAAGCTTTGAGAATTCGAAGCTTTGGGAATTTGTAGATTTCAGAATTCGAAGGTTTCAGAATTTGAAGCTTTCAGGATTCGAAGCTTTGAGAATTCGAACCTTTTAAAATTCGAACCTTTTAGAATTCGAACCTTTTAGAATTCGAACCTTTTAGAATTCGAATATTTGTGAATTCGAAGCATTTAGAATTCGAAGCTTCGAGAATTTGAAGCTTTGAGAATTCGAAGCTTCGAGAATTTGAAGCTTTGAGAATTCCGAAGGTTTCAGAATTTGAAGCTTTCAGGATTCGAAGCTTTGAGAATACGAACCTTTTAGAATTCGAAGCTTCGAGAATTTGAAGCTTTGAGAATTCCGAAGGTTTCAGAATTTGAAGCTTTCAGGATTCGAAGCTTTGAGAATACGAACCTTTTAGAATTCGAAGCTTTCAGAATTTGCAGCTTTCAGGATTCGAAGCTTTGTGAATTCGAAGCTTTCAGAATTTGTAGATTTGAGAATTCAATGCCTTCAGAATTTGAAACTTTCAGGATTTGAAGCTTTGAAAATTCGAACCTTTTAGAATTTGAAGCTTTGAGAATTTAAAGATTTGAAAATTTGAAACTTCGAAAATTCTTTATCACCATTTTGTTGGATATCGAAAACCATAAAACTTTAAATTAAACTTCTTTTCGGTTCGCTTTCTACAGTCTCGAATATCTACATATCTACATATTCAAATAAACAATCGGTTGAAGTACACCCGACCTTTACCTGCACTTTATTAAAATCTCGAAAAACTTCCAAGGATTCCAAAATCCAAATCGTTCTTCCATCTACGTAAGCACTTTTCAAGCGTCGTGTCTGACAGTCCACAGGGTTCATTTCGCCGAAAAGCCTTGCCGTCTCGAGTACGCTGCAAATCACCTGGGCGCCCATTTGAATTAACGTTGAGTGTTGAATCCTTCCGTTCCCCAGAAGCTGCCTCGGCGGACGCGGCTGGTAGCAAGACAAGCAGCGAGACGGCCGAGATATTCCGCGCGGGGAAGTTCTCACCGTCGGCGACGGCGTCGACGACGGCAGCGTCGTCCCCGTCGAGCGTCGACGCCAGGATGGTCGCCTCGACGCACAGCCTCGACGACCTGGGCGCCAGCCACCCGGCCAGCGCGAGCGGCGACCGCCAGCAGCAAGAGAAACACGGGCACACGTACAGGTCTGCACAGACCGCCCAGGACAAGAGGAGCAGATTAAGCAACGTGATCAACAACCTGAGGAAGAAGGTGCCGGACTCACGAAGCGGTGACTCACCCAGGAAGGAGGAGGACGACCGGAACAGCGTGGAGAGGAACCTGGAGACGCTGGAGAAGTACGTGATGACGGTGCTGAACGGGGTGATCAAGGACGAGGAGGAGGGCGACCTGGAGGTGGGCAGGAGCAAGGAGGCTGAGAAGGGAAAGGACTGTGAGAAGCTGAGGGAGGACCAGGAGGACGAGGATTCTAAGGGTCCTGCGGCCAAGTTCGAGCCCTCTAAGCCCAACGAGAGCAGGACAGAGGCGGCTGTGTTCTTGTCGGAGCAGCCAGAGAAGGCCGAGAGCTTGTTGACCAGCAAGGAGTGCTCGGAGCACCAGAAGGCGGAGGACAGGGTCGAGGACTCGCCGCAGGAAGAGTCCGAGAGCTTGGGTCCTCGAGCGGAGTCCTGCGAGGCCGCGGAGGACGAAGGCAAGGGTTCGTCTAAGGAAGCGAAGCCTGAGGAGCAGCGTGCCGAAGAGAGGAGCGAGAGCCACGAAGAGGAGAAGAAAGGCAGCAGGTCGCTGGGGACTATCATCATGGAGAGGCTAAGCGATCATCAGTCTGAGGATAAAGGGAACGCGGACGTAGGCAAAGAGGAGGTTAGAGAATTCGTGTCTGACAACGCCGAGCTTAGGAACGTCTGCAGAGACCTACTGAACGACCTGCTGAACGGTATCAACCAGCTGATCGACGAGAAGAGTCAGGAGAAGGAGGAAAGGCCGCTGGACAGTTCCGTGGAGGAGTCCAGGGACTCCAGGAGCCAGGATCTCTCTATGACAAGTCTGCACTGTAGCCTGCCTCTGGACAAAGTAGCTTCCGTGCTGCAGAAATGCCAGGCGCCAGAATTGACTGTCCCCCAGTCGCCTTCCTCGCCTTCTTCGTCGTCCTCTTCGTCCCAGGGCTCCAAGTCCCCATGCAAGCCTCCGTCACCCACCGTCAGGCACCTCTGCCTCTACTGCGACAGGAAGTTCCTCTCCATATCCCTCAGGCAACGGCACACCGAGAGGGTCCACCAGCAAGGAGGCGGCAGGAGGTCGGAGAGGAACTCGAGAAGGCCTTCGCAGAACTGCCAGTACTGCTCCGACAAGTGCGCCGAGAGCCTGGAGGGTCTGTTCCAGCACATGGTGGGTAGCCACGGGGACAAGTACCACGCTTGCGTCCAGTGCTCCACGAGGTACCTCACCAGGGAGGCTCTGGCTGGCCACATGAGCGAGAACCATGCGGCGAGCGCGGAGAGGAACCTTCAGGTTCAGGTAAGAGCTGTGGTAGTTTGCGAAGTTGGAGGCCTTGTTTACTCGCTGAGATTGGTAGAGTTGAATCTTTAATACATTCCTTAAGATGCCTCCGACCTCTGTTCCAGGAGAAGCCGAAGGAACCCGCAGCCTGCAAGGAGCTGGTCGGCCCGAATCCCCGGGACAAGGCGGAGCCACCGAGTCCCAAGGACAGGAGACCACCGGAGGACCCGGACCATGAGCACAGAGCAGATCCCATCCTCTTGAAGCCTCCAATCGTCCCCTCAAAGGACAACTTTAGCAACCCAGGCAGCCCGGAGTTCGACAGTTCCTTCTACAGCAGCGTCAGCTGCAACATCCGCGAGAATCTCCTTCATCATCTGGACGGCAAGCTGCAGAGCTCCTCGGCCACGGTCGCGCCCGCTGCTGTGGCTGTACCGGACGCGAAGCCTCAGCAGCAGCCCCAGCAGCAGATCCAGTTCCCCATCGATATCTCGCTGACGGCCGCCACGCCGGTTTACTCCAAGGAGTACGCGACCGAGGAGTACGAGAACTCGAGCGAGTACGCGCAGAAACCTGGGAAGAGCAACAGGTCCCATCCCAGGCGGGTGTCGTTCGAGAAGTACAACTTCCCCAGGAAGTACGACGGCAAGGAGCAGTGGACCTGCTCCATCAAGGACCTCAGCAAGTTCGACATCTCCACGCAGCTGTCGCTGAGGAAGAAGCAGCAGCTGCTTAAGGAGTGCGTCACTCTGAACAGGCTGCACCAGCTACCGATCCTCCCGTCGGAGACCACGGACGTCACGCAGGATGAGCAGAGCCTGGCATCGCGGAAGCTCGAGGAGACTGGGAGTCTCGAAGGAACGTCTCCTGCTAGGAGCAATGCAGAGGCTGATCCGGCTCCGCGTCGCGACGGGGCGAAGGCGAAGGAGGCGAAGTCGGACGTCTGCGAAGTGAAGTTCTCCCAGGCGACCGAGTTCAGCACTGAATTTTGCAGCTTCCTGAGGCTCAGGAAGTGGGACGAGAAGACCTCCAACGAGGCCGCGAAGAAGCAGGAAGTGGTGTACGCTGAGCTCACTGGGGAGTGGTCCAGGCCCAGGGTCTACATCTGCGGAGCCTGCGCTTCGAAACATGTAAGTAGTTCTCCTGAGGGGGCTGGGCTACTGTCTGGGGGGAATTAAGTGAAGTAATATAGGAGGATTGTTATGGGAGGTTATGGATGATTAGATAATTAATTCACGAGATAGGAGAACCTGTTGGTCTTTGGTCACCGGGAATTGGATAAATTTTTTTGAGTTGAGAATGAGCGAAGGTTAGGATCGAAAGAAGGAAAAGGAAGTTGCGGTTCGCCCTGGGTTTACCTAGCAGGCTCCGCCTTCGACGCTGGGGTGTTAGGAAATATGACGAATGTGGTATATACGAATTGGTAGTTGAGCGAGCACTTGCGAGAAATCGGAAACGGTCGAGTGGCCCTCTGGTGGCGGCGGCGGAAGTAGCGCTACAAAATTGTCTAGAGTGGTTAGGGGCGGTTAAAGTGACGCGAAGATTATTTATTCCTTCATTTGGAATCTAAACACGAATATTGGTTGGTCAAATTCATTCCTGTTATCAGAGGAATTCTCAGTGACGTCGAGGTCTCTCTGCTGACACACTGGTTTCCTGTTTCCAGCATATTCCAGTAATTACGGCCAACACGAATTAGATAGTTTATCTTGGAACTAGTTGCTCTTTGACATTTGTGTGATACAAAGCAGTGACAGTCAAGTGTAACGTACCCAGTATCTTTACTCACTTGTACTCGACAACTCTGCGCTTTATTTACAAAAAGGTGCAGACTCATCACCATGTGTCCGAGCAGTTCTTTTTATCCATTTCTTTCTAATTGTGGACTTTTAAAAAGGAGTTAAAAGCTTTAGGACTCTTCTAATTTCCTTCAGTGAAGGCAGTGGCGGATTTAACGGGCGGTCGATGAGCAGTTATTGCGTGGACTCCTACCCAAAAGCCCCAAAGGGCCCATTTTCCCCCTCCCCCCAAAATTATGATTTTATGCTGACATGGTTTTTTTTCTATAATATTACACTTAGCCCGTTTTTAGTAAACTACATCTTTTTTTTTTTTCAAAAAATGGGCTCCTGCCGAGAAGGTCCCCTAGGGCCCTATCTTAAAAAAGAAATTATGATTTTTATCCAAACACTATATTTTTCTTCTGTACTTTTCTGTACACTTAGCCCGATTTTAGTAAACTATCTCTTCATTTTCCAGAAAAATGGGCCCCTGTCCAGAACGTCACCCTAGGGCCCTATTTTAAAAAAAGATATTATGATTTTTATCCAAGCACTATATTTTTCTTCTGTACTTTTCTGTATACTTAGCCCGATTTTAGTAAACTATCTCTTCATTTTCCAGAAAAATGGGCCCCTGTCCAGAACGTCACCCTAGGGCCCTATTTTAAAAAAAGATATTATGATTTTTATCCAAGCACTATATTTTTCTTCTGTACTTTTCTGTACACTTAGCCCGTTTTTAGTAAACTACCTCTTCATTTTCTAGAAAAATGGGCCCCTGTCCAAATCGCCACCCTAGGGCCCTATCTTAAAAAAAGAAATTATGATTTTTATCCAAACACTATATTTTTCTTCTATACTTTTCTGTATACTTAGCCCGTTTTTAGTAAACTACCTCTTCATTTTTCAGAAAAATGTGCCCTACCGAGAAGGTTCCTGTAGGGCCCTATTTTAAAAAGAAAGAAATTGTGACTTTATCCAAACACTATATTTTTTCCAAATAGTTAGCCGATTTTTAGTAAACTACCTCCTCAATTTTCCCACAAAACTGGGCCTCTGTCCAGAGAAGGCCCCCCTAGGGCCCTATCTTTAAACAAAATCTGAATTTATCCAAACACTATATTCTTTTTTTGTACTTTTCTGTATACTTAGCCCGTTTTTAGTAAACTACCTCTTCATTTTCCAGACAAAATGGGCCCTACCGAGAAGGCCCCTCTAGGGCCCTATTTAAAAAAAAAGAAATTGTGACTTTATCCAAACACTATATATTTTTCCGCATATTTAGCCCATTTTTAGTAAACTACCTCTTCAATTTTCCCACAAAACTGGGTCCCTGTCCAGAGAAGGCCTGCCTAGGGCCATATCTTTAAACAAAATCTGAATTTATCCAAACACTATATTCTTTTTTTGTACTTTTCTGTATACTTAGTCCGTTTTTAGTAAACTACCTCTCTATTTTCCCGAAAAAGGACCCACCAGAAGGACCCACCCGGGGCCCTATCTTAAAAAAAATTATGATTTTATCCAAACCCCTATTTTTTTGTACTACTACACTTAGCCCGTTTCAATAAACTCCATTTTCCCATTTTGAATGGACCCCTCAAACCGTTTGCCACCTGGGCCATTTCCCTTAAATCCTTTTCCAAAAAGAATCTTACACGTGATATTCTTCCTCACACTGCTGCCACCTAACTATGCAACATAAATAACCGCTCACCTTCAGAGTACTAATATTTTGCCATCATCCACCATTCCCGTGCTCCTTCAAGAATAAAATTCGCAGATATTCTTGGAGACACCGACAGACCTTGAGGAGCTATTTCAAAGAACAGCGAATCAACAGTTGGTTGACAATTGTGTTTTACTTCCACGGCGGGGCAGGACTCGAAAGATTCGTTCCAGATAGTTGACCCTTTCACCGCTGGTATATTCACGAGTGATTAGTTAATTAATCAGGCAGTTGATAGGCAACTATCGATCGAATCGTAGTCCAGTGAAAGGACGTGTCTCGATGTTGATTGACAATTAGTTGCTGTCCAACGAATCTCCATTGACCAGCGCCCAATATTACTGTCTGCTTGGCACAACCGTGCTCTCTGACTATCGACACCGCTAATTGGGACGTTCGCTTCCCCACGTTAGTGCAGCTAAATGAAGCCTATATTCAATAATCACTACCCCAGTTATCCCTCCACCGCTTCTCCGCGATTAAGAAGAGTAACAAACCTAGTGCTCAGCCGGCATAAAATATTTCCTAACCAGAGCCTTCGCTCTTCTGTCGCAGGTCACCTTGAGGGAGATGGAGGACCACAAGGCCTCCTTCCACCCCAACGTCTGGTGCTCCCACTTCGAGTTCTCCGGCGACCAGAGGGAGCTCTACAAACACCTGTTCCTCCCCGGCAAGGACGTGCCGACGGCGAAAGCGAAAACCGCCATCCTGGTGGAGAAAGTCTGCACCAAGTGCTCCAGGAACTGCAGCACCTTGCCCGAGCTGCACAGGCACATGCTGGAGTGCGGCGGCGATCAGGCGTGGCTGCTGGGCCTGTTCGGTAATGGGAAGAAAAAGTGCAAGTGGAGGCCGTTCGGCAGCCGCAGCAGAAGGCGGCGGCAACGCGGCATGAAGAGGAACATTCAGAACTCGCAAACGCCCAGGGTCAGCACGCCCAAGGAGAAGCAACCGACGGGCCCGCGAGTCAGGCCCAGCGACCGTAAGTGCCCCCTCGCGTCTTTGCTCTGAACTCTGTGGTCGCGAATGTGTTAAGAGCCACTCAAATCGAGAGTTTCAATAAAACTGAGTAATTTCATTTTGGAAACGAAGGCATAATAATAATAGTTTATTCGCGGAAATAAATTCCACGCAGACTCGCAAATACATTCTTTCGCAGAGCAAACGAAGTAAAGCAGCGACATTTCTACAAAGAATATTTTACAACACTTGTAACATAATGTAACCAGACACACATACCGCAAAGCGCGGCGCTGATTTTATCTTTACCGCATTGTAATCCTCGTGTAATTAGCACGTGAAAGAATACTTTGATTAACCGGCCGCGCTGAAATCCTTTATGAATGAATCCAGCAGTCGTAATTTATCCACCCTTTCTGAAGAATTTAATGTACTGTGAAATATAAATTTTAATTAGTATTCATTACAGCAGGAGGGGTGTAAATGTCGACTCGCGTGGCCCGGCGATCCCATAAAGCATTCTCCTCCCACGGAATTTATTTTTCTTCCACGCGGAGACACGCATCTCTTCGGTAAACAGTCGACCTTCCTCGAGCCTGTAATTTCTGTTATTGCGAATTAATGCGCGAAGAGGGAATTGGACAAACGAAGTGGCACAGCCTTGTGTTATTTTTCCATTCCTTTTAACTTGCCCATATTACATCATAAATTTAAAAAAAAAACACCATAGAATCTTATCAAATTTGGCAGCCCTTGATCCTCCATTACGATAGCCGACTGTAATCGATAATCGATAATCCACTGCAATGAGTATTCTCATTTACATATTACTCCAAATATTCAAAGCCTATTTAATTATTATCCGCGACTAATCCTCGCGACATAATTCATCCAGTTAATCCGGATTAACGGGTCTCCGCGGGTAGATACTCCTTCCTTATCAGAGCCGCCAAGCGATAGTCGCGAAATTCATGGCCGCTTTCATCCCGCCACACTCGAGGTAACATTACACGCGAGGTTACTAGGAAAAAAGGGCCCGCGGAATTTGTTACCCGTGCCGGAAGAACGTTTAATTACAGCACTAATTAAAACTTTGTTTCGTTTACTTGAATCACTTGCCCAGCGACTTCCTTTAATTACAAACCGGCTGTCCAGGGACGATAACTCGCAACCGGATTAATATTAATGCGCCACGTGTTTGTACAACAAACAATCGTGCGAAGAAGTGGCACTTAATCCAGCTGCTACATCGTGCCCATAATAATTGATATTCTAACACACTTTGCCGCGAGGCAGGTGAATATTATATGAATCGTTGCTGAATAATTACCTCTGCCTCTTAACACATTTGCAGTTCACGTTGTATATTTTGTCTACCGCTGTTAATTGCAAGCTCAAAATTACTTCCTCGAATTTTTCTTTGGGCACCCGGAATATTTTTAAGATTTTTGTCGTCGGGGCTTTAACCATTTCTGTTGCGGTCTGCTTGCAGGTGAGAGTATTCAAAAAATGCTGGCGAACCTACCACCGAAGAGAGCGACGAGGAAGGTGATGCAGGACAGCACGCTGAGGGCACAGGGCAGACTGCGCAGCGTGAGTATTGCATATTTAGTCGTGCAATGGGGAAGCTACGAAAGCTCGGCGCTGGTGGCGCCACTAGCGTACGTGTCTTTGCTGCAGAGATGGGCAAATTTTTTATTTAACCCTTCGTGGTCACAACTTTTTATAATGATAAGTTGGTCACGCGGGATTCGCTGCACCCCAGCGTCATTTTTTGAGTTACCATTTTCGTATTTTTGAATCTTTTAACTTTTCAGAGATAATTGTAACGTGGTAATACTTATACAATCATGGTTTAATAGTCTTTTTCTATAAGTGTAAATTTTGATATGATCAAATTTCTAGTTGAAAATGAGCGATTTTCCACGGTTGTGGGAAAAATCGATTTATTAAAATTTTTTTTTTATTTTTTTTTCTTGCGATAAATTTCCTTTGGAAGTCGTAAAGGCGCGACATTTTGACTCGGAAATTATTCTTGGGGTACAATACACCCCGTGTGACCACGAAGGGTTGAATAAAATTTCGAATAACGAATAAAAGTTGGAAAGATTATTCGTCATTCGTTTGTTTACTCGAGTTAGCTTTATTCGACACATGGCGAGTAATTTTTTAACTTGTATTCGCTATTCGAAATTTTATTTAAATAAAAATTCTGCCCATCTCTGCTTTGCTGACTGCCGATTTCCGAATTAAAATGACAACAAAAGGAGAGAATTAGGAAATATTATGAAATGTTTGAAATTTTTATGCCAAAGTTGACTTCTAATTAATATTTTTCTCTGCTTCGGCAGGCTTGGCGTCTTTATAACCTAAAAGATGCAAGTTTATTTTTTATTTCTACGTAATTAATAATGGCTAATAACGATAACAGTGATAGTTATAGATACACGCACTTATTACGGAAATGGAAATTAAGAAGTAAAATGAGAAACTTTAGATACACCTTAAAAAAAATGATGACATGTAGCACGTGCGCTGGTGGCGCCACTGGCGGGAAAAAGTTGCAGTCAGCTTCCCCATTCGTGCAAATACGTTCTCCTAATTGTTACTGGAGCGGAGTTAATGTCTGTTTAAACAACGCTGAACGGTGTTAAATATTCTATATGCAAAACAGCGCAGGGGCCGCGAGGGAGTTTTAAACAGAAGACATAGCGTCCTCGTTAATTTCCCTGCATAAGAGGCTTTACCTTGATCACTTAAAGAGATTCAACTGCCCCAATTGCATACCTAATTGCCTGATACGTTTCGGACACTATTTGGCAGAATATAAGACGAAAGAAAAATGAATCTAATTGGCGTCTGAAGCTCTGATACATTTATCACTTTATTATTCCTTAAACCGTGGAAAACGCAAGATAATACTTTGTGGTTGGGTATCGGGGATATAATATTGTATTTAAATTATCTAACAAGGGAAAATCGCGAATCTGGAAAAATTAAAAAAATCTGAAACTTTGTGAATATGTAGGGGTTTGATTGTTACACAATTTTTGTTTACTGCCGAAATTCACAAAAAGTTTCCAGACAAAACTTACTTCTTTTAATTATTAGTTACTTTAATTGTTAGTTTCAGCAATTACTATCTTTACTACTCGGCTTCGCTCGAAATTTAAATTCCGATTTTATTTAAAAAAAACTGTTTTAGTAGTTTTTGGGGGGGGGAATTATTTTTCACAAAAATATTATTTTATTAATATTGTTTTATCAATTACTATCTCTACTACTCGGCTTCGCCCGAAATTTAGATTCCGATTTTATAAAAAAAATTGTTTTAGTTTTTTTTTGTGAAAAAAATTACTTTTCACAAAAATATTATTTTATTAATATTGTTTTATCAATTACTATCTCTACTACTCGGCTTCGCCCGAAATTTAGATTCCGATTTTATAAAAAAAATTGTTTTAGTTTTTTTTTTGTGAAAAAAATTACTTTTCACAAAAATATTATTTTATTAATATTGTTTTATCAATTACTATCTCTACTACTCGGCTTCGCCCGAAATTTAGATTGCGATTTTATAAAAAAAAGTGTTTGTTTTTTTGTGAAAAAATTACCTTTCACAAAAATATTATTTTATTAATATTGTTTTATCAATTATTAGCTAGCTTTACTACTCTGCTTCGCCCGAAATTTAGATTGCGATTTTATAAAAGAAATTGTTTTTTTTTTTGTGAAAAAATTACTTTTCACAAAAATATTATTTTATTAATATTATTTTATTAATTACTAGCTAGCTTTGTTATTCGGCTTCGACCGAAATTTAGATTTCGATTTTATAAAAAAAATTGTTTTTTTTTGTGAAAAAATTACTTTTCACAAAAATATTATTTTATTAATATTATTTTATTAATTACTAGCTAGCTTTGCTATTTGGCTTCGACCGAAATTTAGATTTCGATTTTATAAAAAAAAATTTTTTATTTTTTTGTAAATGGTCACATTCACCTAGATTAGTCAGCCATAATAAGCCGAGGCACATTTCGCGATCCCAGGATTTATCGTTCAAAAGTCTGTAGGCGACAAACACACAAACACATCAACTTTCTGCTATATATATATTAAGATTTAATAAAACTTATTTTAAAAAACTATTTCCATTCGAAAGATCTAATTAAAAGCCTAGAAACTTCTTTAAAATTTAATCAGTAAATAAAAATTTCGTTGTAACCAGAAGAAAACCCAACATATTTACCAAGCTCCAAAATTTTTTGAATTCCTGTGTTCCTAATCTTCCCTCCCAAGTCTACTACTTGCACAGTAAAACAATAAACATTCCACTTCTCAGTGCTTCTCATCGATTGCCAAACCCCGAAACCTCGATTTCTCTCCCCTCAGCAACTCCGCCCTTGCAATCGTACTTAACATCCTCCTAATCCCTTGCCAAACTCCCAGCATTCAGTCTCCAAACAGTTTGTAACTGTGGCAAAGTACACGTAACACCCAGAAGTGGTGGCACAGCCAGTAGACAGGATTTCAGGGCTCAGCGTCCAGCCTTGACCCAAGAGGAGGATCCTCCTGCGATCCGTAAGCCAGCGAAAAGATCGCAGAATCGCGTGGCATCGGCTGCCAAGAAACCCGTGGGTGGCAAGGTGGCCCGAAGCTTGCAGCGCGCCTGGAATTAGGTAAACGAGCCGCGAGCAGATGACCCGAATCCTGGATCGCAAACGGCGAAACTCGATAATGATAAGGCACTAACGTGGAAGACCGGCTCCGGCTGGACGACACGGATATATAAGTGGAGTATTGATTACCCAACACGCCCGTCTGCACGTGCACACGTGGACCTGGCACACGCTCACCCACACAGAGGCGCAGGACAGCGCCGCGTAGAGAGTTACACGGACAAGATGGTTTTCATGCTCTTCCGACGACGACCGTCCGCCCCCTCTTCGAGAGAAATGGCACGACCGAGCGCTACCCCCACCGCCCGGGAGCTTTTTGCTGAAATCTTCCGTCCAATGGCAATGTCCTGATTCGGAGGCATCGAGGATGAAACGCGGGAGACGTCCTTGGCACTGCTTTAATGTAGAAGACCACTGGTAGGGGTGGCTTTCGAAAAAGGGACTTCAGAGGACTCGGACATGTTTTAGTGGGATTTGGGAATCGATTGGTAATGTTCGTGGGATTCTTGGGGCTTGGAGGAAATAGAGAAGATGTAGGAACAGAGAGTTGGTAGAGGAGGGATTAGGGAGATGGATTTTGGGGACGTTAGAGTGCATTTTAGGGGAGGATCCGGAAATTTGGAGCTGCTTTTATTAGTGCGATTGATGGCAGGAGATTATTTGGAATAAATATTTAAGTACGACATTTTTATTTCAAATTATTTTTTGCCCATTTCTGATTGATGATTAGGTGGGGTTTAATTGGAGCTTGTAGTTGGGGAGGTCTTAGGAGTTATCTAATAAAGTTGGAAGTTTGGGATTAGTGGCTTCTTGAGATTGCAAGAGTTTTAAATGAAGTTTTAATGATTTTTATGGTTTCTAAAGTCAGGGAGTTCTTTAAGGGTAGTGGGCACTTGTTCTTGTGTCAAATGAAGCATTTCGGAAAAGAAGTTAAGACCTCATATTCTTTTGGAGCTTGGGGGAGGGTAAAAACTCATCAATGCGGTTTTAGTCTCTTTTCGTAAAGAATGCGAGTCTCCATTTACTTCAATTTAGGTCCGGTCTGAAACTACACATTTCGCGAACATGCTCGAATTTGATTTGAATCGATTGGAACCTTGAGTTGTCACTGCGAAGCAAGAGAAACTTTTTTTAAAAGCCTATTTATTGATCCATCCGTAGCGTCGTATATAATGCATATTTTTTACTAAAGAAACATGTTTTTTAAAGCTTATGATATTTATAAATTTCATGCCAAAGAACAAGTCTCAGTTTCAATTTGTTTCTTTGTAATTAATTGAAACAGAAATGTTTCGTTTTAGATAGGAACGACTGCCTAGTACCCTTAGACAGTTGGAGTCTTATTTTTACTCCTAGAAATGTATTTTTCACTTTACAAACGCTTTTTCAAGAATTATTTGCTAAACTTTTGCCAGTGAAAATGCCCTCAATTCACAATTTTCTCAAGTTATAATTTATTTTTTTAAAACGGTGTAGTGAAAACAATTGAAACTCGGCAGATATTTTCATCCATCCATATACTACATGTACAAAAAAATTGACAACATTGGTACCATTTCTTCAACATTTTTTCAGCTGTTTTATAAGAGTACGTGAAAAATCAGTGGAAATTAATATCGTTATAACTCAATAACCGCTTAGTAAATTCGTTTAAAATTTTTTAAGCACGCCAGGAAGATCAAAAAGCACCATCTCACAATTTTTCATCAACTTCATATCATTTTGAAGATAAAAAAAATTACCACTGTATGGAATTTTTTGTCACAAAAAATTAATACGTGTTTTGGGGAAACAATTTTTTTTATTATAGACATTAATCCATTACAGACACGAAGATCTTTAAATTCTAAATTTCTTTCTTTAAAGAAAATTATATCCTACCCAAAATCAACGACAAATTATTACAAAATTAATAGCCACTGCAAATTTAAATAAACCCAGCCTTCGCCACCTGCTTTCTTTCCAAACTATTCCACAAGATGCCCCAAAACCAAAACCTCCTGGAACTCAATAATTCCGGAGCCCGGTTCCACAAAAGTTGACCTCTAACCGTGCCGCAGCTTTCGCAGAATGGTACACGCGTCATTGGCCACAGTTGCGCGAATGCTGTTTACCTATCTGTCCAGGTGCAGACCAGATCTCGGCCGCGAATGGTCGGCGACATCTCCACGGCGTCGCGCATGTCCCGGAACAAGGCGGCGCTGAGGAACAAGCTGCTGAAGAACGCGAAGTCCATCCAGCGGCACCGCTGCCGGATCGACAACATATCTGCGGTGATCGAGAGCGTGGTGAGCAGCTGCAGCGCGGAGGAGAAGCCGATAATCGAGAAGAGCGTTGAAGACGGTAGACGAGACGTTGAGAAGGATGCCAAAGAGAAGACAGCGGATGGAGCGAAGGTGGCGAGCGAGGCGGAGGATAGGAGCAACCGAGTGAAGCTGACGCGGGGTCCCAGAGTGCTGGGGAAGAAGAGGAACGTGAAGACGAAGGAGGCTGCGATCAGAGCCATGGACCACGCGAGGCGCGCTGGTTGGAAGGCCAGAGCCAAGTCGTTGCTGAAGAATTCCTCAGAGGTGAGGCCTGACGTCGCTGAAGCAGTCACCCCGAAGAGCCAGAAGGTGAAACTCGTCGAAAAGGAGACAGACTCGACGAAGGCAGGACCTAGCCCACCGGAGTCTAAGTCCCCGAGTCCCTCAGGGAAGAACAAGTTCGCCCAGAGCACCCCGAAGAGGAAGCGACCGGTGGACCCTGTCGCCTCTCTGAACGCCTCCATCAAGGCCAAGTCGCAGCTGAGGACGCAGGATGGGAAGTTCGCTAGGAACCCCAATAAGAGTTCGCCTCAGAAGTCCCCGGAGGTCAGGCCCGCGTCTAGCAAGCAGCTGGCGAAGGGGAAGGGCGAAGGCAGCCCAGAGTGGTCGATCACTAGATCCAAGCTGAGGGCAGTGTCCAGAAGTAAAACCAGCGAGCAGCTGCCCAAGAGGACCAGCAGGCTGTCTTCGGACAGCGACAAGATGCCCACGCTGGAGCCAGCTGTGTCTTCTAACAGCGAGGAGTTCGCCGAGGCTTCGGCGAACGACCTACCAATCCTGTCACCGGCCACTCCGTCCTCCAGCTCTGAGAAGCTGCCGCGGGGGAAGAGCCTGGTTCCTAGGAGCCTGGAGGACAAAGAGAACCCGAAAAAGAGCGAGGAGGTCGAGGGAGCCGAGGGTGACCTCCGGGAAGAAGACAAGAGGCAGGGCAAGACTAGAAGAGGGAAGAGCGAAGCTAAGAATCCAGATCACACTGTTCCCAAACGCGACGCGTCCAAGGAGAGGCCGAAGGACGCGGCGAAGGAGAAGCTGAAGAGGAAGAACGCGCGCGCGAGGATGCTGAACGTGAAGAAGAAGATGCAGAGCGCGTGGAACGTCCTCGCGGACGCGTACTGGAAGGAGGACGTCAGGCAGAAGAAGCGCGAGGCGGCGAAGACGTTGCCGAAGACCAGGAGCAAGTTCAAGACGAAGCTGGACAGTATGCTGGACCCTGACGGGCAAATCAACATGCGGAACGTCCCGTTCGAGGTGAAGAAGCTTATAGGACCGGACAACAAGGAGGAGCTGCTGACGCAGGTGGTCCTGACCGCGGGGGCCGCTAGCACGAAGCGCTGCCTGAGACAACCCTCCTCGAAGGTGAACAGCGAGCACGGTAGGAGCAGGGCTCGCAGGGACCTGGAGAAGCTAGGGCCTGACTCGGAATCGCTTTCGGACGTGTCCGGGAAGAAGGAAGACAGGCGCAGGAGGAAATCGCTGAGGAACACGGAGAAGAAGGTGGAGAAGGATAAAGCTGTCTCCAAGCAGTCTCCTGATAAATTGGTCAGCGAGGAGGGGACGAAGCTTCGAGGGAGGAGGAGCAACAGTCTGTCCGGGGAAACGAAGTCGGTGGCTAGCGCGAGCCAAGCGACGTTGTCCGAGGAGCACAGCAAGAGCGAGATCGGCTCCGCGGCTCGGAATACTGACGGCGAAGCGACAGGCAGCAAGCGGCAGACTAGAGGCTCCGCGTCGAGCAACGAGGTGGACGCGCAGGGCAAGGAAACCTCCGAGCTGAACGACATGTCGCTGAAGAAGAACACCTCTCTAGGGAAGAGACGGGGTCGGATTAAATCCGGCAACGACCTTCCTGAGAAAAGCAACTGTGAAGTCTCGAAGAGCGAGGAAGCTGATAAAGCGGTGGAGGGGAAGGAGGAAAGCTCTGGTGACAAAGCAGCTGCCTTGTCGGGAGGCAATAACGACAGGGAGGAGGGAGAAGCCAAGATCGAGCAGCCGCGAGGTAACGAAACGGAGAATGTAAAGCTGAGCTTGAATCATCTGCAGTTAGAGACCAACAGCTCCATAGACAGCGGCAAGGAGAATTCTTTGGAGACTGTGGTCGGTCCTCAGAAGCTGAGGGTCGGCAGACCCAGGAAGTCCTGGGGCTCTCGGCGGGAGAGAACTTCGAAGCGGTCCTTGAATAACGTGATTGGTATCCTGACGGAGGGTATGAATATCCCTGCGGAGTCGCAGCAGAGCGTGGTGCTGACCGTTCAGACGACCCTGGACAACGCGAGTCCCGAAGGAGCCCTTCAGAATAGCTCGCAGCAGTCGGGCGAAGCCGGCTCCAGGCCTCCGAGCTCGGGCAGCGCTGATAAGTCTTCGGGAACGGCGAGCAGCGCCGACGACTCGGCTGAAGGGGCGCGCTCCTGCGTTCAGGATCCCGAGGAGTCTAGGCAAACTCCGGAAGCCTCTGCGAGGGACGCGGGAGACTCTTCGGCCTCGAGTCAGGAGGTTGATGCGCCTTCTAGCGACGCTAAGGAACAGTCGCCGGCTAACGACATTATTCTAGACTTGTCCAGGAGGAAGCAGAAGGGAAAGGGCTCGTTCTTGGAGAAAATCGTCTCCAAGATCGCCAAGCAGAAGGACGCTCTGCTGGAAGGCGAAGTCGGCTCCCTCCTGGACACCGCTGCTGACGAGCTGACCAGCATCTTGGACGAAGTTGGGCCCGGGCTCTCGGAAGCTGCGGAGAACTCGGCGGAGAACGCGGTCGGCAAAGCTAAGACTGAGGAGCTTCAAGGTGCTGGCGAGGAAGCGGAAGGAAAATCGAGGGTTCAGGATTCGTCGCCAACTAGCCGCGCTTCTGATCGAAGTGTGGAAGCTAATGACATCAATGGAATTCAGGCAGCTGAAGGGAAGGAGATTGGCTCGGAAGAAGAAGAAATAACAACCGGTGAAGCGGAAAGTGCCGATCAAGAGGCGAGGGATGAGTCGACTTGTCTTTCACGCCAGGAGGCGATTAACCAGCGCGCTGAAGACTTGGAATCCCAGAAGGAAGCCGAAAAAGAAGCCCAGAAGGAAGCTTTTGATGGCCTCGAGCTTGAAGACCAGGCCCCCGCGGAAAGCGACTCCGCTCCGAATGGAATTCTGTCGCCGATTAATCAAAGCGTTCCAGAATCAACGCTGCCTCAGCCGTGCACAGCGAAGCAGGAGGCGGTGGAGGACTCGAAGTTCAGGAGGAAGTCGAAGAAACGCTCGCTGGAGGGGAACTCGCCGAAGAAGAGCAAGAAGAAGTCCATTGAGCCAGCGGAGGATCCTGAGGAGATCCCCGAAGAGTTGCATCTAGCTGACATTATGAAGCTGATCGAGAAATCAAAGCAAGTGCCTTCTACCAAAGAAAACATTGAGGACGGTTCTTCCGTGGCTACCGTTGAGCCGGTTCAACCTGGCAAGAAGAAGACGAACGATGATCCGAAGGAGTCGTCGAGCAGCAAAGTAACTGATAACGTACAAACGCCTGAGGACTCCACTGACGGCGCGGAGATCAAAATGGACGCCGCAGAGGGCGCGGAAGGAATCGGAGAAGACAAATTGAGGAAGACTAGCGACGAGGTCCAGCGAAACAACGAGGAAAAGAACTCCTGCCCGCTGAAAGCGAGAGGGAAAAGAAAGTCTTCTGTTGAACCAGTCGAACAGCAACCACAAACAGAGTCCCTAGTCAGGAGGTCCTCAAAAAGGAGATCGCTTCCGGAGGAGAGAACGACGCAGGCTTCCGAGGAAGAGACTGACTCCACTCTGAAGGAAGCAACGCCCGAGACATCCAGAAGAAGATCCTCGAGGACGAGAACCATGGCGCAATCGAAAAACGAGGAGCGGACTCAGAAAGACACCGAGAGTGACCTTGTTCTTAATTTTAATAACTCCATTACAGTAGAAGACTCTGAATTAAAAGCTTCAGAGAAGGGTGAACCCACGGAGAACGACGCTTCCCCGGTGCAAACGACGATACTGCCTGCCACGGAAGCAACGAACGCGGCTCGAGAAACTTCCTCGGTTAGCGTAGAGAGCCAAGAAGAAGCGAATAAAGAAAGGGTCGCTGAGAACGTTGCAGAACGGGGCTTGAAAGAGTCCCAGAAGGTAACGGACCCTCCGAAAGTCCCCAAGAAGCGCGGACGCAAGAAGAAGGCTCCAATCGAGCAGGCACAGGTCACCAGTGACCTACCTAAAGAGAATTCTGAGCCCAAGGCGGAGACGCAGTCTCTGGAGACTGCTTCAGTTGCCCTGGACGAGGTCCCCAGCAGAAGGTCCTCGAGAGCAGGGCGACCCAGCGAAGAGGCTGAAGAGCCCAGCAAGGATCGCAACAACGTAGCGAACTCGCAGATCCCGTCGCCAAGCTTGGAGCACTTCAAGATCCCCGAGGTGACGGAGGTGCTGCAGCACACGAAGAAGCGGACGTCCAAAAGGAAATCTACCACCGAGGAGCATTCGGACGCCCAAAGCAACCTTCCCGCAGACTCTGAAGCGAGTAGCGCGGAGTCGCCAGAGGCGAGGACCCTCGCCGAAAGAGAGGAGCAAGCGGAAAGCAGGGACCAGAAGGACGCCTCTGAGAGTCGGAAACGTTCCTCGCGGAGCTCCAACAGGGAGAGGCTTGACCTGGAAAGGTCGAGCTCCTCAGGGTCCATCGACCTGGCGAGCAGAACGAGGTCGTTGAAGAGGAAGCAGCTCTCCTCGGAGGACCTTCCGGACCAGCAGGATCTGAGTCGCAGAGCGGAGAGCGTGGACAGCCTGTCCGAGACCTCTTGCGTCAGCGAGTCCAGCTACTTCAGGAAGAAGAGGTTCTCGAAGAAGAAGAAGGGATACCAGGAGCCTCCGGAAGAGGTGCAGACGGACACTTCCGTTACGGACTCGGAGTCGGTCGATGCTGAGAGGAACGGCGACAGAAGGCAGAGCCTGAAGAGGAGGGCGAAGAAGAACATATCCCTCTGCGAGGACCAGTTCTACCTGGTCGACGGCTTCGACATTCCTATGGACATCGAGGAGTGCCTGCGGCAGGAAGATGCCTCGAAGGACGTCGGCCAGGAAGCGAAGCCGAAAGCGAGAACCGCGGAGGAAAAAGTGGCCGATGAGTCGACTGCGAAGGACACTTCAGCGAAAACAGCGGAGAAGCCTGCGGAGAAGGAGGAAGCGGAGGAGTCTGGAAAGTCCCTCGGAGAAGCTGAAGAGGCGAAAGAGGTGGAAGAAGAGAAAGGAGAGGAGAAAGTGGACGCCGATGTAGAGGCTCCTTCGCAGGTGCCGGAAGACTTCCAAGCGCCCAAGAAACGAGCAGCGGGGAACTACGTGGTGGTTCACAAGAGGACCGGCGAGATTCTGATCGTCGAGAAGAGGAAGAAGCTGACGAAGGAGGCCGCCAGGTTCTTCTGCGACGTCTGCGCGACCAGCTTCACCAGGAAGAGCTCCCTGAAGAAGCACAACCTGTCTCAGTCGCACCTGCTGCAGCTGGCCAAGTCCCGGAAGGACAAAGTGTCCAACGAAAGCGCGGAGGAAGCCAGCGACGCTGGCTGGAGGAACGAGACGCCCAGCCGGCGGGAATCCCTCGGCGAGGAGAACAAGAGCGTCATCGGCGATTCAGCGAACGTTGCCGAGGAGTCGAAGGAGGATCAGAAGGACTTCGAGTCCAGCTCGAATGATTTGGACAGCGACTCGAGCCGCAGGACTTCGGTGGAACAGGAATCCCTGATTCCTCCGGAGACTACTCAGCAGCACATACTAGAAGATCAGCTGTTGGACGAGGAGATTTGCAAGATCACGGAGAACATGAGCCACGACGAGTATGTCCTCACCGAGCACACTAGTCCCATTCCGGAGTCCACCTCCACGCCGATAAACCTGGAGGTCAAGAAGGCGGAGGAGGCGCCCAAGAAGAAGAAGCACGAGAAGAAGAAGGAGAAAGCGAAGAAGAAGAGCCTGGAACATCTCACTCTGGACACTCCCGAGCCAGAAACTCCTCTGGAATCGACACCTGCAACCCTCCTAGCCGTTCTTGGCTCCAACATTTCTATCAAAATCTCTAAATCGAACGCGTCGGAACCTCCTGCAACCCAGAAAGATATTCCGGAGCGCATCGAAACCGCCGCTTTGCCCGCAGACTCTTCAGAATCAAGGACCGACGTTTCCAGTTTGAAAGAAGACAGCTTCCAGGGGCTGCACTCGATCGACACCGATGTCTCGAAGCTGGGGAAGAGTCAGGAGCTGGACTCGGAAGTGGAACGCGTAAGAAGAACCGCGGAGCAAGTAACAGCGCACAGCATGGAAGTGAAAGAAAATGTTGCTAACAACGCTGAGGAGATCTCAGAAGCTATTTCGAATGACAAAGTTGGCTCGAAAGAGAGCCAGCCGCATGAACGCCTGAGTCTGAAGCTAACCATCAACAAGCGCAGTTTGGAATGCTCTGCAGAAGCTGACACCTTGGTCAACAGGACTCCCAGCTTCGACCGTTCACCGGAAACCGAGGACGTTGTGATTCTGGACACTTGTACAAATCAGTGCAGCGCGGAAAAGGAGACGATTGAGGACACGGATCGCTTGAAACTGAAAGTCGACCGAGTGCGCGCGGACTTGGAATCAGATTTGTCTAACAGCTTGAAGGGAAGCCTGGACGCCGTTGAGGATGCAAATGCGGAGAATCTCGAAGATGTGAAGATAGATCAGCTCGTGTTTGACCGCTCGCGTGAGCAGCAGACTCCTCTGGTTGCTGAGAATAAGCTAGAAGATACTGCGAACGAGCACAAAGAGGCTACAAAGGCGACGAGACACGGCAGGTCGAAGAGAAGCAAGGCTAAGAAGCACGTCGAGGAAGAGGAGAGTCTTTCAACCGAGGCTCCAACCACTAGGAGGACATCGAAATCCAAAGGCAATAGACCGTCTTTCGACGAAGCTGTGAAACTCGCAGACGGCTTAAGCAGTCTGGAATCAACGGAGTGCTCTGAAAGCCTCGAGTCCAGAGTTATAAGTAGAACTAGTAACGAGAACGAGTTCTTGCAACGGAATTCTGGCGAAGTTAATAACGCAGTTAGCCTTGGAGAGAACGAAGCGGAGTACAAGTCCGATATATCGGAGCAGAAACTTTATCTCGACCTGGAAACCGAAGAGGAAGCTTCGTTGAAGGAGGAAAAAGAGGGCAACATTGATTCCGAGAGCAAAATCGGACCCCTTCATCCCGCGGAAGAGGATGAAGCCTCTTCTTCGTCGAGCCTCGCGGACAAGCCTCTGTCGCAGGTCTTATTGAGAGCAGACGAGAAAGTAGAAGCAGACAGGAAGCACGAAAAGGAACGAGCTTCGATGTTAGACTTGGTACAGGTTCCCGAGGAAAGGAAGACTGAAGAGAAGCTAGGGGACGAAGATGCGAGCTCCAAGTTTGAAGCTGAGGAACTTTCTACTGCGGACAATCGACAGTTTGACGATAAAGAATCGATGAACAATGAGCGAGTGGAGCCTCCAGTGGCATCTGAAGAAGAATGTGAACCTGAAACCCTGAAGTCCGCGGAGGATTCTGACAAGGAGGCGAAGGTGTTATCGGAATCGGAGAACAGCGAGGCAATCGCACAGGCGAAGAGTGTTCCGGAAGCTAAGATAGCCAGCGGGGACCGAAAGTCGAGCGGCAAAAGGGTGTCCAAGTCGCACAAGTACTCCAGTAAAGATAGCCATCGAAGGTCCAGGAGCAAGAAGGCTTCCCTGAAGGCTAAGATCGCTGAGCTGACCAGCGAGAGCGAGGACAGCGAGAAGCAGGACAAGATCGAGTCGCGGAATAAGAACAAAATCGTGAAGAGCGTGTTCGGCCGAGTTTTCGGCGGCGAGAAGGTGGACAAGGTGAAGGAGGTGCTGAACGACTGGGTGTCCAAGTCGGAGGAGGACTCGGACGCTTCGAGAACCGGGTTCGCGTCTTCCAGCCCGAATGAGCCGAGAGTTAGAGACGCTTCGGAAGCGAGAAGCGAGGAGAGGAACGCGAAGGCACCGTCCGGCCCGAAGAAGCGCCCCGGGAAGAAGTCGAGGAAGAGCTCCTCCTCGGACAGAGCCAGGGAGAAGAACCCGGAAGCCGAAGAGGACCATCGCCCTGGCAAGCACGCGAAGTCGAAGAACAGCTCGAGCAACCGGAAGAAGAACGACATAGAGGCAGCCGACTACTACTACTTAGTTCTGCCGCCTACCAGCTGCAGATCCAGCAAGAAGAGAGCCGAGGAGAGGATCTCGAGGGCCTTCAAGCTGTTCGACGACCTGTACGAGTCCAACAACGGCGAGAAGTCGTCCAAGCAGAAGGGGGTGAATTACGAGTTGAGGAACCAGAGCAAGCCTGATCTGGCGATCAAGGACAGCGGCTACGGGTCCTTCAACTGCGACGAGGATCCCGCGAAGCTCGCTCCCTTGGAGGATTCCGCGGAGGAGGCTGAGAAGCTGGCGAAAAGAAGGAAATCCTCGGCGTCTAGGAAGAGCAAAAGCAAGAGGGGCATTTGCGTTTTCGAGGACGAAGAGTGGGGAGACGTAGCGCCGGAGAAAGGAGCCTCCGAGGGCGAAGAGAACTCCTCGGTGAAGGATCTTCCCGAGGAGGGTGCCGACAGGTTGTCCGTCGACTTAGAATCTTCGCGGAGCTGCTGCAGCCTGGCTCCCAGCAGTGTCAGGAATCGATCGCCCAGCATGGACAGGAATTCCCAGACCACTAGGGACTCCGAAGCGGACAACGAAGACAGGGACGATGAGGAGATGGACCACAGAAGGATATCGCCTCTGTTCGCCTGCGGGACACCTAGGAGCTCCATCGACAGCAGCTCCAACAGCGAGAACGAGGAGGTGGCTACCAACGAGGCTGCAGCGAGGAAGAGGAGTTCCAGCGAGTTCTCCGGCGAGAAGATTGTCATCAGGTCACCGTCATCGACGCACAAGACCGAAGTGGTCACCATCGCGCCGACCGACGCCATCGAGGACAATGCCTTGGATGTTCCCCAGGAGATAGAGGCCGCGAAGCCCAGGCAGGGAAAGGTTTTGAATTTTGACGAGGAGCTGTTTGTCGAGTGCTGCTCCAGGTTGAAAGCCACCACCGAGAACGAGCTCAGGGGCGCCAAGAAGATCAAGCTGGACCACAGCGAGGGCTACCACAGGAAGGACGAGCAGCAACAAGGATTCAGGGGACCCAGGGACCGCTGGAGGGACGTCGAGAGCCAGAATAGTCTGGGAAGTCTGTTGGAATCCGTCAACCAGGTGAGTATTCATTTAGAGCGCTCCGATCTGCATGCTTTTTGGATACTTGGAGGTTTGCGCGCGCTTTAGAACGTGCTACGACTCTTGGAGAATGTTCGATAAGCTTTTAAAGCTTTGTATTCAAATTGTGTGAATGGTTTATTCTTGGAAAAAATAAATAACTTGGAAGTTACTCTTATCGATGTGATGTAATGTGAATTAATTTGAAGCTCTATGGTAAGTTAACAAAGCTTTCGCATCTCAGTGAATTGCCACGCTGTTGAATCTTTCATAGAATTGCACCTCGCATGCTGCCGCTTTCCGTTACTTTCTTCGCACCTATGCTTTTCGCTTTGCGATCTTACTCTGTGTTGTATGTTCTAGGTATAAAGAAAAGCTTTTAATTCTGCAGGTTTCGTTTTCTTTTATACGTGCTCATGGAACTTTCATCTGTGGGGGTGTTTCCCGACCGCACGAGAACGAGATTCATTTCAGAATAGGACAGTTCAATTATTAACCGTCAATTTATTACTAATTGCTGCTTCGTCTGAAACTCGACGATTGCCTGTTATTCCTTTTGAATTCTAAAAGAAAATACTATGATTGAGTGGATTACACCCTTACATGGAATTCCACGAAGGGAATACTTTATACATTATTGTGGTAATGTTTGCAGGACCTATGAACCAGCTTTATACAGACAATGTCTCTCAGTATGCATGCAAAAGGTAGTTCTCTCATTCCTTCGACATTTCTTAGTGTGTACGGTAGTTACATTTGTCTGGCCCTTGAGCAACGCTTAGTCTCCGTTGCATAAAATTCCTCAACGACAATCACGAATAACCAGCGCTGGGCATTGCGAAACAATTCTAGCCACGTTACTGAATCTTATTTTCTAGTAAGACGCATTCTCTGTCACTAATTATTATTATTTTGTAGTCCATTAACGAAATACTCTTTTTATCCATTTCAAAGGACTCGAGCTTGCCTTACGCTCAGTAGAACGAAATGTTTAGCTTGGCGTTACTAACACTCCTTCCATTTAACCTTATGTTCATCAGAATAAAGGATTTTTTACCTCTTTGATTTGCAAAATGAACAACTGGAAGTAGTTGAACTAGGGCTGGGACTATTTGTCGAAGTTTTCGGTATTCGAATATTTGAATACTTCAGTTGCTCAATTATTTGGCGAATATAATTCGAATATCCAAGTATTCGAATACTACTCAAATATTTAAGTATTTGAATATCCAAGTATTCGAATACTATTTGAATATTTAAGTATTCGAATACTAATGTATTGAATTATAAATCAAGTTCTTTAGGTTCATTTTTTACAAGCTTTTATTTAGTTTCAGTTGTGAGTTCGTTAGTTTGTCAGGGTTGAAATCTTTTAAGCTAATAACATGATTTATAATTCACACCATACTATTCAGTATGAATACGTCAGTATTCGAATAGTATGGTGTGAATTATAAGTCACGAACTCACTCGAAATATTCGAGTAGTATTCGAATACTTAAATATTCGAGTAGTATTCGAATACTTAAATATTCAAATAATAACATTCGAATACTCAAATATTCGAATAACAACATTCGAATACTCAAATATTCGAATAATAACCTTCGAATACTCAAATATTCGAATAATAACCTTCGAATACTCAAATATTCGAATAATAACATTCGAATACTCAACAAATATTCGAATCATAACATTCGAATACTCAAATATTGGAATAATAACATTCGAATAATAACATTTGAAAACTCAAATATTCGAATAATAACATTCGAATACTCAAATATTCGAATAATAACCTTCGAATACTCAAATATTCGAATAATAACATTCGAATACTCAAATATTCGAATAATAACGTTCGAATACTCAAATATTCGAATAATAACGTTCGAATACTCAAATATTCGAATAATAACGTCCGAATACTCAAATATTCGAATAATAACATTCGAATACTCAAATATTCGAATAATAACGTTCGAATACTCAAATATTCGAATAATAACGTTCGAATACTCAAATATTCGAATAATAACATTCGAATACTCAAATATTCGAATCATAACATTCGAATACTCAAATATTGGAATAATAACATTCGAATACTCAAATATTCGAATAATAACATTCGAATACTCAAATATTCGAATAATAACGTTCGAATACTCAAATATTCGAATAATAACGTCCGAATACTCAAATATTCGAATAATAACATTCGAATACTCAAATATTCGAATAATAACGTTCGAATACTCAAATATTCGAATAATAACGTTCGAATACTCAAATATTCGAATAATAACATTCGAATACTCAAATATTCGAATCATAACATTCGAATACTCAAATATTGGAATAATAACATTCGAATACTCAAATATTCGAATAATAACATTCGAATACTCAAATATTCGAATACTAACATTCGAAAACTCAAATATTCGAATAATAACATTCGAATACTCAAATATTCGAATCATAACATTCGAATACTCAAATATTCGAATAATAACCTTCGAATACTCAAATATTCGAATAATAACCTTCGAATACTCAAATATTCGAATAATAACATTCGAATACTCAAATATTCGAATAATAACATTCGAATACTTAAGTATTCCAATAATAACATTCGAATATTCAAATATTCGAATAACAACATTCGAATACTCAAATATTCGAAGTTTATTCGTAGCATTCGAATACTTGTAAAATATTCGAAAATTAAATTATTCTCATAGTCCCAGCCCCAACTTGAACCCATTATATATAACCAATAGTACTGCGCGTTACAAAGTGGTCCGTTTAAAAATTCAACATTAAAGTCAGCAATGCGTTAATACACCAGAAACTTCACTCTCAATTTTTATTTCTTGATATATTTATAAAGTTACTAATAAAAACTGAAATACCTAAGTATCCTCACCTACGAGACGATCATACTTTGCGTGGTGCATCGAACTACTCTACGACAGTGTACACGCGACATTTACCTACCCTAAACACCTTCGCAAGATCAATCTCTGTATCTCTCGCTTCCAAACGGCCCGCTTTGTAAATCTTCGGAAACCAGACTTGCCCCCAATTTTCATTCGAATCGACAGCAGCTTAAGCCAATCAGTATTCACAAGTCTGACCAATTTCAGCTGCTGGGCGAGGAGATGTACAGCACGAAAGAAAGGGATTACCCGAAACGGGGCAGTCGGAACCTGAGGAGCGAGCACTCCAGCAGGTCGGCCAGCCCAGACATGTCCAGGGCCGACAACCTCGGCTACGAGGACAGCCTGGACGTCGCGTTCGAGCACAACAACAAGCTCAGAGACAAGATCCAGCAGCGTATGAGGGAGAGCGAGAGCCTGATAGCCAGCACTTTCGGGCAGAAGAGCAGCAACGAGATTCTCGAAGAGCAGCCTCCTAAGAACGACGAGCAGGAGGTCCTCAGGAACTCGTACGCTCATTCCCAAGACCAGGTACAACTACCCGGGACAAACCTGTCGAATGGAAGCTACAACAACGGCTTGCACGTTAGAGATCTGCAAGAGCAGGCCGCTGCAAAGATTAACGTAGACTCTTCCGGGTTCAAGAGCAAGATGAATTCCGCGCTGGGTGGTTTACTGGACAAAGCGTTGTCTAATCTGCTCCACAGCAATGGCAAGCACGATCACAAGTGAGTAATCTGCTAGGAGACAGTGTATTTATTTGTTGCTTTCTCGAATTTTGAGTCTGAGAAGCGTCGGAGCTCTCGGATCGAATTTCAGAAGCTCCGAGTGGCCGGGAAGTTTCTGAAAAGAGTTACGAGTCTGGTCGATTAAGGGCCTTGTTGCGGCACTCCGTAGAAGTTCCCAGGAATTTTAACTTGCTTGTTGCATCCCCATAGAATCCTTTACGCGCGACTATATGCTTGTTAAATCTTTGCGAGTCTCCTGCTTCTAAACTCCTTTGGAAAAGCTTCAACAGAAGAAGAAAACGCACTGCTGTTCTTCGGTATTTTCTGCATTCCTTTTCAATCAGAATTCAGAGATGTGCTACGCGAACCGCAATTTATCCAACAGATCAAACATCGAATAGCCTTTTTTTTTTTCGTTTCTACACCTGTTGATCGCGCCTTTATTCAGCTGCACCGCAATTCCTTGTTTTTGTTCAGTCAGTCAATAGCTCACAGCACTGCGTCAATCTCCCTTTGTGCAACTAAATCCCTATTTTGTTCGCCAGAGGCTTCTCCGCTTCTGTAAACATGAAGCCAAATGGAGCTTCAATTTCCAGCCCTTTTATTTCAGATCATTGTCCCTTGAGGCAGTTAATCGGAACAGAAACTTCAAAATTGAAGTTCTGTCTGAGCCTGCTGATTCTTATTTTCGTCTCTCTGGGTTACAATACTTCCAGAATGCCAAGTCTTTAAATATAGGTTACTAGCTCCCAAATCGTTTCGCTGCAACCCAAGTTGTGGGATCTCTGAGCTTCGCAGGCTGGAGAGAAGAGGCAGGAGATCTCTGTAAATAGCAAGCAATGCTAACAACACTGGTCTCGTTGAATGGTTTTCTATTATTGGTGTTCTCTGTATTGATCTGAGACTGTCACTCCACTCACGCAGGAGATCGCTACAACAGCTCTGACGTTTGTTATTTGCCCAAACAGCAGTTCGTAGCAGCCTGTAGCTGGAAGAACGTCCATTGTCTCATGAATTGCGTGGCTGGTAATTTATGGGCACTGAATGGATGCACGTAGAATAAATATGGCTGAGATAGCTGTAAATCTATTAGCGAGTTATAGACACATTGGCACGGGATGCTTCTTATAAATAACTAGCGAAATACACCCGCGCTTCGCTTCGGGCCCTGAGAGATATTAAAGACTCCGTGAATCACGTTTCACCCCCTTTCAACACCCCTTTAGGGGTTGGTTAGGGAAAAATCCTGAAATTGGGTTTTAGGCATTTGTGTGGGTAACCTTTCGGAGCAGAAATTAACTTGAGGATTCCTTGATTGAGGATTGATTTTGAGAAATCCGTGAAAATAGTTTTCACCCTCTTAGGGGTTGGTTAGGGAAAAATCCTGAAATTGGTTTTTAGGCATTTGTGTGGGTAACCTTTCGAAGTAAAAACCAAGTTGATATATAATCGGGCCTAAGAGATTTTGAGGAATTCGTGAAAATACTTTTCACCCCCTTAGGGGTTGGTTAGGGAAAAATCCTGAAATTGGTTTTTAGGTATTTATGTGGGTAACCTTTCGAAGTAAAAACCAAGTTGATATCTAATCGGGCCTAAGAGATTTTGAGGAATTCGTGAAAATACTTTTCACCCCCTTAGGGGTTGGTTAGGGAAAAATCCTGAAATTGGTTTTTAGGCATTTGTGTGGGTTACCTTTCGAAGTAAAAACCAAGTTGATATCTAATCGGGCCTAAGAGATTTTGAGGAATTCGTGAAAATACTTTTCACCCCCGTAGGGGTTGGTTAGGGAAAAATCCTGAAATTGGTTTTTAGGCATTTGTGTGGGTAACCTTTCGAAGTAAAAACTAAGTTGATATCTAATCAGGCCTAAGAGATTTTGAGGAATTCGTGAAAATACTTTTCACCCCCTTAGGGGTTGGTTAGGGAAAAATCCTGAAATTGGTTTTTAGGCATTTGTGTGGGTTACCTTTCGAAGTAAAAACCAAGTTGATATCTAATCGGGCCTAAGAGATTTTGAGGAATTCGTGAAAATACTTTTCACCCCTTTAGGGGTTGGTTAGGGAAAAATCCTGAAATTAGTTTTTAGGCATTTGTGTGGGTAATCTTTGTAAATAAGAACGAAGTTGATATCTAATCGGGACTAAGAGATATTAGGGAGTCCGAGGAAATATATTTGACTCATTTTCACCCCCTTGGGGATGAAATTTCCAAAAAACCTTCCTTAGTGGGCGCCTACGTCATGAAAACAATGCACCTTCCAAATTTCACGTTCTTGGGTTAAGGGGTTAGACAACCTTGACCAGTTGAAGAAATATTGCATCTGTGGCAATTTATTTCCAAGTGACAAAAATTCTTTTATCGATAAAAATTTTTCAATGAATATAGAGACCTCTTTGAATAATATACAATTTTTTTCTTCAAATATCAAAGGATTCCGAAAACTTTAAAACCAATTTTTTTTCCAATCCACGTTTTCCGAAACGGTGAACGCTGTAATTTCAGTAAAAATCTATGGAATTTTATACAATTACGCACAGATGTTCTGAAACGTCTTCTCTATCGCGCAACCGTCAATTTTCTCAAAGTATAATTGAATGTTCGAATATTTTACAAGTATTCGAATGCTACGAATAAACTTCGAATATTTGAGTATTCGAATGTTATTATTCGAATATTTGAGTATTCGAATGTTATTATTCGAATACTGGTGTATTCGAATACTATTCGAATACTGATTTATTCGAATACTATTCTAATACTAATCTATTCGAATACGGATCTATTCGAATACGGATCTATTCGAATACATCAGTATTAATACATCAGTATTCGAAGAGTATGGTATGAAGTGGGTCAAAATTAGCTTACAAGATTTCACCCTGACAAATGAACCTAAAGAACTTGATTTATAATTCACACCATATTATTCGAATATATCAGTATTCGAATACTTGGATATTCGAATAGTATTCGAATACTTGGATATTCGAATAGTATTCGAATACTTGGATATTCGAATAGTATTCGAATACTTGGATATTCGAATAATATTCGAATACTTAAATATTCGAATAGTATTCGAATACTTGGATATTCGAAGTACATTCGCCAAATAATTGAGCAACTGAAGTATTCGAATATTCGAATACCGAAAAATTCAACAAATAGTCCCAGCCTTACTCCCGATCCCAGCTCCCTGAGGCCTCCCTAAATCAAAGAACCAAAGCCATCAAGTGACCGCTGAATGCTTCTGTCCACAGCGGATCCACGCCGATGAAGGTCCTAGCAGAGTTAGCTTGCGCCCGAGCGCCAACCTCCACAGCCGGGGACTCGACCTCCCAAGAGGAAGTACAGCCTGCGAAGCCCTCTGTGCACAAAGCCCCTATCCCGACGCCGAGTCCGCTGGCGATCACCAGAGACCTGCAGAAGAAGCCCAGGAACCCCATCAAGGAGCTGTTCGAGAGGAAGAAGGAGCTGAACGAGAGGAAGCAGCAGGAGAAGTCGAAAACGGAGGCGGCGCTTCGCGAGTTGAACGTGCATAGGCAACGGAAGACGAAGAAGACGAAGAAGCACCAGGAGTTCCCTCTGATACGTCGCGGCGAGCACGGTGGCCTGGTGGAGAGGAAGAAGCGTCGCGAGGGCTTCGAGCGCAAGGAAGAATTCTCCTCAGGCCGGATAAAGGACGTCTACGACTTCGACGAGGAGGAGAGCCAGATGGAGCCGAAGCTGGGCAGCGTGATGTCTTACAGGAGCAGGCCGGGCTACGAGGTGAGCTGCCTGAGGACCAAGGAGGTGGACGTCGCCGGGCTGATGTCGAAAGCCATAGGCGAGAGCCTGGAGAACGGCAAGACCGCCGACGCGCTTAGCACCAGGCTGGAGTCGATGATAGACCGGAAGTTCAAGGAGCTGGAGAAGTTCGCGCCGAAGACCAAGGGCGCGTTGAAGTCCTTCCAGAGCGAGGAGCAACAGCGGACTGTCACCGGGCCGATGGACGAGTTCGTGGAGAGGAGGCAGCCGAAGCGGCCGCAGGAGCCGAGCATGAAGCACTCGAAGCTGAAGAAGCGCAGCAAGAACCCTAAGAAGAAGGCCAGGAACGCCTGGTACGAGAACGACAGCTCCGACGAGTACAGGACCGCGGTGAAGGCCGAGGACGTCGGCGTGGGGATCTCGAAGAGCCAGAGGACCTGCTCGAAGGGGAAGCAGAACATCTTCGCGGAGCTGTACACGTCGTCCGAGAGCGAGTTCGAGGCCGACGGCGTGGATTACGAGGCGAAGAGGCAGAGGAAGGTGAAGAAAGCTGCGAAGAAGCTTCCGGAGCTCGAGCGGAGCGAAGAGCCGATCGACAAGTACTGCTCGGAGAACGAGGATCGAGTGGACGATTGGAGGGGGCGAGATCTGAAGGAGGACGCCAATAAAAACGACTGCGACAATAAGAAGTCCGAGTCGGAGATGTCGGACCACCCTCTGGTCATCGACGAGAGGAAGGACGCTGACGATCAGAGGAACAGCGACGAGGAAACCGAGACCCAGTACGAGAGGAACTTCGAGTTGGACGATCTGTACAGGGAAGACAGCTCTGTAGCCGACTCGGACGCCGAGGAGCCAACGATCGCCGAAGCCCAGAGCGTCCCTGAGGGCTCCGGAGTCGGAAGTCCAAGCCTGCCGCGGGAGAAGAGGGACGGCAAGGCGGAGTACATGCAAGAGGACGAGCTGATTCCGCTGGAAGAGGCTCTGGACCTCTTGGACCAAGCTGACACTAACTTGGCCAGCAGATACGACGGTGTACGTAGAGAGGCGAGAGGTTTAGAGCGTATCGAAACAGTAGAGGCAGCGGAGCCCGAGGCATTCGATTCCGTGGAGGAGCCCGCGGAGAAGTGTCCCAGCCCCGCGGAGGACCCGGAAGAAGAGCCGGACAACGACCTCCTCGCTTTGCCGGAGAAGCTTTCCACCAACGAGAAGCCGCAGAAGGAGTCCGACAATCTCCCGCTTCACGTGTTCTTGAGCAGGAAGGTGCAGGAGTCGAAGAAGAGGAAGGAGCAGCAGTTGAAGAAGATGCAGGAGGAGCAGGAGAGGATCCTAATGGACTTCCAGCCGACCAGGCGGCAGAGGAAGTGCGCCATCGGCAAGCAAGGGCTCCTCGCGGAAATAAGCAGCTCCGACGAAGAGGCGAGCCCGAGGGACAGCAGGAGGAGCAACGACAGGTCGGACCACGAGAAGCCGCGGAAGCAGAAGCGGGAGTCGAAGGAGAAGCGGAAGGAGAGGTACATAGAGAAGAAGCACGAGCAAATGATAGCCAAGGAGCAGAAGGCCATCGAGGAGGAGATCCTGCGGGAGCTTGGGAAGATAAAGGAGACTCTCGCGCAAACTACCGCGGACGCGAAGGCGGGCTCCGGCGACGCGAGAGAGCCGGAGAGCGCCGAGGAGAAAGCTACCCAGGACCAGGCGCAGAAGAAGAAGCATCAGTTGAAGAAGAAGCTTAAACCCGAGGAAGGCAACTGCGCTAAGAGCAACGGCGAAGGTGCGAGCGACTTGGAGAACCATTGCGGCAAGTCCGCGGAGCTGGAGAGCAACCACGAAGGGGAGAACGATCGAGAGTCGCCTGCGAAGCAGAAGAGACACCCCAAGTCCCCGACGAAGCCGAAGAAGCCTCCCAGAGGAGACGCGAAACCCACGGCGGCCGGGAGGAAGGGTAAGAACCCACCTTCCGACAAGTCGAGGAACAGGACGGACTCGAAGGGCTCCAGGGACAAGGAGCGAAGGTCCTCCAGCGGCAGGCGCGACTCGGACGACGAGGAGCTGAAGACCACCAAGTCTTGGAACAAGGTCGAGGAAGGTGTCGGGGTAGCGATCGGCCGGCGGAAACGAGCGGCTGCCAATCAGTTGTACTACTGGTCCAGCTCGAGCGACGAAGAGGAGATGCTCGAAGTGGTCCCGGCCGTCGAGGAGGAGGAGGACGACCGCCAGGAGCAGCACGGCTGGATCGTCGGCGACTCGCACAAGAGAATGATAACCATGCTCGCTATGGAGAAGCAGCTGAAGGAGAAACGGCGGAGAAGCGAGGACGAGTTCGAGCCTGGCAAGGCCAAAAGCAAAAAGCACAGGAACAGCACCTCTTGATACGTGTTTCACGACTAGGTTAGTTGAAGTAAATAGGAACACGCTGGAGAACGTATCGTTACCTTAAACCCTCGAAGAGCCACGCGGAACCTCGACAGTTCCTTCTCTAAAGCGAGCGACGTGGGTCGCTCGTTTCGAGGACAAAGAGGGGACGACGAAGAAGCAGCAATTTTTTATACACATCTCGCGACTAGGTTTATCGAAGTGACTAGGACCGCTCCAAAGAACACGCTGTTTCGTTTTCTAAAATCACTGCTGGAGCTCGCGACGCGCGCGCGCGCCAGTCAAGGTGGATTAGAAGAAAGACTTTTACAGAGAGGAGTGGCGTAGCTGGGGTTTTTCATACTAGTCTTAGGCTCGCGGAAGTAACTAAACGAATTAGACGGAGCGGGGCGAGCGCTGTCCCGCCGAGCGACTGTTGCCGAAGAGGCAGCAACGGGGGGAACAGCCAGCGGCCAGTCCGTTCTTGGCGAAAGATAGCTGTCCGAACCGGGAATTTCGCGGCTAGGGAAAACAGACTTTGTTAAAGCCAGAACTATCGGTTTATAGTTTTCTCCCGGCGTTCCTTTAGTATACGCGATCGCGTTCAAGCTGCCGCGTGGATTTAGTTGATCCCCAATTTTTTAAATCCTCTTTTATCGACGGCAGACCATCTTAGGTAGAGAATGTCACGCTGAATCTTCACGATCGACGCTTATAATTGTCCCATCGATGAACGAAACGTAACATACTGCCAAGGGGAGATTCCGCTTCTTTTCTTCCGTTCACACGAATTGTTACGGGATTACTGGGACGATCGAGCGCTGTCTTCACCGGACCGCGGAGGGTGCCGCGTCGCGCTTCGCGATCAAGCTACGCGCGAGAAAATTCAAACGGCAACCTGTACATAGCAGCTTGGTGTTAAACGATAAATGATAAAAAGGCTAGCTCGTATTACGTTAAGGGTATAATAATTCCAAGCTCTTATAAATACTATAAATAATAATCTAACACTAGACTGAATGTGGAAAATAGCGGAAATACAAATTAACGAGAAAAACGTATGAAAAAAGAGCACCTTTAGACAATACTAGGAGGACATTTATAACGTTTTTAGTTACTGTAGTAGATCTTTAGGTGACTGATCAAAAAAAAAAAAAAAACAATAAACGGGGGAAAAAGGAAGGAAAACAATTGCGTAACACCGGACGATAAAAGGAGGGAGGGCAGAGAAGCAAACAGCTGATAATTTAATTCTTGAAGGACGATGTAAACTGGGGTCCAAGTCGAGTAGCAGCGCGCTTCCGCCAGCTTTTTTTGTGATTCGTACATATCTCGAAATGAAAGCGTCAGGATATCCAAGCCTCCGGGGGGAATCGCTTAGCGCGTTAACGCAAGACCTCTTGTTTTCCATTGGAGATGCGTTTGAATTCCTAGATCTCACATCGCGGCGTCGGCAAACTCGGGCGCCGCGCTATTTAAGAATAAAAGCTTACGATTAAACGCGAACAGCGGTAGAAGAAACTTTCCTTTCGTACGCCTAGTTCATGCACATAATTAGTACCGTAGATTTTCATATGATATATATATATATACACACAATATATATATACATATATAAATATATAAATAAATGAAGTATATATATAAATACGGATATAAATACGAGAGAATATTTGAATGTATAACAGAAACGATTGGATAAAAAACAAAACATAGACTTTAAATGTAAATGTACTGCCATAATCATATTATTATACGAGAGCCTATGCGAGTATAGTTATTAATATTAATTCCTTGTAAAGACGGACAACCAGCGATGACAAAAAAAAAAATGAAGAATGTTTAGCACAAAACTAGGCAACAATCCGATGTACATAGAGCATATTTTCAATGTGTCTGGAAAGGTATGTTTTGTAATATAAGGATTGCAAAGGAAAAATAAAATTATTAAAGAATCACTCCTGAGGGTAAACGTGTTGTGGAATGAATGGGGAACCTTGCTTGCGAAACTTGTCGAGCTCCACACGGGACCTCTGTATTGTAACGCGCGTTATGTACAGGGTAACTCGAGATTGTCATACGCAGAGTAGCTTTGGTGTAGCGAATTTAAAGCGAATCTAAATAAATCTGAATTGATCTGAGCTCGTTTCTTGAAAGTGATTATAGTCAATGGTAGTTAGACAGCACGCACACATACATACTAATAGAAACAAGTCGTTCACACTGCTCGCTGAAACCCCTCTGGCGACAGTGGACCCTGTTGATGCCAGATCGGGGCCGGGTTCCCTCGAGAATTTCCCCCACCTCGCGCATACTACGCCGGAGCAGCGTGTCCGTGAGCTCGGCGCTTCGGAGTCCGACTCACGGACCACGCAGCGTAGTGTGCGCGAGGTGGGGGAAATTCTCGAGAGAACCCAGCCCCGATGTGGCATCACAGAGGGGACCACGTTCTTTTCGATCCTCGATTTATTTTTCAGGGGTGATGACACTGTAGAGTTCGGAAAAGTAGCATGAGTTTGAGAATTTTTTATGCGAGTATAGTGAATGGAATACAAAATCTGTTTGAAGGCCTTTATTGTATATGCCTTGAGGTATGATCGCAATTTTTTTTTTTATTTTTTTAATACAAAATGGCGCCGCCTCAGCTCAACAAAAGAAGCTTCTTCTGAAAAGTAGTGTTCTGTGGTCGGAAAGATTTCTCCTTCAATTTTTGACCTAGAACAAAGTACCAAAAATTTTTTTGGTCTGTGTAAGATTATCTCGGGATGTACACGAGGAAATTAAAAAATACTGTTTTTGTAAAAATGGTGCGTGATTGACCAAAACGTTTGAACAATTTCGAGGTTATGGCAGTATTGTGTTTTGTTCCATCTCGCACCAGTCTTACGAAAATCAGTATTTTTTAATTTCCTCGTGTACTTCCCGAGATAATCTTATATAGGACTGAAAATTTTTCGAGTTTTTATTCTAGGTCAAAAATTGAAGGAGAAATCTTTCCGGCCGCGAAACACTGTTTTTCAGAAGAAGCTGCTTTTGTTGACCTGTGGCGCCGCCATTTTGCATTAAAAAAAATTTTAAAAAATTGTGGTCATACCTCATGGTATATACAATAATGGCATTCAAACAGATTTTGTATTCCATTCACTATACTCGCATAAAAAATTCTCAAAATCAGACGGCCTTTCCGAGTTACAGTGGCATTACCCCTTAAATTCATATAACTTTCGAGATAAAAAATCACACTTATATTTCATCTTCTTAAAGAATACAAAATTCGCGAACTAGTTATTAAAATTTCAAAGTTTAAGTAACAGAAATTTATCCCTAATAATCATTTTTAATTTGTAAATAATTATCTCCGTCGATTTTTCCCTGTTAATACTCATCAATTTAAATTTGCCGGCAGTTCCGCTCCAACATTACAGCGACCCCGATTGGTCCCTTTTAAATTCCACTTTCAAACTTCGAAAGCGCGGGAGAAAATTCACTGCGCGAGAAAACGGGAAGCTTAAAATTTCCTCGTTAACGAATCCGCTGAATTTTCCCTCGATCCCTTCCCATCATCTCTCGCTCCAAATCCAAACCAAAAATCCGTTCCAATCGCACATCAAACTGCCCTCGAATCTGAAACCCCACTTCCCCGATTCAAATCGGTAAACCTTATCGCGGTTCTTTCCTCGTTCCACTCTCCGCGCCGCGATTGGTCGGAACCCGAAGCGAAATGCAGTCAATTGGCGGGCACGGAACGTTAAACCCCACGCATGTGCTTTCGCGAAACAGTGCCTCGCAGTGTCTCTCCTCTTCGCATCGCCGTGCACGTCGTTGGAATAGGTTGTGGCACGAAACCATGAATTGTTAACCCGACCCGTCGCGTCCCGTCACCTTTTACAGGCGTTTTACAACACCACTTTGGTATATTCTATGTATATCTCCGCGGAAGCGCATTTTAATCGCCGTGTCTTATAACTCTCTGCCGAGCAGTACTCCCCGCGAGATGAAGCAAATTCTTTGTGGCAAGATAGGGTAAGATCCCCCGAATCATTACTAAAACGAACCGAAACCACCGAGGAAGCTTAATTCCCGAATCGCGTGCGATCTATATTAAGCTCCGTAACATACTTCCACCGCTTCTTGGCGCGCCAAGTTTCGCAACATTTAGGTTATGTCGCCCCATCGGAACAATCCGATAAAATGTCAGCGCCCTATGAACGCCGCTTTACTAATTATTCATCGCTTCCTTTTCTCACATTTCCTCCGAAAACCACGAGAAACTCAAATCCCCGCGACGCGCCAGCCTCGCGCCAGCTCCGCGCAAAGTGTTAAGCGCTCCCTTTTTTCAGGGACGGCATGCTGCTGGTCTCGAAGGCGTCCCGATACCCAGCGTCCGTAGCCAGCACGAGGCACTTGACGTCAGCCAGAACGAGCAGAGTCTACCGTCCGCTGCTATCGTCGCCGCACGCTCGTTACTTCGGAAACCCGAATCGGGCGTACGCCATGTTCGTCGGGAGAATGCTGCGAGGGGTGTTGAAGATCCGCTACCTGATACTCGGAGGCGCGGTCGGCGGCGGAGTGACGATGCAGAAGGTATCGATCGTAAGGCGTCCGAATCGAACGCGCGTGCGTAACTAATCTTCGCTTTCCAGAAATACGAGCAGTGGAAGGAAGTCTTACCGGATATGAGCTGGCTGGACGATCTCCTGCCGAACGAGAAGGAGTGGCAGAACTTTCGGGGGACCCTGATGTCCGTCAAGAATAATTTAGCGGACAAGATCGAGCTCGGTGAGTAGCGCGCCGCGCGTTCGGTTCGCGGAGATGCGAGGCGAGCGAATAATGGGAGGCATGAAAAATGGACAGATCCGCGTATAAAGCAGTTCGGCGAGGCTAAGTATAGGGAGTACAGGCAGTGGTTTAATCGGAGGCTGGACGATGCCATCAAGGCAGCCGAGGTTGGCGAGTATGACGAAGGTGTGGATGTTTCCTCTAATCGTGAGTTGAATACAGGTTTTTTTTTATGGCGTTGCATGCTGGAAGTCCTGTGTCGATGTCACTGCAGTCTCCCTGTTGCTCGTTCGATTTGCTTGGCGTTTTTTTACATTAACTGCCCGCCCTTTAATTACAGCCGCTGTACTTATTTACTTTTTTCGTTAGCAATAACAGGTTGTTTAATGTCGTTAAGGGGAGTCTTATTTAGGACGCTAGGAATAAGGTGATTCTTGGGAATTTTATTCTAAGAAAGTGTTAAGTGGATCGCTTACAAATTTTCAGGGTATTTTAGTTCGCATTTGGACAATAAATATTCATTTTTTCGTTATAAAGAACACGGTCGTTAGGACTCGCGCGGCGGAGTTGCAAATTGGCGATTGTAACGGCGCCATTTCTTCGCTGAAATAAAAGAACCAAGGATTTTCTTATTTCTAGTATAATTACATTGTCGATGAACCTAAGATATTGATAAATAAATTGAATTGAACAACTCTTTTTCTATAAATAGTACGAAGTATCTTGGGGCAGAATCGTAACTTTTGCTTTCAAGTCCCTCCAGTTTGCCAACTTTGAACTTTTCCTTCGTTCGTTAGGTTCGTCGACAGTGTAATTATACTAGGAATAAGAAAATCCTTGGTTTTTTTATTTCAGAGAAGAATTGGGGCCACCATTACACCCGCCAGTTTGCAACTCCGGCGCGCGAGTCCTAACCAGAGATGGGCATCGTTTAAATAAAAAGTTATTTAAATAACGTATCAAATAAAAGAGACTTTATTTTTATTAGTCGTCGAATAAAAATAACTTTGGGTTATTTTTATTTGAATCGCCTGAAATAACTTTTTTATTCGACGGGATTCGTTCGACGGCTACGCATGATTTTTTTTATTCGACGGGAATTCATTTTAAGCTTGAAATGATTTTCTACGTTTCAGGCGTCTTTTATTTCAAAAGTTATTCGAAGTTAAAATAACTTTGGGCGAGCCTCGAGAGTCATTGTTTTAACTTCGAATAACTTTTGAGATAAAAGCCGCCTGAAACGTAGAAAATCATTTCAAGCTTAAAATGAATTCCCGTCGAATAAAAAAATCATGCGTAGCCGTCGAATGAATCCCGTCGAATAAGAAAGTTATTTTGAGGCGCTTCGAATAAAAATTACCCAAAGTTATTTTTATTCGAATAAAAATTACCCAAAGTTATTTTTATCCGAATAAAAATTACCCAAAGTTATTTTTATTCGAATAAAAATTACCCAAAGTTATTTTTATCCGAATAAAAATTACCCAAAGTTATTTTTATTCGAGTAAAAATTACCCGAACTTATTTTTATTCGAATAAAAATTACCCGAAATTATTTTTATTCGAATAAAAATTACCCAAAGTTATTTTTATTCGACGACTCTCGAATAAAATTTTTGTCTTTCATTCGAAATCAATTTTTTATTTAAAATAATTTTTTGCCCATCTCTGGTCCTAACGAACGTGTTCATTTATCTCCGTTTCTACCGAACACTTTGTAACGTAAAAATTCATTTTTATTGCTTGAATGCGAACTAAAATATCCTAAAAGTTTGGAAAAGATCCGCTTAACGGTTTCTTAGAAAAAAATTCCTAAGAATCACCTTATTCCTAGCGTCTTAAATAGGCTGCTCCCTAAAGGTCGAGTTTCCTAGCCGCGGGCGGCGGCGACGGTCTCGCTAGCGCAATGGAGACACAGATGCAAACTTCTCCATTGCACTAGCGAGACCTCCGCCCGGCCGCAGCCGCCGATCGCCGCTAGGAAACTCGACCGTTAAGCGTTTCGCGAAATAGAATGACGGAGCGTCTTCGACGCGACGAAATCCTGAAGTGGACGATGCATATGAATGATTCGTAAAGATAGAAATCCTGAAGTATATAAATGCCATGTCGTAGAAAATAGTTTTAACTCGTGCTTCCTTCGTAGGCTGGTAAACGAATGGGATTAGCATGTTGCGTTAGATTTGAATGCATCGGATCGCAGCGTAACACTGGCGAGTTGTATGTTGAACATTTACTTTAATCTGTAATCATCTAGAAATATTTTATTATGGTCTGTTCTGTTCAGGTATATTTGACACAATCTCGGCAATAGTAAACCAACATTATTCAGGTGTGTAAAACGTTTGGAATTATCCAGTATCTCACTGTCTGTCCATTCAGCATTTTTTTTACCAACGATTGCAGGATAATTCTAATCTTGTGTAACACTAATACGTCTTTGTCTAAAAGGAACTAAAACTGACATTTTCCCATTCGAGCGAGCATTGGACTATTAAATTTAAATACTGAATGGGACAGGCCCAGTTTTATTTCATTTTCGTTCGTTTTGTTAGAGTCAGGCTCATTACTGTTCATATCGGAGCTCACGAATTACGTTTGTTAATTCCATTTATTAATTCGTTGACTATCGAAGCTAAGTGTTCCATTCATTTTAACACTTTGCTTGAATTCACCGTTAATAATAATGTGTAAACACTCGAGTGTCCTTTCTTTTTTATCAGCAAAGTTTTACTGTTATCGATTAGCCGAGTTTCAAACCTGCCCCGTGTTCTGAGATCTTTTGTCTTTTCGAACAGAAACGAAGGATCAGCTCGTGAGCAATACCGTAGCTTACGCTCGGCCGTTGATCGACGACAGTATCGAAGAGGAACGTAAGAAAGCTCGTATGTACATGTTAGTGTACCTACGCTCCGCGTGAAAATTAAAGGAACTCTGTAATTTCCCGAAAATTTTGGGCATTTTCAAATGGCTGCATCTCTGCGAAAAATGGTCGCAGAAAATATTTTAAAGTAGCATTTTAACGCTTGAAGTTTCTAGTTTTTGAAGCAAAGGCTCGGTTTTCTTTTTTCATTCATTTTGATACTGTTTTGTCAAGATGAAGCGCAGGGTGAAACTTTTTTGTGAATGTTAAATGGATTGAAACGTCTCTTTTGTTCTTGCGGTTTTTGAACGATTGTCGCACGATTTTTTTTTGTTAGTTCAATGTCAGTTTAGTGAAAAGATGATTTCAGATATTTAAGAAAAATATTTTTATCCATTTGGGTGGTGCTAATGCCAGTTATTAAAGAACGGTTTTTGGCATTGCGAGGATTTTGGGTAGAAATATTTTTCTTAAATTTTTGGAATTTTTTCTTTTTACTAAAATGACATTGAACTAACAAAAAAATTGCGACTATCGTTCAAAAGTCGCGAGAATGAAAAAGGGTTTTTAAGAGAAACAACGTAAAACAGGTGATCCTTCAATTTTTCAGACCATATCGCGTGTTTGACCATCGAGGACATACGGAAGTAAAAATCTGATCGGCCCGGCCTTTTGCGCAGTGTTTAAAGGGTAGTTTTAACTCGCAAAAAACTTGAACACTTGAATGATTCTGCGATTTTCCTTGAAGTGACATCATGTTTTCTAAAAAATGGTAAATATGCAATTTTTAGGATCATTTTAAAATGAATTTAATACGACTAAAAAAAAAATCGCATTAAATTGGCAACTAAAGGTTTTGAAAGGAAACTTTCTTAACTTTCCAAAACACTCATGAAAATTCGTCTACGATCCCAATTCGCAAGTTATAGGTGTTCAAAGTGAAAACTACCTTTTTCGCTTCGATCGCGAATAACTCGACCAATAAAAATCATACACCAAAACCAAGAAAGCGAAATTAAAGAGAAATGTTTGCTCTATAAGAGCTCTTGATTAAATTTCCCAAAAAAAAATTTTTTTGGTCCGTGCATACGTTCAAACTAGACAAAAACTTCTGAAACTTCGTTTCCTGCGCTTCATCTTAATAAAACAGTATCATAATAGATAAAAACAAAAATTTGAGTCCTTGATTCAAAAACTAGAATCTTCAACCGTTAAAATGCCCTTTTAAAATATTTTCTGCGGCCATTTTTCGCAGAGATACAGCCATTTGAAAATGCCCCAAATTTTCCAGGGAAATAACAGCGTTCCTCCAATTTTCACGCGGAGTGTATAATTCCTTTCTTGGGCCTTGCGAAAATTATAATTTCACAGTCTCTAATTCCAATTTAAAGAAAAGTCACAGGAGAGATTGAACGCAATGCAGGAGGAAGTAATGCAGATACAATCGAAGTACCAGCGCGAGCTCGAGAGATTAGAGAGGGAGAACAAAGAGCTGCGAAAGCAGATGCTCTTGCGTGGCAATCAGAAACTAAGCAATAGGAAAATAAAAGTACATAATCCATAAACCACACTTCTCAAATTTCCCGCAGAAGACTTCCATTTCAATTTCTAACTGCTCAATCCTCGATACTTCCAGAAATCTTTAATCGACATGTACAGTGACGTTCTAGACGAGCTTAGCGATTACGACAGTGCCTACTCCACTGCCGATCATTTACCAAGAGTCGTAGTAGTCGGCGACCAGAGTTCTGGCAAAACGTCCGTGCTGGAAATGATCGCTCAGGCAAGAATATTCCCGAGGTAACACGACACGCTTATATCAATTTCAAATTCAGTCTCCAACACCGCGACGCAATTCTCTTTACGATAAACTTATTTCAGAGGCGGTGGTGAGATGATGACAAGAGCGCCAGTGAAAGTCACCCTGAGCGAGGGCCCTTACCACATAGCCCAGTTCAAAGACAGTTCCCGGGAGTTCGATCTGACCAAAGAGTCCGAGTTAGCCGAGCTCAGGCGCGAAGTGGAGTTGCGCATGAAGAACAGCGTGAAGAACGGGAAGACCGTCAGCCAAGACGTAATCGCGATGACGGTGAAAGGCCCGGGCCTCCAACGCATGGTTCTCGTCGACCTGCCTGGTATAATTAGCGTAAGTGATCAGCAGTTCGAGTCGAAAGTAGCTCGCCTCCGTAATGTACGAAACTTTTGTAACAGACAGTCACGGTTGACATGGCCGAAGACACTCGAGACGCGATTCGACAGATGACTCAGCAGTACATGAGCAACCCCAACGCGATCATCCTCTGCATCCAAGATGGCTCCGTGGATGCCGAGAGAAGCAACGTGACGGACCTCGTGGCGCAAATGGACCCCTCTGGCAAGCGGACCATCTTCGTCTTGACGAAGGTACAGCGAGATTGCCAGTCGCACCTTTTAAGGGGATTGCGCCTTGTTGGGCCGAAAAATAGGTAGTTCTTTATGAATTTTTTGCACGAAAACGGTTCGACAAATTAATTTGAGGTTTGGCAGGATGTTTTATTGTATCTTGAATTATTGTTCTGAATTTTTGTGTGACAATGGAGAAAAAAACATGGCAGATATAAAGAGAGCGTTGAAAAATAATTGGGTGGTGCTGGGGTTGACGAAAAGTACTGTAAGGGTTATCCGAAACAGAAAAAGGAAAAGAGATTCTTAAATTTTATGAATGTGGCTATGGGTGGTAGTAGATTTATTGCCGTATCTGTTACCGGTCCTTTTTTGTTTAAAGAAGTTTTCCCGATTTTGAGGCTAATCCTTTCTCAGACTCGAATCAAGGCGCTTTATTTTCTTCAAAAGGCTGCTATTTTAACATTCTTTTATTTTTCTTAATGCATCTATTGTCACCGATAGCTATATCCATATAGATTGAGAATCTCTTTTCCTTTTTCTGTTTCGGATAACCCTTACAGTACTTTTCGTACCAATTCCAGCACCACCCGATTATTTTTCAACGATCCCCTTGTATCTGCCATGTTTTTTCTTTCACTGTCATACTAAAATTCAGAACAATAGTTCGAGATACAGTGAAACAGCCTGCCAAACCTCAAATTAATTTGTCGCACCGTTTTTCTATAAAAAATTCACAAAGAATTACCTATTTTTCAGCCCAACGAGGCGCAATTCTCCTTTAAGGAGTCATTTTGGTTAGCGCGCCGATAAATTCAGCGATTTTCAGGAATTTATTGCGAACACAGGAATTACAGTAACGGAATAAAACTTTTTTCTATCGATTAAACTACATTTCTACAGTAAATAAAAAATATAAAAGTAGTAAAATTATTGCTTTTAAAATGGTTTTGAAGGCGATTTTGATGGCATGTTTAAAAATTCGTGCCTCGCTGGTGCAGGTGATATCAGCAGTTGGACTTATCTGAAACGAAAAGTACAAACAGATTCTTGATCAGTACGACTGTCGCTATGGCCCAAACAAGAATAAATGATTTATCCTTAAAATTAACAAAATGCCGGGCAAAATACAAGAATCAATGTATTTCGGCCGTGTTTTCTACGCTATTTTCGATTTTAAAAGTAGGTTAGACTCAACAGAAATACTTGGTTGTAGCCCCAGCCGGAGGGATAGGCGTGCAGAATAAGCCGTTCAATTTATAAAGCAATCGGTTCGATAGATTTTGAGATTTTACCTGCACCATGTGATAAAATGACGTTTCGAGAAAAACGCGTTCAAAGTTTTCATCTGTAGGGGCCGAGTCACTGCGCTCCCTACAAAATGCCTATGTAGAAGCTAAAATAATTGGAATTTTTTCATGAAAATTTAACAGTACATTCTTGAGGATATGTACTTTCGAAAAATGTTTTTAAAAAATTGATTTTTTCAAACCAGAATGAGCCCTTAAAATTCAAAGTTCCGGAGGATTAATTTTACGCGTTGACGTCGACAGGTAGATCTGGCGGAGGAGAACTTGACTAATCCCGAGCGTATTCGCAAGATTCTGTCTGGGAAATTGTTCCCCATGAAAGCGCTGGGCTACTTCGCTGTCGTTACTGGTCGCGGCAGGCAGGAGGACAGCATACAGACGATCAAGGACCACGAGGAGAGGTTCTTTAGAAGCTCGAAGCTGTTTAAGTAAGTGTTTTAAAATTTAGAGTTGGTGAAGCTTACTTTTTCGTAAATTTTGTTGAAATTAACTTCTATTTTAATTGATTACGTTAAAATTTCTAGTTGGAGGATCAAAATTTTTCGTAAATTTTGTTGAAATTAACTTCTATTGTAATTCATTCCGTTAAAATTTTTAGTTGGGGGACCTAAATTTTTTGTAAATTTTTTGAAGTTAAATTCTAATTTAATTCATTTCCTTAAAATTTCTAGTTCGAGGAGCTAAATTTTTCGAAAATTTTGTTGAAATTTACTTCTATTTTAATTGATTACGTTAAAATTTCTAGTTGGAAGTGCTAAGTTTTTCGTAAATTTTGTTGAAATTTACTTCTATTTTAATTGATTACGTTAAAATTTCTAGTTGGAAGTGCTAAGTTTTTCGTAAATTTAGTTGAAATTGTCATGTATTTTAATTGAGTAAGTTAAAATTTCTTGTTGGAGGAGCTAAATTTTTTGTAAATTTTCTTGAACTTAAATTCTATTTTAAATCATTACCATAAAATTTTCAGTTGGAGGAGTTACATTTTTGGAAATTTTTATCGAAATTAATTTCTATTGTAATTCACTCCATTAAAATTTTTAGTTGGAGGACCTAAATTTTTTGTAAATTTTTTGAAGTTAAATTCTAATTTAATTCATTTCCTTAAAACTTCTAGTTAGAGGAGCTAATTTTTTGGAAAATTTACTTCCATTTTAATTGATTACGTTAAAATTTCTAGTTGAAGAAGATAAATTTTTCGTAAATTTCGTAGAAATTAAATTACACCTTAATTCATTCCGTTAAAATTTCTAAATTGAGGAGCTTTATTTTCCTAAATTTAGTTGAAATTGTCATGTATTTTAATTGAGTAAGTTAAAATTTCTTGTTGGAAGAGCTAAATTTTTTGTAAATTTTCTTGAACTTAAATTCTATTTTAAATCATTACCATAAAATTTTCAGTTAGAGGAGCTATATTTTTCGAAAATTTTGTTGAAATTAACTTCTATTTTAATTGATTACGTTAAAATTTCTAGTTGGAGGATCAAAATTTGTTGTAAATTTTTTAAGTTAAATTCTATTTCAATTTATTTCCATAAAATTTCTAATTTACTTCTATTTTAATTGATTACGTTAAAATTTCTAGTTGAAGAAGCTAAATTTTTCGTAAATTTCGTAGAAATGAAATTACACCTTAATTCATTCCGTTAAAATTTCTAAATGAAGGAGCTTTATTTTCCTAAATTTAGTTGAAATTGTCACGTATTTGAATTGAGTAAGTTAAAATTTCTTGTTGGAGGAGCTAAATTTTTGTAAATTTTCTTGAACTCAAATTCTATTTTAAATCATTACTATAAAATTTTCAGTTGGAGGAGCTAAATTTTTCGAAAATTTTCTTGAACTTGAATTCTATTTTAAATCATTCCCATAAAATATTCAGTTGGCGTAGCTAAATTTTTCGAAAATTTTGTTCAAATTAAATTCTCTCTTGCGGTTATAAAAATTTTATTATTTATCGTTACTTTTTCACCCGTTTCGTTTCAATAGGGATGGCCTAGCAATGTCGGGGCAAGTAACGACGAAGAACTTGAGCCTCGCTGTTGCCGAGTGCTTTTGGAAAATGGTTCGAGAGACCGTGGAGCAGGAAGCGGACGCCTTCAAAGCGACCAGGTTCAACCTGGAAACGGAGTGGAAGAATAACTTCCCGAGGTAAAGAATCGAGGGTGAAGTATCGCCAAATGTTTCCCAAGGTTTCTGGTTCGAACCAAAGGAATCACGATCTCCGTGTTTCGTCCAGATTGAGGGAGCTGGACAGAGACGAGCTCTTCGAGAAGGCGAGGGGGGAGATCCTGGACGAAATAGTGAACTTGTCTCAAGTCTCTCCGAGACACTGGGAGGAAGTGCTGATGGTCAGGATCTGGGACAAAGTCAGCATGCACGTGTTCGAGAGCATTTACTTGCCGGCCGCTCAAACTGGAATCCCAAGTAAATCACTCGCTGAATAATATGAAAAAGCGCTTTATAGACCGCGGAAAATATGAGATAAATTTTAATATTTTATCATTCGTAAAATTTATGTATGATGCTGCAAATATGATTTATACAGTCTTCTCTCGCGACTGGGAACTGGCAGCGGCAATATATCGAGAGTGGGACACTAGGGTGGTCCTTATTTATGCGTGTGGAATTTCTTTTCTGTAATTCTTTCCTCTCACCCCCTAGAACGGTGCCATTTCATAAAAAAAATAGTCCCTGACAAAGTTTATTACGAATTTCTCAAAAATGGTAAGTCCTATCGAAATTTTCTTCAAATAAGAATTAAAGAACATTCATTTTTCTACAATTACTGTATATACAATTTTCTCGTGCTTCCAACCAGTTTTTAGATAAAAGCATTTAAATACAGAGAGGTCTGCTCTGCGCGCATATAGACAATACGCCACGCCGTATATTCAAACGCAATTATCTAAAAACTGGTTGGAAGCACGAAAAACTTATATATACATTAATTGTAGAAAATTGAATGCTCTTTTAATAATATTCGAACAAAATTTCGATAGGACTTACCATTTTTGAGAAATCCTTCAAATTCAAACCACTGATGAATTCTAAACTTTAAGACCTGGCGGGCACCCTTTCCCGTCGTCGGATTGCAATAATCTTTTTCAGGGACTATTTTTTTATAAAAAGGAACCATATTAGAGGGCGAGAGGAAAAGAAATCGCAGGTTTAAAATAAGGCCCACCCCAGTGGGACGCGATTGGAACGATTTATTCGAAAAATAATTTTTATTCGAAAGCGCCAAACATTTATCCCGCACAAGCCGGGCCTTCCCTCCGTAAACCGACGACTCTAAGGCCTTCGCTATTCAGGTACGTTCAACACAACCGTGGACATAAAGCTGCGACAGTGGGCGGAGCAGCAGCTACCAGCTAAGAGCGTTGAGAGCGGCTGGGAGTGTTTGCAGCAGGAGTTTCACCACTTCATGAACCAAGCAAGGCTGAGCCAGGATCACGACGACATTTTTGATAATCTGAAGAATTCAGTGGTGAACGAGGCGATGAGGCGACACTCCTGGGAGGAAAAAGTAAATAAACTGTGTACAGTGGCGCGAACGAATTTCTAACCACAGATTTCCTCCAGGCGTCCGAAATGCTGAGAGTCATACAACTCAACACCTTGGAAGACAGAAGCGTGAACGACAAAAGGGACTGGGACCAGGCGGTGCGTTTCTTGGAGACCTCCGTCAGGGAGAAGCTTCAAGCTACGGAGCAAATCTTACGCGACATGCTGGGCCCCGGCAGGAAAGAACGGTGGCTCTACTGGCAGAGCCAAAGCGAGCAGCAGCAGAAACGAACGTCCGTGAAGAATGAGTTGGACAAGATTCTGTATTCGGACAAAGTAAGAAGGAGAAACAGACTTTCTAATTATATTTCAATGCGTACTGTGCTACAATCTTAAAGGCTGTCAGGCATTTCGGCGAAGCGCAGCGGCAATTAATTATTATTAATTTCTTCAAATCCCCACGCTTTTAAGGGGACTGGGTAGTCGTTTTTCGTGAGAAAGAGACTTTGTCCTTTATTTATTTGTAAAAAAATGAAAGCACATGCGGATGTGTCCTTTTACCCAATGTTTATTAGTATCATACAGATTGAAAAAAAAATGCTAAGAAATGTATGTGTGCTTTAAAAGTGGCGCTGCAGACGGGTAAACATTTTAACTTTTTTTCTGTCGTTTTGCCTTAATATCGGTCTTAAAATGTGATGTAATGCGATTTTAAAGGTGAGATTCTTGTTTGTTGGATTCATAGTTCCCACGCAAACCTATAGAAACAAAAATTAAATCAAAACTATGCGATTGATGGCTGGAAACGGCGATTTTTCCGAGAAACATTCGTTCTTGTTTGCGAGCTACAAAAATCCGAGGATTTCTTAATTTTTTTTATGAAAATCTCGAATTTTTACGGTCCATATCAGAGGTTTGCGGTGAAATGGCACATGTTTTACACATCCTGTAATTTCCCCAAGTCGATCCGTACCTCCATTCGTTCGCAATCAGGGAAAAACGAAGAGAAAAAAATATTCGAGAAAAACGCGTTTAAAGTTTCTGGGCGAAGCCGCTCGACGTTTTCAGCTGCCAAATCTACAATTTTGCGAATTTTACTATAAACCAAGCGGCATTTTATTCGGAAAAGATAGTACTTTCAGAAACTCCGATAAAGAAAAATCGATTTTCCCTCCCTTAACGAAGAATATTTATTAAACACAGGCGTGTTTGCCCACAGAAGCATGCCCCGACTCTGACGCAGGACGAGCTCACGACGGTCAGGAAGAACTTGCAGCGGAACGGCTTGGAAGTCGACAACGAGTTCGTTCGGGAAACGTGGCACCCTGTTTACAGAAGGTTCTTCCTGCACCAGAGTTTGGCACGAGCGTACGATTGTAAAAAGGGGTATTATCTGTACCACACTGGCCACGAAACTGAAGTAAGTTGAACCGCTTGGCAGCGAGTCTCTCTACGAGTAACTCGAGAACTTTCAACTTTCAAACAGATGGAGTGCAACGACGTGGTCCTCTTCTGGAGGATTCAGCAGATGCTGAAGGTCACTGCCAATGCACTTCGACAGCAGATCATGAACCGCGAGGCTCGTAGGCTGGATAAAGAAATAAAAGAAGTGCTGGAGGATTACAGCCAAGATACGGAGATGAAACAGAACCTGCTGACGGGTAGACGAGTCACGTTAGCTGAGGAACTCAGTAAGTCGCTCGAGTCTCGCGCACGATGGTGCCTGAGCCACGGAGATATAGTTGAATAATTTATTTTTATACGAGCCTCTCGGAAGCTGGAGAGATTGATAAGTTGGGGGGTCGTTCTTAAATTATGTAAGGCTTTTTTGGAGGTGGAGTCGCGAATTTCTTACAAGGGGGGAGTCAGGTTACGTCTTACGTAATATTTATTAACTTAATTTTCGATAAATATAAATTCTATTATTAATGTTTCAGAGAAGTAGTTTTAATTATGTAAAAATTTAAAAGAATTTTTATAACTGAAAATATTACGCAAGGAGTGGGTTGGAATATCAAATCTTACGAATTCTTAAATGCGGGAGGGAGGGGGTAAGAATTCGCCAAAATTACCCTTGGGTAATTTAAGGGCGACCTCTAAATAGTAAAGACTCCCCAAAACCAACGCGATTATTCGCTGCCGCCTTAATTCTATGCTCTCGTACTTTAACTGAGTAACTTAAGGCGTTACGCTCAGTCAGGAAGCCGAAAAAGGTGTGATATTTGGGAATTTTTTTCTCAGAAACTATAAGACTTTATTCAAAAAACTTTTTTTGTTTGAAAGGTAGTGCATTTAGCTATGCCTATGAATTTTGGTGTTAAAGAATATTTATTAATAACTAAGTTGTTTACAATATCCTAGATGTCCTGTTCGAAAGAGGATTTTGTGGTGATCACGATTACTCGGAAGTGAATTATCTAAAATCGAAAATTCAAAAAAATTTAGTTAATACATTATCTAGTCTTTAGACGAAGGATTTTTCGAAATATTGATTTGGGACAAAATGGCAAATGTTCGAAAGTAAAATGTCGACTTTCGATTGTGGCCGAAGATCTACTTTTTAAATTCGGAAGTGGGTTATCTAAAATCGAGAATTCAAAAAAATTTAGTTAACATATTAAATTTTAGCATAATCATTTAAAAACGAAGTTAATTTCATCCAAATTTATCAAAATTTAACTCTTCCAAGTAAAAATTCTAGCATAATCATTTAAAATCGAAGTTAATATCATCGAAATTTTATCAAATTATACTTCTTATAATAAAAATTTTAAAGTAATCAATTAAAATCGATGTTAATTTCACCTAAATTTACCAAAAATTAACTCTTCCAAGTAAAAATTCTAGCATAATCATTTAAAATCGAAGTTAATATCATCGAAATTTTATCAAATTATACTTCTTATAATAAAAATTTTAAAGTAATCAATTAAAATCGATGTTAATTTCATCTAAATTTATAAAAAATTAACTCTTCCAAGTAAAAGTTTTAGCATAATCATTTAAGATCGAAGTTAATTGCACCTACATTTATCAAAATTTGACTAGTCTTTGAACGAAGGATTTTTCGAAACATTGATTTAGGACAAAATGGCAAATGTTCAAAAGTAATAAAATGTCGACTTTCGATTATGGCCGAAAGTCGACATTTTAAACTCTGAAGTGTATTATCTAAACTCGAAAATTCAAAAAAATTTATTTAACATATTAAATTATCTGGTCCTTGGACGAGAAGGTCTTTTCAAACTATTGATTTTTGAGGCCAAAAATCAACATTTTAAACAAAAACAAAAATCTTCTAAAAACATCTTTAAAATTCCAAGAAAAAAAATTCCCCAAAATCCCACCTTTTTCGGCCTCCTGACCGAGCGCGACCCTGAGAAAGTGGAGTCGATCAGTTCCAAGAGGCTCGCACCTCGCCCCCCGTTTCACACAGTTCACATTTCGAGCGTCGCATTCGCTTCTATTCCAGAACGCGTGAGGCAGATCCAGGAGAAGCTGGAGGAGTTCATTCAGGCGCTGAACAAAGAGAAATGAAGGGAGCCGATTGAAATGTGTAGATACAAGGAAAGCCAGAGGTGCATGGTATGTGATAAACGATAACAGTAGCCCTGGTGGCTGAAGTGCGAGTGCTTAGGTACTAATTTATTTCGCTGGTTCACTGAGCGACGGAACGCCAGACATTTGCTAGTCGATTTTCACGGGAATGGCTGTACAATCGAGAGAGGCCAAGCCGCGGCCGAGCTTTCAACAAATTTCTAACGCCCGGGCGCAGTGGCTGCGCTCGGAAACTGATCGTGCATTTAACGAACTGTCCGCGGGGAAATCTGCCCCGGACACACTATTCGTAAAACACAGCATCGATCACGCCAAAGCGATTAACCGTAAAATTTGCAGACGCTTCGTACGTGTACACACATTTGAACGATACACGCGTGTCCCTGCGACGTGGGTTGTAGATATGATATGAAAATGGAATGTATGTAATTCTTACGCGTTTACCATGGACGGGAGAAACTAATAACGATTATTACATCTTGTATATAGTATATATTTCCACGTACAACACGGATGGAACAGTGGTTGTATGAGTAGAGAAATGATTGAAATAAAGGAATAGAAACATAAGTGGTCGGTGTAATTGAATGCTCGTCAGAGTGAACGATTCATCTGGGTTTGTATATAATTTTGTGTTTGCATTCGGATGTTACTCTGATCGCAGCTTTTATTGTAGAACCTTCGCTCTCCCAGGAAGCTTGTAAACACTTAACAGAGTACTTACGGGATCGAAGGAGACGGCGTTTGTACAAAAGTGGCGGAGATTATTAAAATACTCGATCTATATTCTAGGATTGTTCTCGGTGAGGTTTACAAACTATCGTCTCGAATCCATAAGAAAGTTGCGAATCACGCGGTAGAAACATATTAAAAATATCCCTATTTTCCTTGTGGTTTAATTGACAATGTAAAGCTAGGTCAACCAGAGGGAAACTACGGGCGAATTCCACTTACGCTCAAATCGTTCGTGAGTTTCATTAGGGTAGGTTTTCTTATACGCATCGTCGAGAATTTTGAAGTCGATTTTCTCGAAAATGAAGCGCGATATTGAAAAATTTTATTCCTTTTTCTTGACTTATTTACTTGTTATGAGTCAAAAAGAAAGAGTAACTTTTTTTCATATCGCGCTTCATTTTCGAGAAAATCGACTTCGAAATTCTTCAAGGTGATTTTCATTAAGGTAGCTTTTCCTGTGCGCGACTGGACGCAAGGTGAAGAATTTCAAAGTCGATTTTCTCGAAAATGAAGCGTGATATCGAAAAATTTTACTGCTTCTTCTCAACTTATTTACTTGTTATTAGTAAAAAAGAAAGAGTAACTTTTTTTCATATCGCGCTTCATTTTCGAGAAAATCGACTTCGAAATTCTTCAAGGTGATTTTCATTAAGGTAGCTTTTCCTGTGCGCGACTGGACGCAAGGTGAAGAATTTCAAAGTCGATTTTCTCGAAAATGAAGCGCGATATCGAAAAATTTTACTGCTTCTTCTCGACTTATTTACTTGTTATGAGTCAAAAAGAAAGAGTAACTTTTTTTCATACCGCGCTTCATTTTCGAGAAAATCGACTTTGAAACTCTTGACGTTGCGTGCAGAAAAGCCTAGCTTAATGAAACTCACGGGCGATTTTAGCGCAAGTGGGGTTCGCCGTACGTCGCTCTATCTAATCTGTCACATCCTGCGAGCAATAACTCCGAGATAAAAACCTGTATATACCCTATCTTTGGTCCGAGCAATCTGGTAAAACGTTAACGCTAGGGGTGGCTTCGAAGCGGATTTCCAAATTCTCGGAACTCCTTAAGGCCTCAAAACTCTCGAAACTAGAACTTCCGATTCTGTTTTGTAAGCGGAATAAGAACCGAAGTGGCAAAAATTTTTTATTTAAAATATAAGAATTCTCGGGTTTAAACTTTCCCTCATCTAGGTTCCGAGAGTTTCGAATCGCGAAGGAAGTGCGATCTTCCGAATTCTCGCTTCGAGAAGACCATCTCCCCTTCACGTAAATATCCCATAAAAATTCGCAAGTACCTTCGTGTTTGTTCCTTAAACTTTACTGACCAAAGCGAGTAAATCTGGCGGAAATATCACCGGCCTTCTGGGAAAACACGCAGAAATTAGTGTCTATAATACCGTAACAACCACTTATGCGCGACAAACGTGTATGTATTATCACTGAACGCATCGACGACGCTGGACGAAATTCTCGACACACGAGATTCACCACCCATCCCTCGTTTCTCAGGAGTATTCTTCGCACGGTTTACAATCTAATCGATACAAAATTAAACAACGATGTTCATTTGGCAGGAATGTACAATTATTCGTTCCCCGACGGCTTTATCGCGAATGGAGAGGCGTGCGTGGCGGCGCTTCCGGGGTCGACGAGCCAGCAATAAATGGCGCAACACGTTCGTAAGTAGGACTGTACCGATATATTGTTCTAAGTATAAACATTATGTATATATACAATTATTTGGTAGTACATCATTGGTAACGCGAGCCGCGATTCAATAGGAAAAAAAGCGTTCCCGTGAAATGGACGAGGTGGAACGAGGTCTTATCGTAATCCATCGATCGAGTGCCTGGTCGCGCGAGCTCCCGGAAATGAGGGTTAACGTAACGAACGGCGATTTGTACAATATACAGGGAGTCACGCTTGGTTTTCGCGAAGCTAGAAGATTCCTCTGCTCAGAGATTCAAGTAAACGTTGCCCCACGCCCCTCTGTCGCCGCAGATTACGTCTTCACCGCGTTACTGGTATCCTGCACGTCTGGGATCAGGTCGAGCGAGCCAGCCACGCCGTCGTTCTGCCCGATCTCCGCTGTGTTGTAACCGGAGAAGGAGGACGCCGGGGCGCTTTTGGCTGCGGCGGCCGATCCCTCTGGGAGAAGGGACGTACGCTCCGTCGCGCTCCCCCAGGTCTGCTGGTAAGCGCCTCGGCCGCGTATTCTCCGACTTAGGGATGATCCTACTACCCCTAGGTGCTCCTTGATGTCGTTGTGCACGTCCGAGACGTCCCACATGGCTCTGGAAAGTCGGGGAAGTTTAAAGGCTGGGAGTAGGTGAAGTTATTCGCTATGGGCTCGCCGTGACTCTGCGTTAAGCGCTCGTCGCTTTCCCCACTGGTGCTTGGAATTATTCGAGAGTGGGGGGACCCAAGACACGCGCATTGCGCCGAGTTATTCGAATGATCTTTGAATAAAAATTAATACAAATTTAGGCGAATAAAAAATTATTCGTTATTCTTGGGTAACTTAATTTTACTCGCAATTCTTGTCCGAGATCGTTCGAATAAAAATTTATCACCGAATCTGGCGAAGCACAGTCGGCCGGATTCACTTATTTAGCGACATTTGGGTCTTTTTTTAACATATCGGAATCAAATTTGCGTTAAAAAAAATAGGAAAAAATTATTCCTTTCTAATGATTTATAATTTAATTTTTTTATTTATTTTTCAATTTTTTTAACTTATTTGTGATAAAAAAATTTAATTCCGTTTATTTGGTACCTTATTTAATGACCTTTCAGTGGTTTAAATAGTTCGGGAAACTTTTCGTTTCCAAGTTATAAGGAAAAGTTGAATAATGAATGAATGCAACCAAATATCGTTTTGTCGAAATTAAAGAGCAATCTTTTTGCGCTACACAGCATCTTCTATTAGTAATTAATGTAAATAATGTATCGAAAAATAATTCTGAATATAGTGAGAAAATTTCCGATATTTTTTAAAATTCACAAGGAATATCTTTCAGGTACCAACGAGACCCAACTTCTAACCAATTGGAATATTCCGTTCGACTCTCACTCGCGTCATCAGGGGCTCGGAATCGCTAAGCGCTTCCTATTCGTTAAGCGCTCGCCGCGAGCCCATAGCGAGAACTTTCTGTACGCTTAAGAGGACTAAGCCAAACCTCTAATATGGTCCGTAAAAAATCGAGATTTTCATAAAAAAAAAAATTAAAAAGTCGCGAATTTTTAGTAGCGCACAAACACGACCTAAAATTTTTGAATTTCTTGCCGAAAGTCTCGAATTTTTACGGACCATATCAGAGATTCGGAACGAAATAGCGCATGTTTTAAACATCCTGTAATTTTTTCAAATCGATCTGAACCTCCGTTCCTTCGCAACTAGCCGAAAACCAAAAGAAAAAAAGATTCGATAAAAACTCGTTTAAAATTTCTTGACTGAGACGACGCTACAGATTCCCGCTTCACCTTTTTACCTACCAAACCTACAATTCTGCGAATTTTCCCATAAACCAACCAGCATTTTATTCAGAAAAGACAGTACTTTCGAAAAATACGATAAAAAATCGATCTTTCGACTAGCCCCCTTAAAATATCGTCAGAGAAATAGAATCTGAATTACCTGAATGCGTCCCACCACGCCTGCCCCTGCGCCAGGTTCACAAAAGGCTTATAAGAGAAGCTATAGTGATGAGCGACAGCCGCCAAGAACATTTCTATGCAGATCAGGAAATCCTGCAGCTTCGACGATATATTTCTGATATCGTCCATGTCGTTCGTGTTGAAAATACTCGATATCACGTCGAAGTACACCAGCAGCGCGATAATCACGCCTTGACTGTAAAATAGCAGAGCCATAAATCGCGCTCCTGTCCTACACGATCGACCAATGTACAATCTGGCTTACAAGAACGAGAAGAACACGACTGCCTTGATGCACAAGAACTTGCCGATGGGTTTCATCGGCTTCAGAGCGTCCGCGTTGGCGCGATAGAAGAGCACCAGGCAGTACATGGCCACGAACTGCGACAGGTTATTTACAGCGATCATGTATGGAAAAGCTACGTCCGTTCTGAATTCGCCTTCCCCGTAGACACCGTTCAGTTCGCAGATACTGCGGGCAATTAACGATTGTAGCTAGCATTCTCGCGGATCGCGAGGGTCCCAGGGATACTTACATGGATATTAAAGTCGATATGGGCCTGACAGCGGTGTACTGCAGTATTCCGTGCTTGCACATGTGCACGAACTCTCTTCCCATCTCCCAATCGGGCAAGCAGCACAGGGGGAACATGTGGCGCACCTGGGGAGATATCTCCAGCCTGTGCTCCAGCTGGCGATCAGCGTTCAGGTAAGCCAGTAGATACATCATAAAATTGTATATCACGTACGCCTCGTAACACTCCCTTAAACTGTCCACGTATATGCTGCCCTCGGGGAAAACCAGGCCGAGCCACTGCGAGAATTCCAAAAGCATTACACGCGACGCGGAAGACTATGTCGTTGCATAATTTAGGGACATGTAGAGGCGTATACCTACAGCGTTCACTGCGTAAATTGGCACCATCCATAATATCCTGGAAGGAAAAGCGGAGGTTGATTAATCGGAATGGGATAGTCGGAGATTGCTTACTCGTTCGCTGGTTACTGTTCTGCTGTACAGTTTGGGTAACTTCTGGGAGAAGCAACGGCTGAGATTTTTAGTTACAAGGGAAGATCCGGAAGTTTGAAGGAATTTGATGCTTTGTGAATCTTGAAATTTCACATTTTGTTTGCTGCACAAATTTGCTGTATCTATTTTTATTCATTACGTTGAAATTTCTAGTTGGAGGAGCTAAGTTTTTCGAATATTTTGTTGTAATCAACTTCTGTATTAATTCATTACGTTAAAATTTGTAGTTGGAGGTAAAGTTTTCGTTATTTTTGTTGGAATAAAATCCTATTTTAATTAATTTTCTTAAAATTTCTGGTTGGAGGAGTTAAATTTTTCGTAATTTTTGTTGAAATAAAATTCTATTTTAATTCATTACCATAAAATTTCCAGTTGGAAGAGCTAAATTTTTCGAAAATTTTGTTGAAATTAACTTCTATTTTAATTGATTATGTTAACATTTCGAATTGGAGGAGCTATATTTTTCGAATATTTTGTTGTAATCAACTTCTGTATTAATTCATTACGTTAAAATTTCTAGTTGGAGGTAAATTTTTCGTAATTTTCGTTTAAATAAAATTCTATTTTAATTAATTTCCTTAAAATTTCTAGTTGGAGGAGTTAAATTTTTCGAAATTTTTATTGGAATAAAATTCTATTTTAATTAATTTCCTTAAAACTTCTACTTGGAGGTGTTAAATTTTTCGAAAATTTTGTTGAAATTAACTTCTATTTTAATTGATTACGTTAACATTTCGAATTGGAGGAGCTATATTTTTCTAATATTTTGTTGTAATCAACTTCTGTATTAATTCATTACGTTAAAATTTCTAGTTGGAGGTAAATTTTTCGTAATTTTCTTTTAAATAAAATTCTATTTTAATTAATTTCCTTAAAATTTCTAGTTGGAGGAGTTAAATTTTTCGAAATTTTTATTGGAATAAAATTCTATTTTAATTAATTTCCTTAAAACTTCTACTTGGAGGTGTTAAATTTTTCGAAAATTTTGTTGAAATTAACTTCTATTTTAATTGATTATGTTAACATTTCGAATTGGAGGAGCTATATTTTTCGAATATTTTGTTGTAATCAACTTCTGTATTAATTCATTACGTTAAAATTTCTAGTTGGAGGTAAATTTTTCGTAATTTTCGTTTAAATAAAATTCTATTTTAATTAATTTCCTTAAAATTTCTAGTTGGAGGAGTTAAATTTTTCGAAATTTTTATTGGAATAAAATTCTATTTTAATTAATTTCCTTAAAACTTCTACTTGGAGGTGTTAAATTTTTCGAAAATTTTGTTGAAATTAACTTCTATTTTAATTGATTACGTTAACATTTCGAATTGGAGGAGCTATATTTTTCTAATATTTTGTTGTAATCAACTTCTGTATTAATTCATTACGTTAAAATTTCTAGTTGGAGGTAAATTTTTCGTAATTTTCTTTTAAATAAAATTCTATTTTAATTAATTTCCTTAAAATTTCTAGTTGGAGGAGTTAAATTTTTCGAAATTTTTATTGGAATAAAATTCTATTTTAATTAATTTCCTTAAAACTTCTACTTGGAGGTGTTAAATTTTTCGAAAATTTTGTTGAAATTAACTTCTATTTTAATTGATTACGTTAACATTTCGAATTGGAGGTGCTATATTTTTCGTATGTTTTATTGGAATTAAAATCTATTTCAATCCATTTAAGGGGGTGAAATTAACGTCTGAAAATTCGGTTATTTTCCGAGTTTATTTTGTAGCGCGCAATCTGTAAGAGATGGAAAAAAGTTTCAAGACAAAAGTTACTTTTTTTCGGAAAATAGCCGGAATTAGAGTGAATTTGGGTAGCTAAGAAAAATTGCGAAGGAAATCTCATACATATTAATAAATTCTCAGAATTTTTTCAATTTCCGGGTTCGGAACCTTTCCTTGTTAGTTATTTAATATTAATTAAGTGTCGTAATCAGTGGCGCACTCAGGATTTAATCTTGGGGAGAAGAGTTGAGCGGATAAAAATATTTCTAATACACATATGTGATTATAAAAATTTATTTAAAGTATAAAATCCAGTTTTTTTTTCTTTTTACAATGCCCCTTCTGAGTGCGCCACTGATCGTAATTATTATGAAACATTTGATATAATGGTAGGGATAAGGTTCTGTGTACAAAGTTCGTAAAGTTTCGTTCAACCGCTATAAATCGCAGTCGTGGGTTTTCAAGGCGCGCGATATATGATAGTTAGATCGATATCTACACGTAATCCGTGAGAAACTCTAGAAAACTGCGTGGCGATAGATTGAGAGCATAGAAAGGTGCTACATTACGGTGGCTCTTATTTTCGACTTTTGAATTTTCTTCCCGGCACCCCTCAGAATACTTCAAATAATAAAAAAAAAATCTGTGTAAAGTTTGAGTCCGATAAATGTTCGAAAACTTTTAATAAACTTTTTTCCAAAACCGTTTGTCGCACGAGAAAAAGTAATAGAACATAAAAGATACTCCTTGTCTGGATCTACAACTTTTGTTTGACATATTTTTTTATGTAATCAATATCTTAGAAGATATTATATAAAAGCGACTTTGTGAGCTGTTAAATAATTATTTAAGGACCCAAAGGCACCTTTTCCCGTTATCCGATCGGGCTCAAATTTTACACAGATTTTTTTTTATTATTTGGAACTATTCCGGAAGGTGTCGCGAAGAAAATCTTGAGAGAAATTTAAGAATATCTCTGACTCCTAATTTTCAGATAATTTTATTTCATAGAATCATGTTTGTATCTAAGCTTCTATTTTCTTTATTTTGGTTTTATGCTTGTACTTTTACGCATTACTTATTTTTCTCTAATCTGCGCTTCATTGCTTAGTGTATATATTATTCTTTCCTGCGTTTATCAAGGGGCTTCCGTTCGAGATAAAAGAAGACCTATTTCGTACACAGAATCGTTCCTACTTTACACTCGAAACATTTCCGTCAATTTTTGGCTAAAAAAATTTATTCCTGTAAATCCAACAAAGAGCTCTTATAGAGCAAACATTTCTCTTTAATTTCGTTTCTTTTTCGTCTTATTGTATGATTTTTATTGCCCGAGTTATTCGCGATCAAAGCAAAAAAGGTACTTTCCACTTCGAACACCTATAACTCGCGAATCGCAGACAAATTTTCACAAGTATTTTGGAAAGCTAAGAAAGTCTCCTTCCAGAACCTTTAGTTGCCACTTAAAGATTTCTTTTCAATCCTCTTAAATCCATATTAAAATGATCTAAAAAATTAACGAAACCGTTTCGAGCATAATAATTCCTCCACCCTCTGTAATATAAATAAATCTAATCGACTATGAGTAAGTATCCGCGCGGGGAAAATGAACTTTGATTCGTTCCTCCGCGCCAGCCATGATAACACTCCCACCCAATTCGTCTCATCTATTCCTCCGCTATAAATAAAACCGCAGCAGCGTTTTACTAAATATTCCCACCAAAATCAGTTACAAAAGTGTGCAGCTAAATCCTCCCTGCGCTTTCAATTTCCATGGAACCCACGAACTCTACAAAAAGCAGGTTTACTCATTCATAGTTCTCATCTATATCCAGCTGCGACCTTCACCGCGTCGAAGGTCGATCAATAAATTTCTCCCAGATTCTAAGCGAACATACATACCCTACCACGATCGAAAGCTGTAATATTCATACCGTTAGTATCCTCCGCAGTTCTCCCAGTCCCAAATACAATCCCGTAAACGACTCGTCAATCGTCAAACTCCACGAACACGCAGAATACGCGACGCGCGAACCCTTGCCATCCGAAGGAGCTCAGGCGCAGCGTAATCACGCTCGCACGAGAGCGAAACTGCAAGGAATCTCGGCAACGGTGCGCGCGTTAACGTCTTATAAATTCTCGTCTATCGAGAAGGCGTCGACGACTATCGGCTCACCTTATTATGTACTTCTGCAGCCTGGGCTGCGTGTAATATATCATGTGCTGCACGATTTCGTAGAAAGCGACTGGCAGCGCGAGCAGCACGAACGCGCCGCCGACGAGCGCGCCTTGGTCCTGCTTCTGGAAACCATTTCTAATGGAGTTGGCGAGTAGGATCGGCACCAGGATTACGATGACGAGCGCGTAGAGGCACGTCAGGACTGGCAGGATCCACAGCCTCCAGCGGCGACAGATAGAAGCCATGTCACTTGGATGGGCTCGCGCGGAGTGACGGGATATCACATAATTCTCCAGTCAGTCAGCTGGAGGCCCCGAGGGCGCGAGGAACGCTCGTTCGTCCGGCGACAGGCCACCTCCGGCCGCGCGGCCCGTGCATGAATCCTTTCGCTTAGGTTAGAACGGGCCTGCACCTCGGAAGGACGGCCGCGCGTTTCAACGTTTGTGAGATAATCTCGCGCGAAGAACGAGGGGCGCTCTGCTGGCAGAGGCAGGATCGACACGCTCAACGCGACGATGCTAACAGCGTAAACAACATGGTGAACAACGGCGTAGGGGAAAATGTCATAACAACCTTGGCGGACACGGTGAGTCGACGACGGAGCGACGGGTCAGCTGATGATGACAGCGCGGTGGGGGAGGTTCCTCGCGTGACCGCAGCGCTTCGAGCGTCGCTGCTAGGGATGGAGGGCAAAATCACTAACAGTGATTTATCACAGTGATCGCAGAATCACGATCACGGTTAGTGTTGGCTAGAACCGTGATTTGTGAATCACGAGTGATCCGATCACGTTCGTTCCCAATCACGGTGATTTTTCACAGTGATCCGTGATCGCTTCTGATTGGTGAAGACAGAACAGTGATCCGTGATCGCTTCTGATTGGTGGAGAGCATAACTGATCTTTGCACGCGCCACATAACCCCAATTTCTACATTCTCTCGAAACATTCTCAAGTCCTCACTGTTCTTATAGATTCTCAATTGTATATCTTCTATTCAAATTAACTATTTCTATCTATTTAAATTACCGAATATTTCTTCACTTTAGTTAAAAAGTATGATGTATATGTGAATACTATAGTCAATCAAATCAGTGTGTGCATGCATTGACTATTTATGAATGTATATTCTATATATTCGCTGAATTAGCTGAATTATTTTATAAAAAATAATTCAATCAAGATCAAGAATTACGGCCACAGTAAACAATTCACTCAAGTTTAAAAAATCACAATCACGGTCGTGATTTAACTTCAATCACGACCGTGATCGTGATTCTGCGATCACTGTGATAAATCACTGTTAGTGATTTTGCACTCCATCCCTAGTCACGGTCGTGATTGAAGTTAAATCGCGGTCGTGATTGAAGTTAAATCACGACCGTGATTGTGATTTTTTTTAATTTGAGTGAATTGTTTACTGTGATCGTAATTCTTGATCTTCATTTAATTATTTTTTATAAAATAATTCAGCGAATATATAGAACACACATTCATAAATAGTCAATGCATGCACGCACTGATTTGATTGACTATAGTATTCACATATACATTATACCTTTTAACTAAAGTGAAGAAATATTCGTTAATTTAAATAGATAGAAATAGTTCATTTAAATAGAAAATATACAATTGAGATTCTATAAGAATAGTGAGGACTGGAGAGTGTTTCGAGAGAAAGTAGAAATTGGGGTTATGTGGCGCGTGCGAAGAACAGTTATGCTTTCCACTAATCAGAAGCGATCACAAAAATCACGAATCCCTGTTCTGCCTGCACCAATCAGAAGCGATCACGGATCACTGTTCTGTTTACACCAATCAGAAGCCATCACCAAAATCACGGATCACTGTGAAAAATCACCGTGATTGGGATCGAACGTGATCGGATCACTCGTGAGTCACAAATCACGGTTCTAGCCAACACTAGATGGAGTGCAAAATCACTATGTGATACACAATGATCTTATCGTTGTGATTTATCACAATGATCGCTGAATCACGATCACGATCGTGATTGAAGTTAAATCACGACCGTGATTGTGATTTTTTTAACTTGAGTGCTCGAGTTTTAGCTGGGGTGTTGCGAGTTGCGATACTCGCTCTAGCGGCGTTTAGCGCAAGCTTCTAAAGCGCGAAGTTTAAACAGGATAGAGTTAAGGATGAACTCTATCACGTTAGAAATCTATCTTCGCCTCCTTCCTTATCGCTCGAAAAACAATGTATTGATAAAGAAGAGAGGAACGAACGTAAGAAGAAGCCTGTTTCTTCTCCTCGCATTTGATCTTCGATGTTATAACAGTCTAGACGTGTCACAATAAATTCAGCTTTGTTCAATCCTGAAATATTCTCGTTTTGTTCTTAATTGTTCCGAATAATTTAATTGATTCAGTTTAGTTCAGTTCGATAAGTTTTATTCAGTTCTAAAGTATTTGTTACAAAACGCTTCGATATTTCGTTTATTTAAATTCACGCGTTCGCGAGCAGAGCTCTTCAGGGCTCCACGGACGCCGGACCTCACAGAAACCAAAGAGGAGATAGAATAAGAGGCGTCACTCCGGGCGGAACGTTTGAAGTCCTTACTTGACCTCGGCATTTAAATTGGTTGTCTATTCGAGCGGGATATTCAAATCGACTAAATGTATCTTACCGCAGTTGGCTGATTATTGCCGAAGTTTACCGATTATTGCCGAATGGGCATTTAAATTGGTTGTCTAGTGATTTCCCTAGTTTATTTCTGTCCTTGTCGAGTGACGCCTCTTATTTTATCTCCCCTTTGTAATTAGTGTAAATAAATATTCCGTACACCTGCGACGAACTTCACTGTCAATAGTTTTATGAATGAATGTATCGAGTGTGGTAACAAGTTATTCATTAAATAAAAAAAAATATCAAACAAAAGTTCTATTACTTTATTCTCGTGTGACAAAGGGTTTTCGAAAAACAGTCCACAAAAAACTAAAAAAAAACTTTTCTTTTCTCTCAACTTTTGAAAGTTTTAATTTAACACTTTTAATTTATGAAGGCGAACAAAAAGAATGGAATTTTTATTTTCGAGAACTATTTTTTAAACATCTACCGAAATATGCCAAAAAGATAAAATTTTTTCCGATATTTTCAGTGTTTGATATGTCATGAATGTTTCCCGAAAATTTAGGGCCCGAAATTCGCAAAAATATAGACATCATGATTTAAAGAAAAATGCATTTGAATACCTCACTTCCGATCGGACTCAAACTTTACAGAGATTTTTTTTTACTATTTGGAACTATTCTGGAGGGTGCCCCGAAGAAAATCTTGAAAAAAATTTTACCAAAAGCAAATAAGAGCCACCGTAATATATATGTATGTTTAATCAATTACGATGGTGTGATTTATTTAATATATCGTCTCTGATAAAAAGCTCAACCACTATAGAATTGCAATGAAAATACAAACAGCATAAACGAAGTAAAAAGAATAATTTATTTTATAAACAATATCGCCATAATAACTGTGGTGGCCATTCTGCTTTATCCCGCGACGTTTGCCTTCAAATATTTAAATTTCTCTTCTTCAAAACATTCAGTATTAAAATATTCACCTGCACACATTATTAATGACCCGAGGAATATTAATATCCACTAAAAAATCGATAATTATTTACTTATCCGCTTGCGCTCGGCCGCCGATAAAGCAGCGATTAAACAAGCATATGTACACATACACAGTTACATATTTAGCGCGATGGGGGTTGCTCTTTCAGTGTATCAATAACGGGAAATTAATAACATATAAATTTCCCTTGAATAGTCTATGCACTTTTCCTTTTAGAATCCGTAACAACAGAGGCTCCGCCAGAATTCCCCTAACGAATCATATTCCCTCATCAATGAATTTCTCACTAACACTTTCCGAAGAAAGCCTCCCCACCCCAAGGAATTTGTTATTCCCCGAAAATGATTTCTAAATACATTCGTCGATTAATCCGCCCGAAAAAGTCCCCCGCCTCGAAAGCAGTCTTCTCTAGTTGATTGCGCAACTGCGTTATCAACTTATTGGTTAAAAAAGCGCGTCCCCCGGACGCGAGCATTTGGCCCAAGGCGTCGGGCGATTTGGAAACAGTTGCACGCTCCGGCGATGTGTGCGTGCGCGCGTGCGATCATCGCCGATCATCGCTGACGATCAATGGATCGTGTTTGATGCGACTGGCAGTGTCCACGAGGAATTCGCAAAGTTGCATCGGCAGGACAGTAGCTACAGGACACGGGGCATGCTACTTTTACTCGCAAACAGTCGTAGCTCTCGGCCACTGGCACCTCCGGACGCTGTTATCCCCGAATTTCGAAAGCTCGAATGAAACTCGACAAGTATAACCCGCGCAGGTTATTTATGCCTCGTTCCGCATATATGTTCGCTTTCGTGACCGTTAAGGAGCTTCTGAACTTCCCAAGATGCTCGAAGGACTCGTGGCCTGGGTGCTGAACAATTACCTCGGCAAATATGTCGAGAACTTAAACACAGATCAGTTGAGCATTGCTCTACTCTCCGGTAAGGTTATGTCCCCGCTTATAAATCTCTTCCCACTGCAATCCCATGTCGTCATCAATATTCCCTCGTTAACCCTTCGAATGCGAATTTCGGTCCCAAACTTCAACGCTCCGCCGCGTGCGGAACTCCTCCGCTCGTATCCCTTACGCACAGTCGCCGAACGCCCATGGGCGTTCTCCGCGCGCGAGCACCCACCGAACGAAATTACACGCGTCCGTAGCTCGCGAAAGGTTAACAATATCCGCGTAACTTCTTATTATAGTATTCCCCGAAATAACTTACCTTACCGTCGGAAACGCCCTATCTCTCGCGCTAGAATTTAAACCGCAACGGCGCGTGTTCCTTCCCAGGGGAAGTCGAGTTGGAGAACCTTCCGCTGAAGAAAGAGGCGTTGCGCCACATCGGACTACCAGTCGAGATCAAAGCAGGCTTCATCGGCAAAGTCAGGCTCCAGGTGCCCGTGCGCCAAATCCGCACGGCGTCCTGGGTCATAGCCATAGAGCAGCTCTACTTAGTCGCCGGACCGATAAGCTTGAACGAGGTATACGTCGGTTGCCGCACTTGTCTGGCGCGTTTACCTTCAACCGATGAATTTACAGTTCGACAACGAGGCGGAGGAGCAAGCGGTTCTGGATTATAAGCTGAGTCGGCTGGAGTCCTTGGAAGCGAGGTGGAGGGCCAACACCGAGCACGATCCGGGCTATTACGCCACCAGTTACAGCTCCTGGGTGGATTACGGCACATCGCTGGTGACGAACATCGTCGAGAACCTGCAGCTGAACATCAAGGATGTCCACGTTAGATACGAAGACGGGCTGGCGTTGTCGGATGGTAAAAGAACGGGCCTTCTTAGTCGGAGGGGATGTCGTACCGCTTAACGTCACAGGGAATTGATTTCAATCGATAGGTAGTGGCATTGCGCTGGGCGTAACTATAGGAGCCTTATCTGTTCAAAGCTGCGATGCCAGTTGGATACCAGGTTCCACCTCGTGGAACCTTACCGACGCTTCCTTCAAGCTCATGGAACTCGATAGGCTCTCCGTCTACTGGCACCATCTCGAGCCGGGCGAGTTTCTTGGCTCGCTGAATCTCGGTGACTTGGCTGTACATATTTTTATGTCGATTCCTGCGGGGGAGGTTTGGGATAGATGGAACGGCGGTGCTCTGGGTAATGGTTTTTCGTTTTAGATTGCTATGAGCGAGCCGAAGAACGTGGTAAAGAAGTACATTCTGTCGTCGGTGAACGCGAGGGCGCATATTAAAAGAGATCGATCCGAACGGCCGCTGAGATCCACGAGCAAACCGAGGATCGTGGTGGATCTTCTGCTCGACGATGTCCCGCTTTGTCTTACAGATGTGAGTTGTTGAGGGGTTGGGCCTACTTGTGAGGTCTGGAAACGTATAACAAGTATTTTCGGGATTTTTTTTTAAGAAACTTGAGGAGTTTTTTTAATAAACTGTTGGATATTCGAAGGTATATGGTTTAAAGTTCTTGTGTTTTTTTTTGCAACGCGATAGCTAAAGAAGTAATGGAATTGTGGGCGATCTCCTGGCAGCGTTTTTTTATTTAAGTGGAAGCCACTGTGAATTCTTTCTGGTTTTTTCTTTTTGTGCATTTTCATGCAAGCATTTTCGGGATTTTTGTTTAAAAAACTTGAGGAGTTTTTTTAACAAACTGTTGGATATTCGAAGGTATATGGTTTAAAGTTCTTGTGGTTTTTTTTGCAACGCGATAGCTAAAGAAGTAGTGGAATTGTGGGCGATCTCCCGGCAGCGTTTTTTTATTTAAGGGGAAGCCACTGTGAATTTTTTCTGGTTTTTTCTTTTTGTGCATTTTCACGGAAGTATTTTCGGGATTTTTTTTTAAGAAACTTGAGGAGTTTTTTTAATAAACTGTTGGATATTCGAAGGTATATGGTTTAAAGTTCTTGTGTTTTTTTTTGCAACGCGATAGCTAAAGAAGTAATGGAATTGTGGGCGATCTCCTGGCAGCGTTTTTTTATTTAAGTGGAAGCCACTGTGAATTCTTTCTGGTTTTTTCTTTTTGTGCATTTTCACGCAAGCATTTTCGGGATTTTTTTTTTAAAAACTTGAGGAGTTTTTTTTAATAAACGGTTGGATATTCGAAGGTATATGTTTTAAAGTTCTTGTGTTTTTTTTTTAAACGCGATAGCTAAAGAAGTAATGGAATTGTGGGCAATCTCCCAGCAGCGTCTTTTTATTTAAGTGGAAGCCACTGTGAATTTTTTCCCGGTTTTTTCCTTTTGTGCATTTTCACGCAAGCATTTTCGGGATTTTTTTTTAAAACTTGGAGTTTTTTTTAATAAACGGTTGGATATTCGGAGGTATATGTTTGAAAGTTTTTGTAATTTTTTTTGAAACGCGATAGCTAAAGAAGTAATGGAATTGTGAGCAATCTCCCGGCAGCGTCTTTTTATTTAAGTGGAAGCCACTGTGATTTTTTTTCCAGTTTTTTCCTTTTGTGCATTTTCACGCAAGCATTTTCGGGATTTTTTTTTTAAAAACTTGAGGAGTTTTTTTTAATAAACGGTTGGATATTCGGAGGTCAATGTTTTAAAGTTCTTGTGGTTTTTTTGCAACGCGATAGCTAAAGAAGTAACGGAATTATGGGCGATCTCCCGGCAGCATTTTTTTTTATTTAAGGGAGAAGTCACTGTGAAATTACTTTTACAGTTTTTTCTTTTTGTGCCTTTTCATAATATTTGAGGTCTCGAAAATATACCTGCACAATTTCACTATGGAGCTCGAAAAATTCTGGGAGCTACGGAAGGTTTTGTATAGGGTCGCTTATAATCGAGTGTAATGTAACTTGGTGTCAATCGCCCGAAAAGTTTATATCCAAGAATCCAAATTTATCTAATAAAACGGATTATTCGAATTGCAGAAAATCGTCTGTCAAAACTTTAACCGCGATTATCCCGAAACGGCATTTTTCAAACGAGCGGATTAATAACTCAGTCAATTTTTATCGGATTCACTTGAAACTTTCAGGGAATATTCGTAATAAAATTATCTTCAGTTATGCGTGCAACTGTTCTGATCGAATAATTGATTTAATCGTAATACTGAAGAAACATTGATTTTTGATACCTTTTCTTTCAAAGTTCGCCATTTCTCCAAAAATTAATATATTTTTTAAATTTGTTCGCTTAACTGGAGCTATTGTAACATACTTTAAGAAAACGTTCGAATTTTTCAATTCCGAGCAAACGTTGGAAAGTTACACGACCTCCCGTTTTGTAATTTTTTTGCAGAGCCTAACGTTATCGTATGTTGCGGCTATACTACCCAATTTTTTTTCAATCTCGAAGCATAAAATAATAGTTAAATATATACATTTTCCTTTGGTAATAAAGATTTTTTGTAAAAAGTTACATTTCGTTATAAAAGAATGCCTTGAAAATAGCCCTTTTTTCGACCGTCACAGTGGCTTCGCCCCTTAAGCGCTTTACAGTGACAACCGTAGCTTTGACCTGATTCATCGGAAATACAAAATTCAACCAAATTTAGTTATTACATTAGATTATCTAGTCCATAATCATGACTTCTTCATTTCCGTTGCGTAGTTTTTATTTTACAGATGAGAAATGAGTGATTCTATTTCGAAAATCGATACTTTTGCTACGAGAATTTGCCATTTTATAGCAACTTAATTTTTCGAGAAAATGAACGATTAAGGACTAAGTAATCTAACATACTAACTAAATTTTTTATTTCGGACGAACGAGATCAAAATTAGAGCGGTCCACCACAAGCTACCAAAAATAAAAATCGCTGCTAGGAGATCGCTTATATTTCTTTTAATTCCTTATATTTTCCATCGCAAAAATTACTACGAATACTTTAACACGTACGTTTTCAAATACACAAAGGCCTGATTAAAAAAGCCCTCAATTTTTTCCCCCAAAAATTCCCGAATACACATATTCTTCCGACCTCGCAGGTAGGAATAACTCCTCGAGTGAAAGCAGGCGCGCGCGTTAATGCCAAGTAATTCTACAGACACCTTTACTTTCGCTAGGTACAATACGAGCAAATAGTAAAGTGTATAAAGGGCCTTAAGGAAATAGACCGTCGTAGGCAGCAGAGACGTTGGCGGCCAGCGACGAGCGTGTCCGCGGAACCGAGAGAGTGGTGGAAGTACGCGGCGCGTTGTCACATCGGCCGGGATTTCGTGAAACCGAAGCCGTCTTGGGAAGCCATGCTTCGGAGAGGCAAAGAGAATACCTTGTACGTCGAAAGTTACGCTAGATTGCTAGGTATTTACCTGAAAATTGTAACACTCCGCACTCCCGTGGCGCTTCGGGAAAGAGTGTACTTCTCACGAGCTTGTAATCCCGCAGGAACGCCAACCACGATTCTGCCGCCGGACGCTAAACAGCTGAAGGAAAAAGTCGAGCAAGAGCGGAGCTTCGACGAGCTCCGAGAGCTGCGGGAGATCGCGATGCGCAGAGTGAGGCCGCCGACAGCGGCTCAGAATTCGAGCGCGAACGTGCCGCAGGCCCGCGGCATGCTGGAGCACTGGTTCCCGCAGTGGTGGGGCTGGTACTCGAAGACGACAGCCACGAGCACCCAGGGCACGTCGTCCACCTTCGACGGAGAGCTCCTGGACGTTCTGGCGGACACTATGGACGACGACACGCTGCTGCGTCGCGACACCGTGTTCGGGCAGTTCAACTTCACGCTGTCGCGGGGCACCGTGGCCCTCTGCACGGCGAAGAACGACAGCGACGACAGGAGAACGGTGATAGAGCTGCGGTTCGAGCGGGTGAATCTCAGCTACGACTCGAGGCCCAGGTCCGGCTCGCACAAGTTCTCCGTCAGCTTGGGAGCTCTGTACCTGCACGACTATCTCACGGAGAACTCCACGTTCCCGATCCTGGTGCAGCCGCAAGTCGTCTCCACGGTGGCGTCGAGAGTCCGCAGCTCCTCGGACAAGCTGTCCAGCCAGTTGCCGCAGCACCTGTTCGAGCTGACTTACGAGAAGCGGCCGTTGCACCTCAGCGCCGACCACTCGCTGCGCGTTAACTCGAGGTCCCTGGACATCGTCTACAATCCCACCGTGATATACTGGCTCATAGACTTCATGTGCAAGCCGCACAGGTCCTCGTCGAACCAGCGGCTGCAGGCGATGAAGCGCAGGACGCGGCGGCAGCTTATAAAGAACTGGGAGCAGATCTTGGAAGGCGACTTCGTCTACCGTTCCTCCTGGGACCTTCAGCTCGACGTGTCCGCGCCGCAGATATTATTAGTAGAGAATTTCACCGACCCGAACGCGGCGGTCGTGGTCGTCGACTTCGGCAAGCTTCGCTTATCGAACAGCCCGCGGAACGACCAAGTGGTCCTGAAGCCCGGCTCGGGGGCGAACAGCGACAACGACAACGACGACGACGAGGAGGAGGAGAGGTTCGAGACGCCCTGCTCGACGCCGCCCGGTAGCCAAGAGAACGGCTCCGTGCAGGACTTCCAAACGATATCCGAGACCGCGTTGCACCAGAAGCTCTACGACCGCTACTCCATCGGCCTCGTCGATCTGCAGATTCTAGTGGGAAAGGTGAAGGACAATTGGAAGCACGTGCGGACCAGAGGGATGTCCAGCCTGCACGTCCTCGAGCGCTTCAACATATCGCTGCAAATCGAGAGGCGAGTGTTCACCACGTCCGACCCGAACTTCCCCTCCGTCACGGTGTCGGGGAACCTGCCGAGGTTGGTGGTGCACGTGAACGAGCAGAAGGTCGAGGCGATCAGGCTGATGTACAGTTTGCTCTCGAGCTTCTCCAGGTCCACTGGAACTCCGCAGACGGATACGATCAACGCGGAGCCGGAGAGTCCGAAGAGAGAGGACAGCGCGGACAAATCGCTGAGCCACGCGCTGATGGTGCAGTTCATAATCGACCAGATGACCTTCGAACTGCAGTCGAGAGGCCGCAGCGTGGCGGAGCTCCAGGTGTCCGGAGTCCGGGCCGCTTTTAGCAAGAGAACAGCGGACGTCAGCGTCTCCCTCTCGGTGCACGGGCTGCTCCTCGTGGACGCCCTCCAAGAATTCGGCCCCGACTTCGAGCTGCTGGTCGCCAGCCACAAGCACGTGGGCATGGACAGCGTCTCGGGTAGCTTGAGAGACTCGGAGCCGACGTCCCCGGTCTCGCCAGTCTCCCCTGGATCTCCCGACCCGACTGCGCCGAGACGCTTAACTTCCCCGGTCGCTTTAACCAACGCTCTGTCCACTCTAGCGAGCAAGGGGAAGAACCCGCAGTCTCCGAGGAACAATTCGCTGATCGAGTTGGACAAGATGGACTCCGAGGCACTGATCGTAGTCGAGTTCACGCTGGTGTACGATACTTTAGAGAACCTCAGAGTCGCTAACATACAGTTCAACAACTTGGACATCATCGCCAATCAAGAGACGATAGTCGAGCTGATGGGCTTCTTCAGGCGGATCTTCCCGTCGCGGAAGCTCAGGCCCGGGAATATAGAAAGACAGGAGTCTCTCTCGAGCCAGAGCGTGGAGGCGAAGGTGTCCACCAGGACGGAGATATGCTTCGATTTCCACAGGCTAAACGTTCTCCTCTTGCGAGCCGTGATGCACGATAATCGCCTAGTAGGCCAGAAAATCGCCACCGCCACGATGTGCGACGCCCGGATACAGGCCACCCTGGCAGTGAACACCTCGATCTCCGGCTCGCTCGGAGGCTTGCAAGTCCTAGACCAGACCTCCACGGGGAAGACCCACCAGCGGATCGTGAGCGTCGGCAGAGATCCTATAGCGGATCCGCCGCAGCATCCGCTGGAGCATTTCACCAGCGGCTCCGAGCAGTCCGAGGCGCTGCGCTTCGCGGCGAATCGGTCCAGCAAAACTTGCGCGCAGCAGTTGGATGGAACGGAGACGCTTATAGACCTGACGATACGCATAGGCAGCGTGTGGTACACCCACGCTCCGCACTTGCTCTCCGAGCTGCGCTCGTGCGCCGACGAGTTCAAGCAGTACCTGAGCAACCTCGCCCGCCAGATCAGCGCCGCGGCCACGGACATGGCTATCGGTCTAGTGAACGCGGAGGACTGGTCGATACCCCCGCGCAGACGTTTGCCGAGCCTCTCCGTAGACCTAGAAAGCTCCGGCAGCTTGTCTCTCAAGCTGGACATCCTTCTGAACAGCCCGGTGCTGGTGATACCGCGATCGTCCCACAGCAGACAGGTGTTCGTCGCGCATCTCGGGACCATGTCGCTGCAACACGAGCCCCACTCTGGCTCCATGGCGAAGCACAAAGTCACTCTGGAGGTGCGGGACATGAATCTGTACTCTTTGGAGATCTCCTCGAACCTTAGCCAGGTGCACAGCCACCTGCCGCTGAGGGCGGAGCAGATGTACTCCTGCAAGGAGTCCGGCAAGCCGATACTGCACGACACCGTGCTGAGGATCGTGGTCGAGAAGGAGAGCGCGCTGGCGCAGAGCCCCAGCTTCTTCCTCGACAGCGAGCTCCCGGGCAACCCGATCGTCCAGGTGCACGGGGTCGTGATGACTCCGCTGAAAGTCTCGTTATCCCGCGGGCAATACGAGCAGTTGTTGGACACTATAAACAGGCTGTTCTCGATGCCGGTGTCGGTGGCGGTCGTCCAGAAGTCCCAGCTGAGCAAAGCGCCGAATTACTCCGACAAGCTCGACCTCTCCGTTAAAGTGCTGTTCGAGCTGCCCACGCTGAGCGTGGAATTGAGGCAGGGCCCCACGGAGCAGCCGCTGGTCGAGCTGTCCATGCGAGACTTCGCCGCGAAGTACGAGAAGCTCCAGAGGAACGAGTCCACGATACAAGTGGCGCTGAGGTCTCTGCTGATGGAGGACCTCCTCTGCCCCGTTGGCTCGCGGCACCGTTGCATGATGCAGTCCTCGGCGCCCAGCCGCGCCAAGCTCCCCGCCGGAGTCTCCAAGTCCTGCCCGGACCTGGCGTACGCGCAGCAGTTCAGGAGCGACTTCGGGAGAGGCAGCCTCCCGGACAGGCTAGAGACCGACACTCTCTACGGCACGATACCTGCCCACTGGCGCAGGAAGCCTGTGTCCATGGCCGACACCCCGAACACTCCGCCTCCCTCGCCTGGCGCCTCCGCCAGCGAGGAGAACTTGGTGCTGATGAGCGTGACGATTACCGAGCCGGAGGCCGAACAATCGCCGAACGACCAGTTCCGCCGGAAGAGCGTGACCGTAGACTTCAATTGCTTGGACCTGGTGATAAGCGTGGAGTCCTGGATGGTCGTGTTCGACTTCTTCGGCTTCGCCGGGCCTTCGGGCCTCGGCTCGAAGGTCGCCGTGCACCAGACCTCCGTGGACCAAGGGGACAAGCCAGACGACCTGCCTCTGCGATCGGAGACCGAAATAGAAGTCAGGTCTCTGACGCTGGTGCTGATACAGTCCGAGAGGGAGATCGCCAAGGCCAACGTGTCCAACGCGAGCATGCACGTGTCGAAGGTGAATGGGAAGACTAAGGTGTCGGGGTCGTTGGGCTCCATGTCTCTACTGGACCTAACCCCGCATGGGAGATTCTACAGAGAGAGGTTCCTGTCCTCCGGAAGGAAGGCGCTGAACTTCCAGTACTCCAGCTACGCGGACTCCGAGAAACGACCTTACGACGCGCAGCTGAAGCTGGAGATGTCCGCGGTTCACTACGTCCACACTCAGAGGTTCGTCGCGGAGCTTCAGGCGTTCATCGTCCACTTCTCTCAGCTGTGGACGATCATGGCGAACATAAGAGCCGGCGTGGGGGCTGTAATAGACGCCAGCAAGCGGGGCATGAGGCTGTCGTTGGAGCTCCACGCGGGCGCTCCTGTGATCCTAGTCCCTGTCAGCTCCAGGTCCGACGAGCTTATACTGCTGGACCTCGGCGAACTCACCGCCCACAATCGGTTCGCAGCCTCCGAGGTGATCGACGGCTGTATGCTGGATATAATGTTCCTCGAACTGGTCAACATGGACGTCTACGCGGCGAAGAGAGTGAAATGCGACGAGAGAGGCAAGAGCATAGACACCCTGGTGGTCGGCGGGTTCCTCGTGGAGAAGCTCGGAGCCTCCATGCTGACGGAGAAGTGCCACCTGACGCTGCGCATAGAAAGGAACCTAGACACTTACGTGAGCAGAGAGATTCCGGACCTGAGCATACACGGGATTCTCTCGACGATGGACTGCGCCCTGGATCCGGGCCAGTACATACTAATCCGAGGGCTGCTCTCTTACAACATCGGCGAGAATCTCGATGACTTAAGGCAGTTCATGCGAGACTTGGACCAAACGGTGGAGTACTCCATGCTCAGCGTGGAGAATCGAGAGACGATCTGGAAGAAGTCCTGCATAATCCTGGAATTAGTCAACGTCACCGTCAGGTTGCACCCGAACCACAACATCGCGGCTCTGGCCTGCATCAATTTCATTAAGTCCAGGCTCACTCTGGACTCGCTGAGCGACGGATCGCAGGATGTCGACCTGGTGTCGCAGGAGATACTCATCACGGACATGCGATTCCAGGACGAGCCTGCTTACAAGCAGTCCAACGTGTTCACCAGTATTCTACAGCCTTTGAGGAACTCCGGCAACGAGAACCACGTGCAGGCCGAAGTGCACCACAGGAGGCGCGAGTCCATCGCGGCGACGACGATCCTCATACACAGCATGCGCTTGACCGCTATACTCGACTGGTGGGAAGCCGTCAGGGACTTCTTAGTCCTGAACTCCCCGGTGCCGGATCCGATTCTCGGGATGATACAAGTAACTACGGAGAGCAGCCAGGAGGGCGAGGGCTGTGGCTCAGCGGTGACGCCGCTGGAGTTGAAGATCAATATCACCGACTCGGAGCTGGTGATCGTGGAGGACACGTCGGTGCGAGACACCAACGCTGTGATTCTGAAGAGCACCGCTGTGCTGTCTTACAGATCCTCTCCGCAGGAAGGCGAGAAGCCTCTCTCCTGCAATCTTTCTCACTGCGAACTGTTCTCTTGTATTCTAGGCATGGAGGAGGAGACCGCTCTGTCTATAATCGACCCCGTCGGGGCGAGCTTAGACCTGACGCAGGACAAGTGCCTCGAAGTGCACCTCCAGCCGCTGTGCGTCAGGCTGAGCTATCACGACGTGACAATGTTCTCGAGGATGCTCAGCTCGCTGCCGAAGCAGACCCTGGTAGCGAAGCAGCGCTCCAGCGAGGTGCTGACCCCCACGGAGAAGCAAGTGCAGAAGCTAACGGCTCTGGGGTTCACGGGCGCGGACTGTAGAGCGGCGTTGGGCCTCTGCAACAACCAGCTAGACGACGCGGCCCTGTGGCTCACGCAGAACGCGGTGCCCAACTCCGACGCGAACGCCAGGAACGAGTCGATCTTCCACGCCGTCGAGCTGCAGACATTCTGCGCGAGGATATGCGTCATAGACGATTGCAGGGACGCCGACGTGCCGCTGCTGGAGATGCAGTTGCTGGAGCTTAGTTTGAGGCAGGATTGCGGGGGGCCGGGTCTCGTGTCCGCTGCGTTCAGCGTCGACTATTATAACAGAGTCCTCAGCGGCTGGGAGCCGTTCGTCGAACCCTGGCGCGCCACCGTTCAGTGGAAACAGACGCCGACGAACTCGCTGAACTCGAAGAGGCTTCAGGTGTCCGTGGACTCGCAGGACTCCGTGAACGTGAACGTCACCTCGACGTTGATAGAGCTGATAGAGCTGGTCAAGAATAACTGGATGCAGGACTTCTACTTGACCGCCGCTAAGGACAACGGTGCGCAGAAACCATCCGGCAACGGGCAAGGCTACCGGCGCCGGCTCCCCTTCATCCCGTTCGCGTTGAAGAACGAGACCGGCTGCAGTCTGTGGTTCAAGACCATCATCGCCACGGCGGACGATATCAAGGACGTGGGGCAGAACTTCAAGCCGAAGAATGTCTTTCGGAAAGACGACACGTGGATCGAAGTGACCCAAGGGGGCACCGTGCCGTTCACGTTCGAAGGGCGAGGGAAGCTGAGGCACCACGCCACGCATATCGTTCGCAGGCACCAGATCACGGTGCTCGTGGACGGCTGGAGGCCCGTGGATCCCGTCACGGTCGACCGCGTTGGGATATACTTTCGCCACGCCAGCGGGAACGCCAGCGGGTCGCAGGTGAATATTTCGCGGGCTACGTCGAGTAGGCAATGGTGTGACTAATCGGTTCTCTTAGTTTCAGATGCGGGCCTCGAAGGCTAGGATAGTATTCGCCGTGGAGCTCGAAGGGTCCGCTAGGAAATTAGTCACCGTTAGGTCGCCGCTGCAGATATCGAACAAAATGAAGCACAGGGTGGAAATTAAAATGGAGAAGTCGTTGAATCAACTTGGATGTAGGTCTCCTCGCGTATGCTGCTTGGACCGTTGATTAGTGGCTCTTGGTTGAAGTGTTCTTTGTTTTAGACTCGCCTCTGATCTCCCCGGTTAACGACAGAATCCTTCAAGTTCCCGCGCAGTCCACGATCTCGGTACCGCTCACGCACACCTGCGTGCAGATGTGCCTCAAGCCCTTGAACATGAACAATCTGTTTCAATACTGCGTGGAGACGATAGATTGGACCGTAGTGAAGAAACCGATGGAGGTCGTGGAGAATCGCATTACGTGCAGAGCTAACCACAATAATATATTTAGGTAAGTCGCTCTGCCGTTTAGGGGGCATACCTGTTTGAAATCTCGGAAAATGTGTACACTTTGTGGATTTTTTTTAAGAGTCAACGGCTTGATGAAGATTTCTGGTTTTTTTACTATGTTTATATAGTATTATGAACTACTTATAAAAAAAGTTTCGGTTAAAAGACTGTTGTCTTTCGGAAGTTATGGATACACATCCGAAAGTCTCTCGATTTTAGACGGCTAAACGGTGGGCGTAAAAACAGCTGTATGTCGTGTCTGGATTAAAAGACAATAAAATATTCTTATAAAGTATGTCAATAGCTATCGTCCATCGGGGCTGATTTTGAAAATTTTGAAAAATGAAGAAATGGTGAGAGATCAGAAGTAGAGTTACATTTTTCTAAGAAAAAATGCCAACTTTTTTATTTATAAATAATAAACGGGGAATCGGAATAAAAAAAGCCCTCGATGGACGATGTGGAATCTTATTACGATCCTGCGTGCAAAATTGGAAGTGAATCGGTTGAACGTAGCCCGAGTTTTTAAGCCCACCGCAATGAAAAGTATAGTTTCACCCAAATGCCTATAACTTTGTCAATTTTCCGAATTTTTATATCAGACTTGATTTATAATATTCCTAAAACATCAATCTATGAAAATATGTAAAAAGAAAAAATCTGATTTTTGGCACTTTCAAACGGTTATACCCCTTTAAGGGGACATTCTATTCTGTCGGCCGAAAAATCGGCCACTTTTCGGTGATAGTTTTTATAATGAAATAAACACTCAACGTTCTCGAATTTCTGGGGGTATATTCTACCACTTTTGAAATACAAGAAAAAAATCTTTATTGTTTGTTTATTTCATTTGTTTACATAAATATTTCGCAGTGAAGTTGGCGACTTCAAAATTGCTCGCGGTTGAAATTTCGGGCGACTGGATCATCGGAAATAAAAAACCAAACATATTTCTAATTCGTAGGAGTATTTTTCAAAATAAAAAAAGTTTCAGTCGAATCGGATAATAACTTTTGGAAATACAGGTCCCACCGATTTGGATGAATTTTTTGACGCTTCGACTTTAACGCGTCCCCAGTGCCGTCTGCAATGATTAATTATAAAACAAAAAATATATTTCTATAGTTTAAGAAATCCTTAATACAATGCAAAAAGTTCCATTAAATTATATGTAGTAGTTTTTCTTTAATAAATTCCTCAAAATCGCCTACTTTTATGGGCTCTAGACCTGAATCTCCCCTTAAGGGGACCCTCCGGTTCAAAATTTTCAGCAAATCTATTTTTTTATATACATATATATTTGTAGTATAACATCCCGAGAATACCCTGTGAAAATTTCACACCGAAATTCGTAACGGTGTAGATTCTACAGTCGCATAACTAATTCAAACTCCGAACGCGCTATGAGCCGAGAACACTTTGAACGCGTTTTTCTCGAAACACGATATTTCAAAACGGTAACCACGATTTCAGAAGAACTAATGAACCGATTAAAAAAAGCCTTGAGGCATTTGATTCGTAATTGGACTCGCTATATTTTTTTGAAACTGGTTTTTTTTATCTGCATATTTGTGCGGAAAATTACGCTCTTTTTTGCGCTACCTCTTTGGAATGTGCATGAATATCGTAGTTGTGGCCATTTTTGCCTCAACAAGGGTGCTGCGATAGCCATTGAAATAAATTTTAAGAAACTGTTTGAATTTTTGATTTTGCACGATCCTGTGAGTAAATTTCGTGGTTACAGTTTTGGCATTTCTTTTTGGCAGCGCCTGCGCCGAAAACGCGAAACAAAAAATTTGTTGCACCCTAACGAGTGTATCAATAAGTGCCAAAAATATTTTTAGGGTTTGTTAGAACCTCTTCTTGTAAAAAATTCATAAAGATCACCTATTTTTTAACATACTCCTGACTGGTCGGAAAATAGGTTCGTTTGTATAATTTTTTTTTTGTATAAAGAAGCGTTATATTTGAAAACCAAGATATACACCCTGTTGTGTATGAATTAAGCTGTATTCTCTTGAAAAAGAAATTTGATATCTTAAAAAATGGTGCTATATATAGTTTCATAGTTACAGCATTTGCGGTACCGATGATATCTCCCAGATTAGTGGACCGATTTGAATAAAATTTTGCACGAATATTCTTAAGACTATAATCCAGCATTTCTCGAGTCAATTTTTCGATTAGTCCCTTGCTTTGTTTTTTATTAACAAAAGAAGATAAAAACTTAGGTCGAAAATCACGAGTACTTGCTACTTTTCAAAAAATAAGTTTTTTCAAAATTACCATCGACGAGTACTAGATTATAGTCTCAAGAATATTCCTGCAAAATTTTATTCAAATCGGTACACTAATCTCTGAGATAATTTTGTTACAGCGAATGCTCTAACTACGAAGAGGCTTTCGAAGAAGCGGCAGCTGTGGCACCATTTCTTCAGATACCAAATCTCTTTTTGAACAGAATTTAGCTTAATTTATACACAACAAGGTGTATATCTTGATTTTTAAATATCACGTTTCCTTATAAAAAAAACCGAATCTTAGCCAAAAGTTAATCAATTTCCAAGATATTAATCAATCGTCCGGAATTCTTGCGACAATTTAATTCAGTGCTCGATCTCTCTGGACACAAGATTTCAAAAACTTTGGTCCATTATTTCACCCTTAATTTTATAGTTATATTTCTCAATATAGCATTTCCCCGCAAGAACACACGTTAAATTAAAAGTTAAATAATTTAAAAACTACCGAATGAATTTCTCTAAATTTTTTCCATGAGTTTTACCACTGCAGAGCCATTCATCCCGCCAAATTTCAAAGATTTTCCCTTGTTTTTTAAATGTTACCGAAGTTCATCTTTACGTAAAATACTTGGACCCACTTGCAAATGCATTTCCAGGATGTGCGTGGCAGTGGTGCGAGACAATTACCCGCTGGACACCGGGCACATGCTGCCAGCGCACACAATAACTATAATGGCCCCGATCACCCTGACGAATCTACTGCCCCACGAATTATTCTTCGAGGTCGGCGCGGAGAACGGGAGAATTCTGCCGGGCGGTAGCGCGGACTTGCACACAGCGAACGTCGACGAGCATCTGGAGATTACAATGCAGCTGGATGGTTACGCTGGCTCGGGAACGGTGAATATAAATCCTTTGCCTATCAAAATCCAAATTTCGCTTAACATTCCCCTATTTCCCGTAGCTTCTGCTGCCGCCGAACGCCAATTCCTTCGCCGCTCGCCTCCGACTAGCGGACTCCGCCGGGCGAATATTGTTCCTGCACGCGGCTGTGAACGTGGAGAAGGCCACCGCCACGCAGATCAGCATCACCTCTCCTTACTGGATCATAAACAAGACGGGCCTGCCGCTGGTGTTCCGGCAAGAGGGAGTCGGGATCGAAGCCGCCGGCCAGTTCGAGGAGCACGAGAGAGCTAGGATGGTAGCGCCGCTGCTGTTCTCCTTCAGCGACGAGGAAGCCAGCAGAACGCTGTCGGTGAGGGTCGGCACCGCGGTGCATCCGCAGGGCATAGCGCAGTGGTCCCAGCACTTCCACTTGCAGCCCGGCATACAGGTCCGTGGGTACCGCGACGCGCGCCGTTCAGCGCGGGAGGCGTTAAATGTTATACGTCAACTTCAGATTCCTTCAGGTGCACCGTCTTCGGGTGTCGTTGCGCGACGCCAGGCCCGACATAGTGTACTTGATTAGCGTGGCTACTCGCGCGGCGCGAGGGAAGTACAGAGCCACCACGGTGGTCACGTTGTACCCGAGGTACCAGCTGCACAACAAGTCCAGCTTCACGCTGGAGCTGGCGCAGAAATGCTTCACCACGACAGTCGTGAGTGGGAAGCTTGAAGCTCGTGTCTCTTTGATCGTTGCGTCTCTCTATTTCTGTGTTTTCGTTTTACTCTTCAGAGCCACCCGGACGCTCAAGCAACGTACATCAGGACCATGCCCGACTGTCACATGCCTTTCCATTGGCCGCGGCTCGACAAAGACTTGCTGCTCTGCGTCCGCGTCATTGATGTGAAGGACTGCATGTGGTCGGGCGGCATCAGGCTGGATGATAACTACTCGCTGACGGTTAATATCAGGGACGCCACAGGGAGGATGCACTTTCTTCGGGTAGACGTGGTGCTGCAGGAGTGCACGTTCTTTATTGTGTTCACCGACGCGGACACTATGCCACCTCCGATTAGAGTCGACAACTTCTCTGAAGTCCCTTTGACTGTTAATCAGGTGACTACTCACGGAAGTTCGATAACAAAGGCGGTTTTTATTGGTTTGGTAGGCGGGGGTGGGTTTGCGGGGTAGTGGGCTGAAGCTGGTATTGGCTCGGGACAGCAATTTTGAAAGCGATTCGAAGTTATTCAGTTCTGTTAAGATTCGAATCGCTTTGAATTAGTCGGGGTCATCGAGCAAATCGAATCAAGCTTCGAATCCCGGGCGAAAGATTGGAATCGCTTCGGAAGCTTCGAATTCTGGATAGAGGTTTCGAATCGCTTCGAATCCCGGGCGAAAGTTTGGAATCGCTTCGAAAATTTCGAATCGCTTTGAATTCTAGACAGAAGTTTCGAATCGCTTCGAAAGCTTCGAATTCTGGACAGAAGTTTCGAATCGCTTCGAATCCCGGGCGAAAGTTTGGAATCACTTCGAAAGTTTCGAATTACTTCGAATCGCTTCGAAAGCTTCGAATTCTGAACAGAAGTTTCGAATCGCTTCGAATCCCGGGCGAAAGTTTCGAATCGCTTCGAAAGTTTCGAATTCTGGACAGAAATTTCGAAGCGCTTCGAATCCCGGACGAAAGTTTGGAATCGCTTCGAAACTTTCGAATAGCTTCGAATCGCTTTGAATTCTGGACAGAAGTTTCGAATCGCTTCGAATCCCGGGCGAAAGTTTGAAATCACTTCGAAAGTTTCGAATTACTTCGAATCGCTTCGAAAGCTTCGAATTCTGGACAGAAGTTTCGAATCGCTTCGAATCTCGGGCGAAAGTTTCGAATCGCTTCGAAAGCTTCGAATCGCTTCGAAAGCTTCGAATCGCTTCGTATCGCTTCGAATCGCTTCGTATCGCTTCGAATCGCTTCGTATCGCTTCGTATCGCTTCGAATCGCTTCGTATCGCTTCGAATCGCTTCGAAAGCTTCGAATAGCTTCGTATCGCTTCGTAACGCTTCGAATCGCTTCGAAAGCTGCGAATCGCTTCGAATCCCGGGCGAAAGTTTCGAATCGCTTCGAAAACTTCGAAAGTTTCGAATCGCTTCGAAAGCTTCGAATGCTTCGAATCACTTCGAAAGCTTCGAATCGCTTCGAAAGCTTTGAATCGCTTCGTATCGCTTCGAATCGCTTCGTATCGCTTCGAATCGCTTCGAAAGCTTCGAATAGCTTCGTATCGCTTCGTAACGCTTCGAATCGCTTCGAAAGCTGCGAATCGCTTCGTAACGCTTCGAATCGCTTCGAATAGCTTCGTATCGCTTCGTAACGCTTCGAATCGCTTCGAAAGCTTCGAATCGCTTCGAAAGCTTTGAATCGCTTCGTATCGCTTCGAATCGCTTCGAAAGCTGCGAATCGCTTCGAATCGCTTCGAAAGCTTCGTATCGCTTCGTAACGCTTCGAATCGCTTCGAATAGCTTCGTATCGCTTCGTAACGCTTCGAATCGCTTCGAAAGCTTCGAATCGCTTCGAAAGCTTTGAATCGCTTCGTATCGCTTCGAATCGCTTCGTAACGCTTCGAATCGCTTCGAAAGCTTCGTATCGCTTCGAATCGCTTCGACAGCTTCGTATCGCTTCCAATCGCTTCGAAAGCTTCGTATCGCTTCGTATCGCTTCGTATCGCTTCGTAACGCTTCGAATCGCTTCGAAAGCTTCGAATAGCTTCGTAACGCTTCGAAAGCTTCGTATCGCCTCGAATCGCTTCAAAAGCTTCGAATCGCTTCGAAAGCTTCGAATCATTTCAAATCGCTGTAAAAGTTTCGAATCGCTTCAACTATTATTCGAAACAAAAATGTCTTGAAAGTCTCGATAGGTCTTGAATAGGAGTGTGCGGATTTCTTTTAAAACCACCCTCCATTTCCCATTTTCCTAGGGCGGCGAATTTTGAGCGGAAAGAAACTTTTTTCTTATTCGACGAATTGACATTGAATTAATCTCAAAACCGTCTCAACTCTTTTCAATTTAAACTCTCCTTACCCTAGGAGCACCGACTCCCCAAATCCACCCCTGTTAACAGTTTTAGCACTCTCATCGCAGTACCAACCGCCCCCCAATCCAGTCAACACTCCCAACCCCTATAATTCCCAGCGAGTTCACGGTTTCTTTGGCTTCGCCCGAGTAGCTACGCCCCGCACCACGAATAACCAGCTTCCATTCGCTAAGCGATCTGTCCGAATTAATTGGGAATTATTTTCAAGACTACTTTTGCAGGTCACTGTACACGACAATTTACAATGGACGGTGAGACCGCACTCGTCGGTGCCGTACGCCCTGGACGAGCCGATACAATCCGCCGGCTTGGTTCTAACGGCGCCCGGCGGCGTAACGGCCACGTACGATTTGAACCTACTCGGAGAGGGCAGGGGCTTGACTTACGAGAACTTTATTTACGTCGCCTTCACGGGTAATTTCCACTTTAGCGTGAGGCGTTAATTTAGTAAATTCTCACGATTCTTGCGGCTGTTGTAACCAGGAACGTTCAAGACCGACTGCGATCTTGGAACAGGAGAGGGCGGCCTTGATCCGCTGGACGTTGAAACGCAGAGATTGGTCTTGGAAGCAGGCCCCGGGGGTTGGGTGGCCCTGCGGAGGAAACAGTACGGGGCCAGGTCGCAGCTGTGGAGGATGAGCAGCGACGGACAACTGCAGCACGAAGGTGTGCAGCTAGAAAATGTGTTTGATTAAAGGGGTAGTGGACTATTGGATACGTAAAATCGTTAGTTTCTTTGACGCTAAATTACTTTCATACCAAACAATCGGTATAGTCGTGCTTTTGACGATCTATTGTGGGCACGTTTGTGAGTATTTACAGTAAAAAAAATCGTCGGAATGTAGAAAATTGTCGAAGTTATTAATCGTTGAAGTTAGTCCTGTACGGCGCACCGCTGCAGGTAGCGTACATCGATTCGGGTGAACCGATCATCTGAAAGTAAAATGCTTTGAGGTGATTATTCTATACACAAATATCTACAGTGTGGAAATTTGCTAATGAATTTGAACACAAATTGTGGAAGTTACACGGGAATCAATTTTTTTCCACATTTTTACGGGAAAATATCGTGTTTAATCAGTTGTAAAATGTTTTACAAACATTCAATGTTGATGCGGAATTTCTACACGATAGAGACTGGAATTCTACAGCTCCAGTTGAAATTTTGAGTGAAAATATTCGTTGGTTCGAGAGTTATGATGTACATCGTTTCTGAAAATGGTGTTTCGAGAAAACCGGCTTCAAAGTTAAGTGTTCTATGCCAATACCGCTCTGCGAGGCTGTTACTCGACGGTGCACTCAGTTACGTTCGCTGCTATAACTTCGGCAATTATTTGAATTTCTTCGTGAAATTTTGTTTAAAATTTTCATAAAGGATGAGACTTTCAAAATCAGTATAAAAAAAAAGTAATCGATTTTCTGAAGCTGAAATAGTCCACTACTTCCTTTAAGGGCTTATATGCCTAGTCACGAAGCCGAAAAAAGGCGAATATTTATGAATTTTTTTTGAAAAATCAGAAGCATATATTTTTACAGAACTTTTTGCATTTAAAAGAGCAACATTTAAAGAACATTTGGTAATTTTTTTGTAGAAAAATATTCACGTTTATAATAAAGTGACAACTGATTGCTACGAAGCCTTTTTAAAAATTTGGTTTTGCGGTAAGCATTGCCATTTGGAACCAGATTATCTAAACTCAGAAAACAAAAAAGATTTCGATAGTTTATTAATTTATCCTCTGATTAACGGAGGGAATTTCCGAAATATTAATTTAAAGCAAAATGGTGGCTATTTAAAGTTGAAGTCCTGATTTTTTTCGTGCAAAAATCAGCGCACCATTTTTACAAAAATTATTTTTATAATAAAAATACAACGACATCCAAGAAGCCTTTTTAAAAATGGCAAGCAAGATATCTCAAAAACTACTGCAACAATCTTTCTGAAATTTTGTGGGCTTATTTTTATATGAAAAATAAGCTCACGAAATTTTGCTCACCGTTTTTAAAAAGGCTTCTTGCATGTCATTGTATTTTTACTATAAACGTGAATATTTTTCTACAAAAAAATTACCAAATGTTCCTTAAATGTTGCTCTTTTAAGTGCAAAAAGTTTTGTAAAAATGTATGCTTCCGCTTTTTCAAAAGAAAATCACAAACATTCGCCTTTTTTCGGTCTCCTTAAGGTCCCGAAAAAGAACCCGATTTTCGGGAATTTCTTGTGGAATATCTACTGCATACTTTTTTACAACTACTCGCTTATTTAAAAGTACATATATACAGCAACTCTCAGTAATTTTGTCATAGAAAAACATTAAAAAACGAACGAACAACAGCCATTCTCGCGGAAGCTGTTTCGATAAACGCGCTGTGCTCTGAGCGCGATTTCTCAGAGCCGGATCACCTAAACTTAAAAATTCAAAAAGATTCTATTAACATACGATTAAATTCAGTAGACAAACTCAGGGTTCCTCAAAAAGTCGCTTTTTAACATAACGACGGTCGTTTAAACCAAAACCGCGATTTCTCGATATCCGAACTACCCCATTTTCGTTAATTAAAAACAGAATCTTAATTAAAATAAAAAATCCTTCATTTATCTACAAGTCTCTGGTATATAAAAGAAGTCTGCAAAAGTTTATTCCACTCGGTACATCGGTTTCCGAAATAAAAACAGCTCACCGATATCAAAACAGCTGTTATTCATTCACATTATAACATTTTTCTATAACAAAATTACTGAGTGTCACCGCACATATGTACCGCAAAAATAAGCGACTAGTTGTAAAAAAATATACAGCAAATATTCCACAAAAAATTCCCCCGAATCGCGATCTTTTTCGCCAGCTGACGTAGCCCCTTAAAAATCGCTGCACGATTCTAAAGCAATGCTCCCTGAAATAGGCTCCAGCCCGCCCAGAGACAAACACTCGAGGACTCCGGAGACGGTGTTGGTCCTAGACATCGCGGGCACAGCGCCGCAGCCGTTCACGTACTGCGCGCTCGCGCTGAGGAAACCCGACGCGAGAAGGAGGTCCACGCAAACCTGGAGGTTCACCGACGACGGGCGACTGTGCTGCGTGCACAAGAACATGTGCGTGCAGTCGAAGGACGGATTCATGGGGCTACACGAAGGTTCGGCACGTCGGGACTACCGTAGCTCGTACAGTTCCTTAGCGAAGCCTACGTTTCACCCGTTTTCGTTTCCCATTTCTCTTTAGTTCCCGACACACGTGCGTGCTAAATTCGATGTCTCGACTCATTGCCATTTTATTTATTCATTTACTAGAGCTTCCGCGTGTCTGGTTTGCTTAGTATCGCCGTTGCCACGCATAGATTCCGAACACAGTGGCGATTAAATCTGATGGTAGATCTCGCGAAACTCGAGTGGCTGCAGAATTAAAGCTACAGAGTCTGTTCGATCTCTGCATGTCCGTTCCCGTTTAATCGATTCCGAGGCTTATGGTTTTCCATCCCGTTTCTCTTCCGAAAGTATACTCTAACTGTTCTAATTCGTGAAGTTTACATTGACAATGAATGTTGCAGGCGGCAAGGTCGCCCGTTGGCAAATGTGTACGTATAGATTCGGAGTACACTAGAACCGCCAGTTACATATCCGTTAACGTATAAGTATTTTTTGCTAAAAGTTTCGCTTCTTTCTTTTCTCTTACATTGCCGCTAGTCACGTCTAGCGCTCTGGAGCAGCGTTCTTCGAGCTGGGAAACAGGAGAAATATTTCGCGGACCGGCTGAAAGAGAAATATAATGCTGTGAAATTAATATTCCTCGGTTCTCGCGGACCACCGGTCGGAGAACTCTGATCCAGAGTGCGATCTCAGTGCTTTCTATTTCGTCTAAGCGTTGCATGAAGCGGAGGATCCCGCGCGGAATAACTGTATTAACTCGAAGAATTTCGCGAAGCTACTTAATCCTAGACGCGAGCGTTGCGCGCACGATTCTGCACCTACTTGTTTTTAGGGAGCGAAGCGGTGCTGGGCCCGCAGACTCACACCAGCCCTCCGCCCATCGAGCAGCGCGTCGGAAGGCAGAAACTGCGGCCAGGCTCTGGCTTCTTATCCGTCAGAGTGACCACCGACGGGCCGACGAGGGTGCTGCAAGTGCTGGACATTAAAGAAAGGGTAGGCACCCCTTTGAAACGATCGAACTACAGCTGAGATCATTAGCTAATTCAATTCCTTACAGAAGAAGACTTTCGCGCTGCTGGAGGAGCGCGACTGGTCGCACATCGCCGTCAGCCACCGACCGACTCAGCTGAACACGAGCGCCGAGGACCACGCTTCCCAAGAATTAGAGCTGAAAGTGAACCTGACAGCCGGCCTGGGTTTGTCGATGGTTTCTCGGCGACCCGTCGAGGAACTGCTGTTCGCCCGACTGGCTGGAATCTCTCTGGAGCTCGTGCGAACCTTAGCCAACACCACTTTAGACTTGAGCGTAGAGGACATACAGATCGACAACCAGCTGTTCGAGGCGCAGTGCACGTCCGCGTTGTACGTGACGCGGCCGACCCGCGCGGAGAGCGAGCACAGACCGGCGATACACGTGGTCGCCGAGAAGCTGAAGTCGAAGAACCAGAACGCCGAGATTTATAAGCACGTGATAGTCAGCATCAAGCCGCTCTGCATACACCTAGAAGAGAAGCTGATGCTGAAACTAGCCGCGTTCGTGGGCGCGGGGAGGTCCGGGCTCGAGGTGCCGGTCGACGAGAACGACTTCAAGGCGCAGAGATTCATCTCGGAGGTCTCCGCGGCGCACGCGAAGCGATACTACTTCGGCGCGCTGAAGATCGTGCCCAGTCAGATCAAGCTGAGCGTTCTCACCACCACGAAGCTCCCGCGGCACCTGCAAGCGATCAAGAGGCAACTGGGCCTGACTCTGATCAAGTTCGAGGACGCCACGATCGAACTGGAACCGTTCATTAAGAAACACCCGTTCGAGAGCACGCAGTTCCTGGTGCACTCGATCGCGAAGCACTACAAAGACGAACTCAAGTGGCAAGCGGCTGTGATACTCGGCTCCGTGGACTTCCTGGGCAACCCGCTCGGCTTCGTCAACGACGTCACGGAGGGCGTGTCCGGGCTGATCTACGAGGGGAGCGTGAAGATGCTGGTGAAGAACGTCACTCACGGCATCTCGAACTCGGCCGCGAAAGTCACCGAGTCTCTGTCGGACGGGCTGGGCAGGGTGATCATGGACGAGAGGCACGAGGAAGCTAGACAGAGGATTCGCGCCAACACCGCTGGTAGCAGCGACCATTTGGTCGCCGGTTTGAAGGGTTTCGGCTTCGGGTTGTTGGGAGGCGTTACGAGTATTTTCAAGCAGACGTACGACGGCGCTGCGAACGAGGGATTCCCGGTACGTGGTGAGAGCGGAAGCTTCGGAGCTTCTGGGATTTCTAACTGACCAATGGTTATTACAGGGATTCTTCGCGGGCTTCGGCAAAGGCGTCGTTGGGACGATCACGAAGCCGGTGGTGGGTGTTTTAGATCTTGCCACGGAAACTGCCTCCGCGGTGCGCGAGACGAGCAGAAGGTGAGTAAGCGCGACAGTCAACGCGGCGTTAGTTAATAGTAGTGTTCTTTCGCAGCGCTCATCGCGCGATACCGAAACGCGACAGGCCTCCTCGCGTGACGAGCGGCCCTGCTGGTCTACTGCCGCCGTATAATCGCCAACAAGCGGAGGGACAGGAGTTTCTCTACATTGTAAACAATCACGACTACTCGGAGCTGTTCGTGGCTTACGAGTGCCTCCGCAGCGGCACGGAGAATCTCCGGGTGCTGGTGTCCAACGAAAGGGTCCGCGTGATCTCCGGTGGCACCAAGGGCGTCGTTACCGAAGTCAGCTTGGCGGACCTGCTCTACTGCCAGACGATGCATAAGCTCGAGAGCAACGGCACCACGCTGTATTACATAGAGCTGATCTCTCGATCGGATTCAGCGGTCACCGTTAACGTGGACGGCCCCGAGCTGCTCAGGAGACCCAAAGTCAGATGCGACAACGAGGACGTCGCCAAGAGGGTCAGTGTAATTTAAGGAACGCCACTGTGGCGGTCGGGAAATGATGGCTAGCAATTTTGAAGAATTCTTTTCAGGAATAATTTACAGATATCGTATAAAAATTTTATTAATTACGTGCAATGTCTTTTCGGGGCCGCAAAAAGGCGAATGTTTTTTTTACGGAAGTATATATTTTTGCACTTGAAAGAGCAACATTTAAAGAACATTTGGTAATTTTCTTGGGCAAAAATATTTACGTTTATAATAAAATTATAAGCGATATTCAAGGAGCTCTTTTTAAAAAGTTGGCTTTGCGGTGAGCGCTGTCATTCGGAGCCGGATTATCTGAAATCAGAAAACGAAAAAGATTTCGGTAGTATATTGTTGTATCCTCTGATTAACGGAGGGAATTTGAGAAATATTGATTCAAAGCAAAATGGCAGCTATTTAAAGTTGAAGTCATGATTTTCTTCGCGTGATTTTTGCACGAAAAAATTTAGAATTTCAACTTTAAATAGCCGTCATTTTGCTTTTAATTAATATTTTGGAAATTCACGATTTTTTCGTGCAGAAATCAGCGCACCATTTTTACAAAAAGAATTTGTAACGAGAACTACGGAAATTTGATTTCGAACCTGCTGTTCCATAGTTACGCGTCGAACCAGCGCGCGTGCGGTGTTTAGAAGATTAATTAATACATTAAAATTTCTGCATGTTTCTCTATTCATTTTTTTGTTATAGTCTCTTAAGACATTGTACTAAAGATAGGTAATAAAATTTTTCCACGGAAACGGTAAATTATTCCTGAAAAAAATTCTTAAAAATTGCTTACTTTCTCAACCGTCGCACAGTGGTACATAAAGACATTTTTTGTTCAAATCACCCTACAGGTCGTAATTTTTCAGAAACCTTGACGATTTTTTCTTAGATTCTTCGAAATTAAACTCTCTATCGACCTGTCCGGCCGAAATTTAAAATTTCGTTGCTGACTTTTTTATATTTAGCGATTTATGCACTTTTCGAAAATCGGTATCTGTGGACTTTTGACTGTAAACGCGCTATGTTTCTTCCGAATAAGCCCATTTTCTGAAATTTTGCTTGAACATATTGGATTCGCCGTGGAGTCTCAAAGCGATTGAAGATTCAATTTCGGAGATCTTACTTTAAATTCGGAACCGGCGGCCAAAAGAGCCCACAGATACTGATCTTCTAAAAGTGGCGTACAATTCGCTAAATATAAAAAAATCTGCAACGAAATTCCAAATTTCTACCAGACAGATCGATAGCGAATTTAATTGCGAAGAATTTAAGAAAAAAGTCGTCGAGTTTCCTAAAAAATTACGACCTGTAGAGTGATTTGAGCAAAAAATGTCATGTACCACTGTGCGTCGCAGCGGTGTTCCCCGTTAAAGTAACGCGCGTTAACCCTGAGCCCTCGTTGAACGGGATTGTTCGCAGGTGTCCCAGCAGATTAACTACGCCAAGGGGATGCACGAGGAGCGCCGCTTAACACTCTCCTCGTCGGACAACATGCTCGACGACGTCCAGTACTACAAATAGTTGCCAATCACCGCGCACTGACGTTTTATATACATTCTGTTTAATATACTTCGTATGCTAGTCAGTCCCTCGGCTCTGTACGTCTATCTTTCTCTAACAGTGCACATAACGATGCCTTACTACGCTTAAACTATGTTGACGATAAGACTGAAGCGAGGCACTCGACAGGCGCCGAGGCGTCTGCAGCGGACGCGTCCAGCTCTCCCGAGCGTCGCGTACGTCGGTTTGACGATACACTCGACGCAGTGGCGGGTTTAAGGAAACTGGCACGGGTGGCGAACGCTCTGAGACACCCTGTACGCGTAACAGAATTACTAATACACTACGCAACTTCTTTTCGCACTCGTATCTAGGCTCGCGTCGCCTTGGTTTTTTCGTAACTGGAGTTATCTGAGCTTGCCTCGGTTTATATTTAGTCAGTTGCTCGGAGATCCAATTCCTGTGCGGTGGCATTGCATAAACTCACACTACGCCAAGCTTCTTTTCCTCAAAATATTCTCGAGGAAGAATCCGCGGCTCGGAGTCGGGCCGAGGCGAGGCGCAGTGTGAGCCAAATTGTCAAAGTACGTAAGAAAAACATAGGAAGAATAATATAAGCCAAAGCGAGGCGTAGCGAGAGCCTATCTTTACAAATAAACTTAAGGTAGACTCTCGCTACGCTACGCCTCGCCTCGGCTCATCTCTCTTCCTCAAAATATTCTCTAGGAAGAATTCGCGGCTCGGAAGCGCGCCGAGGTGAGGCGCAGTGTGAGCCAAATTGTTAAAGTACGTAAGAAAAACATAGGAAGAATAATATGAGCCGAGGCGAGGCGTAGCGAGAGCCTATCTTTAGAAATAAACTTAAGATACTCCCTCGCTACGCCTCGGCTCGCCTCTCTTCCTCAAAATATTCTCGAGGAAGAATCCGCGGCTCGGAGTCGCGCCGAGGCGAGGCGCAGTGTGAGCCAAATTCTCAAAGTACGTAAGAAAAGCATAGAAAGAATAATATAAGCCAAAGCGAGGCGTAGCGAGAGCCTGCCCTTACGCGCATGGTACAAAAATTACGGGAACCAAAAACCGAGGTCCTTATTAAACCCGCCACTGGCTCGGAGGAAGCCACCGGAGCGTTTAGGTGCAATTTCATGCTGACGCTCGACACTCGTCTTGAGCGTTAAACCAGTCATTTAATCAATCCACGAGACTTTCAGCATCGACGCTCGTCTCGAGCCTCAAAGCCCGGTTTTAAACTCGGTTTAGCTTCTCCGCCTTGATGCTAAAAGTCACGTGGACCGATCACGTGGCTGATTTTGAGGCTCAAAACGAGCGTCAGCATGAAATCGCGCCTTTCGATTGTCGCACAGCTAGCGCGCGCGTACTTTTGATACCGATCAGGCGAGCGGCAGGTGCTTTAGGCGCGACTGCGAGAGACTTTTTTTTATTATACCAATGTATATACGTACAACAATGCGGTGTGTAAAATACAAAGTGTAGCTAGGCGGACGAGATATATTAGAAGGGTGTAATCTACTTAGAGAATTAACAGAAACCAAAGTTTTTACGATAGGGTAGGGACGATATTTATTTTCTATTAACCAGTCTTATAGTTTCGCGAGCTACTTTGGCTTCACGGCATTAAACGTAGCGCAACGGAAACGGAAAGGCGGCGCACCTGTTTAATGTACATTCTTCTACCGTCGCGTGCTTGTAAAGATAAGTGAACTAACTCGGAACTTGTACAGATATCTGTAAGATCGAAATCAGCTCTGTTCAAATACATTTTATAAGGCTGATGCTTTGTACAGTTTTATGTATATGGGTGTATTTATATTGAAAACAACAACTTGATATCCGGGCGATTAAGGTATCAGCGTCTCGCGCATGATCGATCGATCGATCGATCTCTTAAGGGGATTAGGCAGTCGAAAAATCGATTTTTTTTACTTTTTATTATAAAAAAGTATTCAAAGTACTATCTTTTTTGGATAAGATGCCGCTTGGTTTATATTAAAATTTGCAAAATTGTAGATTTGGCAGCTAAAAAGGTCAAGCGGCAACCTGTAGCGTCGCCTTTGCTCAGAAATTTTAAGCGCGTTTTTCTCGAATATTCTTTTCTCTTCGTTTTTTCCTGATTGCGAACGAATGGAGGTTCGGATCGACTTGGAAAAAATTACAGGATGTGTAAAACTTGTGCCATTTCGGCGCGGACCTCTGATATGGTTCGTAAAAATTCGAGATTTTTATAAAAAAATTAATAACTGGATTTTTGTAGCGCACCATTGTGCGATCAAGAAAAAATGCAGAGAAAAAAATATTCAAGAAAACGCGGTTAAAGTTTCTGGGCAAAGGCAGCCACTTGACGTTTTTAGTTGCCAAATCTACAATTTTGCGAATTTTACTACGAACCAAGCGGCATTTTATTCAGAGAAGATAGTACTTTCGGAAAGTGCAATAAATAAAATCGATTTTTCGACAGCCTAGTCCCCTTTAATCCCAAAATTCTCACGCTCTCGATAAAGTCCTATTTTCCGGAACCTATAGCGTCGCATTTGCCCAGAAACTTTAAACTCATTTTTCTCGAATCTTTTCTTCTCTTCATTTTTCCTGATTTCGAACGAATAGAGGTTCAGATCGACTTGAAAAAAATTACAGGATGTGTAAAACATGTGCCATTTCACCGCAAACCTCTGATATGGTCCGTAAAGATTCGAGATTTTCATAAAAAAATTAGGAAATCACCGGATTTTAGTAGCGCACCATTGCGCGATCAAGAAAAAAATGAAGAGAAAAAAGTATTCAAGAAAAACACGGTTAAAGTTTCTGGGCAAAGCCGCTTGACGTTTCTAGCTGCCAAAACTACAATTTTGCGAATTTTACTACGAACCAAGCGGCATTTTATTCAGAGAAGATAGTAATTTCGGAAAGTGCAATAAATAAAATCGATTTTTCGACAGCCTAGTCCCCTTAAATCCCGAAATTCTCACGCTCTCGATAAAATTCAATAAAGAAGTCCTATTTTCCCGAACCTATAACGTCGCCTTTGCCCAGAAACTAAACTCATTTTTCTCGATCTTTTCTACTCTTCATTTTTTCCTGATTCGAACGAATAGAGGTTCAGATCGATTTGAAAAAAATTAAAGGATCTATAAAACTTGCCATTTCACCGCAAACCTCTGATATGGTCCGTAAAAATTCGAGATTTTCATAAAAAAATTAGTCAATCACCAGATTTTGATAGCGCACCATTACGCAATCAGAAAAAAATGAAGAGAAAAAAGTATTCAAGAAAAACGCGGTTAAAGTTTCTGTGCAAAGCCGCTTGACGTTTCTAGCTGCCAAATCTACAATTTTGCGAATTTTACTACGAACCAACCGTCATTTTATTCAGAAAAGATAGTACTTTCAGAAAACCCAACCAAGAAAAATCGATCTTTCGACATCCTCCTCCCCTTGAATCCCGAAACCCCCACGCCCTCGATAAAATTCAACAAAGCAGTCCCATTTCCCTTCGATACTTCGTCCCGAGGAAGCCAACGAGCTTTCGTAATTACCCCTTCGCGAATTAGGGGCCCAATGTTATCTGCCGATAACCTTATCACTGGTAAAATTAGATTCGAGCAGCATGGCGCCTTTCGCCCCGGCTGAAATGTCAATTCCGTGGCTCGGCTGGAATTTCTGAACCCGCCGCGAGAGAATCCCCTGCTCGGGGAGCAACATTATTGGCCGTGGCACGGCCACTGCGTAATTCCCACGTAAGGCATCGATCGGCAACGAACAATTGGATTGACAAAGCTCCCGAACGACTGGTAACCTCGAACAATGGACGAAACCTATCTGGACGAGGGGCCAGCGGGAAACTTTGAAACAGCCACGCTAGAGATCACCAAGGAACACGACGGGAATGAACTCAGCAACTCGAGTTCCGCCGGTGAGTTTAACGCTCGCCTGAATTTCAACTCTCATCTAAAACTACCCTGCGTGTGTTTCTAATCCTCCCAAGGAGCCACCGCCGCGAGGGCGAGCGCGGGGAACCAGGAGCGCGCGTCCAGCCAGCGCGTCGCCTCCAAGAATCTCGTCAACGTGCCTTTCAAGCGCATCGACATCCACTCCTTCTTCTCGGACCGAAGCGAGGTCGTGGAGCGAGCCCTGAAGGATTGCCAGGAGAGCTTGATAAACGAGGAGGAGCGAGACGTGGTCGGCAACTGGCTCCTCACGGAGTAAGCAGCTCCTTGTCGCCGCTCGCCTACGCCGTGTATCTCGATTAACGTCTGCGAATAACGTTCGCAGGGTGAGCTTGTGGGACGTCGAGAAGGAGAGGCTGGTGGTGCTGACGAGGAAGGCTATTTACTCCGTCAAATACGACTTCATCTCGCTGAAGATACTGGAGTACAATCGGGTGCCGATATCGCAAGTCGACACGCTGGTCTCGGGCGAGCTCGTTTACCCTTCGTCCTCCTTGGCGCCGTAAGTCCGATCGCTGGCTAGTAGGTACTAATCCGGCGTTGATAAACGTCGCGACTGCGTAGCGTGGTCTGTTTAATCTATGAACGGATGTGTTTGACGATTTCTAGACGGTTAAGTGGATTGGCGGAGGGTATGTCATCTATAATTCATTACGGAGTTCGTGAAGAGTGGTCTTCTTTTACCTCCTGCGCCAGTCTCGCGCAGTTCGAGCCTAGGTACAGAGAGCTGCTCCGCGACGGAGCTTAGATCCCTCTTATTCTGGCAAACGACCGCTTTGCGTATTCACGCGTTGTATATAGCTACTCTCAGACAAACTTCTTTTTTTAGAGATTTTAGTTCGGTTGGGATAGAGAGTTTGTTTTCGGTGGAGCGTAGTTCGGCTGCACGTAGTTGTGTTTATTTTCATGCGAACGAGTAGTTGTGCACCTGCATCCGTAGGATATTGCTTTGGCGAATGATACAGTGTCTCTGGAAATCGGGAGATGCTTCCTTCCGATGTTGAACGAATGTGAACTTTGCAGGAAAAGGTATATGTCTGGGATAAGAATGATGTGGAACAAGGGGGATCCCCTGCCGCTCACCAAGAAGTGGAATCCCTTCGCGAAGAATATACCGTGGCTTACTTACACTAGTCATCCGCTGTTTTGGTACAAAGGTAAATTTATTTAGCGGTGTTATCGCTAGTTCCGGAGATGTGCGAGATTTTTCTGTGGGAAACTTTTTTTCTTGGGGCGAAACTTATATTCGTGGAATGTACTTGGTGTGGGGAGTTTAAGGTTATCAATCTTGAGTTTCGGAACGTTTTCGTTAAGAAGGTTAAAAGGTTTTTGGAACATTGATAAATGTGTTTTGTGAAAATACTTTCTTTTAGGGTTTATACAAGAACCGAGTTTTGAGGAAATGGGGTTTCGAATTAAACTGTTTCCAAAAATCGGTTTTCGAATTAGACTATTCCTGAAAAAATGGTTTTCGAATTGCACTGTTCCCAGAGAAAAAACTGTTTTCGAATTCCACTATTCCAAAAAAAAAACGGTTTTGGAATTCCATTATTCCCAAAAACCCGGTTTTTTGATTCCACTATTCTCAAAAAAATCGGTTTTCGAATTCCACTATTCCCAAAAAACCGGTTTTCGAATTACACTGTTCCCAAAAACCGGTTTTCGAATTCCACTATTTCCCAAAAAACGGTTTTCGAATTCCACTATTCCCAAAAAATCGGTTTTCGAATTCCACTATTCCTAAAAACTGGTTTTCGAATTCTACTATTCCCCAAAACCCGGGTTTCGAATTCTACTATTCCCAAAAACCCGGGTTTCGAATTGCACTATTCCCAAAAACCTGGTTTCCTAATTCCACTATTCTAAAAAAAAACGGTTTTCGAATTGCACTATTCACAAAAACCCAGATTTTGAATTCCACTATTCCCTCAAAAAAACAGTTTTCGTATTCCACTGTTCCCCAAAAACCAGATTTTAAATTTCACTATTCCCAAAAAATTGATTTTCGAATTCCACTATTCCCAAAAAATCGGTTTTCGAATTCCACTATTCCTAAAAACTGGTTTTCGAATTCTACCATTCCCCAAAACCCGGGTTTCGAATTGCACTATCCCCAAAAACCCGGTTTTCTAATTCCACTATTCCCAAAAAACCAGATTTTGAATTGCACTATTCCCAAAAAACCGGTTTTCGAATTCCACTATTCCCAAAAACCCGGTTTTCGAGTTTCACTATTCCCAAAAAATTATTTTATTCTTTTTAGCGGACTTTTGAAGTAGACTTTTTTACTTTTTTTTTAAAGTTCATTATTTTTTAATTTTTAGTTACCTTCGTTTGAAGTCGGTTACAAAACATTTATCATGATACCAATTGAAAAACAGTGTCTATACAACAACAAAAGAATCATCCAAATCGGTTCACGCGTTCCAAAGTTACGAAACATACGTGACGAAATGAGAACCTCCTCCTTTGAAGTCGATTAAAAAGGTTTCCTAGAGGAGAAGCTTACCCCAGAAGAACGTAAATCATTGCCAATTTCAGGGTCAGAGGCAGAAAAGGCGAAATTCGACGTCGAGGGCTTGCACTCGACAATTATAAGCTTATTGCCGTCAGGATGCAACATACGGACTGGATCCATTATTATAGAGAACTACTTTGGATTGGGTGCCTTGCTACACAACAGGAACGGACTAGGTTTCTTTAAGATCCGGGGTAAAGTGAGCTTTTAAAGATCCTACCGGAGACGAGACGTTTCTTCCAATGTATTACAAAGATTCCTACTTCGATTCGTGAAATTTGGTGTATGTATTTATAAACTTTACAGTATTAATAAAGAAATATCAAAAGTTCTAGTCAAATATGTAAGTACAATTTGTGTGTCATGGATCGCGTAACATCAATCGCATTACGATAATTACACTCGAATAAGCCAACTGCATTCCAGAGTTGGGCACGCTGGACGAAAGTGAATTATATAATGTCGTGTGGTAATGTTGCAAAATATCACTTGCAAATTACTATCAGTAACAGGTTTCTCTAAGACAGAATTTGGTATTATCCGAATAAAATAAAGTTATTCAAGAATAACGAATAAATTTTTATTCGAATGATCTCTCGAATAAAAATTTATTCAAATAATACCCAATTCTGCTTTAGAATTAACCAGATATCCTCGCTTAACTCGTCATGAGAATTATGAATGTAATAGTTGCACGATTTCTTTATACATGTATTTGTATTTTAAGCTCCTGGGCCCCTTGTACACGCCCGCAAATTATTATGTACATAAATAAAGAAACAAACAATTTTCTACAGGCTTGTGTACAACTTATTTTACTCGGAGATCCATGCCCAGCACGAGAGCGAGGCCCAGAGATGGGTAAAAAAATTATTTTAAATAAAAATTTCGTACACAAATTTTGGCAAATTGATTGGAGGGGGGGAAATCAATTTGCCTATTTATTTCGCCGTTTTTTCCATTCCAAAAATCGTAGTCCAAAATCGTCACAGAAATCGCGATGGTTGAAGCCAAATCAATGACCGCCATTTACGTCGTGAAGGTTTAAGAATTTGTAAACCCGCCCATACATTTTCTCGTATAATTTATTTCGGCAAACAATCCGACACGATTTCCTGGTTTCTGAACAGAAAGCAAACACCAACGATCCAGCTCGAGGTACGCAACTATTTGTTAAAAATCGATCCGTTCGCCAGGGATCGAAGTGGTGCGAAAATGTACGAAAGGATCCCAGTCCTCCCAAAGATCCACATCAGCAGGACGATAAAACAGCCGTGCACCAGCTTCTCGATCCACCACATCCTGTAACATTCGAATCTTGCAACTGATTATTTAGCAGATACTAAGTACAATCTAGAATCTAGAATCTGCTCAAGTCGACGCGATGGGACGCGAGGAGGAACAGGCGTAGCGTCCTTTCGAGAGTGGACCGCCGCGCCATCTAAGAAATAAGCGAACCCTAAAACTACCATGCAACTGAAAATATGAAACGAGAGCGTGATAGCACATGCTTTCACGCGGCAATTAATCACACTGATTCTCCTATTAAGCCTCCTCCTCCTCCCTCGTCGTCCACGACGTCCATCCAGTGCGTCAAGGTGCAATTTCATGCTAACGCTCGACGCTCGTTTTGAGCCTCAAAACCGGTCACGTGATCGGTCCACGTGACCTTCAGCGTCGACGCTCGTTTGGGGCCGTCCCTAAATTACGTAAGTGTAATTTTGGCGATTTCTTACCCCCTCCCTCTCCCAGTATAAGAATTCGTAAGATTTGATATTGCGACCCCCTCCTTACGTAATATTTTTTACAATTACAATTTTTACATATTTTATATCATTCATTTCACTCGGTTTCGGGAAATTTAAACTAAAACTTAATACTTAAAAAATATTACCTAAGACGCTATCTGACCCCCCACCCCTTGTAAGAAAACGTAAGAAATTCGTGACCCCCCACCCCGAACGCCTTACGTAATTTAAGGACGACCCCTTTTGAGCGTGAAAACCAATCACGTGACCGACGCTCAACCAACGAACGAGCGAGTCAGAGTGAACGAGCGTCAAGCGGAAAAGCTAGACCGAGTTTTGATGCTGAAAGTCACGTGGACCGGATCACATGACTGGTTTTGACGCTCAAAACGAGCGTCGAGCGTCAGCATGAAATTGCACTTCGACGGTCGAGCGACCCTATCACGCTCATGAGAGTGATACTTTACCTGTTCAAATGCTGTCTACACTTGTCCTGTCGCGACAGATCTTCGTTCAAAAGGTAACGCTTCGCTCCGAGTATACAGTCCCTGATGGGAAAAAATCGAGAAGGGAACTTTGAACAGGGTTACCTATTATTAATAAGTATATTTGGTGGTAGAGGTAGATATAGTGAAATCGCATTCAGCAGTGAATTGCGCCTATACCTCAGAGTAGGTATAGTCGGTCCGTCGATGAAACTAGCAGAAACAGAATTAAATGCGAGATACGCGCTGCATACAAATCTTTCACCCATTTACCTTTCTAAAGGGACGGAGAGAAGGAGAGAGGGGGGCCTGTCTCGAGACATGCGTCGGGGTAACTCTCATCGTGTAGGACAGGTGTGTTATGCAGTGACGGATTTAAGAAAAAAGGCCCAGGTGACAAATATTCCGAGGGGCCCATTTTTTTTCGGGAAAATGAAGAGGTAGTTTATACTACAAATGGGCCAAGTGTAGTAGTACGAAAAAAATGTAGTGTTTGGATAGCTATACCTATTCATAATTTCTTTTGGAGATGGGGCCCTGGGGGCCCTCTGGGCCGGAAAAGTAAGCCATTTTTAAGATTTTTTTTTCAGGAATAATTTACAGTTTTCTTTGAAAATTGTTATTACCTACCTTTAGTACGCTGTCTTAAGAGACTATATAAATAAAAATAAACAGAAGAACACCCATAAATTTTAATATATTAATTAATCTTCTAAACATGGAACAGCAGGTCCAAAATCAAATTTCAAATTTTTTTTATAAACTATATCAGTGTAGTTTCCGTTGTGCATAAGGATTCTTTGATCGAAAACAAATTTGTTGAAATACGCTCGAAAAATTGTCCATCTTATTCGCGGATCTTCGAAACTTTTCTTTTAAAGCGCACTGTTTTTAGAAAAATAATTTGTTTAAGAAATCGGTACGTACAACCGAAACTACATTCATATAGTTTATAAAAAAAAAAAACGAAATTTGACTTCGGAGCTGCTGAAGTCTAGAAGATTAATTAATATATTAAAATTTATGGATGTTTTTTTTTATTTTTTTTTTTTTGTATAGTCTCTTAAGATAGCGTACTAAAGGTAGGTAAAAATATTTTCTAAGAAAACTGTAAATAATTCGCGAAAATAAAATTCTTAAAAATGATTTACTTTTCCGGCCGTCACAGCGGTGTTCCCCCTTAAATCAGCCACTGGTGCGATGCACACAGTACTGACGAGTTAACGTAAACATGACTCGGACAAAACGTGGGAAAGCACACAATACCCGAGGCTGATTGTCAATTAATGTCGGCAAAGAATATGTACGCCTCACTCGCGAATCGTAAATAAAATCTTTGATAGAATCTTTGACTGTCTCGCTAGTTACCGAGTTGGCCGCTGAATATCTCAGTAGTTCACTGACGTTACAACTTGACAAGCTATCCCTCTACCACCGCGTATATGTACATCTGATGCGTAGGTTCTCGTTACTTACGTCAACTGTTGTAACTCATCGATGTTGCTGTAGTCGAAACCAAAGATCTCTCGCTCCGGCATTGGCACTTCCTCCATCAGGATGCCTTTCATTTTGGTGTTGTGAAATTCCCATTCATTAATCATAAAATGCCCCAATTTTTGCACGGCGAAGTACACCTGTTTATGAATCTTGAGGAGCCTGCGAGGGAAGACACGTTTAATGAGAGCAAGAGAGCTATGGCGACGTGTATTCGCTTACATCGGTTGACGGCCACTCAATTTCAGGAGTCCGTCTATGAACACAGCCGGTAAGAGATGAAAAAGGAAGACTAGCAAGTTATAGCAGAAGGGACTGCTCGTGAAGGTGGTTCGGGGATACCAGATGATTCCTTCGAGAGGCGCTGCTTCGTTGATCGCGAAACTCGCGTCTATCATCTGTCTCTGAGTAATTTTACGGATCTTATAGAACGAGACATTGTAAACGTGAACCTCCGGATCCTCGGTTAGCCTGCAACAGCATTAATTCACTTAACGTTGCTTAGGTCTAAGTGCCGACGAGGCGGGAGGGATGTTCGTACGTGACTCGGCCCCGTTTCCACGCGGCCGTCAGCGTGGCTTTAGTGGATACATCGACGGGGATGAAATCGCTGACGATATCTGGACTTCCAATGGAGGCGCGCACTATTCCCTTCCCGCCGAGTACCATCATCCCCACCGGACCGTTGAAGTTGTCCAGCCAGCCAGGCATCGGATCGCACATCGTCGATATCACTGTTCAACGTAACAATGGTTCTTTATTGCCAGCGTTGCTGTGGATCAGTTGCGGCTTAGCATAGAAGCGAAAGAGGCAGCCTCGGGAAGAATTGGAAAATTAAAAGAAAAGAAAAATGGGGGTCGTAAAAGCCAGAAGGGAATTGGAAATGGGCCCTCCGGCTTGTTTTAATACTTATTTACTTCGCGTGTCGGCGCGGTATTTTTGATTCTCTTCGATTTAGAATGATTTAGGGGCCTCGGAGCCTCCGAAAACGATAAGATGGCACTGTAAATCGGTGATGCTTTACCTATCGACGGTCGCAAGATCACACAGGGCAGATGTTTCGAGTAGTCGCTGATCACTTGCTCCGCCACTCGTTTGCTGAATGTATACGTATTCGGCATCGATCCCACGTACCTACGGCGAAGCATCGGTTAGCGGTCTTTCTGATATTCTTAAACCCTTTCGTTACGGCTTACATTTCGGCGAGTTTTTCTTTAAACCACTTGAGACGCCGACTGAAGTCGACGCCCGGATCGGCAGCTCATTCCGTAACGCCGATTATAGTCGGCGCTCTTAACGAAAGGGCTGATAAATAAGTAACTACTCTCGAGGCAACTCACTTGGAGGTAAAAGCTCGTATAGTGTACTCGTCCAGCGATTCTGCCATCCGAATGGCATCTCTCCAGTCGAGAAGCGGCGGATAAACGATCTCGTCCACCACTGGCTTATCGGACTGGGCGTACGCAGAGCTGACGTGCACCAACGCCTGTCGAACGCGAATTCGATCGGCGTTAGTAGACGAGAAAACAGTTCGAGCGAGCCGCGAGTCGGTGTTCTACTTGCCGCCAAGTTCTTCGTCTCTTCCGCCAGAACGCAAATGTCCCTGGTGCTCCGGCAGTTGAACAATATGTCCTTCTGCAGATTGTCATCGAATCGAACGTTCGCGGCAACATGGAAGATCACCGACACGCGGCTAGTAATAGCCTCCCTCTGAACCGCGGAGATACCCAGCCCCTCGACGCTCGTGTCGCCGAGAACGGGAATCAGCTTCGAGGCGAAGGATGGCCTCTCTTTTCGTAACTTGTCGAACAGCTGCGAAACAAGCCGTCCGGTAACGTCCGCTTCAAATTAGCTGGTCATGCTCGCTCGCCGCATTTCCGTCTTACCGGTAACTGAAACGTCTCTCTCAGTCTGTCGTCCACGGACAGTCCCTTCTTCGGCCGCATCAGCAGATATATCTCTCGAACATCGGGGCAGGATCTGAGCAGCTTCTCGATCAGCACTTTGCCGAGAAATCCGGTGCCGCCTGTGACTAGGATACTCCTTCCGGCGTAGAACCCGGCTATCGAGGAGCTCTCTCTCGATATCTTCCTCTTTTCTTCGTCGCCATGGGCCTGGGTTTAAAAGGTATTATGGATCGTTAAATTGAGTGCGCTTAAAATGCTCGCGAAGCGAGGCACACTTCTTTCTACGTTTAACAAACTTACTGGCATTGTAAATGAACGCGCACGGACTGTTGTTGCAGCGACGGTAGCAATGGCAATGGCACTGACTTCGTTTTTCTTCTTTCCTTCACGGTCCCTTTGTTTCCTGTCCAGAAGAAACACGAATGATAGCGCTTATTTGCTGCTAATTGTATGCCGGTTCACAGGTTTAAAGATCGAAACCTTCCTTACCCATCCGCCCATTGTTAGCCAGCGTACTTGCCAGAATGAAATAGCTAAATAACTGTGACATTGAAAATAATGATGACTCATTCGCTCTATGCACTAGGTTCTGCAGATGTAGTTGTAACTCTAACGTGTAACAGGTAGATAATTATGCACATATTTACACGCGTGGTAAAGAAGTCGTTGATTAGAATGCTTCCTCTTTAGAATCGGATCGTTTTTATCGGGTTCGACAAATGCTGTCGACTTATTATTTGTTTAAAAATAAATAACGGTGGTCCTGTGGACGCTGTTGGTCTCTTCTGCGTGGAAATATTATTAGTTTCTGTTAGATTACATTTGAAAAGCGCGGTAAGATGTAACGATTGATAAGAAACTTCTTGGAACGCCATCTTTGTGCAGAATGCATGTACTATAGAGAAAAATAAACATAACCTAACTTATGTGACGATTGACATTTGCCCCGCGGCACCCCGTTTAGATCGTATGACGTGTCGTAAGGATGTCGGCCGAACACTTACTTAACATAGTTCTAGGAAAATGGTGAAACGATGAATTCGTTGGAGTATTTAAGTCGTCGTGGTCGATGCTTCGCCGCAATAAGGTTAGGATAATGCAGGATAAGGGCGAATTCCATTTGTGCCCAAATCGTCTGTGATATTTATTAAGGTAGGTTTTCCAATACGCGACTGGACGCAACGTTAAGAGTTTTAAAGTCGATTTTCTCGAAAATTAAGCGCGATATCAAAAAATGTTACTATTTCTTTTCTATTTATAACAAGTGAATAAGTCGAGAAAAAGGAATAAAATTTTTGATATTGCGCTTCATTTTCGAGAAAATCGACTTTGAAATTCTTGACGATGCGTCCTGTCGCGCACAGGAAAACCGACCTTAATGAAATTCATCTTGAATTTCAAAGTCGATTTTCTCAAAAATGAAGCGCGATATCAAAAAATGTTACTATTTCTTTTCTATTTATAACAAGTGAATAAGTCGAGAAAAAGGAATAAAATTTTTGATATTGCGCTTCATTTTCGAGAAAATCGACTTTGAAATTCTTGACGATGCGTCCTGTCGCGCAAAGGAAAACCGACCTTAATGAAATTCACCTTGAAGAATTTCAAAGTCGGTTTCTCAAAAATGAAGCGCGATATAAAAAAAAGTTACTATTTCTTTTCTACTTATAACAAGTGAATAAGTCGAGAAAAAGGAATAAAATTTTTTATATTGCGCTTCATTTTCGAGAAATCCACTTCGAAATTCCTGACGTTGCGTCCTGTCGCGCACAGAAAAACCGACCTTAATGAAATTCACCTTGAAGAATTTTAAAGTCGATTTTCTCAAAAATGAAGCGCGATATGAAAAAAAGTTGCTCTTTCTTTTCTATTTATAACAAGTGAATAAGTCAAGAAAAAGGAATAAAATTGTTTGATATTGCGCTTCATTTTCGAGAAATCCACTTCGAAATTCCTAACGCTGCGTCCTGTCGCGTATAGGAAAACCTACTTTAATAAATATCACGGGCGATTTGGGCGTAAGTGGAATTCGCCCTAAGTTGATTGATGGTTCGAACTCCGTCCTCGTGGATAATCTTCTATTTAATGCCCGATTTCTTCACCTCCGACTAAAGTCCCGGTCAGTGAACGACCAATTAGATGCTATTATGTGGCATCCGTCGACCAGTTGGATGCTATCATTTGGAAGTTATGTGCAACATAAGTCTAACTGGAAGATTACTGAAAGCGAAGAAATCGGCCATGAGCAGTGGTCTACTTTAGTTCAGCGCTTCGCCGCTACGAGCGCTAGCATTTGTGGCGCCATCAGCTCAAAATTTCAAAACGCTATTTTGAGCAGTAAATGAACAATGTTGCATAACTCTTTGAGCCTGTAGAAGGGAACTATATCCTTGCATTATAAATATATATAGATTTACGTATTCTTGCACATAATCTCTATGGAATAAACTATCCTAGCCAACTGATTAGACTGTTAACTAATTTATTATAGTAGGGGGTCGTCCTTAAATTACGTAAGGTTTTTAGGGTGTCGCGAATTTCTTACGCTTTCTTACAAGGGGGAGGGAGAGTCAGGTAGCGTCTTACGTAATATGTATTTTTAACCTAATTTTCAATAAATACAAATTCTATCATATTATTGTTCCAGAAAAAGTAGCTTTAGTTTAAATTTCTCGAAACCGCGTTAAATGAGTTATATAAACCTTTAAAAGAATTTTAATAACTGAAAAAATTCAATGTAAAAAGTATTACGTAAGGAGGGGGTTGCAATATCAAATCGCCAAAATTATCCGTACGTAATTTAAGGACGGCTCCTAGGAATGGGTTTTTAGTCAAGGGTTTAAATTTTAACAGGGCTCGATCTAGGGGGCGCAATTTCAAATAAAGAGAAAATTAAAATCAAGAAAAAAGTAAAACTTTTTGAAAAGCGGTAAAAAAGTGGGGATACATGTTTGAATTTAATACCAAACTTTTTAACTAAATATAAAGGGCGACAAAGATTTTTCTCCAGAGTAGCGGGAGAGCTAAATGAATCGGGCGCCGAATACTAACACCCAACAATACAAAAAAAAATTAAAACCAACTTAAAAAAAAGATGCATTAAAAAGTAAAAAATAATTTTTTCCCTTATTTAATCTACGACTCTCATATTTTTTAAGTCGGCACCAGATTTATACAGTGCAAATGATGAAGCACCGATTTAAAAAATATGAGAGTCGTAAATTAAATAAGGGAAAAAATTATTTTTTACTCTTCAGTGCATTTTTATTTTTTTTAAATCAGTTTTAATTTTTTTATTTTTAACTTTTTAGTTTTATACGTATGTTATCTATATAAATAAACATAAAAAAAATCTACGGGTCGAATCTATAACCTCCTCCTTTTCGAGATCGGTTAAAAAAAACAGAACTTATCAGGCAAAAATCGAATAACACTAATAGTTTTCTAAAAACAGTGCACCCATAAAAAAGATTGTCTGGGAACTCGAAGTACACTTTCTGCATTTCCAGTTCCAATAGCAAGATACTTGAATTATCAAACGTGGTACAGAAATAACTCTTCCAACGCTGAACTGCGCATATACAGTTCGCAAGATGCTCAAGCTTATTTATTTCACGTAAATTCGTCCGCTTCCCTCGTTCCACTCGAGTGTCTAACATTTTATTAAATAAATATAAATGTTTCATCAGCCGCGGACGTTTAACCACCCGACTAAGCGCCGACTTCTTAAAGAGCACCTCATGAAAACTTAATGGCGTACTTAACGATATGAATCGAACAGTTTGCAAAATATTTCCAGGTTCTTGACTGCGAGGACCCTACTCGGACTTCGATTTGGCGTCCTCCTTGTAATGCAGGAAAACAAGGGAGAACAGAAACACGCCGCCCATCATAGAGAACGCGCTCACGTAGTACGGGAACGCGCTCGGTATAAAGCGCTCGTACTGGGTGTGCTGCAAAGGCCGCACCGACACTTGCGTCGTACTGTACAAATGGGTCAGCCCGATGCGCGTGTAGTCCACTTTGAACTGGTACACGCCGTACACATCAGGGATCTTGAATCTCGCCTCGTAGCGACCGTTCCCTACCGGTTTCATCGCCATACGAACGAACGGGTCGATGCGAACGAATTCCAGCTGCAAGTCGTTCGTTTCGTAAGGGACCCACTTATCAGCCATCAGCTGCTGAACGTCGATGGAATAGACAACGTCGTCCATTATGGTGTAAGCCGCTGGTGGCTCGGACTCCCCGACACGACGGTGATGAACGCCGGACACGCGAATCACGCCGTTCTCCTTGAACACCCACCGGGCGATCGCCGTGGCTACCATCTCGTTCCCGGACCTCTCGTACCTCTGTCCACCTGCGAAACGCCCGCTTATAAACAGAGCCACGCGCGCCTAGGAATAAACTCCCGTTCGGAGCACTTACCTTGAGCCTTCTGAATAGGGCTCGTGAAAGCTTCGTTGCTGAAGAAGTACAGGGAACCGGAGAACACCACTCTGGCGTTGTTCCTGGCTTGCAGAGCAGCGATCAGCAACGTGCTCTTCCCAACGGCGTGCGGATACTCTTTTATAGGATTCTGCGGGTTGTAAGAATACGCGGAGCTGGACGCCGTCAGCAGATGCAGGATCAAAGGGTTCTCCGTGTCGGCGATCAGCCCGGTGCCCTTGTAGAGCAAAGGCGGCACGTCTCTGCTGCCGACGATCACAGGAGCGTCGATCAGATTGGCCGGCTCGGCTACGATCTTGGTGTGATATCCGTTGTCGGACACGTCGTAGTTTAAGTGGTCTATGACGGCGGAGCCTTCTTCGTCGATTTCGAAGCCGGACTCCGAGGCCAGCTCGTGCAGCGCGTCTCCCGACTGCGACGAGCCGGCGACCAGGACGTTCCCGCCGCCGTCGATGAAGTCGGTGACTGCCTCGACGCTCAAGGCTCCGCCGAACTCCTCCACGGAGGGGGCGAAGATTATTAAATGCTCGTACAGGTATTCTCCGTACTTGGAGAGCTGTAAGCTGGCGTCGTCGGCTATCTTAAACGTCAACGCGTAGCCGCTATCTGTAATAGAGTACGAGTTCGAGACTTTGCGAATCGGAGCGAGCGTAACGATGGTGAAATAACTGGAAGGAATTAACCTCGTAACGACGCGATAAATTTTAGAAAAATTTTTAAAAAATCGCGAGCTTTTCTTACGTTTCTGTTTTACTAAATTTTACTAAGTTTCTATTTTACGTAAACGCTTGCGAACTGGGAGGAAATAAGCTTCGTTTCGAAAGAAGAGTAAAGCGGAGGAGGTTATGTTACGGAGGAATTTTGAGGTACAGTTCGCGGGAAAGGTAAATAATGTTACGGAGGTAATTCTTAAGAGGTTAAGTGATACAATTGCGCCGGTAGGGAAAAGGAAAGCTGTGCGAACGGTTATTGACGGAGATTCCCTTGATGTTTAGTGGAATGTTTACTTACCCTGAAGTGTCTTAAAAAATATGGAATGCGTTTCTTTGATCGCCAATTTGTCGAGAAGAACGAGGGTAGGTCCGCCGGCATTCGTGACAGCGAATATCGCGAACAAACACAGCAGCTTCTCCGTAAACCTCATCGTGGAGCACACGTAGCAGCCGCTTGCCACGAGACACACCGGTTTCACTCGCTCGCCTAGATTAGCGGCTCCATGAAACAACGCGTAACCAAACGGAAGCCGGCTATGCGGGGATTGGCGGTCGTGACGTCACCAAAGATGGCCGGAGAGAGTAGGTCGATTGTAGTACGGCGTGAACGTGCAGTTTAAGCTTAAGGTGCGATTTCATGCTGACGCTCGACGCTCACTTTGAGCGTGAAAACCAATCACGTGACCGACGCTCAACAAACGAACGAGCGAGTCAGAATGAGCATCAAGCGGAAAATCACGGAAAAGCTAAACTATGGCCGGTATTCATAGTCGCTACTCGTTCTTAAGCATATGCTTAAGCATGCGGTATCCTCTACTAACCTAGTAGCTAGTAAAGGATGCCGAATGCTTAAGCATTTGCTTAAGAAGGTTAAGGTTGAGGCCGGTATTCATAGTCGCTACTTATTCTTAAGCAAATGCTTAAGCATTCGGCATCCTTTACTAGCTACTAAGTTAGTAGAGGATGCCGCATGCTTAAGCATTTGCTTAAGAATAAGTAGCGACTATGAATACCGGCCTTATTTTCTCTCAGAATACACGTATATTCCAACAGATGGCATTTCAAGCAAATCACTTATTTAGCCCAACGAACATTAGGGCAGTATTCTCAGTCGTTGCTTAATTCTTAAGATCGTCTTAAGCATGCGGCATCCTTTACTAGTTTACGAGGTTAGTAGAGGATGCCGCATGCTTAAGCATTCGCTTAAGAATAAGCAACGACTGAGAATACCGGCCTTAGTCTATCACATTTGCTTAAGAATAAGTAGCGACTATGAATACCGGCCCTAGTTTATTTACTAATGATTTTTAAACCGAGTTTAGCTTTTCCGAGCTTTTCCGCTTGACGCTCGTTCACTCTGCTCGCTCGTTCGTTGGTTGAGCGTCGATCACGTGATTGGTTCTGACGCTCAAAACGAGCGTCGACGCTGAAAGTCACGTGGACCGATCACGTGATTGCTTTTGACGCTCAAAACGAGCGTCGACGCTGAAAGTCACGTGGACCTATCACGTGACTGTTTTTGATGCTCAAAACGAGCATTGAGCGTCAGCATGAACTCGCACCTTAAGAATACTTATTTTTGATTAAAGTATTAATAATGAAGCTTCCTATAAACGACACGTGTGATTTTACAAATTCAACACCCTATGACACAATTTTGTTAAAGGTGAAAGAGTTTAAAATACAGATCATATAATATTTTGCGGCAGGGAAACTGTCAGCAATGACTGTATTTATTTAATTGCATTTTATTTGCAATCGTAGAATTTAAAAGAGATTACTGGATCGATTTCTGCTGCTGGGAAAATCTTACATTTGAAATGTTTTTACAAAGCTACAAGAATACAGCGTGGCTCTTATCTTGCACCTAACAAGAGAAGAAATAAATAAAGTTCTTGTTACTCGAAACAAGAGTTCAGCTTTGTACAAGCATATGACGATTTCGATGTTACAGTATTTAAATATGGTAATGTTTAATCATTGAAATTGATATTTCTTATAAAAGGGAATTAATTACTTTAAAAATTAATAAATTTATAAAATTATAACAAAATTATAAAAGAGAATTAATTACTTTAAAAATTAATTGATAGAAAGTATTGATTTTATTTATGTTTAAAATACTCAGATATTATGTATACCACTTTTATAATTGATTTTTGAATATTTAGACATTTATTACAATTAATTCTTAAACACCCCAGATAGCACACGACGCCTATAAGCCGTCTTTCGATAGTCGAGTGCTATCTGGGACTGTATCGATTTAGTACAATTTATTTGTAGAAAAGAATTGTAAGATTTTTACAATTTATTTTATATACAATTATTTTAATTTTTGAAAAAATCGTACTTAAGTACAATTGTACTTAAAAACTGTATTTACTTGAATACTTATAGAGCACACTATATGTATACGATAATTTAATTATGCACCTATTTTTCAAATGAATTTATTAGATCTGAGAATCATGAACCTTCAATTTCAGAATAGAATAATAATATTTCAGTAATAAACAATAATTATAAAATAGGAGCTATCTTAAGGGGAAAAAGTGCTGTACGGAATTTTTCCAATCACTGAAAGTATTCAGATAAATTGTAAATTTCAAATTAATTTACCGCATACAGCGACCTACTCTTTCAAGTTCCGATTTTCGCCACCAGTTAGCGCATCGCAGTATAGCCAATCGCAATGCGGAAATGACACGTTCCTCCAGTGGAACGAGAGAATCAAATTTCCCAAAAACAATTACCGCCACACCAGCGAGAACTCGCTTATAGAAATCTCCCCAAATCCAAAAAAATCAAATCCTCCTACTTTCCCAACTAAGCCACCCACGAACTTCGCTAATATCCCTCAAATAAATATCCAGGCCTCACCATGACGCGGAATCTGCGCCGCGTCCGGCCCCATTAACAAATTTCCCTACCGCCGCAGAACCGCGCGCAGTAAACACTCGCCCATCGCTCTCAGCCTTCCGTTCAGCCCCTACAATTAATTCTCAAAACACGCCGGTGGAAACGAGCAACTCGTCGCACTTTCGTGCCCATTTATCCGGCGCGTATGCACGCGGAAAACCCGCGGCGAGGTGGCAAGCACAGTCACGCATGCTCGAACGCGTTTTGAATGTCAAAACCAATTGCATTTGTCCCTGGTGCGTGTATGCATTCCGGTCGGAAGGAGATTCGCACGGTACATGATTCGCAGAAGTTCGCTTCTCCTGTGCTCCGTTAGATTACCAGCGCACCATGGCCAGGCCGTATTACAAGCTGAGGACCTCCCTTTTCGGTCACATGTCCGACGTGAGAGCCGTGGCGACATTTCCCGACGGCACCATCGTCTCCACCTCGCGGGACAAAACCGCTCGTGTATGGAAACCATCCGGGTATTTAACCTGCCAACGTTGTCGTCAGCATGAGATTGGCCCACACACGCGGCAACCTTCGCTCGTCGATTTCCAGAGAAACCTAATTTCGCGACCACCACTCGATTATTTATATATATATATATACCCTCGCCAGAGTTACCTTACCCCAAGCGTGCGCCAATCGCCGAGCTCCTCCGCTAGCCCTAAACCACCCTCGCCTAACTCGCCCGAACCTTTTCGCAGGAATGGTAAAGACTACACGCACACCGCCACGCTCAAGGGTCACTCGAACTTCGTCAGCTCGGTGTGCGTTATACCTCCGTCGAAGCAGCACCCAGCCGGCCTGATCGTGACCGGCAGCAACGACAAGACCATCTGCGTCTACGCGGCGGACCGAGCGGAGCCCGCGAGCGTCATACAGGCCCACCGAGACACCATCTGCAAGCTGAGAACAGGTAGCAAGGACGGGACGTTCCTCTCGAGTTCGTGGGACCTAAGTGCGAAGTTGTGGGACACTAGCGACTTAAGTAGACCGCAGCTAAGTCTGGTAGGGCACACCGCCGCCGTCTGGTCCGTCGCCGACCTGGCGAACGGCTCGATCGTCACGGGATCGGCCGACAAGCTGGTCATCGTGTGGGCGAGCGACGGAGCCGTACGCCACAAGCTAGCGGGCCATACAGATTGTGTTCGCGATATCTCGGCGCTGAGCGGCGCGGAGTTCTTGACGTGCGCCAATGACGCGACCGTGCGCCATTGGAACGCGACGCTGGGCACTTGTCTGGGGAAGTACTGTGGACACGAGAATTATATTTATAGTATGATAGCTAGAGACAATGGTACGAGTGTGTTTACTTCGGGCGAGGATCGAACTATCAGGGTGTGGTATAATAGTGAGATAAGTCAGACGATCGTACTGCCGACACAGTCAATATGGTGTATCGATTTGTTCCCCGATGGTGACATAGTTGCTGCGTGCTCCGACGGTATCGTTAGGATATTCTCGCACGATCCGGAACGGTACGCGGACGCGGAGACGTTAGAGAAGTTTGAGGAGGAGGTGGCTAGTACCAAGCTCAATGCCCGCCAGGAGCTCAGCGAGATTAAGACTCAGGAGTAAGTAGAATGCCCGCTGGGGTGTCGGCTAGAGCTGTTCGAGTACTCGGAAAAAGCGAGCCGAGCGCTGACTCGGCTCGAAGGACCGAACCGAACCGAGCACTGACTCGGCTCGAAGGACCGAACCGAACCGAGCACTGACTCGGCTCGAAGGACCGAACCGAACCGAGCACTGACTCGGCTCGAAGGACCGAACCGAACCGAGCACTGACTCGGCTCGAGGAACCGAACCGAGCACTGACTCGGCTCGAGGAACCGAACCGAGCCGAGTACTCGGAAAAAGCGAGCCGAGCGCTGACTCGGCTCGAGGAACCGAACCGAGCCGAGTACTCGGAAAAAGCGAGCCGAGCGCTGACTCGGCTCGAGGAACCGAACCGAGCCGAGTACTCGGAAAAAGCGAGCGGCTCGAAAGAACCGAGCAACTCGAATAGAACCGAGCAACTCGAATAGAATCGAGCAACTCGAATAGAACCGAGAACTCGAATTTTCTTGAGCAGCTCGAAGTAAACCAAGCGGGTCGAAAGTACCGAACAATCCGGTGTGTCGAATAGTTTGAATCTCGAATGTTTCGAATACTTTAGAACATGTTTATATACTGGATAATGGTTCGTAATTATTATTATTATTATTATTTCGACTTTATTACTCGTTAAACAGAAAATATAATACATAAGGAGAAAGAAAGATACGAGTAAAGGCGAAAAATTATTTTCAATAATTAGAGAATAGTTTCATTTGAAGTTTACGTTTTAATTACTCACATTATTACTGCGGCTTCGCGTTTACTCGTATCTTACTTTCTCCTTATGTAATATATTTTCTGTTTAACGAGTAATAAAGTCGAAATAATAATAATAATAATTACGAATCATTATCCAGTATATAAACATGTTCTAAAATATTCGAAACATTCGAGATTCAAACTACTCGACACACCGGATTGTTCGGTACTTTCGGCTCGCTCGGTTTACTTCGAGCCGCTCGAAAAAATTCGAGTTCTCGGTTCTATTCGAGTTGCTCGGTTCAATTCGAGCTACACGGTTCTATTCGAGCCTCTCGCTATTTTCGAGTACTCGGCTCGGTGCGAATTTCAAGCTACTCGAATACTCGAGTACTCGAACAGCCCTAGTGTGGACCTTACAAGGCAAGACCTCGAGCCTGGAAATTCAAAAAAATTCTGAAACTTGGTGAATATGTAGGGGATTTCCTCGTGATGCGACGCAATTTTTGTTGGCAAAACAAATTCACTCTAAGCGGGTGGAATTGACCCCCGAAAATTCGGTTATTTCCCGATTATGTGTTATAACTCGCGAACTGTAAAATAATTTTTTCACCAAATGATAGATCTAATTAAAAGAAGTAACTTTTGTCTTGAAACTTTTTTTCTATCTCTTACAGGTCGCGAGTTATAAGACATAATCGGAAAATAACCGAATTCTCAGGGGTTAATTTCACCCCCATCGAGTGAATTTGGGCAGCAAACAAAAATTGCGTTGTAATCAGGGGGAAATCCCTTACATATTCACAGAGTTTCAGAATTTTTTGAATTTCCGGCTTCGGGATCTTTCCTTGTTAGTTGCTCTTGTCGTAAAGTAATTTTGAGATTTTTGGCGGGACATCCCCCAAGGATTGTTCCATTGGGAGGAAAAATAATGTGTGCAAAATTTGAAATCGATCGGAGAACGCGAAACCGTGCCTCGTCGCATTTGAAATTATTCTATTTTTTTTACGCTCTGTAATAATATAAAATCAAAGTATAAGATCACTTAAAAAAAAAACATCGTGATATTGAAATCTCAAAAATTAGCTATCAAAAAATACTTTTTCGTTGGAATTATATTTACGTTGTCAAACAGTACAACTTTCGTAATGAACTTTTTTTCATATAATAATTAACAGATTAAAGGGAAAAGTACCCTCGAACTGCACCAAGTTTTGCAGATATTTTTTAATTTATTTTAAAAACTAGGAGTCTAGAGTCTGCTGCATCGCGTGGAGTAGCCAGATTTCCTTCTAGACCCTTAGTTTATCAAATAAATTGAAAGAAATCTGCAAAATTTGGGGTATTTCGGATGCATTTTCCCTTTTATCGTTGTTTAAATATATTTAAATGATAATAATACGATAATAACTTATATCGTTCTATTCCAAAGGGTTGATAGAATACTTTGACGGTGCAAGCAACCGAATGACTATTACTGTTTGAACACAAAATATATTCAAAGTTGAAAACTTACATTTTTTTTTAAACCAATTCTCGAAAACTGAGGGTGATGGCGAAAAATGGTTTGCGAATTCGTATTTAACGCACAAAAATCTATAAGAAACAGTCCAGATGACTGTTGAATAGTTACAATTAAACTCTTGCGCGAGTTTGACTGCTCGTTCGGCCGAATCGTTTACTGCTAAATTATTTACAATATTCAATCCAACATTATAATTGGGATCATTTTCCCATTCTAGAGAATCCATATTTACAAAATCTGTTGGAACAGTGCACTCTTAACGAAAGTATCGGATATTTCATTAAAATTTTGAAATCTGTTATTTACAAATATATAAAAAAATTTCTTAGCTAAAAGTTGTACTGTTTGACAAGCTAAAAATAATGCCAACGAAAAAAGTCTTTTTTTGAAGGTACATTTTACGAGATCTCAATCTCCTGATATTCTTTTTTAAGTAATCTTATACCTTAATTCTACATTGTTACGAAGCGCGAAAATACAAATTCAACGATATATAAACATGTATATTAACGATATATTACAATGGAGAGAAACGAGTTACAAAAATACAAAAATTTCAAACGCGATGAGGCACGGTTTCCCGTCCTCCGATCGGTTTCAAATTTTGCACACTTTTTCCCCCAATGCCACAATCCTGGGGCTGTCCCGAGAAAAATTTGAAAGTCGAAAAGTCCACCCTACTGCCCGCCGAGAGCTATTAAATTGATGGACTGTTCTGTTAATCGCTACGTTAACAGCGTGCCAGATGTGAAGGTGCTGCAGCAGCCCGGCCTCAGGGACGGGCAGACGAAGATCGTCAACGACGGGAATGTGGTGAGAGCGTACAGTTGGTCGCTGAGCGAGCAGAAGTGGATAAAGATTGGAGACGTGATGGGCGCGACTGGCAGTGGCACAGCCTCGTCTGGGAAACAGCTTTATAACGGAGCGGAGTATGACTACGTGTTCTCGGTCGACATACAGGACGGGGTGCCTCCGTTGAAACTACCCTACAACGTTGGCCAAGACCCTTGGCACGTCGCGCAGAAATTCCTCCACGACAATGATCTTAGCCAATTGTTTTTAGATCAGGTGCGTGGGGCGAGAAAGGTGCTTCTTACCCCTCGCTGTTATTCTAATCTATTCTCGTGCGTAGGTTGCAAATTTTATAATAAAAAACTCGAGCTCCAAGTCCACGGCAGTTCTGAGCACCGGCGTACAGTACGCTGATCCCTTCACGGGAGGCAGTAGGTACATTCCGCATTCGACAGACCCAGTGCAACAGGCTCCTGCGAGACCATCGGACACCGCGTCGGATACTTCTTTGCCGCAGTCTTATATTCCTCATACGAAGTACTTGAAGCTGGAGCAGGCTAACTTGTCTGCTATCATAGGTGCTCGCTTATTCTTTAAGAATGAATTTCAGTGACGATCTTGGTAAAAAATTAATCAGTTTCCAAGATATTAATCGATTGTCCGGAATTCTTATGACAATTCTCGTCGGTGCTTGATATTTCTGTACACAAGATTTCAAAAACTTTGGCTTATTATTTCACTCTTAATTTTGTAGTTATATTTCTCAATATTGTGTTTCTCCATTTATTGCACGTTAAATAATTAAAAACTAAAGAATCAATTTTTCTAAAATTTTGCGGGGAGTTTCACTATTGCAGAAAAATTCTATCCTCCGGATTTATAAGATTTTTGCTTATTTTTAATGCTACTGAAGTTTGTTCTTAATTAGAATAATATTTTATTTGAGTGGAGACTGAAGCTTGTTTTTATAATTCTGTGCAGACAAATTACGCGAATTGAATTCCAAGCAGAGCGAGCTGTTCAAAGTGCCAGAGGATAAGTTGGACACGCTGCTGAAGCTCGCGGAAGGACAGGCTTCTGAGCAACTGAGAGCCGAAGCTATAAGCACGCTGAAGATACTTTTAAACTGGCCGGACGTTGTGCTATTCCCTGTGCTCGATATAACGAGACTCGCTGTCCTTTATGAAGAGATTAACAACATGCTTTGTACGGAGGAATTGCTGCAGATACTACAGAAACATATAAAACCCGACGCCTCTGCTTCGAACCAAATGCTCACGTTTCGGCTACTGGCGAATATGTTCTCGCACGAGAAAGGGGAGAAGCTGTGTCTTAACTGCAAGGATGAAATATTGAAGCTCCTGTCGGGATTGGAATCCCTTGGAAGTAAAAACAATCAGGTAGGGAGAATCGTAGAGTCGTACGCGGATAATGTTACGCACAACCTAAGTTGGGCGTTATTTGAATAATGTATCGAATAAATTTTTATGGGAATGAAATATCGAATAAACTTTTAGGCGAATGAAATATTGAATAAATTTTTACTCGAATGAAATATCGAATAAATTTTCACTCGAATGAAATATCGAATAAATTTTTACTCGAATGAAATATCGAATAAAATTTCACTCGAATGAAATATCGAATAAAATTTCACTCGAATGAAATATCGAATAAACTTTTACTCGAATGAAATATCGAATAAATTTTCACTCGAATGAAATATCGAATAAATTTTCACTCGAATGAAATATCGAATAAATTTTCATTCGAATGAAATATCGAATAAATTTTTACTCGAATGAAATATCGAATAAAATTTCACTCGGATGAAATATCAAATCAATTTTTACTCGAATGAAATATCGAATAAATTTTCATTCGAATGAAATATCGAATAAATTTTTACTCGACTGAAGTATCGAATAAATTTTCACTCGAACGAAATATCGAATAAACTTTTACTCCAATGAAATATCGAATAAACTTTTACTCGAATGAAATATCGAATAAATTTTCACTCGAATGAAATATCGAATAAAATTTCACTCGGATGAAATATCAAATCAATTTTTACTCGAATGAAATATCGAATAAATTTTCACTCGAATGAAATATCGAATAAATTTTCACTCGAATGAAATATCGAATAAATTTTCATTCGAATGAAATATCGAATAAATTTTTACTCGAATGAAATATCGAATAAAATTTCACTCGGATGAAATATCAAATCAATTTTTACTCGAATGAAATATCGAATAAATTTTCATTCGAATGAAATATCGAATAAATTTTTACTCGACTGAAGTATCGAATAAATTTTCACTCGAACGAAATATCGAATAAACTTTTACTCCAATGAAATATCGAATAAACTTTTACTCGAATGAAATATCGAATAAATTTTTACTCGAATGAAATATCGAATAAAATTTCACTCGAATGAAATATCGAATAAAATTTCACTCGAATGAAATATCGAATAAACTTTTACTCGAATGAAATATCGAATAAATTTTCACTCGAATGAAATATCGAATAAATTTTCACTCGAATGAAATATCGAATAAATTTTCATTCGAATGAAATATCGAATAAATTTTTACTCGAATGAAATATCGAATAAAATTTCACTCGGATGAAATATCGAATAAACTTTTACTCCAATGAAGTATCGAATAAATTTTCACTCGAATGAAATATCGAATAAATTTTTACTCGAATGAAATATCGAATAAATTTTTACTCAAATGAAGTATCGAAAAAGTTTTACTCGAATGAAATATCGAATAAATTTTCATTCGAATGAAATATCGAATAAATTTTCACTCGAATGAAATATCGAATAAATTTTCACTCGAATGAAATATCGAATCAATTTTCACTCGACTGAAGTATCGAATAAATTTTCACTCGAATGAAATATCGAATAAACTCTTACTCCAATGAAATATCGAATAAATTTTTCCCCGACTGAAGTATCGAAAAAAATTTTACTCGAATGAAATATCGAATAAATTTTTATTCGAATCACAAATAATTTTTCGTCGAATAAAATCGTTATTCACAAATAATTTTTCGTCGAGTAACGAATAAATTCGACTTGGGTATTTATTCGTAATTCGAAATAAAATTTGTGCATCTCTGCGCGCAACTAATCCAGCATACATTCGCAGGTAGCGATATCGACGTACATATTGAATCTAACCGTCGCCTTGAACAAGTACAACGACGCGGATGGCAGAGCGCACTGTCTAAACGTGATGTTCTCCGTTCTGCCGCGTCTGAACGAGCCGGAGGCGGTGTTCAGAGCCCTCGTAGGCCTGGGGACCCTTTTATACACAACGCCGGATTCGAAAGATCGCAGCGATCTGATCGAGGCGGTGCAGCAATCCGAAGTGGCGCTCAATATACTGAGAACGATGTCCGAGACCGAGGTCGCGGCAAGCACGTCGAATAAGTTGGCGAATTGTTCCAAACAAATTATCGATTTAATCATTTAAGCATTACAAGATGTAGCGGGGGAAAATCGACAAAACTGAAATGAGATGGTGAACTGAAGACTCGAAGTGAATAACGAGTATACTTATTAACATTTTTGCGTTCGATAGGCTTCTTATATTTTCTGCCGTTCCACGATTCAAACATTATAATTGATCTTTGCTAATAAAAGTACATATTGCCATAATTCAGACGATCTCTTCATTAATACCAGAAATCACTATTGAAACTCCGCGAAGCGCACGCTGCCTTGTAAAGAACAATCGCTCGCTCGGCTCGTGTAAGATAAGTTGTATTTCTAATTGAAAATTAATTAAAATATATGTACAACGATGAATATAAAATAATAATTTATGTAATATACATAATATTTGATTAAATCTTCCGAGCGTTACGCTCGATAAACATACAACAGACAACAGTGTAATAGTAGAATATTGTTATTACATTAACGTCAAATATATATATATATATATATATATATATGCATGTGTGTGTGTTCGTGTTCGCCTGTGTGTGTGTGTGTATATATATATATTTCCTTACTTGTACATCAATTTACTCCTGCTCGATAGTCGAGAGTTCATTACCCACAACTTAATAGTTAATTACATGAAAAATAACATCCACTGTGTACACTCATATTAACTTCAATTATGCTCAATTAACAATAGATATAGTACATGAAAGATAGTTACAGTATATCAGGTCATCGTGGCTCGTTATGGGAATGTGAATGCGATTCATTCGTTTTCTTTTATTATAAAAATAATTTTAAGTATGTACGTACGTATATATATCTGAGATCTGTAAGATAATAGAAACAGTGCTGAATCCGTACGATCCAGTGAATTTAGCGTCTCGAATTGCTGTGCAGCGTATAAATCTGCAGCGACGCGCAGGGATCAAGACTGCCGCGCGAAAAGGAAATTTCATACAGAATTCCGGGGACCAATGTAGACGCTGGCGTCTCGTCAAGCTTCGCAATTATCGAGCTGTGTGGCGAAGCTCGACCCCAGTGGCGGATTTCAGAAAAAAGGCCCAGGTGGCAAACGTTCCGAGGGGCCCATTTTTGGGGGAAAATAAAGAGGTACTTTACTAAAAACGGGTCAAGTGTATTAGTACAGAAAAAAATATAGTGTTTGGTTAAAATCATAATTTTTTTTGAAGATAGGGCCCTAGGGCAGGGGCCCATTTTTTTTCGAGAAAATGAAGAGGTAGTTTACTATAAACGGGCCAAGTGTAGTAGTATGAAAAAAAACGTGTTTGGTTAAAATCATAATATTTTTTAAGATTGGGCCCTTGGGTTTCTGGGCAGGGGCCCATTTTTTCGGGAAAATGATGAGATAGTTTACTATAAACGGGCCAAGGGTAATAGTACGAAGAAAAATATAGTGTTTGGTTAAAATCATAATTTTTTTTTGAAGATGGGGCTCTAAGGCTTCTCGGCAGGGGCCCATTTTTCGTGAAAATGAAGAGATAGTTTACTAAAAACGGGCCCAGTGTAGTAGTACGAAAAAAAATGTGTTTGTTTAAAATCATAATTTTTTTTGAAGATGGGGCCCTAGGGCTTCTGAACAAGGGCCCATTTTTCGGGAAAATGAAGAGGTAGTTCACTAAAAACGGGCCGAGTGTAGTAGTACCAAAAAAAAAATGTGTTTCGATACCTATACCTAATCATAAATTTGTTTGGTCAGGAGACCCTGAGAGGGCCTAAGCGGCAACTTCTCACCAGCCGCCCTATTAAATCCGCCACCGCCTGACCCTCACCCAAATAGAAACTAAAATTCTTCCGCATCTACGACGACCCTGGCTTGTTGTTTTTCCGGAAGTAGAGGAAATTCGGAATGCCCTATAGAAATGCACTGATCCTTAAATTTATTTAACCGAGATGTCCGCTCGAGAGGATGCGCGCGTCGAGAATAATCACCTCGAGATAAGTCACTTTTGTGTATTGAAAAACTATGTGAAAAATTACGCCCCCGAGTGTCGAATTACTTTACACTTTACAATCTAACTGCTGAGTACGAGACACTCCTCCAATTTTGTACCTCCGACGAACTTAGCGTATTATTAAAGCAGTGATCGTTCACTTCAGCTACTCGTGATTGCCCGGTAGACGACTTGACTCCGACGGCGTTTCGCGGCGGAGCGAGCGGTCGTCTGCGTTGAAACAAACACAGCCTCGTTAATTGAAGGGTTCGAGGAATAAGTATTAAAAATATAGATTTCCGCCTTTCGAGATATAGTACACGTATAAAATTCGTATCCTAGAAACGTTCCTGGTAGGGGGGAGGGGGGGAGGATCTAGCGCTGGATAACGAATTCAACCGAACCCTAAATTTTCACACGGAAAACATCGAACTTGGAAGCATAATCTCAGAATATACAATTACAGTAGCATCGTAAGAAAGTACAGACTTCTACTTACAAGATACTTTCAGCGTTTAATTCTACCGCGACGAACTTAGAAATAAAACGAGAAGAGAAAATAGTCCCAGGGCCTTCATAGCTCTGCCTGTTCCCTCTAAATTGCGACGGGACTTGTGCATCGTATAATTGAAGATTTCGAATCACGGAACATTTCTCAGCTCCGAGTACATTCTGAGAAGCAACAGGTCCGTTCTCTGTTTCTCTCCTTCCCCAAGGGGCAATAGAATCGCGGCTTTCGTGAAAGAATATATATATAGAAAAAGTACTAGAAATGTTCAACCGCTCGTCAGTTTCGTAGCTTCCCTCGGAATTTAGTAGGTGATGCATCTGACCCTCTACTTTTACGCCGCGTCTAGGACATTTCCTTAGCAGGCTGTAAACTTCCGTTTCCCGTACCCTTCAATTAGGGCTTTTCTACTAGGACGCGCTAGGAGGGACCTAGAATTTATACTGGGTCCCCCCTTGCCCGTCTCATTCGGCCGGCGTGCTCGCCGCCCACCTATCGAACTCTATCCCGGAGTCCGGGCTGAGACCTAGATCGATGGGGCTGAGGAAACTAGGGGCCGGGCAGTTGCAAGGGCCCCCGGGCCGGCAGGCCCCGATGCACCTCTGATCGTTCCCCCGGCTCCTGTCCACCCGCTCTCTCAGCTCCTTCTCGAAGCTGTGCAGCTGCTCCATGAAATGGAAATTCGGGGCAACGTTCGACTTCCGGCTACGTACTAAGTTGAAAGCGTCGTTCAGACTGAGGCTGCACTTGTGCATAAGGTAGGCGACAGTAATCGTGACGGACCGCGACACTCCGGCTAAACAGTGAACCAGCACTCCTTTGTCCGAGCTCCGAGCTTCCTCTGAAAATTCAAGCGCGTTAAACACGAAAGTTCGCGGGCGCGCGAAAGACAGTGGCGGATTTAAGAGATAAGGCCCAGGTGGCAAACGTTCCGAGGGGCCCATTCTTTTCGGGAAATTGAGGCGGTAGTTTACTAAAAGTATAGAAAAGAAAATATAGTGCTTGGATAAAATCATAATTTCTTTTTTGGAGATAGGGCCCTAGGGTGGCGTTCTGGACAGGGGCCCATTTTTCGGGAAAATGAAGAGGCAGTTTACTAAAAACGGGCTAAGTATACAGAAGAAAAATATAGTGTTTGGATAAAAATCATAATTTCTGTTTTAAGATAGGGCCCTAGGGTGGCGTTCTGGACAGGGGCCCATTTTTCGGGAAAATGAAGAGGCAGTTTACTAAAAACGGGCTAAGTATACAGAAGAAAAATATAGTGTTTGGATAAAAATCATAATTTCTTTTTTAAGATAGGGCCCTAGGGTGGCGTTCTGGACAGGGGCCCATTTTTCGGGAAAATGAAGAGGCAGTTTACTAAAAACCGGCTAAGTATACAGAAGAAAAATATAGTGTTTGGATAAAAATCATAATTTCTTTTTTAAGATAGGGCCCTAGGGTGGCGATCTGGACAGGGGCCCATTTTTCTAGAAAATGAAGAGGTAGTTTACTAAAAACGGACTAAGTATACAGAAAAGTACAGAAGAAAAATATAGTGCTTGGATAAAAATCATAATATCTTTTTTTAAAATAGGGCCCTAGGGTGGCGTTCTGGACAGGGGCCCATTTTTCTAGAAAATGAAGAGGTAGTTTACTAAAAACGGGCTAAGTATACAGAAAAGTACAGAAGAAAAATATAGTGCTTGGATAAAAATCATAATATCTTTTTTTAAAATAGGGCCCTAGGGTGGCGTTCTGGACAGGGGCCCATTTTTCAGGAAAATGAAGAGGTAGTTTACTAAAAACGGGCTAAGTATACAGAAAAGTACAGAAGAAAAATATAGTGCTTGGATAAAAATCATATCTTTTTTTAAAATAGGGCCCTAGGATGGCGTTCTGGACAGGGGCCCATTTTTCTAGAAAATGAAGAGGTAGTTTACTAAAAACGGGCTAAGTATACAGAAAAGTATAGAAGAAAAATATAGTGTTTGGATAAAAATCATAATTTCTTTTTTTAAGATAGGGCCCTAGGGTGGCGTTCTGGACAGGGGCCCATTTTTCTAGAAAATGAAGAGGTAGTTTACTAAAATCGGGCTAAGTATACAGAAAAGTACAGAAGAAAAATATAGTGCTTGGATAAAAATCATAATTTCTTTTTTTTTAAGATAGGGCCCTAGGTGACCTCCTCGGCAGGGGCCCATTATTCTAGAAAATGAAGAGGTAGTTTACTAAAACCGGGCTCAGTGTAATAATACAGAAAAAAAATACAGTTTGGACGAAATCATAATTCTTTTTAAGGACGCGGCCCTGTGGGCCTTACAGGGGCCCAGGTGGCCCAGTTAAATCCGCCACTGGTGAAAGATATCCCCCACTTACCGATAAACTGAATCGCTTGCGGGAAAAAACTAGCTAGGTTCTGGTTCCAGTGATCGCTTATAGGTATTTGCATGTATTTTATCGAACCAGCGCTTTCAAATACATTTGGCAAATCCGGGGTTACGTTCAGAACATATTGTATCCTGTGGCGCGCCAGAGCTTCCCTATCCACGCTGTTGGCTGCGTTCCCAAGATACAGATGAGGCAGAATTTCAACCGGAAAGTCTTTATCTTCCTCGGGCCCTGCGAGATACCAGCCTCGTGTTATCCTTCGCTGGATATTTCATTACAGAAAATACTAACCGACAGAATCGCAAGTACTATCGCTGTCGGAGTCCGAGTAAGATCTCGTCGGCGGAGTGGATATTCGCAGGGACCTAAGACCCATCAATTCCCCGTCGTTGGAATCCTGACCGGGAGGGCCTTCGCCCCCCGTTTGGCTGCACTCGCACCATTCGGGGTATCTATCTCTGAACGCTCCGAAACCACCTGCAAGAAGAGAGAAGTTAACCGGGCCTCTACAGACGTAAATAGCAGAAACCAGCCGATAAAGAGACGCCGCTTCTCTCACCCATTAAAGTAGCCACGCATCCCCCGCTGCTTCTGAGCCTCCGACTCAACACTTGAATTGTCTCGCCCTGATGGCCGGCCGGATCTGTAGAGTCACCAATTAATACGAATGTCCCTCTACTGTTCTCGTCGCCGCACAGGAATACCTCGACTCTATTTCTTAGATCTAAGCACCTTATCGTCGACAATAAATCAACTTTGCCCGCTGCCAGCCGCCTTAGCATGATACTAGGTATAGCTAAAGGAACAGAGCCCCTGACGCGAGCTTCAGAGAAATCAGAGTGCGCCCTACAGTCTAAGATGAGAAGCTTGCCGGGCCCGTCGTGGGATCTAAGTTCTCTGAAGAGCCACTCGGGGCTTATAAGATCCTCCTCCATAACATTCCCACCTGGCATGTCGCAGACTTTAATTCCTGATGCTTCTTTGGTCTTTAATTCGTTCGAAACACACCTCCGCTCACGGACGTGATCCCCTCATCCCGTCGGCGTCGCGTCGACGTCCGAGGAATCTCTCCCGGCTTATGGCACTTAATAGCACGCCGCCGCGGGCTCGCGCCTGGTGCTCATAGCGCTCCAGGCGCGGATAAGACACGGCGAAGAGAACTTTTACACGCGCGGGGAGCGCGTAGCGGGTTTTACTTAGAACTTATCGAATACAACGAGATGGCACTTGGAGTTGCATGGTGGAACGCGGATACACGGGGAGCGCGCGTTCTCGGTTCCTGAGCGTGGTCCTCGCGTGTTGCCATCGCTTCCTGCGGGAGCTCAACGCCGCTTCTGCTCCTCCGCCGCCTCCGCCTCCTCCTCCTCCTCCTCCTCCAGCGGCGGCAGCTCGCCTCGATTATTGATCCTTTCGTAAATAAAGACGACAGGTCCAATTAACAGAGCCGCGGACTGTGTCGGCTCGCACGGGAAACGCATGATCTGGCGCGGGTCTGGCGTGGATTTATCTCGAGCGCGGCCCTCGAGGTTCCCGCGGGCCCGCCTCGCCTCGGCTCGCCGACGGTGGCATGGTTACGCTGGGGCGACGCGGGATAGACGCGATACGTTCCTCCCGGTCAGTCGGCTGCTGGCGTTACCGCGCGCTCCGTCGATCGGCGGGGGTCCTTTTGCGAGAGGGATGCTGCCGGCGCGAGCGAAGCGGAGCGGAGTCACTGGATTCGGTCCGAGACCGTGGCCCCTCACCTAACGAATCCCTCCAACATCGCTGGACGCGTCCTTCCCTCGATTCCCGTACGGGCACTTCCTCTTCCCCTCTCTCTCTCTCTCTCCTTCTTCTTTCCCTCCTTTCTCCTTTTCCTCCGTTTCCCGTGGTTCGCCTCTCCGCGGCACCGATTCCCGTGCCTCGCCGCCCGTCTTCCTCTCGCTTTCTTCTCCCTGCGCACACTCTCTCTTCCCTGGCCGCTTAGCCCGGCTCCGCTCACTTTCTCTCTTCCTCTCCGCTGGGTACTCTGGCCCAGGCTGCCGCAGGCCACACCTTACCTCGAGCGTTCTTCCGCACAGAATGGGCAAATGGCGCTCGGCTGCCCGAGCGTAGGGGAGCCTGGTCCTCGTGCCCATTGGCGGCGGGTCACGTGGTACGAGCGCGGCGACCAATCCGGCCGCGGACTGACGTCAGTTCATTGACAAAAGATGTTTTCATTAACCAGGCGTGGGTAGATGGGTCGGGGGTCGGTGCTGACCGAGCCTGTCGCTGAAAAGGGGGCCGCGGGGCAGGCACGCGGGGACGGACGGGGCCGCGGCGTACACTACACGCTCTCGCCCGTCTCTCACGCGTGCGTGGGCGCATATTATTACGATCCACGCGAGAAAGACCGCAACCGTCTACTACTCCTCTACAATCTACCGAGTATCGACGTGCACGCACACTCGCCTGCACGTGCCAGCTCCCAGGCGCGGCGCTACGACCGACCAGCGCCCACTGTGACACAGAAATTCTCCACGGGAGAACCATTAGGGTGGCCGCGTCGAAATTTTTTTTTTTATTTCTCTGCTCTCACCTCCTGATATGGTTCCATTTCATAAAAAAATAGTATCTGGAAAAGATCGTTGTAATCGGACGACAGGAAAGGGCGCCCACCAGGAGTTAAAGTTTAGAATTCATCCATAATTTGGATCTAAAGAATATCTCAAAAATGGTAAGTCGCATCGAAATTTTGTTCAAATAATACTAAAAGAGCATTCAATTTTCTACAATTAGTGTATATATAAGTTTTTCGTGATTCCAACCGGTTTTTAGATAATGGCGTTTGAAGATAGAGAGGTCCGCGCCGCGCGCGTGTAAACAATACGTCACGCCGTACAGGTGGGACGCGCGAAGCGCCGAACTCTCTATATTCAAACGCTATTATCTAAAAACTGGTTGGGAGCACGAAAAAATTGTATATACAGTAATTGTAGAAAATTGAATGCTCTTTTGATATTATTTGAAGGAAATTTCGATAGGGCTTACCATTTTTGAGATATTTTGCAAATTCAAACCATCGATGAATTCTAAACTTTAAGGCCTGGTCGGCACCCTTTCCTGTTGTCCGATTGCAACAATCTTTTTCAGAGACTATTTTTTTTTTTAAATAGAACCATATTAAGGAGTGAGAGCAAAAGAAATCGTAGACTGAAAATAAGGGCCCATCCGTGCGTCGAAGAACTCGAATGAAATGTTTCCAACGCCCTCAACTTCAAGTTCCAGATCCTCAAGCGTGCCAAGTGGATCTTCCATTATTAACATTTCGTCTTGCCATTTGCAGAAACACAGATTAATTAATTGAAACGAGTAGAGGCATTAAGAGCAAAAGCGGACTAATCCACATTTTTCGCGAAATTGAGTTAATAGAAATATGAAATAGGAAAAAATTAATTCCTTTTCAATCTGGGTTAGTCCGCGTTTGCTGTTAAACTACTTAAATACTTTCATCTCCGCGAGGAAGCGCCAATTGGTCATTGATAGCTACGACATTGAATGGCAGCGGATCTCGCGGAATATTCAGCTTCTTATCAGAGCACGCATTTATGAATGCTTCGTGCGCGGGTGAATGAATCGCCGCGGACGAGTGGCGCCCATTGGACGGCACGTCCCTGAGCGGTGGCTCGGTGTAGGTGAAGCCTCACCTCGGATCGAGCAGCCTATCAGGCGGCTCTCAGGCGTGGGCTGGCATTCCATTCATTTCGGTCGCTGTCGTTGAGGATTTTCACGTTCGATCACGCGAACAGCGCAGGGCCACTTTATCGCGGCCCCTAGGTGCCTCAGAGAGAGAGAGAGAGAGAGAGAGAGAAATAAGGTAGCTAGAGGAAGTCAGAGAATGCGAAGGTGGAGGCGAAAAGGGTCTACCGCTCGGTCTACCCAGGCGAATTTCACTTCGATCGCGTGGGAGAGCAAGCCGATAAGGTGAGCGTACTATACCGCCCTTGATACTACCGCTCCGTTTCGATCAATGGCCCAACGGAGAATCGCGTAAGAGCTCGGCGTTGTCTGTTAACATTCGAGCCGGAAGCACGCCGGGCGGTGTACACACGCGGAATATTAATCTCCAGGCCGCGCGGAGATCACCGGCGAGCTCGTGGATTAATTCCGATCGAGCCTCGTCACGCGAGATGCTAATGAACACTACGTATCAACATCGGCGACCTTTCCTGAAAATAAAGAACTTTTATTAGCCAACGCGCTGGCACCACGTGACGCGTAGGCCGTGCTCTGCATTCAGCAAGCCGGATGAACGCGGGCTAAACAAAGGGCGTAAATCTGTACCCATACAGTTACAGTTCCAACATGTTGCAACGTTGCTGCAACATTGCATTGTTGCAGGTTGCATTGCAATATTCCTGCAACGTTGCCGCGCAATATTCCAGTGGCAACGGCCTAGCAAAATTTCAGCCACACCGCCGTGCAATATTCCTGCAATATTGCACTGGCAACGCTTCTGCAATGTTCCAGTGGCAACGATCCTACAAGATTCTGCGATATTGCGCGCACATCGACGTGCAATCTTCCAGTGGCAACGCCCCAGCAAAATTGCGCATACATTGCCGTGCCATACTGTAGTGAAGAACTGTGGAAACATTACAACAATATTCTGAAGCAACTACGACTTCGACAAAATTTTTCGAAATATGTACATGGCGTCGAGTGGATTCTAAGCGTGTTTCATTTAATTCAATACGCTAGAATATCTCATTGGTTGTTGAGGGTATGGAAAAAGTGTTATCGCGAGAGGTATTTGTACAGGAAATTACAGAGGAGATTTGAAGATCAATTTAATTTTTTTAGATAGAGTAGGTATGTATCTTAATGTCTGACATTATTATTATAATCATTAAACGTCTTTATTGCACAAACACGTATATACAATCAAGCAAGAGAAAAGACAAATGCAAAGGTTCAGTCTAAAGACTGTTTTCCAACCTAACCTAAAATGACACCGGTTGGAAGTTGTAGTACGCACCTATTGTTTTACAAAACCGTAATGAGGTTTGTCAAATGAGCCATCGTTTTTGAGTACTTTGAGTTTGAAGTTTTGCACGATAGGATTATAAGTTCGAATACGTAAGCAATCTTATCAAGCAGCGGTTGTAGCTGCGATGGTAAAGTGTTCGTCTACGATGCTACAGGTCGTGGGTTCGAATCCCTCTTGGGGAAAAAAGAATTTTCTTTGAGAAAAAGAATACACACCGGACTTTTCATTCTACTAAAAAGCGATTCTGCACGCCAAAACGTTGCGGGAATATAAATAAAATACACTCCTGCAATATTGCCCAGGGCGGACAATAAGGAATATGAACCTGCAATGGATATGCGGTTGCAATCTTGCACCGTAATATTGCCATAACGTTGCTGCAATGTTATATGGTGCTGTGTGGGGATAATGATGGCAACGCGGCGGAACAAGACGACGCGGGCCACCTGATAACGCAATTCCCTCTGTCTCCGCTGCCTATCTTCGCCTATGGTCGGGAGGAAACGTCGTGATGCCATTATGGATGGATACTCGGAGCGAGTGCGTACGCTAAGGTGACGTAAGTGATACCTGTTGATGACCTTAACAGGTGCGCATACTTAATGCCATTGCCATTGCGCGATGCAGTCGGAAGTGGCAGACGTGCGCGTTACCCAATCACGATTCTACCGCTGCGCTTTTCTCACGACTTGCTGACCGGAGGCACCATCGATGCGACACCGCGCTCTATCCCCGCGGCTTTAAGTTTATTTCACTCTCCGTTAGTTGTCGTTTAACTTTGCTGGACCATGGTTTTTCTAAGGCACGCCGGGAGCCGCGCGATACTGACCAGCCTCAACGCGCTTCTTCGCGACACGGCGTACATTATAAGTATCTCGGTTCAGGGACCCGCCGATCGCTCGAAGGGAAACATCCGCAGGAAGCGTGCCGATCGTTCGAAAGGTCTGCACAGCTCCCGGCGCCGTTTCCGCGAATCCGAGACGATTCGCCCGCCCCGCGTTTATTTGCGTCCGGATCCTGTAACCTCCTGCCGGAGACCGTTTACGCGACGGGCCAGGCTGAAGTGATCCGGGGATATATTCTACGCTGCCATCCGAAACGTTACGGTTTACGTGAGTGATCGATGAAGCCGGGCTCGACACAATTCCTCGCAAGGTCTCCGGGATGTATGCGGCGGGAGGAATAAAAAAAGCAGCGCGGGATAACGAGCTAGTAGGTCCGCGTGGGCGCGCGGATGTGTATATAGCGCGTACAAAGCTGTCTCGCTTTCTCCCTCCTGGTACCGTTCGCCTCTTCATTGATTATTTTACTTCGGCACCGCTTTCCCACCTACCGCCATGTGCCTACCATCCTGTATAACCACGTTCCTTGCACGTCCTCTGTGCGCGCATACACGCTTCCAGGCGCGAGAGTATTCTTAGACCCTTTGGACGGGAATGCTAGTACCTGGCGGTAATTAAACTGCCTTCGCCGATATCTCTGCGAATGAGGAGCAGGTCTCTTAAAGCATCCGTAGCTCCAGAGGTCGCAAACTCATGCTTCTAGCCGCTAATGGCTAATTTCAGTTGGTACAGGGGTGTCCGGTTAAGGGGGTAGGTCACCCTCAACAACCCAAAATCGAGCTCTTCTTCAAACGCATATTTTTGAAGTAATAAATGAATGTAGAGTTAATTTTTCGTTTTAATTTTTAATCGTCATTTTGTTTTAATTCAATATTTCGGAAATTCTCTCCGTGAATCTGAGGATAAATTAATATACTAACGAAATATTTTTTGTTTTTTGATTTTTGATAATCTAAACTCTGAAGGGCAGTGCACACCCCAAAACAACTTTTTAAAAAGGCTTCATGGATGTCGGTTGTAAATTTATTACAAATGTAAATATTTTCTAGGGAAGAAAAATTACCAAATGTTCTTTAAATGTCGCTCTTTTAAGTGCAAAAAGTTCTGTAAAAATATATGTTTCTGTTTTTAAAAAAAAAATCGCAAACATTTGCCTCTTTTCGGCCTCCTGACTAAAGGATCGCCCTTAAATTACGTAAGGCTTTGGAGGCGTCGCGAATTTCTTACGTTTTCTTTCAAAGGAGGAAGAAGGGTGTCGGTAGCGCCTTACGTAATATTATTTTAACCTAATTTTCAATATGAATAGCCTAAAAACGACGTTTCATCGCACACGCGAAACTGAGTTAAATAAATTACATAAATCTTTAAAAGAATTTTAATAAATGATACAAACACAATGTAAAAAATATTACGTAAGGAAAGGGGGAAGGGTTGAAATATAAAATCTTGTCAATTCTTATACTGGGGGCGGGAGGGGGTAATAAATCGCCAAAATTACCCTTACGTAATTTAAGAACGGCCCCTAAGTAGGTGTAACCCCTTAAATGGAAGATTCGAAGCCCAAATCATCACAATTCTTCGAAGTACCCTCGTAGCTTTTAATTAACCTAGAAACACAAGGAATCGATTGACGTCACTTCCGTCAAGATCCCCCGAGAAATACGGAACTTGACGTTAGTGCTAAGCTAACCCTCCGGGGCCCCTCGAAAAACTCTACAACCACGAAGCTCAGCAAATCGGTGGTGTGAAATTAGTTTCCGGGCCTCTCCGATCGCGCTGCGACTCGCCGGAAGCGAAAAGCTTCAATTATTCGATCACCCTCTGTATAAAGCACTCAAATTATTCAATTACATGCTTTGTTGAATCGTCGACCGAATTCGTAGGTTAGTTTGTCGCGTGTCTAGTCGGTCGCGCCAGCGAGGGGAGAAGGGAAGAAGTAATCGTGTAGGCTGTTTTACCGGCTCCCGATTAGTGGCCGCGTCGGGGCCTCGCAATGTGGATCTTACGGAGGAATGTGGGCGCACCAGTTTCGAGAGTGATTCGGTGATGGGGCCACCTATGCTCGGATTTCCATTCCCGGGGAACGAGAGGCTCTGATCGGGCGACGTCGACACGCGATCGCGTCAATAGGATCGATGGGACGCCCGGCCGGCTTCCTGGATATGCTCGAGCTAATTACGAGCTCGGGATGCGTGTTCCTCGCGCTTGCCTGTGTTTATTCCTTCCCGTATCTGCTATCGACCGCCGCCAGGATAAGATTACTCGCGCACGCTGCCGAGTATCAGCGGACGGAGGCTGGCTGGCTTTATTGTTGAAACGGAGGTTTGTTTAATTTACACCACTGTCGGGCCTGCAGCTTGTGTATTTTGAAAAATCCTCCGCGGTATTATTCCGGCCGCTATTTCCGTCTGGTCTAGTAGGAGGCTGGACCCTGGCGATCCACCGGGAGGAAGCCATCAATGAAACGTTGCGCGTATTGCGTTAACTGCGGCTCGATGGCCGGTTAACGCGATCGGCTATACTGAAACACTTCGGATCAAGTGGGATAGAGATTTCTATATGCCCTCCGGCGATGAACAAACGGGAGCTTTTGTAACGCATTCGAGACGGGATCGAAAGCGCGGCGAAGAAAGTTGCCGGATGCAGGAGGGGCGAGGGGCGTCATTATCTTATCTCGAACCATTTCCTGTCAACCTGGGGTCGCTTTTCGTAGTAATCACATGCACACGCACGCGCGCGCGCGCGCGCGCTTCCACACGCCCACGCGGGCACACCAGGATCTGGCGCACACGCGCGCCCAGAATACGTCCACCACTGCCCGGCCGGGTGTATGTAATGCTTCCGGTGCGTGTTGTACACTCGCTCGTTTATGTGCCTGCACGCTCGACGTGGGGGTATGTTAACATTGCTGCAATTTTCCAGCGAGAAATGTACCCTTGAAGGCCTCGAAAGGGGTCGATTCTAAGTGACAAAGCGCACGAACATGCTGCATTAGTGGAGTAGAATAATACTGCCACTGCGATTATTAGGCATTTCCACTAAAGTGTACAAAACTTTGTTATTGCATCTCTTTAGATTCGAGAAATCGGCAAACGTACTAAGATGGGCAAAAGTTTTCTTTAAGTAAAATTTCGAGTAACGAATAAAAGTTAAAAAAATTAAGTTTACCGAGTTAACTTTACTCGACACATGTCGAATACTTTGTCTAACTTTTATTCGTTTTTCGAAATTTTATTTGAAGAAAAATTTTGTTCATCTCTGATACTAGCGGCCGTTCTTTAATTACGTAAGGGTAACTTTGGCGATTTACCTACTTATTAGGTATAAGAATTCTTGAGATTTTATACTTCAACCCCCCCCCCCCCTCGCGATATTTTTTTTACATTGGATTTTTTCAGTTATTACAATCTTTTAATTATTTATATAACTCATTTAACTCGGCTTCGAGAAATTTAAACTAAAACTACTTTCCTGGAATATTAATGATAGAATTTTGTATTTATTGAAAACTAGCTTTACTACTCTGCTTCGCCCGAAAGTTAGATTCTGATTTTATAAATTTTTTTTTAAATAGTCACATTCATCTGGATTAGTCAGGCATAATGAGCTGAGGCACGTTTCGTGATCCCAGAATTTATCGTTCAACAGTTGTTAGGCGACAGACAAACACACAAACATATAGAAGCTTTCTGCTTTATATATTAAGATTAGGTTAAAAAGATATTACGTAAGATTCTCCCCTATTGTAAACAAACGAACGACATTCGCGAACCTCTGCCACCCTAAACAGCCTTACGTAATTTAAGGACTACCCCCTACGGATGTTGGCAATCGAATGCTTCACCTGTAAAAAAGATACGTCACTTTCACACGCAGTGGGAACAATTCAATTTCCTCTGTTCGTCCTTTCCGTCCCTGTTCGATATTTCAGAGGACCGGCGGAAACTTAACCATCCGATATAACTAACCAAGAAGATACCGAATCTGTTTCCTTAAATATATGTAGGTTATCTTCCCTTCCCCGCATGCATTTCGAGTTTAGACGCCGAGTTTACTTTTTCTAGATTAGTTCGAGTTTCTCTGAAGCGCTCGTTCGCCGAATTAGTATAAATTGACGATGAGCAATCGTGGTAAATACCAACTTCCGCCGATGAAAGTAATTAACTCGTCGCGTAGGTCGCGTACGTGTGCGCGCGCTGTGCATACATATGCGCCCAGTGTCTGTGGTTCTCGGAAAAAACGCGAACGTTAAACTTGTGCCTGTGGCGTCGTTAACACCTGAATGAACGGCAGTGCCTGGCATCGAGGATCAATTCATTGACGAGCCGACGCTCCGGGTAATTATGCAACGCCGATTGCCCCCGCGACTTTGACCGGTGAGAAAGCTGCGATATCATCGAATCTCGTCGTCAGGTCTATACTTGGAAATCGCGGCGTAACCATTGTAAAGCGAGCGGGATCGTTACCGCGTGTCTGGCTTGTTCCAAGATAAACGATCAGCTCCCGTCTCTTTAACTTTTACGATTGCCCGGTGGCCGATTGTAAAACTCGCACACGCACGCCAACGGTAATCTTATCTCGCCCGTAATATCTGATCTCCGTCGAGATTGTTGGCGCACCGTGACGAGCAGGCGAGGTAAGTATTCGGGCGTTGAATTGGAAAACCATCGACGTATCGTTGGTTAGCCGCCAAGGTTATGGCCATTCGATTAAATCGCCGGTATTATAGCAAACTCAGCCTACCAATTCATCTCTTCGATTATTTATTGCACTTTGAAAATGCAGCGCCGTTTTCCGACAGATATATTTACCCGATGGTATATCGATTTTAACCGTCTAAATGTCTCCGGTATTAATAAATCAGGGGATCGTTTTTAACCGAGACTGAGGTTCACTCTGGGAATTCGTTATTATCGATCCTCAAAGAAGCACGGAAATATTCCCTGTTCGTGGCAATAGTGAATAATCCGAGGAATATATTAGCAACGGCGGTTCTGTCTCACAAAGATTGGAAACCCTAACGTTTTTGCTATTGAAATGAACGAACAGAATTCTACTTACCGACAGAGCTCGATGCATTAGCGCGGGAAAGGCTGTTTTACTAAATGCTCTTAACGTCCCAGATGGCGCTCGTGATCAAGCTTCCGCTACGAAGCCGACCGAGTTCTCGCGAAATACATCGATAGATGACTTTTAAAAATGGTCCGTTAGAAGTGACGAACTGCAGCGGTAAGTTTAAATTCTCTTTTATTTCGTAAAAACACTTTTCCGTCCGTTTGATTATAGCGTTACAGGTACGGATCAGCTTCCCACGCTCTCTTTTTCCTATTAAAGTATCCGCAAGGGATTGCAACATAACGGCTCGTCGAGTTTCGGGGAATTCCCGCGCAAGTCTACTTTGCAAGTTTTTGAAGCCTCTCGCTTCAAAAAGTCGCAACAGCATAGACTATGCTATCAAAACCGACGAGCATGACACTGTGTAAAAGAGTTATGCTTAATAACGAAGCAAATGAGCATGGTCCCATTAAATATCGAAGTCGCGATGCTGAATGTATGCTTCCCTAAGAAGAAGAAAAGAAGACAACGGTATCCTAGCAGATTGCAGAAGATTAACAGATTCATAAGCCCTAGTCACATTAATTATAGACGTATATCTTCGCCCGCAAACTGCCTCGTCGCGCTTCAAGGCTTGTTGGGCACGCTTCTTAGTCTTTTAGGAGTGGTGTATCTAATACACAGAAACGTTAGTACAATCAGCGCGGCGACGATGGCTATTCCTATCCCGAGCCACAATTCCCCCCTCGCGTTAAGTTTATCCAAAGCGATTTCGTACAACGCCAGAGCGCCGTCCGGTGGCTCGCAGGTGGCTTGAACGATGATGTCTTGCCTCTGAATCTGCTTCGGCTTGCAGTTGGCTAGTTTGCTCATCACGTCGGGTTGGTGAAGAGGGCGCAACAGCAGGGACAGGGCCCACTGCATCGGGCTGATCTTTTGGTACCAACTTGGTAGATTCTCCAAGTGCAGGGACACCCCTCCGGCCAAAGTCATCTCCCCAACCACGATGCCAGCGAACAAGGACGCCAAGTATATCCACTTGCACGTGTGAGCGAACAGCGTGCAGATCAGGTGCTGCAACATGAGGTACAGCAAACCGACGGCAAGATAGCTCCACAGGGACGTCAGATTCTCATCCGGCACGAGATGTAGCCCCGACATGGCGTAGCCAGGCGCCAGGTAGATCAGATAAACTACGCACCAGGATGACGCCCCGCAGAGGAGCTGAAAGCGAGGAGTAAACTGGTGGTGCCTATTGGGCGGGCGATCGCTACCTCGCGGCGAACTTACCTCTATCAGAATATAGACGAATCTCCCGTACAGACCATCCTTGATGTCCCTCTCCACGCTTGGTCTACAGTCGGCCACCTCGCAGATCCCTATCATGCACAGGGGCCATAAGAGCACGCCCAGGCTGGCGTAATGGAAGCCTATTCGGTCCCTCAGATACAGGTTGGAGTCCCCGGCGACGTCCCAGAATATCGCGCCGAGTAAAATACTCAGCGACGCTGAGACGATGATTTTCCGGAGGAGTCTAGTCAGGGTCCAGGGCTGGCTGTAGATCAGCGTTCTGAGGAGTAGCGCGTAGATTTGGGTGAACACGTTCGGGCTAGGAATCGTGGGCGGCAGTGCGCCGGGCGGTCCGGGATCGCTCAGCGCCGGTAGCCTCGTCCTCGCTAATTCGGCTAGGTGATCTATCCTCTGGGAAGATTCCAGCATCGCTTCCGCTGATAGATCGTCCAGAGTCACTAGATCAACTGAAAGCAACGGTTGCCTCGTCAGACTCGGGCAGTTGCTATTTCCTGTTGCGAGGAGCTTCGTCGCGGGAAGCTTCATCCGTGGAGGACCGGTACTTACGATAGTAGTCGGAAGGATTCTTGAACGGAGGGCAGGGGAACTCGGCGAGAGCGAAGTATGGCAACATATCCCTCCTGGGGCCGGAGTACATGATTCTGCCGCCCGAGGTGAGCGCGACCCTCGAGACCATCGTGAGGATTTCGTAGGTGGGTGGGTGCAGCGTTAGGACGACGAGCCTCTGGCCCCTGCTGGCCCACTGCCTCAGATACTCCACCAAGAAGAAAGCGTCGAAGATGTCCAGCCCATGTGTGGGCCTGTCCAACGCGAGGATGTGGGAGTCCTGCAGCAGGCGACAGGCCAGAGCCAGCCTCCTAGCCTCGGAGGTCGTCAGTGAGTTCACCAGACAGTGTTTAGTCGCCTCCAAGCCGAGTTCCTGGAGGATCGCGACTGCCTCTAGCTTGGAAGTGTTTGGACCGCCTCGCAGCAGCATGTAGAAGCTGAGAGTCTGCTGGGCGGTTAGGCCGGGGCTGAGACCGCTCTCGGTAGACAGATACGCGACACGGGACCTGTAGATCGCGGGTAGTCAAGTATTCCGCAAGATTAATCTTCACCACGAAGGTGTCTAACCCTACCTCAGGGATCGCGAGGACACCGATCTCCCATTGAGCAAGATGTCCCCGCGCTTGATGCGCTTCCTGCCCGCGATGGTCTCCACGATCTGCTTCCCCTCCTTCTCCGTGGTCGCCATGACAGCTAGCACCTCCGTAGCCCCAGCCTCGAGAGTGATTCCACGGAGAAGGGGCAACCCGTCGGATCCGGAGGCTTCCACGCCGCGCAGCTGCAAGTGGGGATGCTGGAGGCATGGCACAGGTCTCAGCGGCAGAGTGTAGCCCTCTGGGCCCAGGATGCCGTGGCCTGGAAATAGATTTGTCGTTGAGTCATCGACTGCCACCTAGAGCTACACCAGGGTTAGTACCTCTAGGCTCGTGAACCCCGTATCCGGGATCGATGGGCGCTATGCTGTGCCTCCGGTTGGTCCTGGCGCCACCTTGGAGGAGGTTAGCCTCGCTGGCACTCCTCAGCCGCGCGTTGTCTCTGGAGACCGTGAGCTGAGAGTGCGCGTGCTCCCTGGGCGCGGCGTGGACGTGCCTAAAGTCGGGGTCGCTCCTTGCGGAGCGCATCGCCGAGGTGCCGTGGGCAGAGGTACCGGCGTGGGATACCCTGCGGCCCTCCTCGCTCGAGTCATAGCCGCTGGAGCCGTCGCGGTTTCGCGAGCTAGGGGGCAGCACTCGCGGCAGGCCGAACTTAAGATAGGTGTAGGAGTTGCTGGCCAGCGGGCTCTTGGGCCCGTACCTAGGGTGCCTCAGGATGCTCTGCACCGTCGAGTCGCGCAGCTGGAAGTTGCCGTAAGGAAGAGGCGATTTCTCTGCCGATCCGAGCGCTGAGTCGGTAAAGTCGGAGTTCAAGTTCTGCCTAAAAGCATCCTGGCTATTAGGGAGGCGACACTCTTCTTGCTCTTTCCGCTGGTAATGAGTCACCTGTAAATGGACCAGGCGTGCAGGTCCTCGCTGGCTGGGGGCTCCAGGCCTCTGGTGTCCAGGGCTCCCGGCACCGAATACCGCCGCTCCAGCTCCCACGCCTCTGAACCCATCGCTCACGGGACCTGAATAGTTCACACAGCGATGCAGTTAGACGCCGCAGTGCCGAACGGGCTCGAGTGGAATATGGCAGAAACCACCGCGGTGCGCCGTGACATTCCAAGAACGTGCGTAGACGCCGTGCGAATAACCGGCGAGCCTTTGAAATTACGCGACGCTGCAGGCTCGAAATTGTTCGCCGCTCTCTCCCCCCTGACCCTCGGTAGCCGGCCAGCGTGAAAGGAAAATATCCGGCTGGGATACCGAGGCCGGTCCAAAACAGGCTGGAGAATTTCCAGCGATCCCGGATCGATCGACACGTCAGTGCATTCCTCGCCAAATAAATCTCTGTGCAGCCGTTAAATGGCAACTAAACGAGACTGGCAAAGACTCATGAAGACGTTATTGGATGAAACAGATTACCGACTGATGTCAAGCATTAACCGACGCGTGATAAACTATCGCTTTGCGTCTCCACCGTTTTTGGCAATCACTGACATACTAGGGGGGTATTGGCAAACGACAGTACAAGCATGATCGTGACTCATAGAACGAAGGATTACGTGCAGCGAATCGGAGGCTGGCTTTAGCGTACAGTAAATGCGGCAAGTTTAATCGTGGAATCGTAAAAACAGAGCCTTGAACCCTCATTTGGCGTCTTTGTTTACTCAGCAGTCTTGCGCGCAGCGCCCCGAGTTCAGCGAACCCCCACCAAGCTCCTAGCAAGCTTTTCCAAAAGACTGGGCCCAGGCTCGAGGAAAATTCCAAAATATTATAACCACCCTTCAGGCCCCAATCCTCATCTACCTCTTCCCCGAGTCCCAAATTTACTCGCCGGCAGTGCTCGGTGACAGATGCTCGCGCGTTACCGTGAGGTGTGAGAAAGAGCGTGAAGTGAGGTGGCCCGTCTCGACGGGGCGCCATCGGCAGGAATTTCGCGAGCCTCGCGAGCCTGCTCGGTAAGTCTGCGCACGTCCAACTACACATATGTTCCTCGTGCCCATTGTGCGCGGATACACGGGGCCAGGGTATTCCGTTTAACGGTGATACTCGCGATGAGCTTGCAAATATTATACGACACTTACGTATTCCGCGTACGTACACGCGAGTCTCGTCGCCTTCATTCTCCCGCGGAAAGCAATCCTTTACGCTCCTCTCGAGGTTATCGGGCTGACTCAACGTCGCGTTTTGCCGGTCCCTTCTATTTCGACCGGGACGCGTCGTTTAAATTCTGAGGAGGTATACGGTGCTATTGAAGCAGACGCAAGCGTTTCTCTTTGAATAGCCTTCTTGCAGGTCCAGTGACGAGTGGGAATATAAGAAGCTTTAGCTTCGTTCTTTTACAAAGGAACGGGGAATGGTCAACAGAAACGTCGGCCAGCGTCGCAGACGCCGAGCGTGAAGGATTAAACACGAGCGATTATTGACACGATGTGTGTGCAGCGAGAAAGTGTTTGCGGTGGAGCAGTTCTTTCGCCGCCGCGCGTCGGGTGGTCCATGCAAATGCTTCGGAGGGCATTTTTACCATCGCGCTTTAGCTTCCCGTTAGACGATGACTCACGGGGCACACTGTTTTTGCGAAGACTGGTCATTCTTCGGGCAGGAAATTTCTCAGAGGAAATCGTTCCTCCTTCGTTCCAAGCGAATGAAAAATGGACACTTTACCTCCGCTATTAAACGTCTAACGCTCGTTAACTGCCGACCAATTGTCCGCGCGTGTAGCATCAGCTGATATTTTTACTCGTCACGGACTAACGGTACGCCATCGCTCGAACGTTGGCCAAGATTCTGCGTTACTTATCCGCGCTGGATCCTTAGCCGTTATGTCTGTTCTATGGAAACCACATCGAAATTACTTCGACCGCGGTTGGGAGAACAAATATCGGTAAGAAGGGGCCCGTTTTTCTAACTAATCCCTCCGCGGTCTCGAAGGAATTTCGCTTCGCGCCTTGAACTTTTTCTCCGAATCCTTGGCATTCCCGAGGGTATCTGGCACCAGCGAAACTTATAATTCTCTCTTCCGTCGCTGGCACGCGACGTCGAATGCGATAGCTTCCGAAACCCGGCGATAATGTCCCCGCAGTTTGCGTAACGCTGCGGCTTTTTTCACCGTTCGATCGGTGTCTCGCAACTATTCGCCTTAACTGTTCATTTGCATATCCCGTTTTCTGCGACAGCTGTAGCGACATGCCTTCAAAGCGATCCGGAGCTACGGCCCCGCCATCGAGCCGCTGATTTTTCACCGGCCACCCCGATTTCGGCCGGCGCGATGGTAAAAGTCCTCGTTACACTTTCCGCGAGCTGTTAATGCGCCTCGTGGCCGGCCGAGCGTTCGCGGGCCTCGGTGAAAACGATATTTAATTAATATGTTTAGCGAGCGGCCGGCTCACGGTCCGGTGGCTTTCATCGGCCGACCATTAGGCGTGTCTGGAACACGTCCCGCCGGCATGCAAATTCACTTTTCACGCCGCCCGGCTCTGCACAGCCTTTCGTGTCGGAAAATCGACAGTTGTGTGCTACGGGGTCAGCTTCGCCCGCCAACTGTTAACCCGATCCTCGCCGGGAGCCTCGAACTCGCTGACTCGGCTGATTCAGGGGAACGATACGCTCCGGTTTCGAAATCTCTTCCGCCGGCTGTGAGACTGTCCCACGCACCGATTTCTACGCGTCCCTCTCGATCGTACACACGTGTCTCTTAATAAAACGCTGGCCTGGATACCACGTGTATCCGCGCGCGAGAAACCGTGGAAAGTCTGCCGAAAAGTCGAGGGAAGTTCGAATGCGCCGCGAGGTGTAATATAGCACGTTGGAGGGAGATGTGTACCGAGGTCAGTGCTGGTACTTCTTTTTCAATATTCCAGAACGGCGAGCCTCGTCCGCGACGAGAAAGGGGTTGATTAACATTGCAAATGACTCAGCGGCGTCCGTGGCACGTGGAGAGGTGCAGCGGGGCATCTGTTGTGCGCTCATTCAAGTCTCACAACGCTCTGTCGACGGGAGCAAACTTCTCAATCGTTTCCACGGGGCCGTGGAATTATTATGCTATTATCACGTCCGCGGGGCGAAAGTGTTGACGGCGAAATTAAGAGCGCGGGGAATATTACTCAATCGAGCCGGTTCCATTCCCCGCGGAAATCGGCCGCGTTTCATAAACCGTCGGCTAAGTAGCGCTCGACCATCGAAAAAGAAACACCTCGAAGCTCCTGCTAATCACCTGTTGCTTTCACCGTGCTGCGGGTAAACCTTTCTCATTATGCAAAATCAGGTTCCCAGTCGTTGAACCGTGACTAACCGCGGAATCGAAACTTGTGCGTGCCGACTGCGGGTTAACTGTTCCTTTGCCATTTTTCTTCTCCCTTTCGAATGGAAACGGGGGGGCCCAGGTTACCGTAGAAGCCCGAGCCAAGCGAGCCGAGCGTGAGCCGCCGGGACTCGGGGTTAATCGAATTCTGTTAGGATGAAATTACCACGGAGTGGGCTGTCTTCCAGCGTCTCGGTGATCTCGCGGGGTAAACAATGGTGGACGCGAAAAGCGAACCCTCACGTGCGCTTCTGCAAGGCGCGTGGCAAAGCCGAAGCACCGCGGAGGCCCTTCGTGACAATGACTCACCGCCGGTATTCAGGATGAGCTTTCAACCGAGCCTCGCCGAGTCAAGGTGATGCTGCTCCATTCCGCCGATCCTCCACGTCCTCGCCGTTTCCTCGGCTCCTCTCGCGTATCCTTTAGGCCTCTGTCAATGGAAACGAACCCGCGGCTTGTCAGCACTAAGAACGGCCTGACGCGTCTCTCGCGAACGCATCACTCGAACCGCGATCGCGATACCGCAACAGCATCGGTATGTTGAACGCCAGCCTCGCAGGGGAACCTTTTCTAAACGCTGCCTTCTGACAGACGTGCCTTCCGAGCCTGGGCCCCCCTCTCGGCTCTCCCCCCTCCTTCCCTCTCAGTCTTTCAAGTTCGCAGTGACGCAGCCATCGACGGCCCGGGCCCCACCTTCCGACATTCTCAATTCCCTCGAACGTCGCCTCGCTTCCCATAGATGGTCTTCGAATAAAGAATCTTATTCTACTCTGCGCGCGGTTTAAGTTTCCTCCGTTGGTTCCTTTAACTTATATTCGAAACTCCGTTGTGCATTTGATTGGTTGCGGATTGTTTAACGCTCAGTTCCTTTGGGAAAGCTAAGTGATGTTACTTGAGCTGGGAACTCGACGGTAAACTGTCGAGGGGGTCTTCGTTCGGTAGCTACAAGCGTGCCCTACTACTCCTACTGGCGGTGGCGTATACCTTCGACCTCCCACCAATCTCATCCGAGAGGAGGCATTCACCTCGCGAAGCCAACTCCCAGCCAAGTATCGTCACCGATGCCTGCGTTCTACCTGCGACGTTTAGCTAGGCACTTGTGCAGCCACCGTGCTCTCTCGCAGATCGTTCTGCTCATCCTTCTCGCAGTTTTTAACCCTCGTACCCCTCTCGATGTACCGTTTCGGGGAGCGGACTCAGTGAACGACCCTGGGGAGGTATCGTTTCTTTGTTCTCGCAACAGTGGGGGGGCCCGTTCTTCTCCGAGCCGCCGGTAAGGCCCGCAGTCGATCGGGGAATGTGATCTAGAGGGGCCAGGGACAGGCTGGTACAGGCGCCAAAGATGATTCCTTCGGATTGCACCCTGGATATATCGAACGTGTTTCACTCGACGTCGGTGGTAATCGAAGGGAACTGCTTAAGCAAATCGGAAGCGACCGCGGTGCTGCGAGATGTGTCCGCTCGGGTCCACGGCGGGGAGGTGCTGGCGATTTTGGGCTCGAAGGGCTCCGGGAAGAGGGCTCTGCTCGACGTGATCGGTAAGGGAGCGCGCGGAGTGCGGGTACCACAGAGGTGAAGTTAGACGACGAGTCGGCGAGCCATGAGCGTTCCCACGGCGCGGACTCGGCGAGTCTCGCGCCAAGCTCGCCGAGCCAGTAAAGCTGGGGGTCTCGAATGTGCGACTCGACGCTCCAGCCGTCGGCGATCCTACCAGTGCAAGGGAGAAGTATGCATCTGTGTCAGAAACAGATGGCGCTAGTGGCACCGCCGCCGACCGGAACGGCGAGCCGCACATTGCTGACCCCGGCTTAACTTCACCTCTATCGAACTAGCCAGAATCATTGCGAGAATCCATTCTACCTTTTTAGCTGGGAGGGCGGAGGGTGAGACAAGAGGTAGAGTGACGCTGAACAACAACCTGCTGACGCCGGAATTGTTCAGGCGTCACGGCGGGTACGTGGCCCACAGGTGCCATCTTCTGCCGAGCCTGACTGTCCGCCAGACGCTTACGTACGCCACGTGGCTCGCTAATCTGAGCAACAGAGAGGCCAGAGTGCGGCAGACGCTCGCCGACCTGGCGCTGTCCCAGGTGGCCAACAGATCGGTGAACGATCTGACGAAGCCGGAGTACAGGAGGCTGATGCTTGGCGTTCAGCTCGCCAAGGATCCCACCCTGTTGCTCCTGGACGAGCCGACTTGGGACACTGACCCGCTCAACACGTACCTAATCGTCTCCATGCTCTGGTCGTACGCGACTAGGAGGGGCTCGATCGTCGTTCTGACGATGGAGACTCCTAGATCGGACGTACTGCCGTTCGTCAGCCGCGTGACTCTCCTGTGCCTCGGGGCGGTGGTCTACTCCGGCCCGACCAGAAGCATGCTGGACTATTTCACCTACATCGGATTCCCGTGCCCCGAGCTCGAGAATCCATTGATGTACTATCGTGAGTATAGATCGAAGCAGCTAGAAATTACGACGGATAAAGTAACCGATCGCTTTAGTGTGCCTGTCGACGGTCGATCGCCGGTCCAGGGACCGTTTCCTCGAGTCCAACCAGCAGATATCCGTGCTGGTGGAGAAGTTCAAGGCCGAGGGGGTGATTTACATGAAGGAGGCACCGCAAGCGCCGCCGAACGTTAAGGACACGCCTCTCGGTATCGTGCACAAGGGCTTGGGTCGCGGCATCAAGCCGGGTTGCTTCTCCACCCTCCTCGCTCTGTACCTGTGAGTGTGCCTCGCGTATGCCTATGTCTCAGCCATTACAGCGTGTACATTCTAGGAGAGGCATGGCAGCTACGTTCGCCTTCAACAAGTGCGGCTTAGGGGACTTCGCCGCGCGGCTGTTGTTGCTGCCGTTCTCCGTCGCCCTGGCGAGCATTCTCTACTCCCATTCGACGCCGGTGCAGTCGAGGGTGTTTCTACAAACAGGCGGCTTAGTCCTCAACGTGTTGACGTTGTTCTACGTGGCCGGGATAGCGTCGACGGCTCTCCTCTGTAAGTGACCCGCGATGCTTCACCGCCCGATAGCAGTCGCTGACGTTGATCGCTCAGTTCCAGGCTACCGCGCCAGGTATTACCAGGAGAAGCGCGAGGGCCTGTACGGCGGCGCGATGTTCCTGACCGCGTACGCGCTGCTGAGCCTGCCGCTGAGCTTCGTCTCCACCATGATCACGATCGGCATTCTAACGCCGATCCTGGAGCTGGACCTATCCTCGTGGGCGTACGCCTCGGGCGTCCTCTGGTCCAGCTACGTCGCGGCCGAGCAGGTGACCGTGGCTGTGCTGATGGTGGTCGGGCGGCCGGTGACAGGCGCGATAACGGTGCTGTACATGACGCTGGTGTCTCTGGTGATCGCGTCCGGGGCCATCAGGAGCTTGAAGGGCCTGTCCTACTGGCTCGCCGCCGTTTCCACCGCGTTGCCCGCGAGATATGCCTCGCTGGCCCTGAACCAGCTGGCCGTCGACACGCCGGCCTTCGTGAATCTTCATTACAACGAGAGCTTCCCGTGCCCTGGGGTACCGGAGCTCTGCAGGTACCCGGACGGCCGGGCCTACCTGATCGAGCGTTTCACCCGCGAGGGCGAGAACATCTCCGAAGTGTTGAACGTCGATCTGAACCTGCTGATCTCCCTGGCGTTCGCCGTCGGCCTCAGCATTCTGAACAGCGTGCTTTACCTGCTACCGCTCCCTGCGAGGGTAAAGGCGAAGTTTAGAGAGTAACCGGCTTGATTAATCGGACGCTGATTCCTTTGGAAATTTATTCTCCCTCTCTTCTCTCCCTTTAGCGACTGTATTACAAAATTATATTACTCTTTTAGTTAAATCTAGCCCTTCGCAATTATGCTGTATAGTATACGTACTGATAGCAGGCTACGTAAAGTGGATTATGCAAAGCAACGGTCGCGTAATACGTAGCCTCAGATCTGAGCGAGGTGGATTAAAATTAACGCGCGAATTAACAGACTCCCTCTCCTATTCGCACTCGCCGTCGGCCACTTGTCCCATCTCCTTTAGATCCTCGGCTACCATGAACTCGCAGCCGGTGCAGCTGACGACTTCGCTGATCTCGACGTTGGGCGCGATCTCGATCATCTTCAACCCTTCCCCCTTGATCACCTCGAACACCGCCATTTCCGTGATTATCAAGTCCACGCAGCCTTGACCTAAGGCACCGTACAACCCGACGAATTAGCTCCCGCACTCGTCGAAACGTCTGCGATCGTGTTACCTGTCACGGGCATCGTGCAGTTCTTCACGATCTTCGGGCTCCCGTCGCGAGCTCTCTGCTCCATCGTGATCACGACCCTCGTAGTCGCCGCGCAGACTAGATCCATCGCGCCTCCCATTCCCTTCACCGCCTGCCCCGGGATCATCCAGTTGGCCAAATCTCCCGACTCCGACACTTGCATACCACCGAGCATCGTCATGTCAATGTGGCCTCTTAAAAGATCGAAATCGATAGAAACCTCCCAGCGCCTCTCGAGCTTCTTTCAACACACACCCTCGAATCATCGCGAAGCTCTCGTCGCTGCTGAAAAACGAAGCGCCCGGCAGCACCGTGATCGATTCCTTCCCAGCGGTGATCAAATCCGGATCCACCTCGTCCTCGTCCGGGTAAGACCCGAGCCCGAGAATTCCGTTCTCCGACTGCAGCGTCACGTTCACGTTCTTGGGGATGTACCTGCACACGAGCGTGGGTATGCCGATCCCCAGATTAGCTGTAACAAATTTGCTCGTTGAATATCGAACGCGTCGCTCGAGCACACAACCTTCTTACCATACATCCCGTCTTTGAACTCCAGAGCAGCCCGCTTCACGATCCTGTCCCTCATCAAACTCGCAGGCGTTACTTTCTTAGGCTTCATATTCTTCGTCAATCGTTTCTAGGGAATAATAAAGAGCTTGCAACAGCACCCTCGCGATCCGAGAGAACATACAAACCTCTATTCGCTTCTCGTACGAGGGCCCCTGCACGATTCTATCCACAAAAATCCCCGGCAAGTGGACATGATCGGGATTCAGCTCGCCAGGCTCCACGATCTCCTCCACCTCGGCGATGGTCACTTTAGCCGCCTTGCACATGATCGGATTAAAGTTCCTGGCCGACTTCCTGAACACCAGGTTCCCCTTCTTGTCCGCTTTCCACGCTTTCACCAGCGCGAAGTCCCCCAGAATCGCCGTCTCCAGTATGTAGTACCTGCCGCCGAACTGCGCGACCTCCTTGGGCCCCGTGCATATCTCAGGCCCTCCGGTCTTATTATACTTCACGACGCAGCTGCCCTCTTGCACCAGAGTCCCGTACGCGGTGGGAGTGTAGAACGCCGGTATCCCAGCTCCGCCAGCTCGAATGCGCTCCGCCAAGGTACCCTGCGCGTTTAAAATGCAACTTTAGCGTCCCTCCGTGCGCCGCGCGTCCAGAATCCTCGCGGCGATCACCTGCGGCGTTAACTCGACCTCCAGCTCTCCGTTGAGGTACTGCCTCTCGAGCTCGGGGTTCTCGCCAACGTAGGAAGAGATCATTCTCTTGACCTTGCGATCCTTCACGAGTATACCTAAGCCGAAGTCCTCCACACCTGCGTTATTCGAGATAAGCGTTAGGTCCTTCGCGCCCTTCTTCTGCACAGCTGCGATTAAGTTCTCCGGAATGCCGCAGAGCCCGAACCCGCCGACCAGTAGCGTAGCACCATCCGGTACGTCCGATACCACCTCGTCTACGTCTCTGTACACTTTCCCGTCTCCCAACGGTGGCGTCAGGCTTCGAGCGCGAGGCTCTGGTTCGGGGACATCGACTTTGATAGAGAACTTAACTGCGCACACCTAGCGGCAAGGTTTGATTTTGTTTTTAAGGTGGACGTAGCATGAGCGGTGAGTGACGTAGAGTCACTTTGAGACGGTAAGGTTGGTTACTCAGCAGTTTTTCGGTGAGTTTGATGTTGCGTACCTTTGAGACGTTTAAACACTTGTAGCTCTTCCTTGAAACCGCACTGGTGCGGGAGAGCATGCACCTGGCTCTGGTTATGACGAAAGCCATGGTTCTTTCGGAAAATTGGGCGCAGAGCGTGCAGCCGTTTAGGTTAAACTTCCACGTATGGACTCGGTCAGAATTCTGATATCGGGTAAATACGTAGATAACAACGTCGTGTTCTTCGTTTTATCTAAAGTTAAACGCTGCTAATTGCGAATTACTGTCATCTCTGATTTTATCGCGGTTTCTTTTTGAAGCCGATGGAACTCGTAATGCAAGTAGTTGAGCAGCATTTTGGGGCCCTGGGTGCTTCTTATTTTCGAGTTTTGATTTTCTTCGCGGCACCACTAGAGTAGTTTCAATTAAATGAGGATAGGATTTGTGGAAGGTTTGAGCCATCGGCATTTGGATATTTAATTATTACTTAAAAGTGCGGAAAGACGATTTTATTTAAGTAGCCTCTAAGGTATTGATTATGTAAAAAAACATGTCGAATGAACGTTGTAGATCCAGACCAGGAGCGTCTTTTATGTTTTATTACTTTTTGTCGTGCGACAAACGGTTTTCGAGAAATGTCCGAAAAACTGAAAAAAAAGGGAACTTTTTTCTAATTTTCTAGGTTTAAATGCTTCTCGAACACTTTTTATTTGTCAAAGCTAGAAAATAGCTCAGGGACTATTTATTTTAATGTGGGTTTGATATGACAAGAATGTTTTCCCAAAATTTGAGACCGAAATTCGCATAAGGGGCAAACTTTGCACAGATTTTTTTTATAAATTAGAATATTCTGTGGGTGCCGCGAAGAAAATCTTGAAAAAAAATTACATAAAAAAACTTGTCGAATAAAAGTTGTAGATCCAGACCAGGAGCGTCTTTTATGTTTTATTACTTTTTGTCGTACGACAAACGGTTTTCGAGAAAAGTCCAAAAAGCTGGAAAAAGGAAAAATTTTTTTTTTTAATTTTCTAGGTTTAAATGCTTCTCGAACACATTTTATTTATCAAAGCTAAAAAATAGTTCAAGGATTATTTTAATATGGGTTTGATATGACAAGAATGTTTTCCCAAAATTTGAGACCGAAATTCGCACAGATTTTTTTTTATAAATTGGAACTATTCTATTGCCGCGAAGAAAATCTTAAAAAAAAAATTCGAATGCTACGATGAATGACGAAAACTTAGATAATTAATATAATTTCGGTAATGTTTACGCATATTTTCTGGAATATTCTAATAATTAACATACTTAAATGTTTTTCCGATCGTTTATTAACTGTTTCTTATACATCTATATATTTATAAATCTTTTATAAATTGTACAAGTACTAATCACTAGTTGGTAAATAATTTACATTGCAATCACTTTTTCGAGTATTCCTTGACGATTTCGGCCACTAAAAGGCCAATTGCTGGGCGCGGTAGTAATTTCAGACTTTCCCATTGTTTTGATTGAAGTACATGGTTAGTTCTGCTATCGATGATTCTATCTTCCAGCCCTGGCGTCGGTAATAGCGCCCCATAGTTCGATAACAAAATCATCCGTGAACCCGAAAGCCTCCAGGTCCGAGTTATCTATCGCCTCCGCGAAATCAATGCTGTTCGACTTGTCCTGCGCGAGCTCCCAGATTTGGGTGGCCAGTTCTGTGTCGTAGATACCCATGAAGCTTTCCAGAATCACGTTTATCTTCTCGATGCCTATCGTGGCAGCATCGTCCACCTGTACGAGCAAGATAAACAGATAAGGAGTACTGTTGAGAGGATGTTGCGGTCTAGTGCGCACAGAAGTAGGTGATATTTAGCAATTAATTACAGGAGAACTACCGCGGGTAATTTAGTGAAACTTTTTGCATTGTATTAAGGGTGTTTTAAACTATAGGGATATATTTTTCTTTCTGTAATTAGTTGGTGCAAATGGCGATGGGGAGTCGTTGAAGTCGAGGCGTCAAAAATTGGTTCGAAACGGTGGGACGGGTAGCACCTAAACTATTGGAGTGAAATAGAAAAAAGATCGATTATTGAAGGGCATGGAATTCCGCAAAGCGCTAACCTTTGAAAATTTCAAAAAAAAAAAAAAAAAAAAAATTCGACAAAATATTGACATTTTAAATTTAAATCACTTTTTCCCTACTCATCCTTTCAACGTCTTTAAATATTAAGAATTAAGAATTAAAAATAAAAAATAAAAAATTATGAATTGAAAATTAAAAATTAAAGATTAGAAATTTAAATTTTAAATTAAAAATTAATAATTACTAATAATCATATCATAATTAAATACATTTAAAAATTTTAAAAAATTTAAAAATGTTCTAAAAGGGTTTGCCCTCTGCAAAAGCTATATGCTTTAAAATAAAAAAGTTTCAATCGAATGGGTTAATAACTTTTCGAGATATTCGTCCCAACACTTTGAAGAACACTGTTCAGAGAAAAACGCGTTTAAAATTTCACGAGAACGGGGTTTACCCTAAATGCCTAGATGGCTTCAGAAATTTTTCGAATTTCAGAAAATCCATTTAAACGCGTAAAAGCTCGTGTTTACATTCGAAAAATAAAAAAAAAAAAATTTCGATATTCCTAGATCGGAAGCTCCTCTGAAGCCTGCACGAAAAACTGTTTTTAGTTTTTACCGCTTCTATAATTTGCGCGCTCCCGTCCGCCTTGAACCTGAGCGTCTCCTTCCCCGAGCCGTAGCCAGACTTCTTCCCTCTTTTAAGATCCCCTCGCGGACCGATGCTCCCGAAGCCGTTCTTGAGCGGCTCGACCAGCCTCAACGTGAACGTGGAGCCTTTCGGGATCTCCTTCAGCAGCTTCGCCACCTCGAAGTGCCGTTTACCGACCAAGCTGGTGGAGTCTATTTTCTCGATGTGATCCCCCACCTCGATCACTTTTATCCTGTCGATCACGGAGCCCTCTTTTATGCGCTTTATAAAGGCGTACCCCGCGCCGTTATCGGTGATCGTCAAACCCAGGGCGTCGTCCGTTTTCATAAGCTCGATCTCTTTCGGCCGACCTAACGTGACACCGTCGACGGCATTAAACAGAATTGTTCTTAGCGCATCCTAGGAAGACAACGTACCCTTCTTGTGCGCGAATATAAAATCCCCGACGCCTATCTGACTGCCCAGCAACTCGGTCATTTCTATTTTGTGCGTGTTCAGTGTGCAGAAGAGTATCTGAAATTTATCACACATCAATTATATAGAGGAAGGTATTATGTAAAAATCGCTGAAACGGGTGCCGCGATAATCGCGGGAAAAATCTCCGTGTCGCGCCATTAAAACTCGCCTGAAATTGCCTTTAAACTTTTCTGCTCCACACTTTGGCAAGGGAAAGAAACGCGCGATGCGGCGCAATGTGGAATCTCTAAGACCGCGGTGCATTTGCGCGAAGCGAATCGAAGAAATGAATAATTAATTAATTGTCGCTTCGCCAAAATGCGCGTCAGCCTTTAAGCGTTAAAAAATATTAACTGAGTTCAGTGGCGCCCCCACAGGGGCGCCAGTGGGCCCTGGAAATCCCAAAGAAGAGGCTTTGTGAGAAAAAAAGAAAACTGGATTTTACTATTTAAATAAATTTTTATAATCCTCTCACGAATTTTAATAAATTTGCATTAAAAATATTTTTATCCCTTCGACTCGGCTCCCCCAAGATTAACCCTTCGTGATTACACCTTCTTATAATCACAAGTTCGTCACACGGGGTTTACTCTACCCCAGCGTCATTTTTTCAGTTACCATTTTCGTATTTTTGAATCTTTTAACTTTTCAGTGATAATTGTACGTTCGTAATATTTATACAATCATAGTCTAGTAGTCTTTTCCTAGAAATGTAAATTCTGATATGATAAAATTTGTAGTTGAAAATATGGTTATGGGAAAAAAGCGAATTTATAATTTTTTTAATTTTTTTTCTTGCAATAAATCCCCTTTGGAAGTCGTAAAGACGCGACATTTTAACTCGAAAATTATTCTTGGGGTACAATACACCCCGTGTGACCACGAAGGGTTAAATCCCGAGCGCACCACCGAGTTAATAATTCCAAATGTAATCGCACGGGTTAATCACGTGACGCAGAATTTCGTTTTTGGCGCCACAAAGGGGACGCCGCAAAATATATTCACGTCCGGTTGTAAGGGCCATCTGGGATGAATTTGGGGAAGCGAGCAGTTTTGAATTCGCCGATGCTGGATAAAATCCCGCGAACGTTCCGTGGACTTTCACCGCGGCTTTTTAGCGACGTTGCGGAAGGTGGTATAATTCTGTCCCCGATTTAAATGACCCACTACACGCGGCGGTCAGTGAATGTGCTCGCGACGGGGTTTACAAGCTGTTATTACACGGCAAGTTACACGCGTCTCTGGTCGCACCAAAGAGGACGTATCCGCCAGGTCGGCGAGAAGCTTTGGCCCGTAACCGATGTTTCCTGCATCCGGAATATGCCCTTCCTATACCGATTACGCGCGGTGAAATATCCCCGTCGAAAAACGCCGACAGAGATCCTACCACCGGAGATCGAACGCCGGCTCCGTCTATTGTCAGGAGGCTTTCATTTGCGTCAATAGAGATTCTCCTCGGGTAACTCGTCGGGAGTAGGTTAAGATCCCAAGCAGAACGGAATCCATCGGAATTTTATTCGAGCGCTTCCCGCGGAGAGATTGCGATCTACCAAGCCCTATTACGTCCGTTCCGAACTCATGATAAGTTTTATCCGCGACCGTGATAAACACAGCTCGATGCAGGGCAACTCACTTCTTCCACCAACAGATCGTAGCATTCCGCTATTTTCTGATACAGCTCGCGCACGTTGCCGAAGCCGGAGATCAGGCCCGTGGGACTCCCGTGCGCCAGTTGGCAATGGAATATCAACGGCGGCTTCGGTACCCTGGACGATCGGCGTTGCTCTTGGGCCTGATCGTGCGACGCGGTACCGTTCTTCTGGCCTCGGGTGACGCTGCCACCTTCCGAGGCCTCCTGGTTGCTTTCCTTGCCATTCTGGTGGTAATGATTGTTACCGTACTGCGCCCCCCCGTTGGAGAGCTTCTCCGACGTGGGCGACCTTTGGGCGGCACGCGCCTTGAACAGCGGCATGTCTCTGCGAAACAGTAGTTGAGGATGTTATATCTCTGAGGGATATCTTCGCTTCCAGGGTATTCGCGGAGAGCGCTTCGTCGCAGGCGCGGAGGAAAGGTTGCGTGGACTACGTCGATGTTGCAATTTGGTAATTGCCACTGGTGGATAGTATCTTTACTTCAGCCCGCTATCGTACTGGGCAGTAAAGAGAACCACTGCACGCTGGTGTCGTTTAACGAACCGCTGGCTTCGCGTTACAGTTCTCATAGCTGTTAAGTCCGATGTAATCATTCTCTCGATTAGCTTGTCCGTGCAGCGACTTAGTATGTCCGGTCGGTATTCGATGACGTTTGGCTTCTCGTTGTTTCTCCTCTCGCGCGCGAAGCTCGTCGAGCGGACACGTCACCGTGCACACGCGGCGAATGTAGCGCGCGGGGCGGCTAAGCCACGGAAAAACGCGAGTACTTTCTCACCTTTTTTCGCACGCTGAAGCGGAGAACGAAGTTGCCGCACGGGCTGCAGGGCGAAACAATGGGGCTAGCGATGCGAGGGGGAATCGCGGCGATACCTCATATCTGACTTACTGCTTGCAATAATTCTGTTCCACTGGTCAGGCAATCTTTCCTTATCGCGACGGTTATCTGCGCCTGGTATGGTTGTTATCGCAATGCTAATTCCCTACCCACGCGAGCGTGCCTCATCGTAGATCGTCGATCCCACCTTTTCTCGCTCGCGGCGGTCGCATGCATGTGTACGAGCCGGGGGATTCGAGATCGGAGGAAGCAGCGGTCCCTCTGTAGTCTCGCTCGGGCCCAAGTAGGTTAAACGATCGTGTTCAACTGCACGTCGGACCGACTGCCTCGAGGAGCGTGCCTCGTTAATTCGTTTAAAGCAAAAGCCACTGGTGTCTCGGCGGAGTCGCACCGAAACGCGATTTCGCAAGCATGCGCTTGGAGCCCTCGATCGCGATCGTAACCCGCAGGAGCGTATCTCCACACTGCTCTGCGGAGTCCCCTTACTGCCGCGTACCCTTCCAACACAACGGCCCCCTCTTTTCCTTCCGTCGAGCCCTGGCCACCGGTCGCGCATAAATTTCCATTCCCGCAGACACGAGATCGAATGTTTCTCTGCAGAAAATTTTTAAAAGAAATTAAAACCGACTTCGAAAAAATAAAAATGCACTGAAAAGTCAAGAATAAGTTTTTAACTTATTTAATCTTTGACTCCAATTTTTTTTACACTGTAAATCTGGTGCCGATTTAAAAAAATTGAGAGTGGTAGTTAAATAAGGAGAAACTTATTTTTCACTTTTCAGTGCATTTTTAATTTTTTGAAGTCGGTTTTAATTTGTTTAAATTTGTTTATTTTTTACGTTTTTTTAAGAAACGTTTGCCAGAAACGAAAGATTTCTTATTTTTTTATGTAACTTCAAAACCAATGAACAGAGTTTGATCATTCTTTCTCCAGGGCTTAAGTGGATCGAAGCTAAGCTACGTGCGATAAGTTTCACGAAAATCGGTCCAGTAGTTACGGAGAAATTCGCGGGCAAACAGAATACATGCATACACATCGAACCGGGAGCCTCTTTCTTTTTGAAGTCGGTTAAATATCATCTCGCCGTCTGCTCGGCAAATTTCTTGATTTCTCTACACTGGTAATATGGTAATACGGCTTACTTTCGTTCGTAGAAAGGAGAAGCGAGGTTTCTAGTTTGAGAATTTCTTTTTATTCGTACAAGAGAAGTATCACAAACAACATATCAAACGATAAAATTAATGGGATATATGAGCCGCCCGGCACTCGGAGTGCGGGCCGCGATATAAAATTTCCGGACGATTCCAAAACCTTCCACTCTGTATAACAGTAGCAACGCTCTCGAAGAATCAGTGGCGGATTTAAGAAAAAAGGCCCAGGCGGCAAACGTTGAGGGGCCCATTTTTTTTTCGGGAAAATAAAGAGGTAGTTTACTAAAACGTGATAAATGTACAGAAAAGTATAGAAAAAAATGTGCTTCGATAAAATCATATATTTCTTTTTTAAAACAGGCCCCTAGGGTGGGCCTTCTGAGCAGGGGGGCCCATTTTTCGAGAAACTGAAGCGGCAGTTCACTGAAACCGGGCTCAGTGTAATAAAACAGAAAAAGAAAATACAGTTTGTATAAAATCATAATTTTTTTTTTAAGAATGGGCCTTGGTGGGGCCTTCCGAACATGGGGGCCCATTTTTCGAGAAACTGAAGCGGCAGTTCACTGAAACCGGGCTCAGTGTAATAAAACAGAAAAAGAAAATACAGTTTGTATAAAATCATAATTTTTTTTTTAAGAATGGGCCTTGGTGGGGCCTTCCGAGCCGGGGCCCAGGTGGCAACTGCTCGTTCAAAACTGCCGCCCTTTTAAACCCGCCACTGCGAAGAATTAATCTAAACCGAGTACAGGAATACCAGTCGAATTACACGACTTCCGCGTTAAGATTCTCCTAGATCTATCCAACGAGTATTGTCAAAGGACCTTAGATAAAAATGTAACAACACGATCCTCGCGTCGTGCCATGTAAAACAGTAACAATCACAGCGCACTTGTTAACAAATAAAATGAGAATGCACTACGGGATACGATCAGTCTGCGTCTCAACGGCGTAGAACCGTTCGCCACCGAGCCCACCAGTCGCCGCGCTCGAGATTCCGCTTCTGGTGTCTCGGTAGCCGCTTGCGTCCTACCCGTCGCTGCCTTGCCGGGCGTGCGAATGCGTAACGATACCCATGCGCGTAGCCTAATACCGTCGGAGGAGGCGTTCAAATATTATTGCTGCCCCAAATACAGCTCGGGCTGGATAATGAATACTTTCCACACTCTGCCGCAGTTGGACTTGTGCTCCAGAGCCAGGTAGTTCCTCATCGGCACCAGCAAATAGTCGTACGGATCCGTGCTCAGCTGGTACTCCTGCATCGCTTTGTACACCGCCTTGAAGGGCGGCTGCTTCTGCGAGTGAAACGTCCCTCTGGAGCCGTGCAGGACCAGAGCGCCCTCTTTCTCCGCCTTGGTGCAGACCGGCATGTACATGCAGTGGTCGGGTCTGTAATTATATCTGCAGGAGTATATGTAAAGCTTCTCGGGATGGTAGTGGAAGATGATGTTTATGATATCTTGGTCCCCCCACGTTATCTTCAGCTTGTACTCCTTGTGTATCGGTATCACGTACTCGATCCATCTGAACTCCCTCATTCTCGTCAAGTTCATCAGCATCACCCCGGAGTTCACTCCCAGCTTCCCGTAATACGGATGCTTCGCGAATCTGTTGTACCATCCCGTGTTGGGGTCCTCGTGCTCCGGGCTCAGAGCCGCCAACTGGCTGGCGTTCATCTTCCCGAACTCGTCCCAAATCTTCTCCGGCGGAGCCAGGAACAAGGTGTCCGTGTCCACGTAGAGGACCGCGTCCGTGTCGTTCAGAACCGACTGCAACAGAAACGCGCAGTTACACGACGATTATATTCGACGGAAGCTTCCGCGCCCACTTACGGGTAGAAATAATCTCTGGGCCGCGCAGGGCTTGAACAGCTTCTTCCACATGGCGGCGTCGCTCCCCTCCGGGAACGTGATCGACTTGACGGCGAAGTCGAACGTTTTATTCGACAACAGCTTCCATTCCGCCAACTTCTCGCCGAACGCCGGGATCAAGTTGCTCTCCGCCAGGACGATGAACTGCAGCGGCCTGCTGGCGAAGACTAGGGCGGACTTCAGCATCGTCAACGCCTCGTCGAGTCTGTCCCCGCAGACGACCACGCATATCGTCACTTCCCCAGCCGTCGGCTGCGCCGGAGGCTTTTTGACGGTGGGGGGAAGGGCGGCCTCTTTGGTCTGGCCGTCGTATAGCTTGTTCGAGAAGTTGGTCAGGTTTAGCAGTATGATTAGAGCAACGAATACAAGGCACAGGAAGAACAATTTGTACAGGGATTTCATCGTTGTACTTTCGGGATCTCACGTCCTCCGCGGGCTTGACACGCGATCGCTGGAAATCACCGCGGCAGAATTTGGCATCTTGCTGTCGCCCCTCGTGTTGTTTGCGAGTCGGAGTTATAACCTTGCTCGCGCGGAACGTTGACAACAGGCTGGGGGACACGGTCGCCGGGATTGGGGTTCAGATACGCATCGGGATCGTTTGGCGGATTGTTGGAAGCAGATTTGCCAGCGGGGATCTCCGTTAGACACGGCTCGGAAGACTGTTTTCAATCGGAGAAGCGTCTACGTTCTCCCACTTTCGAAAATATCGATCGCGTTCCATCTTGACAACAGAACCAGTTTTTGACACCCACATGCATTCCCGAAACGTCCGGTACCTGGCGCGAGCGGGTTCGTTGACAATCGCGTAAACATTAAGGGAATCAACCTCGCGAAAAGCGGGTTATTTAACGATTCGTCGGGAGGGGGGTGGGGGGTGGGGGGGAAGATCACTGTAATGGTCTGAAAAGTAAGGGTGTTTTCGCGATTTTTTTTCAATCAAACGACGCAAGTAAATCAATGTATTGCATAGTATAGTTAATATGTACATATCGAAAGGTAAGAGAAAAATTTTTTCAATCAAATTCAAAAATCCCTTTTCGGTACACTCTTCGTCAAGATGTGCGCTGCGGAAAAATTGCGCCTGTGGCGTTGATAGTCCCCCAGCCATATGGTTAATCTGAATTAAAAAAGACAAAAATATTTAGAAACTAGAAGCCTACGCCTATTACGTGATAATCAAAAAAGTAAATATCGCAAAAAAATAACAAAATGGCAAACCACTGAAAAAAAATCATTCTTCGGGGGTAAAAATTTTGGGAACTGTTGATATAAAAAATAGGAGACCGTTAATTAAAAATAACTAATCGTCACGTAATAGAGACGGGTTTTTCATCAAATAAATGGCTTTGCTCGTGTCAATTGGACGTATAGTTTTCTCTGTCAACACGGTTGAAAAATGTAATTCTGAGAAACACGCGTTCAAAGTTCCGTTCGGCTCAGTCGCGCGCTTGACGCAGCTTCACGGAAAATACTAGGGTAAACCAACCAGTAATTGACCGCATACCAGTGAATGACCACTAGGCAAAGAAATGTCAATTATTAATTTAAAAATATTATATGTTTATAAATGGAGCGTAGTTGCACTTTTAATATCCCATATTTTTAGTTTCGCGTATTAAGCAAACATTAATAAGTACAATTCTTATTAAAAGTATGCGGTCATTTACTGGGCTTCTATACGTTTTGCATTTTATAAACGTTTTTTTTTTTAAATCACGATAAGAATAAGTAATTATTTTTATAGAAATTTGAAGAAAAATAAATTTAAATGCAATTTCAACAGTTGCTTTGTTGTTATACATAAATATATTCAAGTATTAATCTCAAAGGTCCATGAATTCAACAATTCGGTCATTTACCGGTTGGTTTACCCTATATTTCCGTCAATTTTACGAATTTCTTCATAAAATTTGGAGAAAGCATTTTTGCAACGAATGTCTTTCAGAAAATGTGAAAAAAATCGATTTTTCCGATTTTTCACAGTGTTTTCCCCCCTCAACTATCGGAGTTGGTGGGAATAGAGGGACAGGGGGTGGTGCGTCAAGATTTTTAAATAGTAACAGGAAGGTGGTCAAGTTATTACTCGTAGATATTTAACATGTATTTTAATACGTACATATGAATATTGTTTTAGTTATATTACAAATATACAGTGATTCAAATAAGAAAATTCTATAAAAAATTCGAAGTATTACGCCATATATATATACATATACATGGTGTGTATTTACAGAATTCGTTTAAATTCTTACGATTTTTATAAAAACGCGTATCGCATTGAATCCTACTTTTAATGGAAGTATCTCACTGGTCTTTTTCGGGGGCAAAGTGATTACGGTTAATCATGAGAATCTTCGAATTGTATAAAAGGACGACTGCAATCTCAGGAACTAGACGCATCTGACGTATTTAAGTGGTCAGTCTGCAGTGACTGACAAGTAATTTGCTCACTGCTTGGAAGGGTTTCGGTTCGATATTGTTCTTGGTCGCGCACCTCTGCCCTTCCTTCTTGAATTTTCCTCTGCTTTACGTCGATAGCTGGACTAACGTTCGATGCCTACGCGTATCACGACGGCGGTTTCTCTAGAGATATATTGTGATCTAAGTGATCGCAGTGTATCGGGCACTGATGGTACGACACTGCGCTCGCGTGGCCGGATCTCCCCGAAGTCATCGCCACTCCCTGCTCCCACTGATCCTTCGCCGGGTCGTAGATTTCCACGATGTTCAGGAAATGCTCTCCGTCGTAGCCTCCTTAAAAGAAAGCGGCGGGCGGTGAGGTAACTGGGAGGAATGAGCTTCGCGAAGTTCCGAGCTTCGAGAGTTTAAAAGTTAGCTTCGAACCCACCCCTAGAAATTACCAATAGCTGGCCACACGCGGGGAGGTTTCTCCGCAAATACCCGCTAACATGCGGCGAAAGTTCACAGACAAATCACGTTGGATAAATCGGTCGCAGATATAAACTGCGTGTTAAGGAGGAATCCTAGTCTTTGCGCTAAAAACATAGGGAAATTTTAATTTTTTTTTTTTTCAAGAAACTAGCGATTCGAATAATCTGAAATTTGGACCATGTTTTTATGCACCTTTGAAGAAGTTGTAGTTTTTTTTATATTAATTTTTAATAATGGATATAGGAGTTATGCACGATCAACCATCACGCCGCCGTTGTCCGCTGGTGTGCACGATATTTCTGTAATCACAGAACCGATTACCTTCAAATTTGGCCTGTATGTCCAGAAAACATTACTTTATACTTTGATGAACCAGGATACCGATAAGTTATATACTTCTTTGATTACATAAGAAAATTGCCGCAAAGTTGTATAGCAAAAGTTAAAGTTTCAGACCTTTCAATTTGAAAACTCTCTACACTACTCAAAAAATTTTTGTATTTTTTTTCTGGCTCGTCAAATTATGGCTACATATGTGTACAGTGAGACGCTGTTTTATTTTTCTGTTTTAGATTATCAGGAAGATAAATATCATGCACACCAGCGGACGACGAATTTTTCGCGGCGTGTTGGTCGATCATGTATAACTCCTACATTTCTTTTTAAAAATTCATAAAACAAAAACTATTACTTCCTCAAAGATGCATCAAAATATGGTCCAAATTTCGGATGAATCAAATCGCTAGTTTCTTTAAAAAAAAAAAACAATTTTGCTATGTTTTTAGCCCAAAGAATAGGATTCTGCAAAACCGCTGATTTATCCGCGGATTTCATCGAAACTGTGGACCTTCGTTCTGCTGAAAGTTTTCTCAGTTGTTAACTCGAACGGAGTTGCACAAAACGTAATGAAGAACGTAATTTGTGTTGTGCCATGATTGGACTACACACAATTGCCCAAAATAATACTCCTGTAAATCGCAAAAATGGGTAAAAGTATTTAATTAAAAAACACCGTCCGAGTTATATTCAATTATTGAAAGAATTAAGGGATAATGACCCTGACGATTTGAAAAATGATTTGAGAATGGACACGAAAACGTAAGATGAACTATTAAGTGTAATAAAAAATCATCTGGCAAAGCAAAACACAATAATGAAACCCGTATCTACAGTGGCGGACGAAAGAAAGTTTACAACTTTTAAAATCGCGTAACTTTTTTAGAATTGGTCCAAACGACGTGAGTTTTTTTTAGAATATAGAAGGATTAGTTTGCCAAATAACGTGTTTCGTGGTTTTAAAAAAAGGCAATTGGTCGGAATAGCAAAAAAAGAAATAGTAAATGTCGTATTTTAAACATTTTTTTGTGATCGCAGATAAAATCGAAAATCGCGAAATTCAACGATTTTCGATCTTCTTCTGCGATCTTTAAGCGTTTATAGCTCATTATCAGTGCTACGTTAACCGATTCTGATGAAATTTTAGGCACGTATAAAACTTACTTCAATCTACAAACGGGTTTTTTGAATTTTCATTACAGGCTCATAAAAAAAAAGTTTAAAAAACGATCTTCACTATTTTTTTTTACTATTCCACCCAATTGCCTTTTTTTCAAAACGACGAAACACGTCTCCTAGCAAACTAATCCTTCTAGCTTCTCAAAAAAGCTCACGTCGTTTGGACGAATTCTAAAAAACTTATGCGATTTTAAAAGTTGTAAACTTTCTTTCGTCCGCCACTGTAATCTTTCGATGAAATTACAACAATGTAATATTATAATACCAAGTTCTTTCAGTTTTATCTACACCGACCTGTCGGCGTTTATCTGCAGACAGAAACTGCCCGTGAATGTGAAACAACTGTTTTGTGACTTGGTTGAAGTTTAAATAATATAAATCGATCATAGACATACTAACTAACGCGCAGTTAAATCTAAAGTTAAGCTAAAGACCGCCGTAAAACCTCCTCGTGTGCGTCCATCAACAGAAACGCGGTTGAAGTTGAGCCAGATCCAATAAATCCTTACCCATCGCATACAATTTGCCATCGAGCACGGTAACGCTGAGCGCGCTGCGAGCAATAGTGACGCTGCTAACGTACTCCCACATATCTCGCTCCGTGTCGTACCGTTCCACGGAATTCAATTGCCTAGTTCCGTCGTATCCGCCGACAACATATATGTACTGACTGAGACTAGCGACCCCAGCTCCCGAGCGACTGCACTTCATCGACGACACCATCGTCCACTCGTCGTTCTCGGGATGGTAGCATTCCACCGAACTGAGTCGATTCGTCCCATCGAAACCACCGATGGCATAAAGTAATCTACCGGCAAAATTACAAATAAACACCATTACCATCCCCCGCTAGGACTGCTCTCCCACCTGTTAACAACCGCCACCCCGACGCCCAGTCTCTTGACGTGCATGGTCTTCACGTTCGTCCAGGTATCGTGATCCGGGTCGTAGCACTCCACGGTGTTGTGATACTCGGCACCGGCGCTCCCGCCAACGGCGTACAGAAGCCCGTCCATCACAGCCACCCCGACACGGTTCCTCGGCACGGACATGGGGCTGCAAGCTCTCCACTGGTCCGTCACCGGGTTGTATCTATCCACCCAGTCGCTGTCGTACCTGCGAATGGAAGGAGCTACCTTTAACCCCGCGTCGAATCTTCCCCTGCTTATTTTTCCGACGTGCTTACCTACTCTCGGGGGAATTGTTCCTGCCACCGACGGCGTAGAACATCCCCTTCAAGAACGCCCCGCCCAACCCGGACCTAGGGACGATCAGCTTCGCGTGCTGGGTCCAGGTCTTCTCGTCCGCGTTATACCCCTCCAAAACGTCCAAGGAATGCTTCAGGAAGCCACCGGCTATGTATATCACCCGGCGGGTGTTGGGCGTCCTCTCCTTCACCACCGGCTTCTTGTGGAGCGTCAGATCCTTGAATATCTGCGCCAGGTACTCCCGACAGGCGGGCACCTTTTTCAGCACGTCGCAGTTCTTCATCTGCTCGCGCAGAAAGTTCGGCGTCAGGTACTGGCACCTAACCGCGTGCAGTATATGCTCCATCTTCGGGCCCCTGGCCTCCTCGTTGTACTTCACCCACTTCAGCACGGCATTGTACACTTCCCTTTCCTCTTGAACATTCAGCTCGTCCTTTCTCACTAGCGTTATCAACTGTATCGCCGATAACTGCAGGAACTCTTCTTCCTGACATATCTGACTAAAATGTTGAACAATAAACTGATTCGCTTTTTGGTACAAATTCTGACAGCCGTGCTGCTCGGCGAAATTGGCGATCCCGATAGCATTCGTCGGATCTAATTGCCTTTCCAGAAAAACGCAACACGCATCTATGACATTACTAACCTGCGCCACAACAATAACAGATACATAAGGGTGCAATGTACATTCTCTTAAGGGTAATAGGCGGGCGTTTCTGTCTGAAATCAAGCATTTCTTGGTTCGATTAAGTATGAGGGAAACAATCGAAACGGAGACTTGCTCTTTGGCAGGAAGTTTATTAACGGGATGAGCTTTGAAAGACTTGTTTGTTTAGTGAGAAATATGCATTGCGTATGACGCTACGGATGGATCGAGTTTCTTTTTAGCCGACTTCAAAAGGAGGAGGTATTCCGAATTGGTCATGTTTTTTTTTTTTTTTTTAAAGTGCGAAGAGTCGGTGGTACCATGTTAATTTTTTTTTATTATTATCTAGGTATTTTAGAATTATATAGAATTCCAGTTTTAATGTATGTTCGCGTCTAATTTTGTAACGCGTGGACCGATTTGGATGATTCTTTCGTTGTTATATGGAGTTGTTCCCCAATTGATACCATGATAAATGTTTTTTTAATCGACTTTAAACGAAGGTAACTAAAAGTTAAAAAATAGAAAACTTTTAAAAAGGTAAAAAAGCCGACTTCAGAGGCGCGCTAAAAAGTGAAACATAATTTTTCCCTTATTTAATCTACGACTCTCATATTTTTTAAATCGGTGCCTCGTCATTTGCACTGTGTAAATCTGGCGTCGATTTAAAAAATATGAGATTCGTAGATTAAATAAGGGAAAAAATTATTTATTTAAACTTCTTTTAAAAAAGTAAAAAAACCGACTTCAAAGCCGCGCTAAAAAGTAAAAAACAATTTTTTTCCCTTATTTAATCTAGGACTCTCATATTTTTTAAATCGGTGCCTCGTCATTTGCACTGTGTAAATCTGGCGTCGATTTAAAAAATATGAGATTCGTAGATTAAATAAGGGAAAAAATTATTTATTTAAACTTCTTTTAAAAAAGTAAAAAACCGACTTCAAAGCCGCGCTAAAAAGTAAAAAAACCGACTTCAAAGCCGCGCTAAAAAGTAAAAAACAATTTTTTTCCCTTATTTAATCTACGACTCTCATATTTTTTAAGTCGGTGCCTCGTCATTTGCACTGTATAAATCTGGCGTCGATTTAAAAAATATGAGATTCGTAGATTAAATAAGGGAAAAAATTATTTATTTAAATTTCTTTTAAAAAAGTAAAAAAGCCGACTTCAAAGCCGCGCTAAAAAGTAAAAAAACCGACTTCAAAACCGCGCTAAAAAGTAAAAAAACCGACTTCAAAGCCGCGCTAAAAAGTAAAAAATAATTTTTTTCCCTTATTTAATCTACGACTCTCATATTTTTTAAATCGGTGCCTCGTCATTTGCACTGTGTAAATCTGGCGTCGATTTAAAAAATATGAGATTCGTAGATTAAATAAGGGAAAAAATTATTTATTTAAATTTCTTTTAAAAAAGTAAAAAAGCCGACTTCAAAGCCGCGCTAAAAAGTAAAAAAACCGACTTCAAAACCGCGCTAAAAAGTAAAAAATAATTTTTTCCCTTATTTAATCTACGACTCTCATATTTTTTAAATCGGTGCCTCGTCGTTTGCACTGTGTAAATCTGGCGTCGATTTAAAAAATATGAGATTCGTAGATTAAATAAGGGAAAAATTTTTTATTCAAACTTGTTTAAAAAAGTAAACAAACCGACTTCAAAGCTGCGCTAAAAAGTAAAAAATAATTTTTTCCCTTATTTAATCTACGACTCTCATATTTTTTAAGTCGGTGCCTCACCATTTGCACTGTGTAAATCTTGCGCTGCCTTAAAAATATGAGATTCGTAGATCAAATAAGACAAAAAATTATTTTTACTTTTTAGCGTGCCTTTGAAGTCGATTTTTTTTACTTTTTAGCGTGCCTTTGAAGTCGATTTTTGTTACTTTTTAGCGTGCCTTTGAAGTCGACTTTTTTTTACCTTTTTAAAAAGTTTCTTTTGCTCTGCAGTGATAACTGAAAAACGGAGGTTCCAATCGATTCAAAACAAATTCGAGCATCTTCACAAAACGCATAGTTTCGGACCAGACCTAAATTAAAGTGAATGAAAACTCTTATTCTCCATGAAAAGAAACTAAGACTTCATCTTTTGAGGCTCGGGGGAGAGTAAAACCTCATCAATGGGGTTTTAGCTTCTTCTCATAAAGAATAAGAGTTTTCACTAACTTCAATTTAGGTCTGATCCGAAACTACACATTTCGCGAAGAAGCTCGAATTAGTTTTCAATCGACTGGAACCTCCGTTTTTGAGTAATCACTGTAAAACAAAAGAAACTGTTTTTAAAAAGCCTCTGTAGCCCAAATCGCTCGCGCCCAAGACCATAGAATTTTCCCGCTTTTATAATAAAACAAATATCATAACTTATGTTTCTGTTTTCGAGTCGCAATTTATAGTTAAAAACCTGTATTTCCCGACAATGCCTTTTTCACAGATTTCTCTTCCACATTTCAGATTTTCATAAATTTTGAAATATTAACCACAGGCTTTGCGGGCGATTTCGTCGCAATTGGAATTCTCCCTTTAATGATGCATCTGTAGCATCGCATAAAATACATATTTTTCACTAAACAAACAAGCTTTTTACCCGACTGCGGCACGCAAAAGAGGGTATTGTGTTTATCAGGCTGTTTGTATGTCCATATTGCGCTCTAGAGCCTGTACGGATACACCGATTTGAACAAATCAGGTGTCTTTAGAACTATCTCGACCTTCCGAATGTCATAGGATATATAATTTTCAAAAAAGTGAAAAATAAAAAAATGTAAAAAACCCGACTGCTTAAAAAGCGATCTAAACTGACAAAAATAATAATAAGATGACAATTAAAATTAACTCAATTGCCTGCAGTCAGAGGCCTTAAACCTTTCGATGCAAATGATTTGATGTAATTACATTCGAACGCTTATTTCGAAATAGAAAATTACATATTGTCTTAATAAACACTGTATATCGCTGTTCGCGCTAATTAGATTTGATGGGCTATCAACAACACTAACAGTATTTCCCACACGGACAAAGAGAGAAAGATATAAGTTACAAAATACGCTGAAGTTGAAACATCACTATAAGCTTGAATTTGCATCGATGTTGTCCACCTCTTTTTGTTACCTTAAAGCACCTTCTTTACTCATTGCGATACATACTTCGAATAGAAGAGCATCAAAAGATTTAAGGCCTCCGACTGCAGGCAATTAAACTAATCTAAATCGTCATCTTACTATTATTTTTGCCATTTCAGTTCCCCTTCTAAGCAGTCTAGTTTCGTAAATGTTTTATTTAAATCTTAAAACGTTAATAAACTTCGTGCCAGAGGACAAGTTTCTCGCTTTCAATTTGTTTCTCTGTAATTAACTGAAACAGAAACGCTTTATTTTACACACGAACGACTGTCTAGTACCCTCGACCAAGGGATCTGTGGACGCACCTGAAACATGGTGGCTGCGGACAGAAGGGAGCAGACAGTGATCTCCGTGACTCTTATCTGGCCGGTGTACATGAAGTACATTAGGCGAGCCATGGTCGTCGGACAGACGCCTTGGAGCTTCACCCTGGTCATCTCAGATTCCTTTAAACCTCCCGTAAACATCGCCTGCAACATCATTGGTACAACAACAGCGAACAGAAGCCTCCTGACGCCTCCCTTCTAACGGAAAATACCTTAAAATATGGACTAGCGGCGGCTAAGATAACTTTGTGCGCGTAGAACAGCTCGGAGCCAACTTCCAGTACAACGTCGGTGAGCATGTGATGGCTGCGCATCATGAACATCATCTTCATAGCGTCCTTAATGTAATTAGTCATGTAAAATGTCATGTCCCCGAGGTCTCCATGCTTCTCTGCTCCCTCGAAGTCCTTGTCATTCTCTGTCATAAACGACGAGCCGGACTCTAAGTTCTGAGCGTGGAAGCTGCTCCGAGCTTCTTTTTTCATGTAACAGTCTTCTTCATCCATTAAGACAGGCTGGAAACAACGGAACGGTGTAACGGAGAAGCCCCTAGTTGGCGTTTAATCGCGATAGAGTATTTCCCAAAGAATTTATAAGCAAAATCTAGCGGAAGAATAAAGCAGAATTAGAAGGCATGTGGTATACCTTACGAGGCGAGGCGTACAATGTTGGTGCGCTTAAGATATTAATTTAACGATAAGGTGTACAAATTGCGCGGAGATTAATACGCGCGAGTCATTCGCTTTCGTGGAAACGCTCGCTCGTAACCGAATGCAAACAGATACTTACTAAAGCTACGGAGAAACGAAAGTTAGGGTGAAAAGCGACTGGCCCGGGGATTACCGGATCGCGGAAGAAAAGCGAGCGATGATGATCGAACGATTAATTCCATTAGCGGCGCTCGATGACGCAGGGACCGGGCGAGCGCGCTCGGCCCTGTGCCTGGATGCTACGCGGATTCTCGCGTGAAACCGCGGAGGAATTACCATACGCACGTGGCATCTAGGAGATGTTGGGCATTGACAGGTTGATCTTCGTCGCGAGGGGAACGTTTGATAGCGCGGCTGTTAGTATATACAAGTTAGTATACCGGTGTGCGTGGTGCACGCTGCTGCCTTTACCTCTCGATGAATGCTTGGTGCGTAACGTAACGCGTACGTCAACAACGAACGTGCATGTTGCTCTTGTAATCCGCCCACGAGTGTCGAACAGACTATGTAGGAAGAGGAGAAGCCCGGAGGAGAATTAACGCGAGCACGGGGCCACTCTGTGTCGCGGTATCGGCGCGGCGAGGCTGTTTAAAGCGCGTCGCGAACGAAAACCAAGCGATCCGGCGGGCAAGCGGCCTGTAGTGGTGAGGACAGAGTGGAACAGACACACGGGCGAAAGTCGAGCCGTGAAACAGCACTCGTGATCGTAGATGACGCGAATGACTTGCAACTTCTTTCGTTCGCTTACTCTGCCCCGATGAAGCACGTAGCTATCGCGCCGAGCGCCTCGACTCCGTACTTACTTCTCGGACGGCACGGGCGTTCGGCCGCTCGCGCACCTTCGAACCGACCTGGCCCCCGCTGCTTTTCACATCTCACCGGATCGGATAATAGTCTCTCGCGCTTTCTGCTGCACGCGCGATTAGTCCTCTCGCTGCCTGCCGCGTTAGTAGCTTTATTAAGCATAATCGAGGCGCCGCGAGGATATCGGGGCTCTGGCGTGCATAGGAAGCGATAACCGTTTTAATTATGCAAACGTCATGGGATCTCGCGTCACTCGATTCGTAAAACCAGTCGTAAAACGGCTATTCATTGGCCGGATTAAGTTCTGTATTATACCAACCTTTACCTCCGCTTACTATCGTTTCGTAATCTACCGATATGAGGCCTCGTATGTGTAGGGGGGGGGGGGGGGTGATAACATCGCCTCGCGGTTTACTTTGAGATCGATCGATGACCAGGGGAAAAAAAAGAACGAACGCTTCTCTTTCAGACAATATATTTATTTCTTAGTCATATGGAGTTTTCAACAATAACAGTGTAATAGTAGGCGTAACAAGAGAGACGAGGTAGGTTACGAGGAACCTAACCTAATACCGTACGCCAACAAGTCACCGAGATAATAACAGAATACTTGTGATCGTTATAGCAATATGTATCCCTACTTGTATGATCTACAACGGTCGCTAAAATTGCACCCGAAAAAAAAAACGAATGAGCGCGACGATGTAAGTTGGAATGCCTCGAATGGCGATCTCCCGAGCATCGCGGTGGAGAAATTTGCCTTCGGTTCGCGGCAGCAATGGTCGTCGAGAAAACAACGGCAACGCCTCTTCCGTTTTGCGGCCTCTAAACAAACGACTTCGATGTCTCCGCTGGGGAATCCCGTTGGGTCTTGAGAGTTTGGAGTTATTCGATGAGATTCTGTATAATAACGATGCTTGGCAGGATTTGGAAATCAATGTAACGATAGTTGAAATCATGGCAGTGCTTCGTAGTATAGAATAATCTTATTGCCATTAGAGATGGAATTAATATATGCGTTACGGCTAATACGACGCTACTAATAATAGTTTAAACGCTAGTTACTTAACCGAATTGGCTAATGGTTACTTTAGATTCGTCGAATGGTAACGGCTATTAGTCTTTTCTCGTCGCGATCAGGCTCGCTTTAAGTCTCCGAATTGTTTAGTCTCTGATCCATTGCTTCTGTTCGTTCGATTCGATTAGTCGCCAAGAACTTTGCGCGACATTCGTTTGGTTGGTGGAAAGAGAAGAGCGTTGGAGAATTCAACGGAGGAGTCGCGTTGGAAATGAAGTTGATCTTTTTCTTAAGTTAAATAGGCCGATTTATACCGTCGCTTGTTGCAAATTAGTATTAAGAGGTTTTTCTGATAGCGGCCGAGTTGCGAAGGAGTGCAGTGGGTTCGCTCTAATCTTTCCACGCAGCTTTCCAACTATACTGGCTCTTGTTGGCGCACAATGAAGTAGGGGGCTCGACCTTTAATTCAGTGCAATAATGTCTCTTCAGGTATCTAGTAGAAGACACATATGTACAAGGACTTTCATAAGACAGATTTCTTGTATACGCATTTGAACGAATCGTGACGAAAGGAACACAGGATTGCTACTGAACTAAATTACCGGCAGAACCCGCTTATCAAAGGATTACAGCTATAATTAATTCGATAAGTCTATCTTTGATTTATTTAGGCTCGGGTGGCGCTAAACTGGCCCCCTATATTTGTATTTTGATTACTTCCTGAATCAATTGCAACATACTTGAACGCAAGCCAGTAAATTTTCCGATCCCAGGGTATTGCTTCTTTTTCCTTTTAATCTACTCGTATAAGTCTTGAAAAATCAGTTCCGATGGTCTAGAGTCTAGACATTTAAACTTCTAGAGTTCTAGAGTTTCAGACTTCTGGAGCTTAGATTTCTAGAGCCTAGAATTCTAGAGTTTTGAAGCTTAGATTTCTAAAATTTTAGAGTTCTAGAGCCCAGAGTTTGAGAGTTCTAGAGCTTAAATTTCGAGAGTTTAGAATTCTAAAGCCTAGATTTCTAAAGTTTTAGAGTTCCAGGGCCTAGAGTTCTAGAGCCTTGATTTTGAGAGTTCTGGAGCCCAGATTTATAGACTTCCAGAGTTTTAGAGTTCTGGAGCCTAAAGTTCCAGAGCCTTGATTTTAAGAGTTCTAGACTTCTAGTGTTTTAAAGTTCTAGCCTAGATATCTAGAGCTTTAGAGGTTTAGAGCCTAGATATTTAGAATTTTGGAGTTCCAGAGCCTAGATCTCTAAAGTTTTAGAGTTCTGGAGTTCTAGAGTTTTAGAGTTCCAGAGCCTAGAGTTTCAGAGTTCTGAAGCCTAGAGTTCTAGAGATTTAGAATTTTTGAGCCTAGATTTTTAGAATTTTAGAGTTTTAGAGCCTAGATCTCTGGAGTTTTAGAGTTCCCGAGCCTAGAATTCTAGAGTTTTAGAGTTCCAGAGCTTAGAGTTCTAGACTTCCAGAGTTTTAGAGTTCTGGAGCCTAGATTTCTTGAGCTTTAGAGTTCTAGAGCCTAGATCTCTAGAGTTTTAGAGTTCTAGAGCCTAGATCTCTAGAGTTTTAGAGTTCTAGAGCCTAGATCTCTGGAGTTTTAGAGTTCTAGAGTCTGGATTTCTAGAGTTTGAGGAGTTCTAGAGCCCAGATTTCCAGAGTCTAGAACGATTGGAAGGGTGGCGCGAATGAAAAAGGAGCGAGTAAAATGCAATTATTCAGGACACTTTCATGGGTAGCAGTCGCGTGCTATCATATGTACACATAAAGAGTCAGATTGAAACTCTGGATTCGCTAACGAAGGACTTGGTTTTGTTGTTCCGGAAGTGTTCCGCGTTCAGTGAAGCTCGCGCAATGTACGTACATTGACGGGAGGGTCTACTTGCTCGTTAAAAGACTTTCCGCAAATTTAATTATAAGCCCGAATACAGCGTCTAACGAGAACCTATGAAACTAAATGCCTACCTCTACGTAATTATAGTAATAGCGAATTGTGTGCTCGAATACGATAACGCTATCCAAGTAAAGAACTGGGCGGATCGACTACTCCTAAGGCCTCTCTCATGAATCCTCGTCAATTAATTTAGTTCCCACACATACGATCTAACAGTCTAAAAGTTGGATAATAGGATCAAACGTGGAACGAGTCGGTCCCGTTTGATCGAGGGGATTCCGTCGTGGGGGAAACGAAAGATGGGACACGGGCATCGATCGATAACAATGTGTCTCAATTCCGATGACGCTGCTCTCACGCGCAATTCCTCAATGAATCTCATCTACGATCAGTCTAACAATAAGAGACCGACCTGGTCCTACGATTCTCTCGTGGGCACGCCGCGCGCGACGTCTCCCTCTGGTGGAAAATAAACGAACGTGTCCTGGACACCGAGACGTATCGTCGGAGGCACCCTAATAAGGTTTCATCTCGGGATGATAATCCGCTAATAATGAAGGATGGGGTCGCTACGAACCCACGTGTCCGTTGATCGCGAAGCAGGCCGCGTGGTTGGATCCCCGCGATCGGTACAAAAAGATGGCTCGTTCGATTAAAATCTCGTCCGCCTGTTTACGTTCCTTCTCGGCGGGGGGCGTGATAGTTAAGAAGATTGTGTAGTTTTCTCTCGCAGCGAGTGGTCAATTCTACGCCAAGGGTCTCCGTTGAGCGAGTCTCTCTGCGCTCGATCGCGAGGAGATCCTTGGAACTGGCAGTAATAGCAATCCAATCGTGCTCGCTTCCGTGGCCCCACCGCGGTCCCCTTCCAGCTGGAACGGAACCGGGCCGTCCGCGGGTTCGCGAGTCGAGGTCGAGTCGAGGAATACGGCAGTGCACGATATCGTCTAATATCATTACGGGTTACAATTAAGAGAGACTCGCCCAGGCTGACGGTTAATGTAGAGTGTTTAAAATTGCCAACAAGAAAATATTTTAGTACTCGTTCAAGTCACTATACTCATTAAGACATTTCTACTAAAGTTTACAGCACTTTTTTTTTACCTTTATCATTACCATTTTTTTTTTGTATCTTTTTTCCGTTTTTCTTTTTTTTTTAATCAACGTATCCTATTTTATATTATCAATGTACGTAACAACATGAACAGACAAAGAGACTCTTCGTTCCTGTCGGATATCTCTGGCCCGTTATTACACGACCCCCGAGCGACTGACTGCCTATGCCTTTAAACATATTTTTTTTTAGTATTTTTTTTTATGGTTTTTTGTCTTTTGCGTTAAATTGTCGGATTCTTCTACAAATTGACCTATAAATCTGATATTGCTTAAATCAATCAAAGCCCCTCAGAGGCGACGATCCTCGAAGCGCTGTTGCTTTCAAGAACTCTTAAAGCGACGCCTTCTAGATCTATCAAGGAGGATGCAAGTCGCGGTGGTGAGCCCTGGCGCTCAATATAGCTTTCAGCTCGGACTCTAATTGCTTTTTGGTTCGTTCGCTTACCGATCGGCCTCCTACCACCGGCTGCGCGGTGAGCCTCGGCGAGGGCAGTTCGGCCATCAGTTTGCCAGTGTCTCTGTTCTCGTGGCTCCTGGCCCGCCGTATCGGTGTCTTGACCGGCAGCGCGTCGTTCTTCGCCTTCTCGTGCGTCGGCCGCTCCAAGGAGAGGGTCATTTGCTGGTCGAGCGTGCAGGTGGAGCCACCGCCGACCGCCTCGGAGGACCTGGTGAGGTCGATGGTGCCGGAGCCCCATTCCCGCGACAGTTTCCTGCCGATGGCGGACGTGAGCTCGTTGGTGGGCGACAGCAGAGGGCTCTTGGACATTTGATGGCCGGTCGAGTGCGGCGGCCTGAGGGTGGCGAACACCGGGAAGGATTGTCCGCGTTTCGCCGGGCTCCGGGAGTACCTCGGGGCCGTCGCGGCGCTCCCGACCGCGCTCGGGTCACCCTTGACCCCGGCGGCGTCGCTCTTGATCGGAGCCAGCGGCCGCAAGGTGGCGCTCCCGCCGAAGTGCGAGCCGAGGCGCGGCGGTGGCGAGCCGCCGTCGCCGTGGCTCAATCGCCGGCCGACGGTCTCCAGCGGGCTCCTCGCCCTGAGGTTCGTGCTGCTCAGGGTGAACTCCCTCGGTTTCATCGGGGTTTCCAAGTTGACCGGGGACAAGCCGAGCCGGGAGCCGGACAGATTGGTCGAGCTCCTGCTCTTCTCCTTGCTCTTCGGGCTACGGGGCATCAGAGGGCTTTTGCTACGGCTCCTCTCCCTCCCTTTCTCGTCCTTCCTGACCGCCGACAGTTTGCCCGGCTCCTCCGGCACTGTCTCTATCTTTTCCTCTTGCTGGACTCTGCGGAATCGAGACGGGTCGTTGGTTAATATTGCCTGTCGCACGGAGTTCCCAGAGGAAACGGCCGGGGTATGTTCGTTCGTTTACCTTCGAATCTCTTGAATCATCTCGAAGAACTGGGCTTTGCTTTTCCGTCTACGACGCTGTTCGTGCTCCTTCTGGAACATGGGCACCTTGCAGATAGATGAGGAGCGCCGCGCCTTACGGGCGCGAGAAAGAAAAACCACTTACTCGCTTGACGCTTTTTTGGAAGAGGGAGGCAATCTGTCCCTGTCGTACCGTGTGAACCAACTCCCGGGCGGCGTGATGCGGCGACACCAGCTCCACGCAGTTGATGAATCTGTACAGCTTCTGCGAGAAGAACATCACGTTCCGGCTGCGCCATATCGAGTCCTCCGGCCTGTGTCTCAGCCTCGGCAGGGTGTACTTGTAAAACAGGTGCTCCCCGGCCAGTATGATGCTGCCGAGCACCACGCCCATCCCGAGCAGGCAAAACACACCAGCCACCGAAGCCACGTCCAGAGGTCTGGGCTGGCCTCCTTGCTTGTGCTCCAGGCCCGTGTCCATACCGCCTCTGCCTCGAATACAAGGCAACCCGCCGTACCTGTAAAGTCAAACCATGAGCAGGGTCAGCATTTTATCTTGCAACCCGCGCTCGCGCGAACAGGTGAACCGGCAACAGCGCCTCACGGACGCATTCCACTACAACCATACACCGGAAATTCCGAATAGCTCTTTGCGACGTTAATTTGAAAGAGACCATTATAAAATTCTCGAAGCTCGGGCGTCACTGCTGTCCAGAGGTCGCTGACAGCTCTCCGATCGTAGTGATCCTTTAGCGAGTGATCGGTATAACCGCAGCCATTTTAGAGCAAAACCGGAAATAACATAACCTAAACATTCATTAAATCGTCTGCTTTTTAAGCTGATTGTTTATCTATCTCTTTCTATCCGTATTTCTGTCTCTTTCTGTCCGTATTTCTGTCTCTTTTTGTCCGTATTTCTGTCTCTCTCTCTATCCGTATTTCTGTCTCTTTCTTTCTTACAGTTTCCTTGTCTGTCTACTTCCGCTTTTGCTCCAAATCGCAGCAACCAATCAGCGACGATACACGTTGTTTCGATCACTCTCTAGAGGATCACTATCTGATCGCCGGGCCGGTGCATGATTGCAGTGGTGCATGATTGCGTCCGTGAGGCGCTGTTGCCGTTTTACCTGTTCGCGCGAGCGCAGGTTGCAAGATTAATGATGAACCTGTAATATACCAATCGCGAACAGTAAAAGGAATGCGAGCAGAATATGGCTCACCATTTCTCCTGCAAGATATCGAGCAACCCTGTGCTCGTGTAGTTCGCTATTACTTTGGAGATACTTTCTTTCAGCGGATGTCCCTTTGTAAGTGCGACGGCGTACGTGTCCTCGTTTATAGTGTCGCCGATCTTTTGCAAGCGGCAGCCGTCGTCTATCGCTCGGTAATAATCGAGAATAGGGGTGTCGGCTATTAGGATATCCAAGCTGCCGTTCCTTAACCTCTCCACGCCCTCGGCGACGTTCGACAGCGAGTAGCGCGCCATGTGCGACCAAAGCGGCGGGTTCGCTTTCTTCACGTAGTATTCGGCCGCGGATGCCCTCGGCGCGCCGACTTTCTGCAGCAGTAACTGCAACACCAGGTCGAGCTATTAGTCCAGTGAAATTAGGATCTGTCTACGAAATAATTTCCAGCAAGCTGCATTTTGGCGTGGGCCTTTATTTCGTCGTTTTAAACAATATGTCAAAAGTCCCCGTCGATCTGACATTCGGTAAAAATTTTACAGAGGGTTAAAGGTGTAAAAAAAAATTAAAACAGACTTCAAAAAAATAAAAATGTACTAAAATGTGAAAAATAATTTTTTCCCTTATTTAATTTACGATTCTCAGTTTTTAAGTCGGCGCCAAATTTACACAGTGCAAATCATGAGGGGACAACTTAAAAAATATAAGAGTCGTAGATTAGATAAGGGAAAAAGTTATTTTTCACTTTTTAGTGGATTTTTATTTTTTTGAAGTCGGTTTTAATTTTTTTTATTTTTAACTTTTTAGTTTTATATATATTGACACAGCATGCTGAGGAGACATACGCGTAAAATATTGGGCCATCAAAGATCATGAAAATCGGTCTATATGCTGAGGAGTTATGCGGGGACAAGCATATAAAAAAATCTACAACCTCCTCCTTTTTGAACTCGACTAAAAAAGATTTTTTTCGCGAATATCTTGTTATCTAACAGTTTTACGACAAAAATAGTTATTATGAAATTTGTAGCTTAGGAAATTCTGCACAAAAAAGGTTATATGAATTTTTTTCGTACGAGTAACCATTTTCATGTACGACGACTTACAAAATTTCACCCCTCATAATTTTGACAAGGGAAGATCCCGAACCCGGAAATTCAAAAGATTATGAAACTTTGTGGATATGTAGGGGACGTCCTGCTGAATACAACACAATTTTGTTTGCTGACTAATTTCACTCCAAGAGGGTGCAATTGACCCCTGAAATTTTTTTGATTTTGTGTTATTACTGTAGGAAATAGAAAAAAAATTTTCAGGAAGAAGTTACTTCTTTCAAGTAGGGCTATCATTTGGTAACTTATAATCCCTATAGTTCTTACAGTTCGCGAGTTATAGCACAAAATCGGAAAATAGCCGGATTTTCAGGGACCAATTTCATCCCCTTAGAGTGCATTTTGGCAGCAAAAAACAATTGAGTAATCATACCTCCATATTCCCAAAGATTAAAGTTTAAATTTATTCACTCTAAGGGGGTGAAATTGGCCCCTGAAAATCCCGCTATTTTTCACTTTTGTGCTATAACTCGCGAACCGTAACAACTGTAAGAACTATAACTTACCAAATTATAGTCCTCATTAAAAAAAAAGTAACTTTTCCCTGAAAACTTTTTTTCTATCTCCTACAGTTCGCGAGTAATAATACAAAATCGAAAAATCTTCAGATATCAATTGCACCCTCTCGAGTGAATTTGGGTAGCAAACAAAATTGCGTTGTACTCAGGAGGACATCCCCTACATATTTACAGAGTTTCATAATTTTTGAATTTCCGAGTTCGGGATCTTCCCTTGTCAAAGATATAAGGGTTGAAACTCGGTAACCCGCCATACATTAAAATTGTTACTCCTACGAAAAAAGCTCATACAACCTTTTTTGTGCAGAATTTCCTAAGCTACAAATTTCATAATAACCATTTTTGTCGTAAAACTGTTAGATAACGAGATATTCGCGAAAAAAATTTTAAACGAAATAAATACACATGCCAAATTTTAGCTAACTGAAAATTATTCCGTAGATTAGGTATATCTCCGTCTAATTTCACTGGTGCAGGTACTCACGCTTTTGTCGTGATAGTTGCTCACTGCCGAGTGGAAGAACAGCCCCGCGATAAGGGCGGCTATATTGGCCGTGTAGGAAGCGACGAAAATAACAGAGAAGCCTCCCCAAATGTTGATGAGAAACTTGTTAGGCCATGACTTGGGAGCCTTGAAGGCGACCAGGTGGCCGCAGAGTAGTCCCCACATCACCCACAAGGCGGAGGCTATCGAGAAGTTCTTGCTTCGTTGTCTGCCCCAGGGGTTCAGCCCGAACGGGCTGAACCACTCGTACAGCGCCACTGCTATGGCGGTGAAATTCAGAGACGTAAAAACGGCGATCCACAGCTCGGTGCTGAACGGGACGAGAAACGCGAACAGCGGAATTTCGGGCTTCAGCTTGGGCGCAGTTAGAAAGCTCACTCCGCTGAAGAAGTACGGCGTGGTGAAGTCCACCACCTCGGCTCTGTGAGCGGAGACGCTCAGAGGCGCGAACGCCAGCTGCGCCCGCCCGGAAACCAGCTCCCCCATTATCCCGTTCCACGCGCCGCTTCTGCCGTTCCTCTTGCCGAACAGGCCGTCCTCCACCAGGTATAGGTCGTAGCGGAATCCTAGCTCGCGAGACACCACGGACATCAGGTCCATGCTTAGACCGTAACAACACATCACGGTGCTGCCTTGGCGGCAGAATATTCCTCTGAGGCAGAGACCTTCTTGCAAGCTCGTCACCATGGTGAACGGCGACGCCAGCGCCGTGACGATTCGGTACATGGGCATCCCGATCTTCTCGCCGCCTTGCTCGAGGTAGGCCGGAACGATTCCGCCCCCTGGCCAGATGATGGTGTCCAGGTGAACTTCCTTCGCACCCTTCACCGTGCCCACCTTCGTCCATCTGTGAAAGAAAAATCCGATTGTCAAGCAGAACGCGATTAAACGCTCTCCACTCCCCCAGAAGGAGAGTGGGCTCAGTGGCGCACGCAGGGGGGAATCCCCGGGGGCCCTGGCGCCCCCAAACAAAAAAAGAAACTAGGGAAAAGGAACGGAGTTAGGGTGGATGTACCAGTAAATGAACACGTACCAGTGAATGGGCATTTTTTATTAAAATGAGTCAAATAAATTATTAAAATAAGCAACTAATTAATTAGAGACTTTTTTTAATTTTTTGCTTCGTAACCAAACAATTTTTGCAGCACGTGGAATCAATCGCGCTGCAAACCTAAGTTTATAATAGTGTTCATTCATTAGCCTTAAGTGTTCATTTATTGGTGCGTTTACCTTGTATCAAGCGCTTGAAAGACAAAGCGAGACAAAGTATCGAGTCGCGCGTCGTCTGTCTCGACCCCCCCCCCCCCCAAAAATAAAATTCTGAATGCGCCACTGGGTAGGTTCGTTCGAACCAACCTTAGTTGGGTCTTATTCCCGGGGAATCTTATGGCTTGCAAGTTCAGTAAGTGAAACTTAGCCTTGTCCTTGGAGATCTGACCCACGGACTTCCTCAGCTTCTGCGTCAAGATCTTCGAGACGTTACCCCTGATCTCGCTGGCGAGGAACTTAGATCTCCGCTCCGGGAAGCACTCCGGCGTGAAGTTCTCTTCCAGCTGCAGCTCCCCTAAACGATTCACCCTGGTTTTGATCTCCAGCAGCGTCTCGTCCAGCGCCTGCGAGGTCTCCCTGATCACCCTAGACAGTATCGTGTCGCTGCCCATCAGCTTCACGCCGGAGGGCCTCAGCGCGAGCATGCCGACCGGCATGAAGTCTTTAGAATTCAGGTCCTTGTCCGTGAAGCGAAACTCCTCGTCGTCGTTCAAGTGAAATCGCTTCTCCTCCTGCTTGACCGCAGCCTTCTCGTTCTGCCACCTGTACTCCTGCAGTCGATGTATGTCGTTGGCCAGGCTCGGCAGAGAGTCCAGCGCCAGGTGGCTCTCGATCACCAGGTTCGCGTTTCTGTTCGCGTTCTCCAAGGGCGCCGAGTTCTCGTTCGTCGCGAGCGCCGCCCTCGAGTTGTGCACGACGTGCGTGCTGATTATGTTCGGCTCGTTGGGCCTCAGTTCCGCTTTCAGGTCCAGCCAGAGCCACAGGAACCTCCCGGCGAGCATCTCGAACTTCCCAGCAGCGGCGAGAATCCTCCTAGCGTTGTTCAGGTCGCAGCCCATCACTATCACTCCTCCGCTCCCTCCTTCCTCGGCCACTCGCCTCAGTCTCATCCTCAAAGTCTTGTCGTTTGTCGGCAGGTGTATAATCGTCCTGGGCGTTAAGGTCGGCTGGTCCGTTTGCAAAAGATGGGTGACCGGAAGCAGCGTGGTGTCGACGAGGAGAGTGAACGCGTGCCAGTTAGCCCTGTGCATTAAAGCTGCGGCAGCTGCCCCGACTTCTCTGGTGCTCGAGCCTATGCGACTCTCGAACCTCCCAAGGTTTCCCTGCAAAGCGCGAGCGTCGGTTAGCTGGCCACGGAAACAGAATTGCAACAAACCTGTCGGAGGTAGTCCTCGTGCGTGAACGGCAACCACAACGCTGGGAGGTTTAAAGCGGCCGCAGCTGTGACGAGGAACCTCGCCGCAGACCCACCCCCGATGATCAGGCTCAGCACCGTCTTCCCAGCTTTAATCTCGGTGCAGAACTTGTTCAGCAGCGACAGAGGATAGGTCAGCGAGTCTGCCTTGGGCAGCGCCTCGATGTAGGACACGTTCATGTCCGCGTGAGTGGACTCCAGCCTCGCTTTGTCCCACGCCTTCTGAATATCCGTCTTAAGGGAGCTCTGCGACTGCGTCAGGCATAGCACCACGCGCCACGAAGAGTAAGGCGTGCGAAGTCTGGCCTTGGTCGCTCTCGCAGGCCTGGCCAGGTTCGCGGTGGCTATCCAGCAGAAGGACGCTCCCAGCAGAAATAGAAAGGCGATTCTCCTAGAGGAGCCGGACATCTTCGAGCCTTCTGTAACTCCTCCTCTTTGTTCGCTTAGCTCTCTTGGCTCACGTCATCCGCGTACAGTTCTGGTCTACAATTATCGAAAGCAGTTTAGATTAGGCGAACGGTGTTTCAGCTAATGTTGCTCTTTACCAGCCTCGTATCTCCGCGTCGCGAAGCGTTTCATCACGAAAAGGGCAGCTGTACCCTCGTCGACGGCACTTTCAAAATACACCCCTTCTCAAAACAGTTCATTCTCACTCTCTCTTCCCTTGTCTTTCATGAAATTCAAGCTCCCTCGCGCGGAACGTTAAATTCCGGTGCAGCTCGGCCTCGGGCAGCTCGGCACGGAAATCTGAAAGACAAGTTTACCTTCTACCGAAGCGAATCATATGCCGTAGATCCGGGGGTGGGTGAACGAGTGCCCGAAGATTGCTTCTTAGCCGCCACATAATGGCTATCGATTAGGTAACCGTGCGAATTGTCGTAAAATAATGTGTATTGGTCGGCGCGGAGGGCAGGGACGAGGCCGTCAGTTGCCCTCTTCCAGGCGTCCTACCCCGTGCATAACAGCCATTTTCCAGCAGCCCCTCCCTTTAAATTTCAACCCGACGGTACTCGCGCAGACACACGTCTACATGCGCGTCCCTCGCGTGTTTTCTTTGCCACGAGGCACTGATACCACTCGGCTTTCCCTCTTCACCTCTTCCGATTCCGTGCATTCTTGCCCCGAAGTGCCCTGAGGCCTCGCTGCCTAACAGAACCGCGCTCCCGCACGAGGAAAAGCAAGGGAGAAACGAGGGGTGGGCTGTAAAAAGCGTGCGTGTTGGCCGGAAAATATCTTTATATATTTGGAATCTTCCTTAATTTACATTTGCCTTATATACATATATCGTTATGCCGCGGTATGCTTAATACAGTAAAGTGACCATACAAGGCTTTATATGATAAAGATGCATGTACACGGGGTGGCCATTGAAATGCAGCTGCAACATTCTCGCCTCTGCTATGGATCCGCGATCCTGTACGCTACAGCTAAGACAACATAGCTGGAATGTAACACGGAGCTTATCTTACAGTTTAAATATAATATTTTTCTCGGGTTTATTCCGCTAGGAACTACCGTTTAAATCATGGACATAGATTTCTTTTATTCTCTGTAACAAGTAACAGTCATTGGAATTAACTAAACAGATTCTGTTGCGACGCGTCGTTCTCGAACGTGCTCCAGGCATTGTTCAGTTCCATGAAGATCAGTTTCGCTATATTCTCGTTCTCCGTTCCCGCTTGCTGTGGAAACAAAAGAAAGGGAGGGGAGGGCATATAGGTAGGCTTGGCGATTGACGCGTAGTAATTACGGCTGGGACTACTCGAATAATTTAGTATTCGAATATTTTACAAGAATTCGAATGCTACGAATAAATTTCGAATATTTGAGTATTCGAATGCTACGAATAAACTTCGAATATTTGAGTATTCGAATGCTACGAATAAACTTCGAATATTTGAGTATTCGAATGCTACGAATAAACTTCGAATATTTGAGTATTCGAATGCTACGAATAAACTTCGAATATTTGAGTATTCGAATGCTACGAATAAACTTCGAATATTTGAGTATTCGAATGCTACGAATAAACTTCGAATATTTGAGTATTCGAATGCTACGAATAAACTTCGAATATTTGAGTATTCGAATGCTACGAATAAACTTCGAATATTTGAGTATTCGAATGCTACGAATAAACTTCGAATATTTGCGTATTCGAATGCTACGAATAAACTTCGAATATTTGAGTATTCGAATGCAACGAATAAACTTCGAATATTTGAGTATTCGAATGCTACGAATAAACTTCGAATATTTGCGTATTCGAATGCTACGAATAAACTTCGAATATTTGAGTATTCGAATGCAACGAATAAACTTGGAATATTTGAGTATTCGAATGCTACGAATAAACTTCGAATATTTGAGTATTCGAATGCTACGAATAAACTTCGAATATTTGAGTATTCGAATGTTATTATTCGAATACTATTCGAATACCGGTGTATTCGAATGGTATGGTGTAAAGTGGGTCAAAATTAGCTTACAAGATTTCACCCTGACAAATGAGCCTAAAGAACTTGATTTATAATTCACACCATACTATTCGAATACACCAGTATTCGAATACTGAAATATTCGAATAGTATTCGAATACTTAAATATCCGAATAGTATTCGAATACTTGGAAATTCGAATAGTATTCGAATACTTGGATATTCGAATAGTATTGGAATACTTGGATATTCGAATACTTGGATATTCGAATTATATTCGCCAAATAATCGAGCAACTGAACTATTCAAATATTCGAATACCAAAAAATTCGACAAATAGTCCCAGCCCTAGTAGTAATAATAGCAGGCAACTTGATGCAATCGCATACCTTGTCCGGATGCACGGCCAAGCAAGCTTTCCTATACGCTTTCTTAACATCCGCGGCCGTAACCAGCTGATGCATCTCGCACCGTTGCCATCTGTCCGCCTCGGGCCACAGAACGGTGTGCATAGAACAGAGAAGAGCACGTAAATTCCCCTTTTTACCCTCCGTCCACTCGGCCACCTTCATCCTGTCCGGATCCATGGTCTTGGCTGCCTCGACTTTCCTCATTTGATTTATCGTCTTCGGGCTATCCTTCTCCGCTTTCCTCGAGCTGAAGAAGTTGTAGCCCTGACTGCCGAGCAGATCCTCGAACGCGTCGCCGCTGGATTTGCCGGATTTATTGCCAGGCGCGCCGCTCTCCGCGGGGTTGGCCTCGGCGGTCGCGTTCGATTTGTGCGCGTTAGGGCTCGAGTGGATCGGCGTGCTGGCCGGCGCGGGGCTAGCCGACTGTGGAGTATTCGAGTTCCTCGGGGTGCCGTTCCAACTGGACGTCAGACCGGCCCCCAGGGAGCTCACCAGGTTCGCGAACGGGTCCTTGCTCTGCGCCGCGAAGTTCGGCACGCTCGAGTTCCGCGGGATATTCTCCTCGACGTTCGGCGACTTCGCGGGGTTCGACTTCGCGCTGGGTATCCCCCCCAGCAGGTTGTTCGCCGAGTTGCCGGCCAGAGGGTCGAACAGCAAGTCGTTCACCTCTTGCTTGCCGGCCTGGCTTCGGTCGAAGAACAGGTCGTTCACGTTCAGATTACTGTTAGCGTTATCGTTTCTAGTGGCAGGCTGACCATGCCCGAACAGCAGATCGTCCTGGGCAGGATCGCTAATGGTGGGCACCGTGCTTTTCATTTCCCGCTGAGTGAAAACACCGAAACCCCCGAAGAGATCAGTTTCGTTCTGACTAGAGCTAGAAAATATATCCAGTCCCGGAGCGGCCGCGGGCTGCGGAGTATTTGAGGTACTGGTGTCTGGGATTCCCAGGTTCAACAGATCGGCTTCTAGCATTTTAGCTTCCTCCTTCCTCTCCTCCTCTACGCTCTCCGCCTCCCGAGGTGGCTCCTGGTGCAGGTTAGCCTCGCTCGCTGCCACCGCCTCGGCCGCGGGCGCGGGCGCCGCTTCGCCTTCGACCTGACACGAAAAAGGGAACGTTAGAAGAAAATCGACTCGCTTAAATCCCGCCGCGTCTTACCTCCTCGGCCTTGGCCGTCCTAAAGTTCTCTAACGTCTCCTCCATTTCCAAGGTCGAGCCGAACAACGGGTCCGGCGCTGGCCTCGAGGAAGACGGCTCCGCCTCCCAGGGCGCCGGTACTCTAGCTAACTTGGAATTCTCCTCGGCTACCGTAATATTTAAGACCACCCGGAACTTCCCGCCGACCTCGGGCGCGTCGTCCAGGTCCTTCTTCTCGAACGTCAGCGCGTTCTCGGTCAGGGGTATGTAACCCGTGTGGAAGTGCAGCGACGCGATCTTTATGCCGATCACGCGGCCCAGCTGCTGCCGGGCGTGGAATATCACTACAGTGACGTCCCCGCGGACGGTCGCGTTCCCCAGCGCCAGCGAGATCTTCCCCTCCATCATGCCGTGCAGCCTCATCTCCTCGTACTCCAGCCGCTTCGTGGAGAACACCAGCGCGCCGTTGCTGTAGATGTCGATGTACGGCCGGCAGCCGTCCTTCGCTCTGGTGAACAACGGCACCGGCTGCACGATCAAGCCGCGAAGGGCCAACGGTTTGGTGTGCGGGTGCGCGCCGCTACTCAGCAAGCTCATGTAACCGATGCTGCGCAACTCCGAGGGCTGCAGCTGGGGCGGCTGGCAGCGCCTAGTCGTGAACAACGCTATCGCCTCCTCGGGCGTGTTCAACGCTTTGGCGTAGATGAGCAAAGTGCAGGCGATCGTGGCGCTCGCCCGATATCCATCCTGGAAACAGAAACGGCAACGTGGCAGGCCTCTCGCGGCTCCCGCTACTAGCCTAGACTGGGCGTACTCACAGTGCAATATAATACCACGATGTGATTGAAGTCCGCGTTCAAGTATCGGTAAACGTCCTGGCAGATCTGATACAAGGCGGAGAGCAGGGGAGCGTTGGAGTCCGACGACGCGTAAGCGAACGAGCAATCGATATGCCTGCCGGGGAGCCTGGTCACGTTCGGCCGGCCGCGCGAGAGGTTGTACAGCTGGATGCGAGCGGGTGGCGGGTGGCGAGCCTGGAGGAAGGCCCTGACGTCCTCCACGTGGTTGGCTCGGTAGGCGGACTCTATCCCGTCCGCCGGGTACGGCATTATCAGTATGCGGGAGGTTAAGTAACTTGCGTCCAATTCGGTCCTCGCCATGCTCTGTTGCACGGTGTGCATCACTTTGCTCGAGGTGTCCTTTAAGTTGCGCAGGATGCTGCCGGCGCCGCCCTTCAACGAGCTGAATAGGCCTGTGGTTTGAGCAACCGGGACCTTCGCCACGGCTGTCTGTGCCGGCGCGGGCCTCGGCGGTGGCATAGTCGCTGGAGGGGTCGGCCGCGGCGGTGGAGCGGGCGTGCTGGGCGGCGGGGCGGGTCTAGGCGGCGGCGGGCTCTTAGCTACCACTTCTACTTTCGGGGGTTCTCGGGGATCAAAGCTGTTCGACTCCGCTATCGCCGCGAGGCGCTCCAGGATCATCGACGTGGTGAGCCTCCGGACCGGGGACACCTCCAAGCATCCCCTCACTATATCGTAGAGGCAGGACAAGCGAGGGTTCGCCGGGAGCGGCGGGTACTTGCCGTTCACGATCGCGAGCTTGTTACCTGCAAACACAATCGAGTCAACGAGGCGAACTTTACTCTCCGGCGAATCGTTTTATACCTTCGGGGAACGGATGCCTTAGCGTTATCAGGCAGTACAGGATGCAACCGAGGGCCCAGCAGTCGACCGGCGGGCCGATAGGCTCGTTGTTCCACGTGTCCATCATCTCCGGCGAACGGTACATCGGCGTAGTGTACTTCGCCATCTGATCCTCCAGCGTCGCGCGTTTCTGAGCGTTCCACGACGGGTTCGGTAGGATCTGCTGGCTCGAGGCGCTACCAAAGTCGCAGAGCTTGATCAGACCGTCGGTGCCGATCAGAAAATTCTCCAGCTTTATGTCCCTGTGGATCAGCGGCGCGGGCTGCTGGCTGTGCATGTGGTGCACAGCCTTCGTCGCTTGGTAGGCTATCTTGCAAATCTGCCCGAGGCTCAGCGAACTCGACGACAGGCTCCTCAGCACATCCGCCACTGTGCCGCCCGGACAGTATTCCGTCACCAACAAGTACTCGTATCCCTTGCGGTCCTCGCGCTCCAGGCGCTGAGCGTACAGATACTGGATCACATTCTGGTGACCCGACAGCCTCTTCAAAGTCTCTATCTCCTGTATTATATTCTTATTAGCATCCTCGTCCACCGCGATCAGTCTCTGCAATCACAGCACGGGTTACCGTCGAGGCGCAAGCTCCCCGCGCGCGTATAGTCACCTTAAGCGCGTACTCCTTTCCTGTGTTAATGTCTTCCACCGCGAACACCAACGCCCAACCACCTGTCGAGAGAACATAAATTACACCAAGAACAACGAAGCGTAGATTCTTTCCCTAAGAATAGAAAAAAAGTAACGCGATCCCCTCGATGCTTCGGACGTACGATCATTGCGACATTAAGTTTCGGTGCTAAAAAAAGCTCGCCTGCTATCGCAATATCTTTTTTTAAACTTATCGGTGGCAAAACCCGCGCGTTTGTCCTTTGGATCGTGTCGATATGTTTGGCGTTATAAGAAGCGTAACGAAGGTGTCTGTTCTCAAAGGATTCTAATAATTTTTCGGTGCTGTATATACGAGAATGGTAAGCCGTTATTCGGCGAAATAACGAGATCGGAATAATGGCGGTAATTAGGGTTTTTGAGTGCTCGATGAGCCGAGGCAGTGAGCGCTGCGATTCGGCTCGCGCTTGTGGCAGCGAGGTAAATGTCAAAACAGTATTTGACACATGTCAAAAAGGTTGGCGGTCGACTGTCATCGTGCGTGCGACTGTTTCGCGCTGCCTCGGGGAATAACTACGGGGTGTTGGCAGGCGATTATCGAGACGAACCGCCGACGGGGGTGGGTTAATTCGGAGGAAATGATACGGAGAAGTGGAAGGGTTGACAGAGACTCACCCTCGGCTAGTAGCCTGGTCACGCGTAATTTCACATTGTTGATATCCAATATTTGTCCGACGTATTCGTTCGTGGTTGTAGCCCCGTTCAAGTATCCCAGAGCAGACCTTAAGTAATCCGACATATTTCTTTAAAAGTATCCCTTAGAACCCCCGGGAAGCGTTTACCTAAAGTTACAATGCAGACAGCCGATGCTGCCCGGCCATACTGTCTTTGTGACGTCGCTGTCAGTGCCGTACGTAGCCAGGTCGCGCATCGACGACTTCGAGCGTGGGTAGAGCTCGCGATTTTCGCGAGGGGTTGGATTAGAGCTCTTAAGGAAATATTTCACGCGTATTTTTTTTTATTGGAAAACATATAGCGGGTGAAAGCAGCCCTCGATGTTGAGGGGTGATATACACGTTTGCACCGATATCCCGAAAATTATGCGCTATAGAGAAAAATGTTTTAGAGGAAAATTGTGTATTTTTTTATTAGAAATTTAGCTGCGTACTTAGATTCAGCGACAAATTACTACTTTTTGGTATATTGTTTAAAATATTGAAAATTATGCGCTATAGAAAAAATATTTTAGAGGAAAATTGTGTATTTTTTATCAGAAATTTAGCCACGCACTCAGATTCAGCGAAAAATTACAACTTTCTAGTATATTGTTTAAAATATTGAAAATTATGCGCTATAGAGAAAAATATTTTAGAGGAAAATTGTGTATTTTTTATCAGAAATTTAGCCACGCAATCAGATTCAGCGACAAATTACTACTTTCTAGTATATTGTTTAAAATATTGAAAATTATGCGCTATAGAGAAAAATATTTTAGAGGAAAATTGTGTATTTTTTATCAGAAATTTAGCCACGCACTCAGATTCAGCGAAAAATTACAACTTTCTAGTATATTGTTTAAAATATTGAAAATTATGTGCTATAGAGAAAAATATTTTAGAGGAAAATTGTGTATTTTTTTATTAGAAATTTAGCTACGTACTCAGATTCAGCGACAAATTACTACTTTCTAGTATATTGTTTAAATTATTGAAAATTATGCGCTATAGAGAAAAATGTTTTAGAGGAAAATTGTGTATTTTTTATCAGAAATTTAGCCACGCAATCAGATTCAGCGACAAATTACTACTTTCTAGTATATTGTTTAAAATATTGAAAATTATGCGCTATAGAGAAAAATATTTTAGAGGAAAATTGTGTATTTTTTATCAGAAATTTAGCCACGCAATCAGATTCAGCGACAAATTACTACTTTAGAGTATATTGTTTAAACAAGTTGACGTATTGTGAATCCGATTACGTGGCTGAATTTGTTATAAAAAATACATAATTTTCCTCTAAATTCTTATATTAGGGAAGTCAAAATTACCCTTTCGAAATTTAAGGACTGCCCCTAAGAAGGGAAGATCCCAAACCCGGAAATTTGGAAAATTCTGAAACTTTGTGAATTTGTGGGGAATTTCCTCCTAATTACAACGCAATTTTTGTTTGCTGCCAAAAGTCACTCGAAGGGGGTACAGTTAACCTCTTAAATTCCGGCTATTTTTCGATTTCGTGTTATAACTCGCGAACCGTAAAATAATTTTTTACCAAATGATAGATCTAAGTAAAAGAAGTAACTTTTGTCTTGAAACTTTTTTTTCTATCTCTTACACTTCGCGAGTTATACCACAAAATAGGAAAATAGCCGAATTTTCAGAGGTTAATTTCACCCCCGTCGAGTGAATTTGGGTTGCAAAAAAAATTGCGTTGTAGTCAGGAGGAAGTCCACTGCATATTCACAAAGTTCCAGAATTTTTCGAATTTTCCGGGTTCGGGATCTTTCCTTTTAAGTAAAGAATTGTTTTAAACGATTATCTTTGTAACTTCTATTCTCCATTCGAAATTTTTTTTAATTCAAATTTTTGCCCATCTAGCAAGTAAATTTTACTTCCCTGTGCGACATATTTATTTGAATTCATCGCGCGGGAGATCTCCCTAAAGACGAGAACTTAAATGCGATTATAATAAGGAAAATCATTCAAATGAAAATCTGCGTAGAATTAATTTCAAAGAGACGCAATTAATAATCCTTCGCTCATTCTCGGGATAGAGGAATATTCTAATTGAATATTTTTACGACGAGATTGATGGCAGAGATGGGCAGAATTTTTCTTCAAATTAAAATTCGAAAAACAAATAAAAGTTCATTAAAAAATTACTCGCCATGCGTCGAATAAAGCTAAAGAATCATCGGCGTCCGCAGGGGGGAGCAAAATTGTCAATTGCCCTGGCTTTTGAAAAAAAATCGCTTATTTTTCAAACCTGATCTTTATTAAGTTTACACTAAAAAAGGGAATATTTTTAAATGTCGATTTTAAATTTTTAATTAAATTGGCACTATAAAATGGGTTAAAAAAGCAAGACGGGTATACTTTTCTTTACCATCATCCCAAAGTTTCCCCCCTCCTGGAAAAAAGTCTCCGTACGCCCCTGGAAAGAATAATCTGTAACTTTTATTCTTTATTCGAAATTCTATTTAAATAAAAACTTCACGCATCTCTGCTTAACAGATCTAGAAAAACGTATTGCGAAATGGCACTTTTGATTTACGTGCGATTTCCAAACTCAAGGAAAAAGAAAATTATCGGTACACCTACATCTTTCCTGTACTTTCACCTCAGCTTTGAATAGCGAGCAATTTTCCCGAATTACGCGCATGCGTGTTTAGCGAGACACTACGCGTTTTGCGATGTCAATACGCGACATCGCGAATTAATCCTCGCGTATGCTTTGTTTCCGCATGATACCGCCGCCGGGCCAGTCATTCTCGGCGATTAGCAGGCGATCCGTAATCTCCGCTCGCTATAGGTTACCGAGATAAACAGATCCGGACGGCGGTTTCGAAATTCCGACGAGCACATGCCCGCGCGCTCTCCAGCTGCTGTCAGGCAAGTGCGTCGTTAACGTAGCATCCTTTCCAGGTCCGGTGTTGTCTGTCAGGACCCCGAGCATGTCGAAGTTCGTGAAGTTCACGAAGCTCCGCTCCGCCACGGACCACACGTTCTGGGCGAAATTCGCGGAGCTGAAGATCGACAAGTTCAAGCTGGACGAGAAGGCGGTGATCAATTTGTGGGGCAGCTACAGCCTCCAGTCTCTGAACGAAGGCAGTGCCAATCCGATGGTACTAGACTTCACGTCGTTCAACGAGTAAGTCCCTTCGCTCGCCGAGCTGGCGCTCTTAGGTATCGCCTTGGTAATTTTGCAGGGACATAGAAACCACTTACCACAACAACTCGGTAACCGTCTGCGGCAAGATGATCAACACTAACACTTACGAAGCATTCCGTCAAACCGACCCCGAGGCGTTCGTCGACGATTTGGGGAAAGAAATCATGGCCAGCATTTTGGATAGGTCGTGCTTAGAGAAGCCGTGGAAGCTGTCTCTGTTTTTAGTACTGGCGTACTCGGATTTAAAGAGATACAGGTTTCATTACTGGGTCGCGCATCCTACTGCGTTAAAGTTGCCTGAAATGTATTACGAGGAGCCTCCGAAGACGCTCGACGAGGAGTTTGCAGCCAGTCAGGACCTCCGCGACGGTTTCCTCCAGCTGGACAGTGGGTCGAAGAATTATTTCTCGGTTCTACTGTCTCGCGAGAATGAAATGAGCGTCGCTGATTTGGTAACGGGTGTGAGGATCGCTGAGAAAATTGACGAACCTCAGGTATTGGATATAATCCTGTGTCGGAGGAGATATATACGCTATCGCACATTTTTGCTTCGTTTCCACAGGAATACGACGAAGTGTACTTCGCATTTTACGACCCCTGCACGAGCGCCGAACCGGGCTGGCCTCTGCGCAATCTTCTCTGCTTATTATTCTGGCATTGCTCCGCGTATTGCCTGAGGCGGACCGTTAAAGTTATATCTATAAGGGGAAAGAAGGCGCAGAAGAGCGTCGTGTTTAAGCTGAAAGCTAAAGAGAGCGAGAGTCACGAGGAAATACGGAAGGCGCTGGTTGAGAGTCATTTGGTTGGCTGGGAGAGCAACGCGAATGGGAAACTGGGCCCTAATATCGCGGATTTGTCGGACACCATGGATCCCGCTAAGTAAATTCGAGTGATAAATCAGATGCGAGTTGGATTTATCCGTGAAATTATTTATCTCTGGTTTTAAATGTTCCCTAGGTTGTCGGACAGAGCTATCAATCTGAATTTGAAGCTCATGAAGTGGCGTCTTGTCCCCGACTTAGACTTAGAGAAAATTAGCAGCCTCAAGTGCCTCGTACTGGGCGCGGGAACGTTGGGCTGCGCCGTAGCTAGAGTGCTTCTCGGCTGGGGAGTGAGCGACATCACTTTCGTCGACAGCTCCAGCGTCTCTCACAGTAACACTGTGCGGCAGAGTTTGTACACTCATCAGGACGCTGTGGAGCATAAGAAAAAGGCCTACGCAGCGAGGGACGCGCTGCTCTCTATAAGGCCGAGTTTAGTGAGTACTCGAAACACTTCAGACTAGGGCTGGGACTATTTGTTGAATTTTTCGGTATTCGATTATTCGAATACTTCAGTTGCTCAATTATTTGGTGAATATAATTCGAATATCCAAGCATCCAAGTACTATTCGAATATTTAAGTATTCGAATACTATTCGAATATTTAAGTATTGGAATACTATTTGAATATTTAAGTATTGGAATACTATTCGAATATTTAAGTATTGGAATACTATTCGAATATTTAAGTATTGGAATACTATTCGAATATTTAAGTATTCGAATTCTATTCGAATATTTAAGTATTGGAATACTATTCGAATATTTAAGTATTGGAATATTATTCGAATATTTAAGTATTGGAATACTATTCAACTATTTAAGTATTGGAATACTATTCGAATATTTAAGTATTGGAATACTATTCGACTATTTAAGTATTGGAATACTATTCGAATATTTAAGTATCGGAATACTATTCGAATATTTAAGTATTAGAATACTATTTGAATATTTAAGTATTGAAATACTATTCGAATATTTAAGTATTTGAATTCTATTCGAATATTTAAGTATTCGAATTCTATTCGAATATTTAAGTATTGGAATACTATTCGAATATTTAAGTATTCGAATTCTATTCGAATATTTAAGTATTCGAATTCTATTCGAATATTTAAGTATTGGAATACTATTCGAATATTTAAGTATTGAAATACTATTCGAATATTTAAGTATTTGAATTCTATTCGAATATTTAAGTATTCGAATTCTATTCGAATATTTAAGTATTGGAATACTATTCGAATATTTAAGTATTCGAATTCTATTCGAATATTTAAGTATTGGAATACTATTTGAATATTTAAGCATTGGAATACTATTCGAATATTTAAGCATTCGAATTCTATTAGAATATTTAAGTATTCGAATTCTATTCGAATATTTAAGTATTCGAATTCTATTCGAATATTTAAGTATTCGAATTCTATTCGAATATTTAAGTATTCGAATTCTATTCGAATATTTAAGTATTCGAATTCTATTCGAATATTTAAGTATTCGAATTCTATTCGAATATTTAAGTATTCGAATTCTATTCGAATATTTAAGTATTCGAATTCTATTTGAATATTTAAGTATTGGAATACTATTCGAATATTTAAGTATTCGAATACTATTCGAATATTTAAGGGGTCAGTCCACTGTGACGGTTTGAAAAATGAAGCTATTTTTAAAGATTTTTTTCTTCGTAGATACAACATATAATGCAATAAATCTTTTTGGTATTTATTAAGCTACTCTTATATTATACACAAAAAATTTAAAAGAATTTTTTTAATTTGTTTTAAAGTTTTAAACGCGATTATCTCAAAACAAAATTTTTTCAACTGGTGCAGGTGATTGCAAAAAAACTATTTGACCAATCAGTCTGAAATTTCTACACGTTATTCACCACATCAGTGGCTATGGCCGGGACTACGGAAAGCTTTTTCGATTAACCATTTCATACTTTTTACAAGGCAAAATGATTGAAAAAATCCGCCGCATTTCGACACTTAAACTTCAAACCTCCGCCATTTTGTTAATTTTGTTATCAGTAAAAATAATTCTAGTGCCGGCGATAGCACACTCATAATGAATACAACACAGTTTGAATTTTTTGTTTCAAATGCGTCGTTCTCCCGGAATCACCTGCACCAGCATTACATCGCATTCTCAAGGCGCTCACATGAGTGCGATATATATTTAAAAAAAAACTGTTAAAGATTTAAAATAGATTTTTTTATGCTGTCAATAAGTGTATTAATAAGTAGACAAAACGTTATTTCCGTTGGACATTCCGTTTACTAAAAAATAAATCCTAAGAAATGACAATTTTTCACGACTTCACAGTGGACTGACCCCTTAAGTATTCGAATACTGATGTATTCGAATAGCCTCAGATGACTAAAAATAAACGCATGAAAATATTTAAATATTTAGTATTCGAATACTTAAATATTCGATTAAGTATTCGAATACTTAAATATTCGACTAAGTATTCAAATACTTAAATATTCGAATAAATATTCGAATACTTAAATATTCGAATGAGTATTCGAATACTTAAATATTCGACTAAGTATTCGAATACTTAAATATTCGACTAAGTATTCGAATACTTAAATATTCGACTAAGTATTCGAATACTTAAATATTCGAATAATAACATTCGAATACTCAAATATTCGAAGTTTATTCGTAGCATTCGAATACTCGTAAAATATTCGAATATTAAATTATTCGAATAGTCCCAGCCCTACTTCAGATTCGCCTAATTACTAATCACGCTGACGACAGAACGTGCAAGGTGTGGTGCTGCATATCCCGATGCCTGGACACGTCGTGGGTAAAAGTATGATGGAGTCAACGACGCAGTCGTTGCGAAAACTGGAGGAGCTGATCGCGAAGAGCGACGTGGTTTTCTTCCTGCTGGACTCTCGAGAAGCCAGGTGGTTGCCCACTGTCCTCTGCGCGGCGATGAACAAAATCGCTATTAACGCCGCGTTAGGCTTCGACTCGTTCACCGTGCAGAGGCACGGCACGCGTAACTCCTCGTCCCCGTCTTCTCCGGACTTCGACGCGAAAGATCTCACTGGCTCGGACCTCGGCTGCTACTTCTGCAACGACGTCACGCAGCCAGGAAACGTACGTAAAGATGATCCGGCACGAATTCTTGTCTTAATAATCCTCTTGCTCCGCAGTCGCAAACCGACAGGACGCTGGACCAACAGTGCACTGTTAGCAGACCGGGGTTATCGCAGATCGCTGCGGGCTTGGCGGTGGAATTGCTGGTAGCTCTGCTGCAGCATCCTCACGGGTAAATAGGAATGCTGGGAGATCGGCGTGTCCCAGGGAATTTAGTAATCGTTTGCGATTAGTTTAGAGGCAGCAGCGCTGATGGGTAATAACAGAGATAATAGTAGCTCGAACGAGAGCGAGCTGATCGGCTTGCTGGGAGGTGTGCCGCATACGATACGCGGGTCTCTGTGGAATTACGACACGCAGCTGACGATAACGCACAGATTTACATCCTGCACCGCGTGCTCCGTGCCCGTTATCAGGGAGTACAAAAATCGCGGCCTGGCGTTCGTTCTGGACGCGTGTAACATTCCGAATTATTTGGAGAAACTGTCGGGACTGGAGCGGATACTCAGCAGGCCCGATTTGGACGAGGTACATATATTTCTCGAAGGGCGCATGATTATTGTTTTAAATGTATTCGTGACTTTTTCTGACTTCAGCTGTGTCATGCCTTGGATAACTTGAGCGACGAGGATGACAGTGATCAGCTGAAAGTTATACCTTGAAAGCCCCTCGATGTATTCGCGCGTTTTCTTTTTATCTCGGGCAAAGGTAGCTCCGCTCCGTACGCTGTTAATTGGCCAAGCATCTATACAATCGAAACTTCAATGTACTTATTGATGCGAGAATGGAGTCGCATTTAGATAGGTCCGCACCGCAACTCACGTCACTCCTTATCGACTGCTCGTTTTAATTCTTTTAGCCTAAGGTTGACATTTGACACAAGCGTGTGTCATTGTGACGTGTAATCGTGACTGGAGCTACGACTTTTAGATACAACTTTTATACGACTACACCGAAGATCGCGATACGCAACGCGAGATATTGTAACGAGACTCGGTCTCATTTTTACCGTCTGAACAGTGCGAGCAAAGCATAATTAAATAAACGATGTTCGATGAAACGCTGTTCGGCTCGAGGAGATATACTTTGTACCCCGCAGGCTCGCCACGTGCCTCGCGATTATTTATTAAATAGACACGCGGAAAGCAGAAATCCAGATCAGTGGCGGATTTAAGAAAAAAGGCCCAGCTGGCAAACGTTCTGAGGGGCCCACTTTTCGGGGAAAATGGAGAGATAATTTACTAAAAATGGGCTAACTTACGAAAAAAAATATAGTGTTTGGTTAAAATCATATTTTTTTTGAAGATGGGGCCCTAAGGTTTCCTTCTGAGCAGAGGCCCATTTTTTCGGGAAAATGAAGAGGTAGTTTACTAAAAACGGGCCAAGCGTAGTAGCTCGGAAAAACATGTAGTGTTTGGTTAAAAATCATAATTTTTTTTAAAGATGGGGCCCTAAGGGATCTTTCTGAGCAGAGGCCCATTTTTTCGGGGAAATGAAAAGGTAGTTTACTAAAAACGGGCCAAGCGTAGTAGCTCTGAAAAAAATGTAATGTTTGGTTAAAATCATAATTTTTTTTAAAGATGGGGCCCTAAGGGTTCCTTCTGAGCAGAGGCCCATTTTTTCGGGAAAATGAAAAGGTAGTTTACTAAAAACGGGCCAAGCGTAGTAGCTCTGAAAAAAATGTAATGTTTGGTTAAAATCATAATTTTTTTTAAAGATTGGGCCCTAAGGGTTCCTTCTGGGCAGGGGCCCATTTTTTTCGGGAAAATGAAGAGGTAGTTTACTAAAAACGGGCCAAGCGTAGTAGCTCGGAAAAAAAAAATGTAGTGTTTGGATACCTATACCTAATCATAATTTTTTCTTTGGTCGCGGGGCCTTCTGTGCAGGGGCAACTGCTCATCAGCCGCCCCGTTAAATCCGCCACTGAGCCAGGTTTAAAGAGTCGTGGGAGATTTATTAGTTTATCGAAGGGGAAGTTTAGTTAACCTGCGTCGGTAACATATTTTCGCGAAAATTAACGCCAGGATCCAGCGCCGAAGTATCCGTTCCCGGAACACGTCGGGAGGGAGAGCTCGGCTGTTGAGTGGCTAGGATCGCAGGCGCGTAGTCGCAGGAAGGGAAGGGATCGGGGGAAAGAGCGTATTTACACAGAGAGTGTGCGGCATACGGGACGGTTAGCAGTTTTGCCTGTAGAGCGCGTCGGGACAACCGAATGCCATGCATTCCAGTGTAGTGTCGAAGTGGTAGGGGAAACCGAGGCTACCTCTCGTGTCAAACAGGCCGTGTTCTGCGTGTCCGCCCGCATACCATTAGATTTTCATCGTTTTCAATGAAAATACGCGGCCCGTCTCGGCTCGGCATGCCAGGAAACGTCGCGCCGGATGTTTGATCGTGCATTCACGCGGGTGTCATCGCACAACGGCTGGTGAGTAAAGACGCATTTCGAAAGGAAAAAAACCGTTCGATTTTACCTCGAGGAATGCGTGCCTCGTCCCTCTTCTTTTTTTTTTTCCTTTCTTTCACGCTACACCGCATTCCTCTATCGATTCCCGCGAGCGACGGGACGCGGTACTCGGGGGGGAAAATGCCCTCTTTCCGTCCCTTCCTCGGCGTGTGCCTCGTAAACGGCTGGAATTCCGTCGGTGGCAGTTGACTGAAAAATCGAACGATTCGCTCCCTCGCCGTGCACCTCGCCGAGGATTCTTTTATAACTTCTCGCCGAGACGTTTTCGCGGTCGCTCGTGCGCGCGCGTGGGCCCCCGTGCATGTGCCAGGCGTGTGTGTGCGTGCTCTCGTTACGCGATACTAAAAAAACGCGCTCGACATTTCGTTGATTCATCACTTTCGACGAATTCCGTTTACCGAGCCGCGAACCCAGCGACCGCGATAACTTCTTATCCGCTTGGCCCTGCGTCGGAACTTTCAACGGCGCACACCAGCTCCGCGATCGGCCTCCACAGATCTCTGAAATATGCCGCTGGGCGAGCTCCGGATCGATCCCGTGTCGGAATTTTCAATCGCCGCGATTAGCGGCCGGGTATGCGTGCGAGGCGAGTTTCAATAAGAATCCAGGAAAAGCCAGCGAGGGGTAGGGGTAAAAGTATTCGATCGAAATCGTGAGATCGCCCCGCTACCTTTTGCTCGCGGGAAATAGCGTCGCTCCACATTGCCTCTATCGACTCTACCCACTGCGTTTCGGGCAGCGATCGAGGGAAACGTTTCGTTAGTGATCGATGCGAGAGGGTTGCGGCACTGGCACTCCGAGGAGGGGGGGGGGGGGGGGATCCGCGGAAGATAGGTCGGAAAGAATGCCGATTTAACGATTGTTTATGTCATTAAGATGAAATTGCGATGTGGTGCGTTTGGCGCCGGTTGTGTGGAAGTTTGGAAAGGGGCAGGAACGGGCGCGATACGGGAGTAAGGAGGCGAGCGGGAGTGATGGGCTCGAGTGGTCGCGGGGACGTTATTGAATCGCTGCTGGAATTATCAGCGTCGCTTCGCGTGACACAGCGATACCGGCGGTAGCTGCCAATCAACGCATTCGAAGTATCCCCAGAAGTTCGAAAGCGTCGAAACGGCGGATTAGGTATCTAAATACAAGATCGTTAGGTGAAGAGTTAGGTTAGGATCAGGTCCGCGCTTACGCGTTCGGCCGAACGCGCGTTGAATGCGACGAGGCTTCGAGTCGAAGTCGCTGGGGAAGGTTGAGGAGGTTGGGAAACGGTACGAAATGGCACGTCGAGTCTATCGCTAGGGAGCAGTAACGGTGGGTGGAGTGGGATCGCTTGTGGAACTCTCCGGGCGGGGCGGGCGGGCGGGGGCTCGCGAAGCGGCGGAGGGCGGGTGGGATGAGGTGAGGAAAGAAGCGAGAGGCGGGCCTCTGGTGAGGGGTCCGCATTCCACAGACAATGTCACGTTTTTTAATCCCCGTTTTACTTTATTTGTGCTGGCTTCGGCCGCGAGGAAGGCCCCCAAACAGTTAAGTTCGACTTCTGTCCCTAGAGAGCGGATTTCTACAACGGTGCCGGGCTCGCAGCGATTTCTCGCGGGCACCCCGACCCGTGGCGAACACCTGGTGATTCCTCGCCAACACCCACGCTCCGGACTGGCCGAGGTCCCCTGCCCTCTCGGCCCCGACGCTCCAGAGGGTGCGACCGTTAAGGGTAACCGGCGAGAGGCCCGAGCGACCACCGTCCAGAGGGAGATGTCCGCCGTCGAGAGCGCCTTGGACGTCCTCTCCAGGGCGGCGACTATGGTGCAAGGTCAGTTTATGCGTTCCCGATTCTCGGGCTTCGCGCCGCGCCGCGATCCTCTCCGCCCCGCCCCCCTCCCTCCCCCCGGGGGGTGGGGGGTGTGTACAGGTAGCTTTCACGGCGCTAATTAGCCAGGCTAGAGCACGTTTATTTCGGTTCGCGGGTGTCCCGACCTGTTGTGTAACGATCGAGAATCGCTCGGAGGATTTATGTAAGAAGAGGAGCGCTCCTGCGATATTCCGCCCTAGTTAACGGGAGCAGCCCGCATTCCTACGAAATGCCAATTTCACGTCGAATTAGATAACATTGTGCAGTGTTTATTTTAGATGCCTCGGCTCGCTGGCAAGACACTAGCCGAGGCTTCTTCTTCCTTCCTGTGACGCGCGTATTCACTTAGCCGGAGCGAGAGCCACGCGCACGTGACTCCTCCCGAGGCCTGTCGATCGCCGCTCGGCGTATCTCTCTTTCTCTCTCTCTCTCTCTTTCGCGCGCGCTATTTACCTCTTCTCACGGTGCTCTCGGCGATTTTCCGCAGGCAGAGAGGAATAAGGAAAGAGGAAAATGGAAAATCCGCTTCTCACAGCGGCGCGGAACAATCGCTGGCAAGTGTGTCGCTCTCGCAACGCAATACGCGTAATCGACCGTAAACAATGGGTGCCTCCCAGCGGAATCGTTGAGTCGCGCCGCGACGCCACGCGCGATAACTTCTCGCCGGATCGCGGAAACTTATTAATTGGTCGGCGCTCGCGTCTCCGTCCCCAGGGAACTTCCTGGGGGACCGTTCGAGCAACTCGCCGACCGCCCGAATTCTTTAGATAGATACGGACGCCGCGATTTATCTCCCGATCCAATCGCTGGAGACGTCCGCGATAAAGCGCGCAGATAAATCTGTGTGCTTAGGCCGCTTGTCTGTAGATTTCCCGGGGCGGGCGAGGTTCCTGGCTCGCTAGCTTCGTTTCTCGATTTTCATAAATATTCTCTATCATCGTTCGAGCGTCGCGGAGGTGCGTTTCGACGATCGCCGACGATTCCCGTAAATTACAAGGTCCCGCGACGCGAACGCTAGCGCTGTAACGAGCCCCGATTCGGCGGCGGTCGTGTCGCGGGAGTGTGACTCGCCCGGCGCGGTGTTTGTTGTGATGGAATGCCGAGCTTCGAACCTGTTCCGAATACCAGCCGCAGTTGCGCCCGACGCCGGCCGATGGCGCTTTCTGTGACTTTCTCGCGTCAACTTCGCCGCTCCCGAAAATACTTTTACCGTAAATCCTCGGATTATTAATAAGCGCCTTATCCGCGGCTCGCGGTATTTTAAAATTATTAAAAACATTTCCAGAATCAATTCCCTTAGTCGCGCCCTTCTCGAGAGCCTTGAGAAGCCCGCGAGCAAAGTAGAGCAACGATACGGGGATTTACCGACGATCGGGATGAATAATTGTCGGATGGTAACTCGATCGGGACCGGTATCGATTTCCACGGATGCTCGATTCCACGGGTCGTTCGATTCAGCGCATTCCTTGGCCAGCCACGAGCCTCGCGTCTCATTAGCCGCTCCTCTCCCCGCCGGAATTGGATTTCGGGGAGAAGAATACTCGCCCGGCGGCGTTGTGGCGCGAATTCACGCCCACGGGCCCGCGATTCGCTGCTAAACGTGCCTGATAACTGCGCGCGAGTTACCTGCGGACGCGGCGCTATTAAAATACCACGGATTCCTGCCCGATGCCTCACGATTCCTCGAGGATAACGTTTCGCCTTGATCTTGCTCGGGGATTATTATTGCGCGAACAATGGAGAGGAGGCTCGGTGGAGCCTCTGGCGAGGACGTGGGAGCACCGCGACGATTTTCAAGGCCTGCTCTTAAACGTCAGACGCAATTGAATTTTCGCTACGCATCCCCGTCCCGAGGGGGACTCCCCGGTCGCTAGTTGTTCGCAGAAATCCGATTAGCGAGCAATTGCGGTGAGAATTGACGCAGGAATTCGACAGTTCTTACCGATTCTTTTCCCTCCCCTTCGTGCATCCGGGACGCTGCACGTGTGCATCGATCGGCTCCAGTCCACGTATTCTGCCTACCTGACGGGGAAAAAAGCAATAGGAAAGAGGAAAGGGACGAGTCGCAGAGGTGCGCGTGTATCGCAGCGATGGCTTCGAGCCATTCCTAGTCCCTCTCGAATTCTCTAACAAACTTACAATGCCTCGCTCCTAGAAACTAAGCTTTCTATGCATGCACAACGTAGTGGGAGGCCCGAGAGAGTTGCAGCGTCCCGCGGAATTCGAAGATTCCCTCGGGGAGTCAGGATTTCGTTGCGTATCGACTTCTTCGAAAAGCTGCGGCGGGGAGGGAAGCCGGTGCCCATCGCTAGAGTGGCGAGCGTGTGTTCTCGAGTTGTGCATGTGTAAAAGGCAGCTTCTCCGGCGCGGTGGAGGGGGCAGGCGACGGACGAGGCGGATGAATGAATGAATCTTAAGACAGTCGCGTAAGAGGGGCATTCACGAATCCACACGGGCTCTCAGGTCTCTTGGCGGAGAGAGAGAGAGAGAGAGAGAGGTTCCTCCAGTGCGTTGTCACCTTCGATTATGCTCTTCGCGCTTCGAATTCGCCGATACCTAGCTTCTTCCGCGCGGCGTGTCGCGGGCCAGCGGCTTCCCTGAAACCGCGCAGCGGACGGATCATGGAGGCAGCGTTCTTCGGCGAAAGGAAGATCCCTGGGTTGAAGCGCATCCGATGATCCCTCCGCCCGTGTCAGACAACTTTGTGAAGTGAATTTCCCCCCCGTGAAGGGGTCGCGAATCTTTCGCCTCGAGGGAAACCAGTCCACGGTCGAACTCTCGAGGCACCGGGCTCGAGGCGAGGATTAGGAGCATGGAGGTGTCGTCCAGGAGCAGCTGCCTTTGGCAGCCGTGGTTGAACACGGACGGCTTTCGAGCGGCGCGCAAACCGGGAGGTACGTGGCTCTCCTGCGCGAGATCGCCGCCGCTTGTCCAGGCGAAGCCCAGGCGTATTTTTGGCAAGCTCGTCGCGAAGTTAATTGAAGTGGAACGATCGCGTTGCGCGCCCGTCCATTCATCTTCCGCCCGCTTTGTGCGCGCCACTCGTCCTTTGCCTTTAAACCAGTTTGACCGTCTTCCTGACGATCCTCTCACGGCTATTAGGCACTTCCTGCCCCGTCCTGGGAACCGGACTCCGGCCTCTGCCACCCCTTCTGTTGCTCCTCCGAGCGATCGAGAGGTCGGAGGGTTGGCAGATCGATCGACAATTTTAGATATCGTCGCTGACGGAGACGGGGACACCCCTGGTATTTTATAAATACTTGGACGCCTTGTCAGTCTCATTGTTCGAGCGTATTACGGATTTGCGTAGTTACTGGAAGGGTACTGTCAATTGTGTTTGTATCTACATAAACAAAAGCGAACTGGGAAAATAAGGGGCAGAGCGCGAAAGCTGGACCTTTTCTTTTCTTTTCCGAGCTGTTCGTCGTCGTTCAGGCAGGGAAGGTTTGTGTATTGGCTAAGTAGGCTGCAGACGAGGGCGGTACATTTTTGAAGAGTGGAAAATTTTGGGGAGCAAAAAATTTTCGGGAGCAAGACATTTTTTGGGGGGAGGGAAAATTTGGGAGAGCAAAAATATTCGAGGAGCATCAAATTTTGGGGAATGACAAATTTTTGAGCGACAAATTTTGGGGAGTGAAAAATTTTGGGAACCATCAAATTTTGAGGAGCGTCATATTTTAGGGCGCGAAAAAATTTGGGGAGCATCAAAACTTGGAGAGCGTTAAATTTTGGAAGCATCAGACTTTGGGGAGCGAAAAATTTTGGGAGCATGAAATTTTGGGATGCAGCTAATTTTGGGAGCATCAAATTTTAGGGAGTGACAAATTTTTGAGCGGCAAATTTTTGAGAGCGTTAAATTTTTGGAGCATCAAATTTTGAGGAGTGACAAATTTTTGAGCGACAAATTTTGGAGAGCATCAAATTTTGGGAACCGTTAAATTTTGGAAATATCAAATTTTGGGGAGTGACAAATTTTTGAGCAATAAATTTTGGGGACCGTTAAATTTTGGGAACATCAAACTTTGGGGAGTGAAGAATTTTTAAGCGACAAATTTTATGGAGCATCAAATTTTGGAGAGCGTTAAATTTTGGGAGCATCAAATTTTAGGGAGTGACAAATTTTTGAGCGATAAATTTTGGAGAGCATCAAATTTTGGGGAGCGTTAAATTTTGGGGAGCATCAAATTTTGGGGAGTGACAAATTTTTGAGCTATAAATTTTGGAGAGCATCAAATTTTGGGAAGCGTTAAATTTTTTAAACATCAAACTTTGGAGAGTGAAAAATTTTTGAGCGGCAAATTTTATGGAGCATCAAATTTTGGAGAGCGTTAAATTTTGGGGAGTGACAAATTTTTGAGCGATAAATTTTGGAGAGCATCAAATTTTGGGGAGCGTTAAATTTTGGGAGCATCAAAGTTTGGGGAGTGACAAATTTTTGAGCTATAAATTTTGGAGAGCATCAAATTTTGGGAAGCGTTATATTTTTTAAACATCAAACTTTGGAGAGTGAAAAATTTTTGAGCGGCAAATTTTATGGAGCATCAAACTTTGGAGAGCGTTAAATTTTGGGAGCATCAAAGTTTGGGGAGTGACAAATTTTTGAGCTACAAATTTTGGAGAGCATCAAATTTTGGGAAGCGTTATATTTTTTAAACATCAAACTTTGGAGAGTGAAAAATTTTTGAGCGGCAAATTTTATGGAGCATCAAACTTTGGAGAGCGTTAAATTTTGGGAGCATCAAATTTTGGGGAGTGACAAATTTTGAAGAGCATCAAATTTTGGGGAGCTTTAAATTTTGGGAACATCAAAATTTGGGGAGTGAAAAGTTTTTGAACGGCAAATTTTATGGAGTATCAAATTTTGGAGAGCATTAAATTTTAGGGAGTGACAAATTTTTGAGCGATAAATTTTGGGAATATCAAACTTTGGGGAGTGAAAAATTTTTGAGCGGCAAATTTTATGGAGCATCAAATTTTGGGCGCATCAAACTTCGAGATCATCTAATTTTGGAGAGCGAAAAAATTTGGGAGCATCAAATTTTGGAGCGAAAGAAACTGGGAAAGCTTTAAACCCAGAATCTTGAGACAACTTCAAAACCAATTCACTTCTTTTCCACACAGCGAATTAGCAATAACTCCTCCTTGAGTTGCCACAGTGCACTAATTTCAAAATTGTCTCGATTCTTTCAAATTAAAATATGACAATATTTCTTGGAAAAGACGGCAGAGTCTTATTAGCCAAATCCTCCCTGCATTCAGATGCATGCGACTACAAAAGAACCATTCAAACCTAATCCAAGTACATGCAGAGGACTTCTTTAATACTTCCTAAAACTACAAAGACCGTACAAAGACACCAACGGTAATACAGGTAAGCCCAGCGGTAGCGATTCTCCCAAACGCGGGGCAGCCCAACGTAAACGACTGCATTCTGAAAGCAGCGTGCACGTGCAGCGCACATGGGGTACTCCAAAGCGTCCCGAGCGTTCGAAAGAGTACAACAGTTTGCCCCGCCACCGCTGCGCTCACCCGTCCGCGATACCCGCGTCGCCTCCACACCATGCAAAGCGCGTGAAACATAAAATTTCTGTTTGCGACAGAGGAGCGACCGAAGGCGACGAATCTCCACCGGAAGCCGAGCAGCGCGTGGCGCAAGGAGCGTAGGAGGGACCCGATTCAGAGCGAGGCGCTGGACATGTCCGCGGCCAGGGTACACCATCACAATCACCACCACAGCAGGCCCAGCGTGATCGTGCCCACCACGCCGCAGCCTGGTGAGCCCGCTTCCGCCGAGCTCTCGCCGCGAATTCGTTAGGCGCGCTCCGTTGTTCTTGATCGCAGAGGGGGCCCGCTATTGTCCGCCGCGCAGGGGTGACCGCGTCCTCTGACAATGCGCCGGTGATGCAACGGGGCGCAGATGCGCGCGTAACCCTGCCCCGGCGGGGAACACGCGTCGGATCTGCAGTTCCATTATGGAGATTGCAGCGTAGATTGGAGATCCGAGTTTGCAGAATTCTCTGCGTCGAGGCGCTGAACTAAGGGTTGTTTTTCCAGGTACCACGATCGAGGACACAGCAGTGGTTCCCACACCGACGATGACGCCGTCAGCGGCCGCTGGAGGACAGAGGACCGGGCTGAGAACCGTGGGCGGTGTGAGCGACCCTGCAATAGAGGAGCATTTTAAGCGGTCACTGGGGCTGGAGGAGTACGCGGCAGTGTTCAACGCGAACACCACCGACAAGGAGGCTGGCCTCAGCGGTAAGCCGGGCCGAGCCGCGCGGATGAGCTCCGTCTCCACGTGGCAGTAAATTGGCGATAGACGGAAAGGAGAATTTATATGAGGCCCTAGAATTCCCAAAGGCTGGTGGAATGAAAGTTTTAAAAAATTCTCCCTTCGATTTCGGTGACGGGGGTGCGTCGCATAAAAAGGCACGGAGCACCACTGGCGCGACTTGTAATGTTTAAGAATATACAGTCGTGGACAAAAGAAAGTTTACAGCATTTAAAATCGCATAACTTTTTTAGAATTCATCCAAACGACACGAGTTTTTTTTTTAGAAGCTGGAAGGGTTAGTTTGCTAAGGGAAGTGTTCCGTCGTTTTGACAAAAATCAGTTAGTCGGAATAGTAAAAAAAAAATAGTAAAGGTGGGTTTTTAAATTTTTTTTGTGAGCCTGTAATGAATATTCAAAAATTTCGTTTGAAGTAAGTTGCATATATGCCTAAAATTTCATCAAAATCTGTTGCAGTGAACTATAAACGCTTAAAGATCGCTGATTTCGGGCATTTCGCGATTTTCGACTTTATTCTGCGATCTTTAAGCGTTTATAACTCAGATGCTTCTAAAAAAAAAACTCAAGTCGTTTGGATCGTTTCTCAAAAAGTTTTTAGCGATTTTAAAGGTCGTAAACTTTCTTCCGTCCGCCACTGTACCTCTGTTTCCCGGAAGAATCGCTTATTGAAAATTAAAGAATTCCCTTTTCGCGTGCGAAGTGTCCCCATCATTGCTGCCTTGGCACGAAGCGTCCTTAAATTACGTGAGGCTTTTTGCTAAGGATGGAGTCGCGAATTTCTTACAAAGGGGGAGAAGGAATCAAGCAGCATCTTACGTAACACTTTTGTACCCCAATTTTCAATACAAGCATCCCCAAGAAACAATATTAAATTACTTATATAAACCCCCAAAAGAATTTTAATAACTGAGAGAATGCGACGTTCGAGTATAAGATCGTAGAAATCGCCAAAATTCTTTACTGCCACGTCGAAACGCGCCCTTACCGAGTTGGAGGTTGCCAAAGAGCCTTGCGTGGTGTTTTCAGTGGACGATCACTTCGCGAAGGCGCTGGGCGAGACCTGGACGAGGCTGCAGGCGACCGGTCGAAGCAAGGACTCCACCTAACTGCCGGACAGTTGCGTGACGGGTTCGTCGCCGCCTGATCGCCCGCCTGTCCGCGCGCCGCGGACCCCGGGTCGTTCCACTACTCGCTGAATTAAATAGTGTTAAGTTGTTAAGTCGCCGCCGTTGGTAGGAGCCCGAGCCTGGCGACCGAGAGGAGCCGCCTCCTCGTCGCCTTGGGTTCGCTCGCGACAGGGAGCCGTTACCCAAGTGTCCTTGATCGCGGAGACTCGGCCGACATTTGCGGACGGGCTTGGCGGCACTACTGTACATAGATACGCGTATTCTTTTATTATGCCATCATCGCAGTCATTGTCGCGGCTCGCTCGTTGAGGCCGGCAAGTTATTTATTACGATGTTCCATACTGCCTCGCTGAATAGTTAATAGTGGATCCGTTTACATCCCGATCGACGGCGCGATACGGCCGACCGCAAGAGAGGCCAGCAGGAATCAAGGTGACCGGGCCCGGGAGTCGCGTTAGAGATCGGCGAGCGTAAACGAGCGAACGTGTATGTAATAATTATTCGCATAAATGTTAACGTTTATACGTATATATATATATGATGTATGTTGTAATAATATAAATCCGAGAGTCTTTATAAACGGAAGCGAAGGGTGTGAGCGTGGGAACAGATCATCGCACAAGCTTGTAACGCGGCGCTCGCGTCGAGCGACCAATTCATACGTAAATATTGTATTAAAGAGACAGAGGAGGATACAGAAAAGCGACTGGGTTGGGCTTCGGTAAGCGCGCCTCCGCGTACAAACCGTCTCCCCCGAGACCTCCGCTGTGAGTAGATTGCTAAGAAGAGTAGTACTGATTTCAAATGGTGCTAGGAGGTGCAGCACGAACCCCAGCACGCACAGAAGTCAGTACCTCTGCCTTCTTATTGTCCTCGGCTCTCCCTGGCGTTTCGATCCCATTCTTCGGGCTCCTCCGTTCTTCAGCCTCGAAGGGCACGGGGGTCCGGGAATTCGGAGGAGACATCTGGCCGGCACACGCGACGCGAGAGTCGCGGCGGCCCGGGGCCGCCGCGGAGGAAGCCCCGTCGGGACGGTTCGGGCGCGCACGGTTTTCGGAGCAAACGGGCCGCGGAGAGGACGCGACGGGCACCGCAGGCGGCCGGAGGCCTTATGTGTCGTAGGTGGGCCCAGACGGGCGAGCCAGACTGTCCCAGGAGCGCTCGGATGGCTTCCTATATGCAGGCAGCCTGTTCACTTGCCGTAAAGCAAAATGGTAACTTAATATTAGACTTGAATATAAGTACGGTAATCCCACACCAGAGTCCAAAGTAAGCCTACACCTACCCGCCGCCCCGTCCTACCGGGCAGCCAGCCATCCCTGGACCTCCGTTCCCCCTTGCGAGAACGCCCTCGAGCGTAATAATACGATGGGATACTAGATATCGGTGCTCTCTGTGCTCTAGGTGCGAATTGCGACCACCTATTCCTCTCCGTCGCTCGCCACTCGCCTCTCCTCCTGTCCGCGCCTCTGCGCCAGCGAGGAGTAGAGTCTCTTCGCGCCTGGATCACCGTTAGACCCCCCCCCCTAGAAGAAGATGGCACGCCTTTGGGATCGCAATCGCCGCGGTAGCTTCGATAGAAATACTGCGCTAAATTTAATATATCTGGATCGAATATTCTTCTCCTTACTTTCGCTGTTCGAGGGGATGCAGCGTGCCCAGGAGACTTTTCGCGCCGACACCCGATCCACTTTTGCAACCTTCTTCTCGCGTAAACGGTCCCCGAAGTGCGACGACCTTCGCGGCGAGAAGAACTAGGATAAACCAGTCGCGGCTCCGCGCGTCTCTTTAGAGTCGCAGTAAACTAATCCGGCCGCGTGTATCATGTTTGGAGTCCCTTTAAACGATACCCTGATACGTCTGGCACTCTTGAGAGAAACACTCGTGTTTCCAGCGGCGTTTCCTACGACGCGGCGGCCGAGCCTGTCCCGCGACAGATGGCCCGGGCCTAGTTTCCCGAGCGCGGCTGCCTCTGCTTTTCCGGGGGACCGCGCGATCGCTATCTGGCTATCCGACGTTAGGGGACGGCTGATCTCGAGTAATTTTCAGTTCTTTCGAATGCACCGCAGCTGGGAAGCAGATAGGCGCGCAGATGCTTCGTGAAAGCTATTTCACGGCAGGCGCAGGTGTTTTTTTTTTTAGTGTTTCTGCTCTTAATATTCTGCTGCGTTGTAACGTGGCCTCTCGTTATAGGCTCGTCGAGCGCAACGGTCGTGAAACAGTCGACAGTGTTGTTATGGTTAGCGAGAAAGGCGAAAAAGAGTCTACTTTTTTTTATATCGAGTAAGTCCTTCGAGAGATGTAATTAAAAAAGCACAGCAATATATAATAGGACATTACTCTGGATGTGCAGAACACGTGTGCCAAATTTTAATTCATGATCGAATTCAAACTTACGCCCAAATTGCCCGTGATTTTCATTAAGGCAGGTTTTCCTGTACGCGACTGCACGCAACGTGAAGAATTTCGAAGTCGATTTTCTCGAAAATTAAGCGCGATATCAAAAAAAGTTATTCTTCCTTTTCGATTTATAACAAGTAAATAAGTCGAAAAAAAGGAATAAATTTTTTTGATATCGCGCTTCATTTTCGAGGAAATCGACTTTGAAGTTCTTGATGCGTCCGGTCGCGTACAAGGAAAATTACCTTGATGAATTTCAAAGTCGATTTTCTCGAAAATGAAGCGCGATGTCAAAAAAAGTTACTCTTTCTTTTCGACTTATAACAAATAAATAAGTCGAGAAAAACAAGTAAAATTTTTTGATATCGCGCTTCATTTTCGAGAAATTCGACTTTGAAGTTTTTGACGATGCGTCGGGTCGCGCATAGGGAAACCTAACCTAATGAAAGTCACGGGCGATTTCGGCGTAAGTGGAATTTGCCCTTGATGACCTTACTCGGAACTCTGATTCGTAGCTTGAAACATCTACAGTGCCACTTGTAATATTTTATTTGAAACTTTATTTTAAAAATTGCCATTTTGCACCTCGTTCAACTTTGCGGTTAGGGTCAGCTGCCTAATTTTGCCCACCGGGACGAGCCTATAACGAGAGGCCAATGTAATCAATGGTTCAAAGCCCACTTAAAGGAAACTTCACACTATCCGTCTAGCCGGCGGCCAGGCTACCGTCCGTCAAAACATTCTTGAATGTGTTTTACATGGTCGAACGGCACAATGCAAATTTCACCATACAAAACCCATTGTAGAATGTTTCGACGGACGATAGTCTGCCGCCGGCCAGGCGGATAGTGAGAATCTACCTTAAACCTGCATGTTTCCGAGTACAGAAACTCTCGCTACGAGCGTATTAAATCTATCCCTTGAACGCTCGTCGCTATCCCCACCATTTCTTGGAATCCTCCAGTCGAGAAAACCCGAGAGCGGACGAAGGAGTCGTCGCGAAGTTACTCGTCGACTCCAAAAGAGAGAAAGCACGACACGTTCTCTCGCTTCGTCTTTCACGTGCCTACGCTCTCTCTCGCGACTCGTAGACAGTATGCGGGTGAGCGTTCGCGAGCCTATAGCGAGAGCCCCTCGCTCCCTTGGAAACTAAACTCAATTAGCCTATTTCTATAGCCTCCGCAGCGTCTGAAGTAGCGCTACTGTTTACACGCAATGCTGGACCTAGGATCGCACCCCGCGCAGATGTTCCCCCCCAGCCAATTTCACCCTCCGCCAGCGCGTTCCGGCAGGAGATATCGATCCGCGCCAGCATCTCACCCTCGATCGAACCGCTGGAAAGATTTGCTCCCCGTCCTCGACTATCGCGGAATCGCGGCCTGCCCTCCACGGTTAGAATCGATACTCGGCGGATCGGTCTCCGATCTCGTGTTCTAGCCTCTTCTATCCGCTCGCGGCGGACCCGCGGCATTGCTGTTTATTTATTTCAAGTCCCAGGCGTATCCTGTTTCGGAACCAGAGCCAGCTGACCGCAGCTCGGCATCGTTTTCTCGTTTTATTCGCGCGCGAGCCGGTGTCGATGTGAATTAATCGAGAAAAATAGAGTCGGAGACTGCGGCGCCTCGTTGGGGCGTTGAGGATTGATAAAATATCATTTCTTCTTACTCGAGAAAAACCTTGAGCGTCCAGCACTAGAGGAACCCCTCCCACCTTCGAACACTTCCGCCAAGTTCCTAAGGATTCCCCTGAAGCTAGCTTTCGCAGCGCGCGAGTGGGAGAGATTTTAGCAGAATCCTAATTGAAGAGGAACGCGGCAGAGGCGCGTGGCTGTGCGTCGTATACTCCCTCCTCGCTAGCCTTGCATCGAAATCCCCGTGCCACCCCCTGTACCGGGGAAAAACCGACGCTATTAACGGAAATCTTCCAGCCACGCTCTCCTTCCTCTGCTGCGCGCGGGGATGCCCCCAGACGTGCCTCGAGCAGCGGTCACGGAAGAGCAACTGCTCGCTCGAAGGTGACAATATTACAGTCTGCGCGATTACCGCGTTAAACATAGAATTAGTAGTCTATAATTAACGTGGATCAATGGCGCGTTGCAGAGCGGGCCAAGGAAACCCCCGTGCACAACCAGCACAGCACTGTAACTCGCGTGGGACTTTTTACCCGCCGGGCGACGCTAGGCGGTAAAGGATCTCGAGAGACGCGCGTGACGCAACGGCCGGCGAGGCCTCGTTATAGCCGGGCGACGCACTGTAAACGACACTCGATCATCGGAACTGGATGATCCGCGTCGCGATCGAGGAAACGGGCAGCGTCGACGGGATCGTCGGCGATCGCGCACTTGGTCGGCCCGGAACCGAGTCGACGCGACGCGGCGCGGGCAAAACGTGTGCCGTTCGAATCCCGGGGGCTGGAGGGTAGCGCGGAGCACGGCGTGGCCGACGTAACGGGCCGAGGGAATCGGTTTGACGTCAGAGAGAGGACAGGGAGAGCGATCGTGGCGCATGGTTTCCAACGGCATGGGACTTCGGACACGACTGATCGAGTGACCGAGGGGGTAGCATTGTAAGAATACCCCTCCTCGTGCGCTTGTATAGAATTACGTGTGTGCCCGCTCATCGCGCATAGAACGGCTCTCCGTCCCCTTGGTTCGAGCAAAAGGGAGAGAATCGAAGGGACGAAGAGTGGCTCTCCGCTCTCTTTCCCCTCTCTCTTCGCGCCGCCCGATCCCCGCCGCCCCGCCCGCCTTCCTCCCATCCCCCGTTGCGGCTGACTCTCCTTTCACCGTCTCTCTGCCCACCCCTTGGCTCTGTCTCTCTGTGTGCACCGCGTGTGCCCCTACCCCTCCGCTCTCGGTTCCCCACGACACGGCACCATACCACGCCACGCCGCGCGTCTCTCTTTCCCCGTGCCTCTGCGTGAATCATGCATATCGATTTTCTTTCGTTTAGTACGCCGTTCGTTCGGTAGTTGTTCACCGCCGCCGCCAGGATCCCCCTCTTCTTTCAGAAAGCCCGGGGGCCGAGCGGACGCGAACCCCTTTCTGAAAACGCGCCGCCCGACCGCTGCAGCTCGCACCACCCGGTACCCGATTCTTTCCTTCACAATATGCCCCGTCTCCCGTTTAACTCTCGTCCCTTGTCTCTAATACACGCGACGCGTCCCGCGAATTACGCATTTGCCTTAAGTCCGCGCCGGGGATAGTAGAAGCTAGCAGCTGAGAGTATTTATACGAATCTCGGGGAATTAGTAGCGCGCAATTGGAATGGGATGGAAGCCCAGCGTCGTCTCGCGCGACGATGGCAATTAGGCCACTTCAAAGTTTTGTATTCGCAAGCATTCAATCCGCTCTTATTGTTGGATATCTTCAAGCCCCACTCCGGCGATTTCGAGCCAGCTGCAATCGAAAAATCTTTAAAGTGCCTGGATCTGCTCCCGCGTGGAGTTGGAGGGGCGCCCGAAGCCCTCGGCGGGCCCCCTCTCTTTTCGCCTGAGCAAAATGTCCCCGTATGACGCGCAGCGATGAGACGATGCTCTCGTACCCCTCTTCTCTCATAATGTCCTGCGCTTCCCCTAATCTCGCTGCACTACACTTCCCCGCCTGGTAATAAACTCCCTTTGTTTTGGCTCGCCCCCTTCTCCCGCGTCGCGTACCCCTCTGTTTTCGTCGCTTACAGCGGTGCCACCGGTTAATCTCACCGATTCGGGGCAATTATCGTCTGTTAAGTCCCCTTCTTTTCTTCTGACACGGGTTTCTGGAATACTCTCAAGCTTAGGATTCGCGTAAAGGTCTAAACACACTTATCAGTTCCGTGGCAGAAGAGGGGCGTAGTGGTTCTCTTCTTCTTGGAACTGGTAAGTGCGCTTAGACCTTAAACCTTCCGGCTTCGTGAGGTGCTTTAGAGCAGAGACGGGCAAAATTTTTATTTAAATAAAATTTAGAATAACGAATAAAATTATATTCGTTCGTCAACCCGAGTTAACCTTATTCGACGCGTGGCGAATAATTTTTCTAACTTTTATTCGCTATTCGAAATTATATTAAAATAAAAATTTTGCCCACCTCTGCTTTAAGGGGGGGATGCTCGTGTAACATCCTCTGAAATTTATGAATTTTTTGGGGAAAAACTGTTGTTAATATTGCATTAAACTCTTGGGATATAAAGGTCGAAGAGGTTAAGGGGTCGTCCTTAAATTACGTAAGGCTTTTTGGGGAGGAGGGGGTCGCGAATTTATATTTTCTTACAAGAGGGGGAGTCAGGTAGCGTCTTACGTAATTTTTAACCTAATTTTCAATAAATACAAATTCTATCATTAATATTCCACAAAAGTAGTTTTACTTTAAACTTCCCGAAACCGAGTTAAATGAATTATATAAACCTTGAAAAGAATTTTAATAATTAAAAAAATATTACGTAAGGAGGGGGTTGGAATATCAAATCTTACGAATTCTTAAACTCAAGGAAGGTGAGGGTAAGAATTCGCCAAAATTACCCTTACGTAATTTAATGACGGCCCATAACCTCTTCGACCTTATATCCCAAAAGAGTTTAATCCAATATGACCAGTTTTTTTAAAAAAAAAATCTTAAACATCCGTTACTTTTGGGGCCGTTATACGAGAATCCCCCCTTAAAGCACTGTAAATCCAATCACTCGAACAGAGCTGCATCTTAATTCCTCCGGTGTGGTAGAAGCGAGGCGTCGCTCTTTCATTGGGATAAAAGGAGAGGACCCAAAAGAGGGAACACAGTCCGACTTATAAACAATTCCTTTAATAAGTAAACGTGATAGATATGGCGTTCCAACACGATAGAAATAACTATGTACAATCGTGCACGACATTTACAACAATTTTACACGGTCGACGACGACGAGTAGATAAATTAAATCCCACGAACGTAAACAGCCCTCGGGAGATTCTGGGTTCCGAGGAATTTCATTTAAATAAATAAAGGCGCTACCGCGAATGGCACCAACGTTCGAACGTTCCTGGCCAGTTAAGTATATCTTAAGTTCCGCGAGACGATTTATACTAGATACGTGTAAAAAGAGAATTACTTTAGAGCGTGAAGTACATCTTAAAATGCAAATGGAATGCATCGATCCTCGGTGCTCCCGCGAGGTAATCGCAAGGAAGATCGTAACGCTGTCCCTGTGTAATATCGAGAGGGGACCTCCCCCGTAACACATACTCGATTAAATCGTATTAATTTGGCCACTGGATTACTGCGCTTACTTAATACCGAGCGTATGCATAGAAATATCGTTGAGATCGCGAAAGCCTGTAACTTTCATCTTGTTCCCAGTCGAAGAACGCGTCCGTCGCGATCGGAGCTTGGCGTGTCTAAAGTAATTTACATGTCGGCTTCGCGAAGGGTAGCCGAGAGCGCATCGAGCTTTACAGTGCCCGGGTAACGTACGATCGCGCTAGATCCTTTGTATTTTACAGCTTTCGTGAACATAAATTAACGCGCGGCCTCGGCTACCTAACGAGCTTCTTCAACCAACAAGAGATTCAGCGGGGCCGTGCCTCCCTTGGCATTAAGCTTTTTGCGGGTGCCTGTGCTGCACCCTAGGCGAGACCGCGTACAGTTTGCGAAACATTTCTACTAGATTGTTCTGAGGGAACAGGGTCTCTACTATCCCCTCTAGCAGCACGTACATCAGTCTCCTGTTCAGCACAGGTCGCTGGAACAGCTCGAACACTCTCAAGAGACCCCGCCTGGTTGTCTCGCTGCCTATGATATGTTTCAACTCGTCCGACAAGCACGATAGCAGCGCCACCTTCGCCGCCACTCGCGTCCTGTTCTTCATCTCAAAGTCGCGCGGCGGCTTCTTCTCCGCCTTGACGCCGTTGGGCCAGAAGCTATTTCTGCGAGGCAATGCAAGTGCTCGGTAATTAACGCTGCGGGCAGCGTGGGTTCGGCTTGTATACTCACTTGAACATCTTTAGGTATCCAGCGACTTTCGCCGGACTGGTTAGCACCGACACGTATTCCACTATCCGCCTGTTCACTATGTCCCCAAACATTGTACGGATGATTTGCCGTAGTAGAGTGATGATCCGACGCCTCAGCCACTGGTTCCGAACCTTCAAGTCGAAGATCTCGTCCATCAGCAGCAGCATTATTCGCAGCGGTATATTGTCGTCGGTCTGAAGTTTCAATATTAACAGGGGCGACTGGTTTCTTTAAATCGTTGGCTTGCCACCTCGGGCAGGTTAAGAAACACCGCGGCTTTGGGAATTTATTTCTATGCGACGAAAACACTCTGATTGATTAAAAATTTTCAATAGAGATTGAGGTGTATAATATATAGAATTTTTTTCAAGTTTTCAAGGGTGGGATAAAATAACAAAATGGCGACGCGACACTTGAAGCAGAAAGCTCATTTTCGTGCGAGAATGCGAGTTGAGATAAAAATTAAAATGTAAAAATCCTACATCGACCGATAGTTTTATTTAATATTCCACTGCTCAAATTCTTTTTCACGTGGCATACTCTCGACCGATATATCTGTTTTTAAAGAAAACTTGAGAAAAAAATTGTATTTTTTCGAAGATGTCCCTAACTTCATTGAAAAATTTTAATCGAGAAGTGTTTTCGGCATTTAGAAATAAATTCCCAAAATGGCGGGATTTCTTGACTTGGCGTGGGTGACCTAACCTCTTAAGGGGACATTCGTATCAAATCGCTAAAAAAATAGGTGACCTTTAGGATTTTTTTTTGCAAAAGTGTATAACTTGCAGTAAAAAACTTTAGTCTTTCTTTATTCGTTCTCCAAGGATATAAAAACTTTTTTTTTCATTTCCCTGTAATGGCGCGAATTTTACGTGGCGCTCAGTGCACCGCTGCAGCAAAAGAGACGCAAACGGTGGACAGTGGAACTCGACGTAGGATTGTCCGAAATAAAAAAACCGAAATTATATCAATCACTATCGCCTCACCCTTTAAGAAGGCAAATAAAACAAAATGGCGATGTTTGGTCCACGTTTGAACACAAACGTGCGAAAAGGGGGGAAATTCTACGCCTAAAAATGTTAATAACGAAGAATTATGACCTCCAAAATTGATAGTCAAAGGCTGATGCGATAGTTAAGTCAATTACAAAGAAAATGCCTCCAAGATTTTTGGAATCGGTTCATAATTTTTGTTCCGCTGTCTACCATTCGCAAAAATCACGTTTCGAGATAAACGCGTCTCAAGTTTTGTTTGTATTTTCGAATGTCGAGATGCTTCTATCGTAGAATCTATAATGTTACGAATTTCGTCTTACAACATTTACTGACAAGGGAACACCGCGAACTCGGACTCACCGATTGGAACGCAACTCTGTGGGTTTTCAGAGTGACTCAAAACAAGAACAACGGTGTGTCTCATTTGGGCCCTATCGCCCTTTAAGGGACTGAAAACTAACCTCAAAGTCAAATTGGCACTTCCACTTTTTCGCGTATAACTCTCAAAGTACAACATACAGAAAAAAGTGTTTCAAACAAAAGTTTGATAGTGCAATAAGCGTTGCAAACTTGCGTTAACAAAATTTAAAAAATATAGTTTTTTCCGACAATTTCTTTTTTAAAACTATTTTCAAAAATTTTTTTACGCAAGTTTGTAGCGCTTATTGCACCATCAAACTTTTGTTCGAAACATTTTTTTCTGTATGTTGTACTTTGAGAGTTATGCGTGAAAAAGTGGAAAATTGACTTTGAGGTTAGTTTTCACCCCCTTAAGAGCGATAGGGCCCAAATGAAACACGCCGTTGTTTTCGTTCTGAGTCCCCCTAAAAACCCACAAAGTTGCGTTCGAATCGGTGAGTCCGGGTTCGCGGTGTTCCCTCGCGAGTATTCTTCAGATGTTCAAGAAAAAAACATCGATTTTCTGAAAACTGTTGATAGGAATGTCGCCTTAAAGACGAAAGAAAATAAATCGGTACCTCTACGTCCAGACCAGCGCCGACCTTAGTGTTCTCGTAGAAGGCATTAGGTTTCTTCGGGTTCCCAAAGAACTTGCTTATATTGTCCATAACACCGTCCACGGTGTTCAGCATGTTATCAGGCATAGTTTTGACAGCCTGCGTCACAGTCTTCATAGACGTCTTCAAGGGATTCATCAGCGTGTCTATCTGTATCGAATCAAACACTAGAAATCTTACTTAAACCTCCCACAGGCATTCGTTGTAATCGGATAGCGCTGGGGCTTCCGTCCACACTTACCGTCCTCGATATCTGCCCCCCAGTGACGCCCTTGTCGTAATCCCCCTGCTCCAAGAAGTTGAGCAGCAGATTCTGCAAACCCATGTGGCCGTCCACCACCGCCGGTTTCGTCAGCTGATGCAGCCAGGCGTTCAGCATCAACATCCTCCTCTCCAGAACCGTCCTCTCCATATTGTGGAAAGCCTTCTTCGCCGGGAATGGTATCTTCGCCAGGTCGTAGTACTTCTCCTTGATCTTCTGATACAGATCGTGGAAATCGGAGTACCTCCTATAAATATGCCACTTCTCCTGATAGCCCGAGTCGTAGTTCTTCGTGACGGCCACCGCGTATATGCCATAGGTCTTCCCGCGGTCGTTCACGATCCCGGTTTCTATGATCTTCGCAGCGATCACGAAGCGACCCTGCTGTAGCTTCTTGATGGCGTTCCGGTCGTAGGTATTCTCGTCCAGCTTCACGAACTGATCCGCGCTCGACTCCAAGTAAAACGAGATGTCCTTGCCTTCGGTTATATGCTCGGTGTCCATGCTGGCGGCCTTCCCGATGCTCTTCAAGGTTCTAGCGTTCACCTCCGAGTCAGTCTCGTCGACCGACCTGGCCTCGCTCGGCTCGGCGATGCTCGCCAAGCTGGTCGACGAGGTGGACCTCGCCTTGCTGTCTCTCAATTCGGCGGCCTTCTCCTCGGGCCTGTAGATCTCGGACATCTCGTCGAGGGTCTCCAGCTCGTTGTTCGTGCTGGACAGGCTGATGCTGTCGAGAGACTTGGAGTCTTCCTCCGAGGCTGGGTCCTTCAGCAAGTCCAGCTCGGCTAGAAGCTTGACGTACGCGACGGACCTCTTGAAGCCCGGCAAGAAGCGATCCTCTGTCTGTAGTTTCTCGTAGCAGCAGGCCCGAAGGTCGTCGAACCACGTCTCCGTCACCGACTCGTTCCTTATCCTGGTTAACAAAGCTCTCACCAAAGCGTCGTCTAGTTGAAGCTTCGGCGAGGCTTTGTCGCTGAGGTACTGCTGGTAAATCTTCGTAGCTGCTTCTTTTAAGTTCTCCAGGTCGGTATTCCTGCGCCTCGCGCTGGGGACACTGGAGCCCGCTTGCGCCGCGTGGATCTTCTGCAGCTCTATGTTGGATATCTGCTGCTCGGCCGACACCCTCCAGCCGTATATGTTTAAGTAGAAGTACAAGTACGTTTCCGCGTTTATAGAGGTCATGTAGTCGATGAAGTAACTCAGAGCTATGTTGTTCTTGAGCAACTCGTCCAGTGGTAAATTCACTAGCTTCTGGCCCGGTATCAGCAGCCTGTTCCAGTCGGGTTGAGCACCAATCCCGTCTGTCTCCGATTCCAAGCCCTCCTGCATCCCGATGATCCGGGTCTCCAGGATCTTCTTCACGTAGAGGAGACTGTTGAGCTGCTGCTTCACGGACAAATCGTCCTCCCTGCCTGAATCCTTAGATCGTAAGTGAGCTATTTCTTTAGAAACTATATTTCTCGTCGCTGTTAATTCGTCTAAGCTATCCGTCACTCGGATCACCGTCAGAAACATGTCGCTCGGTAAACCGGACTCTTTAGTGCACTGAAACAAAGCTCCGCGGTAAATCCCTGCAGCGTTCAGCTGTGTAACAAGTAGTTACGGAGTTGCCAGGGCCGGCGCGGGGCGGGTTCAGCGCTTTACAAGGCCCGCGAGAAGCTCACTGTATGTTTTGCGGGGCCCTATGCATAGATATTTGTTGTAATAAAATTTCTAAGGCCTCGCGATCCACGGAAAGCTCGTCGTAAATTCTGCGGGGCCCTATGCACAGATATTTATCACTTTAAAATTTCTAAGGTCTCGCAGTCCACGAGAAGCTCATCGTAAATTTTACGGGGCCCTATGACTGGATATTTATTATTATAAAATTTCTAAGGCACCGCGATCTACGGAAAGTTCATCTTAAATTTTTTGGGAACCTATGCACAGATATCTATTATAATAAAATTTCTAAGGCACCGCGATCCACGGAAGCTCATCGTAAATTTTTCAGGGTCCTATGCCTAGATATTTATTACTTTAAAATTTCTAAGGTCCCGCGGTCCACGAGAAGCTCATCGTAAATTTTACGGGGCGCTATGCCTGGATATTTATTATTATAAAATTTCTAAGGCACCGCGATCTACGGAAAGTTCATCTTAAATTTTTTGGGAACCTATGCACAGATATCTATTATAATAAAATTTCTAAGGCACCGCGATCCACGGAAAGTTCATCTTAAATTTTTTGGGAACCTATGCACAGATATCTATTATAATAAAATTTCTAAGGCCCCGCTGTCCTCGGAAAGCTCATCGTAAATTTTTCGGAGGATCTATGCATAGATATCTATTATAATAGAATTCTAAGGCCCCGCGATCCTGAGAAGCTCATCGTAAATTTTTCGAGGCCCTATGCATAGATATCTATTATAATAAAATTTCTTTAAACGCCCCGCGGTCCACGCGAAGCTCTTCGTAATTTTTTCGGCGCCCTATGCATAGATATTTATTATAAAATTTCTTTAAAAGGCCCCACGGTCCCCGGAAAGCTCATCGTAAATTTTTCGGAGGATCTATGCACAGATATCTATTATAATAAAATTCTAAGGCCCCGCGATCCTGAGAAGCTCATCGTAAATTTTTCGAGGCCCTATGCATAGATATCTATTATAATAAAATTTCTTTAAACGCCCCGCGGTCCACGCGAAGCTCGTCGTAATTTTTACGGCGCCCTATGCATAGATATTTATTATAAAATTTCTTTAAAAGGCCCCACGGTCCACGAGAAGCTCATAGTAAAATTTGCGGGGCCCTATGCTTAGATATTTATTATTATAAATTTTCGTAAATTTTACGGGGTCTCAAGCAAAGATATTTATTATTATAAAATTTCTAAGGCCCCGCGGTCCCCGGAAAGCTCATCGTAAATTTTTCGGAGGATCTATGCACAGATATCTATTATAATAAAATTCTAAGGCCCCGCGATCCCGAGAAGCTCATCGCAAATTTTTCGAGGCCCTATGCATAGATATCTATCATAATAAAATTTCTTTAAACGCCCCGCGGTCGACGCGAAGCTCGTCGTAAATTTTTCGGCGCCCTATGCCTAGATATTTATTATTACAAAATTTCTAAGGCCCCGCGATTCACGAGAATCTCATCGTAAATTTTCCGGGGCCTCATGCAAAGATATTTATTATTATAAAATTCCTAAGACCCCGCGATTCACGAGAAGCCCATCGTAAACTGTTCATGTCCCCATGCATAGATACTTATTATTCAAAAATTTAGAAAAAAAGATTCTCGGGCCCCGCAGAATTTCGCAACCCACCCCGCAAAACTACACACCAGCCCTGTTAGTTACTCCACTTACCAGCCATATACACGCCTGATTAATATAATCAGGGTCGGAGAATAAATCGAACAATGGTCTAATTATCACGTTCACTAGCAGCTCCCTCAGTATAAATCTCACAGTAAGACAATCGAAGTCTCCCTTTGGTAGCACCAAGTACAGCAAGATTTCCGATATCTCGCCTAGGAAGTCAAGCTCCTGCGCGCCGTTGGTGCACACCAGGTCCCTGCAGATCAGATTGTTCTCCATCTGCACCTCCAGGTCGAAGAATATCTTCTCCAGCGTCTCCTCCTCCTTCTCCTCGTTGCTCTCGATGGGCTCGGTCAGGGAGGACAGATTAGGAATGTAGAATTTCGACTGGGAATACCACGACACGTCGGTCTCGCTTTTATTCCGCCGGTGAGTGGGAGTCTTCTTCGGCGTCCCGCTCGACGTGCTCGAGCTCGCGCTACCTTTCTGCGGTTTCTTCGACCGTAGCTGCTTTATCTTCGCCCTCGCCTGCCGGTACAGCCTCACGTGAGAAGCCGCGTCGTCCACGAGTCGCGTCGTCAAATACGGGATCCAGTCCACGCCCTTCACGCTGCAAAAACGATCCTCTCAGTCACCCTTTAGTCCCTTCGCGTCGATCCTACCTACCGGTTCGCGATGTTGATAGCTATCTTCTGAGCAGTGTCCCGCACGGAGTACACGAACTCCTCGTCGTCCGTGATCACGCTGTACCATGGCTCCACGTAATCTCTGATAACGAAATCTAATATCTCCTGTACAAAGGAAGTCGGAAATCGCCGAGTTAACTTCAACAAACACACGCAAAGGTACATAAAATTAGTGAAATTCTTAAATCGAGTATGTACTTGCAGTGACTCGTCAATAATACGGCTACCGGTGATTCTCCTATCTAAAGTAAAGCTCAGCTTCTGCTTGGACAGATCTAGGATATACTGCGAAGAGAACAAGCGCGCGATTAAACCGGGTCGATAGACGGAACGCCACGGATCCGCTTACCTGCCGAAACCTCTCAGTCTTCTTATTTAAGTCCTCCCTTTCAGATCCAACGGCCTCGTCGAGATTCGCTCCGTACGTTCTATATACACACGTGATTGTCCTGCGAGGAAAACACGGAATAAAATAAACTTAGGAAGGCGTGGAACAATCTTGGACAGCGCTTGGCTAGAGCGTACCCCAGGATCACGACGATGAGGCAAACGAACAGTTTAACGATCGTTTCAATTCCAACCAGATAGACGAGCAGAGCCGCTGCGACTCCAAGAATTCCATACAGCGGAAGGTTCATCTGCGAGAGATTTCGAAGCATTAGAGTCCGCAGCGGAGAGAGTCAGGAGAGTTACAACGAAGTTACGGCGCGAGTGAGAGAGGAGTACGTCGCTGGTAAGTTCCTATTCGAAGGCCCTTATCAATCGCTGTGCTGTGTAAAGCGCAGTCCGCATTATCGGGGGCCTCGATTCTCGGGCAGCGCAAACAAGCTGCCTCGCGATACGTCGGGGCCCCGAGCGTCGGAGGTTTCATTGTGCGGCCTCGCGAGAACTGTCACGCTGACGCGCAAGCTACTCGCGAGTCCGCGTAAAATCGGGGGCGATCGTGCGAGGGCCGCGCGAGGGAAGAGAAACCGGGGCGGAAAGTGTGGCGGATCTCGGGCGAAGGTTGTGTAAGTGACGTGAGTGTGATCAGCGGGAGAATCGTGCCCGTCGGTGGGGAATTAAAGCGGACGTGGGACACGTATGTTTTCCGTCTGCTGCGCTGCGACTCGGCGAGCTTCTGTGCACCCACCTTTGAATCCTCGGATAAACGGCCGTGCATGTAGCTACGCACATATTGCGGGTCTCGTACGAGTGGTCGCACGAACTGGTCAGCTAACCAGCAACGGTTTATTTACATGTTCCTTGCGAGAGAACATTAATCCAGCGAATACGTCGAACGACATGACTGGTTAATTCTGCGTGCAGATGGTAGAGGCGCTTGCACGCCGCGCCGCGAATTTTATGCTCCGCGCGTGGCGAGAGGACGCGCTCCGTAATCTCCTTGTGGGTACTTAATTATTCCGGCCGTTTAGTCGATTGAAATGTCTTTTTTCAGAGGAGGTAGCGTCGGGTGTTAGGCTGCGCTGCAGCGCGCGAATTCATGCTAGTATTGGAATTAGGGATTAAGCGGCTGGGCTTGGGATTCCCGAATCGGATGGGGTGGGATTAGGATGCTTGGGTCGATGATTCGATTGCGGAAAGCAGGGCGATTGAATACCGAGGTGGAGCTCGAGCTTTGTAGTAGAAGCTTCTTTGTGTAGAAGTAAGCACTCGTCGCTTGGGACAGGGTTTTTAATATGGCATCGGTTTGGGAGCTTTCAGTTTATAATGAATTTGATTGGAGGGAATGAGAATTGCGGTGGCGCGTTCTCGCGTGTACCGATCGGTCTCGGTGAGTGGGAATGCCACGGGGAACTCGTGAATTATCGATTTTCTAAAAATAATTCACGCGTTAGTAGTTGCAGCTCGTAGTATAATCGAACGATGACATTCTCGCAGATCATTGATTAGTTATTTAGAATTCTTTGGTGGCTTTAATTCGACGTGTCTTTGTTACCAATTTCAGTAATGATCAGCGGTTGTTTAGTCACCTTCCATCGATAATTAGTCAAGTTCGACGAGCGCAGTGGGCGATGCGAGCCTTTGGCTAGCTCCTGCTAGGAAATTTGTAAATATTTTCTTCGGGGGTAGGCAGTTATTAGGAATTAAAGGGACGTGGTTTGTTTGCGGCTGTATGGAGCGGTTTAATAAAAGGGTCTCGGATTTACCGACCGCGGGACGCTATAGCCGCGGAGAAATAGGCTGGTGTCCATTTTGACCAGGAAATTCTTGAGTGTTAACCGGGTTGCAGGATGTTCGAGGGGGTATTTTATAGAAAGAGGGGGTGGCGTGTGAGAAGGAGAGAGATAGGGGGAAGTGAGTGAGTGAGAGAGAGAGAGAGAGAGCGCAAACCGTGTCGCGATCCTAAGCGATTTATGCACTTTTGCTGTTTAATCTTTATGCATGATCCCTCGATTACTCTCCACTATCGCAGTTGCAATCGTATGGCTTTATAATTAATCAGTTACCATATATATCATCAGGGACCGGTTGTGGAAGGTGCCCGAGTTCGTGATTCTCGCTGAGAATCTCGCGATGCTCCTTGGGGCGAATTCCACTTACGCCCAAATCGCCCATGATTTTCATTAAGCTAGGTTTTCCTGTACGCGACAAAACGCAACGTCAAGAATTTCACAGTCGATTTTCTTGAAAATGAAGCGCGATATGAAAAAAAGTTACTCTTTCTTTTCGATTTATAACAAGTAAATAAGTCGAGAAAAAGGAATAAAATTTTTTGTTATTGCGCTTCATTTTCGAGAAAATCGACTTTGAAATTCTTGACGATGCGTCACGAAAATCACGGACGATTTGGGCGTAAGTGGAATTTGCCCTTGGTCGTCCTTCGCCATGCGATTGTTACCTGCAACCTAGAACAGAAATTTAAAACCGGCTTCAAAAAAATAAATATGCACTAAGAAGTAAAAAATCATTTTTTCCCTTATTTAATCTACGACTCTCAATCTTTTAAGTCGGCGCCAGATTTATACAGTGCAAATGACGAGGCGCCGACTTAAAAAATATGAGAGCCGTAGATTAAATAAGCGAAAAAATTATATTTTACTTTTTAGTGTTTATTTATTTTTTTGAAGTTGGTTTTATTTTTTATTTTTAACTTTTTATTTTTATATATATCGACACAACATCCTGAGGGGATATGCGCGTGCGTACATAAAATAATAATAATTAGATGAGAATAATCTTTATTATTAACCAGAAGTGGCAAAATATTGGGCCAGTGATATAAATATTGATGCAGTGTAGAGTGGAACCACCGGGGTATCGCCCTCTTTCGAATAAAAAAAAATTATCAAAATCGGTCCACATGCTGAGGAGTTATGCGGGGACAAATATGTATATAAAAAAAATCTACAACCTCTTCCTTTTTGAAGTCTGTTAAAAAAGACTTTTTTCGCGAATATCTCGTTATCTAACAGTTTTACGACAAGAATAGTTATTATGAAATTTGTAGCTTAAGAAATTCTGCACAAAAGAGGTTATATAAGTTTTTTCGTACGAATAACCATTTTCATGTATGACGGCTTCTCAGAAATTACCATCTGTAACAGATAAGATATAACATAAATATAAACATAAACATAGTTAAATACTACTGAATTCTGTTTCGTAGGCTCAGGAATTCAGCAGAGTTAATAGGAACACAGGATAATACTGGAGGTGGCATGCAGGAGCTCTGCGAGAGAGAAGCCTAGTTCGTGCGACGAGGATAGAGATAGCCGGCGTGCCACACTCCGGTTACACGAGTCTGATAGTTTCCAACTCCTGGAAGCAGAAGAACATAACGCGAAGCTGTGATGATTAAATCCCCCCAAAATTCCTCCGCTTACTTCTTTATTTATTTACAATCCGACTAATCATTTACTTATGACCCAGCATTTACCGAATGCACCGCCTGGCGGCGCGCGCGGAAATTACATTTCGCTTTGTACATTAAAAAATTCCCTGAATTACAATTATTAAAATATATCTTTGTGCTACGCGTGAAGAAAAATTCACATATTATACATATCGATGGCTTACTGCACAAACATCGCGCATCCACTCTTTGCGAAATTCTGTATTTCTTAAATTATAAAGTACCCTCGCATTTTTCAAACTGTTTCCCTCGAGAACGCTAAAGGTGGACACACAATGGCTGCCTTCGGCAGGCTCAATCGTCGAGGAATATATGGAGTATTCCACACTTGAGATTTCTCTGTGTGTGGGATTCCACATTCGAGAATTTCGAAGGCATTTTTTTAAATTTCTTGTTTGCGCACCACTGATTTTTAAGCGATTAAAATATGATTTTCTAATTTGTACTCCCCCGCCCTTACACACTCGGGAAACCCTGAAGCCGGGGATCCACCTAGCAGCTAAGCTACGCTACGTTTTAAAAAATTAATTTCGATACATCTTTATGGAACCGTTTCCATCAAAAACTAGCTAAGCTGTGCCATGTTTTTCTTGGAAGCTATGCTTTGCTATGTTTCCAAAAATTCCCCGGCGTCAGGGGGGAATTTTCCAGGGGGGAGGGAGGGGACTTTGGGATGATGATAAAGAAAAATATACCCCTCTTGCTTTTTTAACCCATTTTATAGCACCAATTTAATTAAAAATTTAAAACCGAAATTTATGAATATTCCTTTTTTAGCATAAACTTAATAAGCTTTTTTTCTCAAAAGCCAGGGGGGGCAACTGCTCCTTTTGCCCCGCCCCCTGCGGACGCCCCTGGAAAAATCGTAAAGCGTAGCTTCCGAAATAAACATAGCACAGTTTAGCTTAGCTTTTGATGGAAACGGTTCCTTAAGGATTTATTGAAGCTGCTTTTTATATTTTATAGCACAGCCAAACATTGCACAGCTTTGCGTAGCTCAGTTTCCAGGTAATTCCCTCCGCCATATCTGTAGTGAAAATAAACTACGCTACTTCTACTCGACACTGCCACCCACCCCCCAGAACAGCTCTAATCCCTGTCCGCTTTACACCCCTCGAGTCTGCTAAACGCAGCCAATATTTCTACGGCGAGCCACCGCTGTATCCTTAAACTAAGCTCATTCTTGGATCGCCATCACAAGAAGTATATTGGCCATGCGCCAGATATCGTCTGTCTTTATGTCCACCAGCTTCGACAGCTTGGAGGCGACGACTTTAGTCGCTTCGCCGTCCGTACACGAGAAGAACGTTCCGCAGAGGACCACCGAAGCTCCTAGGAACAGTACGTTCGACTCCAAAGTCATCCGGTTCCTCTTCTCCAGATCGGTCTTCGCGATACGCCCTTGGGCCAGGCACTGTACGTGGGAATACAGTTTCTCCCGCTGCAAACATTCCCCTGCTTTATTAACCCTGCGGTACCACCCCGCTCGGAACGTGCGACAACGCGAACCTGCAGATAAACTAAATCCAACAGACTTATAGTTAGGTCCTGCATATTCGGCTCGTTTCTGAGCCCCGTCGCGGCCAGAAGGACCTCGATGCAGGTCAGCGGGGTGCAGAACGGCATCTTAAATCCCACCATCTTGAACACCTTGAACTCCGACGAGAAAATTATGCTGTGCGTGTACTCCGACTTCTTGTCGATCCATCGTAAAACGTTGAGTATCTGTGCCGGAAGATTGAGATTGTAATGCAGCCGCGCGTGCGTTCGAGCGAACGGTCTATGCCTCGCGTACTTGCGATATCCTCAGGCTTCCCGAGTGCGAGTCCATTTTACTCGCCAGTTGTAGGCACGACATGAGGTACAGCTTCGATTGGCTGGATATCTTTTTACAGACTTCCGACCACGAGCTCTCGCTCTGGTGGGCGGCCTGCGAGTCGTACACCTCCCAGAAGTAGTTGCACATGAACTTATCGTACAAGTGGATGGCGGTGTATCTGGCGTCGGGCCCCAGATCCAGGTGCTCGGTTATTTTGAAGATCGCGCTGACGATTGGGGCTGGTATGGCTGCGAAGGTAATTCGACGCGCATGGTTGTTGTTAAAATGAAATTTCTGGCGCGCCGGCTACGCGTATCCAACAATTACCTACAAATGGCATGTAGAATTCGTCGCTGGCTCTGACGAGACTCTCTTGCTCCTTAATCACCGCTTGGAGACCGTCCATCCAGTCTTCGAGGAGAGGCTCTGCGCAGGGTGAATATTTGTTTCGGAATAAATGGATAAGTTTACTCTACGGTGCATTTGCTACTATGCATCGGTGATGTTTTGGTAGAATCGCAGTAATTACCTATGTAAGCAGTGTCCAAGTCCATGGTCTCGCAAAGCAGCAGTTCCACTTTGGTAATTGAATTTTTCTATCATGAAATGATTCCCAAATATTGTCAAAGTAAATGTCACCTTTCAAACAGTACACAAAATGCTTTTGCGCGAAGCTGATTGGACGGAATTAGGCCACGTGACTGGGGCACGATGTATTGAAAACACGGTGTTGATCGGAAATTTCGAATAGAATTGGGTGATTAATTTATCTCGCGGTTCAGAATTCTGCATGATTTGCGCTGGAAGTGTTGACTGTTTGGTACGAGCTCAGGATTTGCTTCAATTTTTGGTTTTTCAAGCGTAGGTTTTAAATAGGTAGGGTTATCATACGTCCCGGTTTTCAAACTTTGCCCCGGTCGGTTTTTTTATTTTTGGATTTTTTACGGGATTGTACGAAGAAATTAGGAATGAAAGATTTTTGAAAAAAGTTTTGTGGGCGGAAAAATGTGACTTGGCTCTCGGATTGATTGTTACCGTAGTTGTAATTAATATTTCTTTTTATTGTATATCATTTTGTAAGGGGGAATCCATGGCAATGGCACGAGAAGTAGAGGTATCTTTGGAAATTTATAAAAAGCAAACTACATCTAATGAATCTTTTTTAAACTTTTAGGACCTTTTGTTGGATATTTAAGTTATATGAATATATTTTTTTAAATTTATTTAAAGGCTTTCAAGTCAAAACACTCGAAACTCAAAGCTCTCGAAAGCTTCGAAGCTCAAAGCTCTCGAAAGCTTCGAAGCTCAAAGCTCTAGAGCTTCCATCAAAACTTTCGAGAGCTTTGAGTTTCGGGAGTTTCAAAAGTTTTGAGAGCCTTGAGTTTCGAGAGTTTCAAAAGTTCCGAGAGCTTTGAGCACCGAAGCTTTCGAGAGCTTTGAGCTTCGAAACTTTCGAGAGCTTTGAGATTCGAGAAATTCAAACGCTTCGAAGCTCAAAGCTCTCGAGATTCCACCGAAACTTTCGAGAGTTTCAAAAGTTTTGAGAGCTTTGAGTTTCGAGAGTTTCAAATGTTTTGAGAGTCTTAAGTTTCGAGAGTTTCAAATGTTTTGTGAGCTTTAAGTTTCGAGAGTTTCAAATGTTTTGTGAGCTTCGAGTTTCGAGAGTTTCAAAAGTTTCGAAAGCTGAGTTTTGAAAGTTTTGAGTGTTTTGACTTTCGAAAGTTTCCAGAGTTGCAGAAGTTTTGAGAGCTTTGAGTTTTACGAGTTTCAAAAGTTTTGAGAGCTTTGAGTTTCGAGTGTTTTTACTTTAAATTTATTTGCTTATAAAGCAGCTTTATAAGCTGCACAGGCGCAGTAACTTAGGGCAGCAAAAAATTTCCGCTGACATGATTGACAGTTTTCCGTCGAAACGGTTCTTCGGAAATCGAAAAAACCAAAAAGTTTTAGAAACTACATACGTATGGCTATGGCACGACGGGTTCGATTTTGAAAATTTTGAAAAATGGCGAACCTCTGAAAAAATTGTGAAATTTGGTTCTAGTAAATTAACCTCTTTCGTTGAAAAAGAAATAGAGAGAAATAACCAATCAAAAAACCTCCCGGCGTGATTTTAGAAGCACCGTTTCGTCAGAAAACTATCAACCAGATTTTTTGCAGCGCAAAGTTACTAGCCCTGTACAGCTTGTAAACCTGCTTTAAATAAATTTAAAAAAAGATACTCGTATAACTTAAGTATCCAATAAAAAGTCTTGAAAGTTTAAAAAAAGTTTCAATACGTAGTTTGCTTTCAATAAATTTCCAAAGATACCTTTTTACTTTTCAGGCCATTACCGTGTTGCCCTCCCCCTTAATCATTACAATTTAAAAAATACCCTTTTAAAAAAAAAATTTCGTCGTGTATTTTTTATTTTTTACCTGTCCCGGTTTTCTGGTGAAAAAATATGGCAACCCTAGGTGTAGGTAACAGTAGTTCGGAGGGCGTGAGAAATGAAACGCAATCTTCGAATCGAGATGTTACGAAAGGGACTTTGTTTCATGAAACAGTATACATGGTTCTATCTACATTCAGACACTGTTCAGCGATCGATCTCAGTCGACGTTCATGCTATGATCTTTACGTGACGGCTCTGTCAGCAGGAACGGGTCGTATGTCCATTTTGGAAACACTCGTTTGTACAGGTTCATTAGGATCGTGTCCTGCGACTTCAGCTGGCCGTTGAACACGCATTTCATGTGGCCGTGTGTGCCTGTAAATTGAGTTAATTAGTAGTGGATTTGGTGTAATTAGAAATGAAGAATTTGGAAGGGTCGTTTACCTAAGGGTTCTTTTATGTGGCCTCGACGGCCATATTTCGTTCGTAGCTCCACTGGCTTGAACCAGTTTATGTCTTCTCGGTGGAAGAACATGAATCTTACGACTGCCGATCGTTTGTGCACTTTAAACGGGTGCCCACTGAGCACCACTCTCTTCACCACTATTCTGTCTGGATTTGCTGATAGTACGCTACCCGTTGCGACTAATTCCTGTTGAAACAGCGCATGATTTAGTGGAGATCGTAAGATATAAGGGATATGTAGTGTCTTTAGTGGAGATATAAGCGTCGAAACCTCTTGAAATCTAAGAAAGTTTCAAGTTTCGAGAAGTCGGAAGTTTCAAGTCTCGAGAAATCGAAAGTTTCAAGTTTTCAGAATTCGAAACTTTGCTTTTTTTCGCGATTTAAAACTCTCGAAATCCAGATAAGAAAAAGTATTAGTTCGCAGTGTGCCTTCAGAATTTGTATATTGCTATATTTTTGTTTAAATTTTCTTTACTTATGGTCAATAGATGTGTGCTAGAATTTCGCCGACTTCAGTTCTTAAAGCAAGATATTTCACTTACAAAACGGAATCAGCATCTCAAGTTTTGAGAGCGTTGAGCTTTGAAAGTTTCGAGAGCTTTAAGAGCTTTGAGTTTCGAAAGTTTCGAGTGTTTTGACTTTCGAGAGTTGCAACAGTTTCGAGAGCTTTGAGTTTCGCGAGTTTCAAAAGTTTCGAGAGCTTTGAGCTTCGAAGCTTTCGAGAGCTTTGAACTTCGCGAGCTTTAAGTTTCGAGAGCTTTGAGCTTCAAAACTTTCGAGAGCTTTGAGTTTCGAGAGTTTCAAAAGTTTTGAGAACTATGAGTTTCGAGAGTTTCAAAACTTTCGAGTGTTTTGACTTTCGAAAGTTTCCAGAGTTTCAAAAGTTTCGAGAGCTTTGAGCTTCGAAGCTTTCGAGAGCTTTGAGCTTCGAAGCTTTTGAGAGCTTTGAACTTCGCGAGCTTTAAATTTCGAGAGCTTTGAGTTTCGAGAGTTTCAAAAGTTTTGAGAACTATGAGTTTCGAGAATTTCAAAACTTTCGAGTGTTTTGACTTTCGAAAGTTTCGGGAGCTTCGAGCTTCGAAGCTTTCAAGAGCTTTGAGCTTCGAAGCTTTCGAGAGCTTTGAACTTCGCGAGCTTTGAGTTTCGAGAGTTTCAAAAGTTTTGAGAACTCTGAGTTTCGAGAGTTTCAAAAGTTTTGAGAACTTTGAGTTTCGAAAGTTTCAAAAGTTTCGAGAGCTTTGCATTTTGAAAGTTTCGAGTGTTTTGATTTTCGAAAGTTTCCAGAGTTGCAGAAGTTTTGAGAGCTTTGAGTTTCGCGAGTTTCAAACATTTCGAAAGCTTTGAGATTCGAAACTTTCGACACCTTTAAGCTTTGCGAGCTTTAAGTTTCGACAGCTTTGAGTTTCGAGAGTTTCAAATGTTTTGAGAGCTTTGAGTTTCGCGAGTTTCAAAAGTTTTGAGAGTTTTGAGTTTCGCGAGTTTCAAAATTTTCGAGAGTTTTGAGTTTCGCGAGTTTCAAAATTTTCGAGAGCTTTGAGTTTCGCGAGTTTCAAAAGTTTTAAGAGCTTTGAGCCTCAAAAATTTCGAGAGTTTCGAAGCCTCGCAACCTTCGGAATTCAGAATTTAAAAATTAGCTTCGAACACGCCCCTAAATTTTAGCCCACACCGAATTATTACCGACTTACCAATGATCCGTTCAACTTTTCAAGGTAACACAAAACCGGACAAGGAGGGAAGGTAATCGGCGCGTACATGCTCGCGACAACGATGCTCTCCGGTTGAAAATACCTTTCGTACTGAAAACCAAATCCTCCTTTTAGCACCATAAATAGTCACCCGTGCAATCTACCACCCCCGCTTACTTTATGCTTATTCCCATTTGTGTGCTGGCTAAATACGGGGCACGCTGTGAATCTCCGGAATCCGCATTGAAATATCAATCGTTCCTTCGATTTAACTGGCTGCTGGCTAATATTGGTATGCTTCAGCACCAAATTTAGAAGCGACATTTTATGCTCATACGGCAGTAAGCCAAATATAATTAACGGACGGTTCTCCAGCGCGCAGAACGCAGTGAAAAGATCGCGCCTAACATTCGCTACGTGGATCGTGATGTACCATCCAGGCTGCAAGAAATAAATAATACGTAGAGCTTAGTTCAAGCGCCATCAGCAAGCAAATGTTTCACAATGCTACTCGACGCACCATAGCTCCTTCTATCTCCTCAACTTCCTTGAATATCCTTTTCCGTCTCCGGTCGAAATTTTGGAACTGAAATATCCGAGCATAATCGACAGGAAGATTCTCTTTCGGATCCCAAGGACTCGTTCTAAACGACTCCAGTCCCCGGTACTTCTGGAATCTCTGTTTCGCCGGAATATCCTGCGGCGTGTCGACTTCGTCCGGAAATTCCGCGTCCAGCTTTGCCTCTGCAATTAATTAATTGCCGAGCGAAACAGAAAGTGAAGCTGCCATTATTTCGACCAAGGTACCTTTCAATCTTTCCATAGCTTTCTCTTCCTCCGCGACGTCAATATCTTGATCGTATCGCTGCTCATCGGGTGCAGCTTCCGACACTGTGATCGTCTCGTATTCTTCGTCATCCTCCTCTGCCTCCGCCTCGCTGTCCGCTTGCGACTTCGCCTCGTCCACGGACATCTGGCTCGACTCGTCGTCCGAAAGCTCGCTCAATTCATCTGAACAATCACAGACGCGTTATCCATCCGATGGATAACGTGTAAGCTCGAGCAACGAAAGGTGTATACCTCCATCCTCGTCCGGGATCCAAGCCGCTTGGTACTCGGAAGTTCCTCTGGGAACTCTCTTCACAATCTTCTTCTTTCGAGCGGCCACAGCCTGGGCCAGTTCCTCCTCCGTGGGCCAAGTTTGTTCAGCGTCCATCGGGTCAGGCACAGTTTCACTCTCAAGAGATTCCTAGAGAAACAAAGCACAAATTAGCAACTAAAGCGATCGCCGCTCGAATTTCACTGAGGATTACTTGTTTCTTTGGATCCGCGCGCTCAAGAATCCTAGTCGCCGGCTCATCGGTCGTATCCATCGCGTCGCAAGCTTTCCTTTGCCTCTTCTCGAGCGGGTACGGATCCTCAGGCGCGTCGATTTGAGACATTTGGAAGTCCCCGAAGCCTGGTACGTGTATCAAACCATTCACCGATAAGGGGACTTCTCTCAGGTATCCCGAGACCATGAGAGTCCCGAGCTCCGTCGAGTCCTAAACGAAACTGAAATTACTCCCGCCTTCATAACTCTACCACGGAGAGTTCAAGCTACTTCCGCTTACCGCGTTGCAGTTAAACTTCATTTCCTCGGCCAACAAATGCGCTCTCTTGTTCCTATAAGACACTGCTTTCTGTTTCCGGGACCCAATTCGTCGTAAAACATTCAGCGCGTCGGTGGGCGTGTCCAAATTAAGAATCTTTTCCTCGGGAAGCCATTTGGAGATCGCAGACTGCGCGCGATTCTTGTAGTCTTGGCGTTTCTGTAATTAAATTTCGTTGCAACAACTGACAAGCTTCGAACTATATTTCAGCGTGCTACCTTCGGGTGAAGGGCTTCCAGATTCGTAAGCGCCACTACTGGGTTACTCAAGCCTTGGGCGATGCAAGGCGAAACGATCTCCTCGCCCCATTGATCGAGAACATCCTCCCGGGCGCTATTGTCGTGTTCGTTTAGAGCGGACGCGACGAACAGAACGGTCGTGGCCACTTTCGCCGCGTCCAACGTGGCGAACACATTGCCGATGGGTGGGACGACGATGGAGAAGCGTTGCTTAAACCTCGGTATACTGTTGCGAACGGTTTAACAGTGAATGATCTATGACGATGCAAGTTGCGATTAAAGTGTTATACCTTATGTGCGTCGCGCCGCACGGGCTTTTAGTTATATTCGCAAACTCGTCTGCCTTCGTTATTATCGACAACGCGCTTTCTACGTCTAGATCCTCCTGCAGCGGGACAACGCACACGAGAACGGGTGCGAAGCTGGATCCACCTAGAGCTCTCTTCTGCTGCAGTACTTCTTCGCGCTTTGTTTTCCTGATCTGGGAAGACTGATGCCTTCGCGCTTTCTTCCCGAGGTTCTTCTGCACGCGTTTCGAAAGGACCTTTATCCCAACTTTTCCTGCGTATGGAGGAAATGGAGTAATCGAAGAGAGAGATGGAAGGGGAGTTTAAAATTCAATTGCGGGGTGGTTATAGGGTAAATAGTGATGGGATCTGAGGCACTTTGAAGCGCTTCAAATTTATGTATATTGAGGAAAACTTTGAACCACTTTGATCGTGATTTGAAGCTTAAAATTCTTGGAAGTTTTGGAAGTCTTGGAAATGAATATTTGGTTGCCAAAAGATCGGCCAGAGGGTCTCGCTAGGGTCGCGGTTTATGATTGTATTTTCCCGCGAGTTGGCGGTGGACGTACATACGGGTTTGAAACCTACCAAGACTTTGAAGCAGGAGTTTCAAGACTTTCAAGCTTTCCACAACTTCCAAGACTTTGAAGCAAGAGTTTCAAGCCTTCCACGACTTTCAAGACTTTGAAGCAAGAGTTTCAAGACTTCCAAGCCTTCTACGACTTCCAAGACGATCAAGACTTTCAAGACTTTGAAGCAAGAGTTTCAAGATTTCCAAGACGATCAAGACTTCCAAGACTTTCAAGACTTTGAAGCAAGAGTTTCAAGACTTCCAAGACTTCCAAGCCTTCCATGAGTTCCAAGACCTTTCAGGACTCAAGACTTATCAAGCCTTCAAGACCTATCAGGACTCAAGACTTTATCAAACCTTTCAAGACCTATCAAGACTCAAGACTTATCAAGACTTTCAAGAGTTTTAAGCTTCGAATCATGTTCGAAATGCTTCGAATTAGGGCTCCCACAGACCAACGCGAATATTCGCGGGGGCGGAGCGGATCTGACGCGGATTAGATAAGGCCGCCTCTAACCCATCACGTATAGAAAACTGCTGAACCGCGGCGGATACGCTCCGCACCGCGATATTCGCGTTGGTTTGGAGGTGCCTTTAATCGCCCGATATACCAGACAGATTCTAAGCGTTTCAAAGTGCTTCGGATCTCATCACTAAGTGTAAATAAATAATCGTACCTTTAACCTCGCTGCTTATGGAGCCTTTACTACGATGCCTGCCAGTTTTGTGCGGTTTATTTGTTTGTTTGAGTGCACTGGCTCGGTGCACTTCTTGCTTCGTTGTTCCCATCTTCTTCTACCTGTTGTAACGGTTTATTGAAACATTCTAATTAAATTAAAATAGACGGAACAGCGTCTGCGAAACACGTGTATGATTAAATAGACAGAGATACATATGTATATACAGGGTGGCGTGAAAACTGGCTACCAGCGGTAGCCGGACGGAGAGTGGGGACGTCGAACCAATCAACGTCAAGAGGAAAATTCACCGACGCCAGCGCCAAACCAAGCCAACTAACCAAGCTAAGTGTGGCCGCAGCCAATTAGCATCGACAACCACCGATTCCCCGGCGTCGCTGGTTGGCCGTGGCATCGCTTTTCTTCACTCCACTTGGCTTGGTTTGGCGCTGGCGTCGGCGAATTTTCCTCTTGACGTTGATTGGTTGACGTCACATGATTCATGTGGCCGCGGCCAACCAGCGTCGCCGGGGAATCGGTTGTCGATGGTTGTCGATGCTGGTTGGCTACGGCCTCAGTTAGCTTGGCTACTTGGCTTGACTTGGCGCTGGCGTCGGTGAATTTTCCTCTTGGCGTTGATTGGTTCGATGTCCCCACTCTCTGTCAAGCTACTGCTGGTAGCCAGTTTCCACGCCACGCTGCATATATATTTTTATTTTTTATTATGTAATAGCATCGATAAAGTAGAGGATAGATCCGTCATCCGATGTAATTTTGTGTTACATGCTCGGGAGACGGTAGCGCGGCGCGGCGAAGCGAATCGGAGAAATTAATAATAATTAATTAATCGACGCTGCGCTTCGGTCATCAATTGTTTCTAAACTTTTCTCTTCGAATCGCCAAAATGAGTGACTGTGGGCGAATTCATTAGGGTAGGTTTCCCTATGCGCGACTGGACGCATCGTCAAGAACTTCAAAGTCGATTTTCTCGAAAATAAAGCGCGATATCAAAAAATTTTATTGCTTCTTCTCGACTTATTTACTTGTTATAAGTCGAAAAGAAAGAGTAACTTTTTTCATACCGCGCTTTATTTTCGAAAAAATCGACTTTGAAATTCTTCAAGGTGGTTTTCATTAAGATAGTTTTCCCTGTACGCGACTGGACGCGTCATCAAGAATTTCAAAGTCGAATTTCTCGAAAATAAAGCGCGATATAAAAAACTTTTATTACTTCTTCTCGACTTATTTACTTGTTATAATTCGACAAGAAAGAGTAACTTTTTTCATACCGCGCTTTATTTTCGAAAAAATCGACTTTCAAATTCTTCAAGGTGATTTTCATTAAGATAGTTTTCCCTGTACGCGACTGGACGCGTCGTCAAGAATTTCAAAGTCGATTTTCTCGAAAATAAAGCGCGATATCAAAAAATTTTATTGCTTCTTCTCGACTTATCTTCTTGTTATAAATCGAAAAGAAAGAGTAACTTTTTTTAATATCGCGTTTAATTTTCGAAAAAATCAACTTTAAAATTCTTATAGTTGCGTCCAGTCGCGTACAGGAAAACCTAGTTTAACGAAAATCACGTGCGATTTGGGCGCAAAAGGAATTCCCCCCCCAAAAAAATGAAGAAATCAGATTGCACAAAATAATAAGAAAACATTTAAACATCCTTTTAATTCAAGATATTTGAATTTTGCCGCTTTTCGGCTACTTTTGCTACGCGATCTGGCGGCTCGGCATGAAAACCATCTGGCAAGCCTGCTTTCGTTCACACGTGTTGCCGCCACCGCCACACACGTACCAGATAAATATGTTGATGATCGCTGTAGTAAATACAGGAAATAGGTTAAAGCTCACGTGTTTACTCTGGAAGCTTTATTTTATATCTTTAATTCCGTGAATACAAATTTCTCGTTCGTAAGTTACACTGTAAATATCCCAGATCCTCACGATTTCTGATCGCAAATGAATTCAGGCTTACATACTTTCTATAAACACCACTAGTTTCTTGCAGCGATTGCTAAGAGGAATATAAAAGAAAATGGGACGCAAAGCTAAGTTCGACGGAACGCCCGTCCCAACTGGTCGTGGAAGGAAAGCGAAGAAGCAAGGAGACCCTACGTTCCCCAAGGGAGTATTAGGTACGGAGCATTTCTGTTTCGAGTATAACTTACCCATGTACATGCTCGTCGAAGGTCCGAGCCCGCTAAAACCCGTCGCTCCGTTTCGCAGTGAAAGAAGAGAAAACGTTGAGTCATCGGCAGAAGCAGCGCGCGAGGAAGCGATCGTTAAAGCAGCAGAGTCTGAAGGAGAACATAAAGAAATTAAAGGAGGAGAAACGTCTGAAAGCGAAAGATATAGTTAACGCAAGTGTAAGCTCTTCCGTTTAATTCTTAAGCTTCGTGTGGTAATAATACACGCATCAACCCGCAAGGTTTTGTTACGTTAGATTGTCAAGGACGCGTCGAAGCAGGTGAAGAAGACAAAGAAGAAGAAGAAATCTCCGGAACCTGTGCCGCTTGAGAATGGCAGCGTTAGCGACGAAAGCGAGCAAATGCAGTTCGACGAGGATAGCGTTGCGTCCGACGCTGAGGAAGCGGTGGAAAGCCGCAAGCGGAGGACGAAGAAGAAGCTGATGGACAGCGACGCCGAGGACGACGTTACGGATAGTGATAAGGATGATAGCGACGCTGCTGATGAGAGCGAGGAAGACAAAGACGCTGAGGATAGTGACGACGATGATTTGCTTCCGATAGAAAAAGCGAATAAGAAATTGAAGAAGAAGCAAGAAAAAGAACGGTGCGTGTCGCTTGGAATTAGAGCGGATTAAATATCCTTTTTCTAACTCCTCGCTTTCTTCCTCTCTTAGGAAGCTGGCGGAAGAAGAGATGACTGATATGATGTCGCAGGAATTTGATTTTAATTTTCCCACGGAGGAGGAGCTCGCAGCCGCGGGCAACCTGAAAGACGTGCAACAGCGGATGAAAGATGTTGTTATGATTCTATCTGACTTCAAACGACTGCGCGACGCGAACAGGTACGCGTTCAAGGCTGAAGCGCTTGGTAGAGAGATTCGCTGATCATCTTCGTCTTCTAGATCGCGCTCGGAATACTTGGACCTACTTAGGAAGGACCTGTGTACATACTACAGTTACAATAACTTTTTAATGGAGAGACTGATGCAGATATTCCCACTGGACGAGTTGCTGGAGTTCTTAGAAGCGAGCGAGGTGCAGCGGCCCATGACGCTGCGCACGAACACGTTGAAGACGCGTCGTCGCGATTTAGCGGAGGTACTCGTCGAACCAGACTAGGGCTGGGACTATTTGTCGAATTTTTCGGTATTCGAGGATTTGAATACTTCAGTTGCTCAATTATTTGGCGAATATAATTCGAATATTCGAGTATTCGAATACTATTCGTATATGCAAGTATTCGAATATTTAAGTATTCGAATACTGATGTATTCGAATAGTATGATGTGAATTATAAATCAAGTTCTTTAGGTCCTTTTTTTACAAGCTTTTATTTACTTTCAGTTGTGAATTCGTTAGTTTGTCAGGGCGAAATCTTGTAAGCTAATAATTTGATTTATAATTCACACCATACTATATCGATTAGTATCCGAATACTGAAATATTCGAGTAGTATTCGAATACTGAAATATTCAAGTAGTATTCGAATACTGAAATATTCGAGTAGTATTCGAATACTGAAATATTCGAGTAGTATTCGAATACTGAAATATTCGAGTAGTATTCGAATACTGAAATATTCGAGTAGTATTCGAATACTGAAATATTCGAGTAGTATTCGAATACTGAAATATTCGAGTAGTATTCGAATACTGAAATATTCGAGTAGTATTCGAATACTGAAATATTCGAATATTCATTTGAATACTCAAATATTCGAAGTTTATTCGTAGCATTCGAATACTGAAATATTCGAGTAGTATTCGAATAATAACATTTGAATACTCAAATATTCGAGTAGTATTCAAATACTGAAATATTCGAGTAGTATTCGAATACTGACATATTCGAATATTCGAAGTTTATTCGTAGCATTCGAATACTGAAATATTCGAGTAGTATTCGACTAATAACATTCGAATACACAAATATTCGAATAATAACATTTGAATACTCAAATATTCGAGTAGTATTCAAATACTGAAATATTCGAGTAGTATTCGAATACTGAAATGTTCGAATATTCGAAGTTTATTCGTAGCATTCGAATACTTAAATATTCGAGTAGTATTCGAATAATAACATTCGAATACACAAATATTCGAATAATAACATTCGAATACACAAATATTCGAATAATAACATTTGAATACTCAAATATTCGAGTAGTATTCGAATAATAACATTTAAATACTGAAATATTCGAATAATAACATTTAAATACTGAAATATTCGAGTAGTATTCAAATACTGAAATATTCGAGTAGTATTCGAATACTGAAATATTCGAGTAGTATTCGAATACTGAAATATTCGAAGTTTATTCGTAGCATTCGAATACTTGTAAAATATTCGAATAGTCCCAGGCCTAAACCAGACACGAACGGAGCGTTTCACGCGGTCGTTGACGCGCTCTTCTGTTTCAGGCTTTGATCAACAGAGGGGTGAATTTAGATCCGATAGGGAAGTGGACGAAGATCGGCTTAGTAGTGTACTCCTCGCAAGTCCCGATGGGCGCGACGCCGGAATACTTGGCGGGGCACTATATCCTGCAGGGCGCGTCCAGCCTCCTGCCCGTCATGGCTCTGGAGCCGAAAGAAAACGAAAGAATCCTGGACATGTGCGCCGCGCCCGGCGGCAAGTCCTCGCACGTAGCGGCGCTGATGAAGAACACCGGCGTGCTGTTCGCGAACGACATGAACGAGGACAGAGTGAAAGCCGTCGTCGGGAATTTCCACAGGCTCGGCATCGTGAATTCCGTGATCTCCACTTACGACGGGCGGAAGCTGCCATCGGTAAATAGCTGACGAACGACGCGCGTAGAGGCGCGGCAGCTAAATCGCTTGGGCTTTCAGGTGATCAAGGGCTTCGACAGAGTGCTACTGGACGCTCCGTGCACCGGCACCGGCGTCGTCTCGAAAGATCCCAGCGTCAAGACCAGCAAAGACGAGGTGGACTTGCAGCGTTGCAGCACGCTGCAGAGGGAACTGCTTCTCGCGGCTATAGACTGTGCCAACGCTCGCTCGGAATCCGGCGGTGTTATCGTTTATTCCACGTGCTCGATCCTCCCGGAGGAGAACGAGTGGGTCGTCGATTACGCTCTGAGGAAACGCGACGTCAAGCTGGCCCCCACTGGCCTGGAGTTCGGCACCGAAGGCTTCACCAGCTACAGGCAGCACAGGTTTCATCCCTCGCTGAAGCTGACGAAACGGTTCTACCCGCATGTACATAATATGGACGGATTCTTCGTGGCGAAGCTGAGGAAGTTCTCCAACATCGTTCGGAAGAAGAAAGACGCGGAGGACGAGTCGCTAGATTAAAGCCGAATACTTTTACGACGACTACTATGATGCTGTTTAAACAATTTGAATATATTAAAAATATACAATATACGTATGTACAGAATTTGTATTTTACAGTAAATTTTATGTATAAATTATACAGCCTTCTATAAATAGAGTGCTACATTTCAGCTCGCAAGACGGGTGGAGAAGAATTTTAGGTCGCGTAAAAGATAGCGGCGAACGGTAATGGATAATAGATTCATGAAACGCGGGGCTTGTTTCCGTCGCGGCTGCCTTCGCTAATGGAAGAATATACTCTTCAGCTGCTTCTCGCAGAGTCGCTTCACCTCGTCTGAAAATAAACGCGGTCGTTTTTAAGCGCTGCAGCTTTAATTGCGAGAGGATTACGCGTACCTTCTATGTCGATTATGCTCGCACTTTTCTGCTGGATGACTACGAAGAATTCTCTGAGGTTCGATAGCTTCCCAACCACCCAGTAATCGCTCATAGTTTTTATGATAATTTCGCCAGCCTCTTTCAATCTGAAACGAGAGCGGAAGAGCGCGTTCCGGTGAAATGTGTTGCGCTACGCGTAAATTCTATCGGATACTAACTTGTTCGTGTCGTTGTATATGTCGGTGATAACCCTCAGTACCTCGGGCGTCGTGAGCACGTTGGAACATCTTCTGTTGTCTAAATGTATCGTGCTCTTGTACGCTAAATTGAGCTTATTAAAATACAGATACCGCGTGCTAGACTCGGGGGTAACTATCACGTGCTTCACGCACTGCTCCGCAACTGAACTCACGAGAGTAGTCAATTGCGGGCCGAGGAAAGTGTCGAGGCTTTTAAAGAAGTCTATTAAAAGACTCGTTTTACCTGCGAAAGAAGCATTTCAGTTTCGTACATCGAGTGTGTGAAAAAAAAATCGGGACTAGGCAGTCGAATCGCTCGAAAATCAAGTATTTCTTTTTTTTCGATGAATAAAAATTGTGTCCGGTACTTTCGGATAATGTTTAATAATAGTGGAAATTGTAAAAAAAAATTTTGGATGATGTATATGTTTTTCCGTTGTTTTGCAAAAAAAAAAAAAATGGAGGTTTGGACCGACTTGAAAAATTACAGGATGTGTAAAACATGTGCCATTTCCGGCGAAACCTCTGATATGGTCCGTAAAAATTCGAGATTTTCAGAAGAAAAATAAAAAAGTCGCGGAGTTTTAGTAACGCACAAGCACGATCGGATTTTTTTTTTAAATAATCGCCATTTCTGGGTCATCGATTTTATAATTTTAACTTCAGTTTTTATTGGTTTCAAGGCCAATATTACGGCGAAACTACAGAAGAATGGATACATCTGGATTTGCTTTCGTTGTTTTGCGAGTACGTTAAAAAGAAAGTGTTTCTTTCACGGAAAACGACTGCCTACTCCCCTTAATGGCATTGCCATTCGCCCGAGGTGGCACTTACTGTCGACGAAAAGGCAGATAGTGGCACTCAGCGCCCGATACACCACCAAATACAGAGAAACAGGTTGCGTGGAGTAGTTTATAAACACTTTGGGGGACTTGCCAATTAAGCTTGGTTCGTTGATGCTAGACGGGCCAGTGACAAATCTGCAACATTCAATTCACAAGCATTGTACCGTTAGAAGTAGGAAACTGAAGTAGAAACATACGCTTGCGTGCACGCTCACTTTCCATAGTGCGACGTAGTGAACGGCGAGGGCGAGTTTCTGGGCATGGAACCGCCGTGCAGCTCTTTCTCGAGGTGAGCCGGTAAAAGCGTACTGACCAAGTAATTGTAGACTACTTGCATGTCCTCGGGCTCTAAACCACTCCTAAATAGTAGCATAATGTTATTTTCTCTGTCGGAATATTAGAGAGATCAGGGCCGGCCTTCTCTAAACACAGACGCGGGAAGTATTTTGGGGCCCCAAAGAATTTTTCAACGATAAAAAAGCGTAACATCTTTCCACAGTAGTAATGAAGGAATTAAGAGAAATAAATAAATATCATTAAATCTATCGGCAAATACAAATATCAGATTTTTATTCTTTTATTTTCTCTGTTCTCCTTTTTGTGGGGCCCCTGCGCAGCCCCGGGTGTAGTGATGGGATTCGAAGCACTTCGAAGCGCTTCGAATCTATATATGCGACGAAAACTTTGAAACACTTCGAACATGATTCGAAGCTTAAAGCTCTTGAAAGTCTTGAAAATGAAAAGGCCAAAGGGTCTCGCTGGGGTCGTGGTTTATGACTGTATTGTCCCGCGAGTCGGCGGTGGACGTACATATTGGTCTCAAACCTACCAAGGCTTTGAAGCTAGAGTTTCAAGACTTCCAAGACGATGAAGATTTCCAAGCCTTCCACGACTTTCAAGACCTATCAAGAGCTATCAAGACATTCAAGACTTATCAAGACTTTCAAGACCTATCAAGACTTTCAAGACTTTCAAGACCTATCAAGACTTTCAAGACCTATCAAGACTTTCAAGACCTATCAAGATTTTCAAGACGTATCAAGAGCTATCAAGACTTTTAAGACTTATCAAGACTTTCAAGATCTATCAAGACTGTCAAGACCTATCAAGACTTTCAAGACTTTCAAGACCTATCAAGACTTTCAAGACCTATCAAGACTTTCAAGACCTATCAAGACTTTCAAGACCTATCAAGATTTTCAAGACCTATCAAGAGCTATCAAGACTTTTAAGACTTATCAAGACTTATCAAGACTTTCAAGATCTATCAAGACTTTCAAGACCTATCAAGAACTTTCAAGACCTATCAAGACTTTCAAGACCTATCAAGACTTTCAAGACCTATCAAGACTTTCAAGACCTATCAAGACTTTCAAGACCTATCAAGACTTTCAAGAGTTTTTTTAAGCTTCGAATCACGTTCGAAGTGCTTCGAATTAGTCGCCTGATATACCAGACAGATTCGAAGCACTTGAAACTACTTCGAATCCCACCACTACCCGGGTGCCTTGCTCCTGTAGCCAGCCCCGACAGGAATATAAAATATTATATTAGGCAGTCTGTTCCACAAGAGCGTGTTCCTCGTAGCCACAGCCCTGTACTTTAAGAAAGAATGGGTCCTTGAGAATTCGGAGGAGAAAAGTGTCTTCTACTACGCTGATAATGATTAACACCCGCAGCATTTCAGTTTGTGATTCCGTAGAAAACAGGCGATTTTTCAAGTGAGAGCTCCGTACTTTTTCTCGTTTTTGCACGATCTGAAATAATCAGAAGAGCATACTAACGTTTGCACTGGCCTGCACAATCGTCCGATGCAAATCCAATCGAAAACGTTTGGGGTTTCATAAAGCACAAGCTTTTAGGAAAACGTAAATTCACGGTCAAGCAGTTACCGCGAGGAATTCGAGAAATATGGTCTTTAACTTCGGAGTATGCAAAGATGTTAGTTGAAAGCATGCCTAAACAGTGTCAAGAGATTATCGACAACAACGGAGACTGGACCATACACTAGATAATTGCGTAATAGTTCATAAAACGTACTTTTCGGCAGTATAGACTTTTTTTAAATCTAATTTCTTTCGGAGACACGAGGAACACGCTTTTGTGGAACAGACTCTACTATCTCTCCATTTACTAACCATACGACTTGATCGTTATAAAGGAACGCCGTGTACTTCACTTGAGAGAACATAGCCTCCACGAGGTTCATGAAGCACTGAACCCGCAGGAACGTTATTTTGTCGAGAGGTAAAAACTGCAGGCCTTGGAATATATCCAGAATGTCGCTGTTGTTCAACTTCAGTGATAGTAAGTACTGCGGGGAACGCATAGCTTTAAAACGGTCCACTAAAAATATCTTGACTAGGGCTGGGACTATTCGAATAATTTAATATTCGAATATTTTATAAGTATTCGAATGCTACGAATAAACTTCGAATATTTGAGTATTCGAATACTACGAATAAACTTCGAATATTTGAGTATTCGAATACTACGAATAAACTTCGAATATTTGAGTATTCGAATACTACGAATAAATTTCGAATATTTGAGTATTCGAATGCTACGAATAAACTTCGAATATTTGAGTATTCGAATGTTATTATTCGAATATTTGAGTATACGAATGTTATTATTCGAATATTTGAGTATTCGAATGTTATTATTCGAATATTTGAGTATTCGAATGTTATTATTCGAATATTTGAGTATTCGAATGTTATTATTCGAATATTTGAGTATTCGAATGTTATTATTCGAATATTTGAGTATTCGAATACTATTCGAATATTTCAGTATTCGAATGTTATTATTCGAATATTTGAGTATTCGAATGTTATTATTCGAATATTTGTGTCTTCGAATGTTATTATCCGAATATTTGTGTCTTCGAATGTTATTATCCGAATATTTGTGTCTTCGAATGTTATTATTCGAATATTTGAGTATTCGAATGTTATTATTCGAATATTTGAGTATTCGAATGTTATTATTCGAATATTTCAGTATTCGAATATTTGAGTATTCGAATATTTCAGTATTCGAATATTTCAGTATTCGAATACTATTCGAATATTTCAGTATTCGAATGTTATTATTCGAATATTTGAGTATTCGAATGTTATTATTCGAATATTTGAGTATTCGAATATTTCAGTATTCGAATACTATTCGAATATTTCAGTATTCGAATGTTATTATTCGAATATTTGAGTATTCGAATGTTATTATTCGAATATTTGAGTATTCGAATACTATTCGAATATTTGAGTATTCGAATGTTATTATTCGAATATTTGAGTATTCGAATGTTATTATTCGAATGTTATTATTCGAATGTTATTATTCGAATATTTGAGTATTCGAATACTATTCGAATATTTAAGTATTCGAATATTTCAGTATTCAAATTCCGATGTATTCGAATATTTCAGTATTCGAATTCCGATGTATTCGATTAGTATGGTGTGAATTATAAATCAAGTTCTTTAAGTTCATTTTTTTACAAGTTTTTATTTAGTTTCAGTTGTAAGTTCGTTAGTTTGTCAGAGTAAAATCTTGTAAGCTAATTTTGACCCACTAAATATTCGAATACTTAAATATTCGAATAGCATTCGAATACTGAAATATTCGAATAGCATTCGAATACTGAAATATTCGAATAGCATTCGAATACTGAAATATTCGAATAGTATTCGAATACTTGTATATTCAAATTATATTCTCCAAATAATTAATCAACTGAAGTATTCGAATATTCGAATACCGAAAAATTCGACAAATAGTCCCAGCCCTAATCTCGACGAATATATATATTTACCCTCGAGTAGAAATGTTCGAGTTTGTGTTTCAACAGTGTTATGGAGCCACATTCGCGTTCGTTAATGATAGCGTCGAACGAGCCCATAAACAACCTGAACATAACATACGCCTGTTTCAATATCGCCTGGCAAACGCTGCTGGAGACTTCGTCGTACTGATATTCCATGTATTTGTTACCATCTTTCTCTTTACATATGTATGGCACTCCAACGATCTGTTAGAAGCAATATATCAATGAATTTACTCTTTGAATATTCCAGAGGACTTACCATTACCATCCAGAAGTTTAGCTCCGGTTGGTAGTATATTTGACGAGTTTTATGCGTGTGGCAATAGTCGCATGGTTGTCCGGGGTTGAACGATCTACGAACATTGACGACGCAGCTTAGTCCCGTTCGTCGGAGGCAAGGAATAGGCGTTGGACATTGTTATACTTACTCCGCGAATTTAATGATCGCCTCGCTGAGCCCTATGTTCTTAATTTGAATATCTAAGTCCCTCTCTGGGTAATAATAGAGAATCTTTTTCTCTTCCTGCGGAAAATGTGGGCGGAGAATTATTGATGCCGGGCGCGTAGCGAGCGCGAGTGGTTCGGGGATTTTGGAAATATTTCGCTGGCGAATTTCGGGTACTTACCTCTCCCTCTTTTTTCGCGTACGTTCCGTTAAATATATAAAAGTGCTCCAGAGTAACCTCCGTCTTCGATGTCATTCTGACGAGCGAACGAGTCGCGATCGTCTTCAGTGGGAGGTATAAAAGTATGAAAAGTCACTAAGATCGGCTGGGAGAAAGGCGGATTTATTTATTCTCAGTCGAGCATTTTAAATAGTATATGCAACGTTAACCTCGAAGCGAGTGTTTTGACGAATTATTTTGAAATCTTTGACAGATGTTGAGATGGCAGCACCAGGGGATGTCACGTGATCGAGCACGAGTGCGAATAGTTTTGAAAATTTTTGCGCGCTTAGAATTAGGGGTTGTGGATTAGAGTAGGGGACTGGTTTGTTGGAATTCGGCGCTGATTTAAGGGATCTGTATTTTCACCACCTTGAAAATGGTAAAAATGAAAAAATAAGGCACGCTAGTCGGAATGTAAAATTCTAATTATTTATAATTGTACATTAGAGGCGAATTCCACTTACGCCCAAATCGCCCGCGATTTTCATTAAGGTAAACGTTTAGAGCTTCAAAGTCGATTTTCTTGAAAATTAAGCGCGATATAAAAAAAAGGTACTCTTTCTTTTCTACTTATAATAAGTAAATAAGTCGAGGAAAAGGAATAAAATTTTTTGATATTGCGATGCATTTTCGAGAAAATCGACTTGGAAATTCTTGACGTTGCGTCCAGTCGCGTGCAAGAAAATCTAGCTTAACGAAAATCACCTTAAATTTCAAAGTCGATTTTCTCGAAAATGAAGCGCGATATGAAAAAAAGTTACTCTTTCTTTTCGACTTATAACAAAAGAATAATTCGACAAAAACGAATAAAATTTTTCGATACTGCGCTTCATTTTCAAGAAAATCGATTTGGAAATTCTTGACGTTGCGTCCAGTCGCGTACAGGAAAACCTACCTTAACGAAAATCACCTTGAATTTCAAACTCGATTTTCTCGAAAATGAAGCGCGATATGAAAAAAAGTTACTCTTTCTTTTCGACTTATAACAAAAGAATAATTCGACAAAAACGAATAAAATTTTTCGATACTGCGCTTCATTTTCAAGAAAATCGATTTGGAAATTCTTGACGTTGTGTCCAGTCGCGTACAGGAAAACCTACCTTAACGAAAATCACCTTGAATTTCAAACTCGATTTTCTCGAAAATGAAGCGCGATATGAAAAAAAGTTACTCTTTCTTTTCGACTTATAACAAAAGAATAATTCGACAAAAACGAATAAAATTTTTCGATACTGCGCTTCATTTTCGAGAAAATCGACTTTGAAATTTCTCACACTGTCTAGTCGCGTTTAGGAAAACCTACATTAATAAAAATCACCTTGAACTTCAAAGTCGATTTTCTCGAAAATGAAGCGCGATATAAAAAAAAGTTACTGTTTCTTTTCGTCTTATAACAAAAGAATAATTCGACAAAAACGAATAAAATTTTTCAATACTGCGCTTCATTTTCGAGAAAATCGACTTCGAAATTCCTAACATTGTGTCCAGTCGCTAACAGAAAAACCTACCCTAACGAAACTCACTATCAAATCGAGCGTAAGTGGAATTCCCCCTAAGTTACAGTCTCCTCGATTAAATTGAAAATAAAAACCCATCGTCCACCCTTTCCCCCTTCGAAAACGGCGCGACAGTCAAACCCGACATCCTAACCTAAAATTCCCCACTTACGTAAAACCCCGCAATTTACGTAGAGATATTTAATTTCCATCCAATGCAGCCCCTTTTCCTTCGAACCAATCATCTTAACGTTTGAAAATTTTCAAACATAAACCCAGTATGCTTTAACCGACCGCGAGCTTCTTCTGTCTTTGACGAATAAATCGAATAAATATTTAACTCAGGCGAGGGTTGCCGAGAGGTCCACTGATTCGAACTTCATCAACATTCACGAACGAGCAACGAAACGTTTCAACTGAAAACGCGACTTCCAAAAAAGAGGACTGCGAAGGGCGGACCAAGTTCTTTCCAAGAAGGTAAAAGTACATTTCATCGTCAAGGAAGTAAGTACTTACCCAGCATTCTCACACATTCTCTGCCGCAGATTATGCTCGGACATCGTCCGGCCTGCAGGAGTTTACTGGAATAGCTCCTAGCCATCTTCGCAGACAGTCCTCTGGAAATGATGGACAACTATTGCGCTCCGCAATGGGCAGACTTCACGCGCAGTCCGCAGCTGCCCTCGGACAATTACTTCGAAATACACCACGACGTGCACGAACCTCTGCTAAACTTTAAGTCCTACGTCAGGCCCGATTTCTCCTCGGTGCGCGAGGAAGGGCTTGCGCAGGGTTCGTCCGTCGTAGAGTCGCGTTTTAAAGACAGCTTGGAACCTGTGGGAAGTCCTCAGCCCAACGTGGCGTACTTCATACCTCACAGCAACAGGAAGGCACCTCCGAGAGAGACCAACGACGACCGTGGCTTGCGCAGAACTATGACTAACTTGAGGCTCGACGAGAGGTCTCGTAGAGTCCATTGCACGTGGAACGTCTCTCCCAGCGGTCTGACGTCGACGTTCAGAGCTAAAGTACCGGAGAGATTTAGAAAAACCGTCCGTGCAGTGGAATCGAAGAGTACTGGCAAATCTGTAAGAAATAATGGAGCGACGAAGGGCGAAAAAGGGGAAACCACTGCGGAAAGCGCTTCGACGAAAGAGACGAGCGAATCGATAGTAAAATCAGAAGCGGATTGTTCGGAATACAATGAACCAGAGGTTGCGAGGAAGAGATCTTCTCGCGGAGGCCACCGAAGGCAGTCGGAATTGTTTAGAAGAAGCTCGTCGGGCAAAGCGCCTAAGGTGCTCACGTGCCAGTACCGCAGGCGAAGCCTGTTGAAGTATCGCAGGTGTTCGGGGAAGTTCGTAAGCATGGCGGAGGCTGTTCTGAAATTCCAGAACGCAGTGCCGCAACGCTTTCGCACTATCAGCCGCAAAGACTTGCAGCCTGGTCCTTTAATGAAGCTGAAACGATCTCCTTTGAAACTGACGCAACCAGTTTCGCCTGCGTTGAGGTGCAAGCAGAGGTCGAGACCGACTACGATTTTGAGCCAGGAGGAGCGCGAGGCGCTGGAGCTTCGGGAGATGAGGAAGCATCAGATCAGAGCGAAGCCTGTGCCGGTGGATATTCTGAAAGCTCCGTGTAAGTTGAAGGAGGTGGCGAAGAAGCCTGCTACCATTACGGAGGAGTTCAGGTTCGCCCGGCCTAAGAAAACACCCCACGCTGTGGACGACAAGGAGTGCAATAGTAAAACTGCTGCGCCGATCGCTCGAGTGTCCTCGAATATCCTTGAGAACGAGCAGTGCACGGAACAGGCTACGGAGAACTCGGCGAAGTCCGCGAAGAATTGCTTGCCGTCCAGTTTCGAAGCGCGGAACAAGCTGTTCCAGAAGAAGAGGGAGGAGAACTTGAGGAACCAACAGCTTCAGGAAGCGAAGAAACTCGCGACGGAGTTCCATGCGAAGCCTGCGCCCAACTTCTTGAAACCCAGGAAGCCTGGTAAAGAGCAGAACGTGAGAAGGTCCGTGGTTGCTTGCCCGTTCAGCTTCGCGGAAAGGGACAAGGGCCTCGCTAAGAAGAAAGAAGAGCATATTAAAGGGCTGCAGGAGCAGGATAAGAAGGCACACATTTTCCATGCCACCCCTGTTCCTCCTTTTAAACCCGTCGCGATTCAGGGCTTGTCCAAGGGGAATCTACGGAGCAAGGAGAAACTTCCGACCAGCCCTAAGATTCTTGCGACGAGAGGAACTAGAAGTTTCAGTAATCAAGAGAATATGCAGCCAAATATCATTCCTAATCCCGCGATTTGCGCTACTGCGAAGAAGGAAACTAAGCGACAGGACTCGGTTATGAAACAGGGTCAAACCTCGCGGCGGACAAACGCGTGAGGTAAAAACTGAAGGTTTTATTTTCGAGAATCAATTTTACCGAGTTCCGTAGCTCAGCGTTTTCCGACTTCTCCATCCGTTTTAATTCTAATTCATGTTTCTTCTTCCCGAGTTCATTAGGCCTCTTATATGGACACATTTCGCTGTTTTACAGATTTCCTGGATCGCGAAGATTTATGCGCGGACCTTGCATGAAACTCTGCCGCGAACTTCTGCAGCTCCTGGATCTGCAGGTTCTTCCGCTTCGACTCTCCTCCTTTCAAACTGCTCGCGCGCTTTGAAACTGGATGGCGGGGAGACAAGGAGAAATTGCCGAAGAAGTTGGGAAGGATCGAACTGCGCAAGTTGGCAGAAGCGAAAGGACTCGGCTATTCTGAAATCAACTATGCCTCCAACTGACTCGCACGGTCTTGCACCCACAAGTAGAAGTAGAACGAAGAGTGTTTTTTTTAACTTTATACGACTTTATACAGTTCGAGCTATTCGACAATTATACTGAGTATACATATGTAGTAAATATATTAAGTACTAGTCTGTTTGTAAAATGTTTTTATTGGTCAGATGATACTTCAGTCGAGGTGTAGCAAGTTTTATAACACGCACGCGTGGTGCTGCAATAAAGTTATGTTTATATAGAATTGCAACAAGTGTATCTCAGGCGCACGACGTGGCTATAATTGCTCTGAAAATTTAATAATTGCCTGGCTGAATAAAGAATCTTATAATAATAAATAATAAATAATCTTTTCTTCTTGCTGCATAAAGGGAATGCGTGGTGAATTATTTATGTCGGGCGTATACCAAGCGCGAATGGTTCGGTAATTTTTTTAAATAATTCACTGTCGAATTTCATGTAGGGCTGGGATTATTTGTCGAATTTTTCGGTATTCGAATACTTCAGTTGCTCAATTATTTGGCGAATATAATTCGCGTATCCAAGTATTCGAATACTAATGTATTCGAATAGTATGGTGTGAATTATAAATCAAGTTCTTTAGGTTCATTTCTTTACAAGCTTTTATTTAGTTTCAATTGTGAGTTCGTTAGTTTGTCAGGGTGAAATCTTCTAAGCTAATAACTTGATTTATAATTCACAACATACTATTCGAATATTTAAGTATTCGAATACATCAGTATTTGAATGGCATTCGAATACTGAAATATTCGAGTACATAGTATTCAAATACTGAAATATTCGAGTACATAGTATTCGAATACTGAAATATTCGAGTACATAGTATTCTAATAGTGAAATATTCGAGTATATAGTATTCAAATACTGAAATATTCGAGTACATAGTATTCAAATACTGAAATATTCGAGTACATAGTATTCAAATACTGAAATATTCGAGTACATAGTATTCGAATATTGAAATATTCGAGTATATAGTATTCGAATACTGAAATATTCGAATATTCGAAGTTTATTCGTAGCATTCGAATACTTCAATATTCGAATACTGAAATATTCGAGTACATAGTATTCGAATACTGAAATATTCGAGTACATAGTATTCGAATACTGAAATATTCGAGTACATAGTATTCGAATACTGAAATATTCGAGTACATAATATTCGAATACTGAAATATTCGAGTACATAGTATTCGAATTTTATTCGTAGCATTCAAATACTTGCAAAATATTCGAAAATTAAATTATTCGAATAGTCCCAGCCCTAATTTCATGTATTTGGCTCCCCCTTTCTTTTTCGCGTGTCTCTTTAAATACAGAGGGTCCCAAAATTGAGGAACTTCCCGGAACGTGTTTGCCGTTTTGGGATCCGAGTTATAAGTGGAATTTGCCCAATAAAACTTTCCGATCTCTGGTCCTTGCCAATAAAAATGTTGTCAAGATATCGGTGAGACAACAAAAGCAAGGACCAGAATGCAGCTGGAGCTTCTTGATGCCATTATAAGAATTATAGCAGAACTAGTGTTCTCAAAAAAATGTTGCAGAGATTTTGGTGTATCTCAACAAATGCTTGAAAATTAAAAATAACGAAAAATGTTTATAGGACATCGACAATAAAGTCGGAAGAGGATCGTCCTTCCCAATATCTTGAAGTTGCCATTTTACGAAAAAAATCGTCGCACAGAATTAATTGTAATTACATTATGAATTACTTCGATAGAAGCACAGTCCACGCGTATTCGTTTTAACATTAAAGCTGGTATTCGATTTAATTAACTAACAAGGGAAGATCCCGAACGTGAAAATTCAAAGAATTCTGAAACTTTGTGAATATGAAGGGGATTCCCTCCTGATTCCAACGCAATTTTTATTTGCTGCCCAAATTCACTCGAAGGGGATGAAATTAACCACCGAAAATTCCGCCATTTTTTCGATTTTATGTTATAACTCGCGAATTGTAAGAGATAGAAAAAAAGTTTCACGACAAAAATTACTTCTTTTATAACACAAAATCGGAAAGTAACCGGATTTTCAGGGGTCAATTCTGCCCTCCTCAGTTAAAATGTCCTATCTAGAATTTCAAAACATCCGAAAAACCTGAATTTTAACATTTTCTTTGTGCCATCCATGCAAAAAAAAAAAATAAATTAAACTGTTCCTAAATCTCTACGAAGCACGCAGAGTTTTCTAATTTTACTTAAAATGTAAAACACGTGTGGAACTTCAAATATTTCAAGATTTCTCGAAAAATGGAAAAATGCTAGATAGGACATTTTACTTAAGGAGGGCAGAATTACACCCCCTTAAAGTGAATTTCGGCATTAAACAAAAATTGCGTTATAATCAGGAGAAAATTCCCTACATATTCACAAAGTCTCAGAATTTTTTAAATTTCCGATTTCGAGATCTTCCCTTGCCTAACGTTTCCCTAAAAATCCAGCAAGGGTTTTTTAATTTCACAGCTAACTTTACGGCCTTCTCATTATTTCGATCTCCATCTTCTTCACGTTTCAAAGACGCGCTACTTCAGCTTCGACGTGACACAAGATGTGCATAATAAATGTTTATACCAACAGTATTATATAGCTTCAACAACATGGTTTAATTTATTTCGAATGTACAAAGACCACACTATCATACATCTACTTTCTTTACTTCGCATCAGTCCAAGGAATAAAAGTCAGTTCTGGAGGCAATTCACTAGTGAATAGCTATACATTAAAGTTGAACACTGAGCCTGGCGATGCGATCAGCGATAAGAAATCTCGCAGAACCTTCCGTCCCGAAACATCGTAGAAATTCCGATTCCCCCCCGAGTACAACAAATGCGATATAAAATTAAAAATGCTTATCAAATTCTGCTGCTCCCTTCGTCGACGGTAGAAGGCGAACAGCGTCGATGCTGCTTCCCCGTTTGATATCTAGTTTCCATATTCTTTTTTTTTTTGTTCCTTTAAACTATAACACGTTCCTTATAGAAGTTATAAATATTTTGTATCTTTAGAAATATATTTATAAATTATTCGATGTAAAACAAATTACACTTACTATCGATATACGTACTTTTTTTTTTTGTTCGCCGACATGTACATCACGAATTGCAAATATTATCTGTCCCCCTTTCGATGTTGCCTGTTGTCTTTTGAACGAAGAGCAGCGCGTTAGCGGAGGGTCGCGAGTGAAGTACAAAACCGGGAACTACTTTCGACGTACAAGCCAGCCAGCTTCCCCCCCTCGAATTAATGTGCAAAGAATCGACTCCACAACTGCCTGCGAATTCGCGACACAAAAGGCTCGGGCGCGTGAAATGCATTCGAGACGACTGTTATTTCCTCGCTCGCTCTCTCTCGTCGAGAAATGCAGAGTAACGGTTAGTGTAAAAAAAAAAAGAAAATTAACGCGTTGAATACAAAACGACAGCGCGACTCCACTCCCCCGGAGCAGCTCGGGCGGCGCGGCGCCGAGCAATCGCGCCGAGCGACTGCTAGGAGGCCACACCCGCCCAGCGCTGCGCGTGGAAGTCAAGTCGAGATTACGCGCGATCGCGTAACGACACTACGCACTGGTTCCGCCTTCATAAATTATATTCAGAGTGTTAGGTGGTGTATTTACGTAGAGGCAACATCGGCACACGGTTTCTCGCAGGGTAGAAGAAAATGGCAGACTCATTGTACGGGCCCGAGAGAGTCGTCCCGTCAGAGCTCCTTCAGCAGGGCGGACTTGGCGTTTTTAAGCTTGTCCAGTCGCCTCTGCAAGTGCGAGTTCGCGGTCTCCAGCTCCTCCACGCGGCCCTGGGTCTCCCGGACCTGCGAAAGTGAACGGTCACAGAAGCTCGACTCGAATTAGAAAGCGGCGTAGGTGCCCTCACTTCTCTCTGCAGCTTTCTCTTCTCCACTTTTAATTCGTCCTCCGCCTTTTCGGACGCCTCTGCCGCCGACTTGTAGCGTATCACTTGACTCTCTAGCCTGGCCACCGTCGCCTGCAGAGTCGACATGTCCTGCTCCGCTTTCTGCAGCTTGAACTTGTAGTCGGCCAGCAGCTTGTTCGCCTCTCGCTGCACATCCTCCGAGTCCGATAGGCAACCTGTTCGATGAAAACGAAAGAATGAACGCTGGGGCCTTGGTGTCTCCGCGCGGTGTGTTTAAAAAAAGACACAGACCTAATACTGAACCGGGAGATCTCTCCGACCTCACGCGGTTTCTGGTTTCCTCCAGTTCCAATCTCAAATGCTGTATCTCGTCCTGCAGCTCCTTCTTCTCGGAAGCGAACTTTCTCAGCCGGACATCTGTAATTCACGTTAAATGGCGTCGTTTTATTTCGCTCGAGGGAAATGGATTTTTTGGGGACTAGGCAGTCGAAAAATCGATTTTTTAATTGTATTTTTCTAAAGTACTATCTTTTCTGAATAAAATGCCGCTTGGGTTATAGTAAAATTTGCAGAATTGGAAATTTGGCAGATAAAAACGTCAAGCGGCGACATATAGCGTCGCCTTTGCCCAGAGATTTTAAACGAGTTTTTCTCTTCATCTTTTCGTGATTGCGAACGAATGGAGGTTCAGATCGACTTGGAAAAAATTACAGGATGTGTGAAACATGTGCCATTTCGGTCCAAACCTCTGATATGGTCCTTGAAAATTCGAGATTTTCATAAAAAAATTAAGAAGTCTCCGGATTTTGGTAGCACACCATCATTGTTTGTGCGCTGCTAAAATCCGGTGACTTCTTAATTTTTTTAATGAAAATCTCGAATTTTTACGGACCATATTAGAAGTTTGCGATGAAATGGCACATGTTTTACACACCCTGTAATTTTTTCCAAGTCGATCTGAACCTCCATTCGTTCGCAATCAGGAAAAAATGAACTTAATGAACTTTAAAGTTTCTGGGCAAAGCCGCTTGACGTTTTAAGCTGCCAAATCTACAATTTTGCGAATTTTATTATAAACCAGGCGGCATTTTATTCGGAAAAGATAGTAGTTTCGGAAAGTGCAATAAAAAATCGATTTTTCGACTGCCTAGTCCCCTTAATGATCGCTGCGATTAAGTACCTAATGAACCCTTTCCAGCATTCTGTAACAGCTCGGCCGCCTCTGTACTGACTAGGACTCTTCTTCTTGGACGCGGACCGTTCTCAACGTCGTTCTCCTCGTTCTCGCTTCCCTCGTCCTCAATAATAACTAAACCGTTCTCCTGCAAGAATATCGTATGTTGGATGCAGTGTTTCCTTTTCGAGAATTCTTTCTCGAGAAATTTTATAATTGCTTATTTCTTATTTCTCGAGAAACACTGTCTTTTCACGAGAAACTTTAGCCTAGGAAATCGCAAACGTATAAACATATCTACAATTTATAATAAATCTTATTAGTAACATTAGAAGCTATATGAATTGCAATAGAAAATCTCAGTAGAGAAGATTCGACATTATTGACTGGCGAAGGTGCTCTTAAATTCTTATTTAACAATTTAGAAAAAAGTATCGAAAAGAAGGGACAAAACTATTGTATCCCTTAGAAAATTTTGGCAAAGGTAATCCAGAACCTCTTCAAAAAGATTCAAAAGACGCGTTTTTTCAGTTAATATCCAAGACAGATATGTATAAAACGGCAAAACGAATTCTAAGTAGCTAGACTTTTCGGAAAATATAACAGTAACTTACGGATCCTCAAAATGAAGAATTACAATTAAGAAAATAATTCCAAGGATTTAGTATCAACCAAGAAAAAGATCAATTTCGGACTTTAACAAAGGAATTTCATATTTTTCAGTCCACTGCAAGAAGGACACCCAATTTACCATAATTTTTGGAGGTGCTACACACGATCAAGCCACCATCCACTCAAAACGAAAGAAATTTTTCTACAGCTATATTACAAAAAAAAAAGAAAAAATAGATTTACAAACTATTTTAAAATAAAAAAGTAATGTTTCGCTTTGCACAAGTTTTGTATTAAATAAAAATCAATTTATATATTTAATATCTGTTTTTATCATTTATACAAGTTTTGTGCAAAGTGGGCGGGAAGGAACAATTAGTTTTCTTGTGCTTTTGATAAATATTATCACCATTATTCCAAAAATATAAATTTTGTAATATTCTCTTCAATTTCTCGAGAATTCTCAAGAAGTATGATTTCTCGAGAAAGAAAAAATATCGAGAAATCGGGAACACTAGTTGGATGGAATAACGATAATCGCCGAGTGGTACGTACTTGTATAAGCGTATCTCTTTCTGCTAGTTGTGCGTGGCATATATCTAAATCCTCCTTCAATCTCTCACTGATTCTCTTCAACTGCTCCGACTCCCTATTCTTCTCTCTAAGTTCTCTACGAAGCTGTGCAACCGTCTCCTCCAATTCCTCCAGTTTGTCTTTCAGCAAATCGACTTGATAGGCGTACGAAGACTTCTCGTTGTCCAGCTGAGCGTTAGCGATCATCGCTTTCCTGAACTTCTCCTCGAACTCCTTCAGCTCTAACTGCAAACCAACCAGGAAGAAAATTACGTTAAAGTTTCTACTTGGAGGAGCTACATTTTTCGAAAATTTTGTTGAAATCAACTTCTATTTTAATTTATTACGTTTTCTAAAATTTCTACTTGGAGGAGCACAATTTTTCGTAAATTTCGTTGAAGTTAAATTCTATTTTAATTCATTTCCTTAAAATTTCTAGCTGGAGGAGCTCAATTTTTCGAAAATTTTGTCGAAATTAACTTCTATTTTAATTTATTACATTAAAATTTCTAGTTGGACGAGCTAAATTTTTCGAAAATTTTATTGAAATCAACTTCTATTTTAATTTATTACGTTTTCTAAGATTTCTAGCTGGAGGAGTTCAATTTTTCGAAAATTTTATTGAAATCAACTTCTATTTTAATCTATTACGTTTTCTAAAATTTCTAGCTGGAGGAGTTCAATTTTTCGAAAATTTTGTCGAAATTAACTTCTATTTTAATTTATTACGTTAAAATTTCTAGTTGGACGAGCTAAATTTTTCGAAAATTTTATTGAAATCAACTTCTATTTTAATTTATTACGTTTTCTAAGAATTCTAGCTGGAGGAGTTCAATTTTTCGAAAATTTTATTGAAATCAACTTCTATTTTAATCTATTACGTTTTCTAAAATTTCTAGCTGGAGGAGTTCAATTTTTCGAAAATTTTGTCGAAATTAACTTCTATTTTAATTTATTACGTTAAAATTTCTAGTTGGACGAGCTAAATTTTTCGAAAATTTTATTGAAATCAACTTCTATTTTAATTTATTACGTTTTCTAAGATTTCTAGCTGGAGGAGTTCAATTTTTCGAAAATTTTATTGAAATCAACTTCTATTTTAATCTATTACGTTTTCTAAAATTTCTAGCTGGAGGAGTTCAATTTTTCGAAAATTTTGTCGAAATTAACTTCTATTTTAATTTATTACGTTAAAATTTCTAGTTGGACGAGCTAAATTTTTCGAAAATTTTATTGAAATCAACTTCTATTTTAATTTATTACGTTTTCTAAGATTTCTAGCTGGACGAGCTAAATTTTTCGAAAATTTTGTCGAAATCAACTTTTATTTTAATTGATTACGTTAAAAATTCTATTTGGGCGAGCTAAATTTTTCGAAAATTTAATTGAAATCAACTTCTATTTTAATTTATTACGTTTTCTAAAATTTCTAGTTGGAGGAGCAAAATTTTTCGTAAATTTTGTTCAACTTAAATTCTATTTCAATTCATTTCCGTAAAATTTCTAGCTAGAGCTAAATTTTTCGAAAATTTCATTAAAAATATACATCTGTAAATTTTTACAATTTCTGCTTTTTAGAAAAAAAACAGGAATTAGTAGTACCCTGAGATCTCTATTCAGGCCAGCGTCCTCTAAAGAGTCTTCGGAAGACCTGCGACTGGATTGAAAATTGTTAGAATTGGTAAGCAGGCGCGATGCCCTCACCGAATCCGGAGTCACTCTCATCGTTCTATTGACATCAGCTGGAACATCAGAAAGTTTCCACATTATCCACCTTCGTGCGAACCATACGACTCTTCTTGCAGCTACGAACAAGCTCAATTAATATTCTCAATATCTCAAATAAATACTTGTACACATGTCGTAAACTCTGTCCGCATTCTCCTCCGCCTCCTTCTGCTGCCTCTCTAACTCGCGCATCCGTATCTCCCTTGCCTCCGCTCTGGCCTGTCTTCTAGCGGCTAATCTAGCTTCTGCCTGAAAGTACGCACAGGAAATCCAGCCTGTTACCAGAAATACAATCGCGCCTTCAATTTGTTAGCACATCGAACGCATGATATAGCGAAACACTCTAACAAGTATATTAATAAATGAGATTTGTTACTCGCCAATGAGAATGACACGTAAATGCAAAGTACAAAGCCCAGCGATCCGCTTCGGACCGATACTTACGCTCCTCGAAGGTGAAATATTAATCGCATTAATCGTTTTAGCACAAAACATACGATACCTAGATATCAAGACCGCCGTTACTTCCCCTTTACTTCGAGATAGACTTATCACGCATGATGTAATTCCCCACCCGACGCAACCATGCGTACGCGTAAGCGCCAAGGTCAAGCACACGTACGACGGCAGTTAGTCTCTTTTCGCATCGAGATAATACGATCGACTTAGCGACAACACCGAAGTCTACGTCTCGAAGAGAAACATTCGTCGCCCCCGTCGTGCTCTTCGCGAAGAATTTGTAGAGACCCCGAATCTCGAAAGCTACGCCTCGGCTCTCCTCGTCTATCCGCCGACTCCGCCCAGTCGCTCGGTTACAAGTCGGAGAGATCCCGAGTCTCGGAAGCTACGCCTCTGTTTTCCTCGTTTATCCGGCGACTCCGCCCAGTTGCTTAGGTATAAAATAATCAGGCCATACCTCCTTGGCTATCTGATCGAGAGCCTGATCCTCCGCCGAATGCCGCGCGGCGGTCCGCCTGCGCCCAGCTATCGCAGACTCCATTCTGTACTCTGTGCTCTAACAAACGCTTATCGCTTGAACAAACGGCGACTCGCGCTAGCCAGATCCACGTCCGTCACCGCACAAGAAGACAAACCACCACACTAAAGGACAAAGGGACATACGCTAGAGCTAAAAGTGTGCGACTGTGTTTCCAAGCATGATCCTCATTAATATGCATTACGAGTGATTCGCTGATACCATCGGACTTGTTATACAAATGGGAGAGCGACGCTCGGATGCGAATTATGCAAGCGTTAACGTTAAAACATTGCGGCGAGAGCTCATTCGTGGCGACGTCGACTCTTTCACCGTCGTCGAGGGAGGCCTTCGCCGATAACGCCGTTACGCAACGGCGATATTTCGCACGCAGGCTTTAACGATTAACGTTCCGCTAATCGTCGAGCCTGAATATCTTCGCGCACTTATATTGCAGCCTGCCGTCGCGCAGGGTGCAATTAAACGGAGGAATAGCGACTGCCGATAAGCATTTTTTCCGGGAGAAAGTTTGGTTCGAGTTAAGAGGCCTCCAAAGTGCGCTTTTGATTTTTCTAAATTTTTCTCATTCTCGATTCGACCTCTCCCCGTCCCCCCTTCGCTCGCCCTCGTCCAGCGTTGGTCCCGAGGATTACCGGGGACTAACGGCGCTCTAGGAAGACGAGCGTCGATTTGCTCCCGTATTTTCTCCGAAGTTAGAGGTTGACAATAGCCGGCGGCGCGGAAGCACCCCCTCGGTAGTCGGAGAAAGAATCGAGGGCGGGTAAAAACGTCCTTCGGACTTCTAACGTTACAGCGTTTTCACGCTAAGAATAACACCTTGGCGGTGCGGTTCTAATTACGTGTTTGCGTGCGCTTGGAGTAGCATCGTCGACGGAATTTGGAATTTGCGGGTATCCGGCCAATTATCGCGAATTTTTTTTATATAAAAGGTAGCGAGGAGCGGTGCACTGGCCGAAACACGTCCTTATAGATATATATATATATATATATATGTTCGATAGACTCGCACACCCACACATCACGGCCGAATACATGCAAATAGGGCCTTACTGTATCCTCGATCCTTTTTTTCTCTCTCTTTCTCTCTCTCTCTCTCCCCCCTCGAAGTTTCCAAGACTTTATCCAGCGACGAAGTGAGACTTACGATGCAAGTGAACGCTGTCAGCCAGCGGATGGGTGCATCGTTTTCCCGAGGGAACCGCGTGCGAAAATAAACCGGGAGACACTATAAATACGATCGATGGGGAATCGGACGAGTCCGCCAGGCACGATGACCATCCGCGGGTGGAGAAACTAAAGAGCGCGGCCTCCGTGCGCAGTCAGCCGCGGCCCATGGGGACTGCACACCCCGATGAGTTTGGCGAGGACGTTCGCTAACGTGCCTTTTTACAGGCGGCTGCTCGCGGAAACAGCGCGCTGAGCAGCCCTCGAACACAGCGGAAGACACATCTCAATCCGACGCCCTGGCACACGGCGATATGCACGCGAATGCGATGCCACACACACTGCGCCGCGCCTCAAAATCACTGAGGCGCCGCTGGCGCCGTCTGGCGGCCGCGCATGCGTCGGTAAGACCGCCTCTTGCGAATCGCAATCGTACACCGCTTCGAAGCTATAAACTGTGATTTGAGCGGTCGATGGGAGCTTTGGGATGGAATTGATCGGGCTGATTCGATTTATAAGGCTTCTTTGGGGAGATCGTTGCTTTTATTTTCTTAGGGCGCGAGGTTATTTAGGTCGGCGGCACGTGTAGTGGGTAGTGGCGATGCGCGGATCATTCGCTGGGCTTGGTTTAATTTCGGTTACATTTCGCGTCGCTTCGCTGCGATTTAAGGCTAGTATTCATAGTCGCTAGTTATTCTTATGCAAATGATTAAGTATTTGGCATCCTTTACTAGTTACTGGGTTAGTAGAGGATGCCGCATGCTTAAGCTTTGTTTAAGAATTAGTAGCGACTATGAATACCGGCCTAAGGGTCAGGGTTGAAGGTCGAGCCGCTAGATCGCGTAGGAAAAGTAGCTCAAAGCCCCAGAATTCAAATGTTTAGAATGAAAAGGATGTTTAAATATTTTCTGGAACTGTTTTCTTTATTTCTTTTGGATACAAGAAATGAACTTTATTTGAACGAAAAGAAGGTTAAATAAAACTGATGTGAAAATTAAAATTAATCTTTTATCAACAATGATAAACTCCAGGGCTTAGAGGGACCCTTGCCGTTTTCATATCCGACCTATGCGCGTTGCACAGCGTTCGCCGAGGATTTTCTCCGAACGTATAAAACCTGTATTTTCCGATAATGGCTCTTTCACAGATTTCTTTTTCATATTTCTGGAGATTTTCATAAATTTGGAAACGAAATTGCGATTTGGGAATAAGTGGAATTCGCCATATGAGACTTTAGAAATCGTAATTAATTCCATTTCATCGATGAACACAAGAAAACAATAAAAACAAACAATTCTATTTCATTCGATCGAAAGCGTTCACCGACATCGAATTCCAATTAGCTCAAATCGCCCGTGATTTTCATTAAGGCAGGTTTTCCTATACGCAACGTCAAGAATTTTAAAGTCGATTTTCTCAAGAATGAAGCGCGATATAAAAAAAAGTTATTCTTTCTTTCCTACTCATTACAAGAAAATAAGTCGAGAAAAAGGAATAAGATTTTTCGATATTTCGCTTTATTTTCCAAAAAATCAACTTCGAAATTTCTGATGATGTGTCCAGTCGCGCATAGGAAAACCCACCCTAATGAAAATCACCTTGAAGAATTTCAAAGTCGATTTTTTCAAGAATGAAGCGCGATATCAAAAAAAGTTACTCTTTCTTTTCGACTCATAACAAGAAAATAAGTCGAGAAAAAGGAATAAGATTTTTCCATATTTCGCTTCATTTTCGAGAAAATCCACTTCGAAATTTCTGACAATGCGTCCAGTCGCGCATAGAGGAACCCACCCTAATGAAAATCACCTTGAAGAATTTCAAAGTTGATTTTCTCAAGAATGAAGCGCGATATAAAAAAAAGTTACTCTTTCTTTTCTACTCATTACAAGAAAATAAGTCGAGAAAAAGGAATAAGATTTTTCTATATTTCGCTTTATTTTCCAGAAAATCGACTTCAAAATTTCTGATGATGCGTCCAGTCGCGCATAAAGGAACCCACCCTAATGAAAATCACCTTGAAGAATTTCAAAGTCGATTTTCTCGAAAATAAAGCGCGATATCAAAAAAAGTTATTCTTTCTTTTCGACTTATAACAAGTAAATAAATCGAGAAAAAGGAATAAAATTTTTCGATATTTCGCTTCATTTTCGAGAAAATCAACTTTGAAATTCTTCACCTTGCGTCCATTCGCGCATAAGGAAACCCACCCTAATGAAACTCACGGGCGATTTGGGCTTAACTGGAATTCGCCCCGAGCAGTTTATCGCGTCTTCAGAACGCGCCCTAAGCCCGACGCAACAGATACAGACGCACATATATACCGCCCGTTTAAATCCTAGCCTCTAGTTCTATATATTTCTTCGAAGCGTCCGATACACACGGCCTACGATCTCGGTACATAACCTCTCCGCAGCCTGCGATGTGGCATTTCCCGTTTTAACATATTTCACGTTGCTTTCTGCCGAGTCGCTTCTTTCCAACGAGAGACATGATCGCGGCGTAGACCCTCGGCGGTGAACGCTCCAGTACCGATTCACGTGCACTCGTCGACACGGATATGATTGTACATATATAGTGGATAAAAAAAAGATGAGAGTGTCATTGCTAATCATTGGAGTCCTATGCTTTTTCGACACACACAGATTCACGAGCGCTTGGGACAATGACGAGCTGGAGGTGTTCGACGTCGTCGAGGAAGTCAACCAGAACTTCTACGACGTGCTCGGCGTCCCACAGGTCTGCCTCTCGCTCTGCGCTTCCCCGGCGCTAGGTTCTTAAATCGATCGATAACGTGTTGCTTTTCGACGTATGCCGCAGGCTGCGAATGCTTCGGAGATCAAGAAGGCGTTCAGGCGACTGTCGCTGCAGCTACACCCGGACAAGAATCCCGCGGAGGACGCCGAGCAGCAGTTTAGAAAAGTAAGCGACGAGTCCGGGAAGCCGAACGAACGTGGAATGATACTTTGGCTTTCAGTTGGTTGCTGTGTACGACGTACTGAAGGATGCTGGGAAACGGCAGAAATATGACAACGTCTTGGTCAACGGATTGCCGAACTGGCGATCGGCTGTATATTATTACCGCCACGTGCGGAAGATGGGGCTCCTAGAATTAAGTATAATTTTATTCTCGGTCATTACGGTCGGACAATATCTAGTGGCGTGGGCGGCGTATTTTGAGAAGAGATATACATATGTACGTAAAGAATCGCCGTTAAGGGTCTGGAATATTTTCTACTGGCAGTAATTTGTTGCAGGAGCAAGTGCTGGGTAGTAAGCTTCAGAAGATGCAGAAGAAGAATAAAAAGGGGAAAATGGACGTGCCAGATTTAGCAGATATTTTGGAGAAGATTCCTACGCCGAGCATTTGGAATACCCTTCCGTTTCAACTTCCTCGATGGGTCATAGGCTTTACATTATCGATTCCCAATATAGTACGCGTCATGCGCGACGTTTTCGAAGAAAGGAAACGCAGGAAAAAGCAGGAGGAAGAAGAGGCAGTGTGAGCGAATTAAATCATCGTTAAAGAGTCTTCTTTTATCGAGCGTGCTTGGAGTCTCTCTGTCTGCCATTTCAGGGCTCAAGAAAATGAACAGCCGGAACCAGAGCCCGTGTCTCGCACTAGGAGGCGCAGAACAGGCTTCACTCCGCAGGAAAGGAGCAGTAATAATGTGAAGGAATTTTTGAAGAGAGACTGTGATCCGACGAATCACGTGCACCAGAAGCACATTGTGTCTGGCGGCCTGTGGACTGACGACGACATACTAGAGTTGATAAAGCTCGTGAAGAAGTATCCCAGCGGAACACCGGAGCGATGGGATAAGATCGCGGATGCTATGAATCGTACAGTCGTGGAAGTTACACATATGGCGAAGAAGGTTGCTATTTTAATCGACTAATTTCCAATAGGGCTGGGACTATTCGAATAATTTAATATTCGAATGTTATTATTCGAATATTTAAGTATTCGAATACTACTCGAATATTTAAGTATTCGAATACTACTCGAATACTACTTGAATATTTCAGTATTCGAATACTATTCGATATGGTATGATGTGAATTATAAATCAAGTTATTAGCTTAGAAGATTTCACCCTGACAAACTAACGAACTTACAATTGAAACTAAATAAAAGCTTGTACAGAAATGAACCTAAAAAACTTGATTTATAATTCGAATGCATCAGTATTGGAATACTTAAATATTCGAATAGTATTCAAATACTTTAATATTCGAATAGTATTTGAATACTGAAATATTTGTATTATAACATTTGAATACTCAAATATTCGAAGTTTATTCGTAGCATTCGAATACTCAAATATTCGAATAATAATATTCGAATACTCAAATATTCGAATAATAATATTCGAATACTCAAATATTCGAATAATAATATTCGAATACTCAAATATTCGAATTTTATTCGTAGCATTCGAATACTCAAATATTCGAATTTTATTCGTAGCATTTGAATACTCAAATATTCGTATTTTATTCGTAGCATTCGAATACTCAAATATTCGAATTCTATTCGTAGCATTCGAATACTTGTAAAATATTCGAATACTCAAATATTCGAATTTTATTCGTAGCATTTGAATACTCAAATATTCGAATTTTATTCGTAGCATTTGAATACTCAAATATTCGTATTTTATTCGTAGCATTTGAATACTCAAATATTCGTATTTTATTCGTAGCATTCGAATACTCAAATATTCGAATTTTATTCGTAGCATTTGAATACTCAAATATTCGAATTTTATTCGTAGCATTTGAATACTCAAATATTCGTATTTTATTCGTAGCATTCGAATACTCAAATATTCGTATTTTATTCGTAGCATTCGAATACTCAAATATTCGTATTTTATTCGTAGCATTTGAATACTCAAATATTCGTATTTTATTCGTAGCATTTGAATACTCAAATATTCGTATTTTATTCGTAGCATTCGAATACTCAAATATTCGAATTCTATTCGTAGCATTTGAATACTCAAATATTCGTATTTTATTCGTAGCATTTGAATACTCAAATATTCGTATTTTATTCGTACCATTCGAATACTCAAATATTCGAATTCTATTCGTAGCATTCGAATACTTGTAAAATATTCGAATACTCAAATATTCGAATTTTATTCGTAGCATTCGAATACTTGTAAAATATTCAAAAACTCAAATATTCGAATTTTATTCGTAGCATTCGAATACCTGTAAAATATTCGAATATTAAATACTTAAATATTCAAATGGTATTCGAATAGTATTTGGATACTTGGATATTCGAATTACATTCGCGAAATAATTGAGCAACTGAAGTATTCGAACACTGAAAAATTCGACAAATAGTCCCAGCCCTAATTTCCAAGCGTCTCGAGGAATAATTCTTACGCGAAGTGTGCTCTTTCTAGGTAAAAGACGAGGGGCTGAAACCTGGCGCGTCCGCAGAGGAGACTACGGAAGAGCGTTCGAAGAAAGTGAAGACGTGTGCCGAAGCCGTGGACAGTGTCGCCGATTGGAGCCAAGAGCAACAGAAGGCGCTGGAAGCGGCGCTTATAAAGTATCCGAAAAGCACACTTGTGAACAGATGGGAGAAGATCGCTAACTGCGTCGAAGGGAAAACAAAGGTACGGTATATTCAAGCTTCACGCATTTCTCTTTTAGAGCCGATTATATAGCTTACGATGCGTTTCAAAGGACGAGTGCCAAATAAGGTATAGGCAATTGGTGGACTTGGTGAAAAAGAAGCAACAGACTCAGTAGCCTGCCGTGTACAACATGTTCCTTCGACGGAGAGCGTAGTCCATGCAATCAAGTCCAGAAATAGCGTCGAATCTGTATCTCGCGGGGGAGAAATATTTCATGGCTGTTGTACAACATTTAATACGAATGAATTACAGATTTCTTAACGATTCTCTTATACAGAAACGAGGCTGGCAAGCACGATGCATTGAGAGCGATAAAATGTTTATACGCGGAGAAGGAAACACTGCTCCTATATCATTTTAGCATTAAATGTTTCTGGAGAATGTATTTATTTAATAAATTTAATAACTAATTAAGAGGAAAAGACTGACGAAACGTAACGAATATCATTTACCTAACTATGCATTTCAGTTCTGAAAACCAAAGCGCAGATTTCGCTGTACCACTTTATAACGATTGTGCGAGAAATGAAATCGATAGAATACTTTGACACCGCATTATCTATATTTCCTCTCGTTAAAATAAGCGTGCACCTCGTCGCAAGACTTCCGCGTCAGATGTTTTTAGGAACCTCGTGAATTCTCTGTTTTAAAATACCAGCAGCTGTTCTATGTAAACACTTCGAAGGCTATAAATTTACACCCGCAATGAACACAACTGCCCACGAGCCATTCTTTGTACGCCGGATGCGACACGCAAGATAATTTATTTTATTTGTATAAGGGATGATGTAACAGTACGCCCTCTTCTATGTAATTAGTGTGCATTAAAGTAAGAACATTATATATCAGTTTCTGCCTCGTAGATGGAATGATAGAGTAAGGAAGTGTGTTACCTTGCGACGTTGGGTATCTCCAATGAATTCGATGCGGATTACACCTTAGGGGCGAACGATTTATTCGTATTCTTAAACGATACGAAACTCTGTACAAAGCTATTTACAGTTTGTATAATAAACGCCTTAATTACGTCTTCTGCGAACCCTGGATATTCGCCAAGCGTTCGGCTCCTCGTACTTATTGTACAGCGGCTCGAGTCGTTGGTTCTTCTTGAATTTGCTGAGCTTCGTCGGGTCGCTGAACTTAAAGAACGCTGGGGCAAATTCTACCAGCCATTTCGGGTCAATGGTCGTTACTTCTCTCATGTATTCTTTGGTGGTCTGTACTAGTTCGTGGTAAATTACCTGTGGGAGGCAGGAATCGTTTAAGGTTTTGAACTTCCTCTCCCTTTAGGAGGGGAAGACTAAGGGGACATTCTACAATTTTGGCCACTTTTCGATGATGGTTTTTATAGTGAAATAAACAGTTAGCGTTTTAGAATTTTGGGGGTATATTCTACCACCCTTGAAGTACAAGAAAAAATCTTTACCGTTTGTTTATTTCATTTGTTTACATAAATATTTCGCGGTGAAGTTGGCGTCTTCAGAATTTGACCCCTTGCTGGCGGTGGAAATTTCGGACGACTGGGTTATCGGAAATAAATTGAAAGAAAATTAAAAACGACTCTAAAAAATAAAAATGCGCTGAAAAGTACAAAATAATTTTGTTCTTTATTTAATCTACGACTCTCAATTTTTTATGTCGGCGCCTCATCATTTGCTCTGTGTAAATTTGGTACTGACTTAAAAAAATTGAGAGTCGTAGATTAAATGAGGAATAAAAGTATTTTTTTCTTTTTAGCACAATTTTATTTTTTGGAGTCGGTTTTAATTCTTTTTTAAATTTTTTTACTTTGTACTTTGAAGTGATTTAGCTGTTTTTCGGACGCCTGATACTCCGTCACTTGCCTGCCCGTGCATACAATGTATTATAATGAAACAGATTTCTTATATTTTGGTGTAAATTCAAAACTACTTGACCGATTTTGATAATTATTTCTCCATGACCTAAATTGATCGAAGCCAAACTAAATGCAATAAGTTTCACGAAAATCAGTTCAGTAGTTACGGAGAAATTCGTGGACAAACATAATACGTATAACATACATACAAACACCTCGAACTGAGAACCTCTTTCTTTTCGAAATCGGTTAAAAAATTTAACACATTTTTAATTTGCAGGGGCATGGCTATCCCGCTTGCCGCGAATATGTAACTTTTTTTTAAAAATATTTTCCCATTATTTTATATCGATTAAATAGAAAAGAAATGCCAGTTTCGGTATTTTCAACTTTGATCGATCGCTATTTTAATAATGTTTGTCCAAAATTGTCCAAAATCATACTCCTGCGAATTAAAAATATGTTTGGGGGTGAAATTCCGAAGACTCCAACTTCACCGCGAAATATTTATATACACAAATGAAATAAACAAACAACAAAGATTTTTCTCGCATTTCAAGAGTGGTAGAATAAACCCCCAACATTCTAAAACGTTAACTGTTTATTTCATTATAAAAACCATGATCGAAAAGTGGCCGAATTCCCGGCCTCGACTGTAGAATGTCCCCTTAATGAACTTACCCATTCGGGTTGTCGATTAAACAACGCGCTGCTCGGGTGAATGTAAACCACTTGGCTATCGACTAGAGTCCTGTACCCTTCTTGCGGATCTTTCTTCGCGGCATTCCTGAAGAAGCCTGAGCACACAGCTTTCTGGATCCTCACTGTATTCTTGCCAGCGGACACCACGTCCAATTTGTGCCTGGAATATAAAGCGTAATAAGTTCGCGTTGAATTGTAATTACGATCGTGTTCAAACACTTCGCGGAGGGATAGCTACCTGTCCATGATACCTAACAGCTGCTTGCGAACATCTTGAGCACGTTTCAGCGTTCTAATCTGCACGAAATTCTCGTAGCACCACGCGTTGCTGAATTTATTATTCCTCCAGGAATTGTAAACCGCTAGCAGAGTTAAGTGGTCGCCTTCGGCTTGATTGAACTTCGCCTTCTTCTGATCAGCCAACGCTTGCTTGTCCTTCGGTCTAGGGGATAATAAAACTTGAGTCTATCTGGTTTATTAGAGGCGAATTCCACTTACTTAAGTCGCCCGTGATTTTCATTAAGATAGGTTTTCCCATACGCGACAGGACGCAACGTCAGGAATTTCGAAGTGGATTTTCTCGAAAACGCAGCGCAATATCAAAAAATTTTATTCCTTTTTGTCGACTTATTCACTTGTTATAAGTAGAAAAGAAAGAGTAAGTTTTTTTCATATCGCGCTTCATTTTTGAGAAAATCGACTTTGAAATTCAAGGTGATTTTTATTAAAGTAGGTTTTCTTAAACGCGACTGGACACAGTGTCAGGAATTTCAAAGTCGATTTTCTCGAAAATTAAGCGCACGATCAAAAAATTTTATTCGTTTTTGTCGATTTATTCTTTTGTTATAAGTCGAAAAGAAAAAGTAACTTTTTTTCATATCGCGCTTCATTTTCGAGAAAATCGACTTCGAAGCTCTTAACGTTGCGTCCAGTCGCGTATAGGAAAACCTAGCTCAATAAAAATCACGGGCGATTTGGGCGTAAGTGGAATTCGCCCAAAGGCGTCTATCTCTTCAAACTGTGCCTCACCTGTAGAACACGTTCTGAACAGACAGCATGCTGACGATCGTCAATATTTCATCGGAGCACTGAAGGTGCACGCTCATGATAAGCATCTTCGACAAATTAGGCTCCAAAGGGAACTCAGCCATCCTCCTACCTAATCTCGTCAACAGACCTTCGTTATCCAATGCGCTTAAACTGTGCAAGGATTCCAAAGCCATGATCAACGACTCCACAGGCGGAGCGTCCATGAAATCGAAGTGCAACAAGTCGTTGATGCCCATCGTCTTCAGCTGCAGCACGGTGGTCGCCAGGTTGGTCCGCTGAATTTCTGGGACTGGCGTAGGTAGCATTTCGTCTCTGTAAGCCCTTTCGGTGTAGAGCCTGTAGCATTTCCCTGGCCCTGTCCTGCCAGCTCTCCCCGCTCTTTGTTTCGCAGCGGCTTGACTGATCGGCGTCACTATAAGACTGTCCATTCCTGTTTTAGAATTGTACACCTTCTGCTTTACGAAGCCTGGATCGACCACGTAATAAATGCCGTCGATGGTCAGGCTGGTCTCCGCTATGTTCGTAGCTATCACCACTTTCCGCGAGCCTGGCGGGGCTGGCTCGAATATCCTCGTCTGCATTTCAGACGGAAGCGCCGAATAGACCGGCAGAATGATTAGCTCGGGCACATCCGGGCCCAGGGACTTCATGCGTTCGTATAAAATTTCGCAGGCGGTGTCGATTTCCTCTTGACCGGTCAAAAATAAGAGTATGTCCCCCGGCGGCTCTCGCAGATGTATTTGCATTACTGTTATGAGCGCTGCGTCTAGGTAATCTGTTTCTGGCTCCTTCGTGTACATCACCTGGACAGAATAATTATAATTAGCGATGGTGCTTTAGCAGCTCCGAATTAGGGCTGGGACTATTTGACGAATTTTTCGGTATTCGAATATTCGAATACTTCAGTTGCTCAATTATTTGGCGAATATAATTCGAATATCCAAGTATTCGAATACTATTCGAATATTTGAGTATTCGAATGTTATTATTCGAATTTTTAAGTATTCGAATGTTATTATTCGAATTTTTAAGTATTCGAATATTTGAGTATTCGAATGTTATTATTTGAATTTTTAAGTATTTGAATATTTGAGTATTCGAATGTTATTATTCGAATATTTGAGTATTCGAATGTTATTATTTGAATTTTTAAGTATTTGAATATTTGAGTATTCGAATGTTATTATTCGAATTTTTAAGTATTCGAATATTTGAGTATTCGAATGTTATTATTCGAATATTTGAGTATTCGAATGTGTTTATTCGAATTTTCAAGTATTCAAATGTGATTATTCGAATGTTATTATTCGAATTTTTAAGTATTCGAATATTTGAGTATTCGAATGTTATTATTCGAATTTTTAAGTATTCGAATATTTGAGTATTCGAATGTGATTATTCGAATTTTTAAGTATTTGAATGTTATTATTCAAATTTTTAAGTATTCGAATATTTGAATATTCGAATGATATTATTCGAATATTTGAATATTCGAATGATATTATTCGAATTTTTAAGTATTCGAATGTTATTATTCGAATTTTTAAGTATTCGAATATTTGAGTATTCGAATGTTATTATTTTAATTTTTAAGTATTTGAATATTTGAGTATTCGAATGTTATTATTCGAATATTTGAGTATTCGAATGTTATTATTTGAATTTTTAAGTATTCCAATATTTGAATATTCGAATGTTATTATTCGAATATTTGAGTATTCGAATGTTATTATTTGAATTTTTAAGTATTTGAATATTTGAGTATTCGAATGTTATTATTAGAATTTTTAAGTATTCGAATATTTGAGTATTCGAATGTTATTATTCGAATTTTTAAGTATTCGAATATTTGAGTATTCGAATGTGTTTATTCGAATTTTTAAGTATTCAAATGTGATTATTCGAATTTTTAAGTATTCGAATATTTGAGTATTCGAATGTTATTATTCAAATTCTTAAGTATTCGAATATTTGAATATTCGAATGTTATTATTCGAATGTTATTATTCGAATTTTTAAGTATTCGAATACTATAATATGAATTATAAATCAAGTTCTTTAGGTTCATTCTTTTACCAGCTTTTATTTAGTTTCTGCTGTGAGTTCTTTAGTTTGTCAGGGTGAAATCTTCTAAGCTAATAACTTGATTTATAATTCGCACCATACTATATCGAATACCATTCGAATAGTTGTAAAATATTTGAATATTAAATTATTCGAATAGTCCCAGCCCTACTCCGAATAAGACTCCGGCTGATTTACTTGCCTCTACTTCGAACGTTCTGCCGGGGATGGTGAAAATAGGTGCCTCGAAGAAGTACTGCGAAAATTTCACGGCGTCCAGTGTGGCGCTCGTTACGATCAACTTCAAGTCTGGTCTCCTCCCGACTGCTTGCTTGAGCAATCCGAACAGAACGTCGGTGTGAATTGTACGCTCGTGCGCCTCGTCCAACATTATCACGGAGTACGTTTTCAAATCGAGGTCCATGAGACACTCCCGAAGCAACATACCATCAGTCATGTATCTGTAATGTTTAATAGATTATTAAGAATTCTTTCGATGGGATAAACGTGGGTGTAAATTAGTCACTCGCTTTATATTAGTTTCTGGGCCGGTGCAATCTTCGAAACGAATCGTGTAGCCCACTTCCTGCCCCAAACGACAGCCAAACTCCTCCGCGACTCTTTTGGCAACGGACATGGCGGCTACTCTCCTCGGCTGAGTGCATCCAATTTTTCCACGCGCTGTGAATCCTGCCTCAGCCAAGTACTGCGTGATCTGCGTGGTCTTTCCCGACCCCGTTTCACCGATCACGATCAGAATCTGATTGTCCGTCACGGCTTTTACCAAATCATCTCTGAGCTTGTATATCGGCAAGCTCTGGCGTTGCTCGAGCAGAGTCAGGTTTGTCTTCTTCCCGAAAGATGACTTCTTTCCACCGATCACGTGCTTCTTCCATTCGGGCAGATCTTGAGTCTGGAGGCCAATGCCGCGCATATTTGCTGCTAGAGTTCTACTTTCCGCTGCGTAAAGAGGATTATGGTGTATTAAAAAATTCTGTAAGAATTAGGGCTGGGACTATTCGAATAATTTAATATTCGAATATTTTACGAGTATTCGAATGCTACGAATAAAATTCGAATATTCGAGTATTCGAATGTTATTATTCGAATATTTTACAAGTATTCGAATGCTACGAATAAAATTCGAATATTTTAGTATTCGAATATATAAGTATTCGAATACTATTCGAATATTTTACAAGTATTCGAATGCTACGAATAAAATTCGAATATTTTAGTATTCGAATATATAAGTATTCGAATACTATTCGAATATTTCAGTATTCGAATGTTATTATTTAAATATGTAAGTATTCGAATATTATTCGAATATTTAAGTAAATGAATCCTAAATAATTAAATATTTTCACGCGTTTATTTTTAGTTATATGAGGCTATTCGAATAGTTAAATATTATAAATAGTTAAGTATTCGAATACTATTTGAATATTTCAGTATTCGAATACTATTGTATTGTCATTGTAATATATATTGTATTGTCATTGGAACTATGTATGTATGCAAAGTTTCAAGTCGATGGGGTATGTTGAAGTGGGTCAAAATTAACTTACAAGATTTCACCCTGACAAACTAATGAACTCACAACTGAAATTAAATAAAAGCTTGTAAAGAAATGGACCGAATACTGAAATATTCAAATACTGAAACATTCGAATATTGAAATATTCCGATACTGAAATATTCCGATACTGAAATATTCGGATACTGAAATATTCGAATACTGAAATATTCGGATACTGAAATATTCGAATACTGAAATATTCGGATACTGAAATATTCGAATACTGAAATATTCGGATACTGAAATATTCGAATACTGAAATATTCGAATACTGAAATATTCCGATACTGAAATATTCGGATACTGAAATATTCCGATACTGAAATATTCGAATACTAAAATATTCGGATACTGAAATATTCGAATACTGAAATATTCGGATACTGAAATATTCGAATACTGAAATATTCGAATACTGAAATATTCGAATACTGAAATATTCGAATACTGAAATATTCGAATACTGAAATATTCGAATACTGAAATATTCGAATTCTGAAATATTCGAATACTGAAATATTCCGATATTGAAATATTCGAATACTGAAATATTCGAATTCTGAAATATTCGAATACTGAAATATTCCGATATTGAAATATTCGAATACTGAAATATTCGGATACTGAAATATTCGAATACTGAAATATTCGGATACTGAAATATTCGAATACTGAAATATTCGGATACTGAAATATTCGAATACTTCAATATTCGGATACTGAAATATTCGAATAGTATCCGAATACTTAAATATTCGAACAGCATTCGAATACTTCAATATTCGAATAGTATCCGAATACTTGGATATTCGAATTATATTCGCGAAATAATTGAGCACCAGAAGTATTCGACTATTCGAATATCGAAAAATTCGACGAATAGTCCCAGCCCCAATAAGAATACGTAAAAAGAGATTTACCTTCTGGCAGAGGGTCGATCCAATTTTTATTGAGCCCCGTAGGAACCGAGTCCATTTCTTGTTCCCTCTGCAGCATCTTCTGCTCCCTCCTCTCCTTCGCCAGTGCACTTTGCATCATCGCAGCTTGCGCCAACGATCCGTCAGGGTTCTTCACTATGCGAACAGGGCTCAGATCTCCGAGAGCCCTTCCGTGCCCGTGCAAAAAGGGTGGCTCCTCCTCCACCAATTCGATCTCAACGTCCTCCTCCTCGTCATCTTCGCGCGGTAGAATTCCCGTCTCCATATCGAATTCCGGTAACTCGCTCCTGCCACGAGAAAAATAAAAACAAAGTAGCGAAAAGCCCCGCTCAACTGCCGCGATGCCTTCGAGAAATACCTGTCGATACACGACGCAGCAAGCATCTGCTTTATCTCCCACTTCTCAGGAGACGACAGTCTCTGCACGCGCTTCCTGGAGTACGTCTCATCTTCGTCCCAGTTCCCTTGGAGTTCTAACAGCGAGGTAGGTCTATCCGGATTACGCAAATGTTTCTCGTCTTCTTCAGGCTTGACGACAGCCACGACCGGATTCAAATCCCTGCCAGTTTCCTGATCGACATCTTTCATGCTCAAGGAAACCTGAAACGATCGAACTTAACTGTATAAAATCTCCGATAAGCCTCCAATGTTCACCTCGTGCTGTACCTTTTGCCCACCGATATTAAGAACTTTCACAAGAACTTTCTGGCCTCTGGACACCACGTCGCTCGCACTGGCGACCCTTCCTTCTCTTCTCAGCTGCGAAATGTGCACGAGCCCCTCCCATCTACGCTTCAATCCCTCCAACTGAACGAAGCAGCCGAACGGCACGATATTCGCGACCTTGCCCGAGTAAATCTTCCCCACCTCCGGGTCCATAGAGAGCTCCTCTATGGACCTTGACCTAGAGCGCTCCGATCCATGTCTACCAGAATACTTGTCTCTGTGATCGCGAGATTTCGTTGGTCTGTCCCTCGACCTCGATCGCTTACGGTCTCTCGATCTGTGCCGCCTTCTGTCTCTGGATCTCGAGCGCTCCCGCGACTTCGAACGCGACCTGGACCTGTGCCGCTTCCTGTCCCTCGATCTGCTTTTGCGCCTTCTTCTGTCCTTCGACCTGCTCCTTCGAGGGTGCTTGATCTTCTTCTCGACCACTTCCACCGTCTGGTTCTCCTTCTTGCTCTCCGCGCTGCCAGGCTTCTTGTTCGACGGCGCCAGCTCCTCCAGGCTCGCCATGGCGCTGCTAACTATATCCTCGTCTTTCAGCTCCTTCTCCTCCGCCACCTTCGGGTTGTCGTTTGGCAAGGCCAACGCGGGAAACTTCTGCGCCAGCTCGTCCTGCTTGGCCGAGGGTTTCGAAGACTTCTCCTGCGTCGCCTTGGACGGCTGCATGTGCTGTATTATTCGTAGAAGATTCGCCATGAACGACTCCTGAAAAGCAGTTAAGCGTTACGAGATCTGCGGAGGATGAAAGCGTAGCTTCGTGAATTACTGACAGAGAACTCGGCGCCATTCTCGACCAGAACCTTCTTGAACTTGTCCAGGGTGTTGTTCTTCTCCGCCAAGTGAATTATGAACTCGGCTGTAAGGGAAACGAGCATCGATAGGAATTAGTTACTGCGAGGCGCTTCGACGGGTAACGATCGCAGCGCCGCGAGATCGGCGATGATTTAGTGACAGTAGCGTTTACCTAAGTCTTTGTCGTTCAAGCCCAAGTGATTCTCCAGCTCGGTGCAAATTTTCGACACCAGCGACAAGTGCTCGAGCTTCTCGACCTCGTCCATCTTAGCGGATTTATTTGAACTGAGATCCTGCGAATGTAGAACCGATCACCCTCGACTAAGCGTTAATTCACATTTCCCGAGGGACACACGGAAATGCGTTTGCGAGCTGGAAGAAGGGAATGTGTTTACTCTTTGGAATTGAACAGTGCGAATTCTAATTATGTTACTTTCCCTTCGATGTCGAACGTACCAGATGATGCATACTCTTATATCCTTGCGCGCTGATTAATAGTAGAAGCTTTCATAGCAGTCATTCTGCAATGAAATCGCGAAACCAACTTTCCTGAACTTTCCTCGAATTGGAGCAATAGCGTTTTATGCCGTGCAATGCCTGCCCTCCAAGGAACTTGCGGAGATGTGGAGAACTACTTCGTATTTTTGTGTTTTACAGAGCGCAGCTTTATCGTCAGTCGGTATTGAAAGGGTGGAATTATCGATGATGTTGGGAAATATCCGAGTGTTCTGGAATTTTGGAAATAGTGTCTTTTTTTATGAAGTTGGTGACTGGGAGAAGGGTTTTTGGCGGCTTGAAAAAAATTCTTTTCGCAAACGTTTCTGTGCGAAATAAATTTTTTTAATACTTCTGGAAACTCATGCGCTCCGAATTGGCTGTAATTATGGACACAGTTTCATTTTGCATAGATATGATGTTTGCGAGAAGGATTTTTGGCGGCTTAATTTTTTTATCATTTAAGTGTCATTTCCTATGTTACCGACATTGAAGGCGGTTCTAAAGCCACAGAAGCTGCTGTTTTCAATTCATACATTTTTACAAATGATAGAAGATATTAAATATGTATATTCTCTCGATAAATAAAACCGTTCTAAAAAAACTAATCCAAGCCTGTAACTTTGGTCATTGTAATTCCTGTCGCCTGAGGGATGTTTTATATTTAATTTTGGCATTCCGGCATAATGCAAACCAGAGTTCGGCTGTACTTCCGAATGAACCAGACTTATTCCAATACAACAATACAACAATTCCAATACTACTTTACAACTTGTTCCGGATATTAGTATTGGTTGGGGTCAGATTAGTGTGGGGGCGCGTAAAGCACGGCAGTGAACCGATTTAAGTTCGGTAATTATTTTTTTTAAAAGTTTTGACAATTATACATTACGCTACATTGCGTCGGTAAGGTAGGGAATGCTATCAAAATGATAACAAAATTTCAAGTCGCCAAAAATCCTTCTCGTAAACATTATTTCTATGCAAAATGAAACTGTTTCCAAAATTTCAGCCAATTCTGAGCAAGGAGTTTAGCCCAAAATTCTTTTCGTAAATATTATTTCCACGTAAAATAAAATTATTTGTAAAATTTTAGCTGGATCGGAGCATGGATGTTTACGGAAGTTCAGTCAATTCCGCAAATAAACAAAAGTTTCTCATTTCCCTATTCCAAGTTACCGTGTACTTCCGGTAAAGAAGTTTTCATGCAATTTTACCGACGCAGTCAAATATCCGTTTGAAGTAATCGACCTAGGTGACCTCACTCGAACGTGATCGTGTTCTGTGATTCGTTACGTAGCTGTACCCTTTGGCCCACTGATTTTAATCATTGTTTCGTTTGTTTGGAGGTCGTGAACAGGTAGCTGCAGTTAATCGTCACGAAAGCAAAATATTTCCCTTCTGACACAGATTAATCAGTCCTTAAGATTTCCTTAATTCATCACACATTACTCGTGTCAATTATCGGTTTTCTCGGTTTGACACTTGGTATCAATTTCACCATTACTGTCCAATAAGATCGCGGAAAAATAACTCTGTAATAATAGCTTCGTTCTTCGAAAGAGTGTCAGAATCTTTCTTACGCGAATTAGGAAAGTGATCGTTTCAGGTTAAGTGCATTTCGAGCATGCAATACTCCCCACTTTGGCGCCAAAAGCAGTGATTGCGATAATCGAATCGAAGTGACCGGAAGTGGAGTTCTAAGTAAGTCGAAATAAATTTCCTTATTTCTCAAAGAAACCTATCCTTTTTAAAGCTTCTTTCAGACACATCAACTGTAAAATATATTTAAATTAACCTCGTAGAATACGTGAATTATTATCGATCGAATTAGTGAAATATACAATCTTTAGTTGCGCGATTGAGGATCGGTACTACCGATTGCCGCGAATCTTTCGATTCTCGAATGAAAAACCCGTAGATACGGGGAAGCGTACAGGCGTCTCGTCGCTTCTCGTACAATTTTCGCGAGTATCTATTGTCGTAGCTCGCGGTATCGCAGTTTGTGAAAAGTTATTCGGCGGATTGTGCATTCGGGATGCCCGTTCGTGTTCCAGTTCCTTTATCCGTCGCTTTTTAGGGGAGAATTCTGTGCTTAAAGGGGACGAGGCTCGGGCAGCAAACGGCGACCGTTAAAAAGACGCGAATTACACCACCGCTCGCGAGTATTCGATAATTCATAATAGATGATTTTGATGAAAAAGAAAATAGAATAAAACATCGCACAGTTGGTTATTGTTTGTCTTTATAAGTGATCGAATACTTCGTAGCAGTAGCGTAGTTGAGAGGAACGACGCAGCAAATGGAGTAAGTACACTATCATTTAGCCTATTTAAAGGAGAATGTAACTCAATCTCGGTTTCCACGAGAGTTGAATCACGCGGGATGCATAACTCGTTACCGATATAAGATAAACGTGATTCATCGTGGAATAGCAGTTAGATATTTTGTCACTCACTTAACTCACTATAATTAACTCATGACGGACTCAACGTGAGTTTAGATCGACGTTTTGCTTAAGTTGGATTTTTGTGTACTCTTCAATTTATTGTAAGTACGTATTGGGTAACTCATTGCCAACTTGGAGTGAGTTAACTCAATGTTGAGTTCGGCCGAGATTAACTTAATGCGGGTTTAAGCTTCGCGGGGTATTGATTTCAGTTGACTCAACTCAACTCAAAGTTGACTTAACTCGACTCGACTCAACTTAACTCAAGGTTCACGTAACTCGACTTAACTTGACTTAAATCGACTTAACTCGACTTAACTTGACTTAACTCGACTTAACTCGGCTTAACTTGACTTAACTCGACTTAACTCAAGGTTCACGTAACTCGACTTAACTCAAGGTTCACGTAACTCGACTTAACTTGACTTAACTCGATTTACCTCGACTTAACTCGACTTACCTCGACTTAACTCGACATAACTCGACTCAACTCAACTTAAATAAACTTAAATCAACTCAACTCAAGCTCGATTTAAGTTCAGATTACACATATGAGTCCTTACCTGAAACGAAGTTTAGTGAACTCAAGTCACCCCCCATTAGTAAATCAGTCGTGAGTCACTGCGCCCACGAAAGAGCTACAATATTCATCGCGATTGGTTATGCAAGAGAGAAAGATGGGAGAGCATAACTTATATTATAAGCGAGCTCGAAAATAGACGGTGGTCGGATCAAATAAAAAGTCGCTGAGCCGCGTCTAAAAACTGCCGAAGGGCACACGCGATCGAGGAATCCAGCTGTCAAGCTATAAATCGTTGAACGGTTCGCTTTGTGTTCGGCAAATTTTTCCGCAGAACCGGTCCAGTTTCGTTTCTATTCGCAACACGGCTCCGGACTATGCAGTCGCTCCCTTCAATCCTCAGTTTGCGAATGATTAAGGGTATTCCAGTCTCGCCTATTCAACCGCAGCGCCTTCTAATTAAAAAACAATTTCTACTCCCCTCCCCCAGTAGCCAAATCACATTTTCCACCAGAGTTATTCTGAATCCCACCTATTTGGGCCACGGCATTGCTAACACGGGTTAATTTATCAGATGAGCGCTTCTGAAATTCATATTGGATTATTCTTATTTAGATGTAAGTGAAGTTCGAACGATTTGACACCGGCATGGCAGGCTCTTCATTTGCATAGTGCTGCACGTGCGCAGGGGACATCCTGCTGTGTGATCGTAATAGGATTGTTATATAGATTCTTGCTATTTAGAGTAGCTAAAATCGCAATTGGAAAATATACATAAAGCTTCTCAGAACTCTTTTCCTCATTGGAAGCGAGATTTACTTGAAATAGTTACGTCAATCACTAATCTATCTAATAACATCATATGCCCCCAAGGTTGTAGAACAGAAAAACCGCGATTTCAGAATCACACGAAGATAGCCTGCTATCTTAATATAGATTATATCATTAAACGCAATTATAGTTGGATCCAAAGTTACGAGACGATTGCTTTGCATCGACCAATCGTTTGTCTAACTGTACCCCAGCCATTCAAGGCGACGGTGCTCAAAGTTTCAGACTGCACGGCCCCCTGGCGAGTAGCGCGGGCAGTCGCAAGATTTCTACGCTCCGAAGGAATAACGCGATCTCGTTCGCAAATGTGTCTCGGGGAATTAGGACGGCTGCCTCCATGGTGTCCCCAATTCCCTCAAACGACGAGCCCCGGCAAAGAGTCGCTGTTATAATTACTCTGTCTGCTGGCAGGATCTCTCCCCGTGGCAGATGCATCGTTCGGAATGGCCACGGTGGAAACGCGGGCGTCTACGTGCGTGGCGAGGTTGACCCGTTTAAAAAAGATCACCCTCGCATCTGTTGCTGAGCGCAACAGATCCTCCGCTCGGACGACGGAGAGGCTGGCGAGGCCTCGCAGCAGACAAGGAGAGAAGGAACGTGTTGGCGAACGCACGCGTGCGATCTTCTCTCCTCGTTCCTTTTCTTTTTTTCTTTATTCGCTTTAATCCCCTTTTTTCCCTGGCTGACGGAGCGCCACGTCACCCGTTCGATTCTCCGTCTTGCGAACTCCCGAGCACGATATTCCTGCTGGCAAATGTTTTGTGATGCGTTTAGTAGATTCACGAGGATATTGGGAACTCTTTAATTTGGGAATCAAATTCTTGCCTAACGTTGCAGAGCTCTGGTATTATTTCTGATTTATCCTTTCGTCCCCTTCATTGAATCCTTGTAAATTAATTATCGGCGAGTGAGTTATAAGGTAGACAGAAGGCTTGGAAGAAACGATTTGAAGAGTTACTCTGCCCGATGATAACGAGAAAATTGAATTCCCTTTGCTAACCTGTATTTGCTTCGGGGTAATAAAATATTTACGTCTATTTTTCTGAGGCGAAGATATTTCAGTGTTCTGAGGTAATTGATTATCACAAGATAAAGGTCTACAATACATATTCAGGCGCAGCTTGTGGCAGACCCGAGTTGGTCCTGTTATTAATACACATTAACATTTGGACCTTCCGAAGCGAAACTCTTACAGCTTATTTTAGCTACAGTCTTCCGACCTCTCTGAGAAGTATTACCACCACGTCCCCCAACTCGGTTCAACACAGATTTCGAATAATCCCCTGGCACTCGGAGGGCTTCAAAGACTTATTGCGAATTCTTGAACGCTTCCCAAGACCCGCACCTTCCGTCATCGCTTACCACAGACACATGCCGATTCCGTTATCGTCGCAGATTAATATTCATCATTATTTCCAAGCGCCCCCGAAAGCCAAATAGCCCACCAGCCCCGAGAATTACCCAAACCCCGCATCCCCCAGCATCTCAATTTAATACCCCGCAATTTGCGCGCAATCGCAGATGTAAAAAAACTCGCCGCGTACCCACTTCTGGCCCTTGGCTCGCGTCACGAGGCGACTTTGACCCCGCGAGGGCCGAGAGGGGGAGCGGAAAAGGAGCAATCCGAGCGTCCCCTGCGTCCGGGGCGAAGCTCGGTCGCGAAATATCGCGGGTGGGGACCAGGATGAGCCGAGAAAGCGGTGCTGTAGCAGACTGGGCGGTGGGGGGCGCCGAGAAAGAAGCCTCGCCGAAGGAGACAGTAAGAGCGAGCGGTGGAGGGGATCCGGCGAGGCAGCGGTGGGGGTAGGCCGCGAGATCGCGCCAGCGGAACGTTGGTCGCCGCTGTAGGAGTGGGACGGAGCGACGCTGGTTGCCGCGGGTGCAGGCGCGACGGGAGGATGCGCGAGGCAGAGGAGAGCGGTCTCCCTGGGCGACGGAGAGAGCGCGGCCGGCGTCAGAGAAAGAGGAAGTCGGCGCTAGAGAGCGGCCGGCCGCGCGGAGAGGGAGAAGCACCGGGGCTTTTGAAAAAGTTTTATCTTGCCGGCGCGCTCGGCCTTTCAGACGCTACCGAACGCCGGTACGCTCTTGCACGGGATCCGCGCGCGCGTTCCTCTCGCCGAGACCAACCAGTTCTCCGCACCCGCTTGACCAGTGACCCCCACGATTTTCGCCTGTTAGACCGGCGGTATAGTGAACCCATTCGACGGGGAGGATCAGCACCGGCCACCATCCCCGGGATGCGTCGCCGTTGAACGGACGCAGCGAGAGACTAGCAAGGCAACGGGGTGTCAGAGCGCGAGGAGCACCCGGGGAACAGGGCGAACAGGTCGCGAGGGGATACTCCTCGACCGGGCACGATGAGGGACCCTGGGCTGACGAGGTGCATGGCCCTCATGCTGCTCGCCTCTGCTTGCGCGCACGCTGCTGTGGTGAGTGCTTTGTGATATCGATATGATCGCCAGGATGCACGCACGGTATTCAGAGTTCTTCTCAGATCTCTGGGCCACCCCTATGGGCACCACTGAGCTGAGGAAGATTTAATGGTTGGTCACCTTTCTGTGAAAAAAAAGCGAGGGCACCTGGTAGTGCTATTGCTACCTAGCGCGGAACCCTGTTCCTTCAAATGGGATGTTTAAGTACACCAAGTGCCATTGGTACCGTTTTATCGGTAATTAGGTTTCTCGGTGGGGGTGGGGTTCGCTGTTCCTTCTGGTGGACCCTGAATTAGGCTTGGAGAACCCTGGAATTGGGCTTGGGGATCGCTAGGGACCTGTGGATTCAGAGGTCTGGGTCTATTTGTAGGTTGTTAAGGGTACTTCGGGGTAAACTTCGTACTGTTGGAAGGGAGGGTGGGGCGAATTGGCAGCGGCGTGTCGGGCGGATTTTTTGGCAACGCCCGGGAATGGCTCCGCAAAGTTCACTCACCGGGGAGCGCTATTATTCGTGGCGTGTACCAGTGTTACGTGGCCAGATAAGAATCTTCGCATTCTTTCGCCCTGGTTCTCTTATCTCGAGCTATTTGCTGCGATTATTCCCTCGATACTCGATGAAACGATTTTTCTTGGGAGATCTCGTTATTACTAGTGGTGCTGGGCTTAGGAATATTCAGCGACTCACATTGATATGCTTATTTATTTAATGCTCGTGCCTCGAACTTGGGGTCGCATAAATATTCGCTGGCTTGGAATAATTGGCCGTAGTAAATCGGTTCTAGCGGTAGGTGACACTGTTTGCGACGAAAGGCGCGTTGCAACAGTGTTTGAAGAGCAATCATTGAGAATAAGTGGAGAATGTTGAGATCCACTCGAGCTTATCGAAGGAATTTTCTTTTACCGTCGAGCGCTAGAAAGATATCCTTTAATGGGTGTAGTTCGACTCTGCAGGGTCGAACAGTTTGTTTTCCGTCGACGGCTCAGTGTTGGCGCAGATGGTTTCGACCGACTTTGGAAGGTCGAAACGCTAGAAAATAGAGTGGGAAAGGTGACTGATGGTAACAAGGCAATGTTTAGCTTGGCTGGTGATGAGAGAAACACTTCCTTCGCGACGCCTGTAATCGTGAATCAGCGTTCATCTGACTGCTAATTCACGCTGACTTAAGATTCGATCGAGACTCAACACGGACACAATCCAGATCTAACTTAATTCAAATCGAGGAGAAATTTTGACCTAAATCAGGTTCAATTTAACCCTCCGCGTCGATTCGACCCAAGTTAATTTTCAACCAGCTGCTGTTTAAAAACTATTTGTTAAATTAAGTCGCAAAAATTCTGAGATATAGTTCGAGCATCGTAGAATACATGTTCACCGTTGAAAATTAACATTTAAAGTATCGTCATGTTTAAAAAAAAATTGAAAGGAAAAGAGTTCTCAGAAAAGGTTATTTTGTTTAAAAAATCATAACTTTTTTAATTCTCAATATTTTTAGCTACAACTTTATAGTTACACTCTTGAGTCCTGCTACTTTAATAAAAAAATATTTAATGTATATCAAATTCGTGAAATTACTAGATACTAAATGGTGCCATTTTCAATGATGCCTCAAAGATATTTTATCTCAAAGTCAAATGTTAGATCACACTGACCCACTGTGACAATCGAGGGTGAATCCTAATCTAAGTTAATTAAAATCGAGGTGAAACCCAAACCTCACGAAGGTAAAATCCACATCTGAAAAACAGCTCCAATTTAAAGCTAATCAGTCTTCAAAATCTCAACTGAATGTCCTTTGCAAAATTCTAAAAATGCCTATTCGCCATCACACCATCATAATCAGTGGTTCAATCACAAAAAAAGGATTCTTGAACAACTCGATAACTTGCTCTCGAGTTTACCTACTTGAGTCCGTCAGTGCTGATCTACTTAGTGGCAATTATTACGATCGCAATCGGGTCTATAGTCAATGCAATTATATCTCTCAGATAATCGCGTGCCTATCGAAGAATCTCAGACTATTTTCCTATTCGCCGCCAAGGTCTCCCAGAATAGCTCTGGCCTGAGAAAAAAACACCCTCCACAGTTCTGCCATCGAAACGCCTCTTCGATTCGCAGAGGCCTTGCATATCGCGCGCGCGTCAATCGCAGTTCCTAGAAACATGGAATACCAGACGAAGAGCTGTGCGAGGTAGAAAAGTGATTAGCCGAGGTAGACGGGGACCCCGAGTTGCTTTGGCTCGATAGAAAATTCACGTGTTTGTGATCCCCCCGGCGAAGTGGCACGTTCCCGGCGCGAGTTGCCAAATAAAAATCGAAAAAGGAGCAGCACGTGATCAACAAGTCCCGGCGAGCGGATTATTATTCGCCGCGCGGCGAAGGTTCGCGAACAATCCGCGATTATATTCCGATCACATCGGGAAGTTCGGCGAAACGGAGACGGAGCGGCTGGCCGGCAGCTCGCGTCAGCTTTCGAAACTGCCAACCCGTCGAAATGTCATCCCTGCTCGGGAATTTTTCCGCCAACACGATTGTGTTTCCATGAAGATCGCTACGCTGGATTGTTCCCCTCGGAAGCTCGGGAATTCGTCGATGTTCCAACACTCGGAGGTCTCAAAATTGCTTGGGACACCGTCGTGAGCCCTTAATGAGGTCCCTTGGCCCTAAATTTTGAGTTAATCTGTATCCTATTTTTTTGTCCCATTTTTGGAAGTCGTGTGAAATTTCGAGGGAGAGTCGTGGAAGCGTTGCCTTCGTGGAGCTTTCCTTCGAATTCTCGAGAATGTGGTCAAGGCTGGCAGAGAGTGGTGCTTCGAGATAAGCTCGTTGAAGTTCTACTCCGAAATTCGCGAATGACTCTGCACGCCGACTGTCGTTTATGCGTCAATGGATACCGCGAAAGGGTCAGATAAGTTATCGCTGCGATAAGTCTATAAAACACCGAGGATCTGAAGCGCAGCGAAGCGGACACCTTGTCGTCTGTCTTACGAACTGTGCGTGGGATGCTTGAAAATTGTATGGGGAATATTTCGCAGCATAATATAGGGTAGAGAGTTGATGGATTTGTGAGCCGAAAATCAGTTGGAATCGCGAGATTTTTAGATTTGGTACTGGCTACAGGTTTGCCAAGCAAGGGTGGCCCTTGTGGGCGGGGCTATGAGGAGATTGGCTCCGCCCACTTCTCCATATCCTACTTGAGTACATATGTAAGGAATTTTGAATTTAATTGACTAAATGGAAAGTAGTTCTGATTTTAAATTACCATGGAAATTTGTTGGAATATGTTTCTTAAATAATTTTTTGCGCTTCTTATTATACAGTCACATTCACTTTCTCCTTTTTCTATCGAATTATAATTTGATCGACCATTAATTAATTACAAACTAAACGACACTTCAGTCAGGGAATAATAATAAGAAGAAGAACGATAAATGGATTTGAAAAGTTTTGAAGAGTTTTAGAACTTTGTTTAGAATTTAGAATTTTGGAATCTTAGACTTTTAGAATATTTAGAATCTGGAATATTTAGAATTTGGAATATTTAGAATTTGGAATATTTAGAATTTGGAATATTTGGAATTTGGAATATTTAGAATTTGGAATATTTAGAATTTGCAATATTTAGAATTTGGAATATTTGGAATTTTTAATATTCAGAATTTGGAATATTTAGAATTTGGAATCTGTAGAATTTGGAATATTCAGAATTTTAAATATTCGGAATTTAGAATATTCAGAATTTGGAATATTTAGAATTTGGAATCTTTAGAATTTGGAATATTCAGAATTTTAAATATTCGGAATTTGGAATATTTAGAATTTGGAATATTTAGAATTTGGAATATTTAGAATTTGGAATATTTAGAATTTGGAATATTTAGAATTTGGAATATTTAGAATTTGGAATATTTACAATCTGGAATATTTAGAATTTGGAATATTTAGAATTTGGAGTATTTAGAATTTGGAATATTTACAATCTGGAATATTTACAATCTGGAATATTTACAATCTGGAATATTTAGAATCTGGAATATTTAGAATCTGGAATATTTAGAATTTGGAATATTTACAATCTGGAATATTTACAATCTGGAATATTTACAATCTGGAATATTTACAATCTGGAATATCTAGAATTTAGAAGAGTATTAGAATTTTTTCTGTACTCTAATACCCTGAAAGTAATATAGGGACAATCTCACACATGAAATCTATTACTCCCCATTAATATGAATTATTATTACTAATATAGTATACACTGTAAACCTCCTAGAAAGCATTCAAAGCGCCAGAAATAAAAAATATACCCACATGGAGCGTGGAACGTATTTTTCCACAATAATTCCCTGCAGAAGTGAAGAAGATTGAATGAAACTGTGCAGCTGTTATCAGCCTCCTTGAAACTTTGAGTTCAAGAATTGATTCAAGTCGAAACAAGGGCGGAAAATGTACGCTAATGGAATGGAGGGGGGGGGGGGCAAGGAATAGCAAAGTATGGGTTGCGTTACAAATAGGAGATCGATGTGGGATCGTTCTGAATAATCGATGGTGAAAGTTAGTGGGATCCACGGACGATAACTCGATCTTGATCCCGGGAGTAATGTTTGGCGGCTAATCGAGTGGCCAATGAGCCGTGGCATCCTCGGAATAGCAATTTTAATTCAATATCCGTCGACTAACCGGCGTTGCAAGCGGAATTTCTTTCCAGCGCGTTACGTTTCGTTGGGTAGGCGATTGCGGCCGAGGCGCAAGTCAATTTCGGGATAGGCGAGATCCTCGCTGACGAAGGGAACACGTGGAGAACAGAGGAGGAGTCGTTTGCTTCCCTATTTTAAATGGGAAATTGAAGAATTGCCTGAAGATTGACGCAAACCTGCCAGATTTTTGTTATGCACGGCGAATTCGAGTGCAGAAATTTTAGCTTCGCAAAGTGGATTTTCGAAATTTGCTTTCCTTGCGGAAGCATTCTACTCTTTATTTACTAAAGTAATTTAAGGATTTAAGATCTCCTCAGTTGATTTTCAGGTAGAACCACTCGGTCTCTGAATTCTTAGAAAAGTTATGATTCATTAATTTTGGAACCTCTCTCCATTCAAAAATAAACTGTCTATTGATTTTCCTCGGGCGTCTTTGCAGGAAAAAATTCCTCCAAACTGAAATCCTAGGTCTCCAAAGTCCACTTAGGGTTTCTTTTAAAATTTGAGAATTTACTTCTGTTAGAAGCTCCCTGCATTCAAATTTGAGCTTCCCAGAGCCCATTCGAGATTACTCCCACTAATTCCCCACAAGATTTGCAAATTCTCTTCGCCAGCAATTCCCGCGAACCCTGACCCAGCATCCCCAGAATTCGTTCGCAAAAACTTCCAGAAAAACCACCCCAAGTTTCTCGAAACACCCGTTTAATAACCGCACCTGTTCACCAGACAGTAGCCTACCAAAAATCGTCGCAATTATTAAGTTAAGATCATTGCAATCTGACTCCTCGATCAGCCAATCTGACCTTCTCCTTATCGTAGATTGCCCCCTCCCGCGCCTCGATAACCATCTAGCCGCGAGATTATTTTTATCGACTGCTACTCACCGTCGAAATTAACAGTAAAACCATCTATTCTCGTCACCACCTCAAGGCTGTTCCACTATGTTCCATTTAGAGGGGGCGAAAAGGAGGAGGAGAATAGGGGGAGGGGAAGTGAAGGAGAGAGAAGAAATTAGATGGAAGAAAGTATAGATGGGTAAAGAAGAAATTATGAGGAAGAAGAATGAAGGGAGGAAAGAGGGAGATAAAATCACGAGAAGATCGAAGGAGAAAGGAGAAGAAGCAGCAGAATGGAAAATAAATAAAAAAAAGAAGAAAAATTGAAGGAATGGGGAGGAGATGAAATATAAGAAGAATTCGAATCCGTAGGGAAAGCAGAGAAGAAATAAAAAAAAATACAGAAGCAGCTAAATTAATGAGGGTGCTGAAGAAACCTCAAGAAATCAGGAAACATGCCAAGTAGAAGGGAAGAGAAGAAACCAAAAAAAAAAAAAATCAAGAAAAAAGAAACCAAAATGAAGAAGAAAGCTGAAGCAATCAGATGGAACTAAAATAAAAAAAAAAAGAAAGCCTCGTTTTTGCCTCGATCTCCACAGAACCACCCCCTACGAAGTGTACAGTCGCACGTCACCACGATGTCGCTTTTTTCCATCCCGTTGACCGTTTCAGGGCTGGAATTGCCAGGGATTGGATCGTGGGACAGCGAGGACGAAAGATTTGTACCTTATGAAAAATATGGTAATTCACCCGTGGTCCAGGCGTTCGATACGGCGCTCCCACCCTTGTCCTGCGAAATGCTTCACGCGGGAAAGAATGGTCAGGGGTGAAGGGGAGGGGTATTGGAAGATTTTTGAGGCTTCTACCTTTGGAGAGGGGAGGCGAAGAACTGGAGATTCTCCTTTAATTTGAAAAGTTGCCTGGTTCCTTACAAATGCTGGGGTCCGATTTTAACCCCCCCCCCCCCCCCCCCATATTCTTCAGGGTCTATTTGGAAGTCGAGGAGAATTGAGGAGCTTCCTGAAAGAAAATGGAGATCCTTTTAAGGGAGATGTATGATTGTTTGGTATGATTTGTGTGGTTGGAGGGAAATCTGCATGTTTCATTAGGTGTTCATGGGTTTGATGGTGTTTGTTTGGGGTGGTAGCTTTTTGGGGGAAATCTCGAATTGGGTGGTTGAGTCTTGGAATTTTAAGAGTTTCAGTGCTGCCCTGTTGCTGAAGGGATCTAAGACTGTGGTTCAGTTTTGTTTGCTGTAATTTTCTTCCGGATTTTCAGGCTCCTGACTATAGTTCTTCAGGTTGAGGCTGTAGAGGTGTTTTTGTGAACCTTCAGGGGTTCTTGGAAGGTTTCAAAGCCATTCAGGGTCTGAGGGAGCCTCCAGTGTTTTTAAGGAGCTTGTAAATTTCTTCAGAAGGCTCTCAGAATCTTCAGGAACTCTCAAATTTCTTCAAAAGCCTTCAACATTCTTGAGGAACTCTCAAATTTCTTCAAAAGCCTCCAATATTCTTGAGCAACTCTCAAATTTCTTCAAAACCCTCCAATATTCTTGAGGAACTCACAAACTTCTTCAAAAGCCTTCAACATCCTTGAGGAACTCACAAATTTCTTCAAAAGCCTCCAATATCATTGAGGAACTCACCAACTTCTTCAAAAGCCTTCAACATCCTTGAGGAACTCACAAATTTCTTCAAAAGCCTTCAACATTTTTGAGGAACTCTCAAATTTCTTCAAAAGCCTCCAACGTTCTTGAGGAACTCACAAATTTCTTCAAAAGCCTCCAATATTCTTGAGGAACTCACAAACTTCTTCAAAAGCATTCAACATCCTTGAGGCACTCACAAATTTCTTCAAAAGCCTCCAATATCATTGAGGAACTCACAAACTTCTTCAAAAGCCTTCAACATCCTTGAGGAACTCACAAATTTCTTCAAAAGCCTCCAATATCATTGAGGAACTCACAAACTTCTTCAAAAGCCTTCAACATCCTTGAGGAACTCACGAATTTCTTCAAAAGCCTTCAACATTTTTGAGGAACTCTCAAATTTCTTCAAAAGCCTCCAACGTTCTTGAGGAACTCACAAATTTCTTCAAAAGCCTCCAATATTCTTGAGGAACTCACAAACTTCTTCAAAAGCATTCAACATCCTTGAGGAACTCACAAATTTCTTCAAAAGTCTCCAATATTCTTGAGGAACTCACAAACTTCTTCAAAAGCCTTCAACATCCTTCAGGAACTCACAAACTTCTTCAAAAGCCTTCAATATCCTCGAGGAACTCACAAATTTCTTCAAAAGCCTTCAACATCCTTCAGGAACTCACAAATTTCTTCAAAAGCCTCCAAATAAATATTCTTAACACATTGCGTGCGGCACCAAAAATAGTTGACCTTCCAAAATGGCGGAAATAGATTTTTGTACAAAGTGCATCCTTTTATGCTACTTTCGACATTTTATAACATTTTAACCAAAAATAATTTGTTTTTGCTAGAAAAAAAGACATGACGCATTAAATACAAAAAAAGCTGCACCATGGTGAAAAACGCTGCAAATTTGTAACGACATGCGCACACTAATGAACACATTCGGACTAAATGCGTATGCAAAAGGAAAATTTGATACCTGAAAAATTCTTCATCACCTTACACATTTACTGGGACCGGGCTCAAGACGTGACCGTAGACGTCACCCGCCGTAGGATGGGGATTCCCTATGACGTGACCGTACACGGCACCCGCACGCAACGTGTTAAGGAACTCACAAATTTCTTCAAACGCCTCCAATATTCTTGAGGAACTCACAAATTTCTTCAAAAGCCTTCAACATCCTTGAGGAACTCACAAATTTCTTTAGGAGCCTCCAACATTCTCTTGAGGAACTCCCAAATGGCTACCAGAATCTTCCAAATTCCTCCACTAGCCCCCAAAGTCCTCCAATCACCTCCACCGTCCTCCAAGATCTGCCTAATTTCTCCCCCTCCCTCCATCACCTTCAGTGCCCCACCCTGTACCACCCACGACACCCTGACCTACCCCACCGTCCACCCAGAACCTTTGTACCCCAACACCACCGTCCCTAATCCATCCCACCTGCATTAACCCCCATCCCCAGCGTCCCAGGCCCCTGGCATAGATTCCCTCGCGCTCGACCATTTCAAGGACACATCCCCAATCCTCGTCCGTAATGTCGCGAAAATCCCGTCAGACACGAAAAAGTCGCTCTTGAGGCGGGGGATCGATCTCCCATTGCCACACAGCCTCCTTTAGTCATTTCCAACCACCCCCCACCCTCGAGGGTCCACGGCGATGGAAGTGGCCCTTGTCCCTGAGCACCGTGCCGCTCGAGAACACGACGAGTGGCGGCTCGAGTGCCAGCCTTATCGCCAGAAGGGACCGACTCGACGCGTCGATTCACCAGCGATTTCCACTGACCACTTTCAGCGCGTTCACACGACCAGAGGCAGGAATTCGTCTTGAGTGCCCTCCCCCAGGCCCCCCGGCTCTCGCTGGTCACCTCGTTGTTTCGGAGCAAGAACCACCGTTCTCATTCGGTTGGTACCTGTGAAACCTTGACATCAGTGTCTCCGAGTGGTGCCTAACCCTGGCAAGGCTTTAGGGGATTGCCACTGACCCACAGTATTTAGGCTCTTCCTTAGGGAGTCAGGAGGGAGCGCGAGATCCGAGGTCACCAATTTGGTTCAGATTTTGGAAGTAGATAATGGGCAACGTGTACGATGTTGTACCAAAAGCAGAGGATCCAGTGATGGATGGGCTTTGAGATAATGGGGATTCAAGTTTGTGGGTCCCAAGCCCTCGATATATGCGGCTCTGTGGGGACAGTGAACCGGGACCACGTTACAGTGACGGGTTAATTGTACAGGGTTCTCCACTGAAGACTGGCGGCGCTCGCGCGAGTACAAATGAGACCGGCAACAACGTCACACGCGTACTTACTACTACAATCGTATGTCGATACATCCGCCATCTATGGGCTGTTGTTAAAAGTATAAGTTTGTGTAGATGACTTATACGAACCTATACTTTTTAAAAAATGTAAAAAATTAAAAAAAAATTAATTTCATTATTTAAAATGGATGGCGAAACACACACACAATAAAAACAACAACGGAAAATTTTTTCACGACTATATCAAGACAGTTTGGACCAGAATCTGTAAAGAATCTCAAGGACCTATCAATTGGACCTAACAGATTGAGTCTAGTTAAGATAAGAAAAAAAATTGACCGAACTAATGCGCTGATATCACTTTGGTTTTTTGGATTCTCTATAAATACGGTCGAAAAATTTTTAATTTCATTATTATGGAATTACGTTGGGAATGTTTTCTGTGGCATCACGAGTGAAGAGGATAATTAGATGAGACATTTAGTGTTTTCACTAATTTTTAGTCATTTATAACAGTTATACATAACCAGAACAAATAAGTCTTAATATTTTTTAATCGCTTCATTTTTCGAAAAATTTCTGCAAAATTTGAATGACGAATAAAAACGAACTTTTTCTTAATGATTTTTTTTTTAAAAAACTGTTATTTTTGGTCACAGATTTTCAATCATTTTTATTATTTGCTGCTTAAATTCGACTTATTTTTAAATGTACAGCCAGGAGCAGGCTTTTGGAGGGGCAAAATTTTGAATTTGACTTTCCTCGAAATTTTGGTGCAGATACTTTGTACTATGCGTTTAGTATATCACTATTACGACCTGGATTCTCATAATTAAAAGTGATCCTAGGGTTAAATTTCTCCCTAGATGACCCTAAAGAGGTTTCCAGGTTTGGTGAACTTATCAGAGACTCTTGGTGTGTCTGATTCCCTTCGTTTGGTTGCATTTATGACACCCCGTTTATGAAATTATTGGTAGGGTTCTTGTGGTTTCATCGAAGCTCTAGGTTTTGAGGGTGTTTGAGATCGTAATGGTGTGATTGATGGGGAGTTTTGGCTGAGAGATTGACTGCGGATTGGAGGAAGGAAAACATGGTGGCTATTAGTGTTACACGCTGTTGAATCTGCCCGTTGAGCGTAAATATAGAGCGGAGGGCACTCGAGCGGCCACATGAAACACTCGAGTCGATGAGGAGGACGTCGATTGCCTCTATGTCTTAATTAATTTGGTCCAGCTGCGGGGGAATAATTGGACGACGGTCTCCTTGGTCGAAAGGCGTTCTCCTTTGCGTTTAGTGACGAGTGGCTGAACTCCTTAAGTCTCACTGGTACCGTCCAATGCTATCTTTGTGCTCAGATATAGATCTACATAGGAAAATGGGGAAAGCAAGCACCTTCTACATTTGTACAACTTTGGCCTACGGGGGAACATTGAGGACATGAGTTGAGTAGTTTCTAATCCCGACTTTTTGAACTCGGACTCTGATCATTACAAAGTCTAAGAAGGGCAGACTTAATCCTGACCTAACGCAGGCTATGTAGTATTAATTTAGAGAACTCCAAAGAACTGAACTGCAAAGTTAAAGATCCCAGAAAATGGGTCCCTGTACTGTTTTGGAAATAAACTGAGACTTACCATAGTCCACGAAGAGCTTTACCCAACTGCATAAAGGAATAAAAATCCCCAAAATTCAGTTCCTCTACAGTTTTGGAAATGAACAGAGACTTACCCTAGACCTAAGTCAACTTAAACTTACTTACTTAGCTTAACTTGGCCCAGGAAGAGCTTTACTTAATTTCATAAAGATAAAGGAATAAAAATTCCCAAAATTGAGTTCCTCTACAGTTTTGGAAATACCAGACCTAACTCAACCTAAACTTACTTTAACTTCGTCCACGAAAAGCTTTACTCAACTGCATCGAAGTAGCTAAATTAAAAAAATTGATGATCAAAGTATTGTCACACCTATCAGCGACCCACTCCAACTGCAATCTAGACTAAGCCCTAGCCAGATCTGTGTCATCACCCCAATTAAACAGCTCCATTACGACTGAAAAGTTATTCCCCTTATCGCTCTCTGTCTCTCCCGTATCTGCTCGCCCGATATAATTGTATACTGGCCTCATCGCGCACTTAATACGTTTTTATCTGCGAGCCGGGGGGACAGATAGGTGATATAAGAGGTCAGGAGCTCTCGTTTCTCCGTGCAGGCGCAGTTACGGCGACGGAGCTCCTTCGCCGGCGCGTTCCGCGTCAAGGTGACCACGTCAATTACCTTGCAATGCGGCTTTTCGATCCTCCGCGGCATTTCGAGGTGGACAGTTTGTCGGGCAAGTGCAAGGAGCCGTTTAGGTCGAGCACGTGCTCCCGTTCGAGAGCAACCGGGCGTGACGACTAACTCATCGCTCTCTAATCGATTTTTCGCGTAATCCTTGCGGAGGTATTAGCGCTGCCGGCCTTCTTCGTAATCACCCCCGCGAAATATGTGTGTAGGTATGCATGCAGCGCATGCGGGGTACATGCACCCTCCGGCTGGGTGAAATGGGGAAAGCAGTGGAAAATGTATTCATCTTTTTCTACCTCCTCTATCGTGGGAATTGGTTAATTGATTTATTTGTGCGATAATATTCTTCAATTCGCATGAGGATTTAATTCGCCCCAGGAGATGCTTTGACTAAGATTTCTGAGGGGAAAAGTGGAGGGAAACTGAGGAAAGTGGGATTTTAGCCTGTAGGATCTTGGTGTAAAATTTTCTTTGTATTATACGAAGGGTGGAAAACGGTGATTAGGATTTTAATAACACGAGGTTGTACAAAACTGTAAAACAGTGTTTCCCAACCTCTTTTGAGTCCACGTCTCTATTTTATAATATTTAAATAATCTGCAACCCCCGCAATATATAGGGCAAGGTAAAGAAAACAGAAGATATTTAATATATTTAATTATCTTATTTAATGTGATGTTTTTTCATTTTTGAAAAAACCGTGTTACGTCATTAATCGTATATGACAGTGTAACCATGTTAAAATAAATAAGTGCTAAGAATCGTTAATTAAAAATAACCGCCACTTCCTAGAAAACACTTCGCGACCCACAGGTTGGGAACCACTGCTGTAAAACACAAACAACTGTGAGAGATAATCGCGTGGAGAGATTGAAATGGAACACCCTGTATATGGCAGGGGGTGGTGGAAAAAATTTGACAGAACTAAGGGGTCGGTGGCCTGAGAAAGTTTGAGTAACTTTTGAGTGTTCGATTTGTTGGGAGAAGAAGTTGTTGTATAAGAGATGGGGTGATTTTTTATGGTTTTAAGGTAGCGGTGTAATTAATTGGACAGATACACTCGTCTGAAGCTCCTTCGTGAGACTTCATTCAGTTGGCGACACTACTCAAGCTCGAATGGAGTAAGTTCGACGCCTGGACAGGTGGGATCCGCTGCTCAGGGTGCATCTGTACGCATGCACTGGTAAATAACGCGTTCGCGCGTCCCATCGTATCGATCCCTTTCCGCATTGGTTGCTTCCCCACGTTTTTTCGAGTTTCTCGGGGATTTACGAGTCCACTCGGGTCCACCCAATTTCGATCTAGGGTAGACCTAACCTAGAATTGGCTCGAACTCAATACAATTTTTATATACAATACAATATAATTTTTTTTTTAACTACCTAATGAATTTTATGTGATTTGCATTGAAAATATGTTTACCCGTCCAACTCGGCTCCTTCTAAGATTAAATCCTGAGTGTACCACTGAGTAGACCTAACCTAAAACTGGCTCGAACTCAATACAATTTTTATATACAATACAATATAATTTTTTTTAACCACATAATAAATTTGATTGGATTTGCATTCAAAATATTTTTACCCGTCCACTCGGCTTCTTCCAAGATTAAATCCTGAGTGTACCACTGAGTAGACCTAACCTAAAACTGGCTCGAACTCAATACAATTTTTATATACAATACAATTTTTTTTAACCACCTAATGAATTTTATTGGATTTGCATTGAAAATATTTTTACCCGTCCAACTCGGCTCTCCCCAAGATTAAATCCTGAGTGTACCACTGAGTAGACCTAACCTAGAAATGGCTCAGATTTAAAGGGGAGGCTTACCTAGAACGGTCAAAACAACATGCTTCTTTGGGAATTTTTTTTAGAAAAACCGAAAAACTTTTATTATTACACATCAGTCTATTGGAAAGAGTACATCTTACGGATATTTCACTATATTTTGTGGTGGAAAGTATTGAAAGGTTTGTAAGTTATAGGTAATGTCAGAAACGTTCTTTTTTTAGACGCTTTGCGGTAACAACGTAGCTCGGTGCTGGAACATCACAAATTGAAAATTCGATTTTTTGTTATAATATATGAAATTATGTAAGCGCTATCGGGCCTGATTTTGGAAAATATATTTTGAGACAAAACGGCGGCTGTGCAAAGTTGAAGTATCGATATTTGGCGAAAAACCTTGGTTTTTTGAGTGAAAAAAATCTAGGCAAAATGAAAGGAAAATCTCCCTATAGCGCTTGGAGTTTTAACGCTAAAATAAGCCTGCAAAGCCTCGAGTAAATCGGTTCATTAATTTTTCAGTTATGTGTATTACCGGCTTTGAAGACTTGATTTTGAGGAAAACGCGTTTAAAGTTTTGTGTCTTAATGCTACACCGAGGAGCACCTACCTACTTTCACGCGTATAACTTTGTCAATTTTGGTTGGATTAACTTGACCCTTTCGGGGAATATTTTCAAGAATTCATACTTCAATAAAATATAAAAATGGAAAAATTGATTTTTCGAAAATTTCTAGGTAGGCCTCCCCCTTAATATAAGTAAAAACGTTCCTTCCATAAGTCACCCATCGAAGAAAATTTCAAGCCCCCAGCTCCCCCAGCGGTTAAGATCGAAGTGTAGTGCCCTATCCCCGTCGCAAAGAATTAATCCATGGGGCCCGTAGAATCGTACGTCGCATATCTTCATCAGACCCGATGGACAAATGGCGATAGCTCGATTGTTCCTTCGCAACGATCGTGTTTCTGCGCCCCGAGCCGTAAAGAGAGGCCCGTGAACAAAGAGATCCCGGTCGTGGCCGGGGCATTAAGGCCCCGCGACACGAAGGAGTGGGGGAGAAAGGGAGGACGTCAGAATAGTCGCGTTCTCGAGACGCGTGGGCGGGCTAAACTGGTTTCCAGCATTGCGTGTCCCTTCTGAGACGAGCCCGGTGGAAGAGCAAACGCGACCAGTCGAGTCACACCAAGGCCCATTGGACTCGTCTGGGCATAAGCTGGGCCCAAGGGGACCATGTGGGGTGACACTTCTGCAACGTTTCTTTGTAGCTTCACTTTTGGTCAGGGAGATCTCCTTTGCAGCTGGATTTTGCTTGGATTCTGTGGGAGTAACGCGAGTGGAGGGGAGAGATTGGGCCTGGAGAGGGGAGTTGAAATTTTCGGGCCTAAGAAGGGCGTTCAACTTGGGAAGATAGCTTCCTTTGGGAGATTAAGAGGCACCAGGGTTGTGATATGTGAGATTGTGGAGCAGGGGATGAGGTTGGGCTAGGGAATTTAATCCCGGGATGTAGGATCCCAGGATCCCGGCTGTTTTTTGGATTCCAAAAATCCCGGGATTTGATATAACTAATCCCGAGAATTTCGGGATTATTTAAAAATGTGAATTACTTTAGGAACACCCGAAAAATATAAAAATAAACAGAATAAATAAACATAGTCATTTCATAATAATAAGGACAACAATAATAATGATTTATTTAAATAATAATATTAAGTCGTATACAACTAACTGAACCATATTTATTTTTCAATGTTATTCTCACTTTCCGCTATTTCGAAATCGCGCGAGTTGCAGATCGCAACTTCTCTGAACACGTAACGTCGAAACATTGTACTTAGATATATACGTACTTTAAGTGCTTTATTGTTTCTTCGTTCGACGTTATTATTTATTACTGTTTCATTGTGAAAAATAATTTTAGTTTATGTTTCAGACTACTGATAGAAAGTAAGTTTCTTTACTTTAAATCAGGGATGCGCAAGGAGCTGTTTTCGGCGCCTAGCGGCGAGCAACCCGCCTGTCCCATTACTAATGTTAGAATCGGTGAGTAGAACTGCAGTAGTGTACTACGTGCATTTGGTATGACTTGAACCCAGCCATATATACTTACGCTACGCGTCTACGAGCACGCACATACACTACTACAGTTCTCCTTACCGATTCTAACCTTAGCAACGGGACAGGAGGGTTGCTCGCCGGTAGGCGCCGAAAACAGCTCCTTGTGCAGCCCTGAATTAAATAAAGATTTAGAATTTTAGCACATAATAAATCATTTTAATTACTGAAATTTTCTGTTACCCAATCCCGGGATTAGTCCCGGAATCCCGAGATAGACTTTAAAAAATCACGCAATCCCGGGATAGTAAATAATGGCCGGGATTGTATTCCCTAGGTTGGGCCCAGGTTAGGTGCCCTAACCAAGTGGGCCTCTGTATGCAAATAAAATTTACGTTCTGTCACTATTTTAATAAAATCATTCTTCGAGAACACTCTATACTTGAGAATATAATAAATAATTCTGATCCGGGCTATTTGAGGCCGACGCATTTGCAACTTCGATTAAATCCACTTTAGACCGAATTGAGTTATTTATAAGTATAGAGGTGGAAGTTATTCCCGGAAAAGTATTCTCCAAGCTCAACTACCCTTGCAATCCCCCGCGTAACTGTAGCAGCAGAGGAAGATTTGGGAAACTTGTTCATAAACCCTGAAGAGGAATCAGATCTGTCTGCTCCTGGCGCGATTGATTTCTCCGTGGAAATTGCAGACAGTAGCGCGGAAGTTGCTCCGATGGAAATATGGGAAAAGTAGGCTCGATCGATCACGGCTGCCAGTCTTTTGCTAGTTCCAGCGAAGCCGGGGAGGCTGCCATTCGCGTGCGGAGGGACAGGTAGCTGGCAGAAACAGGATATGTTAATAATAAGCGCAGGCAAACGAACAAATGATTAACAGTTGCCCTGGTTTCAGGGCACGTGCATCGTTCTGCTAATGGGGGTCAATAATTCATTGGGTAATGGGGCCAGGCTGATCGACAGCGATCCAATTGCTCGTTCTCGACTCATTATCGGGAAACATTTTATCGCGGAGTCGCGGTAACTGTTGCATTTATTCTGAGGATATTCTTAGTAATTAAAAGTCCACCTTCTGACTCTACAATTTCATTGGAATGATTGGATCGATTTATTTATTCCTTATCGGGATAAATGAATCTAGACTTAGAACGTATCTACCCTAGTTGGTTGAGTATTCATTTACGCGCGACTAAGATTTAATGCAACTGCAAAGAAGGTGAATCTAATCCGGGGTTTATTTGGATGTAATATAACGCTGACATCGCAGACTTCATCAAGATACGATATTAATTAGATTTAGATAGAATCTAGAGATTACACAGACCCGAGGCAGGTACAAATGAGCCTATTCTGAGGCTTGATCTAGATCTAACCAATATCTGATCTGGGCAGACTAGCTATTGGCCCAACGTGGGCCTAATTTAGAAATAATTGAGGGCTGTATAGTCTTGTGCTAGTGGTTACTAGAGTTTTCTAGAGTTTTTCACCTAGACTATATGTTATGAAGCAGCGTTACTCGTTTTATAAAATGATAATTGGGTCTTTATCTAATAAATAATGTTAATTTTTTGTATGGCAATTGAGTTTATTGTAATTAAATAAATATTAAAAATTGCCACTCTGCCAAAGGGCTACTTCAGGAGGGACTGTAGAACTATCTTTCAGCTAATTTAGATCTACATATAGCGCATGTAACCCAACTAGGGTGTCGTTTGCTAATAACTTAATCTAGATCAAAAATAGATCTAGTCCAAAAAGAGAACCAGTCCCTCCCATTCCACGAGCCGGTCTTAAAAGACTCCCATTCCCCAGCACCACCCAAGAAAGGATGCCTGAGATGTGCGAATGCATTTTAAATGAGAGATCAGGTGCAGCCAGGCTCCCTCCTCCGAGATTCACTGCCCACGACCGCGAACCTTATTGTTGCCTCCGAATTTTCTTCCCTGGCACGCGCGCATTTTGTCACGGCAATCTCGAAAAGGGCTAAGCTCCTCGACTCCGATCGTGGCCGAATCTCCGATTCATAGGGCATTGAATAATGCAACGAGAAAGTATCTCTGACCCAGCGCTTCGCCTGCTCCCCACTCGTGCGCCCGTCAGCCAGTCACATATGTATACATAGAAGGAGACCCTACGCGAAAAATCGCCCATCAAACATATTCCCCTATACACGATGATTTCCCCCAGATGGAGCCCAGCTGACTCTACATTCACGCGGAGACACCTTTCCTTCGGAAATTACGTGGGATTTCGACATTCGGCGACCCAGAGGTTCCCGGCTACATGTGGGAGAAAATTCAAGTCGAATAAAACTTTTTGATACCGCGCTTCGTTGTCGAGACAATTGAGTTACGGAAAATAAATACGTAATCCGCACCTAACCTCCGAAAACTGTTTAATCTTGAGGGGAGCGCAGTCGAACGGAGAAAAATATTTTTAATACAAATTCAATAAAATTCATTAGGCGATTATAAAAAGCTTAAGTAATAAAATTCAGTTTTCTTTTCTTTTCACAAAGCTCTTGAATTATTTCACGAGTGGTGACTAGGGATGGAGTGCAAAATCACTAACAGTGATTTATCACCGTGATCGCAGAATCACGATCACGGGCGTGATTTAAGTTAAATCACGCCCGTGATTTTTTTACCTCAAGTGAATTTGCTCACTGTGAATAATGTAATCGTAATTCTTGCTCCTGATTGAATTATTTTTTATAAAATTCTTCAATATATCTTGTGTTACAAATAAGACGTGCTAATTCGGCGAATATATAATATATACATTCATAAATAGTCAATGTATGCACGCACTGATTTGATTGGCTAAAGTATTCACATATACATTATACTTTTTAACTAAAGTGAAGAAATATTCGCTAATTTAAATAGATCAAGAACGATTACATTGGTTCGAAATATACAACTGACATTCTATAAGTACAGTCAGGACTTGAGAATGTTTCGAGAGAAATTGGAAATTGGGGTTATGTGGCGCGTGCAAAGAGCAGTTATGCTTTCCACCAATCAGATCAAAAAAATCGCGAATCACTCTTCTGCCTGCACCAATCAGAAGCGATCACGAAAATCACGGATCACTGTGAAAAATCATCGTGATTGGGAACGAACGTGATCGGATCACTCGTGATTCACAAATCACGGCTCTAGCCAACACTAGTGGTGACATCAATCTCCTCTCCCGTGTTCCTCGTGCCCGTGGCCCCCCTCTGGGGGCGCCACTGCGGTGCACGCTTATTTGGCTGACATTCAAAGTGAATTTTCTCGAAAACGAAGCGCGATAAAAAAAAATTGTATTCCACATTTTCGACTTATTTTTTCACGCGGAATCATCCCCTAGTTTTTCTCCCATATGAAACCGAACACCCTGTGTATCCTCTGGCCAGGGGACGATTAGGGAATAGCAGGCGTCTGTCGCTTGGAACCAGGCGTTTTCGGCGACTTTGCTGGGGCGGTGGTTTACGGCTAGTCTAAACCGCGCGGCCGCTTTTAAACAAGATCGCTCGTCGCGCGGAAAAAAGGGAGCGAGGTGGCTGGTTTCCTCGAAACTGGCCGCGTTCCACACATTTTTACGGCTGGGATCGGGTTTATGGGGTGCACGGTTTCGCGTGCAGACTCTGCCCCGGCGTTTTTCGAGGATCTTACGTCATGCTGGCGATATAAACGGGGCCGGCAGATGGTCGACGGCGCGTGCACGGGTGTCAGCTTTGAATAGGACACCTCTGGCTTGCCAGTCGCCGGGTGTTCGTCATCGATGCTTTCGACGGACAATATTCGTATTGATTCGACGCTTCCGCGCGTCACCAATCGATCCGCGTTTCCGCGGATCCGGCGGGGATTCCTTGGTGGACAACGAAAGGCCGTTTAGGCTGCCTCTGTGCTCGTGGAATTAAAGAAGAAAAAAAGAAGGGAAATGCGTCGACGTTTCTCGGAACGACGATAACGTTCACGGTGCTCGAATAAAACTCGCCGAACGTAAAATTAAACGACCCCCCCTCTACCGTCCTCTCCCTCCCACACACACCAGTACTTCTGGTGAACGAAGTTGCTCGACGATTCGATTTATCTTAATTAAAACATGCGCCCCCGTGCGAAATAACGAGCCCGTATAATGTCTCTGAAGCGATACATGCGGTGATATAAAAAGTCGTACTCCATTTGTTGTACCTTCTGGGCCGGGCGATATTTCTGGGAAATATTTCGGGATTCCGCAGGTATCGGCTGTTTTACGAGTCGAAATTTTCTTCTGCGTGTCGAGAATTGAAGGGAAATTGCCGCGTTTGCATAGTTTTTTGGCTACGCTATGCGTAAAACGCGACAGAATTGCACGCAACTTACGGGAATTTATGCGTTGGAGCAAAATGGATCGAACGCGTAGAGAGGTGTTTTCTCGTGGGACCCCCCGTTTTCGAGTAAATCGGCTTTGAAAATAATGCGCCGCACGCAGCTTGAGCTATCGACTTCAACGTCCATTTACTCGAAAACGATACGTTGCATGGGAAATGTCTATACCACACTTTTTGCTCATTTTTTAATGCCGAATCGATCCCCTACTTCCTCCTCATGTAGAATTCAACGTGTCGCTGAAATTTTGCGCCCGCTTCCGCGAAGTCACGTGACCGATCGCAGCGAAAGGGTTCACTGCGCCTGATTGCGTCTCGTTGCCCCCGCGTATCTTCGGCGTGGGGTTACTGTTTCTACTCCGTCCTCGTCCATGTGCTAATTCTTCTACCTGTATGCGCGCGCGCGTGCTTGACGGATGTGACACAAACTCGGTGCAGTTGGATACCTCGAGTGCTTCGTTCTTAAGAGTCGCGAGTTCCAAGATCAAATTTCACGCGGAGCAGTATTTTCTGTTGGTTCCCTAGTGAAATTTCTGTTCCATTCTTTGTGGTCACAAATCCTGTCGATGGTAATCCACTAGCCTGGGCTGTGTCGGCCGATCTGGCGCCAAAATAACAAAGCTCCTATATTAGTTTCTGGGTTACTTTGCGGCCCAGATTCTTCAGCTGTCAAGTGAACGCTTACCCCGGGCGAGTGCAGCGTTTAACTCGAAAACCGTGGGCCCAATGCAATCGGGGACGTGTTCCTTTCCTCTTCTCGCTAGATGAAACGACTAGCCATATGCAGCGGATCGCGAGAGGCATCCAAAGGCACTCGCGACGACGCTGGCCTCCTCTTCAGAACAAATAGCCACTAGTGTCTGATCCTAATCAGTCGCTATTCACGGTTTGTCGCCACTCGGAAACGGGCGAGTCTAGTTTCGACGCTGGCGCTAGGGAATATCGAGCCCTTCCCTTGAAAGCTATCAAAAGTTGCGCGAGATATAGTGATTATTGAAATTAGAACCCTATTTTTCAAAATTTACAAGATTTCTAACGACTGTTCATTGAGGATCTGGCACATCTCCACATTTCTCCAAAACCATGTAGATTGCCTGGATTTGCGTAATCTATTCGGTGGCTTGTTTGATCCGCCACCTGTTCCCAACACAATCTACGCAACATCGCACGGGAGGAGGCATTGTACCGCTTATCACTGCCGCTTATCAGCGAGCTGCCGTTCCACTTCCGCTCTCGCTTACATAGGTTACTCGATGGCACGATTATCGATCGATCTTTCGTGCGACACTGCGTCATCTTTCGAGAATTCCAATGAAATCGCAAAGAAATTTTTTTGAAATTTTTTTTCAGAATCCAAATCTTAAAACGGTTCCTTATATTAGTCTCACTCAGCTCTCTACGATTCCACAAGTTTGCAGCGAACTCTTGTTCTTGATCAGATTCGCGCGCGACTCGAGCCCATCACTACCCGACGATTGTCCACCGGTTCTAGGCAATAGGCGGCTCGATAAGGTTTTCGGCGACGATGCACGCTCCACGCGCACGCAGAACCGGCCGTTTTTCGAAAGGAAGCGCCGTATCAATAAATTCTTTCTTATCGGCGCCCATAAATCCAGCCTTTGAGGCTCGTTGAACCATGCAGACCGCGACGAAGGAGCCCCGCGCGTGTATCCACCGCACAGCCTCGAGTCCCGCTCCTCTTCCTGCGCCGAAACCAATTCCTCTTTAAATCCAACGAAAACTCAACGATTCTCGGCTCAGCTGCCTTCGCGGTGCAATCTGCAGCGAAGTGGTCCGAGTCCGAATGCGATAAGCCGATTGGGGTATCAAGGTTGCGACCTTCGACGTTACGAACCATCGCTACTGTATTTCCTCCTCGTCTTTAATTGGAACGACAGTTGTGAACGAACGTTCTGCAACTATTTTCGTGGCTGTCAATGAAGCTTCCTCAATGGGACCTGTCGATCGGACGTCCTCTGCCAACCTGCGAACGCTCCGCCGCTCGATTATTTTCAAGGGAACGCCGTTAAGCGAGTTATCGCCGCGAGCAGTCTGCCCGCAGATAGCAATTTACATATCTTGGTGGTCAAGCTGGGTTGCGTAACCGCGACAATATCGTATCGATACATCGTGTCTACTCTGAAAATTATAAGTTCTCCGGTTCCCTGTGAACGTAAATGATGATTTATACTCTTTCCCGTCGATAAAACAGTTCAATCGAGCTCACTGCACCACTTTGTCTACTGAGAGTCGATCGAGGGCAGGATGCTGAAAAGCAACACTATTCGCCTTTAGCCTATCGCGTTATTTTGTGTTGGAAATTACCTTAAACCGGCATTCTTGCGCCATCTCTAGTTTATAATCATAATCATGTGTTGTCAAACCTTCGTAAGAAAAGACATAACCTACAGCGCAGGGAATAATAAAAATAGCGCCGTGTGTGTAAAAGTTCCCGATAAGAAAGGGACCTATTGTTATTGTTACTGCTTATTGACGCACTCCGCACGGCGTGGACGCATATGCAGGGAAAGAAAGTAGACTCTGCACTGCTCTGCACGTACTCTGTTCTGAAAATAGCGGAGTTATAGCTCGGTATGCTCAATCGTCGACGAAGTATATCGATCGATGAGATCAGCCGCTAATAAACTTTTCTTCGCCACTGGTGTCCTGGTGCCTTTAAAATTCAAATACTCGCTTTGTAACTGCCCACCCGCGCATCCTCCAGACATGGAAGGCTCCTCGTTTACGACAGGTTGTCGCGAAGGTGGCCAGTGGCGGAGGAGGTTTCGCTGCGCGACGAGTTGGGTCGGGATTCCTCGGCGGGGATTGAATATCAACGAAGTCGATTAGCGGCGACGCGGATGGAAGGGTTGGCGAGTCGTCGATCGAGCCGCAAGAAGCGCGTTAATTATCGGTAATTCAGAGGCGATGGAACCGCGTGCGTTCCGCGCAATTACCGCCGCGGGGACAGTTAACGAGGAGCTTTTGACCAGGGTTACGGGCTCCCCGCTCCTCTGTCCCCGTGTGCTTCTTTACGCCACTGGAACCATCGACTTCTCCCTATTACAATTGGCGGCGCGCGTGTCGCGCAACGTTATTAAGGAGCCATAATGTTCCCATGCCTGTGGACCTCGGTACGACCTCAATCGAAGTATTTTTATCGAAGCTGGCTGTAAATTCTGCAAATTAATTTTATATGTAATTTCGCTCGCGATCGGGTGAACCCATCCGTGAACAAAGTAGAGCATCCAAAGCGTAAAATCTAAATTCGCTTTCAGCTAGCGTATTCTGATCTTCGATCACTCGCCTGTCCATTCAAATAAGCCGGGGTTACATTAACTTCGAGGAGTGAATCGCGAATTCATTGTCGCATCGTAACAACGCGCGTGCCGCCAGTTGGACTCGGTGATCTCTAAAACGAGCCGTTGACTCATGGCGCGGCACGAAGATGGTGGTGTCATGACCTGCATCGAAGATGAATGAAAATGCATATGCAGTGTCACGTTTACGGTTTGATGGGTGTCACAACGCTTATTGTTAGATCATATGCTGATGTCTTTGCGATGATCGATGATTAACTGCGCTATATTTAGCCGTGAAGTAATGGCGCTTGGGTAAACGAAGTTAAGGCGGAATTCAAGATACGGTTGAAGGTCGATTTAGGCCGTTCCTCTACCGCCGCGACACAACTGAAATTTGACTATAAAACGACTTGCATGCAGTGGCGTTAATAAACCTCATGGTTCTGATTCACGTCAATGCAACTTATTTTCAATCAGTTGTATTCACGAGTAGTTCAGATGATGTGGATGCAATTGAAAAATGAAAAATCTTGCATAATTAAAAGAGAACACATTTTTACGTGCCTTTACAAATCACTTTCTGTTGACTGACTGATTGGTGCCACCGTGCCATGTAATATGAAAACTCGTTCTGTGTCGGAACAGTGCCGATACGGAATCGTTTCGTGTTGGATGCGGATAATATAAATCGACCTTAATGGTAATACATGCGCGGGATCAGAAACCCAAATAAGAGGGAACTCGGAACACTGAGACGTCGCAGGTTCGGCTTTGGTGGAGTTGGTTAGGCGGCTGACCAGTATCCGCGAGATCGTGAGTTCGAGTCCCATCGCCCGAGGTTCCCTTTCTGATGAAGAATTAAAAATTCTCTAATACTTTTCTATTAAAGTCCTCTACAAATCTGCAAATTTAAAAAAAAAATCGGAATTTCGGATTATCATCGAAGTTCCCTCGCAAAATTCTTCACCCAGCTTAGAATCAAATTCACAGTATCGTCAATAATAATAATGAACCGAGTAACAAAATTGCTCGGTTCTACGTAGTTATGTATATCAAAGCCTGGGAATAAAAGCAGAGAGGCAGCACACAATTGGAATGACCAATGTCCCTCCACATTTAACATCCAACGCGATCAACAAAATGATCCCATTTGTAATCAATACTTACACAATAATTCATGGCCGGTCGTGTAAGTGTAAATGATACTTCGCCGACTGCCCATTTGCATCGCGCGATATCTGTCCAGCGTCAGACCTGGAAATAGAGTGCGCGAATTAGCCACGTATAAACAGAGTTCCTTCCCAGCTCACGGATTTCTCCTTAACGTCGTAAACATCGATATATCGCCGGCGTAAACGACTTCTGGTTTACGACACAACTGTGCCTCAGCTTTACTGACCGCTATTTTCGACGTCCGCAATCGAGTGGACTTGATTCTCCTCCTCTTTGCTAGTTTACGTTACCGAAACTTAATCCTGCGCAAATCGGTGCGTTTCCATCGTCAGCCCCTTCCCAGAAGCCACCTCAAGCGGAGCTACGCTGCCCACACATTAAGAAATAAAAGATTGCGCAACGAGAAGCGGGCGGGAATCGTCGGGCACGCGAAATAATTTATTTCAATACAGTCACTTTGATGCATCACCGCTAATACGTAAGTAAATGCAAGGGGCTTGAAGAGACGTATCTAATTGGATGACCGCAAGGCAGGTTTCTTGTTGAAACTCTCAGCGCGCCTCGCATACATTTAAACCGTCGCTTTTGCTATCCAGCGATGGCTTAGAAACACTCCTGATCTATTGAATCGTGGATCTATCAACTATTCAAGGCATCTTCGAAGCAGAAACATCTACACAAATTTTGAAAAAAAAGAAGTCCTCTTTAAATGGACCCAGATGAGTTCATCAGATTTCACAGATTTTTTAAAAAAATTTGTTTCGAAATATCAACCAGTGTGACACGAATCATAAATAATTCAAGATATCTAGAAAAATAGGATAACTAAATTCTGAAAAAGAGTAATCCAACCGAGGCTTCGAATCAATTTAAACCCACACAAAATGTTCCACCCGATTTTTCAAATTTTTTATTTTGAAATAGCAACCAGAGTGGCTCGCATCGTAAATGCCTTAAAGAATTCCGAATCCCTCGCTGCAAGTAGTCACGCGTGCACGGGGCAGTCTGGATGCTTATAATTCGTTCCAAGTATAGAAGGGCGTCGCGTTTCCTCGTTTCGCGTCTCGAATTCGCCAGTACTCGCGCGCTGGTTCGCGCTACCGATGTACTTACGTCTGTGGGTCACTTTGATGTTAGACAGGGAGGCTTGTTCATCGGGGTTCAGCGAGCCTCGCGACACCTGCCTTCCTTCTTCCCCACCTTCCACGAAGCGTCATTAAATTCCCACCCATGGGGCCCAATTGGTCACCAACTGAATCATGGTCATACTTTCCACACTGAACAGGATTCAATTAGATCTGTGGGTCTACGTTAATCGACGCTGTTCCATGATTTTAATGCCCCTACTTAGCCGACGCGTGATAATTGGACAAGAAAATGACGGTGATCGGGTTGGCAAATAGATTGGCGTCTCGCTGATAAATAAATGATGGACGGAGGAAGAAGTGCAGGAACGAGTCGCTTCCACGTCGTGAAATCGATTTTGCATGAGGATAGTATAATTGCGTAATTCGAGACGGCTGGAAGTTGTTTGGTTGGGTGTTTCGCACGTTTTCACGTGTCCCCGTTGGGATTTTAGAAATTGCGAATGACCTCTGGTGGCCGTTTTCAGTAAGTGGCTGGGGGACTGGAGTCGAATGGAGAGTTGAATCTACTGGATTCGTTTTGGATTTTCAGTGTATTAAGTTAGGCCTGCTCAAAGACTCATCTACTTTTGCTACTCAATTTACATAGTGCATCTTTTGTGTTCGTTGAATGCATTAACCGAAGCGATTATAATTCTAAGATATTCCATTCGTGAAGCATTCCCATTCTAACCTGTCATCACGCCCATTCTCCCTCGCAATCTTGAAAGTCACAATGCATGGAATATTTCTGCGAATGGTTCAGCGGGTAACACTTCCACAAATCACGTAGTAATTCACTACCGATTTCTCAGATGATTCGACCTCGATCGTCTTCCCACGGGTAAAGATCAAGCGGAACGAATGGTTAAGTCGTTCCCCGGTATTTTAGAGCTCGATTTCATTAAGGAATTCACGTGGCTCGGCTTAATCGCGCTTAATTGGAAGCTAATTATCGCCGGGGCGACCCGCCGTGAATGCACGATTAATCGCGATGCAGATAGGAAGAGTAAGTCGGTGAAATTGATCGAATTCCCGTGGCCGGAGAAATTGTTGGCTAAATAGGAGGCAGGAATTACAAGTGGCGGACTCTTGTACTCGATGCTCCCTCTGTCGTTGCTATCTTTAGCTTCGCTGCACACAGGGTGTCGCCTTAGAAAAGGACACTGACTTAAAATAGGATATAAAATAGCTTCTCCTAAAACGTGGATTGCTGATAGAATTCTCTTACGCCTGATCTAGATTTAATCCGCCTAGACCACATCTAACTTAGATATTAGATGTGCACTGCCATTCAGAAGTATTAGAACACCTGCTGTGTTTGCGAAAAATCTGATATCTGATGCAGATTGGATACTTTCCACTGCCTTTAATTTAAAGTACTAAATAAAGTGAAACTTATGAGTCCTTCAATAAATTTGCAATATTTTGCTACATTTTTCTTCCACAGTTAATTGCAAACCCAACCCAGCTGTAATGAAATCCAAATTGGGCCCAGAACCCAACCTTACTTACGTTAATTCAAGACCCAACCCAAATCCCCTGAAGTCCCCCCCACTCCTACTGAGAACCTCCCCGGAACCATAACCTCCAATTATTAAGCGTCGCAAATTGGTTCTCCGCGAATGAAGGATGTCGTTAATTACAAACAGCCGCAGCCGAATCGACGCGGCCGCCGACGGCATTTCCCCCGCGTGCAAGCGGCTGGAATCGTTTCGAGGCCGTCGTTCAGATAACGTATCGCGGCAGTATCAGACACCAGGACGGTTTCCCGATTCCATCGCGCGTTAATGAGCGCACGCACGTTTCAATACCGTCGCAAGTGCAGCCGTCACGTGTCAATGCGCATCCAGCAGCATCGTCGGGCAACGTCGACAGCGCCCCTTTGAAAAGGACTGCGCGTGCAACGAGCGAGGGAGCGACCGCGTAAACATCCAGTAAGGACACCGTGTCCTCCCTCCCCGCGGCCGCGTTGAATAAGTGTCAGACACCCGAGCACTCGTCCGCTGTGTCTTGCCACATAATGACGTCTGCGACGGGGGAAACTTTAACTGAAGCGTTCGAGCAAACGAGGCGTGCGATTCGGGGAACGATGAACAGGATCCAGCCTGTTCTGCTCGTCGGCCGTCGCTGCTGTGCAATTGCTGGCGATTGGGGAACGTGGTGCACTTTGGATTCGCTTGCGGATAGCTTCCTTTAGGTTAGTCTTGGGTGCTCGGGGCTTGGGAGCGGGAGGCTTTAGAGTGCGACGGGTTTCCGAACTGATGGAGGGGGGTTTAGGTGGTGTTGGTGTTGTGTAGCTGGATGTTTGAGGTTCTAGGGACTTGGATACTTGGATGTTTGGGGATTTCGGGACTTGGACACTTGCATATTTGGGCATTTGGGGACTTGGGTACTTATAGCGAATTCGGACGGTCGCACTGGTGCGCATTGAATGCGACTTTTAGCCAATTGGAAGCGAGAAAACGCGCACTCAGTGCGCACTAATGCAGGTTGCTGAATCTGCTATTGGATATTTAGGCATTTGGGGACTCGAACACTTGAATATTTGGGTATTTGTGGACTTGGAATCTTTTATGTTTGAATATGTAGATTTCTCAACACATGGACACTCGTAAGCTCAAATTTAAGTATGATCTCCATCTAGAAGAGCTCTCTTAGAGTGAGAGACACCAAAGCAACAGGTCGAACAAACATGCCCAGCTTCCAAACCCAAAAACACCAAGTCTAATCTCCACCATACCACCCAATATCTCTCCAACAACCATCCCCTTTCAACCTCAAACAAAATCCCCTCAAACTTCTCAAAATCTAACCCGAATCCACTAAATCCCCGGTCCCAACTCTTCGACCTCCCCCTCGCAGGACACTCAAACCCCAAAGGAGAACAGTAGCAGCTTCCAAAGTGTCCGTAATAATTGGAAATCCCTGAAAAGACATTGAACAGTCGCGACCTCGCTGGAAGAAGGCTCGCGCCAGTTTCTTTTGTCGAAAAGCGAAAATCCACGGTCCCTCCGCCCACCCCCATTCTCGCCCGAGGGAGGAGAAAAAGATTCCGTCCATTTTTTCTCCACGAGATGGCGGTATTTGGGTCGCGCGTCCCACATTCCGCGTCAAAGTTAATTGCAGGTGTTAACGACGATTACCGCGCGTCGTCTGCAACCCTCCCCCCACCACCCCTCCCACGTCCTCGTGTTTACGTGTGTCTGGGAAGGGTTCTTTTATGCGGGATGAATCAAATTTCTCCCCCTTTTGTTTCCCTGCTGCCGCTGTAATTTCGTCTTTCTTTCTTCCTTCCCACCACCCCCTCCCGCATTTTGCGCGCGCGCGCCCCCTCGGTATCGCTCGCCCTCCTTGCAGCTCAGCCCGCTGGGAAGAATGGCGAACCGTCGACCTGGTATTTGTCGAGGGTGTCGCGCGGAGAAACTCACCCCTCCTCCCTTTGTGGGGTGGCTCGGGGTTCGAACCGGGAATTCAAAACTCGCTACGAGTGGAAGGATGCGGCGAGATGTGGATTAAGTGGACGAGCTCCCTCCGTTCGATTTTCTGGCCGCGTTTCCGTCCGTTTTTTTTTTTACTTCGTTGATGCGCATCTGCGGGCGGGGGTTTGTGTCGGCGGGTGATCGTACAGGGTGGGGAGGGGAGAGCGCGGTTTGCTGGTAGTTTCGGTGGAGATTGAGGGAAGTGTGGCGATGTTGCGGATACTAGGGAGTAAATGCCTTTCATTAGTGTATCTCGGTTGTAGCGTTCTGGCCGATCGGGGTGGGGGAAGGTTGTTTATTTGGAGATAGAATTATTAGAGGCGTGTAAATGCATATTCAGAAATAAATACACGTATCATGTGGTGGGTGTAGAAGCGCATGCACTGGGTGTTGCTTGTATTTGAAAAAGTCTAGGTACAAGTTTGCAACGTTACACTGTGAAAATTGGAATCTCATTCCGTATGACTCATGCTGATAACCCTTATCACTTGCCAGCATTCCACGCGAGTATCCAATACCAAATACATAATTTTAGCCTTCTAAGCACCTGTCCTTTTTTTCTTTTGTATCCCGTTACAAAACGAAGCTACTGTAGACACCAGTGCTTCAATATTTTTGGAAAAGTAGGACAGCAATTCTTGGATATTTGCAACTAGACTTCTGCTGTTGTAACCTTCTCCTTCTTCTTCTCTTTAATATTGTTATTATTATTATCACGCACAAGACGCAAAAAACTGGAGCAGTAGGTGGCACAGGATCTATCCTCCGCGTGTGTCGGCTATTTCCAGCAATTTCGTCAGTGACTGCCACCGAAAAACTTCATCGTTGTTCGAGTAGACAGAAGCAGAGAGAGCGAGAGAGAAGGGGAGAGTGTAAGCCTCTATAAATACACACTTACGGAGAGATATGCGTGGTGTAAAATATGCAACGAAACGGGTGTTCCAGTTCAGGGAGTGAACTCACTCGGCCAATTAGTTAGCGTCGTTACGAGCGGGGTGATTACTGCAATTTTTCTCCCCTCCACCCACCATCGACACGCAGATAAGGCGTTATCGGTGCTGCGTAGACAAATAGGATAATTTATTGCAGACAGCTAGCTGGTAACGGGCCACATAATTGGTATTAGCTTCGTTGTGTCCCTTTTTCTGTGTTGCTGCTTCATTTGCCTGTTGTGTTAGGAACAGTTTTCTGGGGACGTGGTGCTTTTCGTGGAGACTCATTGGATTTTGAACGTCCATGTGTCACTTTTACTTGTGCAAATTGGTTCCTCTGAATTTGTCGATTTGATTTTTTTTTTTAATCGACCAGTAGGAGTGATTAATTATACCTTTTCGATGGAAATTCATCACATCTTTTGGCAAGAAACTTGCGTGTTTGTGGTATGCGTCGATTCGATTCCATTTTTTGACCACCTTTCTTGAATCTGTCTGTAGAATTAATCGGGTGTATTCGACTTAGTTTGTGTATAATATTGTAGTGACACAGTAGTGTTTATCTATTCTTTAAGGAACTACTGTGGCCTTAAGAACTTTTGAACGGGCCCTTTGAATCGACCTGTACACTCAACCACTTGTATCAAGTCTAAAATGTCTAAATTCGATTTGGTCAGACTTTATTCCCAATATTTTTCATGTGTTTGACTTCTTCAGTATGTTTGCCTCCTGCTTTTGAATCTCCCTGTAGAATCACCCATCTGCGCCACTACCAACCAACCCCGTGGACCAGGTCTTGTCATATACACCTTCTTTGCCCACTTTTATGAGAATTTTTCAAGGTGAAACTACTGAATTCCTCTTTTGAAACGCCCTGTACGATTAATCAGCCATTATTAGCCGATACATTGCGCATATTTCCGCACGGATGGATTAACAGATTATTTCCAAGTTTTAGTAACCGTCGCGACTGTTACTGTTTGCAAGGCGAATGCAATCGCGTTATCTCACTGCTGAGGAAGGAAAACATGTTTTGACCAAGCTTCGCTCTTTCTCAGCTGACCATAGATTTCCTGGGAAGCAGCGGATAAAACAGAATTTTACGTAATTTCGTCGCGGAAATTCGACACCCTCAGATTAATGTAGAATAAGCGAGGTTGAATCGAATGTACGGGCGATTGATGGAAACGTCCACAGCTACTGTGCACGAGGCGTGCAGCTAAATACACACGAGCTCGACTCTCCTGTAGGACCCATCAAATCAGTGGTGTTTCATGAATATTTTAGCTTGAAATCGATGAGCTGATTGTGGCGATGTTTCAAGGGGGACAATCACTGTGATTAAAATTATTCTTTTGGTCTTTTAAAAATATACCCTTTGAAGAGTAAAAAAGTAGAACAAAAAGCATTATAAAATGTCCATGTTACGTGAAGTTATTTGCTGTGAAAGCCGAATGGTGAGAAAAATAGAAGACTTCATTTCTTGATATTATATTTTAAGGTGTACTTCTTTCCTGAGCATAGCTGTTAAAAATCCAAAAATAAATCTCAAAATTGGCGTTCCTCGAGTGCCTCAGATCGGAACCAATATCCACAAAAACAGCTACTGAGTGCCACGGTTAGAGGCTCGAGATGATCTCACAGTCAAAGGCCCATGAAAGATTCATTATCCTTCACCTTGGGTTCGTTTTGTCTCGGCAGGCAACGTGGTAAGTGGCATTCGTAGTGGCATGGAGCTTCGAACTTGTATCACCAGCGAAATGACTCGCCGGATCCTTTTAGACGGCTCTCATCCCCGAGTTGTGCAAGCCGACCTCGCCTTGTCGCGATGTCGGTTTGCTTGCCATGGAGAAAGCGTCCCAGGCTGGCACACAAATTTCATAATCCGTCGATGCATAATCTGGCCATTTACGGTACACCAATGTTGCCCAAAACTTATGGCCAGCTGGGGGGGACTCTGGTTTCTCTGCTGCTTGGGGTATCAAGGACGTCGTGGGGTATCATTTCGGCTCTTTGCAGTGGACGTTTATTCGCACAGAAGGAAATGTCAAGGAATTCTAGGGGAGGGGGGTTTGAATCGAAAATTGAGGAAGGATAAGGAAGATGGAGTTCAAAAGGTGTATTTTAAGATTGAGAAATTAAGTTTTTGGGTTCTAAAGATGACCATTGAGAAAGACCATTTTGTAGAGCCTTTGAGGACGGTTTATTTTGTAGTTGATCTTCGAAGCGATTATAGTGGAAATATGCAAGTTTTTACTGAAAAAAGGGGTACTCGAAAACTATCCTCCATTCCCCCCTATAATTGTCCTTCGTCTGCCCCCAAACTTGTTCACCATCGACTCCCATACATGTCCCTACCGAGCCCCGCCCATCCACATAACCGCAATTCAAGCTGCACCCCCAATCCAAGAAGAAGCACCTCAAACCTTCCACCTAGCTCCCCCAATTCCCACAACCCACTCTCCACCACCACGCTTGTCATTTCCTTCCTGCCATTCGCCGCTTGGCCAAGTGTAACCCAGTTTTTCATCACCCAATGAGGAACTTATCTGCGTCCGCGTTAGACAAGATACACAGCGCGAAGTAAACACCCACTGATACCAAGCGTGGCCAGACTTCGTTTCCTCTACAAAATCAAAAAAAAAATCCAACCGACCACAGCGTCAAAGTTTAGTAGATTCTTTAGTGGATTCCTCTGAAACTAAGAATTGGCAACCTGCACTAGTGCGCACTGAGTGCGAGTTTTCTCGCTTCCAATTGGCTAAAAGTCACACTCACTGCGCACCAGTGCGACCGTCCGAATTCGCTATGAATCCGGCCTCCATTACACCTGACTACAGCGACATCTCTGAAGTTCAGAGTCTGAAGCACCTTTCAAGTTTCAATTTTAATCACTCGAAAACATCTTCCTGAGTGTCCAGCTCACGTCCACTCCCCAGAAACCCTAAAAAACTCTCCTCCACGTCGATCTGCAGACCATCATACGATACTCTTCCAAATTAATACCCCCCCCTCTGCCCCTTCACCCGCCCTCCCTGCCGCGTAATTTAAAGAGCCGCAGCTCCCTTAATACGCGAGAATCGACTCGCGGGGAGCCTGCAGCGTGCTCCGGGCTCGTGTTCCATCAATTTCCACGCGGGATTTCTTCACACGGCGGATTTGCGAGCGTACATTTTGCCCGTAATCAATCGCTGATGGGCTCCAGCGTAATGGCGGGGCAGCAAGTGTTGCCTGGAAAATGCCGGGATAATTGCCGTTTAATTGGAAACCCGATAACCTTGGGTGATTAGGTTCGTTTGAGGGATCGCCGGCTATCATCCCCGACTGTGGCAGTCAGTAAATTATACCTCGAGCGGCGCTCCTGCTCCTCGGAGCTCCTCCGAGCGCAACGCTACGCCTATTATAGGCTGCAAAGTTCCTCAGAGAGGAATATGGAGCTTGCAGTAGATTCCAGATGGAATATTTTTGGGGGAGGATGAGAGGTTAGTTGAAATTCATTGTGGATTAAGGAGAAATGGCAGATTTATTATAGAGGATGATGAATTGATTGATTAAAGAAATCACTGGGACCTAGTTTAGGAATACTTCAGATCCATCTAAGACATATTTAGTTGAGATCTTGTTCAGATATAATTAAAGCTAGTTGAGACCTAATTACTAGCTGAGACTCAGTTCAGAAATAGCAAAGAGCTTGAAACCTAACTATGATGGAGTTGAGACATTAGTCAGTCCTAACCAAAATTAATCGACCTCTAGTTAAGGCCCAATTAAGCCTAAATACTTGAACCTATTTACAACTTAACCAAATCCGGTAGAAACTTATTTAAGACTTAACCAATGCCCAGTTGAGTCCACACCTAGATCTAACCTAGTCTTCAGATACATTAAACAAGTCCTCCTCCACTTTTCAAGCTTTCCATTTGCATTCCAAGGTTTGAATTATTCTCCAAGCTGAGTTAGTATACTACAGACCTAACCTTTCGTCGATAGAAAACAGATGAACGCATCGAGAAAGTGACGTAACATTACCCAGCACAGAGAATGCCACGTTTAAATCAGTCTACTTTCTTTCCCCCATCGATTTCCCTTCCCCCGATCGCCGACTCGCTGCTCAAAGTCAAGAACGAGAGGTAATCGAGCATTTGTCTGCAGTCACGGTTCGTTACGCCCGATTCTACCGTCTGCCTGCGTGTAGTTCAGTCATCTAATCGAAAGCAAGTCAAATAAAAGTGAAAAGAAGGAAACAAAAAGCAACGAAAAAACTTCAAGAGGTTACATACATACGTGACACGGGATTCCGCCTTCATTCCGCGCTATCTAACCTAAAAATGCACGTCTGTAACCTTTAATTACCTGATTGCACTCTGTGCAGAAAATTCTGGCTGTAAAATCGAAATTAATTCGATTCCATGAACGACAAACCACGTTCCCACAATCTCAAGTCCATTTCCTCGATTCCAAATTCCAAAGGATGCGGGATTCTTATTAAAATTCTTCTTAATCTCGACCTGCCCGGAAGATGGCGGTTTATCGTTAAAAAATGGTCCTGAACTAATGACAAATTCGAACTGAACTCATCAGAAATTGCAGGCGAAACTGTTCCACTAGATACACTTGTAACTACGACAATTTTTAAAGGTTTTGGAAGCTTGAAACAGAGCCTGCTAATGACCGAGGGTTCATAGATCCGCGTAATGTTGAATTCCCCATGGAATTCCCTAGAAGTCACGCGCAGATTAAAGCGAGAGAAGGGTCGCCCGTTGTTTTGTAGTCACAGACCACGGGCATGAGCACGAGTGTGTTCATTTAGCCGCGGAAGCTCGCAACCCCTCACAATTGGCGTTAATTGTGACGCGTCGCGACGAAAAATCGTGGAGGGGGATCGACCCTTTTCTTCCTTCTTTTTTAATATTCTCCTCGAAGCCCCGACATACTTTCGCGAGTGAGTCATCGCTGGATTCTGGTCGAACGAGATCAGGCACGGTTTCTCTCCGCCATTCTTTCTCCACTTGTCCATTTTCTTGAGCCTCGGTCTTGTACCTTCTATGACGCAATTTACACTTCACTCCTTGGGGGCCATTTCGATTTTGAAGTTCGACTCTCTGGCTATTATCCTGGTTAGACTTAAGCGTCTTGCGTCACACTTCGCAGTGGACGCTTTGCGGTGAAGATCTTGCAGCGATTACAGGAGGTTCTTTTTTTTGTGAGGAAAGAGACACGAGGTTCCCGGCGCTGGGTATATCGCGATGTATTTCTGGACACTGACTCACACCGTTTCGCCGCCACGTGCTTTCTCCGTCATTGAGTCACGAATGAGACGACATTCTGGCTGGGCTGCTGGTACTACAGGCTCTCTCAGAAGCGCGGGAGAATTTTTTAGAGGGTCAGGGGTGGTCCAGGTGAAGGGAAAGGGTGTGATGTGTATCAAGGAGTTGAGTATTTTTCTTAATCAGAAGGGTTCGTTTATTTTCTAAGGTGGGAGTTCGGAATTGAGGTGGAGATTATTGTGGCCCCAAATTTTGATACTCTTGGGATGGCAGTGACTAGTTTCGGGGTTTGGTAGGCGATCTATTATCGAAGCATTACCTACCCAGATTTTTGTAGTATAGAAACGCCCCAAATTTCAACCCTCAGGCCCCCAAAAACATCGCGAAGAAGCTGCAGGGCGGCAAAGGGGAACTCCTCGCGCGTCGTCGAGGCGTTGAAGGCGCCAGGGAGGGCATAGAAACGAGGATTTGTCGGTCGGATGTTAGACAATGGACTATTAGGGCAGTTTCGTGGTAAGCTGCTCTGCGCCCTCTCCTCGCTCTCTTCAGGCGGGGGCGAAGGCGAGGACAGAGGGTTGTCGAGGGTGCTTGGCGCGCGCCTACGTCCCTCCGCCCTCTACTCCTTCGCACCTATTTGCTCCGCTGCTGGTCTCTTCGCGGCCGAATTCCTCTTTCATCCCAAATTTCTCGCGCCTCCACTCAGGGTCCGCCTCTCGATGGCGCTAGCAATTATCCTTGAAGCACTTATCAATCCCACGAGCCTAAACGAAGAAACTAACCTGACCCAGCGAATAACAGTGCCCGCACGCCTATCTTTCCATCGGAATTAATCAGTTTCCAGTTCCAATTGAAGACAAGGTACCTCCACTTGTAGGATAGCCCTGAACGAGTCTGATCGGGCACTATTATCGTCTGAATCGAGTTGCTCTGATTGGTACGAAGAAGGAAGTCCCTGAATGAACAGTTCCTGGTCGGAGGAGCCGCCGGGAAGTGGAATTGTGGGTCGAACGTCCAGGGTCCGAGCAGTGTCTAAGGTCGACACATTGAAGATTCAACGGAGACTTGCCTGGGGACGACCGGCGGAAATGTTGCGCAATCGTTCGATTATAATTTCGCCTCTGACATAATTGCACGTGCTGCTGGCTGAGCGCACGTGCCGGCGCGTGGATCGGTCGATAAAAATGGACGAAGACGCTTGGCGAACGGATTCTCCATTGTCGGAGGCCCAGTCCCATTCGACGAGAGGAAACTCGCCGAACGTGGACGATTTCGACGCTGATTAAGCCGAATAACCGCTAGGATGAATTCTTCAGTGGTGGACCGGATGCGGGGACTTAATTAAAATCTCGTTTAACCGTTTCCTGTTTGGGGGCGTGATTTTCTGACTCAATAGTCCGCGATCGTGGCCGTCGGTGCCTGATTCTTTAAAGAAATGACGCCAGTCAGCTGAGGATTGAGTTGGTTACGCAGTTGGAACAGTTTTGGGTCGCGGACCGAGGTGCCCGGGCGACTTTTTCGACTTTACTCGAAGAATTCCTTGATTCTTAACTGTTTTCTTTGTGTACTCTTGCTCCTTTTGGTATCAGCTAACGGAATGCGATGTTCACTTCACGATTGTGTTGGTTTCGAGTCACGGACTAACGTGACTGGGTCAGTTTATCGCGGCAACTCGAAGGAATTCGGGGAAATGACGAGGAACAACTATCCACGTCCTATTTGACATTCAGAACGCTTCCAGCGGCTCGATCTATTCTCGATCCAGCGTGGAGCCGACGGCGACGGAAACGCGCCTCCCCGACGGATTGTTTGCTTTTGCCAAACACGCATGCCCTCCTTTCCATCGATACGACGCAGTCTGACCAGCTAACAGTGCCTCCACTGTTATTTGTCGCGTTGTGTCTGGCCCGGAGATCATAAATCCGTCATATCGCCCGCCAGGTGTTGTTCAGGTAGGCGAATGAACCCTGAAACGGTCTGCAGTAGGTCGCCCCTTGTGTCTGTGCACACTCGGTGCCCTCTTTTGATGGACAGCCCTTGTCCAGGATCAAAGAAGTGTTTTCAGACGGTCCCTGTGACGATTTTCGTCGTTCTAAATCCATTCCTCGGCGTTTATCGAGCCCCCACTAGACACGGGCCACCTTTTAATGGTGTTTTCACTGAAAATATGCGCCAACCTTCGACAAAATGTATCTGGACTGATGGTGATGCCTTCTTGGCACCAGCCAGGATGATCCATGTCCATGATTTTATAATTTGGACGACTTTCATTTCCGGACCAATGTGCCGGGAGTATTTTCTCCAGTTTTCTCGTAAAATATTAACGTTACCCGCAGACGTTTCTAAACTTAAATGTTCTGCTTGACGCCAGCTATCGGAATACACCGTAAACTTCACGATTAGAACGATTTTAAATCGCTAATCTACGGGATTAAACAAACCTGAGCTCGCGGAATATTGGTTTCCTTCCCAGTGAATAATTGACTTGAGCCAATTATACAATTCCCACCAAAATTTCATTCCTCCGCTTTTCTAAGACTCCCCTATTGTTGTGGGAGCAAAAGAATCTGTGAAAATCAGGAGATAATGATAGAAGACACAATCTCCCTAAGTGGGTAAGCGAGTTTCGTAATTCGTTCGGTCCACCACTCATCGGCTCGGGTTTCACGGCTCACCCCGGCGAGGGGGAGTGAAAACTGGAAGAACAGGGTGGAGGATAGCCTCTGGGGAGGAAAAGGTGGGATCAGGCGTGGCTAACCGACGCATTTAGCCGGCCTGCACACGCTCCCGCTTGTTTGCACTAGAAACAAACCTACATCGAGCACTTCCAGGCCTCTGATCGATCCACTGATACTCTCGAAATTGATCACACCCCTTCCCCCGTGCTTCGGAGAAAGTGTTGCAGCGGGGCATTTAGATCTGCAGCTTTGATCGCTTAATATTCCTGGTGAACGATCCTCCGGCGAGGTCGGAGCTCCGTCCGAACGATTGACGTGTTAAAAAGACTGCCTCTCCGGGTGAAAACTGGCTGAAAAGCTCCGATCGGTTGAAATCCTCCTTCGACAGCGACGCGGGCAGCTCGGGCTGAAACGGTGGCTGATTTTTTGCTCCGGAACACGGTCTCGAGCCGCAGTCTCTCTCGTTTCGACGTCTGACTGGCAGATCGCAGCCTGGGGGCCGGACAACTCCTGTCCGGGAAGTCGAACCACCATGATTTCCGCAATTTCGCCCTGCTGAGAGGATTGCCCATGGTATTTGCTGCCCTCCCGACTGGGGGATATGAAAGTTCATATGAGATGATCCGCTTCGGGATCTTATACCGTTCTCTTGGTTCTTTTGGGTCCTGGGAAGCGGCACGTGAAGGCCTGAACTGTTGTTGTGGCTGGAGGCAGGGCTGATTAGTAAATCAGTAGAGCTTGGGCTCATTTTTTAGGGGAATTTGGGTGTACTGGTTTGGACTGGTTCTTGGTAGGCATAGGTGAGGATTTCTGATGGAACTGGGACCACTGTTTGGGATGCAGCTAGGAATATACTTCTCAGTGGTTGAACCAGGATTGTTATTAGTGTTAGATGTAGGTATTGGAGCTCACAGTTCCTTGTAGATCTGTGCGCATAGTCTCCAAAAAACTTATTATGGACTTCCAATACACCTAAACTGAGGACTACCAATTCACCAAGGATCAAAGTCCTAGGTCGAGGAGTCCCACTAAACCTAGCATCACTATTCCCCCTGGATCAAGAACCACCGCCCCCAGTAGACCTAGCCCACTATCCCTAGTAGATCCCAGCACACCCCTCATCCTCCCCAACTTGCTCCCCCTTCCACCGTAAATACGTGTACAAAAGTGTCGACCGGAGTCCTTCCATCCTCGTAGAAGCCACCCCCAAGTGCTGAGAGGCAGTTAAAATGCAAAGGTGCGCGGCGAAACGACGGCAGCGCCGCCTATGCGGAAGATTCGGCCGCCGTGCGTGTTCCTCTTTAGTATTCCGCGCGATGGCGGCCCTCTTTTCCGCGTCTAGCCACCCCCCGCCTCGCCCGCAGCCAGCCCTCCTCGTGGCATGTTCTTCACATTAATATACCGCTGGCTTAAGACAAAGGACGATCGGCCAGTACTCCCCCCTTTCCCCTCTATGCAGGGACGCCAGCCCACCTCGCTCCTCGGAGCCCCGTCTGCCCGCCAGAGACGTATATTTTCGTTAAGTCGAAGCCTCCCCGAAGTCCCTCAAATTGGGGGATTTCTTCCTCGCCGGCGTTCACCGCGGCGACGTGCTGGATCTTGACCTTTGAGGGGCTTGATGGCCCGTGATCCTGACGATCATGGCGGATCGGGACGTGCCCATGTTGAATAATGCCGCTGAGCCAGCCCATCGCTGCTTGTTCGTTCGGTGATTACAGGGTTGCCGACAGGCTGTGGAACGTGTACTGATAGAGAATAATGCGCCTTTGATGTGCATTTATAGATCCTTTAATTTTAGAGAGACTTGTTTGAACAAAAATGCTCGCGAGCTACTCGAACCCATCACTACTTTTTTCAGGAAATATTCTATTCCTTGTATGAACGAACGGGGGACGAGTTCCGTTCGCCGATACGATTAATTATTCATAAAATCGCAGTTATTCAGATCTCCGCGATTCAATTTGTTTACTCGGCCAGGGAGATTCGTCGGCGGTGCACTCGGAGTGGGTAGGAAGCTCTTACAATTGGGATGTTATATTCTAGGAAGATGAACTGTGACATTGATCTGTCCTATTCGTAGAACTCAGTGCGGAGGGAGGCTCGAAAGTCGATTAACAACTCAAGGAGGGCACAGGTAAACGGGGGTCGTTAAACTCCGCGGAAAAATGAGTCCAGAGACCGATGACTCACCCGGCCTGGGACTGGTCCTGAAGAATAAGTCTCCTGTGCCGTCTGCATCGTTAAAGCCGCGTGTGTCGACTGCAGTCTGCGTGCACGTGTTGCTTGCGTAACGAGCGAGCTGCATATTCGTGGCTGATAAAAACCGGCGAAATCGCTTTCCACTCCACTTCCTGTTGGTCCTTCTTCTTGGTCGCCTTTTCGGAGATCGATCATTAGCGAATGGTCGCTGCGGAGTGGTATCACGATGATCGTTGACGATTTTAGTTAAAGGATGTCGCTGAATAATACATATAAGGTGTCTCAGAAGTGTGATAGAAGGTCGCAAAGGGGAATAATAGTGTTTTAATGTGCACAGGTTCTGGAATTATGAATTATCCGCGTTTTATTAAATATCGATATTTAAGGTGCTTGAAGATCAAGGCAAAAGCCGATGCAGCCGAATGCCTTGGGCAAAAAGGAACCGAAAAGTCCTTTACCGTCTCGCGATCAGACTCCCCGTTCCCGAGATAGAAGCGATCGGAGTTCCAGTCGCGGGAATCCCAGCGCGCGCTTTTTGAATTTCAAACTTTTAAACTTCGATCGCTTGTATCTCGAGAACGAAGGGTCGAATCGCGAAACGGCAAAGGACTTTTCGGTCCCATTTGATCCAAGGAATCGACCTGCACCATTCCATCCCTTAATATTCGCACACCCTGTATATCATCACAGAAACATAAATCACAAAAGTGCCCACAAACCAGGGCCCCATTAGAACCTCATTCCTCCCCACTTCTGTCGACTGTTAAAACATTTACCCCTAATTCTGACACACCCAGTATACACAGAACCCCAGCTCCAGGGGCCGCTGCAATGCTCAACGTCAAATGACACCGACACCGAACCAGTTATAGCGATGTAACGATACAAATCTCGAGGTTCCTTATCTCCACTGAAACTCGACGAGGGGTGGAACTCGTTTAAACGACCCGGCGAGTGGCAAGCCCAAAAGAGTCGATCAAAAATCGACCAAAGGGGAGGGGTTCTCCGGCGAAGTTCCGAGGACGAATTTCTTCTCAGGCCACTTAGCCTGCCCCGACACGTATTCTCCATGCATTTTAAGGATTTCGGACCTGGCGTCGCGGGTTGGGAGGGGGGGGGGGAGGGGGCGGTGTTTTGTCGAAGTATGAGCACGTAGTTGTCGTGAAAGGATCATAGAGTGGACTTAGCCGCGGGATCCCGCGTAAAACTTGCCCAGAATAACAAAGTTTTGTCTCGAACCTCGTCCCCGGACCCCGCCCCCGATTCCTCGGCCACCCGGCGATTTATGCTCTCAAAAACTAGCCTCATCGACCACTTTGCTCATCCTCCACTTCCAAATTCTACGAATCTCGAGATTAAATGTAAAATTTTTTGTGCACAAAGCTGCGCGCCAAAATTGCTTCAGGGGTAGTGCTTCTGCGTGGGGGGGGGGGGGGAGGCGCAGGGGTTTGTCTGGAGTTTCTCAGGCGGAATGGTGAGTTCTCGAGGTGGGATTAAAGGGCAGCATAGCTTGGTGCTCTCCACCTGTCGGAAGTAGGTCTTGCGTTTGGTTTTGGAGAAGTTTCGTGGATGAGGTCACTGGATCGTATCTGCGGAGGAAAGGCAGCGCGGCTGGAAGGATTGTCGGCACATGATACGCGTTATCTGGCCTCGACTTCCGCGGTTCACTTGGAGAAAGGACGGTTGCATAGTGCAAGGCGAGTTTCAATGTTGGACCCACTGGTTTTCAGAAGAGGAGCTTGAAATAGGTGGTTCGGATCACGGAGATATTCATTGCGATTCAATTAAACTCGAAATAGTGACTATAGGTGACACTATAGTTCGTAATTTAGGAGACACCCGGTATGCATCCAGTCAGTAGACACGGTCCGTGCGGGAAACGCCTAAGGGGCGTTCAGCAACTGTACTGCTCTAGTACGATCATATGATTCCCGCACGTGGGCATCTACTCAAATCTGAAGGGCTGTAAAATTCGATTAAATATGCTACAAACCAATATTATCAATTATTAAACACAATATCTTCTCTCATCTGTTTTCTATCTCTTTGATCCAAACTCTCAGCGTACCCTCCGTGCGGGATTCCTCGCGCCCTATCTCTTAACCACGCTCTCAGCACGCCCATAGGCGTCCGCCGCACGGCTGACAGTGTTCACTTCCCTGTTCATCTCATAAAGTACGCAAATGCAGTCGCGCCAGCGTAATGACGCCGTCTAGGCTGATTTAAGGTTGATTAGCGCGAGGCCTCCGGCCGGAAGGCCGCTTCCACGCTTCCGGTCACTTGCCACGGGGAACGCTGGTTCTCGAGGAAACGCGACACCGAATTATTCGCCGCCATTAGACAGATATCCGCCAGATGGTTCCTCCGCAACGGATGGAAACGTTCTCCTCGCTCTGATTGGGCGCCACGCCGACGGATATCCTATTTCTCGCTCAACTGGGAGCGCGACACCTCCACTTCCGTTTCCCCGGGACAATCCACTAAAAAATACCGCTCCAACAACGTTAATTCCCTAATCTGCCTAATCAATTCTCATTCCAATTCGCTCGGACCGCATTAAACACCAGCTTGGCCGCTGAGCGTCCGCCGCGTGCGGTAACCCTACACTCCCATTTGCAATCCACGCGCGCCGAACGCACCGTCGGCGTTTCCCGCACAGACCGGGCAACAAAATTTTGAAATCATCCAGGGATTTTTTTTTAATACTACAAAATTACCCTTCACTCTGAGAAGGGCTAGAAATCTCTCATTCTCCTATTGGAAGATATTTCCTCACCCCTCAAATTGTGGTCCAGTGTCCTGAAATTCCTCAGGAATCAAAGACGAATCTTGATTACCCCTAGGTTCCTCTTCGATTCGTCGAGAAAGTGGGTCGCTGGGAGCGGCGGCGAGGCGTCGAGGGGGTCGCTTTATATGCGTTTCCAGGGCTGCTTTATCCTCGAGGGGGATGGGCCACGTAGACCCAGGAGATATAGAGGGATCGTGGTATCGATGCTCGGTTGCATAGCCTCGTCAGATCCGGTAACGATGCTTTATTTCGTCGAGTGTTGGCTCCTTCTGGCGATCCTCGAGGCTGCTACGTCGTTGAGCCGAGTCCTGGCGGGATCCTGCCGGCCGCCGGGAGCCAGCAGAGAGCCCGTGGGAATGGCCACGGCGATCCTGAATTTATATCGGGTGTTTAGGGGAGAATTGGTTCTTTATGAGCGGAGCGTGACGGCACTCGACGATGTACTGTGTATGGGGTGTACCTGGCTGTTGCAGGCCGTTTGCTTGGGTGGCGCGAAGCTGCATCTGTGATTTGGGGCGCGGGGGATCATGTCGGTGACTGTTGGGCGCGCTGTCGGCCGCTGAGCGATGATAATTAAGGGGTCATTTTGGATTTTTCGTTCTTTGCACCATTAAGTATCCTCCATTCGACCAACTTCTAGGGGAGGCTTGCAGACTTAAGGGGTCATTCTACTTTGATCGGCGAAAAATGAAGCTAATTTTAAAGACTTTTTTCTCAATAAATACAACGAAATAAATAATAATGAAATATAATGAATAATGAATATAATGAAATAAATATTTTTGGAATTTATTAAGCTACTCTCATATCATACAAAAAAATTAAAAAGATTTTTTTGCAGGTGATTTCCCGGCTCCGGCTTATCTGAAACAAAAATTTGAAAAGATTCTTAATCTGTATGAGTGTCGCTATCGCTCAATTACCAATTTTTGTCGAAAAATAACCGAGATTTTTCTCGGGGAACATTCGAGAAAACACCCTTTTGGGGAACTTTTTCTTTCAAACTGACGTCATTCTGTTATTTCTAAACAAAAATTGTTAATTGAGCTAATTGTTTCAGATCACATTTGAAACAAATTAAAAAAACTCTTTTTAATTTGTTTTGTGTAATGTAAGAGTAGTTTAATAAATTCAAAAAAGATTTATTTTATTATATGTTGTATTTATTAAGAAAAAAATGTTTAAAAACAGCTTCAATTTTCAATTATCAAAATAGAATGACTTCTTAAATATTAAGAGTAGAAATAGTTTTCGATTAGGGCTGAAGACTGTGATCACTAAGGTTTAGAGTAGGTGAGAGTCCAAAGTCCTAAAAGTTTTTGAAAGAGTTCTTGAGGATTTGGATGGCTGGTAGACTTCTCTATGAATCTAGATTTCATTTAATTACTACTCTGCAGACTAGGTGACAATCATCCTTGAACAGAGCAGTATAGAAAATCCTCAAAGATTTCTCTATGACTATAAATTTACTTTAGTCATTGTGACATAGATTACATAAAAATTGGGGCACAGTTAGAGACTGAAAAATTATCTCCAAGGCTCAAATTATTCTAGTCCCCAATTCCTTAAAGATTTAAAATGCTCGGAGACTTCTCTAACATCACAGATTTACTATGAGCCTTAAACTTTACAATAGATTAAAATCAAATCCCTAAAAACTGTCAACAAGTTTTTAAATATTTGAAAACATATTTACATGACAATATTCAAAGAATTTTGGCCTCGATATTCGGCCACCCTTTAAAACAGAATAACTTGTTCAAAATTGCTCCACACGACTTGAGTTTTTTTGAGAAGCTAGAAAATTTAGTTTGCTAAGTGACGTGATTCGTCCTTTTGAAAAAAATTGCAATTGGTCGGAATAGCGAAAAAGTAGCCTAAATGTCGTGTTTTTCAACTTTTCTGTCTGTTTTTTTTCGGTAACTTTCGGCCGAAAACTGTGACTTTCACCAACTTCAACTCTTCGTAGCTCATAGCTGCGTTAACCGATTTTTCAAAAAATTTTCAGCACGCATACAGCTTACTTAAATCTATAAAAGTCATTTCTTAAATTTTCATTACTATTTTTCTCGCTATTCCGACCAACTGCAATTTTTTTCAAAACGATGAATCACGTCACTTAGCAAACTAATCCTTCTGACATCTCACCAAGACTCAAGTCATTCGGACGAATTTTAACCAAGTTATTAATTTTTAAAGGGTGGCCGAATACTTTTCCACGCCACTGTATACTTCAAAATTAGTCATTCAAATTTCGCGCTTGGTGACGTCACGCGGTTCGCGCGGGAAACTTATCCCGACAAGCGCGCCATATTTAAAATAGTCCAGGACCAGAGAACTGCATCACGTCACGCTGACTTAAGAAACATTTAAATTAACACGCATACTCTGAATATCTTTGTCTCCACTCAAAGTACATAATCACAACTACTCAGAAATTGGTGAAGAAATAACATCCACCGTTCACGAAGCCCATTTACCGTTTCCAGAACGACGACTTGGTCTTCGACCAGGATGGCAAGCAGTCCTTCGCTGAAACACCTTTAATCGAGATACACCAGCAGGAATCCCTCCTCCACAGGATAAAAAGGGGCTTCTTCGACGTCTTTGGCCTAGGGTCATCCACCACCACCACCACTACAGAGACTCCGCCAGGTACCTTTCCTCTTGCGCTACTCCCGCTGCATCCCCTGACTAACAATTAACACTCTGATCTTCCCCCCGCGAAACCAGACAAAGACGAAGCGAAGGATGTCTTCGAAGACGAGTCACCGATCGAGCCCGAGGACAAGGAACCTCAGGTGGCCAGCGTCAAGGCGCCAGGCAACTTGGAGAGGCTACCCCGCGACAGTCGAGAGGAGGTTGAAGTGGTAGGAATCTAGAAGCTTTCCGGAGAACTCCTGTTTCCATTCCAACGGTACATGTTCGTTGTTTCCTGCAGGATAACGAGGTAGGCGACGTCGCGGAGGGCCGAAGGGACCCACCCAAGTTCGGGAACAGTGACGACGAGGACCTAGCTGGGTCTGGGGAGGTCGAAGGCAGTGCTGTAGACGCCGTAGGCCGTCATCCCGGCCCACCCAATGGACAGAGAAGTGAGTCATGCTTTGCTGTTAACTTAGATTCTATTCTGTGGATAGTTTTGGCTTTTATTCTTCGCTGTTCTGTTGAAGAATACTAAGCCACCGTTAATGATGATGTTGCAGAATACTATCGGATAACCCTGACGGTCGGCGAGCCCTACAACCGCGAGTACGCGGACAGGAACAGTCAGGAGTACAAGGGGCTGAGTGGCAACGTGACGCAGGCCCTGGAGGAGCTGTACAACCGTCATATACCCAATGAGAGGCACTACGTCAACGTGGTTAAAATATCGTGAGTACATCCCTTGGTACCACTCGCAAACCCTCCGCCTCTGTAACTTTCAAGGCTGCACGTTCCTTGGTAGTATATTTAAGGGGAGGTTTGGGTCTAAAAATTGATTTTTTTTTATTTTTTTTTTCGAATGTTCGACCTTTTAGGAATACGTGTTTAAAAGGATTTGTTGAAATTCGTAAAATTGACGGAGATATAAGCATTTGAGTAGCGGAAAATGTTTGCACGTGTACTTTAAACGCGTTTTTCTCGAAACAGTGTTCTCAAAATCGGTGGGACCTGTATCTCTAAAAGTTAATATCCGATTCGACTGAAACTTTTTTATTTTGAAGAATACACTTCTGGCTAGGGGGGAAACCTGAAAAAAATAAAAAAAATGGAAATTTATCATTTTTAAAGGCGTTGAAAGGACGAAAAATATAGAGAAAATGTGATTTCAAATTTCAAGTGTCGTTATTTTCTAAAAAAATGTAATTTTGTAATTTTTCTGCCCCCTCCCATAGCCAGAAGTATATTCTTCGAAATAAAAAAAGTTTCAATCAAATCGGATAATAACTGTTGGAGATACATGTCCCACCGATTTGAATGAATTGTTTGACGCCTCGACTTTAACGACTCCCCAGTGCCGTCTGCAATGATTAATTATAAAACAAAAAATATATTTCTATGGTTTAAGATAGCCTTAATACAATGCAACAAGTCCCATTAAATTATGTATAATAGTTTTCTTTTAATTAATTCCTAAAGATCACCTATTTTATGGGCTCTAGACCGGAACCTCCCCTTAAGGAAGTACACATAATTTCCTATTATGTTGAATTGAAGGACGACTAATAATGCATACCATTTACACGTTTTACAATACTTTACTGTGGATACAACACGGATTTTAAGACCAGAAAACCTGAAAAATATAAAACATTCAAGGAATTACAAAGCGTCAAAGTGGGCGCTGCGCAGTGCACTCGTTAAAACGGTGAACATCATCCTTCGAGAACGGATTAAAATTTTTAGTTGAAATTTTAACTGAACCTACAAAACACTCCTCTCCACAACGTGGAACTCGGTCGAAAATTTTTAATAAAAATTCACAGAGTTATATAACAAATATCAACTTTGAAGGATTTTACTGAATTAACCCTATAATAAATATTTCTTAAAGTTCTGCGATCTTATTAATCGAGGTCCACATTGTGCATAAAATTGTTTTGTAGGTTCAGTTAAAATTTCAGCGAAAAATATCGATCCGTTCTCGAGTTACGACGTTCACCGTCTTGTGAAACAGTTTTGTGAAAAGCGGCTTTAAAGCCCGCCGCGTTAAAAATTTCTTTTCGATTTCTCGACCCCGAATTATCCTTGTAACCCCTTAAGAAATCCAAAATATAGTGAAAACGACGAGTCAAAGCCATAACCACGATTCTCTACGTCCCCAGGCCTACTTCCGACAGCTTCACTTCGCAAGTCACCTTAGACATCGGCTCGACGTTCACAGACGAGCTGGAGGTGCGCAACATCCTCGAGGAACAGCTGGAGTACCACTCCTTAGGCTCTATCGAAGTGCGCCCCGAGGGCTTCACCTTCAGAATATTCCAAGGTAAGCTCTAAATCGATGCGGCTTCAGAATGATCGATTCCTCCACGGAAGATCTCCAAACTGTGGCTACGGAGTTGCAGTTCCCCAGATATCTCCCAATGGGAGCTTCACCACGGAGTCTTTCGTTCTGCTCGTTTCGATCCGTCAGATATGTTTGCACGTGGAATGCCTTAGAATCTACCGCGCACAGGCCTTTACGTCGCCCGATTTAATTTCCCCAGTTCTTCCACCACTGATTCCCACCCTCAGTTTTCACGACCCCCCTTTTATGTTGCATTATTTTACCCCCTGACACGACGCGAACACCTCTACACACACTTCGACACATACCAGCGGGCGAAGACACTGTCGAGGAGGAGTGCGACGTGTCGACAGAGTTGACTTGTAGAGACGGTGCATGCGTGCCATTGGATGCCAGGTGCGACGGAATCGCTCAGTGCGAGGACGGCTCTGACGAGCTCGATTGCCCGGCGAGAACCATCGGTGAGTACTTAGAGCCCGTAGTGCCCATTTGTAAATACATCGGGCCACTTAGTTGCCGATCACTTCGCTGTAAAATATTCACATTCTCGATGTGGCTAACGTTGCATGCTGACGTCACGTTGAATACTTCGTCCGATGCAGCCAGATGTTCTGGCAACGTGAGACTTAACAATTTGTATCTTGTTTGCTGAGGGGTTGCCCAGAGTACAGTGATTATGCAGACATGTAAAAATGTACATTTTATATCTTAAGGGGGTATTCTGATCTGACGAGTAAAAAAATTTTTTTTTTTGCATTTTCTACTGGTACATTATATGGGTAATACGTGGGCAAAAGGGTTTTTTCCAATTCGTAATATTTGCAGAGCTACGGGGTGCAGAATAGGTAGGTACGGGCGACGCATTAGAGTTTTGTTCCTGCAAATGTATTTCGGCAAAGTTTCGGCAGACTGTTCTTTCTGGAGGGGAGGGGGTTGTGCATTTTTGTGCCGTTTAGAACACAAAAATTGACCATTTGGTTACAAAGGGACTGTTACTCTCGTAGGTCACAACTTAGTTTGGATTCGAACGTTGAGTAAACTTTAAACGCGATTTTCTCGACACCACGTTTTTCGAATCGGTGACCATGATATTTCAAGATCGACTGGACCAACTCAGTCCAAGTTTTGCATATATTATCAGCACACGTGCGACTATCGTCCCTACCAGAATTATGAGAAAATATTTTGGTTTTAAACTTTCACAGTCCTTTGAAGTTGAAAATATGTGCGAAAATCTAAACTTAATTTTCAAACCGCCGCCATTTGCTTAATTTTCAATATTTTTTTATCATTCTGGTAGGGACGATAGCCAGAGGCATACAAATAAAGAATCTCTTTCCGTTTTTTGTTTCTGATCACTAGAACGAGCCCAATCATGCTCACCGTGACCCCATGTTTTTTTCTCCACCATTACTTTAAAGCAGTCAACTGCGTTTGATTTTAATTTTTTTTCTATTCAAAAAATTTGTAAAGATAGTTAAAATATCAATAAGCATGTAGCAATAAACTAAATAATAATAAAATTCGTCAGACCAGAATACCCCCTTAAGATCGCCCCTGTAAAATATTCTCACGTTTCTCTGGCGACCCAATAGGTCTCTACCCGTTATGGCAATATTCCCCAAATTCTCGTCGCAAAATGAACTGAACTAGCAATTCCTAGGTTCACCTAGATACCACCAATCGGACCTCCAACTGTCTTCGAAATATCTCTTCGTTAATCACCTCTAAGCTCGTTGTACTCACAATTCCTAGCCCACCTACTAACTCCCCGTCTGTGGTGCCCATATCTCCGGAACAACTGGCTTGAACCTTCGCATATGAATGACTCCTCGGTCCACCGGAGGGCCATCCTTCAGCCACGATTCTCTTTTCTATTCGTTGTTTATAATTTGTACTCGTTTGGCTAACTACCGCTTGGTAGCACCCGCCGCGTACATCCCATCGGCACATCACTCGCCCGAGAGCGTCACAGTAGCCGAGCCCACGGAGGACGGGTACGAAGAGAAAGGCGATGAAAGCACGCTGAGGTCGGCGATGAACGATTGTCGCGCCGACGACACGGTGCGCTGTAGCGACGGAAGTCGCTACATCTGCTCTGTGCAGCAGTGTGACGGCGTGCCGGATTGCGAGGACGGCGGTGACGAAGCTGGATGCGCAGAGCCAGGTACCGGACGTTTCACGATCGCCTTGAAACCGGGACGCGTCGCTTAGCTTAAGTAGATTCGTATTGCGAGTACATATGCTCATGCTGCACGCCACTATGTATCCACAGCCATGGTTGCATTTGCTTCTTTAGCGGGAGGGAGCAGAGCTGGACAATTGCTATTTGGGGAGGTGGTGGTTTAGAGCGGGGAGTTCGGAGCCTCTTTTAAGCAAGGTTTTGGGCGGATGTTGAGTGTGCGGGATTTGCACTAGGTATGGAGAAGTCTGGGATGCCGGAGGTTTCTGTCTTCTTTGGAGTGTAAAGGGGAGGTTTAGCTTGTCGTCTCTTCCTCTGTCATTCTCATAATATTCTTCGTATTTATTTTCTGTATAAAGGGAACCGTGCATGGGGTGCTTCTGAGTGCGCAGGCTCGCGGGATACAGGTGCGTGAAGGGTGGCTTGATTTTACAGGTTGCAGTGCTGGAGAGTTCGCTTGTGACGTGTCCAGGTGCATCCTGGAGTCTCAACGCTGCAACTTCGCCGAGGACTGCGCGGACGGAAGCGACGAGCACGACTGCAGCTACCCTGGTGAGTCAGACTTCTGCCTCTGTTCCAGCGAAACCAGCGCATGATGGTTTCGATTTCACGCTGTCTGCAACGTGTTCACTGTCAGACGAGTTTTTCATGGCGTATTTAGGAAATCGGAGTAAAGCTATTATCAGCTTAGGAAGTTAAAATTTTAGGTAATATTAAAACGGTTAGCATATTGCGTCCAGTAATAGTCACTTATAATTTCTAATATAACTAAATATTCATGAGTAATGCATATTCGTGATCATTTAGTAATGCATTTATCGTCGAATATCATTGACTCAGAAATTTGCAAGTAATAGAATTTATTTATTCACGATCTAGTGGCAGTCTCGCGATTCTCGTGACAGTGAGCATATTATCTGTGTACTTGTATTGTATGTAAAGTGTTCTTGGTGTGCGGGCGTCTCCAATAGAGGAAATAAGTGGCATCCACTCATTAAGAAAGAGACGTTTTAAATATATTTCTTAAAAGAATTACGATCATTACTGTCAATCGGATTATTTCGAACGATTTTATCGTTCGCGAACGATTTTTACTTCGTGGCTTGAAAGACGTTCGTAGAGGAAAATTCCTTACGGTGTCTAGCAAACGGTCAAGCGTGGTCTTTTACTGTCCCTCAACTGTTCCGCCCCCCTGTGGCCTGCACGGTGGTAGACTTCGAGGAGATCAAAGCTCACTCCAACTTGCAAGGCTAAAATGTTACTATAGAGGAAACTCTGAGGTGTAACGCATTTGTGGACCTTATAAAGCCGACACTACCTGTCAATTGGATTAATATAAACGAACCATTGCAATATCGAAACATCTTATACCGCAATGCAGAGTTACGGTTTGTTAAGGCCATCGGATAATCAGGAAACCCTTGTGTTCGTTAGTTTCTCAACTAGCAGACAATAAGCACTTCAAACTTTCTCTAAACAATATCCTTATACTCTTTAAAACGAACGCTCGAACCCCTATAAATTAAAGAACAATACAATTGTGTTTGAGACACAAACCCCGCAAAATCTCCCCAGATAAATTTCCACCCAGCAGTCATACTTACCAGCGCGCGATAATTCACTCCCCCTTACCGGCAATCGTAAACTGCTCCGTCGGTAACTTCCCAACCCACTCTGTCGGTAACTTCCCTATCTGCTCCGTCGATAAACTTGCTTGATCACTGCAGATAAAAGCATCGACGAAGTGATAAAAGGGACCTCGATTTACCGACTTGCGCTGTCGATAAGTTTACCCACTTTGGAAAAAAGGGTTCCCCACTTTATCGACCTGCTGAGTCGGTAAACCTTACCTCCAACCCTTTATTATGCAACCCAGCTGACCAAGCGAAGGGTGACCACTCTCGACGCCCCAACTTCCGGTTCCCGAACTAATTAAAAGTCGTTCGGTCTCGTCTCGTCGAGTAGACGCGACAGCCTCGAAGACGCGGCTGGAACGTGCCGATTTCTCCCCAGTCGGAAAGAGGGTCAGGTGGACGTCGACCAGGACGTGCCTACTGAATATTCAAATCTCGAGGGCTGTTCCCACCCTGCTTCTGTTTTACCGCGCTTTTTGCAACGGGGCGTCGAGTGGCGGATGATTATGGTCGGCGACAGGGAGGCAGCGCCGGAAGTCGGCCAGAAGGTGTTCGCAGCCCCCTTATAAAGTGACCAGTGCACCTCCCCCTAAAGCAGGTTCTTTTTTTTAATTGAAACCTGCCTCGTCACTCCAGCCAGTCAGCCCTGCCCCATAGTATTCGTGCCTGCTGAGGCCTGGGATTGGCATTAGGGAGTCTAATCTGGATGGGGAGGTGCCATTCTTTGGCACACCTGGGGGAAACATAAAGGGGCACGTGTCAGAGTGGACATATGAGCCACCTACTCAATTGAAAAGCAGTTTGAACGTCTATTTGCTGTCTGGAATGATAATAGCCTGTTTTGCGGGAATGGCCACTTTGGGTGCTAACGATGAGGACACGTGTCCCCTTGCGGATGGGGAGATGAGTTCAAAGGACATGGTTTACGATGAGTGATCTCATCTTTTGCATTAATTGAAGCTTCATAAGCTTCACATGGAATAAGGAATGCCTATTTGGGGCGCTAATGATGAGGACATGTGTCCTGTTGATGGCAAAGATGAGTCAGAAGGAAGTGGGTTGAGATTGGACTGGCCATTCTTTGGCACATCTGGAGGAAACAGGAAGGGACACGTGTCAGAGTGGGTATATGGGCCACCTACACAACGGAATGGGAGTTTGAATCTCTATTTGTGTTCTGGGATGATGATAGCCTGTTTCTGTTGTAGCCCCAATTTGGGTGCTAATGATGAGGACATGTGGCTCCTTGGTGATGAGTCAGAAGGAAGTGGCTCGAGATTAGTGATCTCATATTTGGAATTAATTGAAGCTTCCATAAGCTCCACATGGAATAAGTAGAATATCAACCTACAATTTTAGTAGGCATACTACTTGGCTGCCCTATTGGAGGTGTCGAGTTAGCCACTTTCCCCTAATGGGACCGCAGTTCTGTACCCCTGGCCAGCTGCCCACATCGGAAACAGCTGGTCCAGGACGATCCATGTCCCAACAATCGCCAATCACCAATCGCGTCACCACTTTGCACTTTTCAATCAGCGTCTCAGAGATGACGTCCCTTAACCTACTTACGGCTGACGAACCCCATTGTTCCACGCATCAGAAAATCGTGATAACTGCCTGACATTGGACAGTCATGGCCATTCCTTCAATGCCGAATCCATCGATGCGACATTTGGGGCATCCGCAATCGAGGAGTTCTTCCATGTCTTTTCCCTGGTCACTGCCAACCCTGGTACTGAACGGGTCCTCCATTAAACTGGAATCTCCATAAGTTTCCCCCAATTGGAACTTAAAAGCTTCCCAAAACTCCCCTTTTAAAAGTGACTAGAAAAATGGTGGTTAAGTTATATTCTTCACAATTTCTGCGTTCTTAGCTTGATTTCGATTTCGTCACTGAATTGAGATGATGGTTTCGCTTCTGGTAATTATCGTGGGCCATCGGTGGCCCACGGAACGTGCTATTTGCGGTCCTGGAATTAGAAATAGACAGAACAATGGGTGCATCGAAGTTTGTTCCTGAATCGAATGGTACAGGGCTGGTTCCGTCGTTGCAGGGTCTCTGCGAGGGGGTTAGGGAATGTTTTTTTACAACGGCGGAGGGAAGATGGAGCGGACAGGGACGGTACAGCCCTGTATAAATATCCGCAGACACGCAGGAGCGCCTTTACCTGCTTCCAGTAATCGCGATGTGCATGCTTAATCAATATTCAAGTATTCAGCCGCCGAGGGCACACGGGGCGATCCACCTCCCTCCCCCTCATTACTAGCGATGGGTATTCAATTCCCGGCGCTGCGAGCTTTCGAGCAACTCGAATCGTTGGGGGTCAGAACGGTAGAAAGGGGTGGAAAAATGGTTTCATTTAAAAGGGAGGTGCCTTGACTCCACTCCCTGGTGAATTTCTTTTTTAGAAATTGCAAGAATATTTATTGCATCGCTTCGTGTGGCACAATTTTTAAAACGAAGATAGTGAACTACACATTTTTACAATAAATACCCCTTTAGGATTTAGAATTCCATTTCTCTTTAATTCTCTATTACCATTTTCCTTAAACCACCTATCACCATTTCCGTTTAACCCTGTACCCCAATTTCCCTTTAACCCTCTTTATTCGACCCTCATTCTCCCTCTCCACCGATCTCTTCCACCAGATATACTCATACTTGCCCCCAAACACAAAGATCATCAATTCCGCCAATAGATCCCAAAAAGGAAACCCCTCATGAAACACCTAAAATCTACCCTTCCGCCACGTGCTCTAGGTGTCTTGATCCCATCGCTACTCATTACACCCACCCGACCCCCCTCTCGGCTAGCTCGGTTGCTCCTGGTGCTTCAGGAATGCGCATACAACCACTTTCGTGTCACCCGGTCGCTTCCGCGATATGCCAGCTCGGACGGGGGACAATTATGAGTCCTGGCGGGCCGGGGAACGGGGGCGGGCATCAAAAGGGAACCAGAGGGGGTCAGGGGGCGGGCGGGGGTTACGTTAGGGTGAAACGGCGGCACGCTAGGCACCGCCACGACAAACGTCAGCCCCTTACTGTCCCCAGGACATTATTCAGGTGCGTCCTCAACGTGCATATACACGGTGCGCACTAAAAACGAGGCCACAGCTGAAGATAATCGGTGTGTCGTTTATCTGAAACATGCTGGAGGTTGTTAACGGCTGGTGACAGGCGATAGTGTCGTTTCGGGGGTGGCATTACTGGTGGCATGTTGGAGATTGAAGTGGAAGCTCGATTCTGGGGAATAAATGTCGAGAGGGGGAGATTGTTACAAACGTAATGGTCATTCAGGGTGAGAATATTTATGGAGGTGGAGGGGTGACTTTGAGCAGTGGATTATTATTGTTCGTGGGCTGTGTTGCAAGTAACAGAGGAAACAGTTAAACTTAACTACTTCCTTTGTTTCAATTTGGGGACCACCATTCCTGAATCACCTTGTACAACCATGCTTTAGGAAATACGGAAAAATGTCCCACATCGAACCCAAAACTACCAGTTCTAGACTCCAAGGATCCAGATCCTCTTCGCTAATTTTAACGAGTACTATTTCTTGACCACCCTGTAGATCAGTCTCCCACTTAGACACAGTTTACTCCCTCAGGTTAAATACCTTCGAGACGTCCACGCAAAGGGGTGAAATTTGATCGCGAATGGTGACCCTTGGATCTCGCGAGCCAACCCCTTAATTTCAACCACCCAAAAATGGACCGATCAGTAGATAACCTCTCGCTGCAACCGGACGGAGTTTCGATCAGAACGGTTTCGCCAACTGTTTTCCCCGCTCGTTTCAACATCACGTCTCACCGGCTCCCCCTGTTTGCGCAAGACCCCTGCCCTCCGAAAAAAGTATTTCCCGCCCATCCGCCGGGGGAAAACACCGTTTATTGACAAAATAAGCGCATGCAAATGTGTCGCCCCCTCGCCGTACCGAAAACTCGGGCTCGCCGGGATCGTCGTACCCCCATAAATCACGTCGCGTGATTCTTAATCGATGGATTAACAAGTCCCCCGATCTTCGCTCCGTGGACGGGGACAAATCTGGAAAAATCTGTTTGAGTCTCCTTGTCCCTTTTTTTTTTTTTTTGGAAATGGAATACCATCGGTGGATGCGCGGATGTGGCTACTTTAATGCTTCTGTCAAATCTCTAGAGTAGTCTGTGCGCTCTATTTCAATTCTAAATAGCGATATTTTTTTCTTTTCTTTTTTTGACATTTTTGGAAATTATTTTTGGCAGCGTCATATTGTCTTGGATAAAACTTGAGTTGCAAGGGAATGAAGGTTATTCGAGGTAATGGGGGATGATGGAGAAGGAAATGCCTGACAATATTTCCAAACTCAATTTTCTCGAAAATGGAGGGTCGTAGAGGAACATCGTTTAGGACGTTTTTTGTGTGTTTTATAATATAGAATCACTCCGTTCTGTTGCTTTTTGGTAAGGCAGCTGAGTTCGACAGGAATTTGTAAAATTATAGCTGGATTAGGCTGTTTTAGGCTCGTCCAGTGGCAGCGGTGGGGCGGTGTGATGTTTATTTGGTGAAACGGGGTGTAGTTGTATATGGTTGTCCAATAGCAGGCCTGATGTCTTTTAAATAATTAACGACTGGTCGCGTGGACTCTCCAGAGCCATGAAATTTCGTCGACACCGTTAGCCAGTCTACGTAAGAGGAAACCTCGTGTGCCTTGAGCTCATTTCATAAATAATTAACTTCGTAGATAATGGCACGGTTGCCGAGGCCGCGATCAGCCAGATACGAAGTAACGTTATCAAACGACAACCCCTCTAACAAGGGGATTTCCCTCCGCTGTCTGGCAGCACTTCGATTCGGGCTTTCTCTGCCCTAGATCTTGCGCAATTCATCCCGGAAGGTGACAGAAGGTGAATCTTCTCTTTGCTTTTCAAAGTGAACCATTTCACATAAATTCATGAGTAGGTACTCTCACTTTTCACCAACCAATCCCCGTTTTTTTTGCAACATTTTTGCGTGTATTTTCCAAAGCTTGCAGAATTTTCAATTTTCAATTGCATAGGTTGATAGCCCATTGAAAAACAGGTGGAAATTATACAGGAAGTTTTCCTCTACCGCTTCCCCTTCGCTGGCTACACGGGGTTGAATCTGGCGGAACTCATAACCAACAGCAACTTGGAAAGCGTTTTACTCGGGAACGGAAGGTCGTGCGAGAAAAATTCTTTCTACATTTCCGCTTGATTTTTGGACGAGGATTAAGCCTGTACCCCCGTCCACCCTAATTTTCAACCCCCGTACCCACTACACTCCTCCAAAACACAGTAACAAAGTCACAAGCCCATTAAACGTCACCAACTCGGTGCATAAAATGTTACTCCACGTTTCACCACCCCTCTGTGTCTTCTCCAGAATCACCCCCTTCCCCTCCCCGAAACTCCAACGACAACGACCCTCTCGAAAGGGGGAGGGGGGTTTACGCGGTTCCATCCTTATTTCGAGCACGAGGCGTAATACCCCTTCCACCCGCGGATTAAACGGCTCGGAGGGGAAAGGGGGCATGGGGCTGGGGGTGGATCGTAATTCCGTCGGTCGCGTTCGTATCGTCGTAAATTACAAAAAAGGGGAGAATTGTTACCGCGAAACAACCCCAAGCCGACCTATTTGTGTGGGTTTGTTAGCAGCCACGGGGATGCATTCGCCCCACACAGAGACAGCGGGCGGAGGGGTTGGGATTCGTTGGCAGTGGACCCCCTTAAGTGTACCAACAGCCGTGGTAACGCCTACCAATCTGCTGTTCGCCCCCCTCCCTCGACCCCCTTCGCCACCTGCCGCGACGCAGCTTAATTCTGTCGGCCGAGAAATGAAGCTTAAACCCCGAAAATGAATTCTAAAAAGCTCGTCGCTGATGAAAGCCCGCTGGTTGTAGCATAGGTGGGCGGGAGGGTGGGGCGTGGGGGGGAGGGTCGAGTCGTTGGTGGTGTGCTCGAACGAAAAGGGATTGCCCGCGGTATCGTAAATCTGGCGAGAGTGTCACGGATGGATCATAATTGCGACACGCTCGTGACGATAAATCCCGGAGTTTCCGGTTTTTCATCCCCCCCCCCTCCCGGGGGCCACGCACCGACGGTGTATAATTAAAAATAATCAGAATGGGGTCGTGTTTGGGCTCGTTTTCAATGGGAGGAGTCTGCCTATCTGTTGGTGATGGTCCGGGGAGGGATGTAAGCAGTGAAAGTTTTGCTTGTAAAAAGGCGACTTTTGGGTGTGCTGTTGGGATCACTTGGATATCTAGTAAAGAGGGGGAATTTCTAAAAACTGAGGAAACTATCATGATAAAAAAATAAAACTGAAATTTCTCAAAACCGAATGGTTCTGAAGCAGGGATATCTTTACTTCCGCTCGCAGTGTCCGCACAAAAAGTTGAGCACAAATAGCCCCGAAACACGTGTCCAGATATCTTCGTCCCCGCCCCTTGCTGACGTTTCCCCCCCACCTAATACCTATGGCCACGCCCCCAGCCTCGTCACGCCCACTCGACAGGTCTCGCTGAAAGTTCAGCCGACTCCTCATTTACTGTCCGCGACGCGTGTAATCCCGCGACGAGCGGATAATCCGAGGCGACTGTCGTCGAAACGACGGCCCCGTCCTGTCCCGTGGACGAACTTCCGAAGAAGTCCATTAGTATGAAAATGTGATAAAAGACGGGTTTGAATAAACATATTGCCCGTCCGCGTGGCCGACGTGCAACAGCTTTTTTGCCCTGCTAAGAACAAGACGTCGCCTCGCGTTCCTAGCTCGGCCGCAGCCGAGCACGAACCGCGATTCTCAACTTATTTTATTTAAAACTTTTATAATTCAGCATCTGGACGTGCTTTTGCATGATCCCCGCGTATTTTTCCCACGGCTCGCGCGGTTTACGAGCGCCGAGCGAGCCTTGAGTTACTCGAAATTGCTTTGTTTCGCCGAATTATGGGGTGGGTTTTAGGGATGGGCAGATAATTTAGGGGTGGTTTTTAATTTTGGCTCAATTTTGTTGGAATTTTAGGAGGAGGATTTGGGGCGGACTAGTTGAAGGTATTTTTGAGTGGATTTGGATTTTGTAGTGGTGTTTTTTTTTGGGGGGGGGGGGGTATTCCTAAATTGCAAGAAGAATTTTGTATTAAAATTGTGCTGGGTGCTCAGAAGTTGCCAAGGAATTCCGAATTTAATTCTAATATCAAGAATTCTCAATTCTAATTCACCCTTCTCTCGTTTACTTACCCCTATTCTGCCCCTATACCTTCTCTTACCAATCCCCATTCCCTCTTAGCCCCACTTCTCCCTCGAGCACTGCAATATTCGAGGGATATTGGTACAATTCGAGCACCCGCGAAGTATTCGAAATAGGTACCCGCAGCCCACCTTGCAACGGTCATTACCACGGCCTAAATCGGGGAAATAAAAATTCGACAAGAAATCTCAACCCTGATTGCAACCCTCTCCACGTTCACTATCATCCAGGAATTTAAAATTACCTTCCACCAAACTCCAACCTTCTAAAATTTATTCAAAATTCATTCTTACCCTCATTGCTCCTACATTTTCTTACTTAATAATAAAAATCTATATATAGGGTGTTCAAAAAGCGATGGCCACTGTATACTGTACATATATATTTAACGACAGAAATTCTAGATTCCTTAATTTGTAAAGCTGTGTCAAGCTTTTGGAATTAGAATCGAAGGGGTTCGTTCAATTCTCGCGCCCCCTCGACGCTGGCCGGCCGAGCACCTCCGAGCGGCGGCGAGAAGCCCCGAGCCAGCGGAAGCGCGGCAACCGGCCTAGCTCGCGACGCCTGATATCCCCATTACGCCACGGGCCCGCGGTACCTGCAACACCTCCCACGCACCTCCACGCCGACAGTCACTCGCTCGAAACACCGCGGGTCGGTCGGTCGTTACGCTCTTTCCACGAATCGAGCACTTCAGATCGAGCTCTCGACTGCAACTGGCATCTTCTTCGGCTCGAAACGCGCGGGAAAAGTCGACATTCTGTTTCCAATTTGGTAATTCTGAGGATCCAGGAGTGGGGGAGCTGGGGGGATGATCCTCGAGCGGGATTGTTGGGTTTTTGGAATTTTTTAGTATTTGGGCAGACATTTGAATATTTTCAATTTCTTAATTTTTTGAATTTTTGAAGTTTCATATTTTGGAATTTTGGAATTTTGGAATTTTGGAATTTTCGAATTTTTGAATTTTTAATTTTTTCGCTGACTTTTTGGAAAGTTGTTTTCTGAGGGAAGGAAGAGAATTCAAATTACGGTTTGGATGTTTGCCAGAAGTGGGTGTTTCTTTCAAATTTTTTAAAAAACAAATTCCCAAGTATTTATTTACTTTTTCTCGGAGATCCTATTGTACGTCGTTGCTGCCGAGGATTAAACTTTGTTTCATATTCTCATTCCACAAATTCGTATTCCATTTCTGCGAAGAACAAACTCGATCTTCTCACAGAATAGTTCACCATTTCGCGTGGCTGGGAAAGTTGCAGAGTTCGTTGACGTCGCGGAGAGTTTCGAGGCACTTTTGGTGGAGGATTTTTCCATTTTTTTCTATTTCGCCCGGTCTATTCGAAACCGGTGTCGCGTTACAACTTCCGCGCGGGCGGACGAAAACGAAAGTCACTCCCAATCCCGAGGACTATTTGCTGATCACGGCTCCAGACTTAAACGTATCCTCCCCACATCCGGTTCTACATAATACCAGGCTCGTTATACATCGGGGAAAGCCTGCTAATCCTCCGGATTGCTGGTTCATCGCGCTCGATCGATGGAGATACACTTTATTTTATACTTTCGGCATTCAGATTTGTAGAATACAGATCTCTCCGAGATAGAGAAACTTACAGACCTTCCAGGACACTTGCCTTGTCGAAATCCATGGTTTTGGTGGAAAGATCCTCATTCCAGGCAACAGATGTTAGAGCAAAGGAGAAAGTAGTTCAGCAGATATTAGGATTCACATGTGGCCTCTTTTAACCTTCCCTATTTTGGATTTCCAAAACACTACCCTCGCTTAATTTCAAAATACCATTGAAATCCTCACTTCACTTTTGTGCATCGAAATCTCCAATTCAAAGTCCAAATATCATTATAATTAAGAAAAACAAAATCTAAAAAGCTGCCATCTCGACAACCCCTCCTATTTTGAGTTTTCAAAACACTTTTTTTATCTATCTTCAATATACCAGGAAAGTTCCAAATTCTCATTCCAAAATCCAAATATCATAAAAAAGAAAAAGAAACCTAAAAGCCTCAAATTCCCATCAATCCACCCCCTGTCATCCCCCAAAACACTTCTGCAGCCACCACCAATCTGCCAATTCCTGCCTCCAGATCCTATTTAAAATTCCAAACACCCTACCAAAAAAAAAAACAAACCCAAAAACCTCCAATCTCCCTTCACCCTCCCCTCCCCCCTTAATTTCCCAAAATATTTCTCGACCCACCTCCAGTCAAAAATCCCCAAAACAATAAAAAAACCCATCTAAAGACCCCCAAACAAGTTCCTCCAACCCCTCCAATAACCACCCCCAACAACCCCCCTCCGAAAATTGAATCCCATTCGAAGGTGGGCCGCGGTTTCGATGCTTCGTTGGATCCTCGCTTCGCTCACGTCGAAAATCTTGTGCGAGTAGATTGGTGGGGGGTTCGGCGGCACAAGGAGGGGGGCTCGCGATGTAAGCGCGTACGTGGCCGCGAGGGGGAGGCTAAAAAAAAAGAATGCAAAGTAGCTTAGTGCCTCCCACGCTCGCCTTGTTGACAGCGGAGGTGGGGTGGCCTGTTCTTCGTACGGTTCATGGTGACTGCCAGTTTGCCAGTCTGTCAGGATCGGGCAACGCGGTGTCTACCACTAGCTCCTCTATCCACCGCGCTCTGCGATAGTCTTCCCTTCTTCTGTCCACCTCGCGCGCTCTTCAGGTACGAAGATCCTTCGTGCGGCTCGTTATCGTCGTGCCACATTCTGCTCGAGGATCCTTCAGGGGACACCTTCTTCGAGACCTTATTCATCAAACTTCGTGATTTCTTCGAGCTACACTTGGTAGTAATCGTTCTAAGATCCTTCGAAAATATTTGTGTTGTACTTTGCTGGGTAGCTGCGGAAATTTGGATGCAATAGTTGTTGACACGTTTTGTTTGAAAGTGAATGGACGGTTGAAATGAACCTCTAACGCAAGTGGTTACTTTTTTTTATTTTCGAAGGGCTGCAGGGGCACCGCTGATTCTGTTTATTTTGCCGAAGTGGAGTGCGATTTCTGTGCTTGGTGGTTGCAGGTTTGTGAGTGTGTGCAGTGACTCGTAGGTTTGTGGTTGTAAATTTGGTTTCGATTTTTGTTACGTAGATTGGAATTATTTCATTGATGAGTTTAACCCTGGTACGCAAATTTTGTTTACTATTCTTTTAACGCAAGCTCGTAAAAATTGCCACTCCACCAGATTTTTATTTTGATGAGAGAATATTGCAATTTTTTTAGTTTTGGGTAATAGTTTTAAGTGGTATACATCAGTGTCTTGTGTTCTTTATGAAAAAACTGAGTCGTTACGGGGAACACGGTAAATAAATATTATCCTGCCAAAAGATTAATTAGTATTTTGAATAAATGTGAGTGGTTGTACGTTTGAATGAAGCTCGAAGGATTTTTCCGGGTTGGATTGTGGTTCGATAGGGCTTTGCTAGTGTTTTGGGTGCTGAGCGTAAGGAAGGACGTCGCACACGTGTGTTTTTTTGGTTTTGTTCGGTTCCTGCGAGTTGAGCTTGGAAGTGTCGAGAAGGTGAACTGCATTGCGAGGGACTCAAAATTCTTGGAATTCTTCAAACAACTCAAACTCGTGGATTGTTGTTGGAAAGGAGTCCTTTGAGCTGCTTGAAAGTCTCGGGGGCCATTGGCCTTCTAGAATTCCCCTGGAAGTCGTGGAAATTTCGAAACTTTTGAGAACGTGGAAGTCTCTTGAGAAGTGTTGAAAATTTAGAAACTTGAAAATGTGAATAATGTGATTTTTTAAAATTTAAAACCTTTGAAATATTAAGATGGTTTGAGTTTCTTTGAAATCAGGAATTTCTTCGAAAATTTCTAGTGCTTCGAAGGTTTCGAATTTCCTGGATTTCTCGAGGATGCACAAGGTGTTGAGATATCAGGGAAAATATCAAAGAAAAGTGTGTATCTTTCGTAGTTTAACTCACAAGTGAATTCATTGGAGATTGAGACTTTCTAATCCTCCCAAGAGCATCAATATCTATCAGAGTTAACTCTAGGAGACAGTAATACTTACTTCTATTAACCTTTCAATCAAGTGCGTCTAACGCAACGTACTTAACTTCATTCAACAGTGACTTCATGTTCGAGTGTTTTATACCGTGTGAAGTCCAAAGTTTTTAAGCATTCCAGTTCTTTCAACGCGATTAGCTACTCAAAGTTTTTCGTGGAACTTTAGGTATAAAGTTTGAAGGATAATATTTATTTTTGTCAAGATGAAAATCGTTTCTGGAATATAATTTTTAGTTGTAGTTTAAGAATTTTAAGTCACTTTGAACTCGTTAATTTCTTCGGGGTTACTCAAGATACTTAAGGAAGGTGAGGATACTTCTTGCAACTTAGTCTTTAATTTCTTTTGTGACTGCGAGGCTTTGTACTTTCTGGAGTTTCTTTAATCCGAGGGGTTTCTTTAAGGCTCAAAGGGTGCTGAAGAATCACTAGTATTAGTTACAGTGTTCTCAAACTTTATGCAACACCATCAAAACAGCTATCTTGTTAACTTTCTATTCGATTATCAATTCGTTGAGTTTCTTGAAAATTCTGGAAGATCCTATGCATTCAATGATATCAAGTGCAGTTTTATCAAAATTGTCTTTCAAATAGGCTCACACTTAATGCAATCGTGTCAAATCCTCTAAATTCAGAATTTCTCGATTTTATTTTAGTATCCTACAAGATTTTATAAATCTATTTATCTTGAATGAAATTTTACATCATTCTATGACAGAATTGCTTTAAAAATGGTTTCAAACTTCATGCAATCCTACAAAAAATCCACCTTCATTCAATTTAAATTTCCACTCGTAATTTCTCCAGAATTCTTCAAGATTTTATGGATCTTCTCAAATAGTCTCAAACTTCATTCAACCCCTCCACTTCCACTCAATCTTCATTCCCATAAAAAATTCCCCACATTTCCTCAAACTTCTTCAAACTCCTAAAGCAGCCCTACAAGATTTTATAAATCTATTTATCTTGAATGAAATTTTACATCATTCTATGACAAAATTGCTTTAAAAATGGTTTCAAACTTCATGCAATCCTACCAAAAATCCACCTTCATTCAATTTAAATTTCCATTCGTAATTTCTCCAGAATTCTTCAAGATTTTATGGATCTTCTCAAATAGTCTCAAACTTCATTCAACCCCTCCACTTCCACTCAATCTTCATTCCCCTAAAAAATTCCCCACATTTCCTCAAACTTCTTCAAACTCCTAAAGCAGCCCTGGTCTTAATTATTTATTTCTTCATAAACTTACCCCCAAAACAATTCCAAACTTCACTCAACCCCTCCACCTCCATTCACACCCCTCTGCCACCCAAAATTTCTCAAACCTCTCAGCCCCCCGCCCTTAAACACAATCCCACACCACTCCAAAAGGATCTCATCAACCCAACCCCTCCGAAACAGTCTCAAACTCTTCACCCAATTCGAAACCTTCCCCCCCAAAAAGCTCCCGAATTCCCCAAAACTTCCCTCGCACCTTGAGGAATCCTCGCCGTCGCGAAGAACCACGGTCGTCGAACGTGATTCTAAACGATTCAGGGCTTCCGTCGCCGCTCAAAGCGGGGGTCCTCTTTGTCCGCGAGCGGCTGACACCGAAGGCGACCATTTAAATTGGACGATGGCGTTGTGGGACAGAAAAGGAGATCGAGATCCAGAGAGAAGTCGCAGAGAGAGAGAGAGAGAGAAAGAGAGATCGATGAGGGAAAAGCGTCCCCTCGAAAGGAAAAGGAAAAAAGAAGAAAAACAGGTGGGGGAAGGTGGGAAAAGCAGGCGTAGCGCGTGCATCAAACGCGGCTGCTTTCAGAAAAATAATTAAAAATAATTGAAAAACACAGCGTGTCGCCGCGGCGACCGACTATTGTGACCCGTCGCTGCACAATTTCCTTGCCTTCTGCCGGCCCCCCTCCCCCGCGCCGCGTTTCCACCCGCCGGTGTTTTTCCGCCCTTCTTTAGCGCCGCCTGTCCGCAATCCTTCGTAATCCCGCGAGACAAAAACCGAATTGCCGGTTGGTTAAGTCGTGCCTGTAACCAACGAGCACGTTCCTTTGATTCCATTTGGGAAAAACTTCGACTCCACAATGCGATCTTTGTGGGAGACACTCGGTATTTTAATTTAGGAGACCTTCCGGGATCTTAGGAAAGACTTTTCTTGAATTTTCGTGGGGCACTGGTGTGTTTTTCAAGAATCTCTGGTCCAGCTTCATTAGAACACTCTGTCGAACTTCTGAGATCGTTAACCGATTTATGCCATAGATTCTGTGGATCCTGAGGCCAAGAATTCTGCAGCGATCTACTTTGTGCCCCTGGTCCAGGTCACTTAGAGTCCATTTCTCGTAGTTCTGAATTTTTCTTGGCTTGAAACTACTCGACAGTCTCGAAGAAGGTGTTCCCCGAGTTGTACTTGAGAGAGTTGAATGATAAATTCGCGGAAATTGAACGTGGCTTCGTGGAATCCTTGTGCAGTGTGTCCTTGAGGAACTCCAGTCGAGGCTTGACGAGGAGGGTTGAAGGAAACGATTTTAGGGCGTGAGAATCGGCTCGGGACTCATCGTGGCAAATGACACGTTGGTAGAGGGTCAGAAGAAAGTGCAATGGGAGTCCCCGTGAGGAGATCCCTAGTGATCCTTTTGCTCCTGCTGGCGCTGGCACAGGTGAGCCTCGGCCAGAGGCAGAGGAGGCCGTATCGACAGCGAAACAGAGGTAAATATCTTCAATTTTTCATGTCTGTGCACTTGTTGAGCTGTGATTTTAAGGATGTGGAGGTTGGTATTGGAGAATTGTGGGAGGGATCCAGGATGAAGGGCACGAGGGACTTACATGAGTTACCTTGAGTATACTTTAAACTTAATAACTTAGGCCATTTAAATCTAGTTGAGACCCAGGTCTCATCTACTTTAGGAATAAGAAGTTTAAATTCACCATAAACTTTACCCAAATGTACCTTGGACTTAGCTCTAAAATTAAGAAATCTAGATCTACCTCACAGGTATCTCAGATTTAACTTAAGCAATCTGAATCTAGTTGAAACCCAGATAATTTAATAACTTAAGAAACCTGGACCCACCTAAAACTTAATGCCAATCAAGCTTCGACTTAACTTAAGAAATCTGGACCCAATTGAGAATTAGACATAGTTTAGCAGTTTGTCAGAACTAACTTAGTTTATACGTAGCCAATTGTAAGAGATACTTGAAACCCAGCCCTGGCCTGTCTTAGAAAATTGAAACTTAACTCATACGTATTGCAAACTTAAATCAGACTTAAACTTACCTGAAATCTATCTCAGACTTATTTAAATCAGGAAGTCTATACCCGACTTAAAACCTACTCACATCTATCTCAAGTCTCACTTAGTACCTGTTTGAAACTTAACACTCCCAGAACCCACTTCAAATCCCCAAACTCAAGCCCACATTTCAAACTTCACTGTCTCTCCAATGAAGCACCTTGTGTCCCACATATTTCGCACCCCCAGCTTCTAATTCTGCCTCTACACAAATATAAAATCGCTGCTTCATTGTTCCGCGTTGAACAGCGGCTGGTAAAGCGCGGAGATCAACTCGTCGCGGATGGGAAAACTGCGAGCCAGTGATTTTCAAGCGAATTTCAATGCGAGTCTCTAAGGTGTCACGTCGTTGTAGGGAGAATTGCACACGTGTCAACGCGTCAAATCTGTTACACGGAAGACTGGGCCGCGTTTGTATCGTCCCACGATTGTTTTCACGCCGAGGTTATCTCCACTGGGAGATTACCACTTTAATTCACTCTGGTCGGAGGTATTCCGTCGTTACTAGTTGTTGTGGAATGCTTCCTTTTAACGAAGAGCAGGCAAAGATGGCAGGTTTATCGATTGCCCCACGGCTGATTGTGTCGCAGATTGGATGCAGATCTAATTCTGATGCACATTAATTTCTTGTATATTTCATGTGGATTTCTTAACCACTGGAAATGATATGTTGTAGTTTACGAAGAGTCTCTCTATATTGTAGGTGTTGAAAGTGGATGCTACTTAATTTAGACTTGACTCAGGTTTCAACGATATTAGGTGTTAGGTGGTTTCAAAAATATCTAGCTAACTTAGACCTAACTTAGGCTCAGCTTTCACTTGAGTTAGACCATCGAAAAGGCTGTAACAGTGGACTGAGAGGTGAAGACTCAAAACACTGTGCACCTGACTTACTACTTAGACTTAACATCTACCTGACTCAGACTTAAGTCCGACTAAACTTTACTTAAGGGGTTATGTCTATCTGCAAGGTTTGAAAATGTAAGTATTTTCGGGATTTTTTGGGTGAAAAACTTGAAGACTTTTTTAAACAAACCTTTATGTATTCGAAAGTGTACATCTTATACTACTTGTAGTAATTATTCTAATGGAAAATATAAATAAATAAAAGAAATATAAGTGGTCTCTCGGCAGCGATTTTTTTTCAGTAGTTTGCGGTGATCACTTTAACTTTGACCTGATTTATCCGAAATGAAAAATTCAAAGGAATTTAGTTAGTATATTAAATTATCTTGTCCTTAATCGTTCATTATCCCGAAATATTAATTTACTACAAAATGGCGGCTGTTCAAATTAAAATATCGATTTTCGCCACAAAAACCGCTCATTTTTCATCTGTAAAATAGAAACTACGCAACGGAAATGAAAAAGTCACGATTAAGGACAATATTTTTATATATAGAATAAGCCTACAAAAGCTGAATTCATTGCAGCGGTTCTCGAGATATTTTGGTCACCGATTCTGAAAATATAGTTTCGAGAAAAACACGTTTAAAGTTTTAAGTTAGGTTTACATCCTCCCGGACATACCTATACTAAAACTCACACAGCTCCGCCAATTTCGGTCGGATCAAATTGAAACTTTCACACAATACTTTTGAGATGTCGTACTTTAAGAAAATGTCAAAACCCCTTAACCCATATAATGCAGAGAAACCTTGAGAATTTAAATCATTGCTAGAGCCAGTCTAGTTAAACAGCCAACCTGGTTTAGGACGCTAAAAAAGGGTAATTTTTGCGATTTTTTTCCAAAGAAAAATAAATTCCATCTTTCCAAATCTTGACGACAAACTTGAAATTTTTAAATTAATTTTTTCCTCTGTATTGTATAAATATATATAAAAATATCCCTAAAGTTTTATAAAGATCGAATTTATTTTTCTTTCTTAAAAAAATTCGAGAAAATCATCTTCTTTTTTAGCGTCGTAAAACACTTCAAAAATCGTTCGAAAATTTAAATACGCTACGAAAGGGTTAGCTCAAACTTTTTACTGACTTAACCCACTATCCATTCAAATCAAATCTAACTCAGATTTACTTAACCCATTTAATTGAAAGATCCACAAAAGTAAGTGAACTGAAATCTTGAGGACCTGAATTACAACCAAACTTAGTAGACCCTCAACTCATACCTAACTCGACCCCCTATCGACCTCATTTCACCGGAAAAAAGCTCATTCCAACCCCCACGAAAACTTTAGAACAGCTCCCCCAAAAACGCCAGGGATTTGCAGTTGTCGCTTATGGAGCAGCCGCTGTTTAGCGTCGTTCATCGCGACAATAGATTCCCATCCGCCCCCCGAGCATCCCCCTACCCCCGGTCGGCGCTCGTTCTGCTCGTTTTTCCCTTCCCTTTTCTCGCGCTCCGACGTACTCGCGTTTAATTGCATGATGCCAGCGCGGCGATGTATTTTCAGGGTGAACCTTACGGTGTTTCTCTTGCTAAAAAATAGGAGAGCGCGCGCTGCCTCGCTCGCGAGCTGTGGCAAAAGGGGCTGGCGGTGGGGAAAAAAGGAGAGACAGAGGCGGCAGGGGGGAGCAGCGGGGAAGCTCGCAGCCCTTTTGCGCGCGGCGTGACGGCCCGTGAATATCATTTTCGGGATGAAACAATCGTTCCACCCCCGCGCGAGAGTCATGCATTATGTCTCTTTACTGCTTGCATGCTCGTTCCACCGACCGAACGCTCTGGGCGCCCAATCCTTCGGTGGAGTTCTCGCTTTGGGGGTGGATTTTGGTTGAATTCGGGGTGGGATTGTGAGGATTGTGGGAATTTTTGGAATTGTCGCTGCTGCTTTGATTCGTTGTTGAGTTGCGGGCACTTGGGTGCTGGACTTAACTCAGGGGTGACTTAGATCTGTTGCGAAGGGGGAGGTTTGGGGAAGTTTGGGGTGAGAATTTAAGGGTGGGTTGATAGTGTGGGGAGCCAGAGTGTGGGATTTGTGGGTGGTGCTTTGGTGTTACGAGTGTAGCTATGATTTGAGCCCAGGGGTGACTCAAATGTAGAAAATTTTAGGGATTTGGGGGGTAGGGCAGATTTTAGTACCTGTGCTGAAATTCTGGTCGTGTGTATTTGAAATATGGTTGAGATTTAATCTAATGAAAGGCTAAACTTACCTCAGACTTACCTAAATATCAACTCAAGGGAAGACCCAGATTTTTATTTAAATAAAAATTTTGAGTAACGAATATAATTTAAAAAAATATTAAAAGTTAAAGTTAAAATTGAAAACTTTATTCGACGCTCTAGTTGAATCGCTTGACGATTATAAAAATTAGCCTTGTTCGTCGAATAAATTCTCGTCGAATAAGAAAATTAACTTGATTCGTCGAATAAGAAAATTAACTTGATTCGTCGAATAAGAAAATTAACTTGATTCGTCGAATAATGAATAAAGTTGAAGTAACTTTTATTCGATTCGTTATTTAAATATTTTTTTTAGTTAACCCTTCGTTGCATAACTGCTTCGATTTTGGAAAAAAATACAATTTTGGACTCGTACAAGTGATAATAATGAGAGAAAAATAATAAAAAGATTTATGCTTTTTTATTCTTCTGCCATTACGATTATGATTACTTAGAACCCGCGGAATAACAACATACAGCGCGATGTTTGTAAATGTTTATAAACTAGGATATGTATGTTTCATGGTAAAGTAGTTACATCACACTACAGGCTAGTGTAAACAAAAAAATTAAAAGGGAAATATATGTTGCATATTTGCAACAGTATGCAACGAAGGGTTAAGGCAAATGTAGACCAAGCGTATCTTCGACTTAACCCACATTTAGATGCCGCAAAGTTATTTCCATTTGCACTTTAGATTTAACTCAACCTAACTCAACCTCAAATTCAAGTCCCCTTCACCCCCTAGCGAAACTTGAAGTGTTCACACATTCCTGAGATACATTTAATTAAACCCCACTCATATCGAGACCTTGCATAATTCAAAGCCAACCGAGATATAAGAAAACACTTACCCCAGACGAGAAACTAAAAGCGAGTATCCCCTAGCAAAGAGCATTTACATCCTAAAAATAGAGAGGCTAGGCGGCAGAACGTTTCCTATAAATAATCGAACCATTTGGAAGTATATGATTCTGTCATCGTGTTCAACTACCTGCAAGCAACTCGTAGCACCACTTGCGCCGCCAGGAAACTTGCAGCCGCTATAAAATGCATGCGGTATAAAAGCCAGAGCGAGTGGGGCCAGCTCTTGCAGCCAGTTTCCAGCCCCCTTTATCCTTCCCTCCTCTGTGCTATCTGCTTGCGTTGCCTGAAAACCAGATGGAGGCGAACAACTGGTCCGACGAAGAAGGGAGGGAGGATGTTCTTCGGCATGGGGGATGAAAGCGAGAGGAGTGGCAGTGTAGGGGATAAGGATGGATGTGGAAGAGGGAGGTTGGAGGTTGAAGAAGGTTACGAGAACGGAAGAAACCTGGTGAAGAAGAAGTGGAGGGTGTGTGAGAGAGAGGAGGATTTTTTACAGAATGGGGGGATGAAATTGAGGGAGAGGGAGATGGTGCAGTAGAAGGGGATGAAGATGGACGTGGAAGAAAAGCAGGATTGTGCATTAGAAATGAAGAAAATAGAAGGATGTCAGTGAAGAAGAAATAAAAGCGAAGTAGAGGGATCTCCCGCATAATAGGGGATGAAAGTGGGGAAAGGGGAAGTCTAGTGAAGAGGGGACAGAAGCTAGGGTGCCAAAACTGGATGAAGAAGGTGATAGATACAGCAGCAGGTGGTCAAAGTAGAAACAGAGACCAAGTAGGACAACTAGAAACCCCTGCTAAGGGGTGAAGCCACCTCAGGGAGGAATGGAGGAAGGAGCAGTGCAACAAGAAGCTCCCAAAACGACAGAACGACACTTAAAGGAGAAATAAACATCTGAAAACATCGGTCAGTGGCGAGACCGCCCCCGAAGACTCCTTACAATAGAAAGAAGTAGGTTGAAGTGGAAACAGAGGGCCAAGCAGCACCCCCGGTAGCTTCCACTAAAGAACTTAGCCGTAATAGAATCAGACGTCCTACCTCGAGCTCCTAGTGAAGGGAGAAGCTACCTCCAAAAGCAGCCCAAATCCAGTGCAACGAATAAAATCCAGGAAAGAAACGAGCAGACCTCACGAAGGAAAGAATGAGATGCTTGGCAGGCAGAAATGGGGTTGTAACTGGGCCGGCCGGAACCAGAAGTCGGTTATTATTTATTAATACGTTTACGATTGCGCCATAAAGTGGTCTGAAGCCGACGGGGGGCAGGGACGTGCCTAATGGCTGAGAGAAACCAGGAAGTTTCATAACCTGCGTTAACGACAGCCTACGTTTACGCGCCACCCTCCCCCTTCACCCTTTCCCGCGACGCAGATAATTCGATTTGGTCCTTGCTAGCTAGCCTTCTTCCCCTTGATCGACGAATACACCCATCGGCATGTCGAGACATCCTTTTTCGTTCGACCATCGATGGCTAGACGAGGGTGTAGCAACGGGGTGGCTAACTTGGGGGTGGTCGTTGTTGACGAGAAAATTGATTTCTGTGGGGGAAGCTGGGGTGATGCTTTAACGTAAACCTCTGGCAACAGGTTTCCGATCGGACGCACTAATACGAAATTTTCTAAAATCATTCATGTTTTAGAATTGTAAAATATTATTATATATAGTTAAAAGTGGTGGGGAATTAAGGGGGACTTGGTATAAAGTAAATAGCAACAAAATTACACAAACTTACGTTTATTATCAAAGAGAAGCAAGAGAAGAATCAGAGTGCTAGATGGAAAAAGTTTTCGATCAGATTTGTTAATTTAAATTTGTGGGGAAATTATTTTTGGTATTAATATTTTGTTGTCTTCACAGGTGTACGTATGACAGTTTCAATATATTGTGGCATTGAATAAATGAGATTTTTACAATTCGTGGGTGAAATTTTTCTTTAGTCTGTGGCTTTTTTTAAATCAGTTTTTTTCAAATTTGCCCTTAAGTTCTCGCTGGGATTTAGACCGAGACTATTCAATGGCCTTTTCATTTTTTTAATGCTGTGCTGTTGTCAGTGATTTTGACTGCTCTGCTGCGGTGATCAGCACTATCATCTTCGAAAATAACATGTGAAGGATCTCCAAACCAGTTTTTTATGCACGGAATTAAAAAAATATCTATAATATGAATATATGTATGTTTCAGAATTAACATTCAGGTTAAGAATGCATAATGTTCCCATTCGCATTCTTTTTCTGTCAACAGCTCCAAATTATATAAGATTGCGGATATTTCAGGATAACCTTTAAGTAACCTTCGTGAAACTTTTCATCGGAACTTCGCCAAATAAAGTTTCCTGAATCATCTCGTGCCTCAATACTTATATGTAACTCATCATTAAATGCCACTTTCGATTAGTCCTCCACTGTCTAATTTGCACGTTCCTTACACAGTTGTAAGCGTTCCTTCTTACGCTTTTTTGTAAGTAAATGTTTTGATTTAGCCTTTAGAATTAGGAAACGCGTCTCGTTTAATCAGCTTCTGATAGTTCGGTCAGAAACGTTATGGGCAAAATCGAAGCAGTTGATTCGTGAGAAAAAGCCACAGAATAAAGAAGAACTTCGACAATTTCACTCATGAATTGTAAAAATCTTATTCAATGCCACAATGTATTGGAACTCTCAACAACAAAATATTAATATGTAAAATAATTTCCTCACAAATTAAAATTAACAAATCTGATCAGAAACTTTTTTCCATGCAGCACTTTGATTCTTCTCTTACTTCTGTTTGATAATAAATGAAAGTTTGTATTGTTATTTACTTTATACTGAGCCCCCTCTAATTTCCCATCACTTTTAAGTATATATAATAATATTTATTAATAGTTCTAAAAAATGAACGATTTTAGTAAATTTCGTATTAGTGCGTTTGATCGGATAATTGTTTCCAGAGTTTTATATGGTGAAGTTTTTGCTAAGTGGAATGAGTCTTTTGGGAGGAGTTTGATGAGAGGATAACTTGGGGGATGATGGGGGTTGAGGGTTTTTAGTGTTGATAGAATAGGTCTTATAAGTTCTGCAGTTTGTGGTGTGGAGGGTGGTCGAAGGCTTGGGGGAGTACTTACTTGAGTTTGTGACTTAGTGTTCAAACCTAACTTGGATTTCACAAGGAGGCAAATTAGATCTAACCAAGAGTAAAATGAAAACTTAGGTCAGGCCTAACTTGGATTTCACAAGGGTGTGAATTAGACTTAATCAATGCCACAAATAACTTATCAGTCTAAATGTGAAGTAATTGAGACTTGTCTCAGGCTTAATGCAAATGGTCCATTAAGATATAATATTTAGAGGAGAGTGAAGGAACAGAAGAGCTCTCCACTTTCCCTAATTAAAATAAAAATGTTTCTAAGGAGGAATAAACGGCAGCTTTGATAATATATCGGTTTCTCAATTAGGTTCTAGTTGAGGGGGTCCTGAAATATAAGCGGAGACACGATTAAAATGCTATTTATTCCAAAGTAACGACAAGGTGTCACCGATATCCCAGATATGCCCTTCAGTCAGCCGAGATTTATCACTGCAAACGTCGCATTAGCGATTCATTTCCAGTCCATTTCATTTGCAAACGCGTTGAAGGAATCTGAGTATTAACAAGAGGCCATCTTGGCATTGATAACCTCTTCAATAATGCTAATCCTCTAGCCTTGTTCCATTTAAAATTACAAAACGGTGCCAATAAACGAAATTTTGAGTCGGTTTACTAGTGAAGGGGTTTGTCAATTAGCAAAGCACAAAAAAATTTTAAATCTTCTAAATTGCAGTGCTTAAAGAACCCTTACATTCAAAAGAAGCTTTCAATCGTTGACAATATTTGCATCAATTCCAGATTTTCAATTCTTCCAAATTAAAATTCAAAAACACTCCAGACATTTCAAGATTCCCGCCAAAAAGTGGCTGAGTAAGGGGTGCCTCGACTTCACCCCCGAGCAGAGTCCAGCAAAAACAGGGCCGTTTGCTTCTGTCCACGGTATTAGGGTGGTTGTAAACTGGTAATCAGAGAGTTCGCGTAAAAGTCACGTAGGGTGACGCAGATTTCATCCCCCTCCCTCTCTCTTCCATTATCTTTTCGTCTTCGGCGAGAATCGCGGCGAGGTCGATGGATGCCACGAGCCAGGTGAATCTGGGTTACCATCTCCCCACCCCCACAGTTTCCATGGAATAATTAACGTCGAATGATCGTTTTTATTGGGCCGTAAATTTTTTAAATTCCAGCGAAAAAAGCCACTACGTCGCTTTAGCGATTAAACGACCGACGTTTTTGATCGTCAATACTCCCTTTTTCTCGCATCCTCCCCCCTCCGACCATTTATGCAAGGATAATTAATACAGACGCGCGTGGTTTGCGCAATAAGGTGCGATTAGGGGGTTCAGGTCTGAATTTTCTAACGGTCGCGATTATCGTTAATTAACGACACGGAATTACGAGGGGTGGCTTGGAATTCATCTGAGAAGACTGCGAAAACAAGTCTCTCAGTCAGATGTGGTTTGGAACAAGTTTCGGGGTTTCCTAGTAGTTCCACTTTGAACCAGTTTCGGGGTTTTCTTCTAGTTCGACTTGGAACAAGTTTCGGGTTTTATTCTAGTTCCACTTGGAACAAGTTTTGGGGTTTCTAATAGTTCCACTTGGAACAAGTTTCGGGGCTTCTAATAGTTCCACTTGGAACAAGTTTCGAGGTTTTATTCTAGTTCCACTTGGAACAAGTTTCGGGGTTTTATTCTAGTTCCACTTGGAACAAGTTTCGAGATTGTCTTCTACTTCCACTTGGAACAAGTTTCGGGGTTTCTAATAGTTCCACTTGGAACAAGTTTCGGGGTTATATTCTAGTTCCGCTTGGAACAAGTTTCGAGATTGTCTTCTACTTCCACTTGGAACAAGTTTCGGGGTTTTCTTCTAGTTCGACTTGGAACAAGTTTCGGGGTTTCTAATAGTTCCACTTGGAACAAGTTTGGGGGTTTTATTCTAGTTCCACTTGGAACAAGTTTCGAGGTTTTATTCTAGTTCCACTTGGAACAAGTTTCGGGGTTTTATTCTAGTTCCACTTGGAACAAGTTTCGAGATTGTCTTCTACTTCCACTTGGAACAAGTTTCGGGGTTTCTAATAGTTCCACTTGAAACAAGTTTCGGGGGGGTTTCCTTCTAGTTCCACTTGGAACTCATTTGACGATAGAATTCTATTTCTCTCAACCATAGCTCGAGAAACATGTTTTCTCATTGAGATAGATTTCAGAACAACTTTCGAGGTTTCCCTGCACGTCCACTTGGAATGCATTTATAAATGCTTCCACGAAATGCATGTTAAGAAACATATTTTCCCATTCAGCCAGGTTCGGCACAACTTTCGGGGTTTCCTTCCGTGTCCACTTGGAATTCAGTTGAAAATAGGATTCCCCTTGCATTGAATTATTTCAGCAGATATTCAAAGCCCCCCTAAGCGACAAACCCCCAAGTTGTTCCGTTTCCACCCCCATCTCTCCCTTCCCGCCCATTTCACTCCAGCAACGAGTAGTCATCCAGCCAAGTAGCATAATATGAATGAACGAGTGGTTGAAGGAGGTTCAGATTGATACATTGATAGAAATTAACGGCGGAATATTCGGGACCTCGTTAATTGCCTCAATTAAGAGGGGAATAATCGATAGGGGACGAGGGAGCAGCATTCCTCTCTTCTGACCGTGTTCCCTCAAGGTTTACACCTCGAACACCGTGGAATTTTTTCAGAGAGATTGTACGAAGGAAAACTCGATTTATTCGTTCCCACTTTCCACCCCCAGTCCAAGAGGAGGGGGTCTGCTCATGCATATTGCACGGGCGACCGAATCAGCCGAGGATTTAATTACTCCTCCGCGCTCCGCGATTACAGGGGCCTTTGGATCCTTGAATATTTCGTGGACCTCGTGAACTTATTCTTTCCATTCCTTGGAATGTCCTTCCGTCGCTTAATTTAGCCAGGCGGAGGGGCGTTTACCCTTTCCGTGGAACGAAAACAGCTGGAGGGGCAGGGTATTGTTGGAGCATTCGCGTTGTTTCTACTTATAGCCTCCTTTTATTTTCAGTGCCCCAGGGTTTCGCGAAAGGACAGGCAGGTGGGAGAAAAAAAAAGGGATTTGATTTGGTGAAATTGTGGCCAGGGGAATATTCTAGAGGGTGGTTTTAATATAAGCTGCTGGTGGCTGGAATCTTAATTGAAAATAGTGACCTAAAAATATTATTTTGGACTCAGTTTATATTTTAAGTTGTATTTTTATCGTAATATAATTCGATGGCGATGGAAACCCAAAGTTCGATGCAGATCTAATCTGGGTTTTACTGACCTCTAATCTAGACCTATTTGTCTGCCCAACCCAAAATTACTCCAAGCCACATTTAGATCCAACTCAGGCCTACTATAGACCTTTCACCACTTTCCACGACACTATCCCCTCGACCACAAGGAAGCATTCATCAAGGCATCCCCTCTCCCCACTTCTCCATAATAATACACACCACTCAAACATCCACAAGATTTGTTAGCAAAGGGCAGCTGCCTTACGTGTTACTGTAAAACCTGACACAATTAGCTCAAACTCGTAACTCAAGCCAGGTGCAAGGAATAGCTTTCATATTCGCCCAAAAATAACAAACGAGGATGCAGGGGTGGGGGAGAGAGTGGAATTCCCTCGACCCAAATGCACGCGAGTTATTTTGGAAGTCCTTGTCGATACAAAACCATCGATATTTCCGGCCGCGACTCTCGGCGAGCTCTAATAGCATAGTTCCCCGATAGTTTTTGACAATCTGCTGCGAACTTCTCAATCCCGAGAGGAGCAAGTTTCGAGGCCCTCGCAGCCATCTCGCAGGCGTTAACGAGCTTGAAGACCATTTAAGTTGCCAGTTTCCCGCGCTCATTGTTTTCGCCGCCTTTCCCGTGATAACCGCACGACTGTTTCAAATCCCTGCCAGCGCAGAACCAACCCTATTCACTGGCTTTGATCCGTGTTAAGAACTCTGGGCGAAGTTTCGCGTCCTCGAAGCCGCTGTCAGCTGGGGAGATCATCCCCCGGTTCATTTCAACTCTCGCCTCTGAATTGACATCGATTTCAACGAAGAAAACGAGGAAACCCCGATACTAGTTCACGGTGTCAATGGAGTGTACTAGTTTCGGGGTTTGGGGAAATCGAGGGCAAAGAGCCTTGAAATTTTGCGAGGACATCGAGGGGATGCTTCTGCAGTCCTCTGTGTCTTCTTTGCTTACATTTTCCTCCCCCTCCCCTTTTTTTAGTTTTTTAAAAATAAACTGCGTTGAAGTACAGGGACTTGATTCTCAAGAAATCTCGCAGCAGCTAGCTTCCTCCTATTTTTCAGCAGCAAAGTGCCCGAGGTAGCCGAAAGCTGTGCACAAATGACCTCGAATCCCTGTTTCGCGGGAGGAGGCTGCCTGAGTGGCGAAAAAATGGCTGCGAGGCAGGCTCCAGGCTGGCTTCCACTCCGCGCAGATATTTGATCTGCGGGGTTATTAGATTTGTGGCTGCGGTAAACAGACTTTCCGAGATGTCCCACATGCGGCCGGGTCTCCCTCGCGGTCTATCGAATCTCCTCTCCCTCGGAACTCGCGCAATCGAGGGGGGAAACGAAGCATGGATACCGACAATCCAGACCTCGAAGGGGTATTTAATTATCTGATATTGGATTGGCGATATTTGTCGCGGGCTCGCTTCTGGAGAAGAAAATCGAGGGACGCCGAAGCCTTCTGTCGTCAGACCCCTCTAAAAAGGTCCAAAGAACATTATACAGCAAACCAAACTGTAAAATCCTCCTCTAAAACTCTCCAAACACAGCAGTTATTCACAGCTAAACAAATTCAGCAGAATCACTCTGAAAAAAATTCAGTAAAACCTGTATTAATCAATGGTGGTCCCTGTGGGCGGAGCCTGCCGAGCTCTGGACACGCCCACTTCACCAAACTCCCTCGCGCAAAGGCGCTGGAGATGTCCACGTTATTTGGTACACCCGAACACTAGTAAAAAAGACTTTCAAGAAAGTCAACACACATGTTTTCTAAAATATGTGCGTTATATATTTTCTAAAATACAATTTTCTAAAAAAAAAAGATCGATCTTTGTGCAGCTCGTTTTGTGTCTGCATTACAAAGCGCGCCCCTTTTCACTGGTAGCTTCGATTGATCAGTCAGATGGAACAAGGAGGTGGATTTTTTTTTCAAATATCGACCCCTCTGTTTTCGAAAAATGGTGGATCCGAGGGAAAGCGATCCGGTCGCTGCTGGATGGTATGAAAGGCTGTCGATCAAAAGGATCGGCTGGCTGATTCGCGGCGAATTCTTGCCGGTTTGACCCGAATGCCGTCAGCGATCCGCTTCGTTAAGCGATTTTAAATTGCCACTGGAGAGGACTGGAGCCTCTCTTGTCGCGGCTATCATCGACCTCTCGATGGAATACCAGGCTGCCTGGCGATCGTTTGAATCGCGATATTTACGAGCGACAGGGAGCACTGGCCGTCGACCTGCAGGGAATTTTCTTGCCACCGGATTGTCCAGTTGTCCAGGAATGCGCGTGGCCACGATCAAGTGCCCTCGAGTGTGCTTGAAAGTTTTACAAGTGGAGGCTGAAGGAATTGGTCGGTGGTACATAAATGGGAGAAGATTTCAGTTTATTCTTCATCTTCTCGGGGAATTTTCATTGGGGAGGGATGTTCGTCGTCGAGGGGTGAATTGGTGGAAATTTCAGAGGCCAATAGTGGAGGTTTTGAGTACCTTTAAGGGTGGTTTCCTTTCATCCCTCCTTTAGGGGTGGAATTTTTATTGCAGGGGATTTTCTAACAAATTTCTACAAAGACGTAGAATACTGGAATTTTGAACCCTCGACGATAGGACACCTGAGATTTCCACCCCCCTCAAAGTTCATTCCCCAAAATTACAATTTTCACCCTCTGTCCTCCCTCATCACCCCTTCTTTTCTATTTATCCATACATCACACTAAAATATCCTAAAATCTCCCACAAGATCCTCTCGTCTCCAAATAATTTACGGCTTTGAGATCACACACCCCTTCATCCCCTAAAAAACTTCACCCCCAGAAACTTGCATCTAAAAAATCCCAACACTGCCCCTAGCTTCCTCCACCTTTACCCCTCACGAAAAGCACCAATACCCTCAACCTTCCGCCAGGACTTCGATATATGCCCGTCTCAGCGACGCAGGGGCGCGCAATAAACCGGGCCCGTCGAAGAATCCCCGTTTCCCTTCAGCCAGACGTTCGAAACGCAGTTGGACGTAGGAACTAGACGTTAGACTTCCGCCCTCGTTGCATTATTTTCGCACGCGATATGGGGGATGATCGATGGGGGGTCGGGGGGTGGCAGCTCGTAGCCGCGAAGATGACACGCACCGCGGATGGAAATGCTGAATGCTGGGACCGGTGGCATCGCGCTCAGCCCGGCGACGGTGTAATAAATTATTCGGCCGCGTTCACCTTGGCATGTAACGGCGTTCTAATGCATATTGGAACAGCTTTGTCGTGGGTGTGCGCCTGTGTGTGTGCACGCGCCTTCGGATACGGTTAAGATGCTTCTACCGTGATGCAGTCGATCTGCTTTGCCAGCGACGCTGCTCCTCCGCCGGTTGGGAACGGATCCCCGGTTTCGTGGGGAAGAATGTTTGAGAAATTGGGAGTGGGGCGTTTCGACGTTTAAATTGGCACTGCTGTCAGGAATTTCATGGGGAGGGGTTTGGAGGCTAGACTATGAGGTGTTTTTGGGGAGGAGGATCTTGGGTGGTGGGATGTTTGAAGGGTGGAGGCTTGAATGGGGGTTTGTGGGTGATCTGGGAGGATTGTTAATTTTTGTGGTTGAGGAAGAGGGGACCAAAGGTGAAGGGTACTTGGTTCCCAGTTTTATCAATTTGGGGTGGTCCAGTTTCTTATTTAGTGTGATCCCCAAATACCCAAAAGAAAACATCTTAATTTTTCAGGAATTAAAAAAAGAAGCAAGAATCATTTTGCACGTTTATAGCTTCATTCTATCACCTCTTGATAGGATAATTTTTTTTGGCAATCTGTACTCGTGTGTTTATTTTTTTTAATTCTCAAAATATTATATTTTTCAGTCGTCACACTAAGAAGACCTCTTAAGATATCTAGACACTCAGGGAGGTCCAATTCTAAATTTTCCTTCCCCAAATTTGAAGTAATTCTAATTAGAAGAACCCCAAAACTAATCTAGGAACCATAATCTTACTATTCCATCAAATTTGAGCTGTAAAATTTCCAAATTACTTATCTTTCAACCCCCATTCAGCCCAACTCTCTCTTCGACCATACTCCCATGATCCTCAGAATATTTTCAAGCTTCCACTAGCTCGCCTCAGCAAGCTACGTTTTGCTGTTCGAACTGCTTGCCTCCCGAGAAACCAATAGGTATCCAGCAAGCGGGATACAAATTCTCTGCATAATTGGGGAAAAGAGATCGTTACGCGCATGGTCGCGCACGCAGAACGTTCCTTTGTCCCACGTGAAGTCCCTCATTCTTCATCAGCGCTTCCGCCTAGGTTGAACTAGCTTCCGCCGCGATGGCATCCCGAGGCCGCTGTCTGATCCAGAGGCTTGCTTCCGTATTCGCGATCCGAGATACTCAGCTCTCATAAATCACGTCTCTATTGGTGGGCCGTGATGGGTACCACTCCTATAGATCCTTGGGGGATTAGTATTTGAAAGTAGAAGGTCCTCCTGAGGCCTCAAGTGGAATCAATTGAAGCCCGTTTGATGCAAACTGAATCGTGATCAAAATCTAGAGGAAGCTTAGAGTGAGTCAGAAGTCTACTTCGACTTAACCGGGACATAAGCTGGACTTGATGTGGGCTTGACTCCATTCTCGGTGTAATTAATTATGCTCCATTGGGGCTTCCTGATTCTATTTTGGAGAAATCTTGAATCTACCATTTTGGGGGTGGCTCGATTCTTCAGTTAGACTCTTTGGTACTTGGGGACATAATTTAGGGTCTCAGAACACTTTGTGAAATTACCTCTACGCTAGGGTGGAGCTTATTTTTCTTCACTTTTATAAAAAATAAAATCGAGCAGCTATGAGCACGATTGATCTATATTTTTGAGGAGTAACTCAATGATGGCGAAGTTTCCAATGCACGTGATAATTACATGAAAGGGAATGGGACACTAGAAATTTGTTCAAATGCATTCGTTTGTTCAATAAGAAAACTAGAAACCGTGAAAAGGTACCACTGTGCCCCAGCTGACGTATAATTAAGTAGAACAATTAGTAGCTTGTACCCTGACAGCAGGAAACAGACACTGTATGATGTCGGAGCCTCTGTGAATACTTTCAACAAATTATCAAATGTAAACGTATAAATTAAAACGTGTCCATTAATGTTGAATTCTCCTAATTTCTATAATCTTTGACTCACTTGATCTACCCCTTAACTTATGTAGAATGTATCCAAAGTTTTTGTATAGTGTTTATACATCTAAAGAAACAAATCAAAGTGATTAGATACATAAAAAAATATTTTTCTTAACTTTTAAGCTCCCAGTCCTAATTCCCACCAAAACCAATTATTCCAATTCCTCAACCCCTCAAGCAGCACCCCACCTCCTCCCACAGCCCTCCCCTATCTCTGCCACCCAATTTCTACCCAACATCGCCTCGCCAAGCCGCAGCGTGTCCACAGACATCGCGCAGCAACTCCTCACCTTACCCCAGTGCCACCAAAAAAGCCCGCCCCTAAACTTCCTATAATATCGAAACTTCCCTCGAGTGTGCTCCACAGAGGCACGCTTTCCTTTCTTTCCCCGCCAGAGAAAGACCTCGCGGCTGAAGACCTCGGCGCGCGCAATTTGTCCCTGAAATATGCCGCCGTAAACGTTACAAGGACCCGCGTAGTCCTGAAACGAGATCTCCGTCACGCGAGACGAGCACCGTAGGCGTCGCAGTTCCTTCCACCGTTTCCTGCCTCGGGGATTACGGTCCGCGACGATTCGCGCGCGTAATGGCGGTGCACTCGGCCCGAATTTCTCAGGCTTAACGCGTTTATCCGGCTGGATCCTCCTCAGCCACCGTGGCCACCCTCCAGCCGCGCTTCATATTTTATTGTGGGTGTCGAGAGGACGACGGGCGGCGGCAAAAACCCACGGTTTAATCGGGTTAAGTGAATTTTAGGGAGTTCAAGGGGACGAGGGAGGGAAATCCTTCAGGTGGTTGCGAGGGAGTGAATGGAGGCGCGATTAGTCCTTGTAAGGATGCGACAGGGGCGCTGTGTCTTAGCACTGCTCCCTCGGGATGGATTCTAGGAGGATGCAGCTGCGGAGTGGGGCGGTGGGGGACGTGGGGGGTGATTTGGAAGTGGAGGCTGGTGGGATTGGGGTGAGTAGGTGTCGAGACTCAAATTGGCGTTTACACTGGGGGCGGTTGGTGTGAGGGGAAGTGAAAGGTAATTAATAGGAATGGGGACTGGAAGTTGCAGATTTGTGGGACTGGATTTTAAGGTAGAACTTCAGTGACAATCTTAGCCAAAAGTTAATCCATTTCCAAGATATTAATGAGGCTTTTTCCTATGATGAAAACCAGTCAGAAATGGCAATGGTGTATTTTTATCGCAAATTCAGTTGAATTCGCTCTTACTCAGCTGACAATCGAAGGAAAACCAGTTTTCCGTGTCATTTTCTTTAATTTCAACAGAAACCATCGAATCAATTGCCCGGAATTTTTGTGACAATTTTGTTCAGTGTTTGATCTTTCTGTACACAAGATTTCAAAAGCTTTGGCCTATTATTTCACTCTTAATTTTGTAGTTATATTCTCAATATTGCGTTTCCCATCAGAATACATGTTAAATTGAAAGTTAAATAATTTGAAAACTACCGAATCAATTTTTCTAAAATTTTACTATTGCATAAAGATTGATGCCTCCAATTTTCAAAGATTTTCGCTTATTTCGAATGTTACTGAAGTTCATCCTTAAAAGGAAACTAGGAATTGCTGTATTTTTTATAGATGAAAGTGGGAGGTGCTATTCAGAAATTAAAACTGGAATTACTGGTTGTGGGAGATGAAGGTTATTCAAATTGACATCTGGCCGCTGAGAATTAACCATTTAATCTCTCATATTTGACAGAGTGGAGGAGAGAGGTTTTTTAACACTGGAACTACCAGAACTGTCAAAATGACTGGTTTTAAATTTGGTAATAAATTAAAAAAGGGTAAAATAAAATATAAAATGAAAAGTGTATTTTTAATGTTATGTATATATTTTTTAAGAGTGTAAAAATTAAATAAATATGAATGAAGGTTAATTTCCTTGCATAAAGTATTTTAGAAATATCCAGTCATTTTGAATGATCTGTGTGTAGAATTTATTCATAACAGAGTGTATTTCTGGAACACCAGTCCATTCAGCCGACTCCAAAAGAAAGTCAGAAAACTTCTCTCTGCCACTTAATACCTACAGCAATCTTTGTATATACTACTAGCAACTGATGCTACATATCGAGCTACAAAATAAACAGATAACGTGAAAGAATGTAGCGTTTTAATTAACGACAATGACGTAGGCCAACGAATAATCGCCCTTCCACGAAATCGTTGTTCTGTCAACAACGCGATAGCTCGCCAACTGCGAGCACCGTCCAAAAGCTTTACGTAATCATAATTGCACAATTAATTTCGAGCTCCTGGAACAATTCTAGACTTCCCATTCAAATTCATCTACTGAAAGATCACAATGTGATTGGAATTCCGTTTATTTTTCACGGATGCGTCTAATAACAACACTTGCGTCAGGCAAGCGCGATTATCGCTCCTGGGTCCGGACGATCGATCGATCATTAACGATCCTCGATTGTAGCCTGAGCAAACGAACATGAAATGCTATCGTGTCCTTGATCGATCGATCACCGTGCTTCTGTAATGCCAGGGTTGCTCGATCTCTCACCTCCTGGTATTACTCAATCCCTTTCCTCTCAGGAATTATAAATAATTCAGGGTGACTCACCTAACTCTACTGCCATAAATTACCTGCAAAATTAAGTTACAGCGTTCAGTAATCTTTTGAATTGCCGGGGCAAACAAGAAACTAATTAGTGCATTGTACGCTCCATTTCATACCATACAACTTTTATTTGAAACATTTTTTCATATGACAAATAATTTATAAGGAATTTAAGGTGGCAGAGTTAGGTGGCTCACTGTGTATTGATTAAAAGACATCTCTGTAATGGGAATTAGGTAAATTAAAGTTAAAAAAAGGAACTAGGTATCATAAGAAAGGGGTAAGTGTACGACCAAGTGTTTAATCTTAGTAAAACAAACAAAGTGAATCACCGAGCATCGTTGGCCGAGCGGGTAGCGTGCCCGCTTCCCACCCAGTTGGCCCGAGTTCGATCCCCCAAGGCCCCAGAATTTTTTCCACGCTTTTTTCATTATTTACCCAGTGTTTACTCAACATCAAGCAATTTCCACTGCAAACATTCGCGGTTGAGTTAACAAGCCGTGCTTCCGTTAATTATTTGTCGGCCTTATCATTGACATCATTGTTGGTTACATCACCGTGAGTGGATCTGGTTCGAAGACAAATGGGTTTCTAATGTTACTACTCTGGGGGAAGAAAAGTCGTGTGTTGGAATGTTAAATCGGTGTTCAACGGCGTGTTTCCTCGCCAATTACCCGCGCGGGAAGGTGTTAATTAGATCTCGATAAAAAGGCGGCGTGACTTCATTCGTCTCGTTCGGTCAGATGATTTCATTGATAAATTTAAAAGCATCTCCCGAGGCGATACGCGTGCATACGCGAGCCGTGACGAGGCTCAATGAAAGTGACCCGGCGTAATCGGTGCCTGACAAAAAGTCCCTTGATGAATTGTGTGTGTTCCTCTGGGAGAAGAATTACTTTGCTCTCCTCCTTGATTGTTGACACCAATTTGTTGGTGGTCGAGTTGGATTTGAATAAATCTTGAAGATCGTTGGCCTCCTTAGAGGAGAGAAGGGATTCCTCATCTCGAAGCTGTTAAATGCAATTGAAGCATTGTGTATCAAGAGACTTTGACGATGATTCCAGACTGGCGGAATGAACTTTCAGCAAAACGTAGCCAAGTTGGTTTAATTCGCAAGCCTCCTGGATTTCCACTTTCCGAACTCTGAACATAAGACTCCGAAGAACTTGCTAAATATCTGTCAGCAAAAGTCGAAGCCCTGATAGTAGGAAACTCGTGGTCTGGCTGGAGGCCCGGTTTTATTAGCTAGTTAAGCTATAACTCTGAAGCTCCCTGTGTGTTCCCAAGAATCGATTAGGATCTAAGGGATCCCGACAGCCGTGTAGAATCAGTTTAGCGTCCATAGAAGAGGTCCAAGTAGAAGCTCCAGCCGGCAACGTGGCTCGTCCACACCCGGAACAAGAAGTCAAAGGCCGAGATCCCAAGCCGTAGATATCCTCTTCAAGGAGTAACGAACTCGACGCGTGCTCCTCCAGAATTTCCAGCTCACCTTCATCCTACAACCTTTCAACAAGCTGACAAACCTCCCTGAAACGGTCAATCGACAGCAGAAGACCAACCAGTCCCCTCTTTTCACGGTCATCTGATTTCAAGCTGCGAGCTCATCGCCCCGTGCGGGATACTCGTAACTCCGTAAGACGCCAGCACTACCCTAGGGCGTTCTCCGCACCGCGCGTTTCACGCCGCAACAACGAAGAATCTGTCCTTTAAAAAAAAAAGGCGTGATCCGATTGTATAAGCTTGATAAATAATTAAACAGTAGTCGCGCGATTTCCTCGTAATCGTCCAAGTGGATTCAGCCGCGTGGAACACCCACGATCCGCGGTAATTAAAACGCAGCTCATGTCGGTTGATCTCATCGCGACCGTGGGTGTCAAAGAGAGGCGCATTCGTTAGAGCTGTCAGTCAACGGGAAAAATTAGCGGAGCGCGCTGATGTCACCGCTAGATACCAGCAACAAGAACAACAAAAAAAAGAAGAACACCGTATGAAACCTTTGTGATGGTAATTTGATGCACGCTGTGACAGTCATTAAACGTTGTTATCGAAAGACAAAGGGGGCTTCTTGGTCACTGGGAACGTCTGCGGATCAAGTCACGTTGCAAATTTCCAAGCCCATCTGCGATCAAATTATCGGGTACTGCTGCCCTTGCTGAGTACTTGGAAGGTACCGTGGAATGGGACTCACTGGGCTCGACAATGCGCCGCGCACCTTGGCTTCTGGTACGTTTCTAGAGAAAAGGAGAAGCTCCACGAGATTATCCGCGACATTGACACAGAATCCTTGCTCCGTTCACGTCCCACGTGGCGCTCGAAAAAGACGTCGCCCTCGACATCCCGTCGGGAACTTAATCCGCCCCCCCCCCCCCTCGATTAACGCGTGACAAATCATTTCCAAGGAAACGCGTGCAGCTTAATCGACAATTAGCCTACTAAGGCGTCGCCTGAATGTCGCATTTCGATCGGCCTGCAGGCTAAATACAAGTCACGTGCTGCGTGGAGCTTGAGTATCATGGATCGTTGTGGAACTTATGGGTATCGATGATTCAAAGGTAAATAGGAAAGCACACAATAACGGGTGTTTTTGCCTTGCAGAACCAAAAAGTAGCAGAAATAAAAATTTGCACAGTATCAAAGAAATTGTCGGGTCACCAAAGTTCTCTTGCGAAGGGAGCAACCTCTCCGCTTATAAGGTTTATAAAGACACTTCCATCAAGTGCCAGAATAGCCGAGTTGGTTAAGGCACGTGTACTCGAATCTTCAGAGTGCAGAGGTCGCGGGTTCAAATCCCACCGCCCCAAGGAAGTTTTTTCAATTCCATTTTTCTTTAAAATATCAAATCACTCCATTACCAACACTGCATTTATCGACTACCCTTCGTTACTTAAAGGCACCGTCAGAATACTTAATCATCACCCCACGAAATTAGAGTTCATCAGTCAATGAAAGTGAACCCAACGCGTCTCGGCCTTAATCTACCCCGATCAAAATGATCACGCGAGTGACTCATTGCGATCAAACTGGCACGCGTGTACCATTCCTCGCGAGATTTCTCTCTCTCCTATCGCGAGCATATAGAATTCTGGAAACCGTGGAAAAGGATATTACAGGGAAAAGAGATCCTCGATGGACGATACGTACGAGCGAACGGAAAGTGATGTCACTCGCCGATGAACTCACCGCGTGCATCGCGAGTTATGTCACTCTCGAGTGTGTTTGTAGCCATCGATCCCTATCCTAGAAGTTTAGAAGATGGACTTTTACAGGGCACAGTCTCGTCTCTGTCGCGATTCGTCCACACGGGTGACGAGTAATTAACTTGATTGTGGGACGAAGCTCCGACAGGAAATTCGATATTCGCCCAGTGTCGACAGTGGCATCGAACCCGATGCGGCCTGTGAGCGCAATCGAGGACCGAAATCGCCGGGCAAAGTGTCATCCAATGAATTATTCGCCCCGATCGGTTGACATTTCCTTTCCACCCTCGCGAAACATTGAAAACCCGCGAGTCGAAAATATGCAACAATGTGGATGGGGGTGTCCCGGAATCCGGGGTACGTTGAAGCAGTAACGGAGTCGTTGGTGAAAAATTCAAGCCCGTGTCGGTCGAGTCGTATAACAAAGGTGTGATCGACCCGGGCTCCTCGAATCGGACTCTGTTTTCTATAATACAGAACCTTTAACCAGGTATCACTCGTTAAAACGCGGCGTTCCGAACGCCGCGGAATAGGCGTCTATTTTCGATTCGAGTGCATTCCACGGCGGTTCGATGGAACAAACAATAATAGACGTGTCAGCGACGGATCAGAAGCTTGGACGCTGGTTGAAAAATTTAAATTGACCGCTAAAAATACGAGGAGGATCCGCTGGTGATAAGTTCGATCGGATGTCGAAGTTCACTTGACGCTGATACCTCGAGTTATACTTTAATCTGAAGTTTATATCATTTATGTCGTGGATAGTGGACGCAGCGGTTATTTTAAGACGTCTTGATCCTCGGACGACGTACAGATCGATACGGCGTGTCCACTTTGATCCGCGATAAAATTTTGCTTATACAGGGCGAGTCACGTGACAAGTCCACCCCCACTTTCATATACCTGTTATTATTGTCAGTGTTAGGACAGTTAGGAAAATTCACTACTCTTTTAAATTTCATACTATACAACTCATTTCTTGTGGACAATTTATGTGACTCACCCGGTATAATTCGCTAAATAGACTTTTCTAGCAGATGCTGAGCTAATTGATACAAAATATTTACCGACTTGTGACACTGACAAAGAGTAGTGAATAATAAATTGAGCCTGCGTTCGCAGATGGAAACTACAGAATCGATTTTCTCGAGAGTTATTCTTCGTTTTAGACACATTTTCCGTAGGATAATCATTTCCGGTTGGGAAAATGTATATCCAAAATGGGAAGAAATTTAAAAAATCGCCGGACTAGTCTACAGTCTTGCAGCACGAGAAATCAGACGCAGGAGCCGTCTTTCGCCGCGTCTGCTGCGGATGCAGTAAAATATGATGCCCCCGTATAAACTGCACCGACTGAGAATTCCACCGTCCCCTGATAAAGAATGATATCGCGCGCTGGCGTCGAACGAAACTCCCTCCGTTGGCGAATATTCCATCTCGGACATGGAATTGGCGCCGCGGAGGCAGATCAGGCTTTGGAGCTTCTAAGTTTCACCTCTGCAGCCTCGACTTGGGCGATTTTTCAGAGGAATAACGATTCTCTGGATACTTGACGCTATAGGACTCGAGAATAGGGAGTGGGGCACTAGAGGGGTGGGTGTTAAAATTTTAAAGGATCTGTGGTGTTGAGGGAAGACGTAAGCTGAGGGTCGAAAACATTTGTGGATTATCTAATGCAAATGTGAGCTAAATATGCTCCGAATCAAATAGAAACTGAAGCTAGACCTAGCCCCCTTATCGAGAGCTCCCAGCCCCTCGAGGAAAACGTCACCCAGCGCACTCGATAACACAGAAAAAAGGCCCCTCCCACTGAAATAATACATCATGTTATAGAGATCGATCAGAGACGTCGACAGAGGGACGTAGAACGTTGGGATGAATTCTAATTGTGTCTAGGAGAACAAACCACACGCGTCAGTTAACAAACGAACAGGGTTGGGAAGGGGGGAGCTGGGACAGCGTGACCCGTTATGAAATAACGATCCAGCTGGCTCCTGTCCGCCCACGCCTGACACGTATCCGCGGGACCAACGTTTATTTATCGACAATTCGTTTTACCTGGACGTTATTTACGACACTCGGCGGGCGGGAAGAGGCTGCGCACGGTTTGTTATCGGTTGCGTCACTCTACTATCGATGACGATAGCCGAAGGAACGCTGATTTCAAGCTGAAGTCTTTCCATCGCTGTCAATTAGGGTATTCTTGCTGGATCTTTGGGGGGATGTTGAGGGCATCTTGGGGGTTGGAGTCTTCAGAGATCGTGGGGTACAAGGGCAGCTGCCAGTCAAGTAGGAGCCTCGTGTAATGGACCTGATTCTGATAACAATTTAATGTTAAATTATGTTTTATTTGGGTTCCTGAGTGAGGTTATTGCAGGATTTACAAGGTTACTGAGGATTCTTAAAAGAATTCTATAAGAATCTTGAGTAATCCTGGGACCCTAAGTTTCTTGGAGACTGTGGGAGTTGGAGGACTGCATTCACTACTAAAATGTCCAAAGTATTCAACAGTTGTTAAGTAAACTGGTCCCCAATAAATCCTCCTACGCTTCCTCTTCTTTTCCTCGCCAACGATTCCCAAGCCACCTAGGGGCCCATAAACCTCCCATAGTAACCTAGTGAATCTGGAACTCCAAAATAAGTCAGATCACCAGGTCCCATTTAAAAAAGACAGAACAACTCCATTCCTCCCACTAACGCCCCCATCCTTCCATTCTCTATCTCCACAGACTCCAATCCCCCCCAAAAGCAGAACCCAGGGACCTATCCCACTTTCAGAACACCCACCTCCACTATAAAAATCCTAAAAACAACATCCAAATTTCCATCAGCCTTTAAACTATGTCTTCCATACACACTCCCGCTCCAAACACTTCGACTTAGCCTAGTTTCACCTATCCCCATTATCTAACGCCAGCAAACAGGTCGCTTTGCATGATAGCCGCTCCCACGAGGAGCAGAATGGTCCCCTTGTGCTCTGGATGAGTCTGTGGCTCGCAGAAACGCGGATTAAGTCGCGCGAGGATCTTCTGATAAGGATAGGAGCGGCTGTCGAGTGTCTGCACACAGCTACACAGCCCAGGACGCTGTAGACTCAGCTGCCGGTGTCTGATTTCGAGGCGGTTGCTCAGGTTGGGACGCGTTGAAGCCTCCAGCTCACCCATTTCGCGTCCGAATACCGCCATATTTTATGGATCGCGTCTCTATCACCTGGTGAAGCGAGAGGATAGATCGTTGGATCAATCGGCGGTCATCGATATTCGACGCCCTGGTACTATGGGGGCTCAGATCGGTGGTACGAATTAATTTCAAAAGATACAGCAACAATTTTTTGAAATTGTGTGTGCCTTCCCTCTTTCATTAAGCTACTTCCCTAAATAACCAACTTGCGATCTAGCAAATCCTTAAAAAAAAGCGGCCAAATATTGCCACTGGCCTTTCCGGAACACATTCCCAGAAATGTCCCCCGGACTTGAGGCAGGGAGCTTTAAAGTGGCTTGGGAATCGATTAGAGTCAGAGTTTTCGATCTTCCGCCGTTTTCTCGACTCTCCTGGGCCCAGGACTTATCCCTTTCGCAAGACAGCTACGATCCACCGTTGGAAATAGGACTTGCGGCGGGCCGGCATCGCGATAAGCGGGTTTAATCGCGGCGTTTACGCACACGGCGCCGGCGTAGATTGCTCGGCTGATTTTGAGCGGCGTTTCACGCTCCAGAAGTGTAATGCACGGGGCGTGTGCGTCGAAAATATCCCTCCAAAGGCGATCCACCGTGAAAAATATACCGTCCACGGGAACTCGCGATATTTTCCCTGTGTATAAATAGCGCGGGATTAATTTTAAGCGCGGTGGAGCGAGCAACAGATTTCTCTCTATGGAAATTCATGTCAGAGGCGCGAGGCCGCCCTCGAAAATTGCTCGCCGGTTTATTTTATACCAACAATTCGAAGGGTAGTTAAATTTCTCCTCGGAACTCGTTATTGTATCGTGCTGAGGGCAAACAAGCGAGGGAACAGTGAAGGGGGGTGTTTTATTGAAGGCTAACTAACGGTGTGGCTATAAATACTATTCTAAAAGCGTCTTGTTAAAAAAAAAAATCGAAGTGCCATTATACTGCTGCAAAGAGCTAAAACGCACAATTTTCGTTGAAAAACTTTTCCTCCACCCCCTACGGTTCTCGAAATATATCGAAGTGAAATCGTCGCTATTATCTGAAATTGCCACTTCTTAAGCGAACCGCTGGAAAATTAAAAAAACCTCCGAAGAAGAATGCTTGTACATTTGGAGGTTTTGAAAAATCCGGCCCACCTGCATAAATTAATTATTTATGCTGAATTTTAGTTGGGAACCACTGACACCGCCGCGAGCCCGCGATTTTCGTTCAAAGCGGCGGCGATTCTACTGTGAAAAGTATTTGTCATTCCATGAAGAGCCGGCGGCGCGGCAGGGTGAGAAATTAATTGTGCAAAACGAGTTATCGATTGTGGAACTCGGTGCACGGGGTTCATTGTGCCAGCCACGGATCGAAGATTTATTTATCGATCTCGTCACGCCGATTTTTACAACTCACGCGTCTATTTCATTACAGACGATCGAAAATTTATTCTCCGCGTCGCCTGTCCCAATTTCCACCGTCGACTTGGTCCTCCACTCGCTCGTTTATTTACTCGAAGGGAATCCTCGATTACCGATCGATAATTAACGCGGTTACACGAGCATTACAACCGCGGAAAGTCGCGGTGCTCGATGGATGGCCAATGATGACGTTAATGAGTTAGGGGGAGGGGGGGATTTAATTGAATTCGGGATTCGTCTTTCTCGAGCGTTTTACTGATTGGGCTGCTCGACTATTTCAGCCATGCCGATCTCTAGCAATCGTTTAAAATGAATTGCGAATTATTATAATTGATGTAACGAGGTAGAAACGTTTGTATCTCCCACTGTTATACTGGGTGTAACAGAAATAAAATTTAGAAGTCTGTTCTTCCCATCTTAAACCTTGGACTGGACACATCGAAACGCTCGACCGTAGATGGTGTGCGGAAGTCTTCTACTCCCATTTGTTCCCAGTACTCCGTGAACGCCTACGTGGCGTTATCCGCACAGGCTGCTCCAAAAATTTGTCTTTCAAACTTACGATACAAAAGAAATTTTATATTTAATTTAAATACCATGACAAATGATATTCCTTGCCCTGCAATTCAAATTACATAGAAACTATGACAAAACTGAAAAAGAAATTCAGTTGAACTGTTTTAATTGGCCACCCTGTATAACCAATCGAAACTACCTCCAGCTCCATGAACCCTCCACGATACACACCCCACAGCCCCTTGTTCCGAAAGAACATCCACAAAAAATCCTCAAGGTTCCACTCAAAATCCCCCTCCACAATTGAATCCAGACAATTATCACCGTCATTTCCCGCCACTTTGCCCGTGCAGGGCGATTTTTCTCGCGGTACGCCATTAATTATAACGTTTAAATTGCAAATCAGCGGCTAAAATATGTCGAATCCCTGGCGGGGGACCGCGCTCGCCGCGACGTATGACGGGAATATATTTTATACCCGCCATATATCTCGGAATCGCTGGTGCGGGCTCGTTACCATCCACCGCTTATCGAGGCGGGATTTTTCATGCAAATTCGCTTGTAAAATCGACGGTAATGCTTTCGAAACGATTATCACCGACGTCTCTGTCCACGTTGCACTTGTGCGGGTGTGATAACTAAACCTGGCTCACCCACGTGGGACCCTTATTTCACGGGCTCCCCCTTCTCCGGTTTTCGAGCCAAGAGACTCAGGAATTCTGAGTTCGGCACGGTGACGTAACGTTAACCGGAAGCGATTTCCAGGGGGTGGTAAAAAGGTGTAACGGAGGCTACGTTCCTCGAAGGGAAATCACAGGGCCCTTTTTGTTTCCGTGTCTCATTAGGACGGGCAAGCTGGAACTCGTTATCTCTTAAATCACGCGAGTGCTGCTTGGAAACGCGGCTCACCCCCGTGCAACCCCCGCGGAAACTTTTTTCAGACGCGCAAAACGTCGTTCGGCGTTTCTGGTCGATGGGGGAGCACTTGCACGCTCCCTTTTCCGCGGTTTCGTTTCGACGGTTTAAATTGGTCGTTTTGGGACACTCGAAGGGAAGGTGGAAGTTGATAGGGGATTGGAAATGAAATCGCGACGGTAATTAATTTGTTCAGTTTAGTTCGAGGGTGTACTTGTGCTGATTGGTGAATGTGTATCTTTATATTAGGTGTGGAGGGATGTAGGGCAAGTTGGCGAGGTGAGTGGTGTCTAGTTTCGTGAGATCTTGGAAGTTCAACGTAATGAGCCGCGTCGTCTGGGATGATGGGTCGCCGCCGAATCCTCTATAAAAGACTCGAAGTGTTTTTATCCCAGCGTTTCCTCGATTCAAATTCGTCTAAATTTGAAAATTCTGTGTCGGGAAAGCAGCAAGGACACATTTCCCGATGCTATTGAAGCTTAAAAGGGAAAACACTGTTCAAAATTATCTTCAATAAATGGGGTCTCCTATTTGAGGATTGTATGATACAATTGTCATTCTGTTTCAATTACAAGATAAATCAATCCGGCCACGTGTAAAATTAAAAATCTCTGGGAACATGTACGAAAATATCAGGAAAGTTCAGATGAAAAGTTTCCCCCTAAAAAGCGACAAACGGGTGGAGCAGAAGAAGAAGCCAGCCTCTTTTCTCAGGGAAATGAAGAGCCCCAACATCTTCAGGATGTTCAACGATGCGTCTCCAGGCCGCTTACGCGCGAAAACATACATCAGAGGGCGGAAGGGGGGTGGGAAAAACTCGACTCGATATAAAGCTGAGGGTATTAGCATGACAGGCAACCGGTAGCATCAAATTGCTGGACCTAAAAGCACCCAGCAAGCAGCCCCTCTGCTAAATCGTCCGTGCTCTTCTAATGGACTACCAGCGGGGGAAGTTTAGTTCCCCTGCTCCGTCTACCCCCTGGGGCGGTGCGCGCGATCCTTCGATTCTTGCAAATCTCCTAGAAATTCAGTCGAAAATATAGAAACATACTCAAAGAAGATGGGCAGAGATAACTCAAAGAGATTATCCACGCTTCTAAACGAGGGTGAGTCGGAAAAGGTGCCACGAAATTCGAGGTGCTCCACAGGCAAGTGTTGAGAAATCAGACACCAAAGTATTCTCGTCGTATCTTCGATCAGAGGTGGCGCAGTTCTGACATTTGACTCCTGACTCTTCAGCCAGACAAGCGGAGTCTCTTGACACCACGTCTTCCTTGACTTAAAGACTGACAGCTTGAACGCTTCAAATGCATTACAATGCGACAGTGCCCTAAAATACTTCAACCGTCCATTCCACTCTACGACTTCATCGATTTAAATCCCAAAAATATTATTACATATTCCCACCTCAAAAATAAAAATATTACACTTGAAATTCACTTCTCAATTTTTCCCCATTTCGCTCAATTCAAGAACATGCATATTTTTACTTTGAGAAGAAAATTGAATACAAAATTCTTGTTGCATTATTCAAACACTTCTTCTAAGAAACTGTTCCCGTTACTTCGGAATAAATTCTGAAAGAAGTGGTGCTTCTTGATCCGGCCAAGAGGACCTAACCATTCAACACAAATCTCTGCAGATTTGAAGACCCTGTCTCCAAGTGAACTGTAGCTACAGACCCCCCACTGTGTGTCCCCGGATCTTCAAGAGACACTTAGGGACTCCCTGGTATCACTATTAGAGCAACACGAGCTTGAGGGGTGGGCCCTCTTCGACCCCGACGAGGGTCGCCGAGGATGCCGTTGGCTTTGACGGGGGTGGACGATGATCTCGTGTCCAGTAGTAATTGAATATCAGCGTCTAGTGACAAAGCATACTCGAACCCCTCCAAGACAGTCTTCCGCCTTTCGCACGCTATCAAAACGTCCCCACTAATTCGCCGAGACTCCACAGCGTCCATTTACTTAAATCATTATTATATTAAGCACTTACGAAGTGGCCTGATATTAATAGTACCACTAATCGAAAACGGTCGCCATAGATTTCTCATTAAAACTGTTCCAAATTCCAAACTGGGCCACAGGGACGTTTCCAGCTAGACTTCGGTAAATACCATGAATTTTTAAGAACCACCCCCGTCCAATAATTTCGCGCTAGGAAATATGGGATCCAAGAGTTGTACGAAAGCAGCCCAGAATCCTAGCTAATCTAATCGCGTCGAGGCACGGCATTAACATTTTTATTGTCCAGCAAAATGGCTGGAAAGTGAAATATCGAGGGGAACGAGGTACGCGGGCGTATGGAAAAGTTTTCCACCCTTGCCCCTCTCCTCCCCCGTTTTCCACGTCTCGCGGCTGGAAAGCGCCTTTTTACAGCCATGATTCTCTTATCCCCTCGCTGTGTCTTCCACTCTCGATCATAACTATTTAAAGCCCCGGGAACTTGTGAAAACTGCTGCTCCCCAGGGCGAGGTATAGTGGTTGGTGGCTTGCAGCCACTTTCAACGCTGGAACTTTAGCTGTTGCTTGCTCGGGAGTATGCAATTTTCTGGCCTTGAAACGTCCTGCAGCGTAACACCCCAGTAACCCTATTCGAACCATCCACTACGCATATTCGATTCATCCCGCGACAAATACACCATCGATTTAATCATCATCCGTAATACACGATCCCCGTGCGGGTGTCCTTCGATCGTATATGCTAGGCATACGAGATGAACGCCCATGTGCGTTCTCCGCACGGAGTGTTCCAGAAAGGAAGTGTCCGAAGGAAGAGCTTCCCTGCTTCGTCCACAGTTTTTCAACCGCGGTAACGAGGACATTATCGCGTGCAACAGTCCATGGAGAGCTTTCCAGATTTTTCTTCCCCGAGGGGAAAGAATTTCTCTTCGCTTTCCAGCAACCAGCGAGCTCTCCCCGCAGGAGCACAGCGGTGCCCCTCGGTAGCCGTCTTCCCGGGCGATTACCCGATCGCCTCTGATCGAGGGAAAACGAGCTAGCTGAGGCATTCGCTTCGGAACGTGACTCCCGCACTTCGCGCTGTAACGTTATCCAAAGCGCGGTTATTCCGGGTCTCGAATGGACGTGACATAATTGTGAAAACGAGGCGGGCCAGTGGTGATCCGATTGCTGAAACAATAGCAAACCGTGGTCCAAGTGGAAACGGGCTGCGTCGCCCGCTGAAACAGGACCGTCCCACTGGCCACTGTTTATCTGAAACGCGATACACAGGGCTAGAGAATTTTTCTCGAGTGCCGGGAATCGATAGCGAGAGCCGCCCCGCACGCGTCCCGTCCGAGGAACAGTTTATTTCATTGACGAGAAAGAATCCTTCTCGATCGGAATGCGGAGATTTCACGCCCAGCTGCGCTCTGCCCAGTTTCCCCTGTTCTCATTGGTAACCCCGCGGCCGGGGTGGGGGAGGATGCGATGGGGTGGTTTGTCGTTCAAAAATGAACAAGAAATGTGGTGTGAGGGTTTCTTCTGCGAGGCTTCGTTTTCGAGATAGCTGCGCTTGAAGTTGCTGCTGGCACGCATTTTCGATCGAGCACCATGGTAGGGACTCCTTCCCTCGGAGGGATTCCCTTTTTCCACGACACCAGTGGACCTTGCTCGAATTTTATTAAACCAAGGGAGATCCGAGAAATAGTAGACTTCCACGGAGGGGATTCAGCGGATTGAATGCGGAAGACATCGAAAATCGACGCCACTGCGAGTCTCGCCTTTGAAATCGAGCCTCCCACGGAGATCCTACGAATTTATATCAAACGCCGCAAGTGGCGGCATTATTGGATCTTGCTCGTGTCGGGTGCGCGAAATGGAAGAAATTCGAGTTTTAACGGCTCACGTTGTGCCTCTTCGACCGGTCCCAAAGAACCGAGAATCTTGTGTTAAATAATATTCAGCATACCAAGTATAAGAGTGGAATCCTAAATATACTATTTATAAAAATAAACAAGGGAAAATGGAAATCGGTTTACGTCGATGAAGCTTTTTACATTCTTCCTTTGCTTGTCACGAACAGCAAATAGATCTCAGCTGCGTTAAAATTATAGAAATAAAGTGTGGTAATTTTATTCCAGATTTAGGGAGCTAAATGAGAACAGCAAATAGCACTGTGCAGTATGAAACGAAAATACTTCAGATAATGCAGTAGTTAGTGATCTCGTCGGTAATCCAATTTCATAATTAATCAATTCCAACTATACTTCCTGAAATATGATTCTGGTGCGACTATTGATCTATTTGAACCAATTAAGAATCGAGAGCAATTAAAATCTAATCACTTAAGCACAGTTTAAAAATACCTGATTTCATTTCCTATCAATCTCAAACTCTACCATTTTCATAGTTACAATTGGAATTTCCCATTTCGTAATCCCACAGGTTATTCGTCAACAACTTAATTGAATCTTAAATTACACTTTTAAAACGATTCGCACAATCATTTACATCATCTCGATACTACACTCCTCCAAATTACCCTTTTACAGGGTTTCTTCCATTTAAAATTCGCGCCAAATATCCGGGACTATCGCTCGCTCGATATTAATCGCAGTTATCGATTTGGCGATTGATCCTTGACCGAGGGGTGAGGTCAGCTGCCATTACTCAGTCTCTCGGTGGCATTGAAACTGTCATAACCTATAAACAGTTCGCGCGCGAAGTGAGGTTATGTCGAGTGTTATCCTGATTCTTTCCTTCGACCACGCGAAGTCCATTGACCCTCGGTAATTCATATCTGCGTCCATAAGCTGTGCATCGTATATCTCCGTCGTAAACTAAGCGTCCTCTTTCATTTTTGCGCAGCCTGCACATCGACGCAGTTCAAATGCAGGAATGGACAGTGCATCGAGAGCGGAGGCCACTGCAACGGCGTCCAGGACTGCCACGATGGCACCGACGAGCTCAACTGCCGTGAGTTTGATTTAAACAAACAATACACAACATTCTATCGTCATTGTCGCACTCCCACTAAACTATCGTAACTCGTTCGTACTTCTACGCGTTTACTGTGTGCGTTCGTGTTGTTTCAGGTTTCTATTACTTTTTTTATCGAGCTTCCCGCGAAAGCGCGGCAGCAGCTGCGCGGCTGTAGCGTTGGCATTTCGCGGGAAAGATCGGTTTTCGCTCTCTTTTGTAAATAATCCAGCTTAATCGTGATTATTGCATGGAACGTACTGCTTTACTATTTATTTAATGCATGGTCGATTTTACGGGGGACTTGTTTGTTTTGTGTGTTATTCTTTGGGACTTTGATGCTGATCAGTGTGTCGCAGATGAATGATTCGTTGGACTTAGAACGCACGCCGTGTGCGGGGATTATGTGGTTACGTGCGTTAGATATATACATCGCACGCCCTTAGGCGTTCTACGCACGGGCCCTGTTTTAGTTCGTACTTCTTAGATTTTACCGAACTTTCTGTACTCCGCAAGCAACGATTGCCAAGACTCACAGAAACCTAATAACGTTTAATGAATTACTAAGCTTCTATGAAACCATGTGAGCAATATTTTCCACCCGAAATCATCCCTCGAAAACTAACACGCCCAGCAGATTAAGCATCCCCCTCATTTCGAATTAATACGAGGATCGAAGGCCAGCGGAGCATGCGAGGGCAATTTTTCCAAGCACAGGGTGCAGGGGGAAGCAATTTTCTCGTCACCCTTTTTCCTCTCTATTTTTTTCGCCCTCTCTTTTTTTTAATTCGTCAACGAACTTCATTAGCGGCATTAATATCGGCGGGGAAGGGGCAACGCTCCCACGCCGAATTTAAAGGCGTGCCCCTTGCCTCCCTGCAGCCCTCCTTCGTCTCCTACCCCTCCGCCAGGTTGCCGAACGAGATTTACTCTCGCGTTTATTAAGCCGCCCTAATAACCAGCTGCAATTTTAATCCGACATTAATCTCCAGCGAGTCTGCTCTCTCTCTCTCTCTCTCTTGCCCATCTCTCTGGCCACAGTCGTCCGTTAGCCCTTTCGAGGCCTCTGCCACAGGAATTTCCGGCGTTTTCACCGGTTTAATCCAATCCTGATGCATGGCGGCGCGCGGTAGCAAAGGGGGTGGCTTCTGCGGCTGGTGAAATGGCGTGGACACGCGTGTCAGGATGCTGCTCGATCGGCCGAGTAAACTTTTCTCCGTGTTTTCGATGGGGAGGTGGGGCGGTTGGGGAGGTATTAGGGCGAAGGGTGGAGGGTTGGGGACTGAATTTTTGGATACTTTTGGGGTAGTTTCTGAGGTAAGAGCATACATGGTCTGGGTTAATTTAGTTAAGCTAGAATTTCTTTGGAAAATTTTGAGAAATTTCAAGGAAGGGAGGGGAGGGCATTGGGTATTTGGAAAGGGGGTAGTTGTTATAGATTTGAAGAGATGGAGTTGATTTTGAGGCTTGAATTATCAAAATGATTTTTTTAAATATGCTTTAAATTATTAGCTTTCAAGTGCATATTACGATTTTTGATTAACAAAATTACTTATAGGTAAAAAAATTCGTGAAAAGTCCCCTCTTTTCTCGGTCCTGGGTGTCTGTAACCCCTTAAGCTGGAATCTCTTTGGGAAATTTTGAGAAATATTAGTGGAGGACATTGGATATTCAGGGATTGGGTTTTGAAGGGATGGAATTAATTTTGGAGCTTGAATTTCGATTCTTTTGTGGTATTTTGTCAGGTAAGACTCTGTACTTTCTTTTCAAAATTTTGAGAAATATTGATGGAGGAAGTGGAAGGGTTTTGACTATTGGGAGACGGCTCAGTAGGTGATCGAAGAGCTAGCATAAGTTCAAATTATTTGGGGTCTTCTATAATCCCCACATCTTCGCCTCTTTTTCACACCCTCCTCCACGAATTTTCAATACAAGACTGAAAAGTCTAAATGTCCACAATTCTATCCAATCATCGCTCACGTTTCCCACCTCCGTGGGAAACCTGATAAAAAGCGACAAAATCGAAATTAATTCGATTCCAATCACACAACCGTCCAGGTCGAAATCCAGTTACGTTATTTTAACGCGATTTGGCCGGCGCGTGGCCTTTCGCTCGATCGGCGAATATAAATCAAGCAATCGTGATCTCGAAATTGGCAAACGTGCTCCCAACGAGGCGTGACGAGCCTTTCAACGGAATTCAAAGGAGATTCTACGATTCTCTGACATCATCTCGCAGGTTCAAGGCTCGCCTCGCCTTCACTCTGGAATCCCAGCGACCACCTGTTCCCGAGCATCGAGTACCGCGATCTTCCATTCCCAAACCACAAATCTGAAAATCTTCTATCATAAATTCCAATGAATTTCCGAACCACCAAATTCAAAAAAAGTTGAGCCGTTACAATTAAACGCCTCCCATTTAAATTGACCTGTTCTCTAATGGCCGATTTGAGGGGGTGAAGCACCCCTTCGATTTCCCACTAATTAACCCTCAACGCTCCGTCGAATTGAGAAACATTGCAACAAAAGTTGCTGCATTTTAAACACGGAATATTTTAGGAACAAAGTAAATTCGCCATTTAAATTTTAATTCGCATCGTTTTCCTTATCTGGGGGGTGGTTCTCGAAGACAGTTCAACTATTCTATAGGAATTCTTTAACCCCGGTCGGCGATTATATCGCGAGAAATCGGCGTGCAAGTTATCACGCCGATAAGATCAAGGTAAACGCGTGAAAAAGAAGTAGGCCGACGACAATGCTCGGCCGAACAATGCATAATGCTCTCGCGCGATAGCGCATTGCAAAACTGCCGGTATTGCCACGGTCGACGCTCATATTACCTTGAAAGATCGATTTCCCTTTCGATAATCCTTCTATATGGAGTCAGTGCCCCGAGGTCTCGAGACTTTCTCGGTCCTACGGGCCTCAAATTTGATCGAGTTCGAAAAGTGAATACACCGATCGATTCTACGTTCAAAAATGCATAAAAAATGTGCAATAGACTTTTTTCGTAGGAAGCTTCGTTTTGGAGAAAATCGAGGTCAAAGTCGGCGGCTCACACGTGGAATAGTTTTCGGTCGATTTTGTTCAAAATTAAAAAAAAAAAGACGATGACAAGGGGAGGGAAGCTTGAAGCTTCATGGCACTTGAATTTCTTCGAAAAACATTAAACATTTACAAATGAAAATTACTCGAGCATTTCGAAAACCCTCACAGCAACACTAAACAGTATTCAGTAAATACAGCTGCAATTATCAGCCATAAACAATTAACAAGCGCGCAAAATATGTTAGCACCACAAACCGCAGCATTCCGCGATCATTGCACAATAATTTCACACCCTCTCGACGCTCGAAACCCTTAATAATCGCAAATTACTATTCGCCCCGCGTTAGCTTCACAAAAGCTTCAAGTTTCTGCACACCGGGTGTCCGAGAAGTAACGACCAACAGTCACAAGGAAATACCTCCGGTTTGCGTAGACTTACAGTGAGCAATTAGCGAGAACAAAGCACGCCCCTCCTTCGGTTTTAAAAAGCTGACTCGATCCCTATTTTCTCTCTGTCGCCTTCCTCTCCCTTTTTCCTCTTTTTTTTCTCCATGGTGAAACAGCATTGTCGACACGCGAGAATTCGCATTACGTATCCACGGTAATTACGGAAGCGTGTCCCCGCGTTTTTCCATTAAACGGCCACGTTTACGCGATCCCTCCTTCCCATTGGGGGGGTTGCTGCACGCGAAAAAAAATGGCGGCACGCGATCGGAGGAAACGCGTTTACGAGGCTGAATCTAAATTAATCGGGCTGATCAGCAGGCCAGCGAACCGTTTTCTCAGCCATTGTCCCCGGAACGATCGCGGAAATTTGATTTTTAATGCCTCCGTGCCGGTGTACAGGCTGGGCCAAAAGTGGGGGCCCAGTTGGGCGTGCCTTTTTTTACGTTTTAAGAAATTTGGAGACCTCTCTGCTCTTTTCACCGGACATTAAAGTCTTAGAATAACAGTCCTAACAGTTAGTAATTTTCAAAAAAAAAAAACTGCTTGAGAATCTTAGAATTTTGAAATCATCGGATAAACTTCGTTCTTTTTTTAAATAGTGAATAAAAACTCTTACGTCACCTAGGAAATAGAGTCTTTCCCAAAAAGCGGAGTATCTCAAAGAACATTTCCACTCAAAAAATCAAAACCAAAAAAATTCCTTAAAAAATAAGAAGCAATTACATAAGCAACAGAATTTGATCGACTCGCAGCTGCAATTCCCCGAAGCCCTTCGGTTTCCCAGCGAAATAAAAAGTATCTTCCTCTCGCCAATGAGGCGACAGCTCCGTGGCGGGATAATTTGAATGAGAAACTGCCCCCTTCGCGCGCTGCGTCTGCAAAGTAGCCACTCCTCCCTGCTTTTAATTACCGCCCGGCGTCCTCGTTCTCCGCGTCATTTCCCGTCGAAAAATGCGCCTGAAACGTGCCGAAGAACGGCCACGGAAAATAATTAACCACCCCTCTCCCCCCCCCCTCTGCTTGGTTTGCTCTCAGGCGCGCAACACGCGTGCCAAAACGTTAATACACTTACGGTTACGGTACAGATTACTCCTCGAATCCCCGACTGTTTCATTTTTAATCGCCTCTAGGGGTTCTTGAAGGGGCGGAAGGGGGGAGGGGGGGTGCAAAGGAACTCATAGAAATTCCACTCGCGCCCCTGCACAGAAGGTTCATTCTTTCGAGTGCGCTCGATCCGTGGCGCCGTCCATCCTCGATCGTTAGCTAATTGCCCTCGTAAATTAGAGCCCCCGTGCCCTCCCCGCCCATTTATAATCCCTTCCGCGAAATTTCCTCGAGTGCGTGTTAATTAATGGCCGCCGCCACCCTGAGTTCGATGGTTCACGCGCCGCTCCACCGTCCTGCTGGCTGATTAATTTCTCTGGGAACGCTTTTCCTTCTTCGTGGCGTCTTTTCGAGCAAACCCCCCCCCCCCCTCCCCTCCCTCAGTTTTCCGATATCCGGTGCAACATCGTCGATACCGGAAGTCGAGCGTGCGCCTCGTAAATCTGCGGAACGCTTCCTGTAGATACGTTTCCCGTTTGGAAGGAATCGCCTTCTTGGCGGCGGAGGAATAGTGTGGTGGTCGCAGCTTGGGTTGCTACTTTGTAAAGTCCCTTTCAGGGGTGTGAAATTGCCAGGGCTATATCGTTGGTTCCATTTTGGAGATTCTGGATGTCTAGATTTGAAGTCGTGTCACCCCTCGTGCGGTGGAGCCTGTAGCCCCATAAGTGCACTATGGTCGCCAAACGCCCATCGGCGTTCAACGCACTGGGTTTACTGTTCGATGGGAGGATCCCAAGTTCACGGTATCTGGGAGGATGCAGATACTTGCCCGATCATATGTAGCGCCAAAAGCTTCATATTAAGTCCACTCGGTGTTTAAACGTGAAAGTCTAACACCCTTCGTGCGGAGCAGCCTGTAGCCCCATTCACTAACCATGCACCCAGACCGCCCATGGGCGTTTCACGCACCTGCCGTTGTGCAAAGCGGAAAATTCCTCATCCCTTATCGACCATCAGTGTTCGTGTCAATGTCCAGCGTTAATCGTGTCTGCCTGTCTGTGTGCCTTCGTCTCTGTGTCTCTCTCGTCGGGCTTTGAACGTGTCCACTTGGGAATCCCCTGGATCGATGTGGGAGGAAGTTTAAAAAAAAAAGAGCCATCGACATACCGTGTCGTCGGCGCGTTTGATGTGACGCCGCTATCAGATCGATTGTACAATTCTTGCAGCCTGCAGGGATGACCAATTCGAATGCACACCAGGGTTTTGCGTGCCTCTGTTCAGACGCTGCGACGGGGTGGTGGATTGTAACGGCGGCATGGACGAGGAGAATTGTCGAAACATGAGTACGAAACTAACTTAACATTAGGCCAGCTCCAGGTGGATGGGCTGCCGTCAGGTCCTCGGTCGCGAGGACCCGCCTGGCTGTGGAGCATGGGAATGAGGATGGAGCATGCTTGGAACTTTTTCACACTGGATCAACTGTAGCATTTCTTTCACAGAGCGGGAGAGCGTGTCTTTCTATGGACCAAAATGAGTAAAAATTGGGGAATAAAGGTTTTCGATGCGGACTTTGTTGGGGAGAAAAATGAATTGAAAATTGAGTTTGTATTGGGTTTTTTTTTTGGGAACTGAATCTTTGTGCAAAAATTAGTCGCTGTGTGGTGTATCTTTTTCGAAAAGGGCTCCGTATTGGAGGAAATCGATCTTGAAAACAGCGCCTTTTTTCGAAAAAATTCTACTCTACAATTTTGAAGCAGTTTTGGATGAGGATCCATTTAATCCACAGTTGAACCATATTTATTACCGCATTTTGCAAAGTTTCACTCATATACGTAAATATCCAACAAATTTCCAAAAGTTATTTTTCTCAAAAATGAAGGCCCAAGTGAAAAAAATTTGTTCCACAATTTCGACTCCTTTTGAGATGTAGAATCACCTCCTGCCTATCTTTAACACAAATTGTGGCCCATCTTTGCACAGGTTGTCTCTAAAAGATTCAAAATTATTCACAAAAATTTCAACCTTTATTCCATTAGTTTTCCATTAAATTTTTTCGAGTTTGCTAAGAAATTTTCTTGTCTTTCATCACCTGGAATTGTCCAGTTGATCCAGTGTTCGGAGAATTACTACTAAATCGAGGTACAGTGTTAAGAAACGCTCGTGGTAATCGAAAGGAAACGCGCGACTCGAGTCTGTGCGAGCAGCTTGGCGTGGGCGTGAAATTACTTTCTCCCGTGACGCGTAGATCCTGAATTATCCTGCGTGTCCCTCGCTAACCCTTGCCAGATAAATTACACCTACCTAGCGAGCAAGTTTCGACACACGGAGAAAACTAATTTCCTCGGAGCATTCCGATGACTTCTTACGCCCCACACGCAAAGCTGATAATAGAGGATTATTGTGGGACTGTTGTGTACAGGGTGTTCCATTCGACGTTGCAAATTCATAGATTTGAGCAGAAACTATTTCTTCATTCTCGTGTTTTTATTCAAGATTTTTATTTAAATATTTGCCATTGGCAATGGTGAAATCTTCTGGCTTGAAATTAGGATCGTCAATATTTTGAAACAGCCTGTATAGGAGTGAACCTTGAATTATCATTAGTTGAAGGGTGAAAAATTTTAGAAAGAGTTTCCAAATTGGAGAAATAATATTCAGAAGTGACATGGAGTCAATTGAAAATAATAAATAAAAGATGAATGAAACACCCTGTATAACAGAAAATCCGCAAGTCACAAATTTGGGGACCCAAGGATTGAAAAGAAGAAGGTAGTTCCTCTATCACAGAGGTAGAAAAAAGTCGTCAAGGTGGTTCCTTATTTGAAACGCCCTGTACGACAAAGAAAATCCACGAGAATGCCAAATTCGAGCACCAAGCGTCCGAGAACCCCGAATTCTCTCAATTAGAGGGATTGAATAAACTCTTAAAGGTGGTCCGCGTTCTATGAATCAACCTGTATAGCATGAGATATTTGAAAAAATGGCGGGAAGAAGGGCCAAGCGTTCCTCCAGAAAAGAAACGAAGAAGCGACTCGGATTGGATTGCAACTGGAACGGAGGTGGCCAGTCGGCCGAGTAATCGCTCGTCGAAGGATATAAACGCTCTGCCTCGATAATGGACGCTTGTTTCTCAAGTAATTAATTGCACGGCACCGTGGCCCGCGGAACTTCGGAGTCGTCCGTCCCTTTTTGAGCCTTATTTCCCCTCGTTTCCGCGTCGAAGGCGAGGCGCAATGGAACTCGGCGCGAATAATCTGATTCATTATGATAGTACGGCGGCCTAATTATCCGGTAGAGGCTCGCTCTTGGATCCGTTTCACTTGCACTGACCGATCAGTTGCAGGGGTGATCTGGATCTAATTGTAAGTAATTTTGGAGGAGTCGAACGACTTCGCGATACTTTATGTTACTGCTTTGTTAGGAGGGTGTTGGAGCTTAGCTGGGAGACTTAACTCAAGTTAGGTATTGAGGAATTTAGAAGGCTATCAATTTTATTTTTGCTCTTTTATTTAGTGAAGTGTGAGATCTTTATTACGAGACTTAATCATTCCACACTTGGCTTCAAGTAATTTTGAAGATTTTTTAAATGAGTTCGAATCACTTTCTGATCACGAGTGTAATTTTTTTTTTATTGATTGAGATCTAAGTTGATCCTCACACCCTTATAGTTTAGGCTTAATTCAAAGTTGAATTGAAATTCAAATTTTTCTCCTCTTTTTTTGATGAGTTTTTTCCAATTTAAAAAGGTATTTTGGTCACTGCGCCTCGCCACCGTTTCGACGCTTACTTTTAAGTTTTATCATTTATTTTACGATTATAGGAGGTTCGTTTATCGTTACGTTTTATTATTTCGATCATTAGCACGGTGTCGGCCAGACGAATTCGAGTGTGCTACCGGCGGAACTTGCGTTGGCCAGAGCGCAAGATGCGATGGTCGTTCTGATTGTCCAGACCGTTCTGACGAGCACAATTGCAATGGTATTTCGGTTTCATTTTTATTATTATTTTGAATGTTTGCTCTAATACTGTTTCATAGGAAGTGAAAAGTAGGAGGCCTGGAATGTGGGAAATTTGAATAGTTGGAATCAAAATTTCAACCTTGTCCAAATTTAAAAATTTCAAAGTTCCGATATCCCCAGATTTTAATATTTCAGGGACTTCAAAATTTGTAAATTGGAGTATTTAAACGTGTTTAAAAATTTAAAAGCTTCAAATGTTCAAAATTTCAAAAAGTGCAACAGAGTAGAGTTTCGAAGGGTGACACACCTTTCCATTACTTCAAAACCTTAAAACTCAAAAATTCAAATTATCAAATTTCAAAAATTTCCCACATTTGTTATCTCTCTTTACTCAAACTTAAGTCCCAAAATACCCAATAAACTTACAAATTTGTACAAGCTTTTAATGTTCCCAGAAAACTGTCCCGCCTGACTTCAGGAACACTTTGCCTTCCTCCACTCAGACCACTCCATGGTAATTAAATCCCCGTTGCGTCGAAAGTCCATTAATTTCCTGGTCCAAGCATCCGCGGTCCAGTGTCTCCCTTTTCTCCCCCTCCCCCGTCGCCATCCATCCCCAAACAAACTCACAAAAAAGTTGCGGCTGCATCTGAAAATTAAAACCTCGCTCTGAACACCAACCGTACAACAAATTCTCCCAGACTAACCTGAATTTCTTTCGTAACGTTTTTCCAGTGACGACTTGCAGCGGCGATCAATTCCGTTGCCTGGATGGGACTTGCCTGAGCATCGACAAAAGGTGCAACCAGGTCAGCGACTGTCGCAACGGCGAAGACGAGAACCAGTGTGGTGAGTGAGCCCCTTCTGCATTGCTAATTACAGATTACCTCGATTAATGCCTAGAAATAGGTGAATCAGTCCCTAGCAACCGGGAAGGTCCCCAGCCCCATTCGCGAGTCCATTTAGTGTGACAGATGTGATCCACTAACTGCTGGGATCCGTGATCCAGGGCTGTTGGTATAACGAGCCAACTACGAACGTTTAAATTCCTCTTCGACGCGACACACACGCCCATTCTAGGAGCAACAAGTTGCTCTCCAGCGTGCAGCTAGTCGACGAGGAATCGATTCGCGTTGTTCCCGGAGTTGTCGGGGCGATGATATCCCACATCGAGTAGAGGGCTTTGTTTCGGGTACATCTGGGGATTTTTCGGGGTTAGGAATATAAATTCTGCGTTTAGGTTAGGTAAGATACCATTACTAGCTTTGGAGGTGCTCTGTTTTTTGCTTTAGAACGGTATATTTATTTTAAAATTGGGGATACTGGCTGCTACACCCTTCTTAGAGCCGGGATTGAAAGTTTAGTTAATAATAAAGTCTGTGCGATGCATTTGGAGCCACAGAATATGCCCCTTCTTTGTAGTTGAATCTACCATCTTTTTGTTGGCTGATTTAGGGGCCCCAGATACTTGAGAGGTAAAAAATATTGTCTCGATGTGGGAGTTGCAGCCCTGGACAACTTAACGGGCGCAGTAAATCATCCCTGAGTTCAAGGATGGTCGAGATATAGCTCGATACTTTTCCTCCCTCCCTCGTTGCTCGACAGAACCCATACAGCCTATTATGTTCCCTCCGTTTCTGTCCAGCGGGTTCGTCGAAGCAACGTGTTTTTCTATTCCTTATAAAATAGCTTTTTACGCCTGTCGACACATGGCAGAAGGAAATCCAAGGGGAAAATCTTGGTGGAATCGGGTTTCCAGTTCGATTTACGATTTTCCATGCTGACCGAACACCGCCTGGAAGTGGCTTCCTCCCCAGCCCCCTGCAATTTTCCGCAAGGGCACGCTTGGCCAAATTTTCCTCTCGCCGAAAATCATCCCCCAATGAGTATCACGATTTTCCATTTCATTTGGCGATGGCCCTTTCGAATATCGTTCAAATCCGAGTTTCTGTGCGAATCTCATAATTTTGAAGTCTTTTTTTTATCGGTTGGATTTCAATTATGTCTGACTTTGAGCAATGTTCGATAGGGTTTAATAATATTTCCCCCGCCAACTAATTCAAGCCACGGAATCATGCTCATTGAATCACCCGCGCTGTGAATAACGACAGGGCTGGCTACCCTTCTCGATAGCCGTAGCATCGTCGAGCACGCGGCGCGTGTGCCGACGGTGTGCACGGCTGATTTCATCGGAAGAGAGGGAAAAGAACACGCGTCAAAGGGGACGCTTGAATCGTAAGCGGAAGCCGCGTGTTCTGTCTGTGAAACAGGGGCTGGCGAGAACTTGACTGCACCTTTTAACCCTTTAACCGCGCGATCGATCGGCGACACAGCGCTGGGGGAAATTAGTGGTCCGCATTTTGCATTTAAAATTGCTCCCGACGTGCACCTTTTTCAGGTTTCCTCTCCGTGGAATATCGCCCCCAATTGTTAAACATTCTTCGAGCGCTTGTGCGGTTGATTTCAAGTAGTGGTGATTTGTAAAGAACGCGGAATTTGTGGTTGAAGTTGCGAGTTCTGATTCTTTCAGTCCCATCGAGTTAGGCGTGCTTTTGTACTTTGTTGCAACTACTACTGACCCTTGCAAATAGTAACTTACCATTTGTTTCTACATATTTAAGTTAGGAAGGTAGTAAATTGACTCCTATGGAGTTTATGTAGTTTCTTGAAACCACCCGCGATGTCGTGAATCCTTCACGAACCTTAACTTTCTAATCGTTTTCACACTTCCATTTCAATAAGCTAGTATATAAAGCCCTAAGAAGCTTGCATAGTGCCTTCAGACCTCCAAGAAGCCTCCATGATACCTACAAACCTTACCTTTTTTCTCACTTTCACCTTTTCTACTCAAGAACCAAGTGACTATCCTCGTAGAGAGCCTTCGTAGTAACTTCAAACCGCCTCCAACATGTCCAAAAAAGCGTCTAGCATGTCCAAAAACGTCCAACAGGTCCAAAAAGCGTCGTACATGTTCAAAATCTTCCAACATGTCCAAAAAGCGTCCAACATGTTCAAAAATCTTCCAACGTGACCGGAAAGGAGTCCAACATGTCGAAACAGCGTCCGACATGTTAAAAATATCTTCCAACATGTCCAAAAACGTCCAGCATGTCCAAAAACGTCCAACATGTCCAAAAAGCATCGTACATGTTCAAAAATCTTCCAACATGTCCAAAAACCGTCCAACATGTTCAAAAATCTTCCAACATGTCCGAAAAAGAGTCCAACATGTCCAAATAGCGTCCGACATGTAAAAAATATCTTCCAACATGTCCGAAAAAGCGTCCAACACGTCCAAACGGCGTCCGACATGTTCAAAAATCTTCCAACATGTTCAAAACCTCGCCTTTTCATTCACTTTCACATTTTCCACTCAACGACCAAGTATCTAAACCCCAAGGAGCCTCAAACGTCGTCACACCCCCACAAACGGCAATCGCCTCTTACTTTCTTCCCCCATATCGAACAGTTTTGTATCGTTCGACGGACTGAACGGTTAAAGGGTTAAATGTGCATGAGTGTGGTGTGTGGAGCAGGTTGCGGAGAAAAGGAGTTCCGGTGTACGGACGGCAGGTGCATCGGTTACGAGTTGCAATGCAACGGGGTGGAGGAGTGCTCTGATGGCTCTGACGAGAGGGACTGCGGTAATTATGCCATTCACACCACCTCTTACTCACCCCCCGGACACTCACCCACACGAACACGTAGACAGAAGACACCTTCGATACCATTCCAGATATGTATATCGGTCGGTAATTTGCGAGTCGCCACTTCGGGATTAATTAACACGGTTGGGGTTGGGTTAGAGATCGCGAGGAAATATGATACTTTGGGTAATTCGAGGGGAAAAGCACGGTGATTTTAGTGGGATGGGGGTATCCGATTTTTTGTCGATTTTTTTCGGGGAAGGTTTCTCGAGACGGAGGAAGAAGAAGAATCCTGTTCCGTTGACTTTAAAGGAAATTTGTATTTTAGGAGAATATAGCGCTTAGATATTTGATTTTTTTTATTTTATTAAAAAGTTCATCACAAAATTTGAATAAATAAGAATATTGTAATTGCATCTTTAATCCCATTCATCTTTAAAAGACACTTGCTATGTAAATTAGATTTCAAAATGCTCAGCTCCCATTTCCTCCTGGTAAAGACCTCCAATAACAGCCTTAATTACATTCTTGAAGCATCCAACTCCCCTGTTTCCTGTTTAAAGAAAAGAAGAATCTAAGACATCCTTGAAAGCCTCTAAAAGTCTAAAATCCATGGAGCAGCAGGGAAGAAGAAAAGAGCCACTGTTCCGTAACGAGCAGAGATCTTTGATCTCTGATCTGTCCCACCGCGTTGCCTCTGCCTTTTCTTCTTCCCCCTTCTTCTTCTTCTTCTTCTTCGTCTCGTTGACGCCTCCATCGAGGCGAGAGCAGGATTTACGACCGCGACGATGCACCCGTTACGCTCTATTTTCACCTCCTCCCCCTGAAAACGAAAGAGCACCCGATCGGGGTCGTTGATCTTCGATCATCGTCGTCACCGTAGAGAAATATCCTTGGAGGAACGTGTACAACGACGAGCGATCCTTCGTGAAGAAGTTCCACTACTGGAAGCCAAAGGAAAGAATGCGCGCCGCAAGTCATCGCGAAAGCCCAAAGTCCCAGGATGAATCGAAGAAACGGAGGAAAGAAGAAACCTTGAAGAACCCGAAGAAACTTACAAACCAAAGCGTTCGTCATTACTCTATCTGGAACAACGTAATTGCCAATTCAATTGAAGAAGGTTTTGCTGAGTCAGTGGAGGAGAAACCAGCTTCTAGAAATCTGTGGGAGAAGATGTTGAAGAGGGTTGGCGAAGGGGATGAAGTACCTTTGGATAGAAATTCGGTGAAGTCTGCTAAGAGCTTGCAACGTTCGCTGAAGTCTGATAAGAATTCCACTAGCGATCCAGGGACTTCAAAAAAGAAGAGGGGGAGGAACAAGAAGAGGAAGCATCCTCTTAGGAAGACTACGACGAGTTCGATTGTGTCCACGACCCTTGAGAACGAGTTTCTTGGGGATTCTTCTTCAACATCGTCAACAGTTGACTTTGAAGAGTCCAAGGCTGGTCGTAAGAGAAGGATAAAAAACAAGAAACTGAAACCATTCGGCGAGAATCATGAAAAACACCCGAAGAAATTGATAACTTCGTCTACAGTCAGCACTTCGACTGTGCCCAATGCATTTTCTTCTTCAGTCAGCTCGGATATTGAGACGAATAAAGTGTTTAGTAAAGAGGCTTCTAAAGTTGCTGAAACTAGCAGGTTGAATTTTACGAACGAGTTGGATTTGGAAAAAGAGAACACTTCCGGAAAAGGGACTACAGAATGGAATTTGAAGGAAGAAACTACTTCTCCACCTGAAGAAGAAACGAAAGGTGACAGGAGTTTGGTAAATGAATCGGGAAATGCCTTTGGGAGCAAAGAAGACAGTAAAGGATTGAATTTTAATGAACAAAATGCTTCCACAGTTGAAGAAGAGACTACCGAATGGAATTTGAAGGAAGAAACTACTTCAGTACCTGAAAAAGAAACGAAAGGTGACAGGAGTTTCATAAGTGAATCAAGAAATGGAGAAGAAACCACAAAATCAACGTCTCACAATCATTTCTTCTTCTCGGAGAAAGAAGAAATCAATAGCATGGAAAACGTAGTGGACTCTACAGAAGACAACGACACCCTGCTAGGAGTCGAAATCATTAACCCTGCGGAAGAAAATGGACAGCAGTCTTCGGAAGAAAAAATCCAACCTTCACCTAACGAAGCCTCGAATGGAATTTTAAGAACCAGTTCCAGCTATGAAGAAGAGACCACAAAATTTATTCTGGAAGAAAAAGCCAGTGACAGTGAGCACCCTGAAGTCTCCAGAACCAAGTGGTCCACCGAAGAGAGCGTGGAAGAAAGTCCAACACCTTCCCCAGCTGAAGAAACGACAAAATTCCAGTTGTCTTCTTCGAGAGACTCCTCTCACTTGCTGAAGAGCAAACGATCCTCGGGAGAAGAAATAAATGAGAGCTTCAGTACTATAGAAGAAGACATAGCAGAAGAAAGTACTCAGAAGCCAAATCTCGAGGAAGAAACCTTGGACGAAGACACCAACAGGGTCTCCAAGGAGTCTTCAGGCAGCAGGGAAGATATCTATGGCTACAAGGCGAAGAAACACGGCCCGTTCGCCAAGTACTTCCACCAGTACCTGGAGGGAAGCGTTTCACCTTCGGCCACGACGACACCAGCAAGCAGCTGGTCCGTGGAAGTAGAGAGTGGGTTGTTCGACTCGAACTCGAAGAACCCTGAGGTGGACCTGTTGAGCAAGGGCAGGCTCTCCAACCAGAACCCCGGGAACGACTCGACCTCGGATCAGTCTTTCAAGGACAACGTGGACAATTGCACTTCCAAGTGCGCGGAGTTCTGGAAGAATGCGTACGAGCGGGAAAGGAAGAAATCGCGCGGGGACATCGATGCGATCCTGACCAACAGGGAGAGCATTGATTCGGGTCTGACGAGCTCCGAGGAGACGACAGTATTCAACCCTGGCTCAGAGAATTGCACAGATTTCACATTGGACTTCCTAGCATCCACGGAGGTGTTTGATACCGATTGGAGGCTGAAGAAAGACAACCTGGGGACTAGCTTAACTATCACCAAGACCACAGAGTCTACGGACTTGGTGGAGGTTATTACGACTCCTAATGACTTGGTAAGTGAAACGAAGAAGCCTGGAAGGAAGAAGAAGGGGAAGGATAAGAAGCCTAATAAGAGGAAGAAAGATAAGAAGAATCGGAAGAACGAGGTGGCCGAGCAAGCTTCTGAACAACGAGGAACCACCAGCTTTAACCAAGACACCTGGTACACCGACTTCAACCCCACCTTATTCCAAACGACCACTTCTTCCTCCCCAAGTGGAGGTGTCAAGGAGTTCCTGTCCAAGGAGACCGTGGACAAAGAGGACAAACACTCAGCGTCTCCCACCACATCCCCCACAGACCTCCCTTCCACCTCTCCACCCAGTAAATGCTCCAGGCCTGAGGATCAGGACTCGGAAGATTGTAATGACGACACTACCACGGAGAATCCTGAGCAGACACCTGGAGGAACGTTCGCCATCGACGCGGAGGACTTCACCGTCGTCAGAGAGACCACCACGAAGAAATATTTCTGTGAGAGGGACCAGTGGCTCTGCGATAGAGCGCTCTGTATCTCTAAGAATAAGGTGTGCGACGGAGTAGTGGACTGCCAGGACACCAGCGACGAGGCGAACTGCAGCTACCTGGACGACAGGAGGGTGGAGCATAGCCAGAGGAACGACAGCCGCCCTGCCAGATGTGGGAGCTACGAGTTCCTCTGCGACGGAAGGTGCCTGAGCAATATCTACTCCTGCAACAGGGTCAAAGACTGCCTAGACGGCCAGGACGAAGCTCACTGCGGCGACCAAGGTAGAGAAAAGCCACCTGGACAGGGCAGCCGGTGTCCACTTCCGCTGTACAGACTATCTTCTCGCTTCGCGGGACTTACCAGCGCCCCGCCACCCGTTCAGCAGACACTTGGGGATGTGTCGACTGCGGAGCTGCCTCCCGGGCGCGTTGCTGTACAAAGTGGTGGCTTCCATGTGACCGGAAGTGGTCGATTAAAGACGATGTATGTGACGAACTTTCGTCTTGTGACGTCCATGCTGTATAAAAGCCTTGGAGGGAGGTGTAGTCCCTGGGGATTCTGTTTTAGTAACGTACAGGCTGCTCCAGGCTGAATTTCGGTCAGGTGCCTCGTGAAAGCGAGCCCACGATGGAGCAGCCTCTACGGGGGCCTAACGAGTGCTCTTAATCCCTCACGGGAGGGGTTCACACGGCTGAAATAACGGACTCCATTCAGTGGCCGGGGTTCCTACCGCGCGGAAGTCGGTTCACGTTTAATCCGCCGGCCGCGGATTTGTTTGCTGTTCAAACAACGCGCGCGGATCAGTTGGAAATGGTTTATTTTTTTTGCTTCATCTCGGGGATCATCGACGGGTTTTTATTGGACGGCTACCGAACAGACACGACAAAGAGCCCACACGTTCACCCGATACTGGAACACTGTATATACATGTAACCCATGGAATATTCTAACCGCCTTCGAGGGGCTTATTCAGATTGCTTTGAGTGTTAGTCAGCTTCGAAGGAATCCCGTGTAAAAAGTGATCCCCCCCCACTCATCGTACACACATGTGGTCGAGGAGTGGCGTGCTGCGGCAGGCTGTGGATTTTGAAATCGCGAGATACTTAATAATACGAGGTAATTCATGGTGAATGGTTCTTGGATGCTGAACAGGGGATGCTGATTGGTACTAGGTTTATAGGAGTAGAGAGTTTCTCGCGAGTAGGGAAGATTTGGATTGGAGAGGGGGAACTAGTATCGCTTACCAGAAAAAGGGAAATTTTCATTTGGGTAATAGCCATTCAGATGCTGAACAAATAGACTACTAGGTCGATACTGTGGGATCAGAAACCCCATAAAAGGGAGTCCGGAATAAGAGATCTCGGAGGATCGACTTTGGCCGAGTTGGTTAGGCGCCTGACCAGTGGATCCGAAGATCGCGGGTTCGAATCCCGTCACCACCGAGGACTTTTTTTCCGAGGCTCCCGACGACATAAAAATTACAAAAACTATTCTCACAATACTGACTAAGATTACTTAGCTACTAAAAATACTTGCCAAACACCAGAGAGAGATACTTAAGGGAGAACTTATAAAAATACATATCCGAAACATCTCAAAATATCCCAAGTTCACAGCTGAATAAAGACACCATCAGACCATCCAGTAAAACAGTCAAACTCAGCATTCCAGGATCAACAATCACCAAGTTCCACTCAAAAGTTACCTCAGCCTTCCTCAGCATACCCACATGGTTCACCATTAACAAACTGCTTTCAGTGTATCAACTTCACACAGTCCCCCCCCTCAAGTCGCTTTAAATGTGTCCGTCACATTCGTGGATAGCTTTGTACATATGAAGCCCGCCTCGGCTCGAGCTTTTCACGATCCGCCGCGAAGTATCCGGGGGAATGATCCTGAAGAGCTGGCGCTCGAGGCGGCCCAGGGTTCACGAAACAGGCTGTTTGTTTTACGCCCTGTAGATTTGGCCCCGTGCCCTTCTATGGACTTCACCTGCAGCGACGGCTCTTGCATATCGAAGAGCTCCGTTTGCGACGGATTCGACGACTGCCCGAGGGCAGAAGACGAGCTTCACTGCGGTATATAAACACTTACGTATCGTCCAGGATCCCTCCGCGCTGGGCACTCCCAGGAACCTCCCATTCTTCGTCTCAGAGAAGCTTCTTGTTTTAAAGAACACAGTAGTGGTCAGAAGAGAGTTCAAACAGGAATAAGATATTGAAATTTATGTGTCATATCGTAGCTCGTATTTTGTTTCTTCTGACCACCATTGTAAAGGGAGTCTAGGAGTTCCTGGCAGCGAAGGTCCTCGCTTCTGCTTGCTAAATAATCTGAGCTCGCTGGGTGACGAAAGCTTTCGCGTTCCATGACCGCTTCGATAGAGAAATGTGAAGTGGTAATAATTGTAGTGGATGTCCGACTAATTCAGGACTGTATCACTGTGGGAAGGCTACTGAGGAGCTGGGATTTCGAAGTTGGTTAAGGTGGTGAATTAATTAATATTAGGGATGGTCAGTTCTCCCTGTTGAAGATGGAAGTATATTTGTTACTAACTTATAACAAACCTACGCAAAAATAGAGGGATACTTGGGTTGTCTGACTTATCGTTGGTCATATCACTGGGAGCTGTAGTTACGAGAACAGGGGAGCATAAATAATGAAATCATTCAACTGTATCGATAATTTTCAGTGCTACAGTCTAGTCAGACTACATGTCTACTTACCACTTTCAAAATTGAACGATTTATCACGGAATATTATAAAAAAATGAGAGATAGAATGTTTAAACTTTCGTCACCCACTGGTGCCGTATTCGTACATTAATAGCTTACTAGTTTTAACCCCCACTGCTCCAAGAAACCATCAGCTGTACATAGATTCGCGTTTCCCAAAGTCCTGTGAAGCTCAGGAAGCTTTATCGGCGCATTATCAGAAGCCAGAGTCGTAGAGCTAATCGTTTGAAGTCGATTCAGTCACTCGATTCGTACACCCTGTGATCTCGCCCAATTTTGAGATAGTCCCCCACTGTTATAAGCAAGAGCTTTTGTAACGTTGTTCGTGGGACGCTTTCATTGTTCGCGAACGAGCTTCCAGCTTTCGTGATGCCACAGCTGATTCGAAACCCTAGAGAAACGAGTCCTGAGATCATCCCCCTTCGATTCATGTATGAGCATCCTCTGTTTGGGGACAGGGTTACTCAGTAATTGAAGAAGAGAGACTGCGGGCTTTAGTTTTTATTTGATTATATTGGGTGATTGTTTTTGATTTATTAATCTGCATTATACGTAGATGCATCCTGAGGAGTCTGGTTTTTTTTCAGAGGTTGAAAGGTGGGGTTGGAAATTGAGTATCTAGTTACAGCGAAATTTAGAAAAATTTGAAATCAGACATAGTGGAAACTAGTTTCATTTGAACTTGGATGAAACTGAAATTTATTCAATTTGAACTTGGGCAAGGTGGAATCGTCTTTAATTTGGACTTGAGCAAAGTTGAAATTAATTCAATTTGAACTTCAGCAAAGTTGAAAATTCTTTAATCTGAGACTTGAGCAAAGTTGAAACTTCTTTAATTTGAACTTGAGCAAAGTTGATACTTCTTTAATTTGAACTTGGACAAAGTTGAATTTAATTCAATCTGAATTTGAGCACAGTTGAAACTTCTTTGATTTGAACTTGAGCAAAGTTGAAATTTCTTTAATTTGAATTTGGGCCAAGTTAAAAATTCTTTAATCTGAGACTTGAGCAAAGTTGAAACTTCTTTAATTTGAACTTGAGCAAAGTTGAAATTTCTTTAATTTAAACTTGGACACAGTTCAATTCAATTCAATCTGAATTTGAGCACAGTTGAAACTTCTTTAATTTGAACTTGAGCAAAGTTGAAATTTCTTTAATTTGAATTTGGGCCAAGTTAAAACTTATTTAATCTGAGACTTGAGCAAAGTTGAAACTTCTTTAATTTGAACTTGAGCAAAGTTGAAATTTCTTTAATTTGAACTTGGGTAAACTTGAATTCAATTCAATTTGGACTTGAGCAAAATTGAAATTAATTCAATTTGAATTTCAGCAAAGTTGAAAATTCTTTAATCTGAAATTTGAGCAAAGTTGAAACTTCTTTAATTTGAACTTGAGCAAAGTTGAAATTTCTTTAATTTAAACTTGGACACAGTTCAATTCAATTCAATCTGAATTTGAGCACAGTTGAAACTTCTTTAATTTGAACTTGAGCAAAGTTGAAACTTCTTTATTTTGAACTTGGGCAAAGTTGAAACTTCCTTAATTTGAGCTGTGGTATAGTTCAAACTAAAGTAATTTAAACTTGAGCATAGTTGAGTCCAGACTACTTTCCACCTACGTAAAGTTAAAACCACCCCACCTAAAACTTAAAAAAGTTCAAATCTACTTTCCAATTAATAATTAAACGAAATTCAATCCTCAAACACCACTCTCTGAACTCTTCTTCAATGAACCATTCAAGATTACAGTACCACCCTGTCCCCTGAATAAAGGCCAGCCACCCCCCATCCACCCACAGCTCATCGTACTACGTATGTGTACATAAATGTGTGTTCTCTGCTCATATCACGACACAAAACAGAACGGGAATGCACACCCACCCAGTTCAAATGCCTCACGGGGAACAAGTGCATCGAGGGTGTCTACAAGTGCGACGGCCATCCGGACTGTCCGGATCACAGCGACGAACTCGAAGATTGCGCGAACGAAACCACTACACACGCCCCTCAGCCTACCAGTACGCCTCTTTTCCCTCATTTTTTTTTTTTATTTTCGACTTTCTTTCACCACTCTCTCGTGTGCATCGATCGTCCCCCGCGTGCACGAAACTCCACCTTAAAGAATCCTTCGTTAAAATACATCTGGATTTGTGTAGCGATGGTTGAGGGGGAGTTTCGTGAACCGAGGCTGCATTTGTCGATCATCGCTGAGTGTCAGGTGGAGATCCAAGCTTTGGTTGACTGAGTAGATTGTGTTTGGGTGTTGGACACTGATGGAATTGTAGGTGGCAAGGTTGATGAGATATTTAAACCTAATTGGGTTCGAACAGAGAGTAGTTTTGACTAAAGCAGGCTGCATTTGGTTTTGGTTGAATCTGAATGTGTGCCTATAGAAGGTTGCATTTAGCAAGGATTCAAGCTGACCTAGCTTGAACCTGCACTAATTTAGACCTAGACAAGAATGAGCATAAACAAAGCTGCATCTAGGAAAAATTTCAGTTAGACAAAGTTGAGCCTGCACCACTGTACACCTAGAAAAGATCGAACATACTTAGAAATTGCATATACCCTAGCTTAGACTTGCACAAGGTTGCACCCAGCCAAGATTCCAACTGCAGAAACTTCAACCTATACCAATTTGCACCTGCACAGAATCAAACCTAAAAAGCATCAGCCTACATTGATTTGAATTTGGACCTCCCACAAAGAAAGTTTCAACAGAGACAAAATACATTTGCCATTTTCGAAATCCCCAGTCTCTGTTGATCCTTCGAGCAGTGTGGGTGTACAGTAGTTTAATTCCTCTCAAGTGAATGTGAACCTAAAAATGATGAGTGGCTTGCAAAATTAGGGTCCATCAGTGTCGACCACCCAAAATGAGTGCGAGTGTTTGGGTACCAGTGAATGGATTTAATAAGAGTCAACTTCAGAGCTTTGGTTTCCACCTGGCACGCCTTGTAAGGCTTTAACAATTACCATACATTTTGCAATTGTGCTTTCTGCTCGTCCCCACTTGCTCTGCGACCCTCCCCTTTATGTGCACGATGCACGAGTCGATATTTATATCCCAGGCAAGACAAGCTTACGAATCCCCCGATCCTCCAGCTACGAGTAGGTAAAAATTCCGTTGTTTACCGAGCACTTTGCGACGGAGACGACGCCACTGGTTGCAGGGCAGCTTAACTCTAATTAATTCATTAGCTTGATAGAGGCAGCAGCGACGCTGCCAGTAAGGAATAACAGGACCCTTTGCTCGGGAGCTTCAAAAGATAGTCTGGCTTGTTTAGACTCGGTTAAACTCCTACCTGCATTTCTACAAACTACGAAATTGTTGCAAAAATACTGTCCTTATGTGCTAGCTCCTTTAAACCCCACCAACAGCAATTGTTTTTAATAAGTATCCCTATTACCACTGAAATGAAGCTTCAAAGGAACCTAAACGTTATCAACATAACGTCCAATGGGGAAGCTGACGCAAAGCTCAGCGCAGAGGGCGCCACTAACGCAGAGGGCGCCACTAGCGCGATAATAGCTAATAATAATTATAGACACGTGCACTTATTATAGTAATATAAATTAAGAAGTAAAATAGGATAATTTAAATACACCTAAACAGCGATAACAAGTGACGCATGCGCTGGTGGCGCCACAGGTGGGAAAAACTTGCACTCAGCTTCCCCAGTGAGCCCTACCAAGCAGTAGCGAAGTCTCCACTGCGCATGTCCAAGCAGAAATCAGCTCCGTAGTGCTGTTGCTCTGAAGATAGATCTCTTAAACTCGATATCTAGCAAGCAACGTAGCACCCAAGCATTATTATCGATTAGCTGGCAACCAAAGACCTTCCAAATACTTGTTTCTACCTTAATTCCTCCCCTTAGCTCCGCCCCCAAGCGTCACTATTGCTTGGTACACCCCAGCCTCGGTCCAGTGCCGTCTTCTCCGTTGTTGCTGCGTCCCTTCGCGTTTGTCCGTCGCTGGGAGGCTTTGTTTGGAGTAGTTTGCCATGTAGCTTGTCTGTGTATGTACGTTCAGACCGGACGTGGCCAGGCTCGCCGGAAACGAGGCAGAGGGAATGCGATCCGAGCAGGGAAATGCGTTGCGACGACGGCATGTGCGTTTTGCTTAGACGCAGGTGCGACAATATCTTCGACTGCCTCGACGGCAGCGACGAGCGTGGCTGTGGTAAGATCATCCGTCAGTCCTTCCAAGGTCATTCAGAGGGTTACAGTACCCGGCTTGCGCTCCAGTGCTCGTGCGGGAGATGTTGGACTGTCATAGATAAAAGGAGAAACTTCTGAGTGACCTGATTATCACACCTCCTGGCCCAAACACTGTTCTACATTCTTAGCCCCTGTTTGTTCTTCCAATCGACCTTCTCATTCACAATTCAACGAGTTCTCGAGCAAGTCGATTGGCCTCAGAGTCCTGCCCCCACAAAAATGGAAACGCGCCACGTTAACGCTTTTTTCGTGTGCTTTACACGTGCTCGTCCTGCCAAGGTGTCTGCACACCCGCCGAATGGAAATGCGCCAGTGACGAATGCTTGCCAGAAAGCGAGAGATGCGATGGAACAATTCAATGTGCTGACGGATCTGACGAGGATGGATGTGGTAACTATGTGTCCCCCGTCACTGACCCCTTACGTGACGAAAAATGGCCACACCACCCTTCCCTTCTTGTGTACGAGCGAGTGTCTTTGTTTATTGAAGTCAGGGACCCTGATTTTGCAATTTTTTTTTATGTTTGATGATGTTTGACAGTGTTTGATCACATTTGACTGTCACAGAAGTATGATTTAGTGTCTCCAGGGTCTCAAAAATGAATAATTAACAATTAAAAGAATTAATTTTTCTTAAACTAGATTCGATTTAAAAGAGTGTCTGCGTGAAAGATTGAATGGGAAATAACAATTTGTTCAAGTTCGCGTAAGATGACTTATACAATTCATGCATCTCTCTAACAGCTGGCGATACTGTCATGGAAACAGCCTTAACGACTAATCAGACTAACCCTGATCGATAATATTCCACCTCTGAATCGTTGATCCGATTTTATTCGTCCGTCCATGTACTCCCCAGCATCATCATCGCATTCCCTCGTGAAAGATCGCTATCTGTGTTGTATGGTCATTGTTAAGCCGCGTTTACATCGATACAAACATTGCTAGAGATTGTAGCGAATTTATCATCCCACTGTGAATTCATATACTCCCAATTACGCACTCAGGATATGCACGTGACGCATGCAAGTCGGTAGTGAATGCAGAATTCGCGCATGCACGTCGTTTCATAAGTACCAAGTACCTAGATACAGTTTTCACTGCTTGCCGTTCGACTCGGTGTGCTTGAATTGTTCGTGGACTGGTCTTTTCTAACCCCTTCGTTGCACAGTGGATCGCCCATTTCGCAATCCTTCGCGAGGAATTCCACTGGAACCCGTAGTTCCTGAAGTTATTCAAGTCCCAATAAAAAAGCACGGGCTAAACAATCCATCCCCTACAACGAAGGGGTGGAAAAGTCGAGCATGCACCTTGCCCTCGGCAAGGTGTGCGCTCAGAAAGGGCGAAACCTGTCGGAGCAGACACGTGAGTATCCCACCAAATCCTGACCTAGACGGTCCACCTACGTGGCACGCAAGGAAGCCCAAGGCGAGGGTGGTAGCAGGGTGGGGGACGTCCCTTTTGGGGCCTCACTGCAATTCATAAATATAGAATCGTGTACAATTGCATTAAAAAACCACAGGAGCAGCTAAAGGGGACGTACCCACCCTGTGCTGTGCCTTGCAGAGATATAGTGGTGTTCTCAAAAGGCAAAGACAAATTGGGCCCAGAAACTAAGGCCCCAGGAATATACATATAATCAACGCACATTTTGGACTACAGTGTTGTCAGTGGTGGAGGAATAGTGGAGTCGTAAAGTAGGTGAGTTGATAGAAGCAGGCCCAAAGTGGGCCCAAGGACCCAAAGCCATATGAAGCATTTTTAGAAGCTAATTTAGTACGGGGATGCTTCGCGTAGCCTAGAGTAAAACTGTACTACCACTTTCCCTCCTTTTCACCACTGGGCCCATCGATCTGATTTACGACTTCGCTATATACCCACCCTGGACGATGCTTTTGGGCCCTATGGTGTGTGAGAGCGTGACCAAATAAGTGCAGCTCTGTAATGGTGGAGGAAGGACACGTACATTTGAGGATGTCGTTTATCGTAACACTTGAATGGGCCTTATGGTGGACATTACACCTCTGCACGGCTCAGTGAAGCCATTTTTCACGCCCCCGCCCTTCCCGCCGTTTCGCGTAATGGGGTTCGCGTGAGAGAACCCACCTGGTCACTTCGGGAATCACGTTTGTAGTGAACGTATGCCCGGCTGGAATGTTTCGATGCAACGACGGCCTGTGCCTGGACAGTAAGAGACGTTGCGACGGCCGGCCGCATTGTTTCGACGGCTCCGACGAGATCGATTGCCGTACGACCACGTTTTTTTTCTCTCTTCTGCTCTCTTTATCGAGGCTGATTCGCGACGCACCGATCCCTCGGTCGATCTTCATTTCACCTTTCGACGGATTTATGGTAGATCGAGGGGGGGCCTTCGGCAGAAGTGGGGGAACTCGAGGGGCCTTACCGGGTCAGTGGCGCTCAACCTCGCAAGGAAATTATTCCAATTCGATGGATTTGAAGATTTAAGGATATTTTGGGGGAGTAAAGTGATTCCAGATACATTACACTCTTATTGAAAGCAGTGATCCTCAACCTTAATTTAAACGAGGTACAATTCTGTGCTTTTGGGTTGACAATTTGAGGGTACTTTTGAGAAGTAAAGTGATTCTGGGTTAATTATAATCTTATTAGAAGCAGTGGTTCTCATCCTTGCGAGGAAAGCGGTCCCATTTGATGCCATTGGATTCGAAGGTCTGCGAAGCGAAGAATGGGCTCATAAATTATTGAAACCCCAGTTCACAATCTTCAATTCCCCCTAAGAGGTTCTCCGTCGATCGAAGGCTGAATTAGAGTTCTAATTAGAGTTCAAAGGTGCGCCGCGGATCAGCCATCGTTCTTCTTTCATTCTCAATCCAATCTCTTCTGTTTCTATCTGTCTGTTTGCCTGTACCCCTCTCTCGTATTCCGCGGTTTCCTCCGCCCCCTATTCGCCCCTTGATCGCGTAATTCCTCCACGTTGTTTGAAACCCACCGGCGATCCTGATGGATCATTCTCGCCACGAGGTTCGACGTTTTCCCTTCGTTTCGGCCACTCCCGCATGAAGGAGGCTGTAATCGACGGGAAAAGACTTTCTTCGGGATTATTGGTACCCCATTTAAAAAAAAAAATAGCTTCATCCGCGCACGCATCTTCTATCTTCAGTCCACTGAAGACGCAGCGGAGCATCTTGGCGATTTAAAATCGAGGGTAAAGGGTCGATCCCAAGGGACACGCCGAGCGTGGAGAACGATGGGAAGCCATGGAAATCGATGCGTGCGCGGATCGCCACGGGAGCGAGGGCTGCACGAGGAGCTCTTCGGCTCGCGCGTCGGTCTTCAAGTCGGCAATTAAGAAGCTGTAACTAATGCGAGAGCTCGCTCGGCCCAGACGAGAGCCGTTAATCTCGTTTCGTCATTGTATCGACCGTGCCCCCGGCGTAGGACGTTGACTGCCGTCCACTCGAACACCGACGCCGCGACGTTTTTCAGCGATCGACACTGGGCGATCGACGAAACCGAGGCTACGGAACCTGGAGACGCGTCCTCGCACGAAATCTAACCGGAAACCGTCGAAATCGAGTCAAATATCGCTTTAATATGACATTTAAGATTTTTCTTTTATACGGTGAGATTCTATCGTTAAAAATGGCTCGAAAATGTGGTGTAAGGTTTTCTCGTGCGACGCACCGTTTTGGAGAAAAGGCAGTTTGAAAGTGCAGCGCGTCGCGCGGCTGAGAACCACTGAGGCGGCGGGGTTGGGAGGCCGCGCTCTCGACCGACTTTGAAGTCGTTTTTCTCGAGAACGAAGGCTCGCATGGAAAAAAGTTATTGCACATTTTCGACGCATTTTTTCGAGACGAATCGACCTGTCGGGTCGTATCGCGTGCTACTCAGCTGCTTGCCCGAGAAATCGATGTAAACGCGAAGGGGTGAGGATTACCCTTGCCGCCTATGGCTGACTCTTACGCAGGATTTCCAAGTGGCGGAGAGTGGTTATTATAATTCGACCCCTTCACCTTTATAAATTTCATTAGAACCCTTGACCCAGTTGGGGTATTTTCGTCGGAATAATTAGAGAGATGTAACCAGCAAGGGGTTCCCAGTCTAGCTAGCTCCTTTTGTAAACGTTCCAGCGGTCCCGTAGCCTCGTTGTCGCTCGCGAGCCTCGTTAAATCAGTGATCTATCGATCTATCTCGCCGAGCAGCCTCGAGTCGCCCCGCCGAAGAGCTGTCTTTGTATGTTTCAGCGTTGGCACCCTCTTAAATCTCACTTAACTTCGCTAATACTTGGTCTCTGTGGAATTGATATACATTTATATAGATCTGATTGATCTCCGGAGAACTGTTTGCGAAACATGATATTATGTCTTTAGCTCTGTATCTGTCTGTTTCCTTTTGCTCGATTTTTAAGCATTTCTCTGTTTTTTCTCTCCCTTCATTTACACTCTACCGATTCTTCTTTCAGCACAGGTTTTGCCTGATCTTGATATGTATATATTATACCTCTATCTCTGTCTCTTACTCTGATTGTACATGGTATCTTTTTATACTCTCATGTTTTTATTGTACTTGTCACGTTTTCTGCACAGCGCACGAACACGTACACGATCCTAGATACTGGAAGATCAATTATGGGATTCGGAGGCTTCTGTGCGATACTGGGTGGGGGGAAGTTTGGGTACCAAGTCCGCAAATTTTCAGGATTTTGCAGTTTCCAAATTGTCAGATAGATTTCAGATCCCCAGAACTCCAAATTTCCAAAGCTGCAAGGCTTCAAATCTTCAAGTTCACTACTTTGGAAGCTTCAAAATCTTCAAATTACCAATTTTGAAAGCTTCCAAATCTCCAAGTTCCTAACTTTGGAAATCTTCACATTTGTAAATTTCCAACTGTGGGTGCTTCCAAATCTCCAAATTCCCAACTTGGCAAATCTCAAAATTTCCACTTCTGCAGCTTCCCAGCTTTGCAAACTCCCAAATTTGCAAATCTTCACTTCTGCAAACTCACAGATTTTCAAATCCCCCACCTTTGCAAACTCACAAATTTGCAAATCCCCCCTTTGCAAACTCACAAATTTGCAAATCCCCACCTTTGCGAACTCAAAAATTTGCAAATCCCCACCTTTGCAAACTCAAAAATTTACAAATCCCCAACTTTGCAAACTCCCAAATTTGCAAATTCCCACCTTTGCAAACTCAAAAATTTACAAATCCCCAACTTTGCAAACTCCCAAATTTGCAAATTCAAAAATTTAGAAATCCTCAACTTTGCAAACCCCCAAATTTTCAAATCCCCAGCTTTGCAAACTCAAGAATTTACAAATCCCCATCTTTGCAAACTCCCAAATTTGCAAATCCCCACCTTAGCAAACTCAAAAATTTACAAATCCCCAACTTTGCAAACTCCCAAATTTGCAAATCCCCATCTTTGCAAACTCAAAAATTTACAAATCCCCACCTTTGCAAACTCCCAAATTTGCGAATCGCCCACCTTTGTAAACTAAAAAATTTGCAAATCCCCACCTTTGCAAGCTCAAAAATTTGCAAATCTCAAGCATCCCCTACCAAACCCAAAGCACACGAAGCTAATCACTCCTACCTCACCCTGCTCCCACTCAGCATCAAACCCACCTAATTACAATAACCAACCCCCTCCCCCTACTCCCCGTTCCCCAAAAGAAATTCTACCCCAAAAATGAAGCAATAAAATCTGACAAAAGTTTCAGATACTCTCAGCGGTACCCAAACTTTCCACCACCAAGTTGCGTACGAAATCTCTCCCTCTTTCACTCTCTCACTATCTACCTCTCTCTCTCTCTCTCTCTCTCTCTCTCTGTCTCTGTCTCTCTGCCTCTCTCTATCTCTCCACTTCTCTCGTATGGTACCATAGTCTTAGATTTACGAGGCATCGCCTTTCGCCTAGATCTACCTGTCCGATAACGTATAAACGTTCCCGCGTAGCTTTTGGGGAAGCAAAACGTTGCGCACTCCGCGCGCCTCTCCCCTCCTCCTCCCCAGGGAGAGGACGTAGTTTCACCCGGAGTTATCGTGGCTGCATAGTAGAATTTTCGTACTTAATACTCTTCCAATATAGCGTCCCTCTTTGTTGGAATACCAATTGTAATATCACGCCGACGCCTTTGGCGTAATGCTCGCTATCGACTCGATTCCGCCGCGATTAACGAGGAAATTGACGTGGCCAGATAATGATAATGAATTGCACGCCCTACAACCATGGAGCAGACCGTTTGTCCCGCCGTTCCCAGCCATTCCACCGATACACCCCCCCAGTTTCATCAACTGCGTCTGCAGGCGTCATTTCTCCTCCTCCTCGGGGCCCACCGCACTTTTCAGTGGAGGCATTAATTACTTTACAGCAGAGTTGGGCGTTAACTAAAAAAAAATTATTTAAATACCGGATCAGTTACTTTAACTTTAGATTATTTGACGAATAAAGTCAACTTTTCAGTTAAAAATTACTACTTTTTAGTATATTGTTTAAATAAATTGACGTATCGCGAATCCGATTACGTGGCTGAATTTGTTACCAAAAAATACATCATTTTCGTCTAAAAGATTTTTCTCTATGGCGCATAGTTTCCGAGATATTGGGGCAAACGTGTTTCACACCCCCAATTTTGAGGGCCGATTTCTCCCCCTAGATGTGGACGTTTGGCGGTAAAAAGAATGCGCGTGAAATATTTCTTCGAGAACTATAATCTCCTTAAATTTCATGAAAATCGACGCGCAACAGTTTTTACCATTATAAGGGACATTAACCCCTTAACGCAGTTTTTTTTTTTTAAAAAATCGGCCAAAAAAATCAATTTTTTTTATGTAAAAAAACATAATTTAGAACATTGTCTTGGCAAAAAAATTAAAAAAATACAAAAATAATCAAAATTTTTATTTTAATTTAATACAACGCCGCTCGAATTATCTCGAGTGTGCACAGTTTGGCCTGTTTAACGCGCTCGAATTAACTCGAGCGTACAAGTGAAAGGGTTAAATGTCCCTTGTTAGAAAAATTGGAAGGCACAGATTCCTTATACCTAGACCCCCGTGCAACTCGCATTATTTGCCACCTCAATTTAAAGACCCCTCTAAAGCGGAATAAAAATGACGTTGCTACCACTTTATTGGTATTCCAAGCTGTTAGTACGAACAATCCCCCGTGAACACACGGTATGCTATGTCTGCAGGGCACCTAGAGTCAATAGGTTCACCATGGGATCCGTGTACACGTGCGCTATAGCGTCCCTTTGAAAGAGAAATAGAAGAACGTCGCATGACATCCGGCAGTGTGCACGCTATTTTGTTTGACGAGTCCACCGGCACGGTTTGTCCTCCTCCGTTTCTCGCGGGGCAGCCTATCGATCGCTTAATTATCGCTGCCACTTATTCAGGCTGCTGTTCCTCTGTTTACCTCCGCCGTTAGATTGCAAAGAATCGATCCAGAGGACTGCCCCAGGAATTTCGACTGTCTTCCGCGAGAGGAACGGCGAAGGAAACCCGTCGCGAGCGCGCACACCGCTCGGTCTCCTTCTCTGCTATCTTCTGGAACTATTCGAGATCCCTGTGGTTTCCACAGCTGACGAGTAATATGCTTTTTCAGACTGCCCCGAAGGCGAACTGCCCTGCGACAATGGAGTCTGCATCAACAAGAACTTCTTCTGCGACGCCAACGTCGACTGCCACGACGGCAGCGACGAACGCGACTGCCGTAAGGATGCTTTCCATCTGACAAACATTCTGTCCCTGGAAACCGTAGTCCTCCTGTCCCAAGTGTTCGCACGCAAGAGTTCTGAAGGATTTCAGAATTACGAACCCAGCTCCACGATCCTTGCCCACTTGCGAAGCGTCTTGTAATCAGATCGCTGTAGATATTACGGAGAATATTCTCCTGTTCGCATCTAGCTTCTGTCCAGCAGAAACCTGACTCAGGCTCTGTGGGACTTGCCCAGTCTTCCATTAATTATATATATGTCAGAGAATTCTACTCAGTCCAGACTCAACTCAGATTTACAGCACACGCACAGTTCTGCCCATGGAATTCAATCTCACAGAGCCTCTACAGTTAGCACGCCACTGTCCTGTACTTAACTAAATCCTTCTACGTAGAGCGCAGCTAACTCGGTGCCCAGCGCTTGAACCTCGCCTGATCGCAAATAATTAGAAGTGCTCCACCGTAGAAGCCTTCGTACTCTACCTTACCCATCCACCGACCGCTTTTCTCTTAAGCAGAGTAATTCCAATTCCAGCTGACACAGGAGCAAGCCATACCGTCTCGCCGCAGAGATGTCGCCACGACGAGTTCACCTGCCACGATGGAAGCTGCATTCCTCACACTTATGTCTGCGATAACCGAAGGGACTGTCCCCAAGGCGACGACGAAGCAAACTGTCAGCGAGGTAAGTCGAAGAAGTTGTACAGATACGGTGCTTGGCCGCGAGAGGGCCCTGCGGCGCATCGCCAAGAAACGTCTTCGAGACGCCTCGCAGGGAAACATAGCCCAACCCAAAGTGTTCAGACTCGTGAGCACGGTCAGCGAACGTAGAGGAACATCTGACCGTGCTAGGGCAGCTTCCACTATCTGTAAATACGCTCCACTCGACCTTGCACCTCGGATCCAGTAGACCACACGAAGCACCAAGTGCATACGCAATGTTTGGCCGTGACACGTCTGTCTACACTGCCTGCTAGAGGCAACAAACCGTGTCGCACAGAGTTCTTGTACGTGCACAGATCCACTCTGCACTTCGGACTGCCCGCAGGTGATCGGAGACGCTGATTCAAATCGGTCCGTCGAAATGTTTGCGAGTCGATACTTTGCGCTACGTGATCAACGTAAGCTGCCTGCGGGCAGTCTGAATTCTACCGTAAAATTCTACTCGCAGTGGATCAGATTCTTTATACAGAGAATATGTAACCCGGCAACCCAGTAGTAAGTAATTCCTCCCATCCAGGATTAACCCGAATGGCGAGCGAAGGAGCCAATGAATCGCCAACAAACCAGACTCGTCTGCAAACAGGCTGGTTCAGTTTCGGTTACTTCTAGGTATAATCGAGTCGGATAGAACCTCCTCGAGGGGGCATCCGGATAATCTGGTGGGGCTAACCCACGAGAACCAGGCTAGCAAGGGCTACAAGCCGGATTCTCAGCCAGCGACTAATCAGAGCACGCAGAGGAGCTGTGCTCCGGATGATTTTGTTTGTGCCGATGGCACTTGCATCCCTGAAACTCATCACTGCGACCATTTCTACGATTGCCGCGACTTTACCGACGAACAGTATTGCTTCGGTTAGATCATTCGTAGACCTTGAAGATCTGCTGGTGTCCACCCTATTTTATGTTCCGTTAGTAACATTCGATCATCGATTACACTCTGCGGATCCTTGGTTGAAAGCTTGCGCCTGATCGGTCAGTCGAATCGAAGCGTATCCTGCTAGTATAAGACTCCTTCGTTTAATTTCGACACCTGGACACCACAGATTCTCTAGGATCTGCATTTGTCTTCTTTCAGTCTGTGTTAGCAGCCGAATAGACAGTGTGTAGGTTGTTCGAGTAGAGAGTTGAGTACTCGTCACAGTCACACCCGTAAACCATAGTGCATCCGTTGCTTGTCCATTGGATGCTTGTTAGTACAAGTGCGGCGTAAACCTTGCCGTAGCATGAGATTCGTAGAGTTTTCGGCTTGTAGGAAAGAAGGATGAAGCGGGGAGATTTCTCAACGCTCTCTACCTTCTACGCAGCCTTCTCAGCATCCTTCTTTCCAACAACCTTGCGCTGAGCACCTTCGTAGATGTTGTAGACCATAGCGTAGCAATTTTGGAATCATAATCCGCAGTATACGATGTCTCGTTGCATTATGAATCGTTGGACATGAATCCCTAGTTCTTTCTCTGTATATGCTGATTTCTGTACAATTTACATTCATTGATGGATAGTTCTAGGTACTCCGGTGACCCTTGTTCTATTTCGATCCTTAGATTACTGCAACGATAGATCCTTGTCTTGGTTCCGTACATACTTATGCCTCGTTCACGTTTCTTAACAAACATGTAATGGTTTCACGTGCGTATTAAGTGCAAGAATGCCTAATAGGATCTCTGATATTCTCGCAGGCTGTGGAAAGGATCAGTTCCAGTGTGCGAATGGTCACTGCGTCAGAGCTGACCAGAAGTGTAACGGCTACATTGATTGCGAGGATGGATCTGACGAGTCGCTCCCAGAATGTGGTAAGCTCTCGTACCTGAATATTCTATTTTACGCCTCGCATACAAGTTCTGGACACGCTTTGTCAATTTATTCTGCTAGAACGAGAGCCTGTGCATCCCATGCCTGGACTGTGTCCGTCCGGTTACATCATGTGCACCACTGACAGAGACTGCGTGCCTCAATCCTCTCTCTGTAACGGAATCCCTGAGTGTAGGGACAGATCGGACGAAGAGAATTGTGGTAAGTAGATTTCTTTTTTGGCGTAACAACCTTCGCGTTGAAATATGAACCGCTGAAAACAGACAGTTTTTCCACAGGCTCGCATGGAGCAGGAGCTCGTCTCAATCTGAAGACGTACCCCAGCGAGCAAGTGATCAAAGAAAGTAAGTACTCCAAGCTGCGTAGCAACATTCACAGTTATTCGGACGACAATCAATGTATCGCACAGAGAATGTATACGTAAGACTAAGCGCGTACTCTGAATAGTTGATTAATAAGTGTTCTCATTGTTTTTTCTTGCCTTGGCCAGACCCGGCGAAGCAAGGTAAGATTCTTCTGAAACGCAGTCGCAAATAGTGCTGTATGGCATTGCGCATAATCTTGATTCATACAGTGTATAAAAAAAGGGATTAAACATTATTCATTGGGGAACAAAGAGTCTATTATACTAGGGCTGGGACTATTCGAATATTTTACAAGTATTCGAATGCTACGAATAAACTGCGAATATTTGAGTATTCGAATGTTATTATTAATCCATCAGTATTCGAATAGTATGGTGCGAAGTGGGTCAAAATTAGCTTACAAAATTTCACTCTGACAAATGAACCTAAAGAATTTAATTTATAATTCACACCATACTATTCGAATACTTAAATATACGAATAGCATTCGAATACTTAAATATACGAATAGCATTCGAATACTTGGATATTCGAATTATACTCGCCAAATAATTGGGCAACTGAAGTATTCGAATACCGAAATATTCGACAAATAGTCCCAGCCCTATATTATACCACTTTTATTTATCATTCTTTCATTAAACACTACAGTAGCATGTTCAGTGTTTGAGTTAAATCGTCCATTGGTGCCTTAGATCGCACCACTTACGCTCACGCGCATTACATTAAAACAGTAGACACTTACATTAACACAAGCAGTGCTTGCAGAGGCGTTACAATTAATTCAGTACGAGTAACAAATGCATAACACAACGTCAGTGTACATCCGGGAAATAACGTTGTTCCTGGAGAGTACAATTTCCTTCGTCGCAACCAGGTCGAGAGGTGGTCTTCCAATGCCGCGACGAGGGCCCTCTCCGAGCCAGTGTCCGTTGGCTTCGTGGCGACAATCTCCCTCTGCCACCTAACAGTCGCGACACCCATGGACGTCTGGAGATTCCGAACATCCAGCTGGACCACTCAGGGCCATACATTTGCGAAGCTGTGGGCTACCCGTCGTCCATTCCGGGCCAACAAGTCACCGTCCATCTCACTGTGGAGAAATGTAAGCGCCGCAGAGAACAATTGCCTCGATCTTTCTTATCGTCACGAGTTGTTTGCCAAGTGGACCAATAACTCGTTCCATTATTCTTCTCAGTCGAACCTCCTCCGACCAACAAACCCCACGTGTGCCAGTACGACGAAGCCACTTGCAGCAATGGAGACTGCATTCCGAAGTTATACGTGTGCAACGGTAGACTGGACTGCACGGATGGATCCGACGAAATGCGATGCAGTGAGTTTACTACGATCATTCTTTAAGGGGACTGTCCGGTCAAAATGCTCGAAAAATAGGTGATCTTTAGGATTTTTTTTCAAGAAAGTATAAAACTTGCAGTCAAAAATATATTTATGGCATTTCTTTATTCGTTCTTCAGGGATATTAAAACATTTTTTTTCTCATTTTCCTACAATGGTTCGAATTTTACGTGGCGCTCAGGGCACTGCTGCAAAGACAGAGGCGTAAACGGTAGACAGTAGAACTCGACGTAGGATTGTCTGAAATATAAATACTAAAGATATTGTTATAGGTTGTATCAATCACTATCGCATCAGCCTTTAAGAAGGCAAATAAAGCAAAATAGCGATGTTTGGTACTAGGGCTGGGACTATTTATCGAATTTTCTGGTATTCGAATATTAGAATACTTCAGTTGCTCAATTATTTGGCGACTATAATTCGAATATCCAAGTATTCGAATAGTGATATATTCTACTAAAATATTCGAATAATATTCGAATACTGACATCGAGTGATATTCGAATATTTAAGTATTCAAATACTATTCGAATACTGACATCGAGTGATATTCGAATATTTAAGTATTCAAATACTATTCGAATATTTTACAAGTATTCGAATACTTAAATATTCGAATAATAACATTCGAATATTCAAATATTAGAAGTTTATTCGTAGCATTCGAATACTTGTAAAATATTCAAATAGTCCCAGCCTTATTTGGTACACGTTTGAACACAAACATGCGAAAAAGGGGGTAATTCTGCGTCTAAAAATGTCAATAACGAAGAACTATGACCTCTAAAATTGACGGTCAAAGGGTGATGCGATACTGAATTCAGTTCCAAAGAAAATGCCATCATGTTTTTTGGAATCGGTTAATAATTTCTTTTGTTCCGCTGTCTACCGTCCGGAGAAATCATGATTCGAGAAAAACGCGTTTAAAGTTTTACGTGAGTGCCAAGTGGCGGGGTTTTACCCACGCATTTGCTTATAACTTCAGGAATTTTACAAATTTCAAAGAATCCTTTTAAACACATATTCCTAAAAGGTTGAACATTCCAAAAATGAATTAAAAAAAATTGATTTTTTGACCGGACGGTCCCCTTAATCCTCTGACTGCTGCCCACTGAGAACTGAAAGCTCTTCGTGTACTACAGCATCGCTATTAGAATACAATACTAATTACACCTGAAAACTAAGAACTCTTAAGAATCAACGCCTACCGTTTAATGGCACCTATCGTACAAGACTCAAGTCGCATCGTGAACAGGTCCCCACGGCTGCGAGCCGAACGAGTTCCGCTGCAACAACACGGAGTGCGTGAGCAAGCTCTGGCGCTGCGACGGCGACAGAGACTGCGCCGACGGGAGCGACGAAGAGAACTGCGTGGAAAGCGTGCCAGGTTCACCTTGCCGTTTCTCGGAGTACGCCTGTGCCAGCGGCCAGTGCATACCAAAGACCTACCACTGCGATTTAGAGAAGGACTGCATGGACGGCAGCGATGAGATAGGATGCTGTAAGTAGTGTTCCTGATTTCTCGATATTTTTCGCATCTCGAGAAATGAGAAATCAGATTATATTTCTCGAGAATTCTCAAGAAATTAAAAAATATTGCAAAATTTTTATTTTTAAAATAATGTTGATAATATTTATCTAAATTTTTATTCCTGTCCAACTCGTTACAAAACTTATATAAATGAAAAAAACAGATATTAAATATAATTGATAAATTTATTTATTTAATATAAAATGTAAGCAAGGCGAAACATTACTTTTTTGTTTTAAAATAGTTTTTTCAAAAGCACAATGCGTCTAATGTCGCGTCAGCCAATCTACTCCATTTTTTTGTGACAAAATCTGCGATTGTAGAAAAATTTCTTTCATTTTGAGCGGATGTTGGTTTAATGGTATATAGAGCATCGACGATACGAAGAGAAAAGTTAATACACAATCGTGCAATTCTTCGTATATATTGCTAAAATCTATTACTGACTGTAGATTTGTTTATATCTTCCCGATTAACACACAATTTAAACTAACTGAAAATTCATTCCTGAAAACAAATGGAATTTATAATAACTTTCCTACACCGAAGATTCTCGAGCAACACTGTAATTTCTCGAGAGACGAGAAATAAGAAATCATAAAATTTCTCGAGAATGAACACTAGCCGTAAGCGTCTCGCGACTCAGGCAAGCCCCAGAGAAACTCAAATTCTAAACTCTGCTCCCCAGCGCCCGTGTACATCGTGAAACCCCCGCCGCCGATGGTCACTCTGGCAGTATGGGACGCCCTAGTGATCACGTGCACAGCGATCGGCGTGCCCACTCCGGAGATAAACTGGCGCCTGAACTGGGGCCACATCCCCGCGAAGTGCACCATGACGTCGGTGAACGGTACAGGGACTCTGAGCTGCCCCGACATGCAAGTGGAGGACCAGGGGGCGTACTCCTGCGAGGGTTTGAACAGCGCCGGCTTCGTGTTCGCCGTGCCGGACACCATCGTGATCGTGAAGCCCGTGGACGTGGTCTGCCCGAAGGGATCGTTCAATTCCGAGGCTAGGAGCGTGGACGAGTGCATCTCCTGCTTCTGCTTCGGCGTGGCCACCGAGTGCAGCAGCGCGAACCTCTTCACGTACCAGATCCCGCCTCCGTTCGACCGCCACCGGTTCCTCTCCGTGGAGCAGCAGCCGACCATTCGAGTGGCCGGCGATATAAGCGGCCAGGCGATAGAGTCCCGAAGCTTGGGTCGAGACGGCGTGATGGCGTTCTCGACGGAGGCGCTGCAGACCGAGCTGTCTAGGGACAGGGGCGGCGAGAAGATCGCGTACTTCTCGCTGCCGCAGGCCTACCACGGCGGCCAGCTGGAGTCCTACGGCGGCTACCTCAAGTACAGGGTCAGGTACAACGGAACCGGCGTGCAGAACTCCGGCCCGTCGGTCATCCTCATCGGGAACAACTACACCCTCGTGCACAGGGGACCGCAGGTGCATCCTGGGTATGATGTCGACGAGAGTGCGAGGTTCTTCCAGGGCGAGTGGATGAAGCGACGGAGCTGGGACGAGGTGCCGGCCACGAGGGAGGATATTATGATGACCCTCGCTAACGTGGAGAATATTCTGATCAAGTGTGTTCAGGTTTTGAGTGATGCGAGCTTGTCTGGTGAAGATGTCGGGTGTTAATGCTTTGATCCTTCGCAGGGCGCAGTACGACGACTCTCCTATCTTGGACGTCAGGCTCACGAGTATCGTGATGGACACGGCTGACGTTAGGAACACTGGACTGGGGTCGGCGATCTACGTGGAGGAGTGCCAGTGTCCTGCTGGTAGGTGGAAGACAAGGAGGCTGGTTTAAGGGGACTAGGCAGTCGAAAAATCGATTTTTATTGCATTTTCCGAAAGTATGATCCTTTCTGAATATAATGATGCTTGGTTTATAGTAAAATTCGCAAAATTGTAGATTTGGCAGTTAAAAAGGTGAAGCGGGAATCTATAGTGTCGCCTTTGAACAGAAACTTTAAACTCATTTTTCTCGAATATTCTTTTCTCTTCATTTTTCCCTGATTGTGAACGAATGGAGGTTCAGATAGACTTGGAAAAAATTACAGGATGTGTAAAACATGTGTCGTTTCGGCGCAAACCTCTGATATGGTTCGTAAAATTTCGAGATTTACATAAAAAAAAATTTAAGAAGACACCGAATTTTAGTAGAGCACAAACAATGATGATGCGATATAGAGACTCTGTCCTTTATTTATTTGTAAAAAAATGAAAGCAAGGCCAGATGTATCCTTTTACCCAATGTTTATTCCTACCATACAGATTGAAAAATAATTGGTATGAAGTATATATGTGCTTTAAAAATGGCGCTGCAGACTGGTAAACATTTTAACGTTTCTCTGTGGTTTTGCCTTAATATCGGTCTTAAAATGTGATTAATCCGATTACAAAGGTGTGATTCTTGTTTGTTGGATTCATAGTTTCCCGTCAAACCCGTAAAAACAAAAATTAAATCAAAATTATGCGATTGGTGGCTGAAAAACGGCGATTTTTCCGAGAAAAATTCGATCTTAAATCCGGCGACTTTTTAATTTTTTTATGAACATCTCGATTTTTTACGGACCATATCAAAGTTTTGACGGAAATGGCACATGTTTTTGCAGTTCCTGTAATTTTTTCAAGTCGATTTGAACCTCCATTCGTTCACAATCAGGAAAAACCGAAGAGAAGAAAAGATTCGAGAAAAGCGCGTTTAAAGTTTCTGGGCAAAGGCGACGCTATAGATTGCCGCTTGACGTTTTTAGCTACCAAATCTACAATTTTACGAATTATACTATAAATCAAGCGGCATTTTATTCAGAAAAGACCATACTTTCAGAAAATGCAGTAAAAAAGATCGATTTTTCGACTGCCTAGTGTAATCTAAGGCGACTGAAAGTCACCGTGGGATGTTTTAATTGTTTAGGATACAGTGGTTTGTCCTGCGAGCAATGCGCCCCTGGATTCCTCCGGAGAGAGACTGGACCCTGGCTCGGCCAGTGCTACAGGGACGAGCCACCCTGCCCGCCAGGGTATTATGGCGATCCATCTAGGAACATCCCTTGCCAAGTCTGCCCCTGTCCGCACACTACCCCGTCTAATCAGTAAGATAACACCTTTGCCTAGCGGAAACCGTCGCAGGGAGAGTCACTGTGCTTTTGTTGTTACTTTAAACAGGTTCACTCGCACTTGCCACCTCGGCTCGGACGGACAACCGACCTGCGACTGCCCACCTGGATACGTCGGGCGTAGGTGCCAGCAATGCGACGTTGGCTACCAAGGCAATCCTCTTATTCCGGGAGACATGTGCGTGCCCACGCGACAGTGCGATCCTGATGGTAGCTTGACCCACGTCGCTGATCCCCTTACTGGGGCATGTCGGTGCAAGGTACTACACTTGAAAATCCTCTTCTAGTTTCAGTCTCTTTCTTGAAGAACTACGCTACTGTTCGTGAGTATCGGGACACCTGCGGTGTTTGCAGAAAATGTGGTGTTTGGTACAGATCGAATATTTTTCACTGCTTTCAAGTTAAAACAAAGTTGGGCATTATAAATTTTTTTTCTCGAGTAAAAATAAATAAAAATCTATTTGGATAAAAATTTATTAGGAATAAAAATTTATTCGAATAAAAATCTATTTGGATACAAATTTATTTAGAATAAAAATTTATTCGAATAAAAATCTAGTTGGATACAAATTTATTTAGAATAAAAATTTATTCGAATAAAATTCTATTTGGATAAAAATTTATTCGGAATAAAAATCTGTTTGAATAAAATTCTATTTGGATAAAAATTTATTCGAATAAAGATCTACTTGCATACAAATTTATTCGGAATAAAAATCTGAATAAAAATTTTCTCGAATAAAAATTTATTCGAATAAAATTCTATTTCGATAAAAATTTATTCGAATAAAAATCTATTTGGATACAAATTTATTGGGAATAAAAATGTACTCGAATAAAAATTTATTCGTATAAAATTCTATTTGGATAAAAAATTATTCGAATAAAATTCTATTTGGATAAAAATTTATTCGGAATAAAAATCTGTTTGACTAAAAATTTATTCGAATAAAAATCTATTTGGATAAAAATTTATTAGGAATAAAAATCTGTTTGAATAAAAATTTTCTCGAGTAAAAATTTATTCGAATAAAATTCTATTTGGATAAAAATTTATTCGAAATAAAAATCCATTTGGATAAAAATTTATTCGAATAAAAATCTGTTTGAATAAAAATTTATTCGGAATAAAAATCTATTTGAATAAAAATGTATTCAAATAAAAATTTATTCGAGTAAAAATTTATTCGAGTACAAATTTATTCGAATAATGCCCAACTCTGATTTAAAATACAAAATGAAGCAAAAGTTCTTCAATAAATTTCCAGCGCTTCTCACAATTACTCCACCCATAGTAGAGGTGTCCTAATACTCACGAACGAATGTATAAACCAAGTGGTATAAGTCAAAGTTGGTCACTGTGAAGATAAAAAATCACTTAAACAAAGAATCGAAAGAAAGCCAGAAAGTTAAAAAAAATCAGAGCCACCTTTATTCCACGAACAAAGTTCTTCTATCTTTCACTTGTTGCTCAAACTTTCGATCTGGAAAAAGACTATTTCCCATCCCTGCTGCAAGTTATCAGAGCACCACGAAGTACTTTGCCCCGCTTGGTACCCCGACCCTTTCCCAGTAAGATTATATAACATGTTCGATGTCATTAACGCTGTCGCTTATTCGGGAACGTCCCTGTCCACCGAAAAGTAAGTACGCCCCGCTATAACTGCGCAAAGCGACACTGCGATCTAAACCTTACCATCCACCGACGCTGTGAGTGCTTTAAACGCCCTGGTTTACAGCAATACGCGACGGGCCTGACTTGCAACCAATGTAAGGCGAACACCTTCAACCTGGCCTCGAAGAATCAATTCGGCTGCATCGGCTGCTTCTGCATGGGCATCACCAACAGATGCGTATCGTCCAACTGGTACAGAAGCGACGTAAGTAGAGCCGCTCTCACCGCAAAATACCAATTAAAAAGCGCCCTTCCGATCACACTCTTACCACTTCAGATCCGAGTTTCCTTCACGAACTCCGTCCGAGACTTCTCCCTGATCGAGTCGAAGACCCCAGACGCGCCAGCGATCGTAGACGGCATTCGCCTGGACACGGTCTCGAGGGAGATCCTTTACAACGACTTCCCTAACCGCGGGAACAACGACGTCTACTACTGGCAGCTGCCCAGCATCTTCCTGGGCGACCAGATCACCTCCTACGGCGGCAATCTCAAGTACACGGTTCGCTACGTGCCCGCGCCAGGCGGCCAGAGCTCCAGGAACAACGCTGCCGACGTGGAGCTGATCAGCGTCAGTATATCGAATCTCCGAGCGACTCAGGGAACAGAGTGTTTAAAAGCGATCCTATCTTCCGCAGGCCAACGACATCAATCTTCTATACTTCTCGCGGGAGTCTCGCGAGCCGAACACCCCGCAAACCTTCGCGGTTCCTCTGCTGGAGCAGTACTGGCAGCGCCACGACGGAACGCAGGCCGACAGGGAGCACCTGCTGATGGCTCTCGCTGACGTGCGCGCGATTAGAATCAAGGCTACCTACACGACTCACACCGACGAAGCTGCGTGAGTAGTTTCGTCAAGTAACCATTGAGTGACAAGGGAATTTTTAGAATAATTAACGAAGCTGCGGTATCTTTCGTTCGATGCAACTGAATTGGGAAATTCGCGCGTATTCTTTGGGTGTTCTAGAAGAATTTCCGTTCCAGGTTGTCACTGGTGTCTCTGGACACTGCTGAGAAATCCAACACTGGAAGGTCGAGAGCAGTGGAAGTTGAGGAGTGCAGCTGCCCCGCGGGCTACAAGGGGCTGTCCTGCGAGGACTGCGACGTTGGCTACACCAGGGCCAGCGAGGGCCTTTACCTGGGCATCTGTGAACCTTGTAACTGCAACGGACACTCCAACCAATGCAACCCTGACACTGGAATATGCGAGGTCAGGATTGGAAATTACGTTCTGCGATTAGAAAGGGAACTGAATTGAGGGAAGGATGAATCAGTGCTTTATTCAAAATAGGATGTAATATAAGGTGTCGATGAACTTGAATTTTGGAGCCAAGATTTGGCAGTAGTTGCCATTTGCAATAGGGCTTGGACTATTTGTCGAATTTTTTGGTATTTGAATATTCGAATACTTCAGTTGCTCAATTATTTGGCGAATATAATTCGAATATCTAAGTATTCGAATACTATTCCAATATTGAAGTATTCGAATATCTAAGTATTCGAATACTATTCCAATATTTAATGCTTTGATATTCGAATACTATTCCAATATTGAAGTATTCGAATACTATTCGAATATTTAAGTATTCGATTACTGATGTTTTCGAATATTTAAGTATTCGATACTGATGTATTCGAATATTTAAGTATTCGATTACTGATGTATTCGAATATTTAAGTATTCTATTACTGATGTATTCGAATATTTAAGTATTCGATTACTGATGTATTCGAATATTTAAGTATTCGATTACTGATGTATTCGAATATTTAAGTATTCGATTACTGATGTTTTCGAATATTTAAGTATTCGATACTGATGTATTCGAATATTTAAGTATTCGATTACTGATGTATTCGAATATTTAAGTATTCGAATATTTAAGTATTCGATTACTGATGTATTCGAATATTTAAGTATTCGATTACTGATGTATTCGAATAGTATGGCGTGAATTATAAATCACGTTCTTTAGGTTCATCTTTTTACAATCTTTTATTTAGGTTTAGTTGGCGAATATAATTCGAATATCCAAGTTTTCGAATATAAAAGTATTCGATTACTGATGTATTCGAATATTTAAGTATTCGATTACTGATGTATTCGAATATTTAAATATTCGATTACTGGTGTATTCGAATATTTAAGTATTCGATTACTGATGTATTCGAATAGTATGGCGTGAATTATAAATCACGTTCTTTAGGTTCATCTTTTTACAATCTTTTATTTAGGTTTAGTTGGCGAATATAATTCGAATATCCAAGTTTTCGAATATAAAAGTATTCGATTACTGATGTATTCGAATATTTAAGTATTCGATTACTGATGTATTCGAATATTTAAATATTCGATTACTGGTGTATTCGATTACTGATGTATTCGAATATTTAAGTATTCGATCACTGATGTATTCGAATATTTAAGTATTCGATTACTGATGTATTCGAATAGTTCGGTGTGAATTATAAATCAAGTTCTTTAGGTTCATTTTTTTACAAGCTTTTGTTTAGGTTCAGTTGTGAGTTCGTTAGTTTATCAGGGTGAAATCTTGTAAGCTAATAACTTGATTTATATTTCACACCATACTATATCGAATAGTATTCGAATACTGAAATATTCGAGTAGTATTCGAATACTTAAATATTCGAATAATCATTCGAATACTCAAATATTCAAAGTTTATTCGTAGCATTCGAATACTTGCAACATATTTGCAACACGTTGACACTTTTACTTTTCTCCAATAGTACGAGAACAAAAAATATCTGCATTTTTTATAACTCCATCACATTTGCGACAAATAATCATACTTTTAGACTTTCTACCATCCTCCTTTATAGTATCGTGTCATATTTTGCGACTGGGCCTCTCAATTTTAACTTTCCTTCGTAGCAACGATCCCACTTCCAACATACCAGGTGTAGAGACTCAAGAATTTTGAAGACACAAACCACTGAACCCACGCAAATCCTTGATAATCGTCATCCATGCTTGCCTCCCGCTTTCAGAACTGCGCGCACCACACCACCGGCGACTTCTGCGACGTCTGCGAGCCCAGGTACGAGGGCGACGCTACTCGAGGCACCCCGTACGACTGCGAGTACAGGAACCCGGAACCAGGTCCCCCGTGCACGTGCAACGCGGCTGGCTCGCGCAGCAGCCAGTGCATCGGCGAGCGCTGCGATTGCAAGAGGAACGTCGAGGGTCCGGAGTGCAACAGGTGTCGACCGTCGACGTTCGGACTCCTCGCCGAGAACCCCGACGGCTGCAGCGAGTGTTACTGCAGCGGCGTGACGAGTCAGTGCCACGAGAGCTCGCTGTACGTGCAGCAGATACCTGTCTGGGTCTACGACGCGCAGCACGGCTTCACCTTAACCGACTCGTGAGTATCCAGCTCCGAGATTCGACGGAACGCGGTCCGGAGACTCGGTAACGAGAGCCTTGGTGCGCAGGACGAGGCGGGAGGTGATCGACGACGGCTTCGAGCTGAACTTGGCCATGAACGAGATAGGCTACCGCTACCCGGACAGCAGAGGCCGCAGGCTCTTCTGGTCTCTGCCAGCGACATTCACTGGCAACAAGGTGAAGAGCTACGGCGGCAATTTGTCTCTGACCCAACACATCACGGCGTACCCTGGCGCGCAGAGTTACAAGGACCAGGACATCATTCTTGTTGGCAATGGCATCACGCTGTTCTGGACGAACCCTGCTGAGATCCAGCCCGATGTGCCACTGGTGGGTATTGAAATAGTAATCATCTGCTACCGAGTGATTCTCGAGGGAAGGAAACTCTATGAATCAACCGAAAATTTGGAAAAAGAATTCTATAAATCGCTTCTGAAACATTTCAAAAATATATTCTCAATGTTATAAGCTGAGATTCAACTCCCTATCGATACTATAACCTAGCGAGTCAGCGTTCTACAGCAGTTAAACGCGTTTTTCTCGAGACTACATTTTTAAAAATGGCACCGGGGATAATTCAAAAACAATTTGACCGATCAACTTCAAATTTTGCACTCTTCTAGTTTAGAGTATTCCTCAGAACATGAACTTAAATATTTAACAAAATTATTAATTTTAACCACTTTTAAACCAATAAAGCGCAGGTTTTTTTGGAAAATCACACTTAATTGTTTGAAGTGCCGGTATTTTTAAAATATCCAATTTTTTTACAGCATATTAGATTGAAAAAAAATTTGCATTAGTCTGTTTCACATAAAAATGAGAGACGCTACAACTGGCACCGTTTTGCACCTCGAAAAAAGATCTATTTAAGACACTGCTCTATTTCTTTTGTATTTATCATAATTTTACTGTCATAAAATTTTTGTTTAGTTATAATGTTAAACAAAGTACCCTTATAGTTCCAAAAGGATTTGCGCATCGCGTGTCTTTGCAAAAAATCCTACAAATTGATACAAAAATAAGGACTTCTCTCTTCTAAAAGTCGATTTTTTTATTTCATTTTTCGAATGTTCAATCTTTTAGGAATACGTGTTTAAAAGGATTTGTTGAAATTCGTAAAATTCCCGAAGTTATAGGCATTTGAGTAGGGGCAAATGCAAGGGCAACAACCGGCCACTCGGCGCTCACGTAAAACTTTAAACGCGTTTTTCTCGAAACAGTGTTCTCAAAACGGTGGGACCTGTATCTCCAAAAGTCATTATCCGATTCGACTGAAACTTTTTTTATTTTGAAGAATATACTTCCGGCTAGAAGGAAACCAGAAATAATTACAAAAAGTTGAAAATTTATAATTTTCAAAGGCGTTGAAAGGACGACAAACATAGGGAAAAAGTGATTTCAAACTTCAAGTGTCATTATTTTCTAAAAAAAAATGTCATTTTTGTCATTTTTTCTAGTTTCCCCCCCTAGCCAGAAGCATATTCTTCAAAATAAAAAAAGTTTCAGCCGAATCTGATAATAACTTTTGGAGATACAACAGGTCCCACCGATTTGTATGAATTTTTTTACGCCTCGACTTTAACGACTCCCCAGTGCCGCCTGCAATGATTAATTATAAAACAAAAAATATATTTCTATAATTTAAAACATCCTTAATACAATGCAAAAAGTCCCATTAAATTTTATATAGTAGTTTTCCTTTAATTAATTCCTAAAGATCACCTATTTTTTGGGCTCTAGACCGGAACCTCCCCAAGAACTTTCCCTTTGCATATCTAAGTAGGCACTTCTGCTCCGCGTTTTCAGTCATACTCCGTGTCCCTGAGGGAGTCAGAGTGGAAGCGTCTGACCACGGAAGGGCCTCGCGTGGCCTCCCGCGTCGACCTGATGACCGTGCTCTCGAATCTCGAAGCTATCCTGGTCCGCGCCTCTCACAGCGAAAGGATGACAGCCACTTACATCAGCGACATCAGCATGGACACAGCTGTGGAGCACCCTACCGGCAACAGGCGCGCTGTCCAGGTGGAAGTCTGCCGCTGCCCGCCAGGATACACCGGCACATCCTGCGAGACCTGCGCTAGAGGATACTACAGGGACACCAGCAACCGATCCGCCAGCTACGTAGGCTCCTGCAGCCCGTGCCCTTGCAACAAGAACGAGGCGAGCTGCGAAGTCACCAGAACTGGCCAAGTCAGGTGCCACTGTCTGCCGGGCTACACTGGACCGTACTGCCAAGACACTGGTAAGCAGAGCCCTGGCAAACCTAACGACACCCTGTATATAATTTGAGAACAGTCTATCCGATAGTTTATTCTCCGCAAACTCCCGAAAGATCCCTGCGTTCTCCAAGCCTCAAAGGGAGGAAGCCACCTACAGGGTGGTTCTCCAGCGACGCCCGTAAAAGAGATGCCACCTCGGTCTCCGTGGCGAGAACAACCCCCCGCAATGCCTCCACGATTTTTATGGCTTTTGACCCTCGAAGGGGTTGGAGTGCCTATGAAAAAATGAGAATTTCTCATCAGATCTTCGCGAAAACGACACCAATCGATTCCTTATGTTTCGCCGATGAAATTAACACCAAGAACGACGTAATTCGGACCATAATGAAGGAAATCACATAAAAAATTGATTTATATCATTTCAAATTGACTTCGTTAATAATAATCCGATTTACATGAAATTTGGTATGATTTTCATCGGAAAGACATAAGGAATCCATTGGCGTCCCTTCCACATCGATACGATAAAGAATAGAGAATTATTTTATTTCTGAAACAGGTTTAAATCCTCGGTGTTAGTTTGATCGGCGAACTATAAAGAATCGATTTGCGTTGTTTTTCCAAAGATCCGATGAGAAATCAGAATTCCTGGACATTTCTCACCTCTGACTGGTATTCCAACCCCTTTTTAATAGTATTCCAAGCCACAAAATTCGGTGAGGCACTGCGGGGGGTTGTCCTTGCCACGGGTTACGAGGCGTCTCTTTGACGGGCGTCGCTGGAGAATCACTGTACATATCGCGTAAAAATACATTTACGATTAACGCTTGTATACTTGAGAGATCCTTTATGGACCAGGTGAACTGATGGTAAGTCTAACGCCGATGAACGGTGAGGTAAAGCCGAACTCGTGGGTGCTATTCACCTGCAGTTACGAATCCCCGGACCCGTTGTATATCTATTTTAAACTATCGCCGTACCACGGCTGGCCTCTGACCGCCAGCAGCGCCACGCCCGGCCCGATCACCAGGACGCAGAAGGGCTACCTTCGCACCTGGCACGTTTACGTCCGGCTAGATCCCTGCAACGTGGAGTGCTACATCCAGGACCGTGGCGGGGAGGAGCTGATCAAAGTTGTGACGTCGGTAACACCAGGTTTGGCGGGCAGCATCGCAAGGAATGTTTCGTGTTTGTCCGTCCCTGGGAGCAGGATCCACTCCGCGGGTCTCATCCTCATACCGATCACGTCCAAGGCCCGTTGGCCTTAGTGAGAGTCTCTCAGTAGCAGCGGCTATTCAACCCCGCTTAATAGAGCGTCCAAATCGTTCACGTGGTGTTCAGGAGCTTGATCGTTGTGCCGTGCAGAGGTGTAGGGCTGCTGGCTCATCAGACGCAGCATCTTGTCGGATGGATCCAAAGAGACACCTCTCATTCACATCATAATCTCTCTGTCTTCATTTTGTGCCTCTGTGTGACGCGCAGCAGATGCTTCGTGTTCTAACATCCGTCTGTTCTTTTGCAGAGAGCCCAAATCCAACGACTCTCCCACCGTACCCCACCGTACCTCCGCCGAGGATCCTGGTGTACATCAAGGGACCCGAGTTCCAGATCGTGGAAAGCGGGAGCAGCGTTAGATACCACTGCTCAGGCAGATCTCTGGATAATGTAAGCGAGCAGAAGTGCTGCGAGGGAGAGATGAGCATTAGTCGATTAAATCTTCATTTTATTCGTGGCGACTAAGCGACATCCGACATCTTATTCATGACGCTTAATCGCCACGAGGGTTCTTCGAGTATTATTCACGAATAACTTCGGTTTATTCGAAGATTAGTGGAATAAAAATCTAGTCGAATAATCCCCAACTCTATTGCGAGGACGGAGCTGACTTTGTTTCTCCGCAGGGATCGCTGCATATCACGTGGGACAAGGAGGGCGGCGAGCTGCCCGCCGGGCGGTCCGTCATCGACAGCCAGGGCCTGTTGATCATCAGGGACGTGAAGGTATCCGACAGCGGGGTCTACGTGTGCCAAGTTAGCGACGGCGTGCACGTCGCCTTCAAGAACGTCACCCTCACAGTTGGACGTAAGCTGTAGAAATTCGACTAAGTAGCTTTTCTTCTCTAATTAACATATTCCATTGCTCCGCGTGGATGCAGCCTTTCCTCAAAGCTTGCTAGAGATCCCAGGTACGCGAGATCCCAGGTCGCTGGGCTCCGGAAGTGGTCGAGTTATAATTATACCCGGGCGCTTCGCGCTGAGCTTGCGCTAATCGATTCTGTTCCCTTTAAGCTGGAAATCAAGAAGCTCCGTGGGCCGTCGTCACTCCAGCGTCCTTGCACGTGGTGGCAGGCCAGCCGGCGGAGTTCCGCTGCGAGGCTACTGGCAACCCACCGCCTCAGATCGAATGGATGCGCGTGCATGGCCCCATGAACCCGGAGGTGATCGCGCACAACGGTGTCTGGACTCTGAGAGCTGTGTCCAAGAACGACGCTGCTGAGTACAAGTGCATCGCTAGGAATAACGTCGGCGTCTACGAGGAGACAGCTATTCTTTACGTCAGAGGTAGGACCTAGGAACAGTAGGACTGTTCGAGTAGGTTAAAAATGCAGTAGGGGATATAGAAATTGCAGTTTAACCCTTCGTAATTACAGCTTCTTTTAATCAAATAAAAAACTTTGAACCTTAAAAAATATTTGAAAGAGTATGCAGAGCCGGTGGTACCATGACAAATATTTTTATTATTATCTAGATACTCTAAAATTATTTAGAATTCCAGTTCGCGTGTAACTTTGTAACGCGTGAACCGATTTGGATTTTTAAAAAAAAGTAAAAACCAACTTCAAAGGCCCGCAAAAAAGTAAAAAATAATTTCTACCCTTATTTAATCTGCGACTCTCGTAAAACACAGTGCAAATGATGAGGCACCGACTTAAAAAATATGAAAGGCGTAGATTAAATAAGGGAAAAAATTATTTCTTACTTTTTAGCGCGCCTTTGAAGTCGGGTTTTTTACTTTTTTTTAAAAATACAAATCGGTTCACGCGTTACAAAGTTACACGCGAACTGGAATTCTAGATAATTGTAGAGTATCTAGATAATAATAAAAAATATTTGTCATGGTACCACCGGCTCTGCATACTCTTTCAAATAAAAAAGAAATCATCGAAATCGGTGCACCTATGCGGAAGTTGTGCGCGAACGTACAAACATAATGAAATATACGTGACGAATTGAGTAACATCCTCCTTTTGAAGTCGGTTAAAAATTAATCACGTGGGGTTCACTGCACCTAGGGAATAGAATTCATTATTTACTATGCCGGGATTTTTTAAAATCTGTCTCGGGATTCCGGGACCAATCCCGGGATTGGGTAATAGAAAATTTCAATAATTAAAATGATATATTATTTGTTAAAATTCTAAAGCTTTATTTAAAGTAAACAAACTTATTTTCTATCGTTAGTCTGAAAGATAAGCTGAAATCGTTTTTGACAATAAAAACAGTTGGACAATGAAGAATAATAAAGTCTCAATAAGTAGATAATATCAGTAAATCATTATGAAGATTTTTGGAAATGCGAACGAAGAAACAGCGAAGCATCTAAAGTATATATCAACGATGTTTCGACTTTACGTGGTCAGACAAGTCGCGATTTGCAACTCGCGCGATTTCGAAATAGCGGAAAGTGAGAATATCATTGTAAAAATAAATGTAGTTTAGTTAGTTATATGCGACTTAATATTATTATTTAAATAAGTCACTGTTATTATTGTCCATATTATTATGAAATGACTGTGTTTATTTATATATTTCTCAGTAGTTCATAAAGTAATTCACGTTTTAAAAAATTCAGAAATTCTTAGGATTAATTATATCGAATCCCAGAATTCTTGGAATCCAAAAAACAGCCGGGATCGCGGGATCCCGGGATTGTATTCCCTAACTGCGCCCCAGCGTCATTTTTGAGTTACCATTTTCGTATTTTCGAGTTACCATTTCCGTATTTTGGAGTCTCATAACATTTCGAAGGATAATTGCACATTCTTTTTCTAGAAACGTGAATTTTGAAGTAACGAAATTTGTATTTCAAAGGCGATTTTCCACGCTTGTGGAAGAAAGCGATATTTTTATTCTTTTTTCCCGAAAAATCCCCTTTGGAAGTCGTAAAGACGCGACATTCGAACTCGAAAATTGCTCTTAGAGTGCGATATCTCTTATGACGTTTGATTTGCAGCGAAGAAACTACTTTAAAACGAACGTACCTTTATTAGATTCGTATAAAGCTCGATTCGCTTTGAATTTCAAGCGACATAAATGTGCCTCTCAACAGACGATGTAGATAAGCCTGACGTGACCGGCATACCGCCGACCATCACTCCCGAAGAGTGGACTGGATCGGTTGGAGAGGTGATCAGGATCACCTGCACCCCGTCCCAGGTGACGAACCTCACCTGGACCCGGGAGGGGAATCAGCCTCTGCCTTACACCGCCAGTCAAAGGGACGGCGTGCTGACGATCATGAACCCAACTCAGTACGACTCCGGCGTCTACGTCTGCACAGCGACCAGCCACGTAGGGACGGAGACCAGCAGCGTGATCCGCATCACCGTGCTGCCCCGACGACCGACCACCACTGTTAAAGTGATGCCCGAGAAGCAAACCGTTCCGCAGGGCAGCTTCGTCGAGGTTCGCTGCCTGACCAATGGAGAGCCGGGTCTGCAGACGAGGTGGAGCAAGTACCTCGAGGTGATGGGGCCGAACGCTGTGCAGGTCGGCGACACCTTGAGGATAATGAACGTGCAGATCGCCGACCGTGGTGTCTACGTCTGTCGAGTGACTGGGCCCACGGGGAGCTACGAAGCTAGCAGCATCATCGAGGTGGAACGTGAGTATCGGAGGAGAGGCCTTTGGCTCTAAGGAAGAGCTTATAGCGAATTCGGACGGTCGCACTGGTGCGCGCTGAGTGCGACTTTTAGCCAATTGGAAGCGAGAAAACTAGCACTCGGTGCGCACTAGTGCAGGTTGCCGAATTTGCTATTAGTTTCGGGAAGAATGCGTTTACGCACTCCGCGTGCCCGCTTGACTTCGAACCTCTGTAACTTCGTCAGTATCCCGAACTTCTAAAAAATTCTTTCGCGAGAATACTCTAGAATCTTCGCGCTAGCGGAAAGTATGAGAAGAAAAACTCGATTTTTCGTACCCAACTCGAGCGAATAGTCCTTAAGGGGGTACGGGACTATTGGACACGTAAAATTGATGGTTTCTTTTTTATTGGATTGCTTAGGTACCAAGTAATCATTATACCCGTAATTTTCACAGTTTATTGTGGACGCGTTGTCGAGTACTTACAAAAAAATTGTCGGAATGTTCGAATTTGTTGACATTAATAAGCGCTGAATGATGTAGTCGGTGTACGTAGTATCAGGTAAACCAATTATCTGAAAGCAAAATGCTTTGTGGTGAGTAATTTCTACTAAGACTGGGACTATTTGCCGAATTTTTCGGTATTCGAATGCTATTCGAATATTAAAGTATTCGAATGCTATTCGAATATTAAAGTATTCGAATACTATTCGAATATTAAAGTATTCGAATATTAAAGTATTCGAATACTATTCGAATATTAAAGTATTGGAATACTATTCGAATATTTAAGTATTCGAATACTATTCGAATATTTAAGTATTCGAATACTATTCGAATATTTAAGTATTCGAATGTTATTATTCGAATATTAAAGTATTCGAATACTATTCGAATATTAAAGTATTCGAATACTGATGTATTCGGATGAAATCTTGTAAGCTAATTTTGACCCTCTTTACACCATACTATTCGAATACATCAGTATTCTAATACTGATGTGTTCAAATAGTATTCGAATAATAACACTCGAATACTCAAATATTCGAAATTTATTCGTAGCATTCGAATACTTGTAAAATATTCGAAAATTAAATTATTCGAATAGTCCCAGCCCTAATTTCTACACCAAAATCTACAACACGAAATTTGATTGGCGAATTTAAACAAAAATTGTGAAAGTTTCGGACACACGAATCAATTTTTTCCCCACACTTTTACGGATGAAAATCGTCTTTAATCGTTTATAAATTTTTTTACAAGCATCCAATGTTGATGCGGAAGTTCCGTGTTATAGAGAAAGAAATTCTACACCCCCAGTTAAAATTTCAAATGAAAATATTCATTCGTTCAAAAGTTATGATGTACACGATGATGTACCGTGTTCAAAAATGTAGTTTCGAGGCAAACGGCTTCAAAGTTAAGTCCCCTACGCCAATACCGCTCTGCGAGGTCGTTAATCGGCGGTGCACTCAGTTACATTCAGCGCTATAATTTCCTCACGAAACTTTGTTGTAAATGATCACAAAGGATCACACTTTCAGAATTAATACTAATAAAAAAATCGATTTCTCGAGATTTCAATAGTCCTGTACCCCCTTAACACGTTCCGCACGGCCGATATTTGAAAACTTTCCCAAGTAACGAAAAACCTCTTTTGTCGTGTTTTCATTACTTATTTGCCATAAGAAATGGAACAGAAACAACTTTCATAATAAAAAAATTATCGTAATCCGGATTTCTGAATTTACGGGTGTATCGCTTTCTGACGTTCTAATTCGATTTCTGGTGTCGATCACTGAATCCTAACGATACCAGGTAGTAGCCAAAACAATAACGAAGAAGAATTTACTCACATAAATCAACCAAATCCAAAGCAAAACCACCAAAATCGAGAAATACTCTAGCGTCGTTGAGTACGCGCATTGCGTCTTAAGGTAGAGTTAAACATGCGCAACAGCGCACGTTGCGCGCCGAACCATAAAAATCGACCTTTGTTTGTAATGGTGTTCCGTAGCGCGCATTGCACATGTTTAGCCGCGCCTTTATGACATCAGCCGGCGGCACGGTCGCCCGGTTTGTGTCTTATAACATCATCCGTACGGAACATATTAAGTAAATCCTCTGCTTCCTTAACAGCTCGCGAGGCCCCCGTCCTGGAGCTGTACCCGAAGGAGACCCAGACGGTGCTCGTGGGCGGTTCGGCGGACGTGCAGTGCCGAGCGATCGCCGGGACGCCGATGCCGCATCTGGTCTGGTCGCGACAGGACGGCAGACCGTTGCACCAAAACATCAAGCAGCTTCCGGGCGGTGTGCTGCGGTTCACCAACATCACCGCCACAGATGGCGGCGGTTACGTCTGCTCGGCGTCGAACACCGTCGGCAGCACCTCGGCGATCGCCTACATAGAGGTGCAGTCGACCCCTGTGATCGTGATCGCGCCCAGCTCCGGGATCCTGAACGTGAAGCCCGGGGACAGAGTGCGGCTGGTGTGCAGCGCGAGTGGCAGCCCGCAGCCGAACGTTGTGTGGACCAAGCACGTGAACACTCGCCACTACGTGTAAGTGTCTGAAGAAGCTTCTAGCCACCATGGACGATTGTGTCTTCAATTAATCACCGTACCTCTCGATAGACCGACGATGACGAAGAACGAGGGCACGCCCCTGAGCGCCGTCTACGAAATACTATCCGTCTCGCCGAACGACGAGGGCTCCTACACCTGCCTCGCGGTGAACGCCGCCGGGACAGTCGAGGAGCGCGTGTACGTGCGCGTGGACGACGACAACGAGGTCTACCCACCTTGCAGAGGCGACATGCCTTGCCACGACGACAAGAAAGAACCGTATCCCGATCATAACGTACGTATCGGTTCCGTGGTGGACGTTGCCTTTTCTCTAAGTTCGCGGATATTCCCCGGGAGTTGTCAGCAGGGTTGAACGTTCGCAAACGGTTGTCGCAGGGCGATCGAAACGAGGACAGACCGCCGATCACGATTCCCGAGGACTACTTCCGGATCCCCAACGGCGGCAAGGTGGAGATGCGCTGCCAGGTGTACGCGTCGAATGGGAACCAGATCTACCTGGACTGGAAGAGGAACGACCATCACCCTCTGCCGGAGGGTAGCACGGTTCACAACGGCGTGCTGACCATTCCTGCCGTGGAGAAGAGCGCTGCCGGGGAGTACGTGTGCCTGGGCATGGACCAGGCTGGCACTGTACTCTTCAGGGCTAAGTCCCACCTCGAAGTGTTGTGTAAGGGAGCTTTGCGGTTCGAGCGATATTTTATTATATTTATCGGCGAGCTTCTTTATTCGTGTCGCGGTATTCGCGAAAGAGTTATACTTTCCACTTGGAAGATACTAAATGAGGTGGAAGTGAATGCACGCTAAGTCGATGGAATGAATGTTTCTGGTAGCGTACGTCTGTTTGGAGCTCGCTGATATTTCTTAAAATGAGATCGATAGTGGTTCAACGAGCTTAACTATTTCTAAAGGAATCAGTGCGTTATTTAAACGGGGAATACGCTTTCAGCCCCACCTAGAATCGTCTTGACTCCGCCTAGGCAAACGGTTGGACCGGGCGAGAATCCGTCAATCATCTGCAGCGCGACTGGGGACGAGCCGATGACCATCGAATGGGCTGCTATAGGGCATAATCTCCCGCATAGTGTCTCACATAACCGTGGTGTCCTTCAGTTCCATGGAATCACTTACTCAGACGCTGGGAAGTATGTTTGCAAGGCGAGCAACGACGCCGGGACCGCTGAAGCTGTCGCTGAGGTTCTGGTTAATGGTGAGTTATTTTTAATTTAAGGCTTCTTCGGTTCGGAGAGCTGATTACCTAATGTGGAAACTTCACAGAGTTAATTCTAGGAAGCTCATGGGGTGGTGAAAAAATGTCCATAAGGTTTTAAACTTTAGTTTGATTCGTGGAATAACTTGTGTAACGAAAAGTAATTGTTTTTAATGATTGCTTGTTTATCTTCTTTGGATGCTATTCAAATTGTGAAAGAAGAGCCCCTCGGCTGACTTTAATCCCTCGAACACTCCCCCAGATTTTCACTCAAAGCAGCATAACGCATTACCGTCAGAAAGCTTGAGTTTAAGGGCGGATTCTCGTGCAACAACCTCCGAAATTTATAATTTTTTTTTGGGAAACTATTGTTAATATTGCATTGAACTCTTTTGGGATGTAAGGAGGCGTCTTTAAACTTGTAGGATTTTTTTATGTCGATACTTTTTATTATTTATTAATTATTATGGAGGAAAATTTTCTTAAATAATTTACGCTGGAAAGGGACCTAAAATTTTAATTTTGGTTTTTATTTATAATACTTTTTTCGAGAATAATATGAAAAATTTGTCTAAAGAAAAACCTACTTTATCTTTCAAACGTTATAACTCTTTCAATTTTTCATTTTGTTTTCTCTAAAATGGACCAATTCCAGCGTAAACTATCTAATTTTAAGAAACTTCTATTTTTTAAAATTTTAATTTTAGTTTTTATTTATAATACTTTTTTCGAGAATAATATGAAAAATTTGTCTAAAGAAAAACCTACTTTTTCTTTCAAACGCTATAACTCTTTCAATTTTTCATTTTTTCTCTCTAAAATGGACCAATCCCAGCGTAAACTATCTAACTTTAAGAAACTTCTATTTTTTTTGCAATCAGATGACTGTGATAGGTGCTACACGTCTCGCCAACGGGAGTTATGTAATAATAATAAGCAGGGTTGACATAAAAAAAATATTTTCTGCAAGTTTAAAGATGCCTGCTTAAATCCCGAAAGAATTTAATCCAATACGACCAACAGTTTTTTCCAAAAAAAAATCTTAAATGTCAGTTACATTCGGGGCTGTTATACGAGATTCGGATTCTCATAATCCCCACTTAAGGATGTATCGGACTTATCTTCAAAATGGTATCAAGTTGATGAAAATTTGTGAGATCGTGCTTTTTAATTTTCCTGATGTGCTCCAAAAATTTTAAACGAATTCACTAAACGGTTGATGAGTTATAACGATTTTAATTTTCACTGATTTTACATGTACTCTTATGGAAAGAGACGATCTTGTCGGATAAAACAGCTGAGAAAATGTTGAAGAAATGGTACCAATATTTTCAATTTTTTTTTACTAGTAGTATATGGATAGATGAAACTATCTGCCCAGTTTAAATTATTTTCACTCCACCGTTTTAAGGAAATAAATTATATAACTTGAGAAAATTGTGAATTCAGGGCATTTTCGTTGCCAAAAGTTTAGCAAATAATGCTTGAAAAAGCCTTTTTAAAATGAAAAATAGGAGTAAAAATAAGACTCCAACTGCCGTTCGAGTTCCTTACATCTAAATTTACTATGCGTAAGACGCAAATATTCAAGTATTTCAAATTTCATATACTTTTGTCCAATATTATACGTCCGATGCATCCTTAACTCTTTGAGGCACACGATTTTAAAGAAAATAAAAACCCTAGTTGCACAGAATTCTTTTTATTATAAAAAAATGAAAAAAAAACATTGATTTCGATTATTTAACATAAAACATTACTCAAAATACAAAAAAAATACTAACATTTCAATAAAAAATAATTTAAAAGAATTTATAATTTATGTTATTATTTTTAATAACTTGCATGGTGGGATAATACAATCCCACCACATTCACAGCTTCAAAATTAGTATAAAACATCAAATACCGTGTTTTTTATATTATAAAACAATTTATTCACTCATAATAAATTTCAAAAAATTCAAACAAAATTCACAAAAATTCACTGCATCACACAATGCGCCAACCTTGATCACAGCAGCACACACAACTTACTGATGCGTTTTGATTTGTATAAATTTTTTTCACTTATTTACATATTTACCGTTGGTGCATATCATTGCGAACTGAAAGGAAAAACTTTAAATAAAATATTAAACTGTATTACTATGAGTAACTTCAACTTTTCGAATTATTTTCGTTAAAATATATTTTCGTTAAAATATATTTTCGTTCAAATATATTTTCGTTCAAATATATTTTCGTTAAAATATATTTTCGTTAAAATATATTTTCGTTCAAATATATTTTCGTTCAAATATATTTTCGTTCAAATATATTTTCGTTCAAATATATTTTCGTTCAAATATATTTTCGTTCAAATATATTTTCGTTAAAATATATTTTCGTTCAAATATATTTTCGTTAAAATATATTTTCGTTAAAATATATTTTCGTTAAAATATATTTTCGTTAAAATATATTTTCGTTCAAATATATTTTCGTTAAAATATATTTTCGTTAAAATATATTTTCGTTAAAATATATTTTCGTTAAAATATATTTTCGTTAAAATATATTTTCGTTCAAATATATTTTCGTTCAAATATATTTTCGTTAAAATATATTTTCGTTAAAATATATTTTCGTTCAAATATATTTTCGTTAAAATATATTTTCGTTCAAATATATCCCACCATGCATAAAAAGCTAAGCAAAAAGTGGGACAGTTTTTAACCCACCTAGCCCCAAAGACTTAAGCCAACGCAAGTCTCCCAGATCTACCAAAGTTACCACTCCGCACTTCCAGATTACCCCTACGAGGGCACCGGAGTCCAAGCAACCCAGAGGGACGTCTCGGCGTACGCCGGGCACCCCGTGCGCCTGCAATGCGTCGCGACCGAGCGAGCCGACGTGCACTGGACCAGAGAGTCCCAAGCACTGCCCGCGAGCGCGAGGATCGAAGGTGACTACCTGGAGCTGCCGCGAGCCATGCCAGAGGACAGCGGGAGATACATCTGCCGGATCCAGACCGCTCGCGGAGTGTCCAGCGACTACATAAACCTGAACGTCTCGCGTAAGTGTCGCTGGCACCGCGCCGGTGTGCCCGCCGTATACCGTTCTTCCAGTACACCCGATTAGAACGCTAGAGACCCGAGGGGAAGCCCTCGGTACATCAGGGCACACCCTCTCCATTCAGACTCTACAGCGTGGTTCGTGCGACTCCGCCCGCAACCACCCTGTACGAAAGTAGTTACACATAACATAGCGCATCATTAACGACACCCGCGCGTATCATCATCCGATCCAGCCAGACTGCTCTCGCAACGGCGTACTCATTGTGGCCGCGTTGTTATTCAGTAGTTAATTTGCGCACGGATTGCACGCGAGAGAGCCAAACGCGGTGCTGGCAAAGAAAGTGCGTGTGCAGCGTTGAAGGATGCTCACTGTTGTTGGATTACTCTTGCGACGTCGATATAGGATACGCCTACGGCCCGTACGACGTCCGACCGCGAAACCGCCACAGCAGTCAGCAACGACGTGGTTTGTTCTACGATATTATCTGTTCCCTGTGACGTCCCGTGGAATATTAACGCTTCTGCCCTCCTCCCTGCTCCGTCGTTAACCGATCCCACCCCCCGGATTCCTTCGCTTACCACTCTCTACCTTGAGAGAACCGTCGCTGTAGCCTCTAACTGTTCAACGTCCGTTGGTGAAACCGGTGACAGTCGGGTCTCGGTACCATTTGCACAGCAAACCACGCTCCACCGAGCGTACTCCCTGTATTAATGTTCCTCACGCAGCCAACCCTCGCTTGTCCATCTGCCCAGACGCGGCAGACGAGGGATCGGTGTCGAGCCCAGCCCCGTAGAACACAGTTTAGTGGAGATGGGTCTATGTCCGTGCGTCGCGTTCGACGATTCGTCCAGCTGATTGTAGCCGCTCACTTTTTAGCCACCGTCTTGCCCGCTCTCAGCGTGGAGGCTTCCAAGGACCCGGTCAACATCGGAGACTCCGTGGACATACGCTGCGCCTACTCCGGCACCCACAGCCCACGCTACCACTGGACCAGGCACAACCATCCCAGCTTGCCGGAGAACGCTGAGGAGTACGGCAGCGTGCTGAGGCTGTTGAACGCGGCTGTGAGCGACAGCGGAGTGTACAGATGCACGGCCGACACGAGCGAGGGGATCTTCGAACAGGACTACAATCTCGTTGTTCATGGTAAAGCTTTTTGGTTCCTGGGTTTGGATAGTGTAAGATAGTTCGAGAATCAAGGGGTGGAGACTCATGCTGTTAATGTGTCTTTTATTCATGCGCGCGGTGTTGTGCTTCACGTGAGTATGCGCTGAGATTTGGGTGGAAGAAGGGGTCGTGACTCGTGGACGTTCGTTTCTAGGTGGACATAACGATGCGCCAGCTGTCGAGACCAAGTACGCGCCTTATGGCTCCAACGTCGTCATGGACTGCAAGCCTGATATCGACTCGCCGGGGAAGTTCCAGTGGAGCAAACTCGGAGGCCTTCTGCGGAAAGATGCGCAGGTCTTTGAGGTAGAGCTGGGACTTGGTTTAGTTCGACTTAAGGGGACTAGGCAGTCGAGAAATCGATTTTTTTTTATTGCACACTATCGTTTGTGTGCTACTGAAATCCGGTGACTTTTCAATTTTTTTATGAAAGATCTCGAATTTTTATGGAACATATCAGAGGTTTGCGCTGAAATGATACATGTTTTACGCATGCTGTAATTTTTTCCAAGTCGATCTGAAACTCTATTCGTTCGGAATCAGGAAAAAATGAAGGGAAAAAAGACTCGAGAAAAACGAGTTTAAAGTTTCTGGGCAGAGGTTGCCACTTGACGTTTTTAGCTGCCAAATCTACAATTTTGCGAATTTTACTATAAACCAAGCGGTATTTTATTTAGGAAAGATAGTACTTTTGGGAAATGCAATAAAAATCGATTTTTCGACTGCCTAGTCCCCTTAACTCATCACCGCCAAAAAAACTCATGCTAGAAGCATGAAATTCGGAAGGTTTATTCTTTCTGCGACGTAGGTGCTGGATAAGAAAGGATTTTTTGAAATTCCAACCCGAAGGGGATAAAAAGGAGTGAAATATGTTTTCTCGGGCTCATTATTATTTCTTAGGAACGATTAGAACACCTAGAACCAACCCCTACGGGGGTGAAAAGTATTTTCACGAATTCCTCAAAATCTCTTAGGCCCGATTAGATATCAACTTGGTTTTTACTTCGAAAGATTATCCACACAAATGCCTAAAAACCAATTTCAGGATTTTTCCCTAATCAACCCCTACGGGGGTGAAAAGTGTTTTCACGAATTCCTCAAAATCTCTTACGCCCGATTAGATATCAACTTGGTTTTTACTTCGAAAGGTTACTCGCATAAATGCCTAAGAACCAATTTCATGATTGCGCCCTAATCAACCCCTAAGGGGATGGTGAAAAGGGGTGAAATGTGTTTTCATGGAGTTCTTAAAGAGTCATGTCTAAAAAGCAGGCGACAAAGAACGTGATTTTCGGGAATTTTTTGTGAAAAATCTAATGTATATTTCTTACAACTATTTGCTTATTTTAAAACTACATATATTCAGCAATCCTCAGTAATTTTGTTATAGAAAAATATTAAAAATTGAACGAGTAACAGCCACCCTCACGGATGCTGTTTTTATAAAGGCGCTGCGCGAAAGCACAATTTCTCCGAACCGGATCATCTGAAATCAGAAAGTCAAGAAAATTCTGTTAATATATGAGTTTATCTAGTGCGTGAACGAAGGATTTAAAAAAAAAATGATTTCAGGCAAAATGGCGGCCGTTTAACGCAAAATCATGATTTTTCGATGTCTGAATTGTTTTCATCAGAAACAAAAATCCTTCGTTCACGCACCAGATAAACTCATATACCAACAGAATCTTCTTCACTTTTCGATTTCAGATGATCCGGCTCGGAGAAATCGTGCTCACCGCTAAAAAAAATAACTTTCAGAAGAGCGGCTGTCATTCCTTCATTTTTTTATATTCTTCTATAACAAAATTACTGAGAGTTGCAGAATATATGTACTTTTAAAATAAGCAAATAGTTGTAAAAAATATACATTAGATTTTCTAGACGAGACCTGTTTATCTCACGGATTTCCTAAGTAAACCAATGTGTTCGATATTACTCGTAAATATCTACCGCCTACTTTTGTCTTAAAAATTTTTAATATTTTTCTATATTTCTATATCTATTATCTTATACAGTTATACTGTTGCATAGTAAAGAGGTCATTTTATGAATACGAATGCGGGGCCGCGGCGGCCCCAGAGGTCGAACTTTTAACTAAAATTGAAGGGCCACTTAAGACAACTCTGAAGTTAACGGCTGCAAGATCCTATTATGCGCGAGAAGAGCAACTGCTATTCTGTAGCAAGCGTACAGAAATGTGTAGAAGAAATGAAAATTGAAGATTCTTGTAGTAGAATCTCGTCTTAAATTCTCGGAAGCACCTGAAATAAATCGCTCCCGCGTCCTTGCAGAGCATGCTAAAGCTGACCAACGTGAAGGCCGAGGACGCAGGAACGTACATCTGCACCGTGTCGACCGACTACGAGCGCCTCGAGATAACGAGGGACCTCTACGTGACGGGCGTGGTGCCGTACTTCAGCCAAGCACCCAAGAGTTTCATCGGCCTGCCGCCTCTGCCAGACTCCTACTTGAAGTTCAACATCGAGGTGTCCTTCAAGCCCGAGAACTACGACGGAATCATCCTGTACAACGCCCAGTTCAGCCATGGGTCCGGTGACTTCATGCTGCTGGCCCTTGTGCGAGGATACCCGCAGTTCAGGTACTCAATCGCGCATCGAGCTACTTCCTCCACTAACGAGGGAACACCGCGAACCCAAACCCGAACCCGCACGAACAATTCGAGCGCAACTTTGTGGGCTTATAGAGTGACTCAAACCAAAAACAACGGTGTGTTTCATTTGGGCCCTATCGCCCTCTAAGGCGATGAAAACTAACCTCAAAATCAAATCGACCAATTCCACTTTTTCGCGTGTAACTCTCAAAGTACAACAGACAGAAAAAAATGTTTCAAACAAAAGTTTAATGGTACAATAAGCGTTGCAAACTTGCGTTAACAAAATTTTGAAAAGAGTTTAAAAAGAAAATACCTGATCGAAAAAAAAACTTTTTTAAAAATTCTATTAACGCAGGTTTGCAGCGCTTATTGCACCATTCAACTTTCGTTTGAAACATTTTTTTCTATCTGTTGTACTTTGAGAATTATACGCGAAAAAGTGGAAGCGCCAATTTGATTTTGAGGTTAGTTCTCACGGCTTAAAGAGCGATAGGGCCCAAATCTAAAAACCCACAAAGTTACGTCCCAATCGGTGAGTCCGGGTGTTCCCTTGTAAGTATCCCCAACATCGCTAAATTACCACTAAAAAAAAAAAATCTGAATTCCAGCTTCGACCTTGGCTCCGGGCCGACGGTGATCCGCGCCGACAAGCCCGTCTCCCTGAGCGAATGGCACACGATCAAGCTGCAGCGTAATCGAAAGGAGGGAACGATGTTGGTGGACGGCGAGAGCACTTACAAAGGAGTCGCGGTGGGCAGGAAGCAGGGCCTGGACCTGAAGGAGCTGCTGTTCGTCGGCGGCGTGTCCAGCTACAATATCGTTACCAAGCACGCGGAGATCACCAGCGGCTTCGTCGGCTGCATCAGCAGGCTGGTGATAGGGGAGAAGGAGATCGATCTGATCGGCGACCAGACAGACAGCATCGGCATCACTAACTGCGAGACTTGCGCCGAGAATCCGTGCCACAACGGCGGCGCCTGCCAGGAGGCCGCTACCAAGAACGGCTACATCTGCCTGTGCCGGGCTGGCTACAGCGGGAAGTACTGCGACTACGTCGGCCAGGCCTGCTACCCGGGTAAGGTTTCGCGGCGGAGGTAATCATCGGAAGAACGCTGCTAACGAGCCGGTTCCTCGGCAGGTGCTTGCGGCGAAGGCACGTGCGTGGACAAGGAGGGGAACTTCGAGTGCTACTGCCCGCACGGGAGGACCGGGTCTCGCTGCGAGACCTCGATGAAGGTCTACGAGCCAGCTTTCCACGACGACAGATCCTTCATCGCCCACGAGACGCCCAAGGCCCTCAGACGGTAGGCGTTTGCGCGAAGCACGTTGCATGATCGTCACGTAGTCCCGTTAGGTGTTAGAAGTAGACGGAAGCTAGTTGTTTATTCGTTAAATCTTTGTGTCCCCATTTGAAACAAGTCGGCGGATGATTAACACAAAGCCCCCTTCGAGGATCCTCAAGCTTTAAGTCTCGGCGAAGCTCGACGACTAACGCGCGCGCGCAGTGGAGTTATCCCGGTGCTAATCGGAGACATTGTTTTCAGGGCAAGAATGAGCACTACACACAGACGATTACGATCACGCGACGCACAAGTTAGAACGCCGCGATCGAGGCCACATCACCGCAATAACCCGCACCACACGAACCATTAGTCCTCCCCTTCACCAAATCGATGCACATATAGAGAAAAGTCATTCGTAATACTTGTCCGATGTAATAATCGTGGGAACAGAGTCAGTTCCTCACGTAACTGCTATTTATAGTTATCAGTCAGCACGTATATATATATATATATTTTTTATGAGAATTTTATTTACGTTAGAGAAGGCCTCTTTTGTCTCTGCCTCGTACGTGTCGTAGATGTGGATGCTAGGGGCTTGCAACGAGCCTGTATAGTGAGTAGTTCCTTGGAATGAACCTCATGGTGCTGTAATATTAGATTATCAGTCGATATATACTTATTACACTTATTAGCTTTCAACTCTTCGCGGTCTCGAACAATCCTCGAATAGGAATTAACTCTTCTGGGATCGCTGGGCGTTGAAGAAGGAACCCGCAGCGCTCCTTTCAACCGAGCACTGCCTTCTCTAAGAAAGCTTCTCGATCGGACGCTTGGAAGACCGCGAGGGGTTCCTTTTATTTTGTACAGCTTCTTGAATAATACATTTAACGCATTGAGTTAGTCATTTTTTTAATTATTATCGAATAGTAAGGCACTAATTAGGTCACTGCCAAATGAATTGCATTTAACAGTAGCCTCCGAGCTTAAACGAATCGTCAGTCGCGGCGTTACATACGACTCGCATAGAGACGCACCGCGCACACGTGTCTGTACTTACTCGTAAGAACTTCTGTGTGCACGCGCTGAAGAGTGTGCTCCAGGCCCGGTACGAGCATTACTGTATTCGATGGGCCTCGTGCGACGCTATAAGTATAAATATATGTCTTGGGATGCAAATAAAAAATCGTTTTAACAGGAATCCCTGCAACGTTCAACCTGTGTACCTATTTAAGAACCCAGTAATCTTCGCGCAGGTGAGTTACAAGACTTCGCAGCCCCACCGTGCTAACAATGATTCTTCTCCGACTAACAGGAACTCCTAAACCACATTAGGGCTGGGATTATTCGAATAATTTAATGTACGAATATTTTACAAGTATTCGAATGCTACGGATAAAATTCGAATATTTGAGTATTCGATTGTTATTATTCGAAAATACTGATGTATTCGATTGTTATTATTCGAAAATACTGATGTATTCGAATACTGATATATTCGAATTCTGATGTATTCGAATACTGAAATATTCGAATTCTGATGTATTCGAATACTGAAATATTCGAATTCTGATGTATTCGAATACTGAAATATTCGAATTCTGATGTATTCGAATACTGAAATATTCGAATTCTGATATATTCGAATACTGAAATATTCGAATACTCATGTATTCGAATACTGAAATATTCGAATTCTGATGTATTCGAATACTGAAATATTCGAATACTGAAATATTCGAATACTGATGTATTCGAATACTGAAATATTCGAATACTGATGTATTCGAATTCTTATGTATTCGAATACTGAAATATTCGAATTCTGATGTATTCGAATACTGAAATATTCGAATTCTGATGTATTCGAATACTGAAATATTCGAATTCTGATGTATTCGAATACTGATGTATTCGAATACTGAAATATTCGAATTCTGATGTATTCGAATTCTGATGTATTCGAATACTGAAATATTCGAATTCTGATGTATTCGAATACTGAAATATTCGAATACTGGTGTATTCGAATACTGAAATATTCGAATTCTGATGTACTCGAATACTGATGTATTCGAACACTGAAATATTCGAATTCTGATGTATTCGAATACTGAAATATTCGAATACTGATGTATTCGAATAATAAGATGTGAATTATAAATCAAGTTATTGGCTTACAAGATTTCACCCTGACAAACTAACGAACTCACAACCGAACCTAAATAATAGCTTGTAAAAAAATGAAACTAAAGAACTTGATTTATAATTCACACCCAATACTGATGTATTCGAATACTTAAATATTCGAATGGTATTCGAATACGTAAATATTCGAATTATATTCGCCAAATAATTGAGCAACCGAAGTATTCGAATATTCGAATACCGAAAAATTCGACAAATAGTCCCAGCCCTAATTCACACCCCATTTCCAGGCAGAACTGTTATTTCATCCTAGCAATTTTCCCGTAGCTTGAAGCTGGCCCTGAACTTCAACCCCGCGGACGACGAGAACGGTATCCTGATGTACTGCTCGCAAAACGACGAGGGGCGCGAGGACTTCTTGGCGCTCGTCGTGAAAGACAGGCACCTGGAGTTCCGCTTCGATATTGGTTCCGGCCTGGCCATCGTCAGGTCCAACCACGTGCTCGAGCCCGGCATTTGGTCGCACGTCTCTGTGAACAGAGACTACAGGGACGCGAACCTGACCGTGAACGGAGAGCCCACCGTCGGTGGCAAGTCCCCGGGAACCGCTCGCACCATGACCCTCAACACGCCGTTGTACATCGGCGGCGTGGATCGCAGGAGGATCACTGTGAACAAGAACGCTGGCGTCGATCGCGCATTTCGCGGCTGCATCAGCGGCGTAAGTCCCTTGTAGACTCGTAATAAAATTCTCTGAGCCTGCGATAGGATTTCTAAATAGCTACGAGTACTGAAAATACCTACCTGAGCGAAGAATCTTTCAGCTTGGCGTGTCTTCCACAAACGTGGATATACTAAAGTCAGCGATAGACTCCGCCAACATCGACGACTGCAACATCGTGCACACGAACCAGACCAGGCCGACCACCGTGCTCACCACTCTGCCGACCACAACGACTCCGTACGATCCCTGCGCTTCGAACCCATGCGTGCATGGAACGTGCCAGAGCGCGGACCTCTACGACTACTCCTGCACCTGCGAGTACGGCTACGTGGGCAGGAATTGCGAGAACATCTTGAAGCAGTGCGAGCTGCTTCTACCTTGCAGGAACGGTGGCTCGTGCACCGACCTCCACGGGTCCTACAAGTGCGACTGTCAACTGGGCTACAACGGGCAGAACTGCGACAAATGTGAGTACAGCTTTGAAGGGGGTAGGTTAGCCTCGATAGCCTTGAAACAGACCTTTTTTCAAACGCAAATTGTAAAGTGATAAATAACAGTAGAGAGAACTGTTTTTTCTAGTTTTAATCGTTACTCTATGAGCTTTAACACAAAAAAAGAAAAGTCTAAATATCTCTATGTACATAAAAGTTGTGAGTGAAAACGTAAAGGCGTGTACGCGGTGCACCGTTTGATGGTGAACATAAAATCTCGAAAACCGCTCCAACGATTTGGATGAAAATTTAATGAGAGATACAGAAAACTATTTCCTACGATGTGTCGGGAGCAGATTTTCGAAAAAAAATAATACAATTTTTATGTTTGAAAAATACGATTTTATCGATTTCTTGTATGAAAAATATTTTTTATCTTATTTTTAAGAATTTATCTCGAAAATCTGCAAATCTGAAGATTTGTTTCGTTATTCATCTTACTAACTTGATCCAGAGGGTAACATATTGAATACCCTTACAAGGAATTAAGTCAAATTTTTACAACATTATACTTCCTACCTACTTTCTTATTAACCCTAATTTAAATAAATATTGAGATAAATTAATCTACAAAATCTAGTTGATTCTAATTTGCAGTGGCAGAAATAACGTACGACGTTGCGTTCAGAGGAGACGGCTGGCTAGAGCTGGACCGGTCTGTGATGACCCATAACGAGGAGCGGAAAGTTCTGGGCTTCGAAATCTCCACGAACAAAACCAAGGGGCTGATCATGTGGCACGGTCAAACGCCAAACGATCTCAGCCCTGACCATTACATGGCGCTGGCAGTGGTCGATGGGTAATCAGCGATCTACATTAGGGCTGGGACTATTCGAATAATTTAATATTCGAATATTTTACAAGTATTCAAATGCTACGAATAAACTTCGAATATTAAAGTATTCGAATATCAAAGTATTCGAATATTTAAGTATTCGAATACTATTCGAATATTTGAGTATTCGAATACTATTCGAATATTTAAGTATTCGAATACTTGGATATTCGAATATTTAAGTATTCGAATACTTTGATATTCGAATACTTTAATATTCGAATACTTTGATATTCGAATACTTTGATATCCGAATATTTAAGTATTCGAATACTTGGATATTCGAATATTTAAGTATTCGAATACTTGGATATTCGAATATTTAAGTATTCGAATACTTGGATATTCGAATATTTAAGTATTCGAATACTTGGATATTCGAATATTTAAGTATTCGAATACTTGGATATTCGAATATTTAAGTATTCGAATACTTGGATATTCGAATATTTAAGTATTCGAATACTTGGATATTCGAATATTTAAGTATTCGAATACTTGGATATTCGAATATTTAAGTATTCGAATACTTGGATATTCGAATATTTAAGTATTCGAATACTTGGATATTCGAATATTTAAGTATTCGAATACTTGGATATTCGAATATTTAAGTATTCGAATACTTGGATATTCGAATATTTAAGTATTCGAATACTTGGATATTCGAATATTTAAGTATTCGAATACTGGGATATTCGAATATTTAAGTATTCGAATATTTAAGTATTCGAATACTTGGATATTCGAATATTTACGTATTCGAATACTTGGATATTCGAATTATATTCGCCAAATAATTGAGCAACTGAAGTATTCGAATATTCGAATACCGAAAAATTCGACAAATAGTCCCAGCCCTAATCTACATTCGAATACCGCTGCTGTTCGCAAGCGTTACAGAGTCCTTTCCAGGTACGTAGAGTACCAGTACAATCTGGGCGCGGGACCAGTGGTCATTCGGGTCACCGCCCAGAAAGTGGACGACGGAGAGAGGCACAGGATAATCCTGAAACGCCAGGGCAGCGATGGCAGCATCGAGCTGAACGGCGAACACATGGAGAGCAGCGCGAGCTACGGCACGCAGCAGGACCTGAACACCAGGGGCAGCGTTTACCTGGGAGGTGTGCCTGACTACGCTATGACTTACGGGAAGTATCAGGAAGGCTTCTCCGGCTGCATTTACACCATGGAGGTGCAGGATTCCGGGGCCATTGATATCGGCGAGAAAGCTATCAAGGGGAAGAATGTCTCGCCGTGCACCAGGTAACCTGGTTTCCGATGCTAATGAATTTAAGGAATTACAGGGTAATCAGGCTTTCATCTGGCACGCATGATTTTTCACGCTGCTCAGAGCAAGATGGATCCCATCCTCCTTGGTGTTCACCGACGCGGACACCGACATCTTCGACGCGTTTGTCCCACCGCCTCCTGTGAACATTATCCACCCGAAACCAGCGGCCAATTTAGCCGCTTATAATATCAAACACTACTCGCTGTTGATCCTACTACAGAACCTGCTCGCTTTCACCATGGACGTTCGAGAGCAGAGCGTGCTTTTCACAGTATTATGTATAGACATCGTCAATGCAATGAAGTGCGTGCTAAGTTAAGTGTTTCTTGCCGCGAGGTGTCCCAGGGACGGAGTTGGGCGGAGTTATTCGAAAGAAAAATTATTCTCGAATAAAAATTGATTCGGATAATCCCCAACTCTGACCGTGGGAGTACGTACCTCTTCGTATGTATAGCGTACTTAAGAGCCCAGAGCGAGGGGACACGTACTCCCTTCAGGTGCTGGCGAACAACTCTTGTAATTACTGAATTTTGTAAATTGTTTAATGCTTCGTTGATGCGTGGAGCAAGGGAAACTGCGACGGTAAGTTTTAGCCGAGGGTGTGAAGGATCTTTTTGGATTGATCTTACGGGGAAAGTTCTATTTTTCGGGCTAAGAACAATTGCTATGCCTGAAAAGTAGTATTCCCTCTTAAGAGGGAAGCCCTATTTGGGGCGCTAAGAATAAAGTGATCTTTGTGAATTTTTTTCTTAGGAACTGTTAAGCGGATATTTTCTAAACTTTCAGGGTATTTTAGTTCACATTCGAGCAATAAACATGATTTTTTTCGGTACAAAGTGGTCGGTAGAAATGGAGATATATGAACACGCCGTCGGAGTTGCAAATTTGCGATTATTTTGGAGGCCCAATTCTTCCCTGAAATAAAAAAAAAAACAAAACTTTTATAAATAAATTAAATTGAACAACTCTTTTTCTATAAACAGCGCGAAATATCTTGGGTCGCCGGAGTTGCAAATTTGCGATTATTTTGGAGGCCCAATTCTTCCCTGAAATAAAAAAAAAACAAAACTTTTATAAATAAATTAAATTGAACAACTCTTTTTCTATAAACAGCGCGAAATATCTTGGGGCAGAATCGTAACTTTTTCTTTGAAGTCCCATCAATTTACCAACTCTTAACTTTTTTTTTTCATTAGTTAAGTACATCGACAATATAATTATACGAGAAATAAGAAAGCCCTAGTTTTTATTTTTTTATTTTAGGGAAGAATTGGGGCTTTCAACGTAATCGCAAATTTGCAACTCCGGCGCTCGAGTCCCTACGAACTTTTCATATATCTCCATTTCTACCGAACACTTTGTACCTAAAAAATTAATTTTTATTGCTCGAATGTGAACTAAAATACCCTAAAAGTTTAGAAAATATCCGCTTAACAGTTTCTTAGAAAAAAATTCCCAAGAATCACCATACTCTCAGCGTCCTAAATAGGGCTTCCCCTTAAACGATAGTGCCAGTTTTCTTTAATATCCCTATGTTTTCTTGTTTTACAGTGGCCTGGACGATAGACTACCTACGAGAGGTGATCTTGGAACATTTCAGTAGGAAGTCTCGTTATTAGGCATCTCTCAGAGAAATTCTTTTAGCTGTCGCGAAAGTGTGTGGGAGAATAATTTAGAAGGCAGTTATTGGCCACGACGTGAAAGTGACCGTGGCAAATGATATACAAGCAGTTTTATATCCGTAGATATATGGGACGCGTCTCTGGCCACATGTTGATATTAACGTTTTATAATTGAGCTGACTGTAACATTTTATACAGCTTAATTTCTACAGAAGGCAAGAGTAGATTTAGTTTACGTGCAAGGATCCTTTAATTTCCTTTTTCTTGAAAGATACCTAGCTTCTCGATTCGACTGCCACGAGTAGAGGCTGATGGGACTGTGGAGGAATACAATAATATATAAAATCAAATCACTGTATAAGTTCTCACTGCCACTGTCTGATTTCTTAGTCTCCCGATAGGACTTCTCTAATCTTTTGCTAAGCAAGGAACAGCGATCGTCAGCTCACGATTCTAATCGTAGTAACCGAATGAGTCGTCTTCGAAGTTAAAGAGGAAGGTATCCCGAAAACTCTGCGCAAAAGTGATAGAAAACAATCGTCGCCGTTAAGCCGAGTAAATGTGGTTTTCAGCATTTGCCTAGGGCCTGCTATTACGTTAAATTGCATTCGCGTTTAAGCGTGAAGCCGGTGTTTGTCGAATGCGAGTAAACGAACGCGCGATGCTGGATCTCCGACGAAGCGCTGGCTATGCAGACTTTTCTTATCGGAACACTTTGAAACTCCATTTATGTGATATTGAAAGAAAGTTACTTATCAGATATTCGTATAGTTAAGGTCGGTGCTAGTAAGATGCGTTTGCTAGTCGTAATGAGATTTGTATCAGGTTACACTAACGCTGCGACAAACATATGTAAATAACTAAATACGATTAACCTTGCGATCTTGGCATTTTCTTACATTAAGCGGAACTGCTACTTCTCGAACAGGATGTCGCAACTACTGCTAGCTCTCGGGGCCCAATCTAGCTCATCCTGTCGCTCTTTATATTTAAGTATAAATATTGTTTTAAAATATCATTTTTGACGAGAGTAGTGTAACAAGGTGATTTCTAACACAGATTTGATTTGGGAGGGGGATCTAAATTTGTGTTTTAAAGGAGAGGGAAATCCGAATTTGAGTTTTGAAGGAGGGAAATCCAAATTTGGTTCCCACCCTCAGTGGTTTTGAAGGAGAGGGAAATCCAAATTTGAGTTTTAAAGGAGGGAAATCCAAATTTGGTTCCCACCCTCAGTGGTTTTGAAGGAGAGGGAAATCCAAATTTGAGTTTTGAAGGAGAGGAAAATCCAAATTTGAGTTTTGAAGGAAAGGGAAATCCTAATTTGCGTTTTGAAGGAAAGGGAAATCCAAATTTGAGTTTTGAAGGAGAGGAAAATCCAATTTTGTGTTTTGAAGGAGAGGGAAATCCAAATTTGTGTTTTGGAGGAGAGGGAAATCCAATTTTAAGTTTGGAAATCCAAATTTGGATCCCACCCTCCCTAAAACTCAAATTTGGATTCCCCCTCAAAACTCAAATTTGATTTCCTCTCCTTTAAAACTCAAACTTGGATTGCCCTCTTCCCCAAAACTCAAATTTGGATTCCGCCCTCAAAACTAAAATTTGAATTCCCCCTCAAAACTTAAATTTGATTTCCCCTCCGTCAAAACTCAAATTTGGATTCCGCCCTCAAAACTAAAATTTGAATTCCTCCTCAAAACTTAAATTTGATTTCCCCTCCATCAAAACTCAAATTTGGATTTCGCCCTTCCCCAAAACTCAAATTTGGAATCCCCCCCTCAAAACTCAAATTTGATGTCCTCTCCTTGAAAACTCAAATTTGGATTTCCCTCTCCTTGAAAACTCAAATTTGGATTTCCCTCTCCTTGAAAATTCAAATTTGGATTTCCCTCTCCTTGAAAACTCAAATTTGTATTTCCCTACTTCAAAAACTAAAATTTGGATTCCCTCCTCAAAACTCAAATTTGATTTCCCTTCCTTCAAAATACAAACTTGGATTTCCCCCTTCCCCAAAACTCAAATTTGGATTCCCTCCTCAAAATTCAAATTTGATTTCCCTTCCTTCAAAATACAAACTTGGATTTCCCCCTTCCCCAAAACTCAAATTTGGATTCCGCCCTCAAAATTAAAATTTGAATTCCCCCTCAAAACTTAAATTTGATTTCCCCTCCGTCAAAACTCAAATTTGGATTTTCCCCTTCCCCAAAACTCAAATTTGGATTCCGCCCTCAAAACTAAAATTTGAATTCCCCCTCAAAACTCAAATTTGGATATCCCCCTTCCCCAAAACTCAAATTTGGATTCCCCCCTCAAAACTCAAATTTGAATTCCCCCCTCAAACCTTAAATTTGATTTCCCCTCCGTCAAAACTCAAATTTGAATTTCGCTCTTCCCCAAAACTCAAATTTGGATTCCCCCTCAAAACTCAAATTTGATGTCCTCTCCTTGAAAACTCAAATTCGGATTTCCCTCTTCTTGAAAACTCAAATTTGGATTTCCCTCTCCTTGAAAATTCAAATTTGAATTTCCCTCTCCTTGAAAACTCAAATTTGTATTTCCCTACTTCAAAAACTAAAATTTGGATTCCCCCCTCAAAACTGAAGTTTGATTTCCCCTCCCTGAAAACTCAAATTTGAATTTCCCCCTTCCGCAAAACTCAAATTTGTGTTAGAAACCGCCTTGTTATGCTACTGACGAGTGAGTGGAAATTTTCGTAATTATTCCTTGAATAACATTTTGCTCTATAAAAAGTTTAATATTTATAAATTACCAATTAACTAATTTTGCCGCACCGGGCAGTTGCCCCGCCTGCGCCCTAGATCGGGCCCTGCGGCTCTACGGATAAGGGAAACGTAGGCCTGGATATTTGGACTCTCAAAAGCGTTTAGACGGTATACTTTTCCAAACCATTGTCATTTATTATTTATCGAACAGTTCAAGCGGACATTGCGATATCTTAGACATTTACAGTTTCCATTTATAAAACATTTAAATTGTCAATTACCGAGATTTGTATAATGAATGTCTGATGCACAACAGTAACAGCTCGACCACTTTCCATTCTTCGCAGCCGATTTGCGTCTGTTAAAATAAAGCTTCTAACATTCTGTTGTTGCAACGCGGAACACGGCAATGAGTTTCCACGACTGGTTCACTCGGATGGCTCAGGAAGATAACACGAGTCGGTCGCAGAAATGTCTTTGAAAGCCAACGTTAACCGTTAACTGACCGTGTAGAGTCTTTAAGAATATATCAAAACTTTATTGGTACGTTGTAAATGATCGTGTACAGAAATTCGCTACATGCGACATAATGTAAGTACATTACTCCTCCGGTCTTTTAGCACCTCCAGTGACGGATTTAACGGACCACCGATTAAGCAAAAAAAAAAAATAGGATCTTGTCCAAACCCCATTTCCTTCTGGACTGCTACATTTCGCCCGTTTAACTACCCCTTCATTTTTCCGAAAAATGGGAACGTTTGCCTTTGTCCTTAAATCCGCCACTAAGCACCTTACCCGCCATCGAATGAATGCTTCCCGAATGTCGATGCAAATGTTAGCCACAGCATTATGCAGTAATGCGAGTACGTACGTATTTATTACTACACACACACATTTCATATATACACATAAACGTACACACATAAGTATAAAAAAACAGCAGCGTATTAATCACCAACTGAAAGTATCTACTGTAACGTGAAAGTGTAGTCTATTGTTATATATGAATAATTCTTCAAAAGGAAATGAGACAATAAATATAATTTTGTTAAGATGATTCTACTTCATTGTCGCTCCGCCGATGGCAGAGCTGCTCCTTGTTAGACACCGTTAAGACTAGGGCTGGGACTATTTGTCGAATTTTTCGGTATTCGAATATTCGAATACTTCAGTTGCTCAATGACTTGGCGAATATAATTCGAATATCCAAGTATTCGAATACTATTCGAATACTATTATATATAATATTCGAATATTTAAGTATTCGAATACTATTATATATACTATTCGAATACTATTATATATAATATTCGAATATTTAAGTATTCGAATAATATTATATATACTATTCGAATATTTAAGTATTCGAATACTTAAATATTCGAGTAATATAATAATACTTAAATATTCGAATACTTAAATAATCGAAGACTGAAATATTCGAGTAATATTCAAATACTGAAATATTCGAGTAATATTCGAATACTGAAATATTCGAATAGTATTCGAATACTGAAATATTCGAATAGTATTCGAATAATAACATTCAAATACTCGAATATTCGAAGTTTATTCGTAGCATTCGAATACTTGTAAAATATTAAATTATTCGAATAGTCCCAGCCCTAGTTAGAACAGCGCTGTTGTTATTAAGCTAGAGAGATCTGCGCCACTTCTGTCGACTCTCCGAAGCAACCTTTACACAGGGACCGGCTGCTATAAATTCACTTTATAACCAGAGATGAAAGGCAGTCCTGTGCCGACTCTCTTTTGGTAGTCGACGTATTCTACTCCGAAGAAATTCAGCAGCGTGATCTCTTCTATTAGAATACGATCGTGGAAGAACTTCCACGAGGCTACCATGTACGCCAGGAAGCAGACCGGATTTTGGAGTATCAGCTGTAAACGGAAGCACCAGGGTCATTCAGTTTCCTCTACGTTTCTCCCATTTAGCATCGCTGACGTACAGCTTATTATTAAGGTTGGGACTATTCGAATAATTTAATATTCGAATGTTATTTATCGAAAATTTAAGTATTCGAATACTATTCGAATATTTAAGTATTCGAATGCTACTCGAATAATTAAGTATTCGAATATTTAATTATTATTATACTACTCGAATACGTAAATATTCGAATAGTATATATAATATTATTCGAATACTTAAGTATTCGAATATTATATATAATAGTATTCGAATACTTAAATATTCGAATAGTATATATAATATTATTCGAATACTTAAATATTCGAATATTATATATAATAGTATTCGAATACTTAAATATTCGAATCCTGGTGTATTCGAATACTTAAATATTCGAATACTGGTGTATTCGAATAGTATGCTGTGAATTATAAATCAAATTTATTAGCTTACAAGATTTCACCCTGACAAACTAACGAACTCGCAACTGAAACTAAATAAAAGCTTGTAAAAAAATCAACCTACTCAACCTACAGAACTTGATTTATAATTCACACCACACTATTCGAATACATTAGTATTCGAATACTTGGATATTCGAATTATATTTGCCAAATAATTAAGCAACTGAACTATTCGAATATTCGAATACCGAAAAATTCGACAAATATTCCCAGCCCTACTTATTACCTGCGTGCCTATAGACCAGTAAAACCAGCCCATGTAACTCGGGTGCCTGCAGAGCCTGTAAACCCCATGGGTTACGAGTTCATGGTCGTCCATCTTCTCGCACTGTACATTGTGATTGAAGTTGTGCTTCGCCGTGAACATCGCCAGCTTCCTCAACGCGTCCCCGCAGACGCAGAGTAGCAATCCCAAGTAGGAAATGAACGAGGCCTCCTTCATCTCCGGGAAGTAATGCCTCTCCACGACGAACTCTAACCAGCTGGAGCACGCTGCTATTCCGTACGCCACGCTATGATTCAGAACAAAGGTGTCGATGGAGAGCGTCGACGGATTGACCCAAGCGATGCTCAGGAACTCGGAGAAGTGGAAGACGGCCTGCACGGCGCTGTAAACGCCGAACATCTGCCACGAAGGCGGGGCGACGAGCGACAGTAAGACGCTGACGGCGAAGCCATACCCTAGGAAAACAGCTCTTACGGCGACCTTGGGGAAACGTAAGTATCGTTATTATGCGTAGAGTGAGGTTAGGTGTAGACTGAACAATTTTGATCACCTGGTAAGAGAAGCCGCGGAAGACTAGAATTAGGAGGCAGTTTAAGAACCCATATTGAAAGAGATGGGTGAACCAGATGTTGTGGAAATAGGTCTGAGGTACGTCGAACTCTAACCTCAAAAGCACCTCCGGCAGAAACGCGATTAGGGCGGCCACGATAAAACAGAATAAACTGAGCTTCCCATCGTAACACAGCATTATCTCGAAATATTATTCGACGATATTTGAACACTATCCGCTGTCGTGCGAGAGCAATTAACTCGGGTTATTATTCATTTTCTAACCTCCTTCGATAATGCTTCTCGGTTCCACTGTAACAATTCTTTAGCGATTGTTTAGACTTGCTACTGCGAAAGTATCGGGGAATCAGTCTCCCCTTTGGTTTCACATATCGACGATTTTAAAATTGTTTAAATACTATTGGCAAATAACGCTGATAATTGCATGGTAACATTGATAAGCGTTAATCAAATGCTCGGTATTTATATATTTACATTTAAATTTTGTGGTTATGTGCGAGTGTAAAATTTTTTTTTATTTTTTCATTCCTTTGCAATCTGAGGTTACGGGGCTTTTGTAGAATCTCTCACATTCATTATGCAACTGGTTTTAATTAGGAAATTGTTTATTTATTGCTTGGAAAAGGGTTTTGAAAATTTGATCAGGATGGAGGTTATGGATGCTAGCGGTGCGTAGTGGTGAAAGGGTGACCTAGGCGTTGAATTAAAATTTAAATTCGAAATCACCCATTTTAGTAATTTATCATTTTAAATTTTTCAACTAATTAAATAAATTGTTAAATTATCTTAAATGAAATTAAATTTTAAATTCACACCTACAAAATAATTGCTCATTAATGACAATATAAATCTATAGATTATCCCATAATTTTTTTCCCATAATATATATGAATTAATTTCATTAAAAAAAATAGATATTAATAAAATCGAATAGCATTTCACCTGGCTGGATGAATGTACACGTCACACTTCACACTCTATACGTCATACATCACACGCCACACTTCGTACATCACACTTTACACACTACACATTACATATCACACATTACACAATTACTCTTCATACATCATACTCTCCACACATTGCACTTCACGCTTCACAATAGTTATACACTGCTTTCAACTTAGGAACTAAGTAGTCTACTCACGATATGGGCACAGTGTGGTAAGTATTCAGGTAAGTATTCAGGTAAGTATTCAGGTAAGTATTCAGGTAAGTTATTCGGCTTCCCGCGAAAACGCAACAAAGTTGCAAAGGACAAATTTTTTCCAACAATGTTGCAAACGAAATTGGGGTGTTCGAGACATAAAATTCTAGTTTGCAACTTTGCGCATTTTTCGCAGGAAGCGAAATTTCGGTTTGCCACTTTGTTGAGGCTTGCGAAAACGCAACAAAGTTGCAAAGGACAAATTTTTTGCAACAATGTTGCAAATGAAATTGGGGTGTTCGAGACATAAAATTCCGGTTTGCAACTTTGTGCATTTTTCGCAGAAAGCGAAATTTCGGTTTGCAACTTTGTTGAGGCTCGCGAAAACGCAACAAAGTTGCAAAGGACAAATTTTTTACAACAATGTTGCAAACGAAATTGGGATGTTCGAGACATAAAATTCGAGTTTGCAACTTTGTGCATTTTTCGCAGAAAGCGAAATTTCGGTTTGCAACTTTGTTGAAGCTTGTAAAAACGCAACGATGTTGCAAAGCGGGCCTTTGATTGGTTGGCAGCCAAATTTTATTTGCAACATTGTTGCAAAACATTTTTGTCTCAATTAAAAAAATATAAAAAATTAACATTTTTAACCCGATAAAATGCCTTAATAAAGAGAAAAGTTCAAAACATCAATATCAATTTTCACCATGCAAAATTAAAGTAAGAGAAGTCAGCAATTAATTCCTTTCTTCGTGAGCAATTCGGTGTCAAAGCACTGTAATTGGGACACCTACCCTATCGAAATTTCAAATTCGAAGCGCAATATCAAAAAATTGTATTCCTTTTTATCGACTTATTCACTTGTTATAAGTCGAAAAGAAAGAGTAACTTTTTGTGATATCGCGCTTCATTTTCGAGAAAATCGACTTTGAAATACTTCACCTTGCGTCCAGTCGCGTACAGAAAAGCCTACTTAAATGAAAATCACCTTGAAGAATTTCAAAGTCGATTTTCTCGAAAATGAAGCGCGATATGAAAAAAAGTTATTCTTTCTCTTCGACTTATAATCAGTAAATAAGTCGAGAAGAAGGAATAAAATTTTTCGATATTGTGCTTCGTTTTCGAGAAAATCGACGTTGAAATTCTTCCCCTTGCGTCTAGTCGCGTACAGGAAAGCCTACCTTAATGAAAATGACGGACGATTTGGGCGTAAGTGGAATATGAAATTCGCCCTTAGTATCCCGATCATGAGTGATTCGATCCATGGTTCAATAGTTCTATATTTAAAGTCGATTTAAAGTAGTTAACCTATACAAATTTGAAAGTTTCTTATTCAAGATTCAATATAAAATGATCCCTAATTTACATTATTATTTATACTCGAGCGAAACAATATAAAGAAAGCACTTCCTCGACATACTACAATTACTTAAAAATATTTTAACAAGGAGGTAAAGAGAGGAAAAGTTACTCTATTCTTTTAGGTTAACTCCATTCCATATAAGAGCGGACTTACGCCTCTACCAATTTACGATCGATCTGCGCAGCTCTCACGGATCTGACACCCGCGATTGGTCGTAGCACTTCCACGATTGGTCGTAGCCCTTCCGCGATTGGTCATACCACTTTCCCCGCCGGCTTCCTACCAATCAACAGTATATATCCCTGCGCGGAACGAGTCCGTTCTAAAGTGGAACGCAGTGTAGATGATATTTTTTACTTTTTCAGGTCTAATCCAAGTAAAAGGATGTCTGATAACGAGGCAGATCAATATAAAGCTTACCAGGAGGATACACGTATTCCCTGTCGATACGGAGCGAAGTGTTATCAGAAAAATGCTCTTCACCATGAAAAATTCAAGCACCCACCTATAAAAGATGCGGTACTGCTACGTATACGATTTACTGTGTCGCTATTAATTCGTCCAATTACATATAAACCTGTATACTAAAATTCGCAGAACAAACAGAAAGCTACCAAGCGACCAACGGCTGGAAAGAAGAGAAAGAAGAAAGACGCCGGTCGAAAGGCGAATGATTCCCCCAAGAGGAAGGTGCAGAAAATAGACGAAGACGAAACTGAAGAAACCTCGGCAATTCCAGGCGCAACCAATGATGAAACCAGTGAAATTGCAGAGGACACATCGAATCCTGAAAATACAGAGGATGCGAAAGAGTCGGCTGATCAAGTTACCCTCGCGTCGTTGCTAGAAGACTGCGTTGTCGATGCCGACAGCGATAAGTTACTTCCGAGCGAGGCGCAAGCAGTTATTTCTCACTTCTTTTTAACAGATATGCCTCGAGACTTCTTTCAGTTCTACGAATTTTGTAAAAGCGTTTCTGAAGAGGACCCACTGGACGCGTTGAAAAGCCTTCAGTTGCACCTCGTGGGTCCCTACGATGTGTTCAGGGATAAATTTTTATCCTCCAAAGTGGACGATAAGAAAGCGTTACTGAGGCATTGGAGGTATTACTACGATCCTCCAGAATTTCAGGTAAAGAGATCATATCCCCCGCTTTAATCTAGACAGTATTTGATAATCCGACGATTCCTCGCAGACTGTCATCAGAGTCGATGGGAAGGATGGTTTGCACTTCGGTTACTGGAGAGACGACCCCTCGGAGAAGCCTGTATTCGTAGCGACGAACAAAGCCAATGTGAATTGCGTAATCGAACGTGCTGCGGAGAACATATTCGGCGCAATTGAGTAAGAATCCCACCGGTCTTCGGAAACTTTGGTGGAAAGCCTTTTTAACTGGCCAAATCTGAGAAACGCAGCTTGTGATACGGGTTTTAAGAAGGCGAGCCTTGCATCTTCGGGCGATTTCCTTGTTAAGAAAGTAACTCGCGTTACAGCGCATACATCGGAGGGAAGGTGAAACTGGCTAATCCATTCGAAAAGACTCGGCTAGCGAAATTGCAGCAGAAGCTAAAGAGTTACGCGAAGGAGAAGCAGATAACGTTGGAGAAGAAGACGAGTGACATGGAAGCTAGGGAGAAGAAGGTTGTCGCGAGAACGTTCCACGGTGCTGGCATCGTGGTTCCGTACAATAAAGCCACTCAATTAGGATACAGAGAGTTGATAGTGACCGACAGTAAGTTCCGATTAAAAGCTCCCAGTTATTTAGCCCTGAAATCTATTTACGTTGCAGGCGAGCTGCAGAAACTGGTGAAGCAAATAGAAAAGGCCCCGACATCGGAAGAGAAAAAGGCACCGATGTCCAAACTGGAGGAAGTGATAAGACTGGCCACAATTGCAGCCGACGAGTGCGACTTCGGCACGTGCTTGGAATTAGGCCACGATCTACTCTCCAGCGGCGTACCTCTCGTTCAAAACAAAGCGCTGAACATGCTTTCTCTGGCTTACAATCTCCTGCAGAGACCACAATTTCTGCAAATTATTCAGGCACACTTGCAGCATAGGAAAAAGGGTTCGAGCCTGAGTGTCCTTCGGTAGTAGCTCCTCTGTGGGCAGAATGCGATTCAGAAATTAAAGTAACGCCGCTGATAGGTTTTGAGGCACACCTAACTCGATAAAGACTGTCGCTAGAGGTGTGCGAGAACCCGAAAATGTCGGGACGAGAATTTTTCTCGGGATCGGAACGGGTTTCCGAGGGTTTCGGGATTCGTATTATTGGGATTGACTGATGTTTGTACTTCGGAAAATCAATAATCACTTTACACTACAAGAAAATCTTACGATGCGTTGAATGTGCGATGTCGTATTTATTAAGGGTTGGTACATCCACCTACGAGTTCGGGAATGTTTTTGGGGAAAAATACAAGTTAAAATCACATACATCTGTCAACTATATTATTCTAAATTTTCACGATATATTATTATTAATTAAAGCAGAATATCGGCTTGGATGTCGTTTTTTTTTAGCATTAGCTGATGGACATTCCCCAGGCTAAACGATGCATTTGAAAACAGAAATTTAAATAGATTTTGAAAATAGGTAATTTTCAGAAGTACCGGACGTTATCATATATTTAAATTTTGCTTTCAATTTTGCAATAATAGAAATACTTGCAAAGTCTTCTTGAAAAAAAAAGAATTTTTTTCGATATTTCAATTTCAAACGGTCGCCTTTTTTTACCAAAATACAATATTAAAATTCGAAGAACGTCAGGTACTTCTGTAACTTATTTATTTTTAAAATCTGTTTGAATATTTGCTTTTAAATGCATCGTTTGGCCTAGGGAATATCCACCAGCTAATGCTTAAAAAAGTACGACTTGCATCCAAGCCGATATTTCCTTTAGTTAATAATAATATCTCGTGAAAATTTAGAATATTACAGTGAAAAGATGTATCTTTAAGTAGAAAAACATTGTGTATGATTTTCATTTATACTTTCCCCCCAAAAAATTCCCGAACTTATATACTTTTTCCGGACCTCTAAGTAAAGTTAACTCCTTAAACGAGTCCTTGGAATTTTCGGGGAATCCCGCCACTTTCGGGAGTTCCGACTCTCACGAAAATCTCGGATATTCTCGAGAATCATTTCACTTACATTTTTCCCCCAAAAAATTCTTGAATTTGTATGCTTTCTCCGGACCTCTAGGTGGATGTAACCCCTTAAACGGATCCTTTGAATTTTCGGGGGTTCCAGCTCTCTCAAGAATCCCGGTCATTCTCAGGAATCCCGGATATTCTCGTTAATCCCGAAATTTTCAGAAACCCGACTCGTCCCGACCTCGGGTTCTCGCAGCCCTCTAGCCGTCGCGCATTTTGGCGAAGCGCGGCGATACCGAGAAAAGGTCATAATCAATTGACGAGCAAATCGCAGGGACAATTAATTATTAATTCCTCCACCGCGCTTGGACTTAGCGATCGATGGCCTTACCAAAGTTCGCCCTAACAAAAGTAGCTCGTTAATAATTTCCATTTCCCAAGATGATGCGAATTTGTATATCTCACAATGTTTCCCCAATAAATATTTATAATTTCTAACCGTGGGACCGCTTTATTTCCCCATTCATCAGGAGAAAGGCGAGAAAGTTTCGAGGCGACGGATTCGAAGAGGCGCCTGAGAATCCATATTGAGTAAACGTTACACGATGCTGCCGCGCGCGTTCTCGCCGCGCAGCCTCAAGGTCCGCGGCCGCGAGTGGAACCGAGCACGAAAGTGGAGGAAAGCGGCGGACGAGGATGAGAGCGTAGACGAAAATTCTTCAGGATGATTCTCGCGGAGGGATGCGCCGCGGTTTCGTCAAGAGCTTGGAAGTGAATCTCCGCAGTGAGCTCGACGATGCCTTGACTTCCATTCGCCGACAGTAATACGCGGTTCCGACGAGAATGAAATTAAGGGGGGACCGAGCGCAGCCGTGAGCCGAGGGATAAATTATTTCTACATTTCAGCTCGATGCAGTCAACGGCAGTCGTCCAAGCGTTCGCGATGGAAAGCAAGAGCTGCAACAACTTCATAAGCTATGTGGGCCTCGAGGAACACGAGATGCAGGTACCTGGCCTGCGACGTTGCCATGTAAACATTGCGACATAACCTCAAACTCGCAACACCGCGAATAACCATTTTAATCACCCGACACGTACTGCGCTCCGACGAAAAGAAGTCGGTTGAGAAACTCTGGGGTCCGAATAGTATATCCCTATTGGCTGGCGCGACAACGTCGACCAATAAAAAATAAGCAAACTGGACACGGGCGGCGGAAGCCAACGCGAGCGAGAAACCCCGACCGACTTCTTTTCATCGGGGCACGGTACATCTCTACGAGCGATTGCCACCGTAACGTTCCTCCGTTCTGTCCGCGCGCAGCCGCTCGGTTCTAGTCGACGGAGCTCTCTGTCGGAGAGCAACATCAAGTTACTACCCGGCGAGATATTCATCACGAAAGCGCAGAGCGTTCTAATGTTCGCGCCCGTCAGCGACCTGAAGCAGGGGACGTCCGGCATTCTGTCCATCACCAACTTCAAGCTCTCCTTCATCACGACCGACGACCCGAACGGAGAGGTGCGTGCCGGCGGAACGATCGGGGGATGTTTGTGTACCAGCGGCTCTGCTTGCAGGATATCGCGCGCCAGCAGAATCACCTCTACGGGTACATGGACACCTGCTTGACGAACATCGAGGACATTTACATAACGGTGGGGGACAAGAAGAGGAGACTGGTGCCCGGCAGTACCGTACCGTCCAAAGTCAAGGGGATATTTATTATTTGCAAAGTAACTATTCGCAGGGTCGCGGTGGAAGTTCGTCGGTACTAGGAGTTTTCTGGTTTCAGAATCTAAGGACGTGGTCGTTCTCCTTTAAATTCTCACCCGTCGGACAAGTGAGCATGCTCTTGACGGCGCTGCTGCATCACGCCTTTCCCAGCAGGCACCACTTACTGTTCGCCTACGACTACAGGTTAGCGCTCGGAGGAATTTTAGACGAGGGACCAATTTATTCGCGGTGGTTTCTGATTACAGCGAAGCTTACTACAGCAGTCTCGACAAAGCTGTTCGCTTGTTTCGGGATATTTCGGACTGGCACAGCGAGCTGGAACGGACTATGAGTAGCGAGAGGTTTAGGAAATTCTGGAGACTGTCTACCGTTAATGTGGACTTCAAGCTCTGTCGTAGGTAAATGCTGCGTACGATGGGAGGTTGAGCTGCGTCTTGGATAGCGTCGCAAGAGAATGATGGATTTACTTGCAGCTTATCGCGATACATGATTGTACCAACGTGCATCACTGACGGCCAACTAATGGACGCAGCTAAGCACTTCCAAGGCAACCGTCCACCAATCTGGTCTTGGTCCAGTGCGCACGGCGCGGCGTTGGTGAAAATGTCGGAGCTCTCGCCTCTGGTTACTAACAGGATGCAGGAGAATATTATGTTCGAGAATGTTCGCAAGAGCCATCCGCAGAAAATGCCACCGGTCGTTTTAGAATTGAATAAGGACGTCAGCGTGAAGCTAATAGCTGTGGCTTTCTCGAAATTTGCCACTCTGTGCTCGCCGGGTGAGTGGCAGGCTAATAACGACGCGCGTTAGGAAAAGTAGCACGTTTCAGTTTTCTTACGAAAAACGGCAGCTCTCAGTTTGCCACGTAAAGGAACACATTTCATCGTTTCTGACGAATATTAGCGCGTTTGGTCTTTCGCCGAGGAAGCTAGGATATTTGACTGCTTCGCTACGAAGAATAGCACATTTCGTATTTTGCGGCGAAAACTAGCACAGTACACTGGTTCCCCACGAAGAATTGCGCATTTTGGATTCTACTGCAAAAACTATCGCGTCATGTAGATTGCTGCGGTATAAAACAGTGGCGGATTTAACAGGGCGGCTGATCAGCAGTTGCCTCCTAAGTCCCACAGAAGGCCCCGCAGGGCCTCATGATAAAAAAAAATTATAACGAGGTTTAGGTATCCAAACACTACATTTTTTTTCGTGATACTACACTTCGCCCGTTTTTAGTGAACTATCTCTTCATTTTCTCTAAAAATGGGCCCCTGCTCAGAAGGACCCCTAGGGCCCCATCTTTAAACAAAAAGATTATCGTGAGGTATAGGTATCCAAACACTATATTTTCTTCCGTGCTACTATACTTCGCCCGTTTTCAGTAAACTACCTCTTCATTTTCCCGAAAAAATGGGCCCCTGCTCAGAAGGTCCCAGGGCCTTATCTTAAAAAAAAAAAGATTTTGTCCAAACACTATATTCTTATCTGTTCTACTACACTTAGCCCGCTTCTAGTATATTACCTCTTCATTTTCCCGAAAAAATGGGCCCCTGCACAGAAGGCCCCGCAGGGCCCCATGACCAAAAAAAAAAATTACGATGAGGTATAGATATCTAAACACTACATTGTTTTCCGTGCTACTACACTTCGTTCGTTTTTAGTAAACTACCTCTTCATTTTCCCGAAAAATGGGCCCCTGCTCAGAAGGCCCCCGGGCCTTACCTTAAAAAAATATGATTTTGTCCAAACCCTATATTTTCACGAAAAATGGGCCCCTGCTTAGAAGGACCCATAGGGCCCTATCTTAAAAAAAATTATGGTTTTAACCAAACACTATATTTTTTTCTACACTAATACACTTAGCTCGTTTTAAGTAAACTATTTTCCCCTAAAAGTGGGCCCCTCGTGGGAACGTTTGCCACCTGGGCCTTTTTTTTTTTAAATCCGCTACTAGTATAATGCCTTTTTTCGTAGCCAACCATTCGAATTTGCTTCTTTTCATCGCTACAAGTGGTAGGTACGTACCTACTTGCTACTCTTCATGACAAATTACTCAAACGTATTAGTTTTCGTAGCGAAAAACGGAACACGCTATTTTTCGTAGCCAACCATCCAAATGTGCTACAAACGGAACATGCTTTCTTTCCTGGCAAACCGCTGAAATGTGCTAGTATTCGCAGCGAAAACCGAAACGTGCTGTTTCTCGTAAGAAAAATGAAACGTGCTACTTTTCGTAACGCAGGTCGATAAATACTTGTGAATCGTGGCTGGTTTGTATTTTTATAAGCCTCGCTTCTTTCAGAGAATATCAGGCAATTCTGGCTGCAGGATAATAACTTCTATTCGTTAGTGGAGGGTACCAAGTGGTTGAAATACGTATCGCATTGTCTGCAAAAGGCTGTCGAAGCGTGCGAGCACCTTCACTTAGGATTTTCTGTTATTTTACAAGGTGATCTTCTAAAACACAAGCGCACAGCCAGTGGCCCCTTAGTCTAAACGCTCTGATTTTCAGAAGGTGCCGGCACGGACACTTGTTGCATCGTGTCTAGCTTAGTCCAGTTACTACTGGACCCTTACTTTCGAACGATAACTGGGTTCCAGTCGCTTCTGCAGAAGGAATGGGTCGCCGGTGGGCACCCGTTCTGCGACAGACTAGGTCACATCGCGAAGAGGAACTCGGAGAAGGTACGTTAACTCTGCGAAATAGCCTTCGAACGCAGCTTGATAGTCCCATGGTTCCAGCAGTCCCCGCTGTTCCTCCTGTACCTGGACTGCGTCTGGCAATTGAGCCAGCAATTCCCCGGGGACTTCGAGTTCACGGAGACGTACCTGACGACCTTGTGGGACGCTGCTCACGTGTCGATATTCGACACGTTCATATTTAACTGCGAGAAAGATCGAGTGGCGGCAGCTACGGTAAGCCTCTCCAAAGCTTCTTGCTCCTCGCCGAGACGAAACTGTTAAGAGCGATTGTCCTTCAGGAACCGACCAAGCCTCTGGTCCTTCGCAGCGTCTGGGATTGGAGGGAGCAGTTCAGCGAGCAGGACATCCTTCTCTTCTACAATCCTCTGTACAGCCCGCGCGAGGTGGGCGTCAGAGACAAGAGCATAATAAAGCCCCTGTACAGTCTTCCCAGCTTGGAGCTCTGGGCCCAGTGCTACTTCCGCTGGATACCAGCGCTGGAGATCCGCAACGGCGGACAGAATCACATAGAGCTCTACGCGAGATTGCTGCGGAACGACGTGAACCAGCTGAGGATCAGCGTGAACGGCGACTGCGGCTCGCCCGTCGCCAAGTCCAACAGCTGCTCCGTGCAGATGAACATAGACAGCTTCTACCCGTTCTCGAACAAGAAGCCCGGGAACGCGGTGAGCACGCCCATCATGAACAGCTCCATCCTCGTCACGGAGAGCCTGCTAGACGCGCAGTCCATGATCACCGCGTCAGACTGATGTACATACCGCATTGACGCTTGCTCGACAAAGGGTGCTCCTCACAGTTGCACGAGGGCCCGCGGGGGGCGGAAGTATCGCGGAACGCTCCCTGGACCCTTTCAGTGACAAGTGTGCGCAGCATTTGCTTGAAACCGATGGCCACTTTATCTCCTAATATTTATATTGTAAATACAAATCTATGGAACGGTCGCAACAGAAATCCAACGCGTTTTTATGAACTACTACTGTCCCGCCTCCATGCTTGGCTCGTTTAGTTTCCCTTAGCTCGCCGCTCGATCGCTCGAACGCAGTGGAGCGCCGGGAACGCAGTTTCACTTTTGTACTCGAGTCGCATTGTAAAATAGTGGAATTAAGGAAATCTGATATTTAACAACTGGCTGATGTTATAAATTAAATAACAATAAAACTATTTTTTGTAGAAAAATTGGACGATCTTTCGATTAATTTGTGCTTCATTATGGTTCACGTATTATCCTTGAATTATATTGGAAATTATGTTAATCGGGGAGAGGTGACTAGTAAGGGATCTTTGACAAATCGAAAATTAAAACAATATGGAACTTTACAGCAGAGATGGGTATTATTCGAATAAAAAATTATTCGTAATAGGGTTCAATTTTAGTAAGTTTAGGTAAAATTATTTCGATTTTAATTGATTACGTTAAAATTTAATTGGAGGGGCTACATTTTAGTAAATTTAAAAATTATTTCGATTTTAATTGATTACGTTAAAATTTAATTAGAGGGGCTACATTTTAGTAAATTTAAAAATTGTTTCGATTTTAATTGATTACGTTAAAATTTAATTGGAGGCAATTTTAGTAAATTTAGTTAAAATTATTTCGATTTTAATTTATTACGTTAAAATTTAATTGGTGGGGTTAAATTTTAGTAACTTTAAAAATTATTTCGATTTTAATTGATTACGTTAAAATTTAATTGGAGGCGTTAAATTTTAGTAAATTCAGTTAAAATTATTTCGATTTTAATTGATTACGTTAAAATTTAATTAGAGGGGCTACATTTTAGTAAATTTAAAAATTGTTTCGATTTTAATTGATTACGTTAAAATTTAATTGGAGGGATTAAATTTGAGTAAATTTAGTTAAAGTTATTTCGATTTTAATTGATTACGTTAAAATTTAATTGGAGGCGTTAAATTTGAGTAAATTTAGTTAAAATTATTTCGATTTTAATTGATTACGTTAAAATTTAATTAGAGGGGCTACATTTTAGTAAATTTAAAAATTGTTTCGATTTTAATTGATTATGTTAAAATTTAATTGGAGGCAATTTTAGTAAATTTAGTTAAAATTATTTCGATTTTAATTGATTACGTTAAAATTTAATTGGTGGGGTTAAATTTTAGTAACTTTAAAAATTATTTCGATTTTAATTGATTACGTTAAAATTTAATTAGAGGGGCTACATTTTAGTAAATTTAAAAATTGTTTCGATTTTAATTGATAACGTTAAAATTTAAATGGAGGAATTAAATTTTAGTAAAATTAGTTAAAAATATTTCGATGTTAATTCCGTTAAAATTTATTTGGAGGGATTAAATTTTAGTAAATTTATTTAAATTTATTTCGATTTTAATTGATAACAATAAAATTTAATAGGAGTGATTAAATTTGAGTAAATATAGTTAAAATTATTTCAATTTTAATCGGTTACGTTAGAATGAAATTTTTATAAATATTTTTTTATTCAAATAATGCCCAACTTTTTGAATTTTCGAATTGCCGAACTTCCCTCGTAAATATGTAAATAAAGAAAGAGAGAGAGGGAGAAACAACAAAGCCACGTTGGCAGTACCCGATAACCTCTAAGTATCTCAAGCACATTAACGAATGCCGCATAAAGCATAAATGAAGAATGGCTACCCCTCGCAGCAGAAAGGTTTCCGAATCAGAAACAAAAAATCCCGCCAAATGGAACGCGAACAAAATACTCCTACGAACTTTCGTACTCATCACGTGCCTCAAAGTGCTTCTAATCCCTACATAGTACGTATCCCTTCATATTTAAAAAATACTACACCCTTCAACTCACATTTACGCTTCTCAAAATTCAGCTCATACTCCCCGCATTCAACTGACAATCATTTCCAAACCAACAGCATCCGCGTAATCCGCTTCACTTCCAGTCGTTCCACAGATTTCGAGGTGCACCGCAACTGGCTCGCCATAACGCACAGCCTGCCGATCGCCGAGTGGTACGTTAGCGCCGAGTCGCAATGGACGCTGGACTATCCGCCTCTGTTCGGATGGTTCGAATACCTTCTCGGTCGCGTAGCTGCGCTCGTTGACCCCGAGATGCTCGAACTCGAGAATCTGAATTACGCATCGTCGGGTACTGTTTTCTTTCAAAGAGGCTCCGTAATATTCCTGGACTCGCTGTTCGCTTACGGCGTGAGAGAGTGAGTCTCCGCAGCTGCGCAGTCAATAAATCTCCTATTTAACTGCCCCGTTGAATAATACTTCTTTTACCATCCACGCTCCAGAGTCGGCAAAGCGTTCTGTTCGTCCTTCGATAGCTACGCTATCTTCGTGGTTCTCTCCTTATGCAACGTGGGACTGTTAATAGTGGACCACGTACATTTCCAATACAACGGATTCCTGCTTGGTATTTTGCTACTGGCTATCGCGAATGTCTCTAAAACGAACGAGCAGGTATAATCGACGAAGGAGACCGCCTTAGGCTTGCAGAAAAATTACGCCGACTCTGTTCCAGATTGCCATTCTGCGAGGGACTCTGTGGTTCGCTCTGTTATTAAATTTGAAGCACATTTATTTGTACGTGGCACCGGTCTTCGTCATCTGGCTGCTTAAATCCTACTGCATGAACAGCGGCCACCTGTTCAAGCGTCTATTTACGCTCGGAAGCATCGTGGCGATTACTTTGCTGGCATCGTTCGGCCCGTTTATTCGCCAGCTACCTCAAGTGAGGTGGTAAAACGACGTGGATTATTTTTCCACAATTAACTACGATCATTTCAGGTGATGTCGAGGCTGTTTCCATTTAAAAGAGGCCTGGTGCACGCATACTGGGCTCCGAACGCTTGGGCGTTGTACATCGGAGTGGATAAAATAGTGTCCGTAGCTTCGAAGCAATTGGGTTTGCTGAACGGTACAAAGTCTGCGGTGATGACTGGTGGTTTGGTGCAGGAGCAGTCGTTCGTGACGTTACCAACTCCTACTCCGCTTGCAACATTTTTATTAACGCTCCTCTCCGTGTCGGTGAGTCTAGCGAAGTTGAGTTTCTGGTACCCGACTCTATCGAGATATTTAAATACTGTGGAAATTGCAGCCTGCGCTCTACTGCCTGCTTTCAAGAAGAAACTGTGACAGAGATCCTAAACAGTTCGTGCGATGCTTGGTTCTCTGCGCTCTGTGCTCGTTTATGTTTGGCTGGCACGTACACGAGAAGGCTATTTTGACTGCTATTATTCCACTCTGGTAAGACTGGATTAGGAACTTTCGGTTAAGGATTCTTCTTAGTTGAGCGACTGTAACGCGTGTTTCAGTGTTCTGGCTGTGACGAGCAAAGACGACGCGAGGGTCTTTCTAATTCTAAGCAGCGCTGGGCACACTGCTCTGCTGCCGTTGCTTTATCCGGACAACTTGACTCCGCTGAAGATACTGTTACTCTTAACGTACATACTCTCGTCTTTCGTAGCGCTGTCGAGGAAGTTCGAGCACCGTTTGCTTCAGTTCCACGAGCACGTGTATGTCATCTGCCTGCCGCTTTTCACAGCGTACGAAACTATATTCCATAAGCTGATATTTGGCGATAAACTACCATTCCTGCCGCTGGCTCTTACTTCGATATATTGCGCTGTAGGAGTGAGTTATGCCCTGATACTTCATTACCACACGTTCTTACGTTATTGTAGCAGTACCGCTGACCAAAGAAAGAAAAGAGAATAATATAAATACAGTGTGGAAAGGAGTGAATCGACAGTTATGCCTATATTTATTTTAGATCCTATCACAGCTCCTGCAACTATCGAGAATAGTTTTAGTCTCCTATCTATTGCCATGTTAATCCAGATATTTACTTAGCGAGGAGTCAATCAATGAATCCCCTCCTCAATGAGTTGAAAGGCATGATCTAGTAATTATCATATGTATCTAGAGCGATGGAGCGAAGCAATCGGGTTTTGCTCGGAGCAGCAGCGGAGCCGGAGCACGGACAATTTTTACTACTCCGCGGCTTCAGATTTTTTTTTATAAAAGTAGACGAATTAAATTTTTTTAGATACTAATTCTCAATTTCTCATCGTTGGAATAATGTTATATCGTAGGTTTTGCCCCGGGGAAGAGCGGAGAGGGAAAAATTTTTAGTGCTCCACTGCTCTAGATTTTATTCTATTTGAATTTTTTTATAGAAGTAGATGAATGAAATTTTTTTAAATACTAATTCTCAATTTCTCATCGTTGAAATAATGTTATATCGCAGGTTTTGCTCCGGGGAAGAGCGGAGACAGAAAAATTTTTACTGCTCCACTGCTCCAAATTTTATTTTCTTCGAATTTTATTTTTTTATTTTTTTTATAAAAGTAGACGAATGAAAATTTTTTAAATACTAATTCTCAATTTTTCATCATGGAAATAATGTTATATCGTAGGTTTTGCCCCGGACAGGAGCGGAGACGGAAAATTTTTTACTGCTCCACTGCTCCAAATTTTATTTTCGTCGAATTTTATTTCTTTTTTATAAAAGTAGACGAATGAAAATTTTTTAAATAGTTATTCTAAGTTTTTGATCATGGAAATAATGTTATATCGTAGGTTTTGCCCCGGAGCAGGAGCGGAGACGGAAAAATTTTTACTGCTCCACTGCTCCAGAATTTCTTTTATTATTCCATTTTTTTTTATAAAAGTAGATGAATTAAATTTTTTTAAATACAAATTATATCGTAGGTTTTGTCCCGGGGAGGGGCGAGAACGGAAAATTTTTACTGCTCCACTGCTTCAGATTTTATTTTATTCGATTTTTTTTTATAAAAGTAGACGAATGAATTTCTTTTAAATACTAATTCTCAATTTCTCGTCGTTGAAATAATGTTATATCGTAGGTTTTGCCCCAGAGCAGGAGCGGAGACGGATAAAATTTTACTGCTCCACTGCTCCAAATTTTATTTTCTTCGAATTTTATTTTTTTTATTTTTTTTTATAAAAGTAGACGAATGAAAATTTTTTAAATACTAATTCTAAATTTTTCATCATTGAAATAACTTTATATCGTAGGTTTTGCCCCGGAGCAGGAGCGGAGACGAAACATTTTTACTGCTCCACTGCTCCAGAATTTCTTTTATTCGATTTTTTTTATAAAAGTAGATGAATTAAATTTTTTTAAATACTAATTCTCAATTTTTCATCATTGAAATAATGTTATATCGTAGATTTTGTCCCGGAGAGGAGCAAGGACGTAAATTTTTTACTGCTCCACTGCTCCAAATTTTATTTTCTTCGAATTTTATTTTTTTTTTATAAAAGTAGACAAATAAAAATTTTTTAAATACTATATCTCAATTTTTCATCATTGAAATAATATTATATCGCAGGCAAATACCGGCGTTGCCCAGAAACTGTGAAATTGATCGGCGACTGCCACGTGCAAGCGGTTTACTCGGAGCATGAAGCGTATCTGGAGCAGGTATTTTATATCGAAGCGGAACAAGTACTTTCTATCTAAGCGTAGCAAGTATCTCATATCCAAGCGGAGCAAGAACAAAGCAATTAAAAAATCTGTCTGCCCCAATCTCCCGTACACACCAAACAACTAAAAAAATCTGAGAAAATACCCCAGTACTCGAGCATTACCACAATCCGCGAAGCCACACTGCCAGCCCAATTTCAATTTCAAATCTCTCACACAAACAATTTGCAGCCGACTTCCAGTAATCCTGCCAATCCTGCCATGTCCCGTCCCTATCACCAAGCCTCCAGTGCGTTCGTAAAACCCCTACGTAACAGTTGCGTTCGGAAACGTGTCGCCTTGGTCGCCTGTTGTCGCCGCCACTATCACAGAGTCGGTCGGATGCCATAGAAATGGCGGCTTGGATTCCGAAAACCGCTATACGAGCAGCGAGTAAGTTTCCCCGATCCAGCCTGTTTAACACCTCGCTTTACCGTTCTTCCCGGCGACGGTGATTCACCGAGGGCTTCAGCGACGACCGTTAGCGGCGAAGCCACGCGGAGTACTTACAACCGCTACCACGATCCTCGTAATTATATAACAGACCGATAATGAAGAGCTGCATTGTCTGACGCAGAGAACCAAAATGTGTACGCCACCAGCTACGCGATACAGAGCCGCGGCTGTTCCGACAAGCCCCGGGTCATCAAGAACCCAACTACGGCCAGCTTGAAGCGGGGCACAGGTGGCCGCAGCTCCTTCAACGGGATCGTCTGCACGATCTTCGGCGCCAACGGGTTTATCGGTCGGTATTTGTGCAACCGCCTCGGGAAAATTGGTACGCAGGCAAGTAACTTGCTACCCGAACGCTCTTCGCGCCTCTCGCTCGCAGGCCCCGGAATTCGATGTATTCGCCGCTGCGAGTCTGTTCGTAAACTAGACACTCTCTTGCAGCTCATTCTCCCGCACAGGTGCGACCGCTACGATATCCTGCCGCTCAAACTATGCGGAGACCTCGGGCAGGTTTTGTTCCATCCTTGGGACCTGAGGGACGACGAGTCCATAATCAAGTGCGTCAGGTATTCCAACGTCGTCGTCAATTTGGTGGGCAAAGAGTGCGAGACTAGGAACTACGATCTGCACGACGTACACGTGGAGGGTGCCAGGAAGCTGGCCAGGCTCGCCAAGCAATGCAACGTGGAGAGGTTCGTCCACGTCTCGTGTCTGAACGCGCAGCCGGACCCTACCGTAAGTTCTCTGCTAACGAAACTGTGTTAACGCTTGAAATTTCGAAGATACCGACTGGAATGTTCTTTCCCACTAGCCTATGTTGTTGGAGAAGGGCTCGACGATTCTTAAGACAAAGTGGCTAGGGGAGTGCGCGGTGAAAGAAGAATTCCCGGAGGCCACGATTATCCGACCGTCGGTTGTGTACGGGCAGGAGGACAAGTTCATCACTCATTACATGCATCCGTTTAGGAGATCTCTGAAGTAAGGTGTTTTTGTCAGAGGTTTTGTTTTCGTTATGTTAATGGTGGAATTGTTACTCGCAGGCAAATACCGCTGTGGGAGAAAGGGGAGAAGACGGAGAAGCAGCCGGTGCATATTTCCGATGTAGCTGCTGGTATCGCTGCTGTCGTAACTAATCCTCGCACCGCTGGCAAAACTTATCAGTTCGTTGGGTGGGTAGAGGAATTAAGGCTCTCCTATGGGCTCCCCCAAAGCAACGCGAATATCGCGGCGCGGAGCGGATCCGCCGCGGTTCAGCAGTTATGCCTGTAGTTATGATTATGGGCAGCTTCGTCTGATCCGCGGTGGATCTGCTCCGCGCGGCGATATTAGCGATGGTTTGGGGGAGCCTTAAAGGCTGGATTTCCTGGCCGCGGCGGTCTCACTGGCGCAACGAAGGCACAGATGCATACTTCTACATTAAGCTAGTGGGACCGTCGCGGCTGATCGCGGCTAGGAAATACTGCTTTAAAGGTCGTGTCTCCTAGCCGCAGCCGTCGATCGCCGCTAGGAATCTCGACCTTAACGCTATGTCCTAATGGGGAAGATGACGCAAAGCTCGGCGCAGAAGGCGCCACTAGCACGTGTACTGCGGTTTTGCATGAGTGCGCATGCGTGAATGGTTCGCGCGCAGATTTTTCATTTCTGGAATGTATGAGGTTGGTAGCTACATATTAATGTTTTAAAACACACCGATGACAAGTGGCACGTGTGCTGGTTAGTGTTGGCTAGAACCGTGATTTGTGAATCACGAGTGATCCGATCACGTTCGTTCCCAATCACGGTGATTTTTCATAGTGATCCGTGATTTTCGTGATCGCTTCTGATTGGCGCGGACAGAACAGTGATCCGTGAGCGCTTCTGATTGGTGCAGGCAGACCAGCGATTCGCGATTTTTGTGATAGCTTCCGATTAGTGGAGAGCATAACTCTTGCACGGGCCACATAACCCCAATTTCTACTTTTTCTCGAAACATTCTCAAGTCCTCACTGTTCTTATAGAATCTCAGTTGTATATTTTAAATCAATGTAATCGTTCTTGATCTATTTAAATTAACGAATATTTCTTCGCTTTAGTTAAAATGTATAATGTATATGTGAATACTTCAGCCAATCAAATCAGTGCGTGCATACATTGACTATTTATGAATTCTATATATTCGCTGAATTAGCACGCCTTGACTGTAACACAAGCTATATCGAAGTATTTTATAAAAAATAATTCAATCAATATCAAGAATTACGATCACAGTAAACAATTCACTCAAGTTAAAAAAATCACAATCACGGTCGTGATTTAACTTCAATCACGACCATGATCGTGATTCTGCGATCACTGTGATAAATCACTGTTAGTGATTTTGCACTCCATCCCTAGTGCTGGTGGCGCCACGGATGGGAAAAAGTTGCAGTCATCTTCCTCATTAGATGTCGCACAGCGACAAAATCGTTGTCGTCCAACCGACCGACCAACACGACTATAAACAAACAAAGGATTTTCTACGGGCTTGTCTAAATTGGCAATGCATGCGATGCGGCAAATTCGTATATGTCGGTCGTTTTGTTTGAATTTTAAACCAGTTTGTTTTTTTTTTGTCGTATCGCACGCACGACGTCCCAAAAAAGCAATGGATTTCGTGGAATTACTGATTTCTGTATTTGTTCGTTGTAATATATGTTTCACATAACTATTTTCACTAAGGAAAAGCAACTCCAACTTCGACAAAGACATCTTGTAAACTAACCGCAAAAGTTGGTTGCAAATAGTACTCTACTTGGTTGCATTGTCGTACGACCGACTGAAATCGGTCGGTTGGACGACAACGATTTTGTCGCTGTGCTACATCTAATTAGGACATAGCGTAAGGCTCCCCTAAACCAACGCGAATATTCGCGGCGCGGAGCGGGTCCGACGCAGCTGCCCACAAGCCGCCACGTTTAAAAAACTGCTGAACCGCGCTGGGATCCGCGCCGTGATATTCGCGTTGCCTTAAAGCAGGCCTTCCCAAGTAGGGGAAAACCCACTGATATATAACACTGGATGCGGCATCGCCTCCTACCAGTGATGCCAGATCGGGAACAGGTTCCCTCGAGAGTTTCCCCCACCTCGCATGCACACTATGCACCAATCACGTGCGTGTAGATCACATACACGACTCCTGCATAGTGTGCATGCGAGGTGGGGTAAATTCTCGAGGAAACCCGTTCCCGATCTGGTATCACTGCCTCCTACAGCGTCTGAAGCCACAAAACGGGCAGCCATCTTTGAGAATGAACTACATGCGCCACCTGAATAGCGTCTCAAGAACTAAGTAGCTTTTCGAAGACGTCCTTCGAAAGGACTCCTTTCCGCATTCTTATTCGAGACGTTGTGCTTTACGACGTAGACTTTACATCTACGAAGTATATAAGAAAATAACACCCAATGAATTCCAGAAACGTAGTTCTTGAGACGCTATTCAGGCGGCGCATGTAGTTCATTCTCAAAGATGGCTGCCCGGTTTGTGGCTTCAGACGCTGTAGGAGGCGATGTCGCATCCAGTGTTATATATCAGTGGGAAAACCACTCCTGAAACACATGTTTCGGTTCTCCCTCCAACGCTGCGCCTTCAGCTAAGAGGTGGGACGATTCCTACTACCCTCTCTCCGAGGAGACAGTAACGCCGCTAGGGAGCATGTTGGGGCGCTTTAGTTTAAATTTTAATTTTTCTTACTATTTTTAAGTCGTGAAATTCCCTATAAAAACTTAACACATTTGGTACTTTCACCCTAAAGAGCCCCAATATGCTTCTTAGCGGCGTTACCTCGGAGAAAGGGTAGTAGGAATCGTCCCACCTTAGCTGAAAGCGTAGCGTTGGAGGGAGAACCGAAACACGTGTTTCAGAAGTGGTTTTCCCCTACTTGGGAAGGCCTGCCTTAAAGGCTCCCAAAGCAACGCGAATATCGCAGAGCGGACCCGCCGCGGTTCAGCAGTTTTTTTTATACGTGTCGGCTTATGGTCAGCCTTATCTGATCCGCGGCGGGTCCGCTCCGCGCCGCGATATTCGCGTTGCTTTGGGGGAGCCGTTAAACTGGCGCGATTATCAGCGGCGGCAGCGAATATCCGGATCGCCTCCGTAGGGTTCCACGCGAAAGCTCCAAATCCCATTTGTTTTAGGCCGAAGCGATACCAATTAGCCGAACTGGTCAAGTGGTTCTTCAAGCTAGCCGCCCACGGAGACGAAGGCGTGGGCTACATTATAGGGCACATAAAGTATAATCCAATGTTCCAACTGAAAGTTTTCTTCAACGAAATGATATACGGGATGTACCCTGCTGCGCATATAACTTGGGAGATGATGGAAAAGGTGATCCTACGTCCGCGATTGGCGTGAATTACTCTGCGTCGATGGTAAGGAAGTAAAGGGAAGTAAGCGTCCGTTGCACTTGTTCCAGCATCATACCTCGGACAACGTGGTTCCGGGATTGCCGACTCTGGAGGATCTAGGCATAGTGCCGATCGATATGGAGTCTCAGATGCCTTGGGAGATAAAGCCGTTCGCGTTCTACAACTTCTATTTGGAGAAGCTCGGAGAAATGACAACGCCACCTCCGCCGAAGACAGTTCCGCTGCAGTAATGTTTTCTATAATTAATTGAAATTTAGCGTAAAAATGAAATGTGCTCTGATCGTAATAAAGGGTACTTTCGATGTCCAGTCTTCGGTAATTATTCCTGCCTTCGCGAAGGGAAAAATTCGCAGCGCTGCGACGATCTTTAATTTCTTCGATTCGCCGAAACGCGCGACAGCCTTAAGCGCTCCCTAATCGCGACCGAAGGACGCCTGTCGATTGTGTTTTATCGTTTATTAAATGACAGACCGTTCTAACTACAATAAAAGGTTACAGTGTCTAATTATTGTTTTCGTTATACGTTACATGGTAGATGTTGGTAAAAAATATAAGCTAATTTGGTCCTCGGTTGTTATGCTGACCGAAGGCCACGCAGATTTTACATTACAAGTGGCAACGGGGGAAAGACCTTTACCTTTCGCTTTCTTTTCCCACAGTTCGAAAGCACAGTGCCGCTCTTCGATTTCCATTCGGAAAGTGCATCTACCCATGTGTCATTAAACAATCAAAAGCGTAAACCTGACGATTCCATGCGATTGAACGCGATGCGAACAGCCTTCTGTGACCAGCATCGAAGAATCGGCGAGTGATACGGTGAATTTAGGCCAACAAATGTACCCTGGCGACAGGAGCGTAGAAATCTTAAAGGAAGATGAAGATTCTTTTCCCCGAACGCAAGCCGCTTCCGGCTCGCCAAGGAAACTCTGGGTCTCTAGCTCCAAGTGCACGTTTATATGTAACAAATCCTGACCCCGCGAGAGTGGTTCTTTTCTGCAAGGAAGACTATGCGCGCGTTGAACGATCGCACAACCGGGGTTAACTCTCAGAGGAACAGACGCACCCTAATTTCTTCAGCTGAAAATACGGAATAGAGTATTTGAGCTCGGTATATATCTCAATCGACTTCTGTGCGATAAATATTTGAAACCTCAAGAAGCAACAACGCAATGGCTATGTCTACGCTTCTAGATTTGCGGAATGGAGAAAGTGACCGGCTATAGTTCCAAACGAATCGTTAGGGAAAGAAGTGTTACGATCTTTTACTTTAATCCAACCCTCTGCCTCGAAGAGTTAACGTCTCCTAAAACAAGCGTAAATTATCACTATCTATCCCCTCCGAGTCACGCGAATCTTCTTCCCTCGACGAAGGATCCTTATACAAGTTCAACTTAATTGTACCCTTAATCCCTACGTACTTTCATTATCGTCAACGAGAATTAATTTTACTCGACTCTCGTTAACCCTTTGTTTCGTGCACGCGAACGTAGGGGAGCTAGGCAACCCGGAGAGTAATTCAGAAAATCGTGCAACTTTGTGCGCGAGTAGAGTAGCTCATTCGCAACGCAAACTTATTTTTCTGTTGGAAAATTGAATTCCCTTTTTCGTGGAATATCTCGAGAACGGTGCGAGATATCAAAAAGAAGTTTCAACAAAAGTCGCGTCCCTTTTTTATATCTAGAAAACCGCGTGAAAAGAATTATAAAAAAATTCATACTTCTCAAGTTACCCCCACCACCAACCCTTAACTCGATAATTATTTTTACGAGATGCAACTTTTGTTTAAACTTCTTCTCGATATTTCTCACTGCTCTCGGGATATTTAAAGAGAATTCTGCATTTTGTTCAAGGGGTGACTTCTTCCCCCCACGAGAAATAGGTTTGTGTTACTCTACTCGCGCGCAAAGTTCCCAAGTTTCCTGGTTGCTTAGCTTCCCCTGTAAGAAACTATGTTACGCGAAAATAAGAAATTTACGAACGTGGCCTTTTAGACCACAAGCGAAACCGATTATTAAACGAAGTGAACGACGCAAGGGGTTAACGGCGATACGAAGTGTTTGCGCTTGTCTGCAATCACCCCTAATTTACAGAATAAATCCGAAATGGATGCAGTTTCGCTGGCCTAGTTACACAGGCCAGTTAAAGCTCGTAGTCGCATGCTTAAGATCGCGCGAGTTACAGTAATCGAGTACAGCGAGTGTCAGAAGGAGCCGTTGACAATTGTTTGGCAAAGTGCCATAAACAATAGTCAGCCACGCGAAGTTCCAGGACCGTCTCAGATGTAATGCCGGCCCCGTTTCTCCTTTAATTACCTTTTAACAATCACAGCACCGTGGATGACTTTTGCGCACCTGCCTTTTCGTCTCGCGCGAAGCAAGGTGTTACACAGAGGGACGATTCAAACAATAGCGAGAGCTGATATGACGAGAGTTGAGCCGTAGAAAGTCTTCAATGCAGCGACGAGCAACCCGCAATTCTTTCGATTGTAAATCCATGCGAGAAATAACAAATTCACCCCGTAAATTAAGATCCTAAAGGTTGCCCACCGCTGCTTTTAGCGTAGCCTTCCAAAAGTCGTTCGAGCGGAGACGCTTGAAATTGAACGTCGCAGGAGTACGTGTCTTCGTTGGTGCCACGAGTTAGCCGAGCGATCGAGACGATTACGTTAAAAGGAATTAGCAGCTTTGTACTTGAGAAACAACTTAAAGCCTCTCCGAGAACGCGAAAGCCGAGGTGATATGCTACGAGTATTCTTTTCGCGGCGGAGCCTTCAGTGGAAGAGGTTCGTGGACAGCAGAATAACGAGGAACAGGGTCGTGGGTAGCGTAAAGATCCCAACGACCCCCGAGCCCAGGTTGTCCTGCACGACGTTATCGTGGCACCTGGCGATCAGGTCGAAGTCGACGAGGTTCATGGGCTTGCCGTTGTACTCGATAGGCGAGATGCAGTAGTTATTCTTCTGGAATTCGCTGACAGTGCCGTTGACGAAGTCGCTCTCCAGCACGTTGTGTGCCTGACAGTCGCAGGGAAAGTGATTGTCGATGGCACTGATCGAGGTCACTTCGAGGCTGATGTCCCTGGCGTGGCGCGGGGCCTCCAGCACGTGATTCCCGTGGAATCTTAATAGCTCGATGCTGTTCTCGTACCGCAAGTACAGCCTCTCGATCAGATCGACCTTGTTGTTGAGTATGTTGAGGCGATCCACGCGGACCAGGCCGGCGAAGGCGTCCTTCTCGACGACGCCCAGGTCGCTTTCCTGGATGTTCAAAGAGTGGACGTAGGAGAGGCCACGGAAGGTGTAGGATTGAAGAGAAGACAGGTCCATGTAGGTGAGCTTGAGGAGGCCGACGTGCTGGAGGCCGTCGAAAGCGTCCGGCTCGATGGTCCTGATCCCCGAGGGGAAGATCAGCCGGACTACGTTCGTCAGGCCCGAGAACGCGTGGCTCTGGATCCTGAGCAGCGGGTTGTTGCTCAGCAGTATCACTCGTATGTTAGAGGTCCCGGCGAAGGAGTAGCCTTCTATGTACCGGATCTTGTTGTTGGCAAGCAGCAGCACAGACACGTTCTGCAGGGCGGCGAAGGAGAACTTCTCGATGAACGGGAGCGGCGTGTGCTGGATGGAGAGCTCACGTAGCCTGCTCAGGCCGCGGAACGCGAACGGTCGTATCGTTGAGATGTTGTTACCATCCATGGTGAGCTTGCGCAGCACGCGCAGCCCGGCGAACGCGTCGCCTTTTATTATCGGGAAGTTGTTCTTCGTTAGGGAGAGCTCCTCCACCGTCTGCGGCAGCTGCTGCGTCGGAATGTCTTTTAGCCCACCTGTATTGCACAGAACCTGCGCAAAGAACGCGTTAACTTTTGTTAGACGGCTGGCTTTCTTGATGAAGATGGGGAGGAATTTATTCTTCTGTTTGCTTTGGAATCTCGGTTGGTTGCAAGGGCTAATAACAATTTCTAGCTCTGTGAATTGCATTTGAATTTCAGAAAATTCAGCTATTCTTTGCTGGGGATGATACTACAACGCGCGAGTTTGGCTGGCGCTGTGTGACGTGGTGTCAGCTCGATCTAGTTTATTTTGTATTTGTATTTATTGTTTTTCCTGTTAAACAGGAATGACGGACGTTTCAAGCTTTATCCGCTTATATTGCCTCAACGAACTATAAATAATGGTCGTACTTTTTCTCTCCTCTCTCCTTCGGGTCCCAGCAGCAGCGGCGTACCGGGAGAAACGTGGTGGTCTCCCATCTTTCCCCAGTACCCGCCCCGTGATGCTTAACTTCGGTGATCTAACGAGAACCGGTGTTTTCCATCACGGCTACGGCCGCTGGTAGCTCGATCTAAGCTTAATTAATTGCAGGTCAACCCACGCTAATCGCTGATCAACCCTGATCGAATCTTGGCAACCTGCCTACCGTGGGACTATTAATGGATTTTCAATTACTCTACGTGGTTCGGGGATTTAAGGGACGCGAAAAAATAGCATCTCCACCAAAAAATTCTTCGAACCTAACCTACTTTTTCGCGTCCTGGGTGTATGTTGCGCCTTAAGGGGTCAAATAGGGGTTTCCCAGCAGTAAAACGTAGATCAATGTTTGCGAGTGATTCGGGGATAAACTATTAATCCGATTTGCTTAATTCTTTTTGTGTTTTATAGGTATATGTTTATGTAACTCAGGTTTGAGAATTGGAAATTTTTTAAAAATGTGGGTTCTTCTCGAAACATCATTTTCGAAAATGGTGGGGCATGATAATTGCCTCACCATTCATCCGATTAATTCCATTATTTATCACTTTTTCCACTAAATTGAACCATTTTTTAATAAGAGGCAAGAACGTACGACTTTTATAGCGAAAATTCGGATCCTTTTCTTCATTTTTTTTTTTTTTTTTTTTTAACTGGCCACGTCGCTGGATAACTACGACCCCATAGATTATTAAAAAAATATAAAAAAATTTATTCAGACCGCTCGTACGAGCTGAATCGTGCACGCCGTTTGGGGCGGCGCCAGTGTTTACTAAACGCGTGCTACATTTTTAAACATTTTCCTATTCTCAGACCTGTTTTATAATCTGTAAACATGTATCTATACAACCCAAAAACAATTAAACCAATCGGACAAATAGTGTCTACCCGAATCACTCCCAAACATTGATCACGTTTCAGTGCCGAGAACCGTGCATGACCCCTTAACAAAGCAAATGTGTGTCTTTTCTCCCCATGGTTACCTGTTTCGGGGAAAGGCAGATGCATTCTGTAGGGCAGTCCAGACTCTTCACTGTAGTGGTTTCCTGTTGCAATGTAGGTCTTGGACTCAGCGTGGCAGTCCACAGCAGGTAGTAAATGCAGATCTACGATAACAACGATGTGCTTTGTAGTTATATTTTAACCAATATAATTCGAATAGAAAAACGGACAATTTTATTAAGGAACTCCTGCTCCCTGCTTCAACTCCTCAACAATTGCTCCCAGAACTAACGAACCTCCAGGAGATCAGCTGAACTTTCGATTGCCACGCTCCACTTCCCACCAGTGGATTAACAATTCACGGGGACTGATCGATTGAACGCTCGCAAAGGAATGCTAAAAACACTCCGTAAGCAATTTGCCAAATACCCAATCCCCCGGTAATTCTGTTCTCTGTCCTTATTCCGAGGATCGATATATCGAGCCAATCGCCTCCCCGTTCCCAATTAATTCCGCCGCGTTCCATTTCCAACACCGCCACGCCGTGCCGAGCATAAGCCACGGCTACTTAAACCCCCCCTGCTGTTGCGATCACGAAACCCCGGCAAAGAGTAATTAACAGAGCTCTCTCCCAAATCCTGCCACCGATCCGTCAAGGGTGCCGCGAAAGAGGGAGCAATCGTTCGGAGAGTAATCCGCGAGCAGGAGGACAACGGCGCCGGGAATCCCCCGGTTCGAGGGACTCCGACGTTGCCGGACGTCGTCGGGTAGCAGGAGGGGCCGACGGGAGCACGAGGCCGCCGAAGGAGAGGCTCCCAGGCATATGGAAATTCCGGCGAAAGGGAGCACGGCAACGGGGCGCGCACACACGCGAACCTCTCTCATTTGTACCTGCGCTCTGCAATACATCAATCCCGGAGTTCTCAGAGCGCATGCCTCGGCGTCCAGGAAAGCGTCGCGAGCGGCTGCCGATGCTCCAGCGTGTCCTGAAATGCGAGAGAGGTCCCAGGGAATATAAAGAGCGTTCGAACGGGGATCCCCCGGAGGGCGCGGGCTTCTCTATCGCTGCTTTCAATTAGTTAGTGAATTCGGGAGGGCTTACCGTGACGCGGGGCGAGACCGGAGCGCCTGGGGTTCGACCTGGACGGACCTGCACCTCGATCCTTCCTGGGCAGAGAACGCGAAACTTGCCGGAGAAATTTCTGCTATCCGCCGCATTCACCGGCGGAGGGCTCCGGGGGCTTTACTCGCCCTCTCGCTCCCCCCACCTCGCGGCGAGCGATCTGCGCAAGCCCATAATTATTCTGCCGGTGCGCGTAGCTTGGAATGAGACTTATTAGAGGGATGGAAGGTAGGATGACCAGAGAGCCAGGCGTACTGACCTCGGCTAATGCGCCTGCGGTGCCTGGCATGTGTGATCGACTCGCTGCTAGACCGTTGCCCCTTGATCCACCGATACCGCGTCCACTTCTGCTCCTCGGATTTTAACCAGCTTTCGAAAACTCGTGGAGCGGTGGTCGAGTGTGGATCAGTTGGCTTCCCAGAAGGAATCGAAAGGGGGATTGTTTGTCGCGGGGCTCTGGGGCGTGGAGGAGAAATTAGAATAAAGGGGTGGGTTTTTAAAAGAGAAATCGATAGGTTTTTTTTTAATTTTCTTTGATTATTAAACTATCTTGACTGTTGTTTTTAGAAACTGAAATTGAAAGCATACTTTGCAGCTTTAAAAATACTGTGAGATAGGTCACGCTGAAAAAAAATCGTTGCGGTAATGAACATGTGGCCTGATTAAATTTAAAAGCGTTTTTCTCGAAACTGCACTTTTCGGGCTGGTGACGGTAATAACTCGGGGTTCGTTCGACCAAATTCTATGAAACTTGGTCCACGTATTCTCAATTACATTATCTATCGTGCGACGTAGGGTGCCTCATTTTGCTTAATTAGTTTTCGAGATATCGAAGAAGTTCGGCAATAATACCTTTTTTTTAAAATGCTATCAGTTTTTCGATCTTTTGAATTTCAAGAAACCTGTACGTCGTATGATAGAGAGTAGCTTTAGAATTAAGAAACCTGCTGGGAATTTTGATTTTCAATTAACGGGGACACCGTCGTAGCATTATTTTTGCGTTTATAAATAAATACAGAAATTTGAAAAGAATTATTCTTCAAAGTTCAGGAATTGCTTTACACGTGGTGAGAAGTTGAATTCAACGCGCGCATTATCGAGGGGAATTGCAATATTTAGATGAATGTATTTTGCACAAGCCTTCGCTTTCGAATAAACGAAAAATCGATTGCACTATCTTGGAATACGACAATTTAATAAACACAGATTTCTCTGGAATTCTTTAAGTAGAATTTCACAGCGAAACGGTGACCAGAAACTAAAAGCTCCCAGTGTTTAAATAGGTCAATTCCAGCTCTCGGTTTCTAAAGATATCTCGCAGAAGATTCTTACGTTTAATCGAGCCGCTGCTAATTCCCCAAATTGCATCGCCCCTCCGCTTTCCCCTCGGATCTTATAACGCGAAATTAGTTCCACGCGTCCTTTTTACTGTGTACTCGCGGGCTGCCTGTTCCCGTGGCCTAATTGAAATTCTTCCCCGCGGCGATATCGCTGCGCTGGCTCTGACATCGCGAAAACCAGCCGCTTCGAACACAAACGAGAAGTCCCGCAACTTCGGCCAGCTCTGACTACGCCGTCGCGGTGATTCGAGGCGAACCGATGAAATTAATCCGCAAAATCCTCCAAGGCGGGCTCGAGCACTTCGTAATTTCTCTAATTTCAGGCTCCTCGTTGCACGCTGCAATTAGCGTCGGCGCGTTTTATCTCCTAATAGATCTCTGTCTCCGGACTGAGTTATCAATTACAAAGTATTTCACGGCGAAAAGTTTTATTTTAAAGGCCGAAGTTGATTCGAGGGGCACAGCGCAGGCGACGAAGACGATGAAAAGGAAACTCCTGCCTGCAACGATGCACTGCCTCCTCTCTCAAGCATGCATCAGAATATCTGTAAAGAACATTCGCAGTCACGATTTTGATCGAAATAAAGCTTCTGTCTAATCAAAATAAATGTCTCCCAACAAATTAATAGAAAGAACTTCCATTCATCTCCAAGCATTAACTGAATTCCCATTAGAAAAGTTGCAATAAATAAAAAAAAAAAAAAAACAGAACGAGTCTACGCCGTAGACTCTACGGATAAAAAATGATATCGAATTCCTCGCCGCTCGCGCACACAGGCATGCACAAAGTGACGCGCAAGTCGCGCATAGGTTTCTCGGGATAATATATTTCGTAACAAACTTGTACAGTACCAGTAACATACGTCCCACATAGTGGAAATTTCGGAGAATTCTGTGTGCCGGTAATTCTCGCGATGGTAAAGTGTGAAACGCAGAAACTTACGATTAATTAAACGTGCGCTCTCGTATGTGCGTGCTCGCGTTTACCTACGCGTACGCGTGCAGGTTTCTCGACGTAGCAAAAATCAGTCTTAAGAAATAATACGACGCTAGATTTACAGTACAATAAAAGGCAACTATCCCCCTGCTCCTGATTATATTTACAGCCCTAATCCAATATACCTAAAACTATCGTTCTCGCAAGGCATCGAAGATCGCGTCTACGCAACGGAGCAATTCAATTTCCAACCCTGAGCCCCTGTTTCGCAAAGCTGGGCCAGGTTTCCTTCGCTACGGTCGTTCCAGGCACAATTTCGGATAGATGAGGCGTTATGTCTCCTCGATTCTCTCTCAAGCTTCATCGCGAAGGACGCCTTCGACCGCGGGTCTGAGAATCCTGATATGTCGTCGAGCACCTTCGGCTTCTCCTTCTCTATATTAGGACTATAGCTTCTCTAGTTGCTTTGAACACACTGTTTCCATGCGCTTTTACAGTAACAAGCATACACTCAGACTTTTAGTTACGCGGTAAAGTATTCCTATGGTTTTTCGAATCGAACTATTCTGCGCCAGTTCAGGCGCGTATGACTTTGAATCATTCCCTCGCTTATTCAGACTTACGCTACACTCACAGTCCTTCTATTTCGCTATTGCTATGCACTCCTATAATTCTCTGCTCATCGGTACGCGGCATCGACGCCCAGTGACGCCGACAGTCGGTCGCTTTTGGCTATAAATATTCTATTTCGCAATCGCGTCGCGATCGATGTACAGGTACAGTGTGAAAAACGTTCTATTATAAAACTACGGGGGCTCGGACTTCGCCTGGGTCTCGTCTTCGGCAGAATAATCCCTCCCGAATCCCTGAGTAATATTGCTCGTTGCAGCGAACTGGAGAATGAAAGACGAATCCCAGCTGAAGTTCTGAGCCCTGAAATTCATTTAAAACGGCTATGGAATGCCTTAAACGCGGAGGTAAAATAGTTTCAAGGCAGCTTTGGTTTGTACTTATCGAAGAGTATCCTGCTGGCGGTACAGTGAAACTTGCCTGGCAACGGCGCTCAGTCCGGCCGCGGTTTATTGCCAGCAAATTTCACTGTCCGATAGTCTTGGCAACAAGACACCCCTTAAACGGACAACTATTTGTACTTTCTTTAACATCTGCGGTCCATAATCAACGTTAGCTTAAAATTCTTCACAGAACAGCTCGTCGACGATTGTGGAAACGACTACTAAAACCTGAGATCTACGCAACTTTGCAACCGTTGGATAACATATCTTGGCAACGACTGCAAGAACTGCTCGGGGCCAATCGTACGACTGGCTTCTGACTAAATGGAACTGCACCGAGCGCATTCTGTTCGGACGAGCGAGCGATCAGTTTCACTTTCAAGCTCGTCGCTCGCCAAGTGGGACTGGGATACAGCGATTTACAGAGGAGTCGGGGGATTTCGATTGATTCAACGGTGAGCCTCCCTTCGCTTCTGTGAATCGTTGTATCCAAACGTAAGAGAACCGCAACTCTCGTGCCCTATAACTACGGTAATTAAAAATCTATATCTGTTCGTAATATAATATACTTCTCATAACTTATATAATATATATGTGTGTGTATATATATACTCTTCTCTTGTGTATACATATATCAGCGCTTGTAAAATAAAAAAAAAAGAAAAAGAAACACGGTTCCATTTAGCTGGTAACGCAGGTTCGGTTCATCAGTCTTAACGTTAGTGCGAACGATCACGTTCGTTGTACGATGAGGTAGTTCGTTCTGTCTCTATTGTATGTATATGCATAATATTGAGCAATATTGCAGCTGTATCCCAGGGCCATGATCAGTAACGATAATGTAATCTTATAATTATCAACAAATTAACAGCGATATCTCAGTCGTTAACGAAATTATTCAAAGTGCGCGAACACCCGCTCCCTATATCTTCCCCTCGGATTATATATTCTCTTCTATATAATCTGCATTTAATGCCAAAGACCGGAATATCTTTCTTAAAAGAACAAAAGAAAACAATATCGTTAAAATAATATACAATCTCTCTCTCTCTCTCCCTCGGGCGATCTAATCTATATATCGATTAAGGCTCTAATAGTACTACTATGTCCATTGCAAGATAAAAGAAATGAAAGTGTCGAATCACAATGGTAAATAATAAAAATCGTATATGCATACTCACTGGTCCGAAAGTGTTTAAAGCTTAATGCGATTCGAGCATTTCGTTTTCAAACGCGTCTCGAGTTGGGCTGGGACTATTTGTCGAATTTTTCGATATTCGAATATTCGAATACTTCGGTTGCTCAATTATTTGGCGAATATCATTCGAATATCCAAGTATTCGAATGCTATTCGAATGCTATTCGAATGCTATTCGAATATTTAAGTATTCGAATACTATTCGAATATCCAAGTATTCGAATACTATTCGAATATCCAAGAATTTGAATACTATTCGAATATCTAAGTATTCGAATATCCAAGTATTCGAATACTATTCGAATATCTAAGTATTCGAATATCCAAGTATTCGAATATTATTCGAATTATCCAAGTATTCGAATATCATTCGAATATCCAAGTATTCGAATGCTGTTCGAATATTCAAGTATTCGAATACTATTCGAATATCCAAGTATTCGAATACTATTCGAATATCCAAGAATTCGAATACTATTCGAATACCTAAGTATTCGAATATCCAAGTATTCGAATATCCAAGTATTCGAATACTATTCGAATATCCAAGAATTCGAATACTATTCGAATATCCAAGTATTCGAATACTATTCGAATATCCAAGTATTCGAATACTATTCAAATATCCAAGTATTCGAATACTATTCGAATATCCAAGTATTCGAATATTATTCGAATATTCAAGTATTCGAATACTATTCGAATATTTAAGTATTCGAATACTGGTGTATTCGAATAGTATGGTGTGAATTATAAATCAAGTTCTTTAGGTTCATTTGCCAGGGTGAAATCTTGTAACCTAATTTTGACCCACTTCACACCATGCTATTCGAATACATCAGTATTCGAATACTCAAGTATTCGAAGTTTAATCGTAGCATTCGAATACTTGTAAAATATTCGAATATTAAATTATTCGAATAGTCCCAGCCCTAGTCTCGAGTGTTCGACAACAGAAGGATAGAAAGAAATAAGATTAGACGATCGATTACGGACTTTTGCACATTTTCGAACAAGGATTACCGACGCCCCGACTCTTGTAGCGCTGATCCCTGTTCCCGAATCCCTTTTCGAGGTGCAAAGCTCGGAATCTTCGTCGCGAGAAAGGCACTATATTTGAGGATTGTTAGCATTAGGCTTTAACAAGTTCAGAACGCGAGCTCCGATTAGTTTCAGTCTCTTCGATCCACGATGCATTAATCAGTCTTGTGTAAAGTGGTCCAAGAAGAGGATCCTAAGTATCTCTGTCTCGCGAACATATACGTTATCATCGACAGTCTATGGCTTACTGTTACAGTGGCAACATACTGCTAATCTCCGAGTCTCGTCGAACGCTGACTTGCTCAACTCCCTTCGCCCTCCGTCGGGATCCTTTTCCAATCGCGATCGTGCGGCTCTTATCGAGCGCGGTGCCCCGCGAAGGGCGAAACATTTTCTCTCGACTTGCAGGCCCTTTACCCAAAAGCTTCTGCCACCGTCGTCGCTTCGCAGGACACCGTAGCACGTCCGGGCGCAGGCTGCCCCCAAAACCGATGCTCTTAAATTACCTAAAACCTTACGCGTTCGCTGTTGTAACCGAGATATAGTACGTCTAGTTGCTACGAGGAGTCTCGTTCGACTTCCCAGCGATACCGAGAGACTGATACCGAAGGGTCGCTGTTAGTTATGGTTACAGGTGTCCGAGCCGATGTCGTCCTCGTCTTTGATTATCGACGCGGGCGGTACTATCACGCGGACATCGGACTTGCGGCTGACGGAGAGATCCTCCACCTGATCCTCGCCGCTCTGCTGCTTGACGGAGTGCACCAGCGGGCTGGGGGTGCAGCGCGCGATGTCCAACATCTCTCTGTCGACCGGCCCGTCCCTGGGCTTGTAGGTGTCGAGGATCGAGGCCGGGCTCTCCATAGCCGCGTTCGCGCCCTCGTTCTCGTTCTCGGACAGGGCGCCGCCGTAGATGCTGCCGTTCACGTTGCCGCCGATCCCGTACGGGAAGCACGCGCCGCTGCCGTTCGAGCCGCGCTTGAATGGCCGCGACGTCGTGATGCCCAGCTTCTTCACCTTGTCGTAAAGGGTGCGAGATGGCACGCCGTACTTACGTGCAGCCTGCAGCGCGCTCATGCCGGAGCGCACCGCCTCGATCGCGGACATGATGTCGTTCCGCGTGTACTGCTTGTACCGCTTCCATTCCGGCTTCTGTCCTGGAACGTAATTCACGATCCCTGAAAACAAGACGGCCGTCAGTACTCCGCGGACTTCCTGCTACTCACGCGCTCATTCGGCGGGCGCGCGGGGATTGAATTACGCGCGCTGGAGTTTGAACGGGGGATGGAGGCGCGCGTGCGCGGGATTTTAGATGGGGATGAAGACGCTGTTTGAATTAGGGCTGGAGCTATTCGAATATTTTACAAGTTTCGAATGCTACGAATAAACTTCGAATACTTGGGTATTCGAATGTCATTATACGAATATTTAAGTATTCGAATACTACTCGAATATTTCAGTATTCGAATACTATTCGAATATTCGAGTAGTATTCGAATAGTATTCGAGTAGTACATTTCGAGTAGTATTCGAATACTATTCGAATATTTCAGTATTCGAATTCTAATCGAATATTTCAGTATTCGAATACTACTCGAATACTATTCGAATATTCGAGTAGTATTCGAATACTACTCAAATACTATTCGAATATTCGAGTAGTATTCGAATACTACTCGAATATTTCAGTATTCGAATACTATACTGATGTATTCGAATAGTATGCTGTGAATTATAAATCAAGTAGTTAACTTACAAGATTTCATCCTGACAAACTAACGAACTCACAACTGAAACTAAATAAAAGCTTGTAAAAAATGAACCTAAAGAACTTGATTTATAATTCACACCATACTATTCGAATACATCGGTATTCGAATACTTAAATATTCGAATACTTAAATCTTCGAATAGTATTCGAATACTTAAATCTTCGAATAGTATTCGAATACTTAAATATTCGAATACTTGGATATTCGAATTATATTCGCCAAATAATTGAGCAACTGAAGTATTCGAATATTCGAATACCGAAAAATTCGACAAATAGTCCCAGCCCTAATTTGAAAGGCAATTCCGATAGGTACCGAATGTTTTCTGGCTTTGAAGATATAGGTTACGTATCCCGATTACGATACCTTTATACTTAAAGGGGCCGCACAAAAAGAGTTGCACAAATAAATAGGGAAAGAAGTTTTCTTAAGTAAGTTAAACTATTAATGTATGCGTTACAAACGAGAAGGTTGTGTTTTTAAACAATTAAGTAAAAAACACAGTAAAAAAAATGAAAAAATGAATATGAAGATTTCGATGGCAAGAAACACGTATTTTAGAGAAGTGAATAAATTGATAATTATCATGAATTGCACTTATTTAAAGTGTTTATTATATCATAAATGGTTCCAATTTTATGGAAAAATAGCAAAGAGAGCACTTTTGAAACGTTTAGGTATTTTTAAAGTGATTTCGGTAATAAGGACAGGATAACTGCTAAACCTAACCTTACTTTCTTTCCTCAGAACAGGTGAACATGCAATATATTTGCATATTTTGCTTATGTAATGAAAAGGTAATATTAAAATTACACAAAAACACTTCTCGTAGAGAATAAAATGTTTTGAACAGTGGAAAGTTCGAAGACATAACCTAACCGGGGGAACGTTATTCAAAAAAGGGCAACGGAATAGGGACGACGCATTTTTCAAGGCACGGTAATTGGAACAAAAACATGTATTTTTGTCTCAATTAAAAAAATATGAAAAATTAACATTTTTAACCCGAAAAAATGCCTTAATAAAGAGAAAGGTTCAAAAAAACCAATATAAATTTTCACCAAGCAAAATTAAAATAAGAGAAGTCAGTAATTAATTCCCTCGTGAGCAAGTCGGCGTCAAAGCACAGTAATCAGGACCACGTACCCTAGATAATCTTGGGATGTGGGGACTGCTGAAGGGTGAATAGCTTTCGAAAAGTTTTATGCTCGGTGATCGCTTCGTATGGCGAAAAAGGTCGTTTTTACAACAGATTTATTGCTTCACGGAGCCCCATAAAACGGAAGGGATGGAACGAAAATGGCCGTAACTCGAACCCCCATAAAAAGAAGTCCCTTCACGGTTCTAGGAAGTCACGCCGGTATTTCCGAAGTAGAGCTGTTCGAAAATACAAGCTTAGCAAAACTCGACTGAAATATTTTTTACTCGAAAATAAAAAAAGCTCGAAACTATTAATTTAAACAGCTTACTCGCAACCTCTGAAATTACTTTTCTGAAAATATTCCAAGTATTTAGTCCAGTGTCTCCCAACCTTTTTTAAATCGCGATCCCCTTCTATGCAGAGATGGGCAAAAATTTTATTTAAATAAAATTTCGAATAACAATTCTAATTCTATTAGAATAATAATTCTAACTTAATAATATTAAAAAAAAAAACCGTGGCGCCCCCTAGAAAACACTTCGCGACCCACAGGTTGGGAATCACTGACTTGTACAGCTCTACTCCAAAGCGTGAAGTTCCTTTAAATTCACCCGTTCTACAAAAACTTTGATGCAGCCTTACCTGACTTAATGTCAGAAGGGTAGGACTGTGGGGAGGGTTGCTTGTCGTCGTCGTCCATCATGGACACATCGGTGTAAGGACTATGCGCCGGTTCCCCGTGGGCCACCTCGGTGCTGTTCCTTCTATCGTCGTTAGAGGAGCCATTACTGCTGTTCCTAAAATGACTCTCGTGGCTGTCCGGGTGGAGCAGAGGTATGCCCTGCGAGCTGTCCGCGTGTCCCTGGCCCAGGACCGTCCTGAGGATCGGCGTGTCCCTGTTCATCAGTATATTGGAGACCTTCTTGCGTTTCAGCGGCGAGGTCTCGAAGCCGTTATCATAGGAGCCGGTTAAAATCGAGGAGTGCTGAGGATGTGTCGCCGCCTGGTGGCTGGAACTGGAATGCGCCAGCGGTAGGCTCGACAGAGGCCACATGGGTAAAGGCAGACGACTCTGGCACCTGTCCACGGACTTGCCGTACATGCTGTAGAGGGTGCCAGTGGAATGTGGGGGAGACGTGTGCCCGCTGCTGTGCGCCGCGCTGCTGGTCGTGCTCGTGCTGATCGCTGGCGGCGGGGACATGGAGGTCTCCACCTCCTCGCGATGGCTCTGCGAGCCCTCCTCCACCAGGCCCTTCACCTTCAGCACCTCGGCGACTTTCAGCAGCCCGGCCAGCTGCTCCTGCGCCACGTTCACCTCGCCGCGGTACATGTACTCGAGGATCGCCTTGATCTCCGAGTATTTCACGTCTTTCAGCACGACGATCGGGTGTTTGCATGGCAGGTCGATGAACAGGGACTGGAAGTAGGAGGAACAAGCCGCCAGCACCATCTTGTGGCACTTGACCGAGGCGCCGCCGTCCACGGCGAGGGTCACGTCGGTAAACGCTTCGTTCTGCAGGAGCTCGTCGAATACCGTCAGCAGGTTGGAACGGTGGTTGTTCCAACGGAGACAGTACTGCTGCGACGTGATCGCCATTGTTTATGGTGATGTTATCGGCGGAGTCGAGCCTGGAACATGTTTGGCGTTGAGAGGGGATGGAAATCGAACTTGCAGGGGGGCAATTTCTGGAGAAGCTTCGATCTATGTACATATTTACCGAATTCAAGCTAAAAGTTACGTTAAGGATAATTGTGAGATAGACGTAAGGTGGATTAAGATAAGTTGAGTTAGAGTAAGTCGGGATTAAGGCGAGGAAGAATGTTTAAATAAATCTAATATATTTAGTACCAAATTTAGATTAAATTTAAGTCTGAGAAGTTGCGCGCAACGCGACTCTTTTTTTTCTCACAATAATATTGTTCAGTAATGGTAAATAAAATTACGCGGAGGCCTCGAGTGAGATTGCAGACCGTTAGATGTTCGAAACGCTGGGTCGTTAGTCGCGCAGGAATTCGGGGGAAGCAATTAACTCCGCGGCGGCGTGAGTCACTCGCGTGAAACCAACCCCCTGTTTCATTTAACGCGTAAAAAGCACTGTCAGCAGCGCGCGTGCGCGCAACGCATGCCATTATGCGTGCAACGCACACACGGAAGTCACTTCGAGCGGTTCAATCGATTCCCCCTCCGGGGGTTAGCTTCGTAAATAAACCAGGGATCCCCACACCGATTCACAAAAATATAATTAAAATTCAAACTCAACACTGTACACACCAAAAAGCCTAGATCGAACATTGCAACTGTACTCTCGCGAGTTCCAACGATATCCCACCAGTTTACATTCCCCTCGAAATTATCGAGCGAGAGGCGCACGTAGGGGTGTCAAGATTAAAAAAGTAAAGCATAAAACTTACAAGTAAGGCGCTCCCTCGTTTCCTCTAAAAAAAGAGGGCCGACGACGTTCAAATGGCCGCCGAGGAGTACGCTAAGAGGCTCGTGTGCACTCGCATTCACCACTCGTAAATCGTTGTTTCGAAATCGCCCAGAGGAACTTAGCCGGGACGCGTGTGCTCTCACCCCCTTCAGTGGATTCGCATGGCGTGCGCGTGCGCGCGCGCGCGAATTCGACGATCAAAACAAACCTCGTGCCCGGTTCATCCTCGCGACTTCCTGGCGCTCAAGTGGCACATTTGCATAAGCGGGAGAGAGCGGTGTTGCGTTCACTTTGTACGGGACGGGAATCTCGCTGTTATTCTTTTTCAGTCTTCTACCCGTCTCTGTCTTTCTCTCTCCTCTGTCCCCCTTCTTCCACGGGCCTTCGCTATTTCCCCTCTCTCCCCTTGTATCTTGCCTCGGTCCCTCTCGCAGGCCTCCAAGCCCGTCGCCTCGCTTCCACGGCGTGTTTTCCAAGCTCGACGTCCGCGAAGCGTTCCCTTCCTGATCCACGGCGGCGTCTACGCGACACGGGTGCGCACACCCGCAGCAAGGCCAAGTCGAAGCGCAAACGGATACCCTCTCCCACGGCCTACTCGGCGACCACTGACGAGGGCCCCGCGCTGCAAGACGCACTCCGCCTGGCCATCGCGCGCATAGGGGTGGCCGGGGCCGCGTGTTGGTGCGTAGCCTCTATCTCCTGCGGCTCTTTCCCCTCCGTGTGCGTGTTTCGCAGTGGCGTAACCGGCAGAGTTGACTTACTCCGACTACTCCGCACGGGTTTTTAAACCCGCCTCCTCAATGAGAATATGGTAATAAGCGGAGTGCGAGAGAAAACATTGCCCGTAAAGAGCCTTGGAGCGGGATTCGGACTCTAAAGGGACCGAGTGGTCAGCGTTGATAAGGGAACAAACTGGGTGGGGGGGGGGGGAGTATATATGTAGGTTAGAAACGCTGAGATAGAAAGGAGACGCATGTTCTGCAAAATTTGCCACGTTCTGGGTCTTCAGAAGCCAAACTGAGCGACTCCTCGAAACAAAAGTAGAGAGAAATAAGATTTCCAGCAGTAATCGCGTGTAAAGAGATTTGCGAAAATTGGAGTTGGTCGATTTGGGATTCCGAATGATAGTTATTTGAGGAAATAACTATCATTCGGTCTCGTTTTAGTAGCCCAAGTGCACCGTTTTGGGTAGTGTTTCTTCCGCAGGGTAGTTCGTAGAGTTAAAGAAAGTAAAAAACGCAAAAGCCGGGGATTACGCCACTGAATAGCACGCACGAGGAGACTTGCACAGGCATCGTCGTCCCTGGTTGCACGATCGGCCAATCACGCTGCGTCTAGGCCAATATCCTGCGGGGTACGCACGCACACACGCACGTGCAACTGGTGCATACGCGCGCGCGTGTGCATGCGTGGCGCCGTGTGCGTACACCCACGTATCGAAGGTAGCGATGGGTACCGCGCTGAGCTATCAAACAATTCACACGTGCCGAGAATAATACCGGCCACCCTTTCCTAACATAAATAAATTAAACTGTAGGCAATAATATATTAAAGCTAAAATAATATTGAACTTTAATTCAAATTCAACTCTTTTTAACTATTTAAAATTCCCAAAACTGGGATATTAGAAGCGAGGGAAAAGGGTACAAGTAGCTTTTACCATTTCGTAAACAGAAACTTATGTAGAAATTCTTACGTTGTTTTCAAGATGGAGGCAAAACTTAGAGACTCTTGAATTACCATAATTATTAAAAAATGTAATAAAAATTGTCAAAGAACATAAATTTTGGTTCCAAGATTTTATAGTACAGTCGAACTTCGATAACTCGAAAACCTTTATAAGACGAAAATTTTCTTCATTCCCTTCCGAAAACTTCGCTAACTCGAACTATATTTTGCATGTTTAATTATATATTGTACTTCTACAACTCGAATTTAGAAGAATTCTGACCTCTACAAGTCGAAGTTTACTTCTACATATGTATTACGAAATTTCGTAGAAAGATCTGAAAATATTAAGGAAAAAGTTTTGAGGTTATATAAAAAAACATATATAGTTAAAAACGAAGTTTGAAGTGTTTAAACAAACTATTTCATTCACTGTTAAATACTTACAACACTTAGTAAATCTTTATTTCAATCCATTACTTAGTTATAAAGTGACGAAATATACTTACCTACCCCTTATCGAAATTTTAAGAAAACGCCTAAAACTCAGTCGTTGTCACTTTGTGGTGTTGCCAGATGTAAAATGTGTAGTTCAACTACTGGACTTTGCAGCGCTGTAGTGAAAGAAGAATAAGAAATTGCGAAAAAGTACTTTTTAAGCTTGTACTTCTTAATATTTGGCTTTTTAATCAGAAGTGCCAATAATTAGCGCAGTGCCAACAATAGTGCAGTTTTACTCTACATAAGTTGTAGGTATATTTGATTATAGGTATACAATAAAAAAGTGACCCTTAAAACTTGAATTTATCTTGCTTTAAAGCTGCACAAGTCGAAAAATGAACAGTCGTACAAAGCCTCTATAAGTCGAATTTTCGTTTGTTGAACCTCTCTTTCTCGAAAACTCGATAAGCCGAAATAATCCGACGATTTTTTCCCTTCCCTTGAGATTCGAGTTATCGAGGTTCGACCGTAATTGCCATTTTCCATCTCCTTAAATTATCAAATATTTTTCCAACTCCAATTTTTGCCTTATTAATATTTTCGGAGCTGAGACTACCCAGATGTTTACAATTTCCTGCAGCGCGACATATGCCGCTGTCCCCCTCAACTGCGCAGCGAAAGTCGCACTCTCGCGAGCGGCTCGAGGCCACCGCTATCTCGTCTAGGACGAAAAACCTGCGTGCCTGTATGCGTCCCCGAAAATTGCCACCACGCCCTGCCTACGATGCCACCGCTGATTGCGCCTGCGTCCTCTCGTAAGATCCAGCGACTTTTTCCCAGGTTCCCAGGCTCCTCCACGCGAAATCAAACATTCTTCTTTCCGCCCGTTGACTCGCGCCGCCCCTCCACCCACGAAACTCTCTCGAACGTAGCAAATATTAAACCCCTTGCGTCCCTCGCCAAAATCCCTTCGACCATTGCGCATAAAAATGGGCCATTTCCGGTTAAAGGGCCCCGGAAAATCTATGCGAAATGTAATCCCGAAACAAGCATAGATGTCGCTGTCCTCGCGCGCGTGCGTGGGCTTGCGAAGTGTGGCACGGGCAGTCGTAGCCGAAAATATGCGCCTCGGTTCCCGCCTTATCTCCCTCGGCGGGTTCGTACGGCGAAAGAAGAGGACACGATAAACGCGCCACGATATCGGGGAAACGAAAACCGTCTCTGTGTACAGGCGCGCGCGCGCACGCCAGCGCCGAGTGGGCCCCGAGCTAGGAATGAGAGAGAGGGGGACGCGAAGCTGATGAGGTGAATCCTTGCACCGTTGCGCCACAGAGAAAAATTCTACGATTCTACCAGCGTCGACCTTTCCACGACGTCCACCATTTCGGGATAATTCACAACGGGCCCTGATATTATTTTCCACAGCTGCAAAGCGGGGAACTTAATAACACAGTATCGCTCCTGCGCAACCCTTTCGAATCATCTACCTGAAAGTTTACAGTGCTCTTCTCCTCTCTCCGAGTGGAGATAAGCAAAATGTTTATCTAAATAAAAATTTCAAATAGCGAATGAAAATTATAGAAAGTTACTATAATTCCAGTTAGCTTTTAACGAATAAAATTCTTTTATCTTTTATTCTGCTAATCTCGGACCTCTCGATCACGGCGATGCAGTTTCCGATCGGGGCTGCACAAATTGCTGCGCTTGCTGGATCGCTGCGGGCTCGGTTAATGGAGCTGTTCAGCTTCTCGCTCCAGATTTAGCTGCTCCCTCTTGTCTAAGGGCGAGCTGGGCTTCCAGCGACGAAAAACCGCCGCGACCGGCGAAATGCTGGCGCAGTTGGATGGCTGCGGTGGGGGCGACGAAACGGCGGCTCTGCTCGGGTGAATTGGGAAAGAGGATATATATTAGTGATAACTATAGCAACGTTGCACACATTATCTATCGTGAGCAAAGCGATGATAGAGGGATACCGACTGTTTGCTTATCGCGCGTACAGATAGCCGGCAAGTCTCGATTCCATATTCTCGCGTATTTTGTCGAAATCTTGCCTGGGGCCCCGTGTCCCTCTCGATTCAATAGCAGCGTGGTATTAGGTAATTTGACTTGGGCTGAGTATTTGTGGCTAATTCTCGGGCTCGTATTTAAGGGGGTGGTGGATTATTTCAGCTTCAAAAAAATGGGTTATTTTTTTTACCGATTCTGAAAGTCTTATCCTTTATGAAAATTTTAAACAGAATTTTTTGGAGAAATTCTAATAATTGTAGGAGTTATAGCAGCGAACGTAATTGCGGTATTGGCATAGGGGAGTCAACTTTGAAGCCGTTCTTCTCGAAACAGCATTTTCAGGCACGGTGTGCGTCATAACTCTTGAACCAATGAATATTTACACTTGAAATTTTTACTGGGTGTTTAGAATCCCTTCCTCCACAGAGTGGAACTCCCGCGTCAATATTGGATGTTTGTCAACATTTTATAACTGATTAAAGACGATCTTTTTCCGCAAAAATGTGGGGAAAAATTGATTCGTGTGTAACTTCCACAATTTTTGCTCAAATTCATCGGCGAAGCTCCATTCTGTAGATTTTGGTGGATAAAGTACTCACTCCAAAGCATTTTGCTTTCAGAGGATTGGCTCACCTGAATCGGTGTACACTACGCTGGCTCTTATTTTCGACTTTTGAGTTTTCTCAAAAACACTCTCCAGAATAGTTTCCAATAAAAAAAAAAGAATCTCTGTAAAGTTTGAGCCCAATCGGATAACGGGAAAAGGTGCCCCTGGGTCCTTAAATAATTATTTACCAGCTCACAAAGTCGATTTTATATAATATCCTCCAAGTTATTGATTACATAAAAAAAATATGTCAAACAAAAGTTGTAGATCCAGGCAAGGAGCATCTTTTATGTTCTATTACTTTTTCTCGTGCGACAAACGGTTTTTGAGAAAAGTCCGAAAAACTAAAAAAAAATTATTTTCAAATTTTGTAAGTTTAAATCCTTCTCGAACACTTTTTACTGATGAAGGCGAAGAAAAAATTGTAATTTTTATTTTCGAGGACTATTTTTTAAACATTTAAGGCGGGGCATATACCGAGATATGTAAAAAATCCACATTTTCAGTGTTTGATATGCCGTGAATGTTTCCTGAAAATTAGGGACTGAAATGTGCAAAAATATCGAGGAGGAAGAGTACGGGTTAATAAATTTTTCTGCTTTTTTTATAACGATCGCCGAGTGTTGCAAATAAATCGAAGAATTATGTGAGTCACCCTGTACATCCTTACCGTATAAAACAGAGAGACAACGTAGGTGTAAGTTTTCTATGGGGGACTTTTACATGGGTCTAGGCTGCTTTCGAGTGAAAAGGTGGATGCAAGCGGCTTTGAATCCCTCGCAGGAACCTGTTTCTCTTCATATGCGTTTCCCTATCGTGCTCGCAGTTCGGCCCCATGGAAATTCTGACTTCCCGCATGCCCCTGGAAAACGGCCCCGGGATATTCGCTTCGAGCCGCTCCACGTGCAAGAAAATATTCCGTGGCTCTGCCCTCCAAATTTATATCAAACGCTGTCCCTTGGAGGTTAGGGGACTATTATTACCCATATCAGCAAAATAAATATCCTGCAATGCTTACGCTTATTTTCTTAAAATTCTACGACTACATTTCGCGAATATTCACGTCCGCGTTATTCTATAAATCACATTACAACGTCGACGATGATTTCACGAGCTCGCAAGCATGGGCTAGGTCACGGTTAACGCTGGGCCCAGTGCTCGGGCCCAGTTGCTCGTAAAACAAATGGCCCCGGAGCCGTGCAGATATTCGCGTCTCGGTAGCGATGATTCCCCTCTTTATTTGCTCGCGCAACTTCGTGCACCTCGAAGGGGGAGGATTACGCGTGGCTGAGGGGGGCAGGTGAATGGTAGCCGCGATGAATGGCCCCAGCCACCGAGGCAAGATCTTAAACGGTCGAACCAAGTGCATTCGGTTGCACGGAATAATTGCACTTGACGCGCCAAGGGTTCCCACCGGACCGGGAATACTTTCGCCATTGTGCGGCGAACAATGTATCAGCAGGTAGCTGATCATCGATCGGGGATCCCTTCGGTCAATGGCCTTGCAGCGCACCACCTTCGGGGGCCTACTCCCGTACAAGGTGTTAATAAAAATCAGGCGCTCCTCTTCCCCCTCTCCCACTTATCAGCACGATTAAGAATACATACTGATACAGCCCCGCCGGGCTACGAAGTACCCTCTACCAATTACGTATCCGTTACCGTTCCAATTGACCGTGAAATCCGGGCCTCGCAGCCACCTTCCATTGCGCGGGGTTCGGGGACTGAAAGCGAAACGGCGGGCCGTGGAATGGCACGGAGAAACGCGGGCACGTGGGCCTTCCGCGGGCCATTGCCAATACTAACCTAGAAACCAAGATCCGCCTAATTTGCTCCGTCTAATTATCCTCTATGAGCCCCCGACCGCTGTATTAAGCTGCAGACGGCTCCTAGCTCGCAATAAAAAGACCAAGTAAGGTGTATCCCCGCATATAGGGCCAAGGTTTATCTGTGGTGGACGAGTGTCAGTGGGTCGACACCCGCAAACCGGTCCTGATCACGTGGAATGCGAGCCCGCTGTGCGATGTTGCCACGTATATGCATGATTTCCCAAAAGTGCATTCACCAGGCCTGCGCCGCGTGCAGACACACGCGTGCACGCACGCAACGCCCCCCTCCTCTCGAGCGTCTTTCGTACGATTTCGGGAAAAGCTGACTCCTAGACGCGGTTTCACCAACCAGACGGTGAAATAATATTCGGCAGTCGGCTCGTGGCAAATAGAATGCCTCGCGAGATCGATATCTCCTTTCTTACCATTCGTCAATTTTGCGGGAGGAGATTATTAATTCTCTGTACTTTAAAGGGATTCCCGTCGATAATAATAATAATATAATAATCATTAAGCCCCCTTCGAGGGGCTTCCAGGATTCTCAAGGCTCTCAAGAGGCTAGATTAAATTCGAAATTAAATTAAAAATGGAATTAGCGGGCTTTGCTAACACTTAGGTTCAACAACCTCTCGCTACCCATCGTCACGAAGTACAATGGCATTAGTATCTGCCAGAGCAGAAGCAGGCGTTTCTATGTTATTCTATGTATTTCTATGCCCGTTTAGAAAGTGACGCATAATTTACGCATCTATGGGCACGCTATTCCAGCCGGCTTGGACAACCCTACCCACCAAGGTCACCCGTCCGCTGCCCCCTCCTCCGCGCCCTTTTTATGCCTAGCCCGAAATGGGATAGAAGAGTTTTTATAGCGGCGTGTCCTTGGAGCGCGGACAATGCTAGGCGTGTTTCCTGTGAGGCACCTGTTGTGTCGCTGCTCTTTTCGTCGGCCACGCCTGATGTGCACATCCCCGACGAGATCGGAGCATCTCTCCCTTTCTTCCCTCCATCGACGCCTCTCCTGCAACGGCCAGAAATAGCCCCGAGTAACGGGGAGCCGGAGTCCTTTGTGATGCTCGTGGAAAAACTGTGCGAAAGTGGCGAGGGTGGGGCGATAAGAATAGCACAAACGGTGGAGAGGAGAGGCGGTGTTTGAACGGTGAATCGTTAGGTCGCGATAATTTGGGGGAAAGTCTAAAAGACACTTGGCTGGAAACTTCCACGGCAAGAGATTCCCGAAAATCGCAATGTCCTACGCCACTGCGCCACTTCCTCGTGTAACACGCGCGCACGTTGCATAATGCATGGCTTCCTCTTGAAACGGGGAAATATAGCCAAGGGCCTGAGAAGAGGGAGAAGCTCGCGATTGGAAGGCAATAAAACTCTTAACAAGCCAGTGATTTCCGTAACGATGCTCGATAGGTTGAAATATTTCGCCTGGGATAATTCCAGGTCCCGCGCCAATGCGCCCATCTCCCTCCGGCCTTCCTCCCGAATTGTGCATCGTGATTCCTGGCCCCGGCGAAAAGGAAAAGAACGGGACGCCGAGCGATTACGGGTGCCCGTGATGTAATCCGCGCCGTGGAAGGTCAAAGAAATGCCTCCTCGGCGCGGACGTGCGTTTCTCCACCGCCCGGAGGAGAGTCGTTGAACCAGATCGCCGCCGGAGCGTCGACCACTGGGGTCGACGGCCGGTAAGCAGGGGCCCGCGAATAGAGAGGAACCTGTTCTCCCTTTGATCGCCAGCTCCACGCCCTTTCTGGGGGCCTCGTCCCTCAGGGCGGCCCTTATGTGTGTTACAGGGTCAATCCTCGGTGAAATGTTGCGGGACAGAAGCGGCGCTGTACAATGAGGGCCCACGTCCTTCACCTGAACGGACCTTGCACACGTGAATCGTGAGAAACGGTGAGGGAGCTCTCGTCGTCCCATGCGGGGGCATTTAATTTGCAAATCTAAACTGTGCAGCTGCGTGACTAAGTAATAAAATTACGGTGGTAGGAGGAGGTTCGACGGTATTGTTACTGAAAATAATAATGACGAGGAGTATTTTGGATTCTTCAATTAAGTGTTGAAGCTTAAGTTAGCTTAGCAATTGTTTCTAAATTAAGCTGTAACACTCGCTAATGGAAACGCAGCTGAAAGTCATTCGATAAATCTGATTTCCCAATTAGCTCATTCTGAAAATTGACGCTTGACGAGTGGAAATTCAAGTGTGCAACTGAATTCGGAGACTGTTAAACATGTCTAAATTTACCCGGCGCCCACCAGATGTCGCCACCACACGGCTTTTTTTACAGGCAGGGTTGCCAGATTGGACGGAGTCCCGCCATTTGGGCTACTTTTCAAAACCAACTGGCGCTGAAAAATTGTAATTAGCGGCTGGCGCCTGAATTGGGCTACAATGGGCGAATTCCGCAACGCCCGCGATTTTCATTAAGGTAGGTTTTCCTGCACGCGACTCGACGCAACGTCAAGAATTTCAAAGTCGATTTTCTCGAAAATGAAGCACGATATCAAAAAAAGTTGCTCTTTCTTTTCTACTTATAACAAGTAAATAAATCGACAAAAAGGAATAAAATTTTTTGATATTCCGCTTCATTTTCGAGAAAATCGACTTTGAAACTCTTAGCGTTGACTCCAGTCGCGTATAGGAAAACCCACCTTAATGAAAATCGCGGGCGATTTGGGCGTAAGTGGAATTCGCCCAATATCGTCCAGGATTGCTTTGGCCGAAATTTCGATATTTGGGCTGCCCAAGACCAAAAATTTAATCAAATTTATCATCATTGTTGCGTTAAACCGTTAATTTCAAATTTCACATCAGTTTCATTTAAATTCGTTTCCGTTCAAATAAAGTTTACTTGCTGTATCTAAAAGAAATAAAAAAAACAGTTCCAGAAAATATTAAGAAAATATTCAAGCATCCATTCCGTCCAAGATATTTGAATTTTGCCGCGCTACTTTTCTACGCGATCTGGCAACCCTGTTTACAGTGTTTCAGATTAGTGCGTGAATAGTCGCCGGGGCGTTGCAACTGTCAATCTTTCTTCCAATTTTCAGAAGCGTGGTACGTTAATGTCAGCATGGAGGCCCTAGTACAAAGAATCATTTCCGACAAGGTTGAAGAATTCTCAAAAGATATCATCACATTCCAGGAAAATGTGAGTTCAAGCTACACACAACTTCTTTCAATCCTTAAAGTACTTCTTTGAATATGAATCGTTTGTCATCAGACACTTTGCTATTACAGTATGGAACCAGGACCACGTTCGAAGAACTGAACACCGGCGAGTTACGAGAGAATCTGTGGGAGACACTGTTCCGTTACTTATCAGACAGCACGCAATCGTCTGTTCATTGTAATTGCTTGTCCACCTTGCGAATCCTTAGGTAATACCGTACTACAGGTTCACCGTTGAACGCAATTTTATGCTTCCATTAACACTTACGAAGTCCAGGACTCCCTGACGTTCCTCGCAAACCGTTAGATCTTTTCCGATGGCACTGGTAGCATCGCTAGCTTTCCCAAATATCGTTAAGTAATCTTGTTGTTCCCCGTTTCACGCAGCCGAGATAAAACAGAGTTAAACGAATTAGTCACGCCCGGAAGAGTAGACGTGATATTAAGCAACGCCGCTCTAGACATACCTATCAGCCACGAAGAGATCCCTTACAACGCTGGTACGAAGCGCATTTCCCAGCAGAGCGCAAGTAGAAGATTCTTTCCCGTCTAATGTCCCTCTCGCTTTGCAGTTACCATCGAGTCTCTGAAGTTACTATGTAACTTGATATTCAATAGTACAGAAATGCAGCTGATACTGCGCAAGACGCCCTGCTTGCCGTGCCTAATCGCGCGCATGAGAGACTACAACGACGCCGTCCCTTACGACGTAAAGTTGTTCGACACGAGAATCGTATTCCTGACCACTGCTCTGAACATTCCCATGCGACACGAAGTCAAACGAGACCTGAAAGGCGACGAGAGCCTCATAAATCTGTTGGAGAATATAAGCGTCCAGTGCGACAAAGACAAGGACACTATGAAGGTACGCTAGAAGCTACGGAGACGATAATCGCCTGGAAGTAAGGAGCAACGTGGAGTCTCTGCTTTCAGAAAGACAACGCGACGCTGGCGTGCGAGGCTCTGAAAGCATTATTCAACTTGTACATGATAGCCGACGACGCAGTCGAAGAGGAAGAGAAGAACAAGAACTTGGTCTCGATTCTATACAAATTGCTGTTGTTCAAGTGCGAGACGGAGGATGAGCTTCAGAGGTAGACAGCGCAATTATCGTCGCTAGGCGTTTGCATCAGCGTTATCGCTATTTCTACGTTAATTCTGATTCCAGTAACATCGCCAATTTATTAACAGTGATACCTCAGGAATGTTACTCGACGCTCACGCCTCCCGCCCGAGGGAACGGCGAGCAGGTGTTCCAAGACGCGCGCATGAGTGCCATTTCCGTTCTACTGGGGTTCCTGGACAGGCGACTAAACTGCGGAAACGATCTGCTAGGGAACCTCAGTCCAATTCTTTCAGCCTTTATTAAGCTCGTTAAGGCTGAGAGGCTGATACGGAAGTACGTTAGGATGCAGGTAAAAGGAATCAGTGCTTCCTCCAAATTCTCCAAAAATCTTGAACGCGTGAGGCTCTTCTTTTAGGTTCTACCTCCCTTGAAGGATGTGATGCGCCGTCCGGAGGAAGGGACGACTCTGAGGGCAAAGCTGTGTAAACTGTTGACCTCGCCCGTAACGGAGGTGCGAGATCTCGCTGCTGAATTTCTGTTTGTACTCTGTAAAGAGAATGGTACGTGCGTTAGGAAGCTGCGGGAGCTTGAGCTCTTTTCATGGAATATTTGGCGATACTTTCAGTTAATCGCATGGTGAAGTACACGGGATATGGGAACGCAGCTGGTATGTTCGCGAACAAAGGATTACTGGGTCCGAGCAAAGGGAAGACGGCTTACTCCTCCGAGTCGGAGGACAGCGAGACTGAAGAGTACCTGCGGCATAAGGAGCAGTGAGTAGAAGGGAAAAATTAGTATGTACTGTGGCGGGCGAAAGAATGTTTACAGCCTTTAAAATTGTGTATCTTCTTTAGAATTTATCCAAACAACTTGAGTTTTTTTTTTAGGAGCTAGAAGAATTAGTTTGCTGAACGACGTGTTTCGTCGCTTTGAAAAAAAATTCTAATTGGTCGGAATAACGAAAAAAAAAATAGTAAAGGTTTTTTTTTTCAATTTTTTTCTGAGCCTGTAATGAAAATTCAAAAATCCCCCGTTTGTAGATTTGAGTAAGTTGCGTAGGTGCTGAAAATTTCATCAAAATCGGTCCACGTTGCTCGGAGCTACAAACGCTTGAAGATCGCAGAATAAGGTCGAAAATCGCGAAATTCACGATTGAACTGTAAAATAATTGCATTACCAAGTGATAGATCTAATTAAAAGAAGTAACGTTTGCCTGGAAACTTCTTTTCTATCTCTTACAGTGCGCGAGTTACAGCACAAAATCGGAGAAGAGCTGAATTTTCCGAGGTTCGTTTCAGCCCCTTCGAGTGAATTTGGACAGCAAAGAAAAATTGCGTTGTAATCAGGAGGAAATCCCCTACATATCGAGTTTCAGAATTTTTTGAATTTCTGAGCTTCTAGCTAGAATTCCAGCTTCTCAAAAAAAAAACTCAAGTCGTTGGGAAAAAATTCTATAAAAACTTATGCGATTATAAAAGGTGTAAACTTTCTTCATTAATGAAACGTGTACGTCATTCCTTTGCAGAATCAATCCCGTCATCGGTTGCTTCGAACTTCCGGAACCGAATCCTCTGGAAGGAATGACGGAGGAGCAGAAAGAGTACGAAGCCCTGCAGCTCGTAGACCTTGTGGACAAATTGACGAGGTCAGCGCTGCCGACTGATAATCCCTAAGCCTGTAATATTCAATTCGTAACATGGATTTCGCGACGTTGCAGAGAAGGACTAGTGCAGCCTTGCCGAATCGGAGAGGACGGGAAACCAAAGGCCATCGAACACGTTCTCGAGTTACAAGAGGAGCTACCGAAGCAGCAGTACACTCGTGATTCTGATTCTGATTGATCGCTGAAACGATAAAAAAAAAAAGCGCGCTGTACATAAAACTGTATGCAACAACTATTTATAAAATAAACGCGTATTTCCCTGCTTGACACGTGCAAAGATATGCTTATCCCTACCTGAGCCGCAGTGGCGATGCTTCGTCGGCGAGAGCCTCGCGGTTGGCCGGCAGCTGCGCTGTAAAGGGCTACGGATTTACGCATTGAAGAAGAGAGTGACAGGGGCTCGGTTTGCTTACTTTATTGAAAAAAGAACAAAGAACAACATTACAAATTAAACAATTGGCAGGAAATAAAAAATATAACAGTTTCCAAAATCACATGAAATATTTTTTAAACGTTACAATTTTGGTAAATTATGTTATGTGCTTTCGTGAGCATCACAATATATTTATTAATTATTGCATTTTGCAGCCTACGCGCAGAGACAAGAGCTTATGTTTCTACAAATCGTTTCGAAGAACTGCGATAGTTGTTGAGTAACCCCCCAGGGGCATTGGAAACGCGTTTACCGCGGGCCGTGGCGCGGGGCGAAATTGACAATTGGTAAAGTGGCGGGAAAGATCGTTATTTTTGAAGTTCCGAAAGGAGCGTGTCGCGCACGCGACCGAGATCGAACGAGCAGGGGTTCCCCTCACCCGCGCGCGCCCCTCGGACGCCGGTCGGAGGGGCGCGGCCATCGACGAACCGAGGACCGGGCACAATTCCCTGCCCCGGGCAAAGCCATTCTGCCCGTCCCGCGAGAAAAAACCTTTCCAAGCGCACGCGTGGCACGCGCGCGCGGGCGTGCGCGCGCATCGTCACACATTTGACAAATATATATATTTACATATATATATAAGTAGCAAATGTTCTTTTTTTGTTGTTGTTTCCTCCATATATATACCTTTAATTACGTAATAATATATAGTATGTAGATTAAAATATTTTATTCATTTGCTTTTTTTTCCTTTTTATTGTTGTTGTAAAAGTGTATATAGACGTGTATACGTATAATACCATAAATTTGAATATTCCATATAAAAATGAAACTAAAATTTAGTAGGTACGATGTAGAAGAAAAAGAAAAAAGGAAAATACAATAATAGTAATAATAATATTAATAATATTAATAATAAGCGAAAAAAAAACCCGCGTTAAACGAAAGGAGAGACCTCGGGTTAAATACACATACATGTAAATATACATATGTACGCACAGATCTATACGCGTCATATACCCCCGCGTCCGTATATACGTGTGCGTACATATATACACTGTATAAGACTAGGTTTAACAAACTTTGGGGAAATTCGGATGGGCACAAGAGGGATTAAAAATTAGAAATTGTCAAAGAGATATCGCATTCTTAAGGACTTAATCGAGAAATGGATAATACACATATGTAATGTGTGTACGTGTATATAGATATATATATATATATATATATATATCTATATATATATATATATGTTGGTGTGTGTGTATATATATATATATATATATATATATATATATATTTATATAAATATCGAAATACTTTGAAAACGAAGTTCGCGACTATAAATATATATATATATATATATTTTTTTTTAATCTAAAGGCTGAATAGTCTTGGGGGTACGAGGGGACTGCTTACACGGTCGTACATGTGTGTGCATTACATACAAACCGCACGTGTAACGCTAAATAATACAATATTTCTTTTACGTTTACAACGCGACCATGCTCCCTTGGCATCCCATTAGCATATTATAAAAAATATATTTGGAATACACGCTTTCTCCATATTGCATTTTACGATTTACCATTTCTCTTCGTCTTGTACTATCCTTTTATACAGTTTAACACGTTCTGAAGTGTATAAGCAATTTGTCGGAACACTTAAAAACCCACATTCCATTTCGCGAGCAGTCCTGTCTAATAAAAAATACAGATGGAGATTTGTTTCCCAGGAAAAAAAAGCATGGCTCGCGCGCGCGCACAGCAGATTATCTTTATCCATCAGATTTGTCGTTCCACCCGTTTCCCTCGCCTTCGGTTCCCGTTCAAAAAGAAAAGAGAAACCCGTACCGAGCGGCGCGGATACTCTTTTCGCTTTAAATTCTTATCGTTAAGACACACCCCCCCCCCCCCCGAGTCCAGTTTGCGCGCGGACTCTTCCCTTAACATATGGCTCGGCGTTCTGTTCGCTTTCTCAGTTGCTCCCAAGTCCCCATTCGCAATGGAACCACCCCTCGACGACTACACCCCCACCGTCGAGGATTGGCTTTTGATTTTGTTCCGACGAACACGATAATGTTATTGTGAGGCAGCGCAGAGAAGCTCGTAAACGACCCGCACCGGGATCCCGATTCGACGCCTAGGACAACCGTCCCCGGAACAAGGGAGACCCTCGCCGGCTGATTCTGACAAGCCGCGCGCACAATTTAAATACAAAGCTCGAGGCTGAACACTTTTTGAACTCTCTCTGACTAGATTATTTCCAGAGCTTTCACTGCCAGACTCGGCGATTTACCAAGAGAACCCTGAACGAGGCTGAACCACAGAGTTAAGTTGACCAAGTACGAAGCTAAGGAGAATTGTAAGACGCGAGACACGCCGCACCCCTGGCGCCTCGCTGGAACGAAGGCAGCCTGCAGTCGACGCGTCACGAACTACGATAATCTACCTCGAACGTTGTGCAATTCCTTAACGACTCTCCGCCCGGAGGGACACCGCCTCGAGACGGTGTCCGCGCGTGAAAGATTAAAGGTAACCACAGAATCCCCCTTGGCGCCCTTCTAAGCAGCTGGAAGAGGCACCGAAGACAGCCGCCCCCCCCCCCCCCCCCGAGACGAGAAGGAACGCCGAGCCAGACATTGCCAAGTCGAGGAGCATCCCTTAGAAGCGGAGCTTTCGCTCGCGGCGGATGCCCAGGATTTTCACAGAAGAATGGTGGTCTCCGAGTCGCTCTCGGACCCAGTCGTGCGTCGCCTCGGACTAGGGGCGCTCCTTGCCGGAGCGAGGCTCGACATTTAGTCGTTGGAAAAGCGAGAAACCATAGAGAGATCACGGGAAACGTCGATGGGGCGTGCACGGGCCACGCCGATGGAATGCAACGATTTCATAGTGTCAGTGTGTCTGTGTATGTGTGTGTGTCGATTTGTGGCCAATTTGATATGTGAAAGAAAATCATCTTGGGGGAATAAGAAGAAGAAGAACAAAGGAACGTGTCTCGTGTTACAATATCAAAGTAAACGCGGCTTCTTTGTATACATATACGTGTTCGTGTGTGTCTGTGTGTATATATAATATGGGTATATTATATATATCATATAATAGAATGATATAATATAATATTATGTCGTAATATTATATTATATTCCTTACAATTGTGACGGAGAAAAAACAAAAATCGTTCTTCCTTCCTTTCCTGTCGCCCGCTCTCGGCCCGTTTAAGTATTATTAAACGTCAAGTAACTAATGCGAAATATATATATGTATGTATGTATATATATATATATGTTGTGTATATATATAAATAAAGCTATATCAGAGGCTTATTAAGGAATGAAACCAAGTTTATACGCGGCTACGCGTCTCCCTCGCTCTCCCTCACTTTCTCTCTGCTTTCTCTCTCCCTCCCTCTCGTCACACTTATCACCTAATAATCATAGAATACATTTAAACATTTGTACTTTAACTGACTAAGCAAGGATTTTTTATAATCGTTCAATATTCTTTCATTTTTTTTTTCCATTTTCGTAGTGTATGTGTATGTGTATATATAGAGATATAGGTATATATATATATTCTTTTCGAATTTCTTTTTCGCGCCCTCGTCGTGTCTTACGCCTCTAGAACCATTGATACACCCCGTCGCGCGTGAACGGAACTCGACGACGCTACCCATAAATAAATATCAACGAGGAAATAATTAAAAAAAAAAAAGAAAGTGGGGCGGGGGATGTAAAAAAAAAAATAGGGGAAAAAAAGAAGAATTGATCGCGAGCGAACCGCTATTCTCCCTCTGCCGACAGAGCGGTCTCTGTCCTCCTCACTTTTCCCTTGTTTTGGCACTAAAGAATTTAACTACGACGACGCAGCGGATCGAGAATTAAAAGAAAAAAAAAAAAAATATGACTTGCAAAGTGGAGAGGTCGACGGTGGAATGCGATCGCGCCGCGGCGAAGCGAACCCCCGGGGGGGGCGATTTTAAATCGCGCGCCCCGGCTTTCGCGCGTCCCCTCTCGATCGAGAAACAAAGAAACGAAGACCGTCGTTGGACACGATCCCAGCGTCTCCAAGGAAATGTGCTGCGAAAGCTCGAGGGGGGCTGAAGAATCGGGGGAAGGGGTGAAGAAATTATTCCAACGGAATACAGTGTATATCGTCTTGAGATCTGTCGCGGTCTTTTCTCAACTAAAAGAACAAAAAAAAAAAAAAAAAACGAAAAGGCGAAGTCTTAGCGCGTAACTAGCATTAAATTAATCTACCTCTGTCAAGGGAATCTACCGTTAAAAAAAACGTAGGAAATAGTATTAATAATAATCCTTAAAAAGAACGATGCTCTAGTCAACTCACAAAAAAAATTCAAAAGTCCAGTCGAAGAGGTGGGGTGGGGGAAGAGGCAACGAAAATTGAAACGCCTCTCGTCGCTTCGATATGAGTATTCGGGAACGAGAAAAGAAAAGTCAAACGATGAAACAACAATAACAACGAAGAAATAATGGGTGGATGGGGAAAAAAGGAGGGGGTGGGGGGGGGGGGCATAAAAGAACGTCAAGGTATATGCTACGAGATACGTGGATAAATATAAAAACGAAAACCGCGTCCCCGTTCGACGCGAGTGGGAAAAAGCGCGGGAAGGGGACTCGAACCGAAACGTCGCGCCGCGCGCCGGCGCGGGAATGGGACGAGAATTCGAACGGCGCGGCGCGCGGCGGCGCTTCGAATCGCCTGGGGGCAAGCGTTTTATTATCGTAATAATGCCTCTATGAAGAATAAATAAATTAAATTTCGACGGTCGCTTAAAGACGACTCGCGAGAAACGAGTAAACGGGAATGAGAAAAAAAATGCCGCGATAAAAAAAGAGAAGAAAAAAACCAACAAGCTGACACACTTTATGCCTGGCGTAGTAAACTTATAAAATTTTCTGCTCTATCTCCATTCACTCGCCAACCTTAGTTCACTTCCGTTCAAATCTTTGTACAAATACGCGCCAAATAACGCTTCAAAGAAAATATAGATAATATATATACGGTTTTCCTCTATCTCTCTCTCCCCCTCTCTTTCTCTCTCTCTCTCTCTCTGTTTCTTGTTTTCGGTTGATCTCATTTTTGTTCTGCCACGCGTAAAAGTCATGCTCGATAAAAGATACCAGCAGATCGAGTCGACTGCCGATTCTCGTTAGCTTGACAACGCTTGTCGTGGATAAACTTTCAATATTTTATTATTACGCTCCTTTTTCTAGCTAATATTATATAGTAATCGGCCGCGACACGGCTTACGGCGGATGGCCGTCACCTAAAAAAATCAGTAATCGCAAAAAGACGTTACATTTTCCTTTCTTTTTTTCTTTTCTTTTAATATATCCAGGACTCTAGGAAGACTATGATTAACCGTAGGCTAGAATTCAGTTAATGTTGCATCGTGTACGTGTGTATGTGTGTCCTTGTTTCCATTTTAAATCCTATCTTTACCGTGTGTATGCGTGTGTGTATATGTATATATATATATGTATGCATATCACACGTGTACATATACATATATATAATATATTTATAATTGTATGCGTAGATGCCCCCGTTGATATCCACAAAAAAACGCGCGAGTTATATCTTATTTATTGTATGTCGTCTAATGTGATGCGACTCCTCGAAAATCAGGAACATATATTCTTTTATCTTTCTTTTTGGTTAATTTTCACGATTCGCCGTCGGTGGCCATTTCCGGCTCTCGACTGCGCGACACAATTTTCCTGTTCTTTATCGTCTTTTACGGCTCTCCGGCTGACAACGGTTTCCGTTGTCGCTGGTGGTTCACTCGTGCAACGTTCGTTATGAGTTTTCTTTTTTCTTTAAAATTCTCTATCATTTTGCTAGTGTAGCTTTTGTGCTACCTTTTTCCCCTTCTAACATTGGGTCGTATTACAAAGTCGACTGATTTTAATTGCACTCAATTTTTGGTTGGCAGAGTATTTTATTCAGAGAACACATGAAAGTAGCAATTAATATTTAATTACTGAATTAGTTATTTTACTTACGTCAAAATTGTACTCTACTATATTTTAATCACTACCGAATAATAGTAATTTGAAGAAATAATAATCGAATGGATAAATTAATTAGAATCTGAGGAAATAAGTGTCTTCGCATAAATGAAAAAGATTTAAGGGTGAACTGGATTCGAACTCGAAACCTCCAGGATGGCAGTCAGGCGCGCTCCCGCTACGCCAATGTCTCAACTCTGACTCTGTTCTCTTATATAAGTACACACTGATCCTACAGAAATTCCAAAGTGTTTTCTTTGAAATTTTGACACATATACATACACCTGTGATGTCTGCTAATTAAATGTAAAAGGTGAAACACATTGGTGACCCAAATACTCGTGCGTTACCCTCCGAAGCCTTTCAAATTCAGTCGATGAGTAACACCACCCAATTGGAAGAACGGTCGAATTGAATCTGAAGGATTCTCTGTCGCATTGCAACTCAGAATGCCACGGAGAGATCCCGGATTCGAGCAGCGAAAACAATGGACATTTGCTTATGAATTCTGTTCTTTTTTTTTTTTTTGGACATTTCTCTCCTCGTTTTTTTTTTGTTCCAAGCTGCACACATATAGCACGTCATCGTAAATGAACACAAAGAACAATCAGAAAAACTGAAACCGTGTCGAAGAAGTATCTTTTCTGTTGGTGGCACCTAAAAAAGGCCTTGGAAACTGTGTCTCGGCGATAAAAACATTGTATCAGTTTAAAAGTAATAGAGCAGTAGAACATATCCGTGAGATACATTATTCGATAGACTGACAGTATATATATATATATGTATTTCTTGTCTCGTAAACTGCTCACGATAGGGTGATATATCCTTTCTTGTCATTTTAATACTTAGTTTCAACAATGTAAGCAGAGTTTTCTGTTTTTATTCCTTTTAAATATGTAGTTACGTAGAGAGTTGACTATTATAATTCTATACATATTAGGATAATAAGACTTTTGAGATTGTAAAAATCATCAAAAAATCTATCACAATTACCATTTACGTAACAAGTAATCCTCGTTTCTTTCATTCTTTTCATTTTTCTTTAATATTATTATTGTAATTTAAACATCAAGGCAAATAAGGGGTGAATTTCAACAGTGGCCTAAAGTAGCCAAGTAGTCTTCCACAGATAAAAATATGTAAATAGAGTAAATCTATACTAAAATATTCAAGTATATATAAGGTGAGCGTAATATAATAATTTTGTGAGGTAAAAGACCCTCTCGTTAATGGTCATCCATTCGTTACACTATGAGTTTAGTTATTTCCATTTTTTTTTTTTTATATCATCCTTTAAATACGACTGGCAAAAATTTTGCAACATATTCTCTTTACTTCTCTCTCTCTCCCCTCCATCCCTCTTAAATCCAACGTACCATTAGAGACCATCGATGGCGTTGCGTCGGGTGTTATTGTGCATCGAACATAAATACACCTTCGACAAGGCGTCCTCGCTAACAGCATCTCATTGGTACATTTCTAATTATATTTACCTAGCAACAACATCAGAGACTCTGTAAGGACACAACTTATCCTGACGATACTATTATCACAGGCATTATTTATATAACTCTGCTAACCATGACTATTAAATACTTCAGAATTACTTCTTTTTCTTTTTTCCTTCCTCGTTTAATATATATAAAATTAAAACTCCTAATAATAAAAGATGATTACGACTGATTAGCTTAGGTGTACGTACGTAGGCTTCGTGCAATTTACTACGAATGTTATGCGCAAACTTCTGAGTAGCCCTCTGCCCGCCCCGGAAAAACCCTGCCCCGTAACCGACTCCACTTCCGTATAGCCAATTTCTCGTATGCGAAACAAATTTGTCGAAGCTATCCGAGTAGAAATATATATGTATATATATTATTGTTATATATATAGATATATATATATATATGGATGTGCTCTCTAACATTTGGTATGGCAAGATAGTTATTCACATTCAATCGTTATTGTAGGTAATGTAACACAGTATATAGCGATCTGCCCAATATATATATATATATGTTGTATACACATTGCATTTTAGTTTCAATCGAATCTTAAGGCTGATCGTGTAAACAACCCTAAAAAATATGTGTATTTCTATATATGTATGTGTTCTTCTTCTTTTTCTTTTTTCATGGATTTCCTCTTTCACGGATCGTGTTTAATATATACATAAATAGAAGTTGCTTAGCAAACTGTACGTTATTTGTTATCCTCTTCCCTTGTTTTTTTTCTTCTTTAATATATATATATATATTATACATAGATAAAGTATTGTTCCTATGATACCGGTGGTATAATTTGCTTACGAACCTTGTATAATATATTACACGATCGTTCCACAGCATTGTAAAATGTCGGAACGATTCTGTAACCTTTATAACAAATACATTTACACGGTATGGATATATTATTATTCGCTAGCACCACGAACCAATAATTCACACGCGCATATATACATATACATATGCGGAGGTACATATATGTATATATATACTTTATTCATATGGTGGACCATAATAAAGCATCCTGAGTAAATATTGTAACCATTACGTGTCTCGCCTATCAAGTGTCGCTTCCGTCCTCTTTTTTTTTTCTCTCATTTTTTTCTTCCCCCTTCGTCTTACGTTCCTCCCCCATTTAACAAACGCACGAGCGGGATTTCTATCGTCGGTGGCAGAAGTTGCAGAATAATCGATCCCGATTTGTCCCTCGAAATATATGTCGCGAGACGTTAAATGTTTGATTTTCAACGAGTCATAATCTATTCCTCTTTACCATTAACGTTCCCTCATATAATTCCCCACCCACCCTCCCGTCTTTTCCCCACCGAACTACTTAATCCTCAAATGCACGGAGAAAAGTCACCAGGAACTCGAAATATATTCGTCCACTCCCTTTTTTTTTTGTTCTTTTTTTTTCGTTTCTTTTTTTATAGTTCACTAAGCTTCGTGCCTGCCGTAACGAGGAGTACTCTGCGTTCCCAGTTTCCCGTTATGTTCGTTACGTTAGAGATATGATATGACATAAGAGCAGGAAGTACTACCGTTTGCGTCGCAGCACGCGACGCTCCTCCCCCGACTTTAAGCACAGAAGTGTCTCTTCGTCCTCCTCTCTCGTCTCACCCTTTAAACCGTGACCCTCCCCCCGCAAGTTCCTTATCGGATATCACCTAACAGACTCCTTAACGAAACGTTAGAAACTTAGCGCGTCTATGAATAGGTCTCGAAGTAACAGCTCGGAAGAAAGAACCTCGCTTGCGTTGTACTCTTTCTTTCTTCGCGCGTGTGTGTATGTGTGTATGTGTGTGTGTATATATATATATATGTACGCCTGTCCCCGCGGTCCCGAGCCGCGGGAGAGCGGGGATTAAAAATACACAATTGTTGCTTCGAGAGCACGGATTTAAAACCAGCGTGTAAACAGTGCTCATTGAAGACTAGAATAATTTGATTTGTAAACATACCTAAAATACTGACGAGTCGAAGATGAGATGCGACCGATTCCGCCCGACGGAAAAGCTATTGTTTACCGAGTTCCTTCCCCCTTCGCCATCCTCCTGCCGCGTCCGCTTGGATCGCCCGGCGGGCCGGCTCCGTCCTCTTGCGACCTCCGCTCTCTCTCGTTTCAAATTTACCTTGGCAGTTCACCAAACGCAACTCGCTAAATCGCTATCTATACTGTTTTTTTTTTTCCTTTTTCTTTTTTGGTCGGAGACGCACGTTTACCTTCCCTCCGTCCCACCTCCTTCGACGTTTAATTTACTTTCATAAAACGGGGACGCATTTATACTCTGTTTCTCCTCCCTCCTCCTCGCGTTTCTTTCTCTCTCTCTTAACCGTTTTGTTATTCAAGGACTACGTAAAAGCTGCATGCTGCACTCGCCTCTATTGCTTCCGATAGGCCCAAATCTCGAAGGAGCCTCGATTATCGTCCTCGTTCGCTTTTTTCTTCTTCTTTTCTATCTGCGTGTGTTTCCCCCCCCCCCCCCCCGAATTTTTGCTGCCGTCCGTTTTCGTTCGCCGATGGTCGTCCTTCGTCGAGAGCAGAGCGATTCACAAGGAGGTCCCGCTCGCAGGAGATAACTGTGACACGCTTGTTTGGTCTGACTCCTCGCTTCATGATATGTAAAGTGTGTTCAGCACGAGGACGTGGTGATTATTCTTGGCCAGAGTGACGATGTAGCCCTCCGACGTAATCTTGAGGCCGCAACACCGCGACACCTGCGAAAGCCCGTCAATTGATTGTACGCGCGGAAGATCGTCGCTCGGGTACACGTGCAATTCATCTAACTGAGGGGGGTTTGGATCTGAGGGGGTGGGGTGGCGGGGGGGGGGGGGATGATGCGCAAATGGGGGAGAGCTGAGTCAAGCTAACTGTGGTGGGTCTGCAGCAGACGGAGGTTCGACCTCCGGCGATTTTACCTTAACGGATGGACATTCGAACTCGGAAATCAAGAAACCGTCTCTCGAGAAAACAGCCACGTGAAAACGATTGCCGTGCGAGTCTCCTATCAATATATCCCCTGCATCGCTAATATCGATCCCGTTTGGGAAGTTTGTTACATTGTCACAGCCAATGCGACGCAGAAACTTGCCTTGCTCGTTAAACACCACAATGCAATGCCCCTTGAAGTCGCATACAAAATATTCTTTACCTGCGAACCAACAGAGAATCGTGCAATGTCGAGGCCTGCCCGAGGACGAGAACGCTGGATGGATCGTGGCTCACCGTTAATAGCAATATCGCTGGGCTCCCTCATGTACTCGCTGCAGTCGAACCACCTGAGCAGGCTGCCGGTGTCGCTGATCACGAACACCGTCGGCGAGACGCTGTCCACGGCCAGGATGTGGCCCTCGCTGGTGACGGCTAGGCCAGCTACGATGTCGATGTAACGGATGGCTATCTTCTTGATGAAGTGGCCGTTCTTGGTGAATATCTGCATCCTGGAGCGCTCGTTGCCGCGGTCGCAGACGACGAATTTACCGCTCTGCCTCATCACAGCCACTTTCCTCGGGTACCACAGCTGGCCCTCCTCCTTGCCAGGGATACCGAATTGGAACTTGAAGATGCCGGTCTTCTCGAATATCTGGAGTGGTACGGGCGATGTAAGATGGAACCGCGGAGCGGTTGATTTTCGCTGATACGAACCTGAATCCTGTGATTATTCGTGTCGGCCACGATGATGTCCTCGTCGGCGCTCAAGCAGAATCCATGGGGCGAGCTGAACTGACCTTTACTGGGGCCCAGCTGCCCGAATTTGTACCGTATGTGCATCGGCGTCAGCTTGGCGTTGTTCGAACGCGGATGGGCGTAGTTCCCCGAGCCGGAGCTGCTCACGTTGCCGACGGTGTTCCCCACGGCTACTGGAGGCATGTTATACATGGAGTCTCCCATTAAATCATCTGCGGAAGAATTCTCGTGGGAAACTCTAGACGCGTTTGGCGCGTCTGTGGTACGTTGGGAAATTTGTTTCTTACCAGCACCCTGCGACAGTATCGGCGAAGTGGAGGAGGAGAGCGACTGGAACCCGCCGTTCAAAAGGCTGTTCACGGCTAGACCTACGTTCGGGGTGTCCACGATCGCCGGGGAAGAGCCTCTGCATAAAACCAGACCGCTGCCGCCTCCGTTGATCGCTGTGTTTCCAAGATCTGCGAATGCGAGTGGAAAATTATCCCGGTTCGTAGGAAGTACTGATAGACCAATAATCCTCCGGTTGAATTTTAAACTAATGTATCGAATTGTCTAGGTTTCAACTATATCGTCAGAGATTATATCGAAGTTTTTATCTTCCAATTAAATTAATCCATTTAATTATCTAATTTTCAATTAAATCTTCACGAATTATATCACATTTTAATCTTTCAGTTAAATTTTAGAGTAGTCTAACAAATTATTTAATTTTCAAGTAAATCTTTAAGAATTTTATCAAATTTTTAATCCTCCGATTAAATTAATTCATCAAATTATTTAATGTTCAATTAAATCTTCACGAATTATATCAAATTTGTAATCTGCCAGTTAAATTACTCTATAAAATTGTTTAATTTTCAAGGCAATCTTCACAAATTATAGCAAATTTGAATCGTCCAATTAAATTTTACTATAATCTATCAAATTATTTAATTTTTAATGAAATGTTTACAAATTATTTAATTTTCAATGAAGTCTTCACGAATTATCTAATTTTCAATTAAATCTTCACGAATTATATCAATTTTTAATCTTTCAGTTAAATTTTAGAATAATCTAACAAATTATTTAATTTTCAAGTAAATCTTCACGAATTGTATCAAATTTTTATTCTTCCAATTAAATTAATTCATCTAATTGTTTAATTTCCAATTCAATCTTTACAAATTATATGAAATTTTAATCGTCCAATTAAGTTTTACTATAATCTATCAAATTATTTAATTTTCAATGAAATCTTCACAAATTATTAAATTTTCAATTAAATCTTCACAAATTATTTAATTTTCAATTAAATCTTCACAAATTATTTAATTTTCAATTCAATCTTCACAAATTATTTAATTTCCAATTCAATCTTCACAAATTATTTAATTTCCAATTCAATCTTCACAAATTATATCAAATTTGAATCGTCCAATTAAATTTTACTATAATCTATCAAATTATTTAATTTGCAATGAAATGTTTACAAATTATTTAATTTTCAATGAAATGTTTACAAATTATTTAATTTTCAATTCCATCTTCACAAATTATTTAATTTTCAATTTAATCTTCACTAATTATTTAATATTCAATTCAATCTTCAAAAATTATTTAATTTTCCGTTCCGTCTTCACAAATTATTTAATTTTCAAGTAAATCTTCACGAATTGTATCAAATTTTTATTCTTCCAATTAAATTAATTCATCAAATTATTTAATTTCCAATTCAATCTTCACAAATGATATCAAATTTGAATCGTCCAATTAAATTTTACTATAATCTATCAAATTATTTAATTTTCAATGAAATGTTTACAAATTATTTAATTTTCAATGAAATGTTTACAAATTATTTAATTTTCAATGAAATGTTTACAAATTATTTAATTCTCAATTCCATCTTCACAAATTATTTAATTTTCAATTTAATCTGCACAAATTATTTAATATTCAATTCAATCTTCGAAAATTATTTAATTTTCAATTCCGTCTTCACAAATTATTTCATTTTCAATTCAATATTCAAAATTTACTTAATTTTCAATTCAATATTCAAAATTTACTTGATTTTCAATTCAATCTTCAAAAATTACTTAATTTTCAATTCCATCTTCACAAATTATTTAATTTTCAATTCAATCTCCACAAATTCTTTAATTCTCAATTCAATCTTCACAAATTACATGAAATCATATTATCCCTTTCATTAAATTATCATTCCTCACCTTGATTGCCAAGCGTGTTTCCCAGCTTCGCAAGAGCTTGTAGATTGTTAATCGCGTGGCTGGTGGAGCTCAGATCGCCAGCGAACAAGTCAGCCAGCGTGAAAGGCGACGTGGGGCTGGGATTCGAGCTAGGCCCGACCACGTTAGTGTCCCCGACCATTTCAACCTTCTCCGCCAAGCTGGCCAGCTGCTGTAGATTGTACTCTTGAATACTGGTGAGGCCATGCATGGGACCTGAGGGAAAGGACACAGGCGGCGGTGGCGGCGGAATATTCTGAGGACTGGATGTCGGGGGTATAACAAACGAAGGTTCACCTTCGAATGAAGATTGCATAGACGCAGGAAGAGATATGGGAGACCTTGTACTAATGGAACGTGGACAGCCCATCGAGCTGTGAACGATCTGCTGGTTCGCAGAAACCCCTTGCATGGTCGAGATAGGCTCGGGAGACGGTTTCCTGATCGGCGTGCTCTCCGTATGAAACTTGCCAAACACTTCCTGCAATCATCCATCTCGTTAATGCCCCGAGTCTCTTCCCCAACGTAGCTTCAACGATCTACGCACCTTTACCGTCTTCTCGAACTGATCGTAGTCCGTTTGAAACTCGATGGAGAAAGTGACGTTCGGCTTCGGCGTGTTTTTTATTAAATTCATCAGCTGCGTTCCCACGATGCGACGAAGCGCAAGGATCTCCACAGCGTCGCCGTGCTCGAGGAGCCTCGAGGTGAAGCGACAAGCATCCTCTATCTTCTCCACCGTCTTCTCAACCCTGCAAGAAACGGATCGCTCTAAGTACCAGCACTCCAACGATATAAGACGCTGCGAGTAAATGTTTTTTATCCTCACGTATGGAACGTGTCCATTATCTCCAGCTCTCTATTGGAATGCAATTTCTCAAGCTCCACCAAAGCGCTGTCTCGACACTTCTCCAAGACCGCTTTGTAACTTTGGAACATCTCGATAATCAGATCTTTAGCCTGATCGTGCTGCGCCTGCAGCTCGCTCAGCGCGTTCTCCAATTGAGCAGACACCTGATCGCAGTCCGCGATCTTCGCTTTACTTTCGTTCATCAATTTCACCAGCTCCTCTTTCTGCCGTGGCTCCGCATCTATCAACCGTTCGTACTGATGCTCCGGAGCTTTGTGTTCGATAAGCAAACACTCGTTGCATATTGGTTCCTAAATAAGAAAATCGACGCAAGCTTCAGCCATCCACGATTCTACTTTAAATCTGATAACGATCCATACGTCGTACGGGCTCGGTTACTATTCGAAACGCAGCGTGCTTAACGCTCTGTTTCTTTCTCCCTTAAATCGTTACGAACGTCGATAGACCAACGAGAATTAAATTACCTGGCAAGTGTAACAGTAGAACTTCATATTCTCAGCAGGATGAAACTCGCAAAAAATAGGTTTGTGTATCGGTATGGCTTCGTTGGATTGTTTCAGGTCTTCGAAGGCGACCACCTTGTGGCTCTCGAAGCAGCGCATGAACTGGTGCGCGGTGTTGCAATTCGGGCACAAGAAGTTGGCACAGTCCGAACAGCGCGCTACCGCGCTCTCTTTGGCTTTGCACGAGGTACAGAGTACGGCCATGCTCTCGATAGCGGACATGTCGAGTATATTAGTCAGAACGTAGTCGCAGGTGAGCGACGAGGCACCCTTAGAGCTAATGGAAGTTTCTTGCTGACAGATCGGACACGTCAGGACGGAGCTGACCTTGGGGTCGCCCGCCTCGTCCATAAGAAGCTTGTCCAGACAAGCTTCGCAAAACACGTGCAGGCACGAGAGGACGCGCGGCGAGCAGAGCTTGCTCATGCAGATGGCGCACTCCTGGTCGCCGGACTCGCTGCCGCCGCAGTTGATCTCCTCGAGCGCGTCCCCGGGATTAGAGGCGTCGTTGCAGCTGCCCGCGTTGCCGCTCCGCTCGCCGCCGAACACCTCCCCATTCTCGGGTTCGTCGTTCTGCGCTACGGTGGCCGGGACCGACGACGCTGTTCTGGACGGAACAGCTACCATGGACGATGCCATACCGCGGTTACAGTCCTGCTTGGGTCCCGCTGATCCTCTCGCCGTTGCGGTACCACTTACTAGGCGACTACGTCGTAAGACCGTCGGACGCAGCTTCGTCGTTCAACGTCGCGCTTCTGTCGCGGCCACGGGACGGCGATTACCTGCGGGAAGAAAGAGGACTGAAAGGGGGCGAAAACCATTTCTCCGAGACACACGGGGACGGAGACATCGCAGCATCGATCGGCAATCGTGGAAAACAAAACACTACCACGGTCGACTTCTAGCTCCGTGGAAACTTTTCGCCGCGCGTCGGACGGAAGTTAATTATTTTTGTTATTATCGCTCGCAGGAATATTTCGGCCTCGTTGGTCCGAGATCGAATTAACACGCGCTGGTCGGGGAGCACGAGCGACGAATAGCCCTCGCGCAACGTTCGTGCCCCCAGCACCCTGGCATCGCCGATATTTCGTTTCTCTTTTTTTTTTTTCTTTCTTTACGTTTCCCCTCTCTGCACCCCCCCCCACCCCCCCCGAACCGTGGTAAGGAAAGATTCGCGTGCGTGTCGCGGACGGTGGATAAATCGCTCGGAGGTTTATTTACATCGTAAGACACTGTTCTTCTTACCACTGCTGGAGCCCCGTATTAAATCCTCGCCTCGAGCACGATCAACGTTCTGGCTCGCGCACCGTTAGCGCTAGCAAACATTATTATCGATCACACGAGTAGCCCCGACCCCTGCGCGATTGTGCACGGGCGATCGTTCCAGTCTCGATCGTTATCGACGCCTCGACCGCGAATATTTCGGGCTTTTTCATATGTAGAGCGGAGGAATAAATCATTCGAATCCGAGAAGAGTTGACCCCAATGCAGGAGCCCCGCACAAACAATTAACGCGATGAGATGGTGCACTTACTGGCCGCGGAGAACTCGCCCGAAATTTCGAGGATGGACGAGGCGGGTGCGCAACGCGGTCGGAGGGGGTTGCGTTGAGGATCTGCCTTTAATAGGGCGCGGGAAATTTGAATGGGAAGGGAGGCGCGTCTCTTTCGTTGGTTTGGCAATTAGTCGAAGGTGAGGAGGAAATTTGTAGCGTACTTTTTGGGAAATAGATATGGTGGTGTTAGTTTTTATGAGGGTATTGTTAGGGCGATTATCCCGTGATTATCATTAAGGTAGGTTTTTCTACGCGCGACTGGACGCAACGTCGAGAATTTCAAAGTCGATTTTTTCGAAGATCAAGCGCAATATCAAAAAATTGTATTCCTTTTTGTCGACTTATTCACTTGTTATGAGTCGAAAAGAAAGAGTAACTTTTTCTGATAGCGCGTTTCATTTTCGAGAAAATCGACTTTGAAATTCTGGACGTTGCGTCCAGTCGCGCATAGGAAAACCTACCTTAATGAAAATCACCTTGAAGAATTTCAAAGTCGATTTTCTCGAAAATGAGGCGCGATATGAAAAAAAGTTACTCTTTCTTTTCGGTTTATAACAAGTGAATAAGTCGACAAAAAGGAATACAATTTTTTGATATTGCGCTTCATTTTCGAGAAAATCGGCTTTGAAATTCTTCACGTTGCGTCCAGTCGCGTACAGGAAAACCTAGCTTAAGAGAGTTTTAAGAGATTGGGTGGTATTGCAGGGTTGAATGGAAATGAGCGCACTGGGATAACCTAAATGCAGAGGCGGATTAAGGAGCCTTTCTTGGAGAGGGCGAAATATGTAAAAGTACATTTTTGAACCTTCTTTCACGAGATTAAAAATTTGCTTTATTTTATATTTTAATATCTCTATCTGATACTATAGCCTAAATAATTAAATTCACATTAATTATTTATACAGAATAATACACAATATCATAATATTTTTCTATTTTATTACTCTTAGGGGGGATCGCCCCTATCGCCCTCTGTGGATCCGCCCTTGCTTAAATGTGTAGGGCGGCTTGTGTGATGCATCGATAATTTAGAGGAAGATTCGTTTAATAGAAGAGTGTTAAGAAGTATCGAGGGTCATTGCTTGAATATTTAATTTTTCACTCGAATATGTCACTTTTTAGAACAACCCTGTAATGCCGCGTTTAAAACGCGTCGTTAAGATTTGAACGGACCCACTGACCCACTTCCAAGATTTATCGCTAGAAACGTGGTCCACGTTCAAACTGAATTACTTAAAATTCTTCTCGAACCTTCCACCCTATCGCGAAACCATTTCAACGTACATAAATGAAATGTTGAGAAAGGCTCATCGCCATTAAACAGCTTCAATCGAAAAACAGTAACATAATTAACAAATTATTTACAAATTACGAAAAGTTACGAAAACTATGCAAACTCGCTGCAACATAGATGGCCTACCAAGCAGTGCCACGAGTAATGGTTCTCAATTCAAAATTCTCCTTCATGAAAACTGCGCCGCAGAAAATGTAACCAGACATCCTGAAAGAACGATAAATTAAAGATCAAAGACGCGAGAGTGTAATTACAGTTTGCACGCAATTTCACATTGACTTTTTATTTAATACTAGTTTACAAAATAAAAAAAATTGTGCAGCAGATGCCACTATTTTTCTTCCAAAAAAATTTCTGTGGATACGTTTTCGAGATATCAGCAGATGAACTTTTTACTTGTCTGTCAAAAAGATGGTCCCACATAATTGCGAATATCTCGTGTTGTGAATGGCCGATGCAGTGGAAAATTATCTCAAATTAAAGATAATTGAATCACTATAAAAATCTACCTCACAAAATGTTCAAATCGGTTTAGTAGTTCGGATGAAATCGATGGAAATATATAAAAAAAAGTCATTTTTTCGACCGAAATTGACATCGACAATTCATTTAATCATCTGGGAAAAATCAAAATCGCAAAAATGGGTCCAATTTCTCATTTCTTACGTTGAGTCTGGCACTTTTACGAAGAAAAGAAAATGCTACCGAAGAAAATCTATGGATAAACACCGAAGTTAGAGACAATTGTGTGAAAACACTAAAATTTCACTTTTTCTCGTTTTTTTGTTTTTTCTTCCATTTCATTGTATTACTTAAATTTTAAATTTACTGTGATTTAGAAATAGCTCTAGCTCTTTTTTCGTCTTTTGTTCGTTTTGGTAAATTTCGCCGGTGTTTTCTCCTTTTAAATAAATTCATATCGCCCTAGTGTAATTAAACGGAGATGACAAATTGACGCAACGAACGCCAACAAATTCCCTTCCACGAAAACGGTGAAAAACTCATTGAATGGCAACAAATAAAAACTCAAAGATACAAGAGAATCTTCCTAAAAAATCTCCCCCAAATTCCGGAAACTAGGGACGGAGTGCAAAATCACTAACAGTGATTTATCACCGTGATCGGCACTGATTTGATTGGCTAAAATATTCACATATACATTATACTTTTTAACTAAAGTAGAGAAATAGTCGCTAATTTAAATAGATCAAGAACGATTACATTGGTTCAAAATATACAACTGACATTCTATAAGCACAGTAAGGGCTTGAGAATGTTTCGAGAGAAATTAGAAATTGGGTTTATGTGGCGCGTGCAAAGAGCAGTTACGCTTTCCACCAATCAAATCACAAAAATCGCGAATCACTGTTCTGCCTGCACCAATCAGAAGCGATCACGAAAATCACGGATCACTGTGAAAAATCACCGTGATTGGGAACGAACGTGGTCGGATCACTCGTGATTCACAAATCACGGTTCTAGCCAACACTACTTCCACGAAAACGGTGAAAAACTCATTGAATGGCAACAAATAAAAACTCAAAGACACAAGAGAATCTTCCTAAAAAATTCCCCCAAATTCCGGAAACCCTTCCGCTTTCATAGAAACGCCCCCGAAACACTAAACCCCTTTCCCCGGGTCTGGGGAATTTCGTTGAGAGCCGCTGCAAGCGAGTTTTACGGTGATGTTCAAGGGAAACGGTATGTCACATGCACATCACACGTCAGAATATCACGAACGGGGAGAAATTCGTGGCAAGCCCGATCAATTATCGCGAGAGATATCTGTAAAGATCATTTGCGGGTGTGAGCGAATCATTGAAAGCCCAAAAAGCATTCTTTTAAGCGCGTTCCAACATCGCGATCGGCGGGCGGCCGCGGGATTCTCGCTGATAATTCACTTAATTTAATTAAGCGGAACAGCACTCTGTTTTCCATCGCCTGCCTGGCTTCCGGCATTGTCGCTACCTTTTGGAACGCACCGCGAGAGATCCCTCCGCCTAATCGCATTACCGTTCATATTTAATTGAATAAATATCCGCGGTCCGGCGTGACTTCCCCCTTACCCCGATATTCGCAACGGAATCGCTGCTTCGTAAATCCCCCCCCCCCCTCCCGAACCCGGTAAGAAACTTTCATCTTCGTTCTCGATCACTGGGCAGGGATCAACTCCGACCAATGCTTCTGCCTCCCTCTTAAAGAGACATCGTAATTGCTGTAATTAACAATTATTTCGGCACTCGAACGCGGAACAGTTGCGGAGTTACGTAAAAATTCTTTCCGGGCCAGCTGCGTAGGCTCGAAACGACGTAACAGTCACGGGTCGACTGATTTCTGTTCCTCGCAGTGGTCTCGAGGGTCGTCGAACTCTCCTATCGCTGGATTAACAGGCGACCATCGCTCGCAGATCGTAATTCTCTGCGTTCTCTAATTCCAGGAATATGAGATGGCCAGAATCGTAGCGCATGCAGTAATTTACCTAGGTTTAATCAGTAGCGTCGTCAGCGCCGATGAAAGCGCCGACAAGAAAGCCGAGAGCGTAGCGTCGGCGACGGGTTACAAGACTCCGGAGCTGTCCGGCTTCGCGCATCTGCTGGAAACGTTCGACGACGAGGAGGCGTTTAAGAAGACGTGGGTGCTGTCCGAGGCCAAAAAGGATTCCATAGACGAGGATATAGCTAAATATGACGGTGCGCCTTATATCGCTTTTACCGTTGAAGAACGATTAAGTTCGCAACTTGTCTTGTTCTCGCAGGAGTTTGGTCGGTGGAGGAGCCGAAGAAGCACGCCCAGGACGGGGACCTGGGATTAGTGCTTAAGAGCAAAGCGAGGCACGCGGCGCTGTCCGCTATGCTGACTAAGCCGTTCCACTTCAAAGATAAACCGTTAATCGTACAGTACGAAGTGAATTTCCAGGAGGGGCAGGAGTGCGGCGGAGCTTATTTAAAGCTGCTCACTCTGGACCCGGAGCACGGAGACTTGAAGAAGTTCCACGACAAGACTCCGTACACCGTCATGTTCGGGCCTGATAAGTGTGGAAACGATCACAAGGTACGCGCGCCGCTGGGAGACCGCATCTCCGACAGATGTGAATTAACGTTCGCTTATCCTTTTCGCGCAGCTGCACTTCATATTCCGACACAAAAACCCTCTGAACGGTAGCATAGAGGAGAAGCATTGTAAAAAGCCGAGGGAGCGCTTGGAGGACTTCTTCAAGGACAAGCAGCCCCACTTGTACACGTTGATCGTTCGGCCGGACAACAGTTTCGAGATGAAAGTCGACGGGAAGGTGGTGAATTCCGGATCGCTGCTGGACGACTTCAGCCCGCCGGTGAATCCGCCGCTGGAGATAGAGGATCCCGGTGACGTTCAGCCGGAGGATTGGGACGACAGGGAGAAAGTTCCTGACCTCTCGGCTGCGAAGCCGGACGACTGGGACGAAGATGCCCCCGCGCAGATCGTCGACGAGGACGACGCTATGCCCGAGGGCTGGCTCGAGGACGAGCCTCCTATGATTCCTAATCCCGACTCGGTGAAGCCTGACGACTGGGACGTGGAGATGGACGGGGAATGGGAGCCCCCGGAAATACCGAACCCGAAGTGCGCGGACGCGCCTGGCTGCGGAGCGTACAAACAGAAGATGAAGAAGAACCCGCGGTACAAGGGCAAGTGGTCACCGCCTTTGATTAACAACCCGAATTACAAAGGGAAATGGAAGCCTAAGCTCGTGCACAATCCGAACTACTTCAACGACGAGCATCCGTTCCAGATGATGCCTATCGTACGTGTTTTTCAGTGGCGTAGTGATGAGTCTCTAATGTATTTTGCGAGTAATACACCGAGGGTTTTTATGTTTTGCAGTCTGCCGTTGGCTTCGAACTCTGGTCCATGTCCACGGATATTTTCTTTGATAATATCCTGGTTACCAACAACGAGGATGTGGCGAGGAAGTGGGCGGAAGATACGTTCGAAGTGCATCGCGCTAAAATTGCAGAGGAGAGTGTAAGTAGACAGTTTCTTTTGGTTTTGTTGTACTCTGGAGGGATGAGGTTTAAGTGGAAACTGAGGAGGATGCAGTTTGGGGGAGGAGCTGGTTTAGGACGCTGAGGAGAAGGTGATTTTCGGGATTTTTTTAGCCGACTTTAGAAAGAAAGAGGGTTTTAGTTCGATGTGTATGTACAGTGGCGGACGAAAGAAAGTTTATATACTTTAAGAGGGTAGGTTACTCTTGATCGGAGATGGGCAAAAAATTATTTGGTGTAAAAATTTTGTAGGAAATCTTTATTTCAAATAATTTTTTGCCCATCTCTGCTCTAGATAGTCTTGAAACAAGCATTTTTCAAACGCAAATTGTAATGTGATAAATAATAGTAGAGAGAATGTTTTTTTCTAGTTTTAATCGTTATTCTATGAGCTTTAACGCGAGAAAAGAAAAGTGTAAATATCTTTATGAACATGAAAGTTGTGAGTAAAAACGTAAAGGCGTGCACGTGGTGCACCGTTTCATGGTGAACGTAAAATCTCCAAAAGTGCTTCAACGATTTGGATGAAAATTTAATGAGAGATGCAGAGAACTATTCCCTACGATGTGTCGAGAGCAGATTTTTGAAGAAAAAAAAAAAATACAATTTTTATGTTGAAAAATACGATTTTATCGATTTCTTGCATGAAAAATATTTTTTATCTTTTTTTTTTTAAGAATTTATCTTGAAAATTTATATCGAGGGGAACCCATTAAGATCGCATAACTTTTTAGAATTGGTCGAAACGACTTGAGTTTTTTTTTGGAAGCGACGAGGATTAGTTTGCTTTTTGTATCCCGGAAGAAACTGATTTTGGAAATTTCGCGATTTTCGACCTTATTCTGCGAACTTCGAGCGTTTATCGCTCAGAGCAACGTGGATCGATTTTGATGAAATTTTCAGCATGTATATAATTTACTTAAATTTGCAAACGGGATTTTTGAATTTTTATTACAGGCTCAGAAAAAAAAGTTGAAAACACGACCTTTATTATTTTTTTTTGCTATTCCGACCATTTGTGTTTTTTTCAAAACGACGAAACATCTCACATAGCAAACTAATCCTTCAAGCTTCTGAAAAAAACTCAAGTCGTTTGGATCAATTATAAAAAAGTTATGCGATTTTGAAGGATGTAAACTTTCTTTCGTCCGCCACTGTATGTATTATGTTTGATCGCGAATTTCTCCGTAATCACTCGACGGATTTTCGTGAAACTTATCGCATTTTGTTTAGCTTCGATCAACTTAGGCCGTGGAGAAAGAATTCTCAAAATCGGTTAAGTAGTTTTTTGTTACACGAAAAATAAGAAATCTGTTTCATTATTATTGGAATCTTCCGTTTCTAGCAAACGGTCCTTTTTTACGAGCAGCTCCGTTCGTAGGCCTGCCCATATTTTTTAAAACAAATTTAGTTATACAATTTAAATAAGTAAAAAAAGAAAAAAATTAAAACCTACTTCAAAAAAATAGAAATACGTTGAAAAGTGAAAAATAAGTTTTTTCCTTATTTAATCTGACTCTCAATTTTTTCGAGTCGTAGATTAAAAAATTAAAACCTACTTCAAAAAAATAGAAATGCACTGAAAAGTGAAAAATAAGATTTTTCCTTATTTAATCTGACTCTCAATTTTTTTGAGTCGTAGATTAAAAAATTAAAACCAGCTTCAAAAAAATAGAAATGCACTGAAAAGTGAAAATAAGTTTTTTCCTTATTTAATTTGACTCTCAATTTTTTTTAGTCGTAAATTAAACAATTAAAACCTACTTCGAAAAAATAGAAATGCACTGAAAAGTGAAAATAAGTTTCTTCCTTATTTAATCTGACTCTCAATTTTTTTGAGTCGTAGATTAAAAAATTAAAACCAACTTCAAAAAAAATAGAAATGCACTGAAAAGTGAAAATAAATTTGTTCCTTATTTAATCTGACTCAATTTTTTCGAGTCGTAGATTAAATAAGGAAAAAACTTATTTTTCACTTTTCAGTGCATTTTCATATTTTTGAAGTCGATTTTAATCTTTTTCCTTAAAAGTTTTATTAACAAAGAGAAATAAATTCGGTGTTTCCAAAAAGTGTAGGGGTATTTTACCCGAAAAGTTTCAAGTCCTAAACCAGCTTCTCCCTTAAAAGAGGAACGAACATTTACGAAGTGTGATTTGTGTACACTGTACCACGCAGGTATCTTTGTGGGGTCGCATATTGAAAGCTACGAATTATAAGCCTGGCTGGTTGGCGCTGTACATCGCGTACTGCGCAGTGCCAATCGTGTTATACGTTTGGTACCTACTGAAACGATTTCGCGAGGTACACGTGCTGCTGGTCATTCAAATATACGAGTTGCTTTCCGTAACATTGCTGCTTAAGCATATTGATAGTGCGATGGCTAAGCATTTAATAACAGTGTATCTATATAGATTCGTACGATAGCGCAGCCTTCTCATACTATCAATTGTAAATTGTACCATAAAGTAGCGTAATAATTATTATCGCCACAAAATGATACCGAAGGTTCTTGAAAGAATAATATTCCGTCGAGATCCTATTCAAGGGTGGGTCGAAATAAATATTACACGTACCATCGACGATGGTCCAGCAATTAATTTCAATCGATCGCTGAAAATACACACTCGTAACTTGTAATCTTATGATTATTTTACATAGTGGAGCGTGTGGCGTCAGATCGGCACATTTACCGCTGAACATCCTTGGATGTGGGCTGTATATATATTAGCCGTTGGTTTGCCCATACTGCTAGTAATTTATTGTTGCTGCTTTTCGTCTCAGGTACAAAAAAAAAAATCATAAGCCCATAACTTTCTCATTTAGCAAATTGTATATCGAATTATTCTACTAGAATTACGCCAACATTCTACACATAAACTCGTTGCTTTTTAAGAGCGCGTAGAAGTAAGCGAGAATTCAGTATTTCCGTAGAGCGATAACTGCGGGAACGTGAGACTAACTGATCGACTTCCTAGGACAAATACGACTTGAAGGACGAAGACAAGCAGCCTTTAGAGACAAACGAGGAGGCATCGCCTCAGCAGGAAGAGAACGAGAACGAACCAGCTGGCGCCGAGGCGGATGAGGAGGCTGAGAAAGCGAGCGAAGCTGAGCAAGCGAACGAAACGGAGCAAGCGAGCGAGACTGAGCAGGCGAACGAAACTGAGCAGGCGAACGAGCCTGAGAAAGTCAGCGAAACTGAAGAGCTGATAGAAAGCGAAGAGAACGTGAGTAAAAGTTTTAAATCCCGTCGCGCGTTTTGGCGATCACGAAGAGAAAAGTTTGTAAACGCTCGATGATCGAAAAGCGCAGCGACGATTATTTATTAGAAATTTCTTCGATTCCCCGCGCTTCGCCCAAGTAACTAAATTTTCGACGATCCGATCGAACGTTTAATTAATTTTCAGGATAAGCCAGCGATCGGTGGCGACGGACCACGACGAAGAAAACCAAACAAAGAATAGAGTTTATTGAAATTGTGCGAGAGGGACTCGCGTGGCTAAGATATTTATGCAAAACTTTCACATTCCACGTAACACTTGCCATCGTATATGTTAGGGGTTTCAATGCCTAATTACATGCAATATGATCACTAGGGAGCAGTTCTTTACCCGAGACTAAATGCGCGTTCTGTTCAGGCGTAAGTTTCTTCATTGCATCATACTTCGCAGACGTATGAACTTTCCACAGTCGAGCATGGTTCACGCGTGGATGATACCGAGTGCTTAACAGCAGAGGAATTTGTAAGAATGACGTTCGATGTAACTATTTATGCCTTGATAATATGTACCGTAGCGATGTAACTTTTGTTATTGTGTATGGGAAAAGCAAAGTGAATAATAGAATAGAACTTCTTCGCGACTTGCGTGTAAGACCAAAACGTCTCGTGTCCTCGTGTGATATTTTAAAACACAGCATACGTACGGAAGTTATTCGGTTGCCGTCACCCACCAAGGCGTTTTACATTATTCGATGTAACAATCTTTCTTAAATAATGTTCCGTTCCTTTGCTATTACGTTAATAAAGTGTACAATGTGAATGAAACACTTTCGTGTATCGTACGATGTATTATTTGTAACTGTTACGTTTGAAATTGTTTAAGAATAATTAAAAATGTACGTTATACGAAAACCTCGCTCTTTTCTGCGACGAATTAAACGCATTTACTCTCGAGCCAAATTCCAAGACTTTGGAACGCTCGGTTTACAGAGAACGTTTAAACTTCTCAGTGTTCACGAGTAATTTTCAGTTCGTAAATAAAAAGACACGGGGGACCGTGAAATATTCTAAAGCTTGAAAACTGGCGGTGCGTAGAAATTCATTATAAAATAGAGGACAGAGAATATCAAGGCCAGTTTTATTTTGAGAGACTTCCTAACGCCAAACTTTCATTCGCCATTCAAGTAGCTTATAACATAGTATAAAACGAAAAGAATCTTATAAGAATAGCTATTATAATACAGTTTGCGTTGAATGTTTAAAATAAAATTGTGTTTTTATTTTTAATACTTTCTCACGAGTATCTTTCTCTTCTCTGATTTTAGATCGGCATGCTTCGACTCGAATGTGTACTCGAAAGAAGACTAACAAAGAAACATTCGGTTCTTTACTGTCGCTCCCCCGTCGCGGCGAATCTGCATTTCTATCTCTCGTCTTAATCGCAAGCGATATTAACGATAGATTATTTAATCCTACGTTGCGGACATCTTCGGTACAGTTCGTGAATCGCTTCGAGGAGTCGAATTAGGGGCTAGTAGAAGGAATACTGGAATTCTGAGTGCATAACTTACAAATAGGTACTGCTCGTTGCGAGAGATGGCCACTGAGAACAGCGTGCGTGCCCATGCATCTCGTGCACAGTACGTCGCCGCACGACCAGCAATGATTCTGAAAAGAGTCGCCTCCTTAATTTCCCGATTCGATTTGCGCTGCGCTAATATTCACCTTTCTATTAAACGCGTCGAAGGTGGTCGAGCACGAGCAGTCTTCCATGTTCCGCGACGACTTCCAGTCTAAAGCCACCGTCTTTAATTCGCTCTCCAGCTGGCTGATCTTTAGCTTCGCCTTGCTCTTCTCCTCGTTGTTTCCTGTGTTCTCTATTATCGCCTCGGACAGTGGATCTTTCGCGAACTTGTTGTCGAACTTCAGCTTCGCCTGCACTCCCTTCTTCTGGACGCTGTTCAAATTCAAGGCTGAACTCAGCGAGCCAACTCTCTGCGCGGATAAGAATAAGATTCAGGATTTGAAATCGAGGAATAAGGATGATAGGGCACTTGTACCTTTACGAGAAGCTTAACGTGGTCCTCCAAACAACTGGTGTGATCGTGGATCGTCAGAACGTAATCTTCGTAAGTCTCTCTCGGATGAATTCCATTTTCAAATCTGAAGTACATCCCTCGCCACAGACTGGAAAAGCATGGCTCGTGTTAAATATGTACTGCATCTTCTTCCGAAGTAAAAATACCGAGAGTTTTAAGCGTTACGTGATGCTCTGAGGAGCCAATTTCGGCTGGAGAACGTTGTTGGATTCGTCGTTGAAACGGTTGCACTTGTAGAGCGGATTTATGTACTCGTGCATATTGTTCGCCATGAATCCCCACGAAGAATATGTTCGCTCCGATACTCTGGAAATGATTAAGAATAATGTCAAATTCGTTGAGTAATTGGTGGAAACCAGAGCGGAATAATTAAAGGGGGATTCTCGTGTAACAGCCCCCGAAATTTAGGATTTTTTTTAAGAAACTATTGTTAATATTGCGATAAACTCTTTTGGGGTGTAAGGAGGCATTTTTAAACTTGGAGAAAATAGTTTTTTATGTCGATCGTTCTTATTATTTATTAATTATTCTAGAATCTCTTCGACGGTGTTGGCGCCAGGTGTAGCACCTGCCACAGAAAATTTTCTTAAAGTTAAATAATTCACGCTGGGACTGGACCTACAATTTTAATTTTAGTTTCTAATTATAATACTTTTTTTCGTCGATATAAGGAATAATACGAAAAATTTGTCTAAGGCAAAAACTTTCAAACGCTATAACTCTTTCAATTTTTCATTTTTTTTTCTTTAAAGTGGACCAATCCCAGCGTAAATTATTTAACTTTGAGAAACTGCTATTTTTTTTTTCCAATCAGATGACTGCCAACAGGAGTTACGTCGTCGAAGAGGTTGACAAAATTCTACAATAATTGATAAATTATAAGAATGATCGACATAAAAAGAATATTTTATGCAAGTTCAAAGATGCCTCTTTATATCCCAAAAGAGTTTAATCCAATACGACGAACAGATTTTTAAAAAAAAATTCTTAAATACCAGTGACTTTTGGGGCTGTTAGACGAGACTCCCCGTTAAAGAATTGGTCTGCTCCAACCCCGTGGTGGAAACAGTACCTGAGTAAGTGCCTCTCCTTCTCAGAGTTCCCGATAAAAGTACCATACTCGCAGCCGTGCACGTGGTCGTGAAGAGTCAATAAGAACAGCTCGTTGAACTGAAACTTTTGGGGATACTGCTGCAGCAGCTGGTACGTTGCGTCAATGAACTGCGTGAAAATTGGCGCCAGCTCTTTACTGTCGCAGTTAATGTGACCGCAACGATCGCTGAACTTGTGCCCGAACGACAACCAGTCTTTTTCTATCAATGCCTGAAATAATAAACATCTAGAAGGAAGGCAGACGATTGAAGGAGTCATTTAAATAGCTAACAGCGACGAAGGAATTCGTACTTGGAAACCTTGGATCGTCCTGTAAAATGGATCTAACAGCAGAGCGCTAAGCGAACACACTTGAGCAGTGCGATCCCAGCCATCGCTGCAGTGCACCACTACGCTAACTCCATTCAAAACTGCCCGAGCGATGAACCAAGCAGTCTCCAGTATGGATCGCATATGTTTCAACCACCCGCTATTCTCCAAGCCGCTTAAAAACGCACTCATCGAAGTCGTCCTTTGTACTAGGCAACGATTCGCACATTTTAACTATCAGTCTATCGTTGGGCGAATTCCACTTACGCCCAAATCGCCCGTGATTTTTATTAGGGTAGGTTTTCCTATGCGCGACTGGACGCAACTTTAAGAATTTCAAAGTCGATTTTCTCGAAAATGAAGCGCGATATGAAAAAATTGCATTCCTTTTTCTCGATTTATTTAATTGTTATAAGTCGAAAAGAAAGAGTAACTTTTTTTCATATCGCGCCTCATTTTCGAGAAAATCGACTTTGAAATTCTTCAAGGTGATTTAAATTAAGGTAGTTTTCCCTGGGCGCAACGTCAAGAATTTCAAAGTCAATTTTCTCGAAAATTAAGCGCGTTATAAAAAAAAGTTACTCTTTCTTTTCTACTTATAACAAGTAAATAAGTCGAGAATAAGGAATACAATTTTTTGATATCGCGCTTCATTTTCGAGAAAATCGACTTTGAAATTCTTGACGTTGCGTCCAGTCGCGCATAGGAAAACCTACCTTAATGAAAATCACCTTGAATTTCAAAGTCGATTTTCTCAAGAATGACGCGCGATATAAAAAAAAGTTACTCTTCCTTTCCGACTTAAAACAATTAAATAAATCGAGAAAAAGGAATACAATTTTTTGATATCGCGCTTCATTTTCGAGAAAATCGACTTTGCGTCCAGTCGCGCGTAGGAAAACCTACCTTAATGAAAATCACCTTCAATTTCAAAGTCGATTTTCTCGAAAATGAAGCGCGATATCAAAAAATATTATTCTTTCTTTTCGACTTATCTCAATCACATAAATCGAGAAAAAGGAATAAAATTTTTTGATATCGCGCTTCATTTTCAAGAAAATCGACTTTGAAATTCTCGACGTTGCGTTCAGTCGCGCATAGGAAAACCTACCTTAATGAAAATCACCTTCAATTTCAAAGTCGATTTTCTCGAAAATGAAGCGCGATATAAAAAAAAGTTACTCTTTCTTTTAGACTTATAACAAATGAATAAATCGACAAAACGAATAAAATTTTTGATACTGCGCTTCACTTTCGAGAAAATCGACTTTGAAATTCTCGACGTTGCGTTCAGTCGCACGTAAGAAAACCTACTTTAATGAAAATCACCTTCAATTTCAAAGTCGATTTTCTCGAAAATGAAGCGCGATATCAAAAAAAGTTACTCTTTCTTTTCGACTTATAACAAATGAATAAATCGACAATAACGAATAAACTTTTTTGATACTGCGCTTCATTTTCGAGAAAATCGACTTCGAAATTCTCGACGTTGCGTCCAGTCGCTCATAGGAAAACCTACCTTAACGAAAATCACCGGCGATTTGGGCGTAAGTGGAATTCGCCCACAGTTACGCGTAGAATACTAAATAACACAATACACTCACATTCTATCAACTTATTTAAGCTAGTCCTCATCACATGTATGTTCTCGATACCGAAGAACTGAAATTTGATATTGTCATAGAAGTTCTCATTCTCGTACCCCTTTCCTGCAGCTTTATTGGCAAACGCGTTGATCTAAATCGATAAATTTGGATAATACAAGCCGTTCACGATTACAGAAATATCTTGAATAGCGTTCACAGACTTACTCGTGGTCTTGTATCTACCACATACATATATTCAGAATTGGGATTTGTGCGTAAAATATTGTACATCATCTGTTCGTCCTCCGGGCATCGTGCGCTGAATCCCGATAAAGGTTGACTACATCGGCAGATCGCAGCCTGTAAAACATATTTCCCTTCGTGAACTGCGAAGGTCTAAGCACTCTCGTAAATTTATTCCCTCGAACCTTGTTAGAGTGCAGATAAGTTAAAACAGGCAACCTCCCTCTACTTCTGAACTTCGCGCTGCCGATCAAAGTGCTGTTGGCGCAAGAGCTAGGTACGTACAAATACTTTGGATAAGTGTCGCAGACCTGAAAGCGCAGTTGCTACCTTTATAGAAGTCTGAAGCGTATTCGTGATACATAAATCCTACCAACCCGTACCTCGTAGCTTGTATTTAAATAAGACAGCGACCACTCTTCGTTCGGGACACCCTGCCTCTGGAATTCGCTTTGCACGTTGAAAAAGTTCCATCCGGCGTGCTGCGGCAGGGTGTCCTTGCTCGCTTGGTAACTAAAACAGTAAAGGTCCTCTAAACTCGCTGCAAAAAGAATAGACGGATTAAACTCCTGCGAACCACTGAATTCCATCGTCGATATTTACCCGGGCAAGACAACTTCGACAACGTCAGGTATATATCATGGCAGTCGCGTTCCTTCGGAATGACGAAAGTGACGATGAAAAAGTGTTTGCATTTGATGCACAATGGCGAGCCGGTCGTGGTCAAAGGCTGCTTCTCTATATTCGCTATGTGATTGTACAAAACCTGCGACAGAGAACGCTGCGGATATCACCGAGGATCTGAATCCGACGAACGTTCGGCTCTTACCCATATCTGCTTCTTCCCGCTCCGTTCGGTAAACACGAGATGCGTTACTGTTAGATGAAGAGTGCCGACGGAGTGGTTGTTGCTGTACTTGTCTAGGATCCTAACGTTCTCCACCTGAAATCAGAGATTATCGAGTGCCAGCGACGGAGGTGATAAATCGCGCAAAGTGGACAAGGCGAATGGTGTGTTGATATCAGTAGTTATCACAAGCAGAGTTCTTACTGATATTGGGAAGCAGCGCGTAAGAAATAAGATGGAATAACATACTTCCAGATGTTCAGAGTCAGATTTTAATTTCGATTTTAAGTGACTCTGTGGGCAGACGAAGAAAATGTTTGATTTCGTACCTGTGGAATCTTTATTTGATCCATTCTGCTCGCAATTGTTTACACCTGGCGAGCATCTGACGGCTGGCGAATCGAGCACCACTGACCAACGCGGGGTTGCCAGATGGTTTTAACGTCGAGCCGCTAGATCGCGCAGGAAAAGTAACCGAAAAGCGCCAAAATTCAAATATCTTGAATGAAACGAATGTTTAAATATTTTCTGGAACTGTTTTCTTTATTTCTTTTAGATACAACAGATTGAGTTTATTTGAGCAAAAACGAATTTAAGTAAAACTGATGTGAAAATTAAAATTAACGTTTTAACACAACAATGATGATTTATTTTATAAAAATTTTGAATTCTGTTTGGTCTTTGGGCAGCCTGAATTTCGAAATTTCGGCCAAAGCAACCCTGATTGATATTGGGCGAATTCCACTTACGCCCAAATCGCCCGTGATTTTCGTTAAGATAGGTTTTTTTTGTACGCGACTTGACGCAACGTCAAGAATTTCAAAGTCGATTTTCTCGAAAATGAAGCGCGATATCAAAAAATTGTATTCCTTTTTCTCGACTTATTTACTTATTATAAGTAGAAAAGAAAGAGTAACTTTTTTTTATATCGCGCTTAATTTTCGAGAAAATTGACTTTGAAATTCTTGATGTTGCGTCCAGGGAAAACTACCTTCATGAAAATCACCTCGAAGAATTTCAAAGTCGATTTTCTCGAAAATGAAGCGCGATATCAAAAAATTGTATTCCTTTTTCTCGACTTATTTACTTGTTATAAGTAGAAAAGAAAGAGTAACTTTTTTTTATATCGCGCTTAATTTTCGAGAAAATTGACTTTGAAATTCTTGATGTTGCGTCCAGGGAAAACAACCTTAATGAAAATCACCTTGAAGAATTTCAAAGTCGATTTTCTCGAAAATGAAGCGCGATATCAAAAAATTGTATTCCTTTTTCTCGACTTATTTACTTGTTTTAAGTAGAAAAGAAAGAGTAACTTTTTTTTATATCGCGCTTAATTTTCGAGAAAATTGACTTTGAAATTCTTGATGTTGCGTCCAGGGAAAACAACCTTAATGAAAATCCCCTTGAAGAATTTCAAAGTCGATTTTCTCGAAAATGAAGCGCGATATAAAAAAAAGTTACTCTTTCTTTTTGACTTATAACAAGTAAATAAGTCGAGAAAAAGGGATAACAATTTTTGATATTGCGCTTCATTTTCGAGAAATTCTACTTTGAAATTCTTGACGATGCGTCCAGGCGCATACAGGGAAATCTACCCTAATGAAACTCACGGGCGATTCGCCCTTAATTGGCGAATTCTACTTACGCCCAAATCGCCCACAACGCCCGTGGTTTTCGTTTCCAAATTTATGAAAATCTCCTGAAATACGGAAAAGAAATCTGTGAAAATAAAACTATTATCGGAAAATACCGGTTTTTAAATAAAAATCACAACTCGAAAACAGGAGCATATAATTTATGATATTCATTTTATAACAAAAAACGGGAAATTCCTGCGCGGGCGATTTGGGCGTAAGTGGAATTCGCCCAATTCAGGCGCCAACCGTCAATATCAATTTTTCAGCGCCAGTTAAATTTGAAAAGTATCCCAAATGGCGGAATCCCGCCAAATCTGGCAACCCTGCACCACACTGACCTATCTTCTGGACAGCGGTGCTCAACCTGGTGTTATTAAATTACCTCTTCCCCGAATTTTAGCTTAATATTTTCATAAATATCCATTATATCTTAAACTAAATAATTACACGAACGTTAATTCCAGTTATTAACATTCTTCAGAGTTGAAAATTCATGCATCTTTTTTATAGGTGGCAGCAGAGAAGCAACCAAACATTTCTGACCATTCTGACAGATGCGAATGTAAATACACACACAGAGAAATAAATAAATTTCCTACGCTTTTACTTTCCTACCTATTTTCTAATTTCCCAAAAATCGCCCAATTCTCTGCAATTACATAAAAACACTTATCTTTGGAGACTAAATAAATCTTTGGAAAATATAGTCAATGAAATTTCTATGTTGATTCCCTAAATTATCCAAAGCTCAATTATGAGTAATAAAGCTGGCAACGCAGGTGAGTCTGTTTCTCCAAAAACAACGTTCCACGCACGCTAACTTAACGTCTTTTACATCTCTGCTGGTTCGTTCCTCTAGGAGAGATAGACCCTGTTCAGGAAGAATTGGCCGGTCGTGTTCGAGAAGTAGGGAACCACGCAATTTGGAGCCTCTCGAGCTGCAAGCCTGGTTTCGGCGTAGACCAGCTGCGCGACGATGTTATGGAAACTTACTGGCAGTCGGACGGACAGCTGCCGCACCTGGTGAACATACAGTTCAAGAGGAAGACCACGATACGCGATATATGCATTTACACGGATTATAAGCTAGACGAGAGTTATACTCCTAGCAGGTGAGACGTTCGTAGTCTTCAATTACGCTGTCGCAGAGTTTACGGCGATGTATCTGCTTGTAGGATAAGTATCAGAGCGGGGACGAACTTCAACGATCTCCAGGAAGTGGAAGTTATGGACCTGAACGAGCCGAGCGGCTGGGTGGTAATTCCTATAAAGGACATGAACGACAGGCCCATCAGGACGTTTATAATACAAATAGCGGTGATAAGCAACCACCAAAACGGGCGGGACACGCACATGAGGCAAATCAAAGTTCACAGTCCGGTGCAAGATATCCTTGGACCGCCGGCTCCGTACCTCCCAGGCCAGTTTCTTACGAACGAATTTCTGCGTTACGCTACGATTAGGTAGAGCTTCGATAGACGAACGCGTCGCAGTTCTGGAACTGAAACTTATTTATGGAAAGCTCGTACTTTCAGTCTGTACATTATTGCTTTTGTATTGATATTAATAAAACACTAGAATATGTGCGAACTCTGTTTGAAATTTGCCAGTTGTGTACGTTCGTGCACACACACATCGAGCGTATTTCAATTCGCGGAATTTCTGTCGACCGCGAGGTGAAAAAAATATAAATATACAGTGTAACGACTCTCCTCACGTCCGTGGCACCTTATTTGTGAAGCGACGAGTTGAGTGACAATCTGAATGTGCTCGTACAGATACGATGTTCAAGCTTTTACTGATTATTATATTAATTAACGTGAGATGCCAGGCACATTTGAAGAGGGAGTACACGCTGAACACCGCGCTCCGGGAAGCGACCAGTTTGTTTGAGAAATTGAGATCCGATTACGGTATAAACTTTTTGGTAAACTAGAGATGAATTTATATTATTTGTATATCACGTTCGGATATATTGCTTTTAGCATCCGAGAGCCCCAGCAGCGATGTATTGGCTAAAATTCACGGAGAGGTTGCGGAGCATATTAGAAATGTATCGGAAGGAATTCGTAATCGTAGGAAAAGAGGATTATCGGAGGATTTCAACAAAGGTGTGTATTCGTTATCAGTGGCGGATTTAAGAAAAGAGGCCCAAGTGGCGAACGTTCTGAGGCAGAGATGGGCAAAATTTTTATTTAAATAAAATTTCAAACAACGAATAAAAATTAAAAAAAAACATCATTCATTCGTTAATCCGAGTTAACTTTATTCGATACATGACGAATCATTTTTTCAACTTTTATTCGTTATTCGAAATTTTATTTAAATAAAAAATTTGCCCATCTCTGTTCTGAGGGGCCCGTTTTTCGGGGAAATGAAGCGGTAGTTTACTAAAAACGGGTTCAGTGTGGTAGTAGATACAGAAAAAAATGTAGTGTGGATAAAATCGTATTTTTTTTAAGGATGGGGCCTTCTGGATAGGGACCCATTTTTTTTCGGGAAAATGAAGCGGTAGTTTAATAAAAACGGGTTCAGCGTAGTAGTAGATACAGAAAAAAATGTAGTTTGGATGAAATCGTATTTCTTTTAAGGATGGGGCCTTCTGGATAGGGACCCATTTTTTTCGGGAAAATGAAGCGGTAGTTTATTAAAAACGGGTTCAGTGTGGTAGTAGATACAGAAAAAAATATAGTTTGGATGAAATCGTATTTCTTTTAAGGATGGGGCCTTCTGGATAGGGACCCATTTTTTTCGGGAAAATGAAGAGGTAATTTAATAAAAATGGGTTCAGTGTGGTAGTAGATATAGAAAAAAATATAGTTTGAATAAAATCGTATTTTTTTAAGGGGAGGTTCCGGTTTAAAAGTCGATTTTTTTTATTTTATTTTTCGAATGAGTAGCGGCAAACGTATGGGTAACGGCCACTCGGCACTCACGTAAAACTTTAAACGCGTTTTTCCCGAAACAGTGTTCTCAAAATCGGTGGGACCTGTATCTCCAAAAGTTATTATCCGATTCGACTGAAACTTTTTTTATTTTGAAGAATATACTTCTGGCTGGGGGGAACAGACAAAATGACAAAAAATTGAAAATTTATAATTTTCGAAGGCGTTGAAAGAACGAAAAATAGGGAAAAAGTGATTTCAAACTTCAAGTGTTATTTTTTAAAAAACGTCATTTTTTATTTTTTTCTGGTTTCCCCCTAGCCAGAAGTATATTCTTCAAAATAAAAAAAGTTTCAGTCGAATCGGATAATAACTTTTCGACATATAGGTCCCACCGATTTGGATGAATTTTTTGACGCCTCGACTTTAACGACTCCCCAATATCGTCTGTAATGCTGAATCATAAAACAAAAAATATATTTCTATAGTTTAAGATTTCCTTAATACAATACAAAAAGTCCCATTAAATTATATATAGTAGTTTTTCTTTAATTAATTCCTAAAAATCACCTTTTTTTTGGGCTCTAGACCGGAACGGGGCCCAAAGGGGCCTTCTGGACACGGGCCCATTTTTTCGGGAAAATTTTGAGTTAGTTTAATAAAAACAGTCTAAGTGTAATAGTACAGAATAAAACATGGTGTTTGAATATAGTCATCATTTTTTACAGGGCACGGGGCCCGAGAGGGGCCTTTTGAGCAAAAGCCCAGGCAGCAACTGCTCATCGGCCGCCCTGTTAAATCGGCCACTGTTCGTTATTATAGTTTTATTGCGAGTCCAGCAGCTCGGCAGATTTTCCTTCCATCCCAAAGAGTTCTTTGAACGCATGCTGCAGCTTGCGCTCGGTTAAATATTTCAGTAACTGACCCATATCGTTATGTTTCTCGGAGGTAGGAAAGGATATTTCATGGAAGTCGTTAAATTTACGAGCGCTATCGATGTCTTTACAATCTTCCTCCTTTTCCAATAAACGTATCAGTATCCTGTGCCAATTCATAGATTTGATCTAAAATTTAAAGAATGCAAAGTCATATATTCAATCTTCTCTTGTAAATATTTACGAAGAAATATTACATTTTGCCAGCAATAATCGCAGTCCTGAAAAACGCCTTCCATGCAAACGACGCCTGGCTTTCCAGCCAAACAGAAACCCGTGATAGAATTATCTTTCGCCAAAGCGGCTATGTTTCTTCTTTTCAATTTGCTGTATATATGATGACTGTATATCCAATATCTAGCGAAAGTCGCGCATCGTTCTCGTTCCTTGCTTTCGCTATCAGCCTCTTTTCCCTGATTCGTATTAGACGCTGCAATATAATCCTCGCCGCTGTCTTGCAACCACGATATTAACATGTAAATGCAAGGTTCGCCCTCCTCTTGGCGTCCAACGACGTCGTTCAGCGCTTGGTTCAGGAGCAGCTGTTGAGTTCGATGGAGCAACGAACTCCTCGCGTAAACCTCCGGCTTCTCCTTCGGATAGTTGGGCGGCAAATTAACCAGCAGTTCGATCGTTCCCTATAGAGATTAGACTTGCAATTGCCTCCTCGCCTCTCGTTAAACGTATAACAGTTTCGAATCTTACACCGTTCATCGAGAGCTCAAGCGAATACTCCAATCGCTGCGGACGCTCTTGCGCAGGGTTTTTAATAAAGTCATTGATGTCAGCCAGCACTCCATGGTCTGCGATAACTAATTCCTGCGGATAAACTGACTGCAACGCTTCCAATTCGCAGACCTGCGCTGCCAGATTCTCGTTTACTTCCTCAGGCACAGACATGCTGTGCACGTTTCACACGTGTGGATGCGCAACTCAAGATACATTTGCAATACGGAGCGTGGAAATGATGGATAATGTTGAGGTTATTCAAAGTATCAACTGATACGACTCCATTTGAGGTTAGGTTGAGGTTAGGTTCGGGTTTTGGAAACATTACGACTCCATTTTGGCGTTATCAATGCACGTGGGTCTTATCAGTGCCACGTGCACTTTGACAGTTCATATCGATGAGTCGATCTTTCGATACGCATTCGTAGATCGATATATATTCAAATTTGAATTAGGGCTGGGAGTATTCGAATATTTTACAAGTATTCGAATGCTACGAATAAACTTCGAATATTTGAGTATTCGAATGTTATTATTCGAATATTTAAGTATTCGAATACTATTTACACGAATATTTCAGTATTCGAATGCTATTCGAATGCTTAAATATTCGAATACTTTGATATTCGAATACTTTGATATTCGAATACTTTGATATTCGAATACTTAAATATTTGAATACTTTGATATTCGAATACTTAAATATTCGAATACTTTGATATTCGAATACTTGAATATTCAAATACTCAAATATTCGAAGTTTATTCGTTGCATTCCAATACTTGTTAAATATTTGAATAATTTAATGTTCGAGTGCTACGAATAAACATCGAATATTTGAGTATTCGAATGTTATTATTCGAATATTTAAGTATTCGAATACTATTTACTCGAATATTTCAGTATTCGAATACTATTCGAATGCTTAAATATTCGAATACTTTGATATTCGAATACTTTGATATTCGAATACTTTGATATTCGAATACTTTGATATTCGAATACTTAGATATTCGAATACTTTGATATTCGAATACTTAAATATTCAAATACTCAAGTATTCGAAGTTTATTCGTAGCATTCGAATACTTGTTAAATATTCGAATAATTTAATATTCGAATGCTACGAATAAACTTCGAATATTTGAGCATTCGAATGTTACTATTCGAATATTTAAGTATTCGAATACTATTTACTCGAATATTTAAGTATTCGAATACTATTTACTCGAATATTTAAGTATTCGAATACTATTTACTCGAATATTTCAGTATTCGAATACTTTGATATTCGAATACTTTGATATTCGAATATTTTGATATTCGAATACTTCGATATTCGAATACTTTGATATTCGAATACTTAGATATTCGAATACTTTGATATTCGAATACTTAAATATTCAAATACTCAAGTATTCGAAGTTTATTCGTAGCATTCGAATACTTGTTAAATATTCGAATAATTTAATATTCGAATGCTACGAATAAACTTCGAATATTTGAGCATTCGAATGTTACTATTCGAATATTTAAGTATTCGAATACTATTTACTCGAATATTTAAGTATTCGAATACTATTTACTCGAATATTTAAGTATTCGAATACTATTTACTCGAATATTTCAGTATTCGAATACTTTGATATTCGAATACTTTGATATTCGAATATTTTGATATTCGAATACTTTGATATTCGAATACTTTGATATTCGAATACTTAGATATTCGAATACTTTGATATTCGAATACTTAAATATTCAAATACTCAAGTATTCGAAGTTTATTCGTAGCATTCGAATACTTGTAAAATATTCGAATATTTGAGTATTCGAATGTTACTATTCGAATATTTAAGTATTCGAATACTGAAATATTCGAATACTGATGTATTCGAATAGTGTGGTGTGAATTATAAATCAAGTTATTAGCTTACAAGATTTCACCCTGACAAACTAAGGAACTCACAACTGAAACTAAATAAAAGCTTCATAAAATACATGAATATTCGAATACTTAAATCTTCGAATAGTATTCGAATACTTAAATCTTCGAATAGTATTCGAATACTTAAATCTTCGAATAGTATTCGAATACTTAAATCTTCGAATAGTATTCGAATACTTAAATCTTCGAATAGTATTTGAATACTTAAATCTTCGAATAGTATTCGAATACTTGAACATTCGAATGCTTAAATATTCGAATACTTGGATATTCGAATTATATTCGCCAAATAATCGAGCAACTGAAGTATTCGAATACCGAAAAATTCGACAAATAGTCCCAGCCCTGATTTGAATTATCTCGCGCAAATTTAATATTCTTTTTCATATATTTCAGGTATCGATATACTGAAAGGATTCCAAGATTTCAGTCAATTGAATTTCAGTGACGTGAAAGACGTGGAATTCTTTTCTCTTCAAAATGTCCACGCGTCGACGTGGTTCGCTGTAATTCTGGACCCCTCCAAAATATCTCTGTACCAGATAAATGTGCGTTATACATCTATCATCGATTAACTTCAACCGATACTATCTTCACTTCTTCGTATTCATTCCAGGACGACGCTTTCTACCTCGTCACCACGTACCCTCTATCAAGTGGCACGCAAGTAACAGTGAACAGCTGCTCCTACGGAGCGCTTCTGATAATTCAGAATCAAGACGGTTCGATCCTCGTGCTGCGCTTCACTAAAGCCAACGACAGCTATTACCTGTATCCGATCCAGGACTTCGAGTCCAACGACATGACTCATCTGACGATCTGGCACGGAATGAATCAGCTCTACTTGGGCGTCGCTTCGCGCTCAAATATTTTAATCTACATTTGGTTCGGCGATTACTTCGATCTGGCGCAGATCGTAGACCACGGCGCCGAGAGACTGATTCCTTTCTACAGCAAGGGGTTCATGTACCTCGCCGCGACAGGACCCACCACCTTAATTTTCAAGTATCACTTAAAGTACAACGAATTCGCAGTGAAACAGAAATTGCCTTCGAGCCGAGACGTCTCCTCTTTTCAAATAACGGAGGGTCGCTTCAGCGAGGATTTCCTCTGCCTTTCTACGGAGTCCGTCGTGGTTGTGTACAAAGAGATCCGCGACCGCTTCGTGCCGTTCCAACGAATCTCCGCGAGATCTACGGTGCCGATGATCTCGAAGAAAGCAATTCTGCTTTTATCTTTACGCGATGATACCATGCTCGCTTATCAGTACGATGGCTGGAGGTTCGTGGAATTGAATGTAAAATTGCCAGGAGCTCGTCAGTTTCGTCAGGTCGCGCTGCAAGGGAAGGAATTGTTGCTGGTGAGATACGAGAACGATACGTGGTCCTTGAAGCAACCGCTGTGGACCACGAAACAATCCTACAAGGATCTGCAGGAAGAAATCAGAGTGTGGAATATCGACGCTATGAAAGCAGCTCAAAGGACGGTAAAAGAAATCCCAGGTGCGAAGGAACCGGTTAAAATTCTAAGAGGCCACATCGACCAGCTTTTCGTACGCAATGTAAGACGTGCTTTCAGCGAGATAAATTACAGAGGGTGGCGGAATTATTATACTCGAACAAGAAGCTTCGAGATTTTGTAAGTTTCGGCGATGGAATGGCTGTATCTCTGCGAAAAATGGTCGCACAAAATATTTGAAAAACGCATTTTAACGCTTGAAGTTTCTAGTTTTTTAATCAAGGACTCAAATTCTTTTTTTTTATCTAGTATGATACTGTTTTATCGAGATGAAGCGCAGGGAATGAAGTTTCAGAAATTTTTGCCTACTTTGAATATATGCACGGGCCAGAAAATTTTTTTTCTGGTAAATCCAAAGAAGAGCTCTTATGGAGCAAACATTTCTCTCTAATTTCGTATTTTTGGTTTTGTTGTACGATTTTTATTTACCGACTTATTCGCGATCAAAGCAAAAAAGGCACTTTCCACTTTGAACACCTATAACTTGCGAACTTATAATCGTAGAAAAATTTTCACGAGTGTTTTGGAAAGCTAAGAAAGTTCCCTTTCAGAACCTTTAGTTGCAAATTTAAAAACGAATTTAATCGTATCTAATGATCCCAAAAATCGACGAAGATGTTTCGAGTATAATAATTTAACCACAGTTCTAAGCGACACTTCTTCCCATTATTAAGCCTCCTGATGTCTTTGCAGGTAAACGAGCACAACTCCGAAGCGTTGAAGAATGTGTCAGAGCAATTTAAAAGACTAGTCTCAAAGGTCCAAGAACAGAAAGCTATTCTAAGCAACAAACAGCTCTCCGGCAATCTAACTCTCACTTCTTTCCACGCGAAGAAGCTCCGAGTTAATTGTAAACCGAAATGCAAAGTCAGTCGCCTAAACGTTAAAAAAAATCCTAGTCTACTGTCGAAGCTGCGACCAGAAAAAAAATTGACTTTCAAAGCTGCGAGCATCAAAGAAAAGAAGAACTGGAAGTGTCCACTTGTTAGTCTTCCGATAGAAGACTTTATTGTCAGCCAGTCGATCAACGAAATATCATTAGACGATTTACAGAAGAACGTTCTGAAAGTGATTGGCGATCAAGATGTCTCGGGTGGGGATTCTGACTACACTTAATTATTACTTATTAATTAAAGCATAGAAATGATCTACTTAAAGAATATTATGTTACAGGAGAACACATTTTCTCTAGCATGAACGTGACGAACGCTCTCGTCCCACTGAATATTGCTTCAAACTTGACGAAGCAAGAAATCCACGCGAGAGAGATAAGAGTGAAGGAATTGATTTTAACAGACGGTGGATCTCTACTGCCACTGAATGGCTCTTCGACAACTATCACTGGCTCGCTGATAGCGTCCAAAGTAAAAGTAAATGGCAGCATTTTCTTGCAAGGAGGATTGTCAGGCAGTTGGAGAAACTCATTATCACCTTTAACGATAATTCCTGAATCTCTGACTCTGAACGGCGATATTGTCTTAGACGAGGCTACGATCGAGAATTTAAGCTCCGAAGAATTGATCGCCAGTAAGGCAGGATCGGTCAAAGATATTTTATCGAGTGCAGTACCTGTACGCGGCAATGTGCCGGTGTCTTTAACGCTTTCGAGCGAGAAAATGGTAAGCGGATAATCTTCTATTTAAGGGGAGGTTCTGGTCTAAATGTCGATTTTTTTTTATTTGATTTTTCGAATGTTCAATCTTTTAGGAATTCGTGTTTAAAAGGATTTGTTGAAATTCGTAAAATTCCCCAAGTTATAAGCATTTGAGTAGCGGCAAATGCATGGGCAACAACCGTCCACTCCGGCGCTCGCGTAAAACTTTAAACGCGTTTTTCTCGAAACAGTGTTCTCAAAACGGTGGGAGCTGTATCTTCAAAAGCTATTATCCGATTCGACTGAAACTTTTTTTATTTTGAAGAATATACTTCTGGCTAGGGGGGGGGGGGCTAAAAAAATTACAAAAAGTTGAAAATTTATCATTTTCAAAGGCGATGAAAGGACGAAAAATACAGGGAAGTGATTTCAAACTGGAAGTGTCGTTATTTTCTAAAAAAAATGTCATTTTTGTAATTTTTCTTTATTTCCACCCTAGCCAAAAGAATAATCTTCAAAATAAAAAAGGTTTCAGTCGAATCGGATAATAACTTTTGGAGATACAGGTCCCACCGATTTGGATGAATTTTTTGACGCCTTGACTTTAACGACTCCCCAGGGCTGTCTGCAATGATTAATTATAAAACAAAAAATATATTTCTATAATTTAAGACATCCTTAATACAATGCAAAAAGTCCCATTAAATTATATATAGTAGTTTTCCTTTAATTAATTCCTAAATATCACCTATTTTTTTGGGCTCTAGACCAGAACCTCCCCTTAAGAGGGTATAAGACTATTGAAATCTCGAAAAATCGATTTCTTTATTATTATTAATTCTGAACGTGCCATGCTTTGTGAACATTTACAACGATGTATCGTGAGGAAGTTCGAATAATTACGGAAATTATAGCGCTGAACGCAATTCAGAGTAACGGCCTCGCAGAGCGAGGGGACTTAAGGGGGAACCCACCACTGTGAAAGTTGAAAAAATTTCGATTTTTTTTCTTCACTTTCTTAATTTTTAACTCTTCAAAAATACTCTCTGAAAATTTCAAGTTGATATTCGAAGAATCGACGAAGATACAGTGCATTTTGTGAGACGCGCCACGACGCCGTTCCGAGTAAAGTCAAACTTTAAACGCGATTTTCTCGAAACGACGTTTTTCTAACTGATCGAATCAATAGCTCTGTCAATTTTTATCCGATCGACTTGAAATTTTCACAGGATCTTTAAAACAAGAGTATCTTCAGTTGCACGTACCGATTTTTTGATCGAAAACATATTTTTTTTAAATACGCTCGAAAAACTATCCATTTTTTTACGGATTTTCGAAACTTTTTCTTCCCAAGCGCACCATTTTTACAAAAATAATTTTTTTTAAAAATCGGTATGTACAACGGAAACTACACTCATACCGATTATATTAAAAAAAAAAAATTGATTTCAGAGTTGCCGTTCCAAAGATATCGTTTCGATAAGGGACCTATGTTTTCTTGCGAGGGGTGTAGGAGATTAACTGTATATGGAAATCTATGCATGTTTTTCTATTACTTTTTTTTTTATAGTCTCTTAAGACATTGTACTAAGGATAGGTAATAACAATTTTATAATAAAACTGTAAGTTATTCCTTAAAAAAATCTTAAAAATGGGCTCATTTTTCCGGCCGTCACAGTGGTGTTCCCCCTCAACTTTGAAGTCGTTTATCTCAAAAACTACATTTTCAAACACGGTGTACATCATAACTCTCGAACGAATGAATATTTTCACTTAAAATTTTACCTGGAGCTGTAGAATTCCTTTCTCTATTCTGTGGATTTTCTACATCAACATTGGATGTTTGTAAAACATTTTACAACTGATTAAACACGATTTTTTCCATATAAATGTGGAAAAAAATTGATTCGTGTGTAACTTTTACAATTTTTGTTTAAATTCGCCCAGCAAAATTTCACACGATAGCTATTAGTGTAGATATTACTCACTCCAAAGCATTTTGCTTTTGGATGACTGGTTCACCTGGGACTATGTACACCGATTGCAGCTGCGCGCTACGCAGGACCATCTTTAGCGTCAAATAACTTGAATAATTTTCAACATTCTGACAATTTTTTTATTTTACATTACTCGTAAAAGCGTACATAAAAAACCGTGAAAAGTGCCGGTATGGTGAATATTTGGTATTTAAGCAATCCACCCGACAAGAAACCGTCGATTTTAGTCGTTCAATAATCCTATACCCCGTTAAGGGGAGGTTCTGGTCTAATTGTCGATTTTTTTTATTTCATTTTTCAAATGTTCAACCTTTTAGGAAAACATGTTTAAAAGGATTTGTTGAAATTCGTAAAATTCCCGAAGTTATAGGCATTTGAGTAGCGGCAAATGCATGGGTCACAACCGGCCACTCGGCGCTCGCGTAAAACTTTAAACGCGTTTTTCCCGAAACAGTGTTCTCAAAATCGGTGGGACCTGTATCTCCAAAAGTTATTATCCGATTCGACTGAAACTTTTTTTATTTTGAAGAATATACTTCTGGCTAGGGGAGGGGGCGGCTAAAAAATTACAAAAAGTTGAAAATTTATAATTTTCAAAGGCGATGAAAGGACGAAAAATACAGGGAAAAGTGATTTCAAACTTGAAGTGTCGTTATTTTCTAAAAAAAAGTCATTTTTTTAATTTTTTTAGTTCCCCCCTAGCCAAAAGAATAATCTTCAAAATAAAAAAGGTTTCAGTCGAATCGGATAATAACTTTTGGAGATACAGGTCCCACCGATTTGGATGAATTTTTTGACGCCTTGACTTTAACGACTCCCCAGGGCTGTCTGCAATGATTAATTATAAAACAAAAAATATATTTCTATAATTTAAGACATCCTTAATACAATGCAAAAAGTCCCACTAAATTATATATAGTAGTTTTCTTTTAATTAATTCCTAAATATCGCCTATTTTTTTGGGCTCTAGACCAGAACCTCCCCTTAATACGATTGGCTAATGCGAAGAAATTTTCATTCAGAAATGGAGCAACGTTACTCTACACGGCCCTCAAACTTGGATCACTGCTAATTCTCGGAACGAAGTCGCTGTGTCAGGCAGAAAGCATTTTCTACGCAACGTAGAGATAACGAAGTCTTCCTACGACGATTTAAACCTTCCAGGGTATGTTTGCTTCTGATATCCACCGCGATACCTTTTATTATAATCTTAGAACACTTTTTTATTTAAAGGATCGAGACACCACTGTGCGGTACCACCGTAATCGCGCCGGAAATCAAGACCACTACTCTGGCGGTGAACACTATCGCAGTGAAGAGATTGAATAGCACGCGTGCTTTTGGAAATCTGGGCGCTAACGATTCAGCGCTTCTGTTCAAGCCCTTCGATGTGTCCACTGATCGATTCTACCTCAATGTCACCGCGAAAAATATATCTGCGGAACTTGTGGAGAATGTAGATCTGCCAGGTAAAATTGAGTTCTTCATCTCTTCTTAATATTGAAATTTATAATCGTTTTCGATTTTACACAGAATTGATAAAGCTTGCGAATTCATGGACCGAGACTAACATTCTCAAAGCTTCTATCAAGGCGAGAGACTTGGTAATCGGCACTCTTCGATTGCCTGCTCAGTTCCGCATCGAGTTGCCTAAAGCGATAGGAAATATGATATCCGAGAAAAACCTTCGCGCAGGTAGCATTAACAACGTTGATGTTATTGACTTCCTGGCCAACGCCATCAAACTCGAGGATATGATATCCCTGGGGAACATAACATTTGGTAAATCGATACTTCATTTCTAATTAGTATCTTTGTTTTTGTATTTTTCTTATCGTCTCATTCTATTTGCAGGCAATGGTTTAGAAGCGAAGCACGTCCACGCTTCCCAGCTCCCACTGGATTTGTCGAGGAAAGAAGGAGACGGTAATCTGCGTAGGAAAAGAATCTCTGGGAAAATAGAAGCGAACGCGATGAGCTTACCGTATTCTTTCGCATTCGCGGAGAATGAAGCTCCACCGAATATTCTCGTTAAAGGGTCCGCGACGTTTTCGAGCGAGCCAGCTGTGCGAAATGCGAACAACGTGGACTTGGCTGAGCTGTTTCCAGAGGTCTGGATAGCTACGAATGCGACACATTTCTATGGGAGGAATCTACACATCGGGAATGTATCAGTAGAAGGAAATGTTACTTTGAACGTAAGCAAAATAACAGTACGTCGAATTCTCTATTGAATATTTACGATGACACTTTGTTTCAGAACCCTTCGAGTACCTTAAACCTTGCTACATGGAGGGACATCTCAACTCGTGTTTTGAGCAAAAGGAAGCCTCAGAAAATAGTAGCTCGCGCCACTTTGAGCAAAGTCGAAACGCCTTTTATCACAGGCTCAAGTAATTCGACTATACGATCGTCAGATTCAGACTTCAACGACGTGTTTGAGAATGCCTTGATGAGGGATAAAGACCAAGAAGTGAGAGCGAAGTGGTCGTTCAGTAAATTGGAGGTCTTAGGTAACGATTCTCCTGTTGCATTCCGCTTGATTATTTGCATCGTGCGTCCCGGAATATCGACGCTACACTGCTGATCCCATAAACCGCGCTATGGGCGAGATAAACCAGTGCCCTGCGGACATAGATTTATTCTTAGCCTTAGGAGACCGCCACCTCCTTAAATTGTGTCTCATTGTTACGGAGATCTTGTTATTTTCTGTCTTATTTTATTTTATTTTCTATATTTTCGTTATGTGTATTGTCTTTATCTTTTCCAGGGATCGAAAAGGTTCTCGAACCCTCGTTTTTAAAAAAAATTCTGTTAGAACTTATTTGCTTCGATTAAGAAAATATCTTTTAGAACTTATTTGCTTCGATTAAGAAAATATCTGTTCCTGTGGAATTTTTATTGAAACAAATGGGAACTTCTTTAAAAAGTGTTCTCATGGAACAGATATTTCAGAACCTATATAATAAAAGTTCCATGGAAACAAGTTACATTAGAAGATTTATTAAAAAAGTTTTCAAAATATAAAGAAAAGTACTCAAATATTAGGTACTAGTTTTATTTAACAATACACTATAATATTCTTCGTGTGTTTATTTAATAAAGGGTATGAAAATCATAACATACAGTGAGTAAAAAAAGTATTGGCACACTTTTTAAAATCGCATAACTTTTTTAGAATTCGTCCAAACGACATGAGTCTTTTTTAGAAGGTTGACGGTTTAGTTTGCTATGTGACGTATTTCGGAGTTTTGAAAAAAAATTCAATTTGTCGGAATAGCAAAAAGAATAGTAAAGGCCGTTTTTTTCAACTTTTTTTTCTGAGCCTGTAACGAAAATCCAAAAAAACCCGTTTGTAGATTTAAGTAAGCTGTATACATGCTGAAAATTTCATCAAAATCGGTTAACGGTGCTCTGAGTTACAAACGTTTAATGATCGCACAATAAGTTCGAAAATCGCTTGATTTCGGGTATTTCGCGATTTTCGAACTTATTGTGCGATCATTAAACGTTTGTAACTCAGAGCACCGTTAACCGATTTTGATGAAATTTTCAGCATGTATACAGCTTACTTAAATCTACAAACGGGTTTTTTTGGATTTTCGTTACAGGCTCAGAAAAAAAAGTTGAAAAAAACGGCCTTTACTATTCTTTTTGCTATTCCGACAAATTGAATTTTTTTTCAAAACTCCGAAATACGTCACATAGCAAACTAAACCGTCAACCTTCTAAAAAAGACTCATGTCGTTTGGACCAATTCTAAAAAAGTTATGCGATTTTAAAAAGTGTGCCAATACTTTTTTTACTCACTGTAAGTAATTAATGGTTTCATAAGAAGTATCGAACGGAAACGAGAACTTGTCAAGAACAATACCTAAATAACATTTTTTTTTATAACTTACATGAACCGAAATACATAGAAAATCTCTGATATAATATATAATATTTATATTTCAGTAATAGAATATACGAATATACATCTACGTATTATTATACTATTTATGTTTTGCAATTCAGCGCGATAGTATGATAGTCATAATAGTATTTAAACACTTTGAAATCCGTGGATCTAGAAATATTGCAGTTGTAGAATTCCGTCGTATTGGAACGTCAATAATAGGTTTAATAAATCCCATATTTGAAACGAGATGCCTAAAAGTGTACAAATAAATGATCAGGAGTGCTTGGAAAAAGTTCTCCTTTCTGTTCAATACTTGTTACGAAACCATTAATTATATTATGACTTTTATACCTTTTATTAAATGAACATTTGAAGAATATGATATTATATTGATAACTAAAACTCGTACCTAATATTTAGTACTTTTCTTTATCTTATGAAAACTTTTTTAACAAACGTTCTAATATAACTTGTCCTCATGGAACTTTTATTGTAACGATTCTAAAACATCTACGTAGGTAAGTATTACATATAAATAACACATTCGGAATATCAATTTAACTGTACGAATTATTTAATATTCTCGTAGTACTGTCCATTGAATAGTATTTAGTATTTGCTACAACGATTGAGAACTTTTTTAATATCGGTGAACAAAATATCTGTTCCTGTTGCAGAGAAATTTTTATTCTTATATTTTAAAAGTTCCATTCCGACTAGAACTTTTATTTTATCGGTTCTTCCGAGAACTTACATTGTGAGAACATTTTTAAAAAAAGTTCCGTGGTCATTGTTTTAAATGGAACCTATTGAAAAGTTCCAGAGCTTTTTCGATCCCTGATCTTTTCTACTACTCTGTTTATATTTTTGTATCCTAAAGGGTTCTCCCGTTGAAACGACAATAATAATAATAATTACCACTCGCCAGAGATGTGAATCGTTCCTTATCACTCTAGGCAAACTGCACGCGCAGAGGAAGATCAACGACATGGACCTTAAAACTGATTTCCTGAGACACGATTCAGAGGAGAGTGTTGTGACTGGGAAGAAGACGGTGGACATCTTGACCGCAGAAAATCTGAACGGTTTGCATTTCAATAAAATTGCTCGGAATGCTTTAACGACGAAGAGTGGACCTGGACCCGTGGTTATCAAAGGGCGAAAGAACTTCAGCACCGTCAGCATTAACAACACGAAGTACTTTATCGATTAGAGTTGATATTCTCTTGTACAGTTGCTTAGACAGTGACTGACATTTCTTTTAGCGTGTCCGGCGCCGTGATGGGCCAGAAAATAGAAGAAGCTCTGTTAAAATCCACGAGGCAAACGATCTCCGGTCGGAAAGAGATCCAAGGGCCGGTCAATGCATCGGCAATCCTCGTCGACGGCTTGGTGAACGACGTGAACTTGACGAGCTTAATGAATCAGCAGGTGCGGAAAGAGAAGCCCCTGCAGCGACTGAAAACGCCGATCGAGTTCCAAAGCGCTTTAGAAATCTCTGGGAACCTCACGATCGATGGCTCCTATGGAGGAGCAGAATTGAAGCACTTCTACAAGAGCTACTTAAATGTAGAGCCTGTCGCAGAGAAGATGAGAGAGTATTCGAGGGCAGGTGAAACGATTGGTGCAGCGCTACGAAGTGAGTTGCTTGGTATTAATTAAAATACACTCCGCTTCGAAGAGCTGAGAATTTTGGTACTCCATTGCAGACCAGGCGGTCTACATAAACAAATTGGAGGTCGTGGAAGATTCTACTTTTAATCGAAACGTGACGGTTGACAGGGGAGAGTGTAGAGTCGAGAACTCCTCCAAGCTCTGTGCCAATGAGAATGTGGTGAACATAATTCTTAAATCGGATAAAAGAGACTTTATATTATTAAAATCTATTTCGCTGGGCGAAGACGAGTTCATTGTATGGATCAAGCTCGACTCTGTTTCCATCTACTTGTACAACAGCGTGGAGAGGAATCTTTCCCATTTGAAAGGTTGTTTATTCCTCTCTGATTATTTCTCTGTCTATACTCCCCTAAAAGTTTCTAATTGACTCGATAACAATTTGCAGATCTACACATTCCGAGGATCCTAGACGCGTTCGTGGAGTCCGTGTCGCGGTCGCTTTGGATCGTGCTGCGGTTGGTCTCTCAAACTCTGGTGCTGCATTATCAACCCTGGGGAGACTTCCAGGAGTACGCTTTGCCCGCCACGGAAGTGTTTGCAGCGAGCCGAGCCCCGAGCGGCCAGCTTTTGTTATTGTCGTCGGACGGCGTTTGGAGCCTCGAAGGCCTCGCGAGTCCTCGCCACATCATCGATATGGCCCTCAAGAGGAATGTGGAGGCCTTTAGCAACGGGCTGGATTACTACCTGAAATCGGGAAGCAACTCGACCTTGAAGGCGCGATACGCGGGCAACTGAGCGCTGCTTTAACGCGTTTAGAGTAACTTTAATTTATTATTATTCTAAGTTCGTTGGTGGATTAATGTTAAGATTTCCTCGAATAATATACAACGCTTAGCACGGGACGCGATGAGTTGGGATTCCCTGAAAGTACGGAAGCATGACGATCCTTGCGACAACTAGATTCGGCGCGGGGGTGATTTCTTAGACACTTCTGAAGGCTGCCCCAGCCGCGACGGAGGACAAAGCCACCTGCAAGGTGGAAATCATTGGAGTTTCTCTGGGGAGTAATAATCCGAAGGGGAAGCGATTCACGAACCCTGGCGGCTCGCTTGATGACGGTGACGTCTTCCGGTCTGCCCGCGCCTGAGTCTGTCCTCTTCTTCTCTTGCACTCTGAACAGCTTCTGCGAAACAGAAATTCCCACCGTATGAGTGTCTCTTTCCCCTCTATCTTTTCTTCGCGTAGCGAGCTTGAATCCTCACAGGATCTTTCCTGGAGAACTTCTCCTCCATCTTCCTTTTCTCCTCTATCGCGTGGTTGAGCGCGGTTTTCTCAGCGATCGAGAGCACCAGGAGCCTGGGATCCATAGCTATCCATTCGCTTTTAACGATCTGCTCCAGCTTCCAGCGCTTCGGCGGGTCAGGCTCCAGGAGCTTAGCCACCAGTCTCTTCACGTTCTCGCTCAGGGAGCCTGCTATCTTGCTGCGGAACTTCCACTTGCGATTCGTCTGTTGCTCGTACAGCCGCTTGATGTCCGTGTCGTCGAACGGCATCGCTTTGTTCAGCAGGATGTACAGGATAACGCCCAGCGACCAGACGTCGGCGATCTTCGGATTGTAAGGGGAGCCGCGGAGGATCTCCGGCGCGGCGTACGACAGGGAGCCGCAGTAAGTGTCGCTTAAGACACGCTTCCCTCGATTGTCGATGACGAAACGCGCGAACCCAAAGTCTGCTAGCTTTACGTTGAAGTTCGACGTGAGGAGAACGTTCTCGCACTTCATGTCGCGATGAGCGATATCCATTTCGTGCAGGTATTGGAGACCTGTGTTAATTTGAGAAGGGAGGAACCACACACACACACACCTTGAGGAGTGGATTTTTCATATACGGATTTATAATTCACGCTGAGCTGAGGGTTTATACCAAGCGACAGCTGCCGAATCCATACGCGAGCCTGGCCCTCCGCGACTGCACCGTTCTTCAGGATGAACTCGAGGAGGTCGCCGTTCTCAGCGAAACGCATGAATATGAAGTATTTTGTTCGCCTTTGGAATATACTGTGGACGTGCACCACGTGGGGGTGGTTCAGCTTCACCAGGATGTCGAGTTCACGAGGGAGGAACTTTCGCACGAAGTCCCTTGGCGCCTTCGCGGTGTCTATCACCTTGCACGCCAACGTGCTGTTCCTGTCGGGTTCGGTTTCCGGCTTGTATTCCGCTAGATATACCTTTAATTAATTAAAGATTGGTATTGTAATATTTGATTAATTAATTAATAATCATAATTAGAAATTAAAAACGAAAGTGGGGGACAGGAGTTTCGAACCCCAGACCACGGGGGTGGTAGACGAACGCTTAACGAGCTCACCCATCAGACGCTCCTGTATTTAAATATTATTTTCTTAATCATCTTTGGGTTTACTATATTTCAGAGTTTAATTAATGAAAATTATTGTTAATGTTATCGCGAAATGGGATGAAAGCCTTTGATAAATACTATTGCATAATATTATTATAATGTAAACACCACCACTTCCCAGAGACGAAGCAGAAGCTTGTGGAATTATCGATCACCTTCGCGTAAGATCCTTCGCCCAGCTTTCTCAGAAACCTGTAACCGCGCGCGAATAGAACGGCCTCCTCGGATGGCGTCTGATTCAAATCCGACATGAGACTTGGCGATCCTCAGGTGGCATCCTAGCGGTTCTGTGACCATAATTCACGAATAATTGCGCCTGCCTCCTCCAGCCGCGTTCCTCCCTGGGGAAAAGGAAAACCAGCCTGCTCAGCGGGGGCAAGTGATCTTGGAATTTGAAAAAGGAACTCTGGTTACTAGGGCGCGTTTCCCTACTCCATATCGCGCATCACTTTCACGCAAGAATTATTTCTCTTCGACAGGAATTTCGTTTTTTAAACAGCGCGTCTAGCGCACTGTCATTTCTGAATGTTTCTCAAGGTCTATCCCAATCGTCGCCCGTACTTTTCGTTGGAAATTGTCGTCGAGGTGAAATGGAGTTCTGGTAACGAGGATGCCTACTTTTTTTACTTAACCATTTTGACGAATTAATGCCTCGCTCGCAATGGAGCGTGACAGGAGAACTCATGGCCTCCTTTGCGGGACAGAACTTTTTTGGTAAAATAAAATAGAACAGCCCTTACCAGCTACATATAAATCGCCCGTGATTTTCATTAAGGTAGGTCTTCCTATGCGCGACTGGACGCAACGTCAAGAATTTCAAAATCGATTTTCTCGAAAATTAAGCGCGATATCAAAAAAAGTTACTCTTTCTTTTCGACTCATAACAAGTAAATATGTCGAGAAAAAAGAATAAAATTTTTTGATATTGCGCTTCATTCTCGAGAAAATCGACTTTGAAATTCTTGACGATGCGTCCAGTCGCCCATAGGAAAACTTACCTTAATGAAAATCACCTTGAAGAATTTCAAAGTCGATTTTCTCAAGAATGAAGCGCGATATCAAAAAAAGTTACTCTTTCTTTTCGACTCATAACAAGTAAATCAGTCGAGAGAAACGAATAAAATTTTTTGATATTGCGCTTCATTCTCGAGAAAATCAACTTTGAAATTCTTGACGTTGCGTCCAGTCGCGCATAGGAAAACTTACCTTAATGAAAATCACCTTGAAGAATTTCAAAGTCGATTTTCTCAAGAATGAAGCGCGATATCAAAAAAAGTTACTCTTTCTTTTCGACTCATAACAAGTAAATATGTCGAGAAAAAAGAATAAAATTTTTTGATATTGCGCTTCATTCTCGAGAAAATCGACTTTGAAATTCTTGACGTTGCGTCCAGTCGCGCATTGGAAAACTTACCTTAATGAAAATCACCTTGAAGAATTTCAAAGTCGATTTTCTCAAGAATGAAGCGCGATATCAAAAAAAGTTACTCTTTCTTTTCGACTCATAACAAGTAAATCAGTCGAGAAAAAGGAATAATATTTTTTGATATCGCGCTTCATTCTCGAGAAAATTGACTTTGAAATTCTTGACGTTGCGTCCAGTCGCGCATAGGAAAACTTACTTTAACCCTTAACTGCTATACTGTTTTTTTCATACATAACTAGGGTCGTGGCAGACCCCAAATAAAAATGGACACAGAAATTTGTAACGTCGACACTAGATAAACTTTATGAATATTTTATTCTTGGGTAATGTATAAAATAGTACAAACGTAGAAAGTTAAACTATTATTATAAAATTAATTAGAAATTCAGTTTACAAACTTAGATAACCAAAAATTCTGCAGCGAACTTTGCGTGCTTGAGGTCATGACGGACCCCAGGATGAAAATCGCCTTAAAGAATTTCAAATTCGATTTCCTTTAGAATGAAGCGCGATGTCCAAAAAAGTTACTCTTTCTTTTCGACTGATAACAAGTAAATAAGTCGAAAAAAAGGAATCAAATTTTTTGATATCGCGCTTCATTTTCGAGAAAATTGACTTTGAAATTCTTGACGTTGCGTCCAGTCGCGCATAGAAAAACCTACCTTAATGAAAATCACCTTGAAGAATTTCCAAGTCGATTTTCTCAAGAATGAAGCGCGATATCAAAAAAAGTTACTCTTTCTTTTCGACTGATAACAAGTAAATCAGTCAAGAAAAACGAATAAAATTTTTTGATATCGCGCTTCATTTCCAAGAAAATTGACTTTGAAATTCTTAACGATGCGTCCAGTCGCGCATAGGAAAACCTACCCTAATAAAAATCACGGGCGATTTGAGGGTACCTGTAATTTAATCAAACGGAGTACGTCATTCCTAACGCACCAACTAAATTACTCATCACCAACATTGCAAATAATACGCACTATTAAAAACAAACCGAACAAAAGTGTATTCAAATATTCGCGGTTAAAATGGAGATTCAAAAACCGGATATGACGCAGAATCGAAGTTCCCCAAGTCGATTCTCGAACCGGCGCGTCGAAAATCGATCTACCTTTCTTCCGTAACCGTGCTCAGAAGAAAGAAGTAACGTAAGTACGCTGACTCTGATTTCCAAAATTCCTTATAAAAATCCCTACTACATTCATTTCCTTATCACCCACGAAGAAAATCGATCTTATTTAAACATCACGAAAAAAAAACAACCATTATTACACGATTAACATAAATCCTATGATCGATAATGCCACGTGCCTGAAGGTTACAGTAGCCTCGTCATTATTGTCCGACAAATACCAATAAATATCCGAGTGCCAATACAACCTTCGCACCGCAGTTATTCACGATCATAATCAGAAACTTAGCAACAGTGTCTTAATTCCCCGTAACGTTACAGAATGGCGGACGCTGCTCCAGCCGCACGTGGAGGCTTTCGTGGAGGGTTTGGTTCTCGCGGAGGCGGCGACCGTGGCGGGCCAAGAGGCAGAGGCCGCGGAGGCAGAAGGAGGGGCCGTGGTCGCGGACGCGGCAAGGAGGACAGCAAGGAATGGATCCCGGTGACCAAGCTGGGTCGCCTTGTCCGAGACGGGAAGATCGAGTCTCTAGAGCACATCTACCTCTTCTCGCTGCCTATCAAGGAGTACGAGATAATCGACAAGTTCCTCGGAACGGAGCTGAAGGACGAGGTCCTGAAGATCATGCCCGTACAGAAGCAGACCAGGGCCGGTCAGCGTACGCGCTTCAAGGTGCACTAACGCAGGGGATTCGAAACGCTCCGATCCCTAAGCGTTCGACGCTTTTAACAATCTTCGTTAACTTCGCAGGCTTTCGTGGCGATCGGCGACTACAAGGGGCACATCGGCCTAGGCGTGAAGTGCTCCAAGGAAGTAGCCACTGCCATCCGTGGCGCCATCATCCTGGCCAAGCTCTCGGTCGTCCCGGTGCGTCGTGGCTATTGGGGGAACAAGATCGGCGACCCCCACACCGTCCCCTGCAAAGTTACCGGCAAATGTGGCTCCGTCCAAGTGCGTCTGATCCCAGCGCCGAGAGGTACAGGCATCGTTTCCGCGCCTGTGCCCAAGAAGCTGCTGCAGATGGCCGGCATCGAGGACTGCTACACGTCGGCCAGAGGCTCGACCTGCACTCTCGGCAACTTCGCCAAGGCTACCTACGCAGCCATCGCGAAGACTTACGCGTACCTGACGCCGGATCTCTGGCACGATCAGGCGCTGAGGAAGGCGCCGTACCAAGAGTTCGCGGACTATTTGTCTAAGAACCACAGAGTCATGGGAGGGCAAAGACCTGCCGAGGTTGTTTAAGCAATAAAATCCTCCATGCAAGCTCTAAATGCGTTCGTTCGTCACCCCCTTCGTTCTTTCCATTTGAACTTCCCTGGAATAAAGAGATCGGCTCTACTTCCGTGCTACCGTTAACTGTATTTCCTTTATTAAATACGTCGAATTTAAACGGATCCGTAAACAAAGTTTCCTTGAGATACTTGGCGAGCTTATTCGCGAGGCTTTGTCGAATATGAAAGTACTAATGTCAAATCTTGGTTTTAAGAATAAAAGTATTATAGATTGATCTGTGGTTGTAGTTTGAGAATATTAATAGTAAATTAGGGAAATGAGGTATTGCTAAATTTTTAATTTGCTGATCAGTAGAAAATTTGAAATTATTTTAATTTCGTCTATTAAGGGGGTACAATCGTTTGAAAGGGTCCAAAATTGGATTTTTTTACATATTTTCATAGATTGATGTTTTAGGAATATTATAAATCAAGTCTGATGTAAAAATTCGGAAAATTGACGAAGTTATAAGCGTTTGAGTGAAACATCCCAGGTAGCACGGGGCGGCGAGGCGCGGCGACTCGACCGATCGCAGCGGAACTACATTTTTCACTGCGGTGGTCTGTTTTACATATTTTCGTAGATTGATGTTTTAGAAATAATGTAAAACAAGTCTGATGTAAAAATTCGGAAAATTGACGAAGTTATAGGCGTTTGAGTGAAACATCCCAGGTAGCATGGGGCGGCGATAATGATAATTGAGACGAATGTTACCGCTTTCAGAAACTTAAGGGGAGGTTCCAATCTAAAAATCAATTTTTTTTATTTCATTTTTCGAATGCTCCACCTTTTAGGAATATGCGTTTAAAAGGATTTTTCGAAATTCGTAAAATTCCCGAAGTTATAGGCATTTGAGTGGCGGAAAATTCATGGATAACACTCGGCGCTCACGTAAAACTTTAAACGCGTTCTTCTCGAAACAGTGTTCTTAAAATCGGTGGAAAAGTTATTCGATTCGGCTGAAACTTTTTTTATCTCGAAGAATATTCTTCTGGTTCGTAGAGGAACTAGTAAAATAACAAAAATTAAAATTTGTTACTTTTAAAGGCGTTAAAAGGACGAAAAATGCAGAGAAAAAGTGATTTCAAAGTTCAAGTGTCGTTATTTTCTCAAAAAACTGTCATTTTTTGTAATTTCTACTGCTAAGTCAGTCTAAGTTTCATGCCCTTTAATAATCTGGCATTGGTTTTTATTTCAGACCAATGGTTTAGGCGCTACAGGTTCCACCATTTTGGATGAATTTTTGACGCCTCGACTTTAACGACTCCCCAGTACCGTCTATAATGATTAATTAGAAAACAAAAAATATATTTCTATAATCTAAGGCATCCTTAGTACAATGCAAAAAGTCCCATTAAATTATATACAGTAGTTTTCCTTTAATTAATTCCTGAAGATCACCCATTCTTATGGGCTCTAAACCAGAACAGCCCCTTAATAAATACTTCTACACCAGATGCGCTTAAAAATATCGCCGATGGTCTATATTTTCGAATGCTAGAATTGTATTACGAGATGAAACTCGAAAGAACATGAATTATTCTTAGGGAATAGATGATTAATTAATTTTCCACGAGAGTTTGATTCACGGAAAGAAACAGTTACCTGGAAAATTTACTAATTTATTTATTTCTTAATTCATTTGCTATCTGAGATCCAAGGTCTTTCATAGAATCATCAGACTTTGTTGTGTAATAATATCGATGAAGACGTGAAGAACAGTTTTGATGACAATTGGACTTCAATCAATTATTGAGGTAGTGTTTTTTACGCAGGAGAGCGTTAGAATTAGAATTTGCATTGAGACAGCAAAGTAGGATAACAGAAAAATTATACACTGTCCGCAGATATATCCTTGGAGCTTTTGAACTGATCGTAAGCACTATTGAAAGTGTCCAAAGTGTGATCACAGATTCTCTCAAACTCCTGTAAACCCTTTCTCAGTATGTCTACCGCTTTCCCTTTGTTCGTTTGAATCCTCAAGTAAATATTTCCCTCAGCCGGGTGGTTGACGAAGCAAGCGCAGAACTGTACATCGGGGCTGTCGAATAAAAAGAAAAAGGCTGTTACATTACTACCATGGCTTAAGGGGACTAGGCAGTCAGAAATTCGATTTTTTGTTATTGAATTTTTCGAACGTACCACCCTTCCCGAGTAAAATGCCGTTTGGTTTATGTTAAAATTTTCAAAATTAAGGATTTTACAGCCGAAAAGGTCGAGCGCGCCTTAAATCGTTTCTGCGCGCACGCAGGTAGACTAGATCCCTCTTTCGAAACTTTAAACGCGTTTTTCTCGGAAGCATATTTCCTCTTCGTTTTGCAGTGATTGCGAAAGAACAGAGGTACACATCGATTTGAAAAAAATTCAGCATATATCAAACATGTCTAGTTACGACCCGAACCTACGCATAAGTCCGTGAAAACTCCTGTTTCGACACAAAAAAAAAATAGGCTGGCTCTTTTCCCTGGCGAAAAATGACGTTTCTTTAAAATTTGCCGTTTTGCAGCTACCATTTTTATAATTTTGATTTCTTTTCTTTTTTAATAGGTTCAGGGCAGAATGGGGGCCGGGGCAAAGTATCAGTTTCAGAGGATATTTCACAATTCAATTTCTTACGGCCAGAATCACTGCAAAATTACAGCGGCTCCAGAAAAAAACGCCTACATATCAGACGACTGTAGCGCTGTCATATATATGTATACAATATTCAAATAATTTTTTTTTTACTGTTTATAGTATTAATAAACATTACCCAAAAGTACTAGTCACAATTTGTGTTCAGCTCCTTGTAATTAATTCTCAAAAAATACTTGATTTTCGAGCGATCTGACTGCCTAGTCTCCTTAAGGTGATTCTTGGGAATTTTTTTTCTAAGAAACTATTAAGCGGATCTTTCCCAAACTTTCAGGATATTTTATTTCACATTCAAACAATAAAAATTAATTTTTACGTTACAAAGTGTTCGATAGAAATGAAGATATATGAACACGTTCGTCAGGACTTTCGCGCCGGAGTCGCAAATTGGCGATTGTAATGGTGGCCCCATTTCTTCCCTGAAATAAAAGAACCAAGGATTTTCCTATTCCTAGTATAATTACATTGCCGATGAACCTAAGACATTGATAAATAAATTGAATTGAACAACTCTTTTTCCATAAATAGTACAAAATATCTTGAAGCAGAATCGTAACTTTTGCTTTCAAGTCCCACAAACTTGCCAACTTTTAACTTTTCTTCGTTTGTTAGGTTCATCGACAATGTAATTATCCTAGAAATAAGAAAATCCTTGTTTCTTTTATTTCAAGAAAGAAACGGGGCCACCATTGCAACCGCCAATTTGCAACTCCGGCGTGCGAGTCCTAACGAACATGATCATATATCTTCATTTCTACCAAACATTTAGTAACGCAAAAATCAATTTTTATTGTTCGAATGTGAACTAAAATACCCCGAAAGTTTGGAAAAGATCTGCTTAACAGTTTCTTGGAAAAAAATTCCCAAGAATCACATTATTCCAGTCAAAGCAACCTACTTCTGCGATATCACAGCGACTAAAGCGTTTCCCAAGGTGTAGCCTTCGCCCATGAACACGAAAGTCTTGTTCTTGTCCGATGATTGCTCTCCGGCTACCTAAGAACACAATAAACTTTAGATTCTCTGGTATTTGAACTGAAAACTCTTCGACGTACCTCTGCAAGTCGACCCATTTTCCTTAATTTATTATTTGTCCTATTAACAACTTCCAATACAGCTGCACTAACACTTCTTTATTCATAACACTGCCATGTGATCGTGGAATGCCAAGACCACTTGGAAATTCAAGCTGTAAAAACGGAGTAATCAAATGTTAAACACATTCAGATGTCGCTGACGATAGATTCGATTTCTGTTTCATGAGTTTTCAATTACGAAAATTATAAAATATAAAAACGAGAGTTTACATGACTGCTTACGGACTAAATATTTATTTACGATTCTATTAGCAGGACCTAACCTCACTTAACATACCAGTATCAAACCTAACCTCACATAACCTAGCGTGCGAGTATCAAACCTAACCTCACGTCGAATCAACATTTCTTAAATGCTCACTGAATTGCAGATTGAGTTGAATTGCAAAGTGTAAAACATTAATTTAGAATCTCGTTAACCGCGGCGAGGTATTAACTCAATGATTCAAATAGATCGAGAGGATATTGTATCTATTAATTGAAGACTGTAATATTTAATTGTACATTACTTAACCTCACACTTCGAGAGAAAGTTTACATCTTTTCAAGTCGCATTACTTTTTTAGAATTGGTCCAAACGACTTGAGCTCTTTTGAGAAGCTAGAAGCATTAGTTTGCTAAGTAACGTGATTCGTCGTTTTGAAAAAAATTGCAATTGGTCGGAATAGCGAAAAAAATAGTGAAGGTCGTTTTTCAAACTTTTTTTTCTGACAAGGGAAGATCCCGAACTCGGAAATTCAGAAAATTCTGAAACTTTGTGAATATGTAGAGGATTTCCTCCTGATTACAACGCAATTTTTGTTGGCTACCCAAATTCACTCGAAGGGCGTGAAATTAACCACTGAAAATTTAGCTATTTTCCAATTTTGTGTTATAACTCGCAAACTGTAAGAGATAGAAAAAAAGTTTCAAAACAAAAGTTACTTCTGTTAATTAAATCTCTCATTTGGTGAAACAAATTATTTTACAGTTCGCGAGTCATAACACAAAATCGAAAAATAACCGGATTTTCAGCGATCAATTACACCCCCCTTACAGTGAATTTGGGCAGCAAACAAAAATTGCATTGTAATCAGAAAGAAATCCTCAACATATTCACAAAGTTTCAGAATTTTTCGAATTTCCGAGTTGGGGATGTCCCCTTATAAGTGTCATGTTTCGTCATTTTGAAAAAAAATCGCAATGGGTCGGAATAGCGAAAAAATAGTAACGGTCGCTTTTCAAACCTTTTTTCTGAGCCTGCAATCCAAATTCAAAAATTCCTTAAATAACTTACATGCTGAAAATTTTATCAAAATCGATTAACGTTGCTCCGAGCTACAAACGCTTAAAGATCGCTGATTTCGGGAATTTCTACAAACCCGATTTTTGAATTTTCATTAAACCCTCAGAAAAAAAATTTAAAAAACGACCGTTACAATTTTTTCCGCTATTCCGACCAATTGCATTTTTTCCCAAACGGCCATCCTTCTAGCTTCTCAAAAAAAAAAAAACAACTCGTTTGGACGATTTCTAAGAAACTTATGCAATTTTAAAGAACATGAACTTTCTTTCGTCCACCACCATATATATATATATATATACAATATCTTACACTTTACAGAGAACATAAACAGCCAAAAGAAGCGAAACAAAGACGAAGATGTCCGTGCAAAAGTTATTAGCTAGCTTGTCCCTAACGTTACGGCCGCAGAAAGTTATCGGAAGATGCTTCGCCTCGAAAACCACGCTCGAGATAGTCGAGACCGCTCAGGAGGAGCCAGTCTTCGCGGAGGAAGCGAGCGAAGAGCTGGAGCTTAAGAGAAACAAATCGAGGCTGAACCCCGAGCACAGGAACATCTTACACGGTCGTAGGCCTTACGACGAACCCACGGATTGGTTCCATCACACGGTGAAATACAAACGACGAACGCTCGGCAAATATGGTATGGAGTCCCTGGAAGTGCCCGCAGGATTTGCGTGGCCCACTCCGGAGCAGGTGGAAGACGCGAAGGAGTACGAGAGAGTGGCGTTTCCTTTGACTCTTCAAGAGAGGTGGCGGAAGATCAAAGAGGAGCATATAGAGAAAGAGAAGGCTATAATAGCTAGGTACATCGAAGCACGAGGAGCTTTAGTATCCTATTTACATGTATCCTTATTCGCAGGCAAAAGGAAATAGCTTCGAAGATGGAGAAGATGGGGGATTTGATAGCCTCCGTGGAATCGAAGGTGGCTAAGAAGGCAGCGGAGGCGGAAGCAGCCAGGCAGAAGAAGGAGCTTCGGTTGATGGAGATCAGGCGTCAGTTAGGCGTCGCGGGCCACGTGACCAGCGACAAGATAAAAGATATGCTGGCCAAGCTGGAGAAGGAGGACAAGAAGAAGAGGAAAGAAGCTAAGAAGCAGCGAATAATCGAGAGGGAACAGAGACTACTACGGACGGATATGCCCGTAGAAGGAGGCGCCGACGCAGCGGAGAAGCGAGCTGGAGGAAGCGAGGAAGGGTCTCCGGCGATCGAGGAACCTAAACACTAGAAGCTTGGATTTAAAAGAAACTCTGTATAATTAGTACGAAATGGAAATAATAAATAGAACCTACGCGAAAAACGCAAAGTTAGATGAGTGACGTATATACACCTCCGTAGTAAATATTATATTTTCTTGCTAATACAAAAAACGTTACATGTTACTCTGCAAAGAAACTATGCTAATGTGTAGTGTTTAATGACTCGACAAGACACGTATCCAGGCACAACGATACGCCGCGTCTTTGGGTCGGCGAGCTCCGGAGAGGACCTCGGAGGAGCCGGGTCTCGCGACCGTTCGCCAGTCTCTGTATAAATATCGCGGGGCAGGATTAGGGGAGAGGAAATCAGCTCTGGACCGCGGAGCATGTGTCGGACTTTCGATCGGCCAGGATCTCCCGAGGCTCGTCCCCTTCGGTGGCACTGTGGGCGCCGCGATCGTCGGTGCTTCCGACCTGATCGCAGTCTCGAATACTTTGTACGTGCAGCTCATCGACGACGATCAAACGTAGCTTGTTCCTCTCCGTGTGTCAGGCGGACTGGATCTGCGAGGGCGACGACAGTTCGTAGAACTGGAAGCTCAGCTCCTCCCCGAAGAGGTTCTCCGGCGTTATGATCTCCGGCTCCACCATGTTCAAGCCTAAAGTTGTCGGGTTTAAGTCTGTGACTAGATAGCCCTCGCTTATCAGGCCGCACTCCTCCGCCAGCACCTCCTTCGACACTGGATTCAGAAAGTCTGCGGAGATTAATGGTTTTTTTTTTAGATCGTGGATGCTCGCGAGTTAGCGAAACAGTCGGCTTACCGCTCTCTTTTACAGGGAAGTGGAGCTCCTGCACCTGCTGGCCGGCCTGGGTCGAGTCGTGCTCGTTGTTGGACATCATCATCGGGACCAAGTACTGCACCTCTACTTCCTTCTTAATGCCGCTGAGGATTTGCTCGGCGCAGTGCTCCAGCGTCACCGAGTTCACGATACTCTCCGCTTCCTCCTCCGAAGATTGCTGCGTAATGCTGGCCGTCGCTGCCTCCACCTCGTCTACAGGGCTCATTTGACTAGAAGCGGAGAATTCGAGTGAGAGGCTGCAGGGAGGAATCGTCTCTACGCGACAGGTACCTAATGCTTCTGCTCGGTATCTCGGTCTCCGCAGCGCTCCTGGTGGTGATTTGTTTTACTGAGGAACTAGCGGTACAGGTGTTGATGATCTGCCGAGGCCTGCATTCCAGAGATCGATTCGCGATCGCCCACAAGTGGCCAGCTCCGTGCGGTGCCTTCGATCCCTTCCGAAAGTGAGGGTTTATCGAGAGATTGTGCCGCACAGAATTCTTCCAACGGTCGTCGTTGCTTTTGTAGTAAGGGAAGTGTTCCCTAAAAACGTGGGATTGTTGGTGAAAGATTACGGGCGTAAGTAAAGCCGGGAATTCACCGAGAAGCTAAGCTATGCTAGGTTTTAAAAGCATTAGCTTCGATACAATTTTATGGAACCGTTTCCATCGAAAGCTAAGCTAAAACATAGCATAGCATAGCTTAGGTTAGCTTCCCGGTGGATTCCCGGGTTAAGAAAGGGATTCTAAAGTATCGTAAAGCCAACAATTCGCGAGGAGATGCTCAGGGTGCCTGAAAGGTATAATGACAAACGATTAAAACTTTCTGTCGTTTGCCCAGTCCCTGAAACGACCCTGCACCCCTAAGAGAACAATTTTCTTCACCTGCTCGCGGCGACGTCACGGCGTGTTACACACCCCCCTAATTAATTCCCTGCTTTCGACAGGAGGAGACAAAGGACCCAGGGCGAAGCGCCCCGAGCGCGTGCCACCGTGTTAAACGGCACCTTTATTCGCTTCGGTGACCGCGATAGTTACAGAAAAAAATTCACTCGGAGGGTGAGTAGATTTCCTCGGATAATTCTAATTGAAAATTAGCGTTCAACTGTAACTTGGACCGAGCGTTCCAAACGCCCCAGTTCCTAATTCGTTGTTTTTTATTCCATTTAAAATTAAACGAAGCTTATAGAATTTAATATCTCTAGAGAAATCTGGCTCTGGATTTGATAGAATTATATGCAGCCTACTGATCCCAATCTTAGGGAAGACGATGGTAATTCAAGGTTTAAGACGCAGGAACATGTATATCCAGCGTTTCAGCGAATGTAGGAAAGGTTTCCACGAATTCGCGAGAGCGTGGCCCCGCATCGATGCGGGGTGGCTCGTGGGGGGAGGAAGGTTCTTAGATGGTACCCCTTGGCACCGCTGCCCTCGCAACGCGGTACCACCTGGTACCGGCTCTCCTCGTCGTTGCAACCCTCCCGGCACACGAATGCGCACAATTTACTGGCTCCGTGCTTTCACCTGTTCGATCGTCCCAGAAGCAATATAGATAATCGAGCCCCTGAACTCCTTCCCCACTGATTCCCTAAATCATTCCCTTCCCCTTCGCCCAGGCAAGCCTCCCATCACGTGTATATAAAAACCGTTCGATGACAAACACGTTCATAATTGAAATATAAGAATAATTTCTACAGACTTGTAGCGATAAGGAATAGTTCTAGGGAATAATGCAGCACATCGATATTACGAATAATTACGTAGAATTAAGGGGACTAATTTTTTAACCCTTTCGGTAGGCGTATATTTCCGCGAAAGTGTTTTTTTTTTTTTTTTTTTTTTTTAATTAATTAATTAATTAAACTATCAGAGATGCCGACTAAAACCGGCGCTAGGACCGACGACTCATTCCGTGCCGCCGGATATATCCTGCACTCGGCCACACAGGTCCTCGGATAACTGCCGGATATATCCAGCGCTCGTGGCGAAAGGGTTAAAGAAAAGCGTGCAGTTCTCAATTCAGGCAGTTGTAGATTATTCGAAGCGTGACTTACGAGATCCATTGGTAAATAGCGGACACAGTGAGCTCGCCCCTTTCCCGGAGAGCGTGCTCAATGAGCTCCGTGTAGGTGAATGGTGGCTTCTTAGGCCCGTTGCATCGAGGAGACGCGAAGTTCCTGTTGTCGATGCTCGCGTAGCTCTGGCCCGTTTCCTGCTGCGAGCTACTCTCGCTGTAGCTCCTTCTCGCGTCGCTCGCGTAGGTAGAACTGTAAGGGCGACCGTTTACTCTCGCCTTGCTCCCTAAACAGGAAACAACTAATCAGATCCGTTGTTCCCTCAGGTAAACTCCGGCGGCCACGCGAGTCCGAAGTCTTTGGGGAATCTAACGCGAGCTCTGCAACTTCCAACAACCCCTCGGCGACGTTTAATTCAGCTGCGCACCGTTATGATTGTCCTTGGACAAAGGCACGGTGGATCTGTCGTCGGCAGCCTCGATGAAGGGGTCCAGTTTGAAGTCCAGCAGCCACGAGAGGTTGCCGGTTTCCTGGTCGTCGTACGGCTGGCTGTTCAGAGGCGCGCTGGGCCTGGTTTGCTGAAACCCCGAGGTAGGGGCAGCGACGACGGGTTCCCAGTAGTTGGAGTCGATCTGGTAGCTGGTCTCCTCGACCTGGACCACCTGCTCCTGCCGATGCTCGGAGGATGAGGAGGACGTGGACGGCGACGCCGCGATCTCAGCGACGCTCTGCTGGGAGTCGAGCTCGGAGACGGTCGTCCAGGTGCAGTTGGTGCCGTCCACGAGGAGCACCTCCAGTCTAGCCATGGGGCACTCCTCCGTGGCTTCCTGGGCGGACAGGGGGGAGAACAGCGCCGCGCTGTCGCCGATCGCTTGACCGGAGCTGACCAGCTCCATCGAGGTCTCCAGGTCTTGGAACTGGTACCGCTTGCGGCTGTTCTGCACCTCCTCGCAGAAGTTCTCAATGTCCAGGTCGTCGAAGATCCGCTTCTTCGTGATCGACTGGCTGGTAGACACCTGGTGGCTCGGGACACCACCGGTGCCGGACGAGGGACCTATCATGCTGTTGGGAATTCCCCTTGAGTCGCTTTTATCGAGGAGCGATAGACAAGTGCGGGCTTGGGAAAGATTAGCTCAACTAAATTAATATAACTCTATGCGATAATGGAGCATCTGTAAATACAAATTTGAAAGTGCGATAGAATTTTTTAAGAATATAGTCGAGCGATAAAAAGAGCTGCGGAGTCGACTATCTCGAAGAGCCATGGAAAATTTCTACGCCCGTCCTCGGAATTGTCAAAGTTCAAATTGCCTTCGATTATCGAGTCGGTTTTTCAAGAATTTATCGATCCTCCTCGCGGCCGATTGAAATCGATTATCAAGCTTCGCAAACCACCGATGATTAACAATGCCAATAATAAAAATACCGATAGCACAATAATCAAGTTACGATTATCGGTACAGTTGGATAGCAACTATGCTGTAAGTAACGATACTCTCTGCTCGCCTCGGTATTTTCTTCCAATCTCGGCGAGCCCGATTACTCCGCGATCGTCGCGGTTGAAAGGATCGTGGTGAACTGAGTGTCGGTTTCCATCACGAGGCCCCGCTGTCAGGGGATAGACGACCGTCCGATAGTTCCAAGTGTCTCATCGGTGCTCGAGAAAATAAAAAACAATTCCCTGGTGGATTGTTCGCGGGAAGTGGTTTGAGGACGAAAGAGGACGTTGACCGTTTTGGAGCACGGTTCAAAGCTGTTTCATCGCGCGCCGATTGCTTTCGCGTACGAACGAACGAGCTTACTCCGCTTTGCGTACGGTATCACCTCGCGACAAGACGTTTTCGGGATATCTACACAGGTCAACTTCGCACCGCGACTGCAGACTGTTTCGTATTTCAACTGTTACGCGGTGGTGTGCGCGCGCAGCCTTCGCTCGCCGCCGCGTCGGTGGGGAGGCGCGCGCCTGCGCGTGAGCGCGGTGGACGCACGCTTCCAGGTGCGTGCACACCTGAGGATGGAGCTGGGCGGATTTTATTCGGCATTCGCATCGTCGGTTTGATGGAAAAGTGGTACGTCTGAAGGATTATTATATATCCGTTTTTCCGTGAAAAGGTGCGCATTTTTTACGGGCGAGGAATTGTTGGGGGACCCAAAATATTTCTTGCCTTCGGACTTCTTTAGAGGGGACACATTACAATATTTGTGTTTCAAGTAGACTCTACTTGATACTTAGAGTTTCTTATACTCAGTAACAAAAAATATATAAGAAAATTATGTTAAATGATTTTACTAAAAATGCACGAAAAAGTAAAAAAATAATTATTTTCTTGTACTACAATTTCGATGGTGATATGTGAGTTTAAATAAAATCATAGAAACCGTGATTATCCTTTTTCTTTGCAATTGATTTGAATATTTCTACAGGATAATCGTAGAGTTTGTTTGATTTTATTTAAAGTCACATGTCACCATCGAAATTGTAATAAAAGAAGAGAATTATTTTTTTTTTTTTAAATCGTTTAACATAATTTTTGTTTTATTTTCTAGTTTCTAGTGCTTCTAGATTTTTTATTTTTGTTTATTTTTTTGTAGTTTTTAGTGGTTGTGGATTTTTTTATATTTTTTTCCAGTTTCTAGTGTTTTTGGATCTTTTATACGTTTCGTTTTATATTTTTTATTTTTGACTTTTTTTTTAAAAAATTGTATTGTCATCTAAACTACACACGTCTGCGAAGTTTCAAGACAATTGGATTAGTGGAAGTGGGTGAAAATTGAGTTTCCAGAGTTGAAGCATACACCAAACATACAAAGGATCGAAGCTAAGTAAAATCATTTAAAAAAAATATCGCAACACTGCAGAAAATTACACGCTGCCCCCCCCGAAAATCAAACTAGACCCGGCACTGCTCCGATTTAGCGCACGCGCAGAAAATCAATTGAATTTTCCCCGATCTGAAACTATATTTTACTTTCCGAAATTTCCATCGACTCGCCCAAAACGTCCCTCTATTCCTCCTAATAAAATCTACAGATCCAACCATCCACCATTTATAACACTTCTCAACACCTACAATCGTTCGCCATACTGCTACCAATCTTCTATCTGCATACAAAGCATTCGCGGTTTCCAAAGAGTCTCTTATCTGCAAAAAGAAGCCTGCAGTCATCTCGAAGCAGGTCATAGGCTAAATAAACGAAGCGGTTGGATCATTCGCTGTACTACGATCGAAAGCCGCGGGCCCCGTGCACGCAGGCAACCCGCCGCGCATAGGCGCGACGAGGAAACACACAAAACGATTTGGCAAGCGCTCCCGCGGTTCTGCGTGTATTTGTTTATCGCCGAGTTCGGTTAAAAAACTCGTCGATGCCCGTGGCGTTCACGGTCAAGGTGACACCCGCTCGGGGAAGGGGGTTGGTGGCGAAGAAGGAGGCGCTTCCGCGACGGGACTGTACAGCGTCCGTGCCCTCGTGTGCAGGGTTGCCAGGGTGATCGTTGCGCGCAGTAGAAGGGGAACACCCACAGCAATAACGGTACCTTCGTATTAGTGACGCGGTGACGTCCCGCGGCGTTGATTGGCGCGCAAGTCGCACCAGCATATGCGTGTTCCCCTTCCACTACGCTCATCGATTTTCCTGGCAACCAGGGTTGCCAGATTGGGCGCGATTCCGCCATTTCAGCTACTTTCAAACCAACTGGCGCTCAAAAATTGAAATTGGCGAATTGGGCTACAATGGGTGAATTTATTTAATTTATTCCATTCCAAAATTTATGAAAATCTCCTGAAATATGGAAGAGAAATCCGTGAAAGAGCTATTATCAGAAAATACAGGTTTTTAAATATAAATTACGACTCCAAAACAGGAACATATAATTTATGATATTCAGTTTATTACAAAAACGTAAAATTCTAATATCGACTCGACTCGCTTTGGCCGAAATTTCGATAGTTAGGCTGCCCTGGACCAAATGGCATTTAAAAAGTTTTATAAAATACCTTATCATTGTCGCGTTAAAACGTTCATTTTAATTTTCACGTCAGTTTCATTCAAATTCGTTTCTGTTCAAATAAAGTTTATTTATTGTATCTAAAGAAATAAAGAGAACAGTTGCAGAAAATATTTAACCATCCCTTCCGTTCAAGATATTTGAATTTTCGCGCTTCCCATTAGAACCATCTGGCAACGCTGCCGGCAGCGTTGCTCGCGCGAGCTTTTAGCGCGGAGTGTACCCGTGGATGCATGGACCCGCAGCGCGTACGGGCGAACGTCACCGAAGGATGACATTTAAAATTTGAAGTTAAAAGGACCGAGCGACACAAAGGTATAAGCGCGGCGTGTTTACAAGGAGGGTTTCGCGCGCGCGGTCGTGTGCGGGCCACGTTTACGTGGGCCATCGAGCAGGCATCGAGCATCGTAAACGGAGAGGAGCGCGTCATGAACATGGACGACTTGGACCAGAATTTACTGCGACAGTTCAGCCGTCTGGGCACCACGGACAAGTACGAGCTAATAAAGCAGATGATGACGCTGCTGGCGGACAACCACGTCAGCGATTCCATGGCCGAGTTCTTCCTGGATATGAACGACTGGTGAGAACGCTGGCGCCCCGTCCGCTGTCCACCGAGTTCCCCCGTTCCGTCCGACCTAACCCTAACGTCGCCATGTTTACGTCGGGGATGCCCGCCTCGGAGCCAGCCACTCCGAACCGTCGCGCCATCGGCCCGCAAAGTCCGCCGACTCTAGGGAACCGATCGCGCGTCGCGATAATCGAAATCGACAATCGAAGTCGACAATGCCTCGACGAGCATCGGCTCCGATCAGAATAGATTTCATTGTGAAACTGCTGGCCACGTCCGTGGCCAAGATTGTTGTTATAGCTTGCGGTGGCTGGTTACTTTTAGCGGAGGAGGCTCGAGCGATTGTGTTTCTATAGCCTCGAGGGCCAGCGAACGACGACGCGCGTTCCCTTCGAGCGATTCCTGCTTCGGAGCCTCTGATATTTCTTCCCTGCTTCCCCGGGGATCCCCGCGGCTACAAGAGAGAACGAAGCGACCTTAATCTCTCAGCGTTGTCCGCGCGAAAACCCTGTCTTGAATTTGTTGTTCGCTTGCAGGAACCTCCAAGCAGCTATATGCAGCTACTTCGACTTCCAGTCTCACAAACTACCTTGCATGATGCTGATATGCGACAACACCATCGACAAGACGGAGTCGATACCGCCTAACACTAAGTTCGAGACGTCCTGGCACGTGCTGAACGTCGGCGTGGAGAAATGGCCCGACGGGATCTGCTTGCAGCACATGGGCGGCAAGCAAATGGGGGACTGCAGGCGGGTGCAAGTCATGCCACTGGATCCCGGAACAACAACGGAGATAAACGTGATGCTTACGAGCCCGCCCGACGTCGGTGTACATAAAAGTAAATGGAGGATGATGACGCCCACGGGCTCCTATTTCGGGGGTGAGTCGCCCGGCTAAGTTTCTCGAAGGGAGACACCGTTCCTACCGGTAACGATCGCTCTTTTTCTGTTTAGATGAGATCTGGGTGGAGATCCGGGTATCCGTTCCGGTTAGCGAGTGCGGCACGTTGGCTGTTACTCAGCAACTGTCGCACAGCACGATCAATTAAGTACTTCGCGATCTAACGATGTACAGATGTGCTAGCCCCCGCCCCTCTCCCGTTGTCCAGAGACTTCCCTTAAATATCTTTACTTCTCTTTATTTTTGAACGCCTCCGATTACTTTGAATCGAGCGAGCGAGGACGAAATGTACATTTTAAACGCCGCTTTAAACAAATAGGTGAATAATTTTCCACTAGCGTACCAGGAAATAGGTATTCGCGTGATCTAAAGGAGCGCTGGATTCAGATATTGTATAGAAAGCAACGTAATTCTGTTAGACTTCGGAGCTGTTTACGTAAGGCCTTTTACCGTCCATGCTTGTCGGTTACGCCTCTCGAAAGCTCGTCTTCGCTCGACTATCTGCGCGAGGCGCGGTGGAAAGGGATTGCGATTTAAAAATGTGGGAAACTCGGAGCTGTAACCGACGCGTATGGGTCGATATTCGAAGACCGGTAACGAAAGAAAACAAATATATATGTATATGTACAATTAATAAGATACGAGTTTACTAAAAAGAAACATAATTTTTATTGGGAAATAAAGTATAGATATGGTTAGAGATTGCGACGTGACGTGAATTACATTCGTTCATCGATCGAAAGGCGGACCTCTCGGCGACGACTCTTCGGGCGAGTGTGATGAAATATATTTCTACGTAATTTGTTGCTCGTTCGTTTCGGCAAGACTCGAGGTACAACTACACGGCCATCGGCATAGGGATCTTTGGATGCGGCGCGTATCCAGTCAGCTTAAAATCTTCCGCCGCGAAGTCGTCGATGTTCTCGACGCTCCTAGGTATCTCCAATCGTGGGAACGCATTCGGCGCGCGCTTCAGCTGCTCCCCGAGCGCGGACACGTGGTTAAGGTACACGTGAGAGTCGCCCATTGTATGTACAAATTCACCTGGCTAAGAATAAACAAGGATAATACATGTTTCTGTTGAAAGTCCCTCGGAATTCTTTTCGCGCGAGCAGTGGCGGATTTAAGAAAAAAGGCTCCAGCTGACGAACGTTCCGAAGGGCCCGTTTCTTTCGGGGAAATGAAGAGGTAGTTTACTAAAAACGGGCTCACAATAGAGCTGTTCGAGTAGCTCGAATATTCGAGTTGAACCGGGACTCGGTTTCCAAGTCGAACCGAGTTCTCTATTAAAGCGAGCGGCTGGAAACAATTGGGTGGCTCGATCCACATGTTTCGTTCGTCAATCGCTATTTTCACTATGCAATCTACTCCAAATTTATGACCTCGCGTGTGTCAAATAAGGTAAGTTGTCAAAATTTGAGATGCCACTCGATTGTTTCCAGCCGCTCGGTTCTTTCGAGCGCTCGACTCGGATCGGTTATTCGAACCGAGTATATCCCGGCTCGCTTGTTCCGAGTACTCGAACGGTTCTAGCTCACAAGGGGACCTTAAGGTTTGACAATTTCAGAAAATTTTGATGGTGTACGTGAAGGTCTTCACTCGGACATTAATTTCTCAAAGCAGTATGATGCGCTTCTCAGCTAAATTCGAGAAAATCGACTTTGAAAAATTCTGAGTTCCCTTGTACGTACAAGGTGTTCCTCTACCTAATACTCTAGGAGGTGATTATACAGGCAAAAATAAGACGAAAATCAAGAGTGACGAAATTGCGGTAAAGGCTTCGTTTCCGAGAAAATTCACTTTGAATCTCACCTAAATGCGCGTGCATCGTAGGCGCTGGAGGGGTAGGTACGCGCTTGAGGAGCACGCGCCTACGACGCGTATTTAGGTGAAATTCAAAGTGAATTTTCTCGAAAACGAAGCCTTTACCGCAATTTCGTCACTCTTGATTTTCGTCTTATTTTTGCCTGTATAATCACCTCCTAGAGTATTAGGTAGAGGAACACCTTGTACGTACAAGGGAACTCAGAATTTTTCAAAGACGATTTTCTCGAATTTGGCTGAAAAGCGCCTCTTACTGCTTTGGGAAATTAATGTCAGAGTGAAGACCTTCACGTACATTAACTATCAAAATTTCCTGAAATTGCCAAACCTGAAGGTCCCCTTGTCAGTGTAATAATACAGAAAAAAAATATACTTTGCATAAAATCATAATTTCTCTTAAGGATGGGGCCCAGGTGGCAATCGTTCATCGGCCGCGCTGTTAAGGGAGGCAGACCACTGTAAAAAATCGAAAAAAAATTGATTTTTTCTTTTTCACATTTTCTGAAAAACGTACGTTTCAAGAATGCTCTCTCCAAATTTTTTGAAAAAGAAATTCGCAAAACTGACGAAGATATAGTATTTTCCGTGAAGCGGTGTCAAGCGCGCGACTGAGCCACGCGGAACTTCGAACGCGTTTTCCTCGGAATGATCCATGAATCCATCATGTCCAATTGACATGAGCAAGGACATTTATTGTACAGAAAACCCGTCGCCATTACGTGAAGATCAGTTTTTTTCAATTAACGACCTGCTTCTATTTTTTTTATCAACATTTCCCCAATTTTCTACCCCGAAAACACGATCTTTTTTCAGTGGTCTTCCATTTTGTAATTTTTTGCGATTTTGACTTTTTCTCATCGTCGCGAAATAGAGCTAGACTTCTAATTTCTAAATATTTTCATCTCTTTGAATTCGGATTAACCATATTGTCTGGGCACCGTCATCGCGACAAGCACGATTTTGCCGCAGCGCACACTTTCACGAAGAAGTATACACGAAACGAATCTATGAATTTGATTGAAAAAAATTGTTTCTTACCCTTCGATATCTACATTATTAACTATACTAAGCATTACATTGATTTACTTGCGTTGTTTGGTTGAAATAAATTCCCGAAAACACCCTTACATTTCGGACCGTTACAGCGGCCTGTCCCTTAAATCCGCCACTGCGCGCGAGCTCACCTTCAAGTTCGTAACTCGAGCTATCATGCAAGTGAGCAGAGAGTAAGACGCTATGTTAAACGGCACGCCGAGGCCCATGTCGGCGCTTCTCTGATAAAGCTGGCAGGATAATTCCCCGCCGCTCACGTAGAACTGACTGAAGCAGTGGCAGGGCGGTAAGGCCATCTTCGGAATGTCCACGGGATTCCACGCTGTGAGTACTATCCTCCGGTCGTTGGGAGAGTGCCGTATCTTCTCTATAACTTCCTGCAGCTGATCGACGCCTGTTAAAATCCTTATCGTTAGTGCGTCGCGAACCATGCTCCCTTAAAACAAAGCGGTACCTCCTCTTCCTTACCCTGCCCCTTGTAATCCGTGTGCATGTCTTTGTACTCCGCGCCAAAGTGTCTCCACTGGAACCCGTAAATGGGGCCCAGGTCTCCTTCTTCCCTGTCCGTCAAGCCGCAGCTATCCAAGAACTCGCGGGAGCTGTTCGGGTCCCAGATGTGAACGTTTTTCTTGGATAACTCCTTGGCGTTGGTCGAGCCCTTCACGAACCACAGCAGCTCCTCCACTACGCCTTTCCAGAACACTCGCTTTGTAGTCAGCAACGGGAAGACGTCTGCGACGGGATAAGCGTGGTAATTAGCGCTGCGAGAACTCTCGCAGGAGGGGTGCGATTACGTTGGCGACGAGGGCGAAGCGTAGACATAGATTCTACAGTTTTATAACGAAGGTGTCGACGTTGGAGCAGCGAGAAGAGTTGTACTCGCTAGCTTTTATAGTTTCTATCGCAGGTCAAACGTAATCTTACAGTTAGTTAATTCTTAGTCTTATTGAAAAAATCAGGTGCACCATCTGGGGGCTTTTTCATGAACTTTAAGGTGTTTACTATTACGTGGTAAACATTGGTGCTACATTAATATTTTTTTATTTATTTAAAAGATTGTTAATTCGGGATTTTTTGTTTATTTTACGATGAAGCGTGGACGAAAATGGGCCGATAAGAATTTTTCTCACCGATTGGAACGCAACTTCGTGGGTTTTTAGAGTGACTCAAAACAAGAACAGCGGTGTTTTTCATTTGAGCCCTATCGCCTTTTAAGGGGGTGAAAACTAACCTCAAAGTCAAATTGGCAGTTCCACTTTTTCGCGTATAACTCTCAAAGTACAACAGATAGAAAAAAATGTTTCGAACAGAAGTTTAATGGTGCGATAAGCGCTACAAACTTGCGTTAACAAAATTTTGAAAAGAGTTTAAAAAAAAAATTACTGCGCGAAAAAACTTTTTTCAAAATTTTGTTAAGGCAAGTTTGCAACGCTTATTGCGCCATTAAACTTTTGTTTGGAACATTTTTTTCTGTCTGTTGTACTTTGGGAGTTATACGCGAAAAAGTGGGAATGCCAATTTGACTTTGAGGTTAGTTTTCACCCCCTTAAATGACGATAAGGCCCAAATGAAAAACACCGTTGTTCTTGTTTTGAGTCGCTCTAAAAACCCACAAAGTTGCGTTACAATCGGTGAGTCCGGGTTGGCGGTGTTCCCTTGCGAGTAAAATAAAAAAATCGTGATACTAAGGGTTAATGAAAGAAACTTTCTTACTGTCCCGTAATGAAAAGCGCATATGTGTCCCGAAGAGAGACAACGTGCCCACGCCGGTGCGATCGATCTTCTTCGTTCCCTCGTTAATGATCTTTTCGATCAAGTTTAGGTATTGATATTCCTCGTGTTGCTTCTCCATCCCAGCACGAGCTATCCCGTCTCCCTTTACCTTTTCATTCATCAATCTCGTCTTTTCGCAGTCCGAGAGACGCTCTTTGCCGTTTTGCAGCGAAGTTATTACATTCTCGCTCATGATGCGAAATAAAGGAATTTAATACAGAATACTGAGTAGCAGAATCAGGGTCGCCTTTACCAATGGGTTAAATGGGCTATAGCCCAGGGGCGCCCGTGATCCAAGGGCGCCCGTGATCCAAAGGCGCTAAAGAATCAAATATGTTGAAATGCTTTTTTCTCTTCAGTTATGGAGATAAAAATTTCTATTGTTTTTGTTCGTGTATGCCTCGGTGGAGACTCGGGGTTGTAATGTGCTGCCTTGCACCGATTGCGAAGAAATTGCACCCTTGGAGGCTAGGGCGCTAAAATTTCTTAGCCCAGGGCGCTCAAATTTGTTAAGACGGCCCTGGGCAGAATGCTAAGTTATGTTAACAACTAAACCAAACAGGAGATATAATAAGGGGCGTCACCAGTGATGCCAGATCGGGGCCGGGCATCCCTATCCCTGTTCGTGTACTCGGCAACCGAACAGGCAGCTCACACGGACAGGAGTAAAAATATGCTTGCGCAGTGCAATGGGAAAAAAGTGGAGGACGACGGTAAGCCATAGTGGGAGACGACGGTAGGTCATAGTGAGGGTAAGCGTTTGGTCCCGTGTCCCACGATTCTGGCATCACTGCTGGGGCCGGGTTCCCACGAGAATTTCCCCCACCTCGCGCATACTACGCCATAGCAGCGTGTCACTCCGGCGTAGTGTGCGCGAGGTGGGGGAGATTCTCGGGAGAACCCGTCCTCGATCTGGCATCACAGGGCGTCACTCGACAAGGACAGAAATAAAGTAGGGAAATCACTTGACAACCAATTTAAATGTCCATTCGGCAATGATCGGTAAACTTCGGCAACAATCAGCCAACTGCGGTAAGGTACATTTAGTCGATTTGAATATCTCGCTCGAATAGACAACCAATTTAAATGCCATTCGGCAATGATCGGTAAACTTCGGCAACAATCAGCCAACTGCGGTAAGGTACATTTAGTCGATTTGAATATCCCGCTCGAATAGATAACCAATTTAAATGCCAAGGTCAAGTAAGGACTCAAAGGTTCCGCCCGGAGTGACGCCTCTTATTATATCTCCTCTTTGACAGAACTCCGAACCGCATTGCCCCCATTGTAAAAAAAAAATGGAAATTGCGGAAACCTGTTAAGAGACTTTACTTCGAATCCTACTAAAATATAATAAATGCGAAAGTGTGTTTGGATGTTCGTTACTCAGTCACGTCGCAACTACGCAACGGATCTTTCTGAAATTTTGTACACACGTAGTCTAGGACCAGGAATAACATATAGGATACTTTTTATCCCGATTTTTTAAACCGATCTGGACCAAATTTTGCGTAATAATAATTACTCTCTAGAACCCTGCGGGAATTATGGATTAACCATCAGGGCCGGCACAAGAATGCTTGACGCCCTTATGCAAGAAAATCTTTGCACCTGTTTTCTATTTAATATGTTCTGCCTTTACGGAGTACAATAAAAAAAAAGAATTACATTTACATTTTGTTTATGTGAAAGCTGGATTCCTTTACCACTTAGCGTGCGATACAAATTTTTTGCGTCCCATTCGACTAGCGTCCTTCGCCCTTATTTCACCCCTCGACACTCCGTGACAATTAAAATTCTACCCGGGCAACGCCGGGTGCTTTGAGCTACTAATAAATAAATAAATAACAATTATTGAATCTATATAATTCTGTCCCTTTCCCTGCTCCCTCCTTCCCCGGAAGTCGTTTCCGAAAGCATCGTTTCTGTCGCATTAGTTCCTCAATTTCAAAAATCCATCTGATTCATAATTTGCGAATTTAACATCGCCGATTTTAACGATCCTCGCCCCATTCTCTCATGCACCGATTTCTCCTTATTTTTAGCATTTACAGCGAATGCAGACGCAGCAATAAAGAGCGAATCGATTTTTAATGTTCCCCAAAATTTCAATATTTCCTGGTGCATTTAAACATCCGACCAGGGTGGGGACAAATTCTTTCGAAATAAAAAAATATGCGATTTCATGGTTACTCGTTCCATCGGAACGAGCCAATGATGCTTCTTCGTAGAAACGTAGAAAATCCGATCGCCGGCGGCGAGCCATTAACTGCACGTCGATGATTCAAGGTTAATTGCCAGCGACCGATGATAAAAGTGTCCTGCCGAGCTGTTTAAATAGTCAGGATGGTGTTGCGCATCGTGAACTCTTCCGTGCTGAAACTCATCGATCCGTACAGGAAATGGGTTATAGAGAATCCCCAGCTACTGGCGGACGTGGAGAAGACGGTCCAGTGTCTCTCGTACTTCACAGCTGGTTAGAAGCTTTTATCGTTTACAGAGCGACGACAAGGCCCTCCGCTAACTCCTCTCTTTCCAGGACACTTCCACAATTCCACGTTCGTGTCGGAGCTGATTTACTCCGCGTCCAACTTGATAGTTCTCTTCAACGATCTGCTGATGTGCAGCGGAAGGCGCCTGTACCTGAAGTTCCCCCAGTTCGAGTCCAAGATAAAGATCTGGCTGACGGTCGTCGAGTACACGGAGACGTTGCTGGAGATCTCGGCTAAGAGATTGTGGGGCCAGAGCGGCAGGTGGTTTATAATCACGGCGATACAAATATTTAAGTGAGTCGCTGGTATTTCGGAGGTAACTGGCCCGCGAGAGGATTGGTAACGATTGGATTCTCAACAGGGCCGTGTTGAGGCTTCTGCTGGTGCACGCGTACAAAGAGCGCGTGGTGAGGAACCCCCCGATACAGCCACTTAACAGGGAGAAGCTGAGCGAGTCCGACGACGAGAAGCTCAAGGAGGGATTCACTTTGAAGCGAACTGGCACTGTCGTTAGAAGCGTCAGGGGCACTGGTAGCGTACAGATGAGGACGTGGGAGCCTTTGGCTTCTAATGCTAGCGATAACGTTAGTTTGAATAATTCGCCTGCGTCGGCGAAGAAGCTGAAATTAGCGGAGGTAACGAAACGGTAACCCTGCGAAGATTCGTCGAAGATACTTCTCGTTTTAAGGGGCTCTTGGCAGATAATAATTCGTCACTTTTTGGGATTTTTTTTCTCGGGAGGTGGGAAATAAATTGGAAATTTTATCATTGTATTTTGTTCTTGGGACCTTTGTTCATATGAAAAAATTTATTTCATATGCGCTTTTGCCGTTCATTTTCTGCGATCTCTGCACCAAGCAGGGAGCCTTCTTATTAGCGTGGTAACTTCTATAATTTACAACCTTTTTCACGAACTTTTTGGCCATCGAACCAGTTTTTGAAATTCTTAATTTTTAATATTTTTTTTTACCATTTAAAGATCGAAATTGTAGATGAAAATCGATTGCTTTCTTCAAAATGGCATAATTTTCTTGGTTTTTAAAAATTCAAAAATTTGGCCCGATGGCCCTTAGTTTGTGAAAAAAGGTTGTAAATTGTTGGAGTTATCATGCTCATAAGGGGGCCTCTGCTTGGTGCAGAGGTTGATGCAACCGCAGAAAACGAACGGCAATATGTGACAAAAGTATGTGAAATAAATTTTTTTGTATGAAGAAAGGTCCCAAGAACAAGATACAATTATAAAATTTTTGATTTATTTCATACCTTTCGAGGAAAAAAATTCCAAAAGTCATCAATTATTAGGCGCTGAGAACGTAGATAATCCTGAATGCCAGTGGCGAATTTAACAGCGCGGCCCACAGTGGTACATAATGACATTTTTTGTTCTATTCACTCTACAGGTAGTAATTTTTCAGAACACTTGACGATTTTTTTAAATTCTTCGCAATTTCGCAAATTCTCTGTCGTTCTGTCCGACCGAAATTTTGAATTTTGTTGCTGATTTTTTTTATATTTAGCGAATTATACAGCACTTTTAGAAGATCAGTATCTGTGGGCTCTTTTGGCCGGTTCAAAAGTTAAAGTAAGATTTTTTAAATTGAAGGTGGTGAATTTAATATGCCGAATATAGTCGACTTTTCTAACTCAATATTGATGGACAGGATTGTTAATGTTTGATATTTTTAGACACGTGCATAAACAAAAAATCAGAGATTCTTCAGCCTATTTTCTGAAATGTTACTTCAACATATTGGATTCGCTATCTTCAATTTCGAAAATCTGACTTTAAATTCGGAACCAGCGGCCAAAAACGCCAGCAGATACTGATCTCCGAAAAGTGCTGTATAATTCGCTAAATATAAAAAAATCAGCAACAAAATTCCAAATTACGGCCGGACTGATCGATAGAGAATTTAATTGCGAAGAATTTAAAAAAAGAATCGTCAAGTTTTCTAAAAAATTACGACCGGTAGGCTGATTTGAACAAAAAATGTCATTATGTACCACTGTGCGGCCGATAAGCGGTTGCCACCTGGGCCCCTGCTCAGAAGGCCCAGGGCCCCATCCTTAAAAAAATTATTATTTTATCCAAAGTATACTTTTTCTGTATTTTTACGCTGAGCCCGGTTTTAGTAAACTGCCGCTTTAGTCTCCCGAAAAAGGGGCCCTGCTCAAAAGGCACCCCTTGGGCCTTGTCGTAAAAAAAAATTATGATTTTATCCGAGCACTGTATTTTTTTCTATACTTTTCTGTACACTTACCACCCTTTAGTAAACTACCTCATCATTTTCCCGAAAAAAAAATGGGCCCTTCAGTAAGTTTTCCACCGGGGCCTGTTTTCTTAAATCCGCCACTGCTCGCGTGAAAAGAATTCCGAGTGACTTTCAACAGAAACTATATTTTTTTCTATACTTTTCTGTCCACTTACCCCCTTTTAGTAAACTACCTCATCATTTTCCCGAAAAAATGGGCCCTTCAGTAAGTTTTCCACCGAGGCCTTTTTTCTTAAATCCGCCACTGCTCGCGCGAAAAGAATTCCGAGTGTCTTTCAACAGACACTATATTTTTTTCTATACTTTTCTGTCCACTTACCCCCTTTTAGTAAACTATCTCTTCATTTTCCCGAAAAAATGGGCCCTTCAGTAAGTTTTCCACCGGGGCCTTTTTTCTTAAATCCGCCACTGCTCGCGCGAAAAGAATTCCGAGAGACTTTCAACAGAAACTATATTTTTTTCTATACTTTTCTGTCCACTTACCCCCTTTTAGTAAACTACCTCATCATTTTCCCGAAAAAATGGGCCCTTCAGTAAGTTTTCCACCGGGGCCTTTTGTCTTAAATCCGCCACTGCTCGCGTGAAAAGAATTCCGAGTGTCTTTCAACAGAAACTATATTTTTTTCTATTCTTTTCTGTCCACTTACCCCCTTTTAGTAAACTACCTCATCATTTTCCCGAAAAAATGGGCCCTTCAGTAAGTTTTCCACCGGGGCCTTTTTTCTTAAATCCGCCACTGCTCGCGCGAAAAGAATTCCGAGAGACTTTCAACAGAAACTATATTCTTTCTATACTTTTCTGTCCACTTACCCCCTTTTAGTAAACTACCTCATCATTTTCCCGAAAAAATGGGCCCTTCAGTAAGTTTTCCACCGGGGCCTTGTTCTTAAATCCGCCACTGCTTAATGCACTGTGTGTTTCAGAGCCTGTACATTGTGAAGCCGTTGCTACATTTGGGATACGTGTCTCTGACTGGCGAGAAGCAGTGGCCTCCGTGGTTGTTGTCTCTCGCTGTCGATTTACTTAGGTAAGCGACTTATTCCGCGAGACAAATTGAATAGCGTAACAGTGAACGAAATTCTCTCTTTCAGTATGAAGCTATTCAACAGCGAAGCGAAAACTGTGTCGTTTAGCAAAGAGGAGGAGAAGGAACTCTTCACGCGGAGGCTAGCATTATTGCTTTACATATTAAAGTCCCCGTTCTACGATAAGTACAGCTGCGCTGGAATATACGCGGCTTTGACCGCGCTGTCCAATAACGTGCCTCTCGCTAGATTGATAGCGGAACCAGTAAAGAAATATCTACCGCACTGGCAGAACACATACTTTTACATGTGGTCGAGCTAGTTTGACCGATTGTTAAATGTTTTATAAATCTTGGGATATCGGTAATTCTATTCCGAGAGAGGGTCTCGTCGATAACAAAGGGTAATTGGTGAAATGATTTTAGTCTGTGCGCAGAGGACTGATTCATTGTCAGCGATGATAGCCGTAAGATTTCGTAAATTTTTATTTGATTCGGAGACGAAGGAGGTGGGAGGTAAATGGAGGAAACGTAACTTAGCAAAGTATTTAAGTGTATAGATTTATCTGTGGAAAGCGATTCGCGTACTGTAGGAACAATAGGCGAATCCTCTTTCTTTGAATTAAAATTGTATCAAAGGTTTTTAGCGGTTTACGACATTTTCTACTTAGAAGTGTATGCTAGCATAGTTCCAACCATCCATTTATGTTCCTGAACATACAGATTTGCGAATGTACGCGTTTATTTTTTTATACCGATATAATGTTACGAGGAATAAAATCTGGATGAAATTTTTTCAAATATAACGCGTTAACTTCGTTCCCATTCCTTGCGTAAATACGAGAAGCTGTAGATCAGTGTCGTCTTAAATTATTCTAAACGAAATGAAAAATGCCGCGCTAACACGCGAAGCGAATAAGTATTAAAACAATTAAGTAAATAAGATTAAACGCGGGGTCCATTTCGCGAAAAAAGGGTCTCATTTTAAAATCTAAATTTTGGTGTATTCGTTATTTTCTTTCCGCTACAGTTGGAGGGCCCATTTCCAATTTTTTCCTAGCTTTTGCAACTCTCTTTTTTTAATTTTCCATTTTTTCGGGGGCCCCCTGAACTCCGGGGCCCTGAGGCGAAGTGATACGGAGATGTAAGAAGGATCAATGAATACATGCAATGTCAAGAGCGATACTTTCTTATAAAATATATTTCCCCGCCCAATATGTTTTACGGATCCTCTTATTAAAGTTCCTAAACGTTTATAATCCCATAAAATGCATGGCGATAACTTGCAAATATATTACACTCTGAAAGGAATACAGCGTAGCAGAAAATACAAATATGGCCTTTGGAATTAAATACAGCGGTTCGCGTAAAAAATACTTATTCACACATCTGGAGCAATGAATTAATAGTTACATCCTTTTTCCCATTATTCGCATCGTAAACCGACTTAATTACCTCCTTGTCCACGTCGGGGAACATCTCTGAAATCTGCAAACGGTACATTCGTTGAAGTTCCCGCAGCGAAAGGAATAAGAAAGTAATATTCTCGTATGGTACCTGTTTCAATTCGACTTCAGCGTCTGGCATAGAACTGGGAACAGGTATCGGGGCTGCTGGCGGCGCTGTGTAAACATTCACCGGCGCGTACGGTGTCATTCCAAACATCGTCGAGGAAGGGACCATCATAATCGGTGGCGCGCTCATGTAAGGATGACACTTCGTCTAACAAACGTAAATTATGTATTATGCATTGTCTATTCCTTCTCGGCGCATCGCTGATAATCTTTACCGTGTAACTGAAAACGAGGTTGATCATGCCTTCCTGATTGTCCCCTTGCTTCCCGCTAAGCATGTACCAATCTTCGTGTGTCTCTCCGTTCTGGAGGACCTGTGGCGGAATATCTATGTGGCCCCACGCGATCAACTCGTCCATCACGAAGGAGTACTCGTCGTAGACTTCTATATATATTTGCATAACTCCCGGCGGCAAACGGCTAAGGTAATAAAAGAAACAACAGGCGTAACAGCTTCGAACGTGCAGAGGTGGAAGAAAGAACGTTTACACCTAGTGGCGGATTTAAGGAAAAAGGCCCCGGTGGCAAGCGTTCCGAAGGGCCCATTTTGTCGGGAAAATCAAGCGGTAGTTTATTAAAAATGGGCTCAGTGTAATAATACAGAAAAAAATATGCTTTGGATAAAATCAGAATTATTTTTAAGGATGGGGCCCTGGGTGGGCCTTCTGAGCAGGGGCCCATTTTTTCGGGAAAAGGAAGTGGTAGTTTAATAGAAACGGACTCAGTGTAATAATATAGAAAAAAAATATACTTTGGATAAAATCAGAATTATTTTTAAGGATGGGGCCCTGGGTGGGCCTTCTGAGCAGGGGCCCATTTTTTCGGGAAAATGAAGCGGTAGTTTATTAAAAATGGGCTCAGTGTAATAATACAGAAAAAAATATACTTTGGATAAAATCAGAATTATTTTTAAGGATGGGGCCCTGGGTGGGCCTTCTGAGCAGGTGCCCATTTTTTCGGGAAAAGGAAGTGGTAGTTTAATAGAAACGGACTCAGTGTAATAATATAGAAAAAAAATATACTTTGGATAAAATCAGAATTATTTTTAAGGATGGGGCCCTGGGTGGGCCTTCTGAGCAGGTGCCCATTTTTTCGGGAAAATGAAGTGGTAGTTTACTTGAAACAGGGTCAGTGTAATAATACAGAAAAAATATACTTTGGATAAAATCAATTATTTTTAAGGATGGGGCCCTGGGTGGGCCTTCTGAGCAGGGGCCCATTTTTTCGGGAAAATGAAGCGGTAGTTTATTAAAAATGGGCTCAGTGTAATAATACAGAAAAAAATATACTTTGGATAAAATGAGAATTATTTTTAAGGATGGGGCCCTGGGTGGGCCTTCTGAGCAGGTGCCCATTTTTTCGGGAAAAGGAAGTGGTAGTTTAATAGAAACGGACTCAGTGTAATAATATAGAAAAAAAATATACTTTGGATAAAATCAGAATTATTTTTAAGGATGGGGCCCTGGGTGGGTCTTCTGAGCAGGGGCCCAGGTGGCAACCAGGTTAAATCCGCCACAGTTTACACCTTTTAAAATCGCATAACTTTTTTAGAATCGATCCAAACGACTTGAGCTCTTTTGAGAAGCTAGAAGGATTAGTTTGCTAAGTAACGTGTTTTGTCATTTTGAAAAAAATTGCAATTGGTCGGAATAGCAAAAAAAAAATAGTAAAGGTTGTTTTTCAAACTTTTTTTCTGACAAGGTAAGATCCCGAACTCGGAAATTCAGAAAATTCTGAAACTTTGTGAATATGTAGAGGATTTCCTCCTGATTACAACGCAATTTTTGTTTACTGCCCAAATTCACTCGATGGGCGTGAAATTAACCACTGAAAATTCAGCTATTTTCCAATTTTGTGTTATAACTCGCAAACTGTAAGAGATAGAAAAAAAGTTTCAAAACAAAAGTTACTTCTGTTAATTAAATCTCTCATTTGGTGAAACAAATTATTTTACAGTTCACGAGTCATAACACAAAATCGAAAAATAACCGGATTTTCAGCGATCAATTACACCCCCCTTACAGTGAATTTGGGCAGCAAACAAAAATTGCGTTGTAATCAGAAAGAAATCCCCTACATATTCACAAAGTTTCAGAATTTTTCGAATTTCCGGGTTCGGGATGTTCCCTTCTAAGTGTCATGTTTCGTCGTTTTGAAAAAAATCAAACTTTTTCTTTTCAAACTTTTTTTCTGAGCCTGCAATGCAAATTCAAAAATTCCGTTTGCAGATTTAAATAACTCACATACTGAAAATGTTATCAAAATCGATTACCGTTGCTCCGAGCTACAAACGCTTAAAGATCGCAGAATAAATTCCAAGATCGCTAATTTCGGGAACATCTACAAACGCAGATTTCTGAATTTTCATTAAAACCTTAGAAAAAAAAACTTTTCCGCTATTCCGACCAATCGCAATTCTTTTCAAAACGACGATCCTTCTAGCTTCTCAAAAAAAGCTCAACAAATCTGGACCAACTCTACAAAAGTTATACCGTCCTCTTTTTAAAAGCTGTGAACTGTCTTTCGTCCGCCACTCTACCGAAAAACAGACGTATCTCGCTGGAAACCCATACCACTGAATGACTTTGTTCCAATGTGGATTCTTCGCCCCGTTCGAGCAAGTGTGTGTCTCGTACACGGCGTGACCGACTCTTAATCTGACGTAGGGATCCATCCTCGTCATTCCGTAGTTCTTCACTAGTTTAGCCTGCGGAAATGATCTTTTCGAGTGAAACGTTGATAACCCAAGCAGAGCCAGGCCGACGGAGACCGTAGAATTACCTGAACGATCGTTATGCTAAGCCTGCCGACGTGCGGTTCGTGCATCGCCGGCATGTTTTGCATCTGCAGCTGATGAAGCGCCAGGGCGGCCTGCTGGTCCGCAGCCTCCTGCTGCTGTTGCGCGTTGCGCTCCTCCAGTCTGAGGAACCCCTGGGGCAGCGGGCCCAGGAACACCTGCAACATTTAATCCCTTTTACGCGACTCCTTCGCGTTCTCAGCGCAGCTGTGCAGGACGTAAACAACAGTGGAGAGTGTTATCGAAGCTGTGAGACGAGTAAACGGTGTTGCAACATGTCGCGGCAAATTTAATCGTGGTCGTACTGCGAACGTGAATTGCAATATTCACCCGTTTCTTCCACTCCTCGTACAAATGAGGCCGTCCCTCGGTCTCCATAGCGAAATTATGTCCGAAGCTACGACGGAGTTGGAGAGCGCTCTACTGTCAGCCTCGCGACGGCTGCTTTCGCACGGCAACTGAAACCTGTCAAATTACGGGACCGTTGAAACGCATCGAGGAGTAATCATAACACACGCCTGACACGGTGACAGCACGCCATCTTAAGAAACTCGCGCGATAAGGGGTCGCGAACTGGATACCAGCGCTTTTTAAACGAAATCCGGCTGGATTTTCAGGCGCGGACGATTAGAAATCGGGGGAATCTTTATCTAGATAATTTGAAGATGAAAGAATAGACGCGAGCTGCTCCGGAATCGGTGATTAAGAAAATTACTAGGAAACTAATTTTACGAGGGCTTCTGGAGCAAATGATTTTAAATTCGAATATAGAGATATATTTAAATATTAAACCACCGTTGATAGCGATTATCTCGAAAAGTATATAATTCCCTTCAAGCCTGTTCCGTCGAATTAAAGATTAATATCCGTTCGATCGATAAGTTTGATAGATAAGTCCCTCGACGCGAAAACACGCCCACGCCCGGGCACGACTGACTATTTCTATTTTACCGTCGAGGCTTCTGGAGCAAACGATTTGGAATTCAAATATCGAGATATATTTAAATAGTAAACCACCGTTGACAGCGATTATCTCGAAAAGTATATAATTCCCTTCAAGCCTGTTCCGTCGAATTAAAGATTAATATTCGTTCGATCGATAAGTTTGATAGATAAGTCCTTCGACGCGAAACCACGCCCACGCCGGGCGCGGCTGACCATAGGCGTAGACAAGGAGGGGCACGGGTGGGCATTTGCATCCCACCCCTGCACAGGAAAAAATAATATTATTTTTTTTATTATTATTATTATTAAACGTCTTTATTAGTCAAAGATAATGAACAAACCTGAATATTACAAATGACATAGACGATAAGAGTAAAGGCGAGGCTGCAGTGATAACACTGTTGTGAAGCCTAACCGCGTACAATAAACTAAACTAAACTAAAGTAGAGAGAAAAACAAACAAACGTAACAAACAAACGTAACAAACGTTAAAGATAAACTACACTAAGTTAGCTTAAGACTTAGAGCTAACATGAGAATAGCACAAGACGTATAGTACGCAAAATGATTAAAATGATTATTAATATATAAATCGCCCGTTCAAAATTAAATTAATTTCTTAGTAAATAAAAATAAATTAAATTGTGACGAAATTGCGTATTACACGACCCTGATTACCTTGATTCCTAACTACGTACATAAAATCAAAATTCAGTTTCACTACTTATTGCCCCTCCCTGAATGAAATCTTGGCTACGCCCCTGCGGCTGAATATATCTATTTTACCTTCGCGGCTTCTGAAGCAAACGATTTAAAATTCGAATCTCGAGATATATTTAAATATTAAACCACCGTTGACAGCGATTATCTCGAAAAGAATATAATTCCCTTCAAGCCTGTTCCGCCGAATTAAAGATTAATATCCGTTCGATCGATGCGTTTGATAAACAAGTCCCTCGACGCGAAAACACGCCCACGCCAGGCGCGACTGACTATAACTCTGAAACCGATCTCCGATTGTCATAAAATCTTTCAATCTCCGTCTGAAGATTAATAATAGGGTCGGATCGAAGGAATGGAGATAATAGTAAGAACGAATGCGTTAAAAACTGCGATAGCGTGAAAGATCAGAGTGGGACCGAGAATTATTACCCTACATAAAAGCCGCGAGGGAGGCCATTTTGCAATTGAGATACAATTATCTATCGTCCTCGCTCCCTCCCCCTCTCCCTCCCGTGTCCGCGATATATTTTATTGAAAAAAAAAAAAATCGCAAACTGGAGCGACTATTCGGGGCATATTCGTGACAGAGTGTGCGACAGAGTCTGGCAGAGCGCTGGTCGGCGTTTAACTGGCCGGATCGTTCCTGGTCGTCCCGTTGTCACCGGGGGCCCCCGCGGAGAAGTTCCCTCCCAAAACAGGTTGCACCGGTGGTTTCTCGTCATTTCGGGTACACTCGATTTTTTCCTCCCGTTCCCTGGCCGTTCGCACGCTCCGTTTGTGGTGGTGGCCTCATCTTCCGCGACAGATTTCTCCGGCCTCGCCTCCAGTGTACTTACCCAGCGAAACATGTCGCACCAGACGGGAATCAAAGGTGCGTATTAACCACCTCGGTGCATCGGCTCCTCGAGCGCGGAGATCCTCGGGCATTTCGCTCCGTCCCTTAACCTCAATCTTTAGCCGACCTCGCAGGAGCCTCACTGTAATCTCTTCGTTCCAGCCAACGACGCCCTCAAGAAGCTCTTCGCCAAGTGCCGCGACGGGAAAATAAGGCTACTGAAGGTCTCGATAGACAACGGTGAGTATCTCCGCGTCGGGGCCACTGCCTAGCGTTCGCAGGTTGCCAGGGTTTCTCTTTGTCCCGCAGAGGAGCTGGCGCCCGCCGCCTCCGCGAAGCCGGCGAGCAAGTGGCAGGACGACTACGACAGAATGATCAAGCCTCTGATCGTCGAGAACCAACCGGCGTACATTCTCTACCGCCTCGACACCAAGTCGCCGGACTCCGGCTACGACTGGCTGTTCATCTCGTGGTCGCCCGACACCGCGCCCGTCAGGCAGAAGATGCTCTACGCCTCGACTAAAGCCACGCTCAAGCAGGAGTTCGGGACGGCGTCTATAAAGGAGGAGCTGCACGGCACGGTGCCCGAGGACATAACGCTGGAAGGCTACCACAAGTACAAGAGGAACGACGCCGCGCCGGCGCCTCTGACCACCGCCGAGGAGGAACTGGCGGAGCTCAAGAAGAGCACCGTCACGACGGACTACAGCGTCGAGACTCGTCACCAGACTCTGAGCGGCGTCGCTTTCCCGGTGACCGACGAGGCGAAGCAGGCGATAACGGAGCTAGGGAAAGGGATACACGAGTACGTGCAGTTGAAGATCGATTTGGAAGAGGAGAAGATACATTTAGTCACTGCTTGCGACATCTCCTTGGACAAACTGCCGACCAAAGTCCCCTCGGACTCTGCCAGATACCATCTCTATAACTTTAAGCACACCCACGAAGGCGATTACATGGAATGTATAGGTAGGTAAGGAGAATGCAGCACTGTGGTAGAATCTTTTGTTCGAATTATCCTGCAGGGCGTAATTTTTCAGGAAACTCGACGACTGTTTCTTTGTAATTCTTCGCAATTAAATTCTCTATCGATCTGTCCCGCTGAAATTGTGAATTTCGTTGCTGATTCTTTTAGATTTAGCGAATTATACAGCACTTTTGGGAGATCAGTATCTGTGGGCTTTTTTGGCCGTCGGATCGGAATTTAAATTAAGATTTTTCGAGATTGGAGGTGGTGAATCCAGTATGCTGGATATAGTTGACTTTTCTCACTCGATATCGATGAGCAGGATTTTTAATGTTTGATATTTTTAAACTGTATATAAACTAAACATCGGAGATTTGCTTCCAGAAGCACAAATCCTGCTCTTCATACAAGATTGCACAGAATAAAATCGGATTTCCAAGGGCAACTGGGATAAAACGTTAAGGGATCATTCTGGTAATCACGTCGCGAAGTTTAGGTTTTTTTTCTCAGTGAATGCAATGAATAACAATGTGAAACTTTTTTTCATTTATTAAGCTACTTATGAAGTATACGGAACAATTTTTTAAATACACTTTTAATTGTGTTCTTCGATGTTATCTGGAGTTAAAAATCGCGCCTTTGAAAAGATGATGGGAGTGATTTCAGCTCACAGACTCATTTGAAACAAAAAAACCAAACTGATTCTTAATCATGATGAGTACCGCTATCGCGGGTGGCAGAATTAGCCACGTAAGTTAAAATTTAACAAAATTGCGCGCATTTAAACTTCAAGTAAAAATGGAAAATTTCGATACTTGAAGTTTAAATGCGCGCAGTTTTGTTAAATTTTTACTTACGTGGCTAATTCTGGCACCTGCGATAGCGGTACTCATAATGATTAAGAATCAGTTTGGTTTTTTTGTTTCAGATGAGTCTGTGAGCTGAAATCACTCCCGCCGTGTCTTTTCAAATGCGCGATTTTTAACTCCAGATAACATTGAAAAACACAATTAAAAGTGTATTTAAAAAATTGTTCCGTATACATTATAAGTAGCTTAATAAATGGAAAAAAGTTTCACATTGTTATTCATTGCATTCACTGAGAAAAAAACCCTGAATTTTGCGGCGTAATTACCAGAATGGTCCCTTAAGAGGACTAGGCAGTCAGATCGCTCGAAAATCAAGTATTTTTTGAGAATTAATTACAAGGAGATGAACCCAAATTGTGACTAGTACTTTTGGGTAATGTTTATTAATACTATAAACAGTAAAAAAAAAATTATTTGAATATTGTATACATATATATGACAGCGCTACAGTCGTCTGATATGTAGGCGTTTTTTTCTGGAGCCGCTGTAATTTTGCAGTGATTCTGGCCGTAAGAAATTGAATTGTGAAATATCCTCTGAAACTGATACTTTGCCCCGGCCCCCATTCTGCCCTGAACCTATTAAAAAAGAAAAAAAATCAAAATTATAGAAATGGTAGCTGCAAAACGGCAAATTTTAAAGAAACGTTATTTTTCGCCAGGGAAAAGAGCCATTCTATTTTTTTTTTTGTGTCAAAACAGGAGTTTTCACGGACTTTTGCGTAGGTTCGGGTCGTAACTAGACATGTTTGATATATGCTGAATTTTTTTCAAGTCGATGTGTACCTCTGTTCTTTCGCAATCACTGCAAAACGAAGAGGAAATATGCTTCCGAGAAAAACGCGTTTAAAGTTTCTGGCGCGCTTGACCTTTTCGGCTGTAAAATCCTTAATTTTGCGAATTTTAACATAAACCAAACGGTATTTTACTCGAGAAGGGTGGTACTTTCTAAAAATTGCAACAAAAAAATCGAGTTTCTGATTGCCTAGTCTCCTTAAGCGAATCAGTCCTCCTAAAAATATCAAACATTAAAAATCTTGCTCATCAATATTGAATCCAAAAAGTCAACTATAAGAACGCGTATAAATACAGACGAATAGGGTAAAATATGCAAAATATTGTACAGATTTATGAGATGCCTAAGAATTTGTAAAAATACGAATGTCCATCCGCCATTTTAAATTTTACAATTTGATCTACAGTATTAGATTTGTGGTACAAATAAAAAATTTGATCTCTATAATAATTACCTCAAATTCGTAATCAGCGTCCCCGAAAATCTAGACGCACTATGTTTCTTCCGAGTAAGCCCATTTCCTGAAATTTCGCTTCAACATATTGGATTCTCCATCTTCAATTTCGGAAATCTTACTTTAAATTCGGAACCGGCGGCCAAAAGAGCCCCAAATACTGATCTTCTAAAAGTGCTGTATAATTCGCCAGATATAAAAAAATCAGCAACGAAATTCAAAATTTCGGCCGCACAGATCGATAGAGAATTTAATTGCGAAGAATTTAAAAAAAAAAATCGTCAAGTTTACTGAAAAATTACGACCTGCAGGGTGATTTGAACAAAAAATGCCATTATGTACCGCTGTGCGAAGGTGGAAGGGTCGTCCCTCGGTATTCACTAACGCTGTGTGTATGTTGCAGTTTTTATATATAGTATGCCAGGATATAGCTGTAGCATCAAAGAGAGAATGTTGTATTCGTCGTGTAAAGCGCCGCTCCTAGACCTCATTCACTCGCTCGAAGTGGGCATAACGAAAAAAGTGAGTAGAAAGAAACGTTATTTGCAAGCCACGTCTCCTAATTCCGTTCGTTTCCATTCATACACGCTAACAGGGTGGTTTAAACGCTAATAAGTTGCATGGGCATTCGTACAATCCTTGAACTAAATCACATCACCTTCGTACGAGCTACGTTTCCATATAGAAATAACAAGGCGACAATCGCCTCTTGCAATGCATCTCGTGCCTCTCTTTCGCTGCACTCCGCAGCACCTCTCACCTTTAGTCTCTACCTTAGCTAAGCGCATTAATCTTGAGATTAAAGTGTATTTTTGTTTTCTTTTTTTTTTCTCTCTCTCTCTCTCTCTTGTAAACGAAAATTTGACGAACCCTAGTTGGAAGTAAATAGCGGCGAGGAGTTGGCAGACATGTTGGAAGATCCTCCAACCGTTAAAGAAACAGCTGCGATAACTCCTGCAACTCCGTCAACGCCCTATGCCCCTACTCAGTCTATACCCGAGAAAAAGTCGAAGGAGAAGCGATCTTGTGTGTTGAGTTAACCGATTCCATGCGTTCCGTCTGCCGTTGTTCGCGCACACTTTCCGCGCGTTCAAGCATCCGCGACGCTTCCGCGCGGCGGATTATATTCTTCCTTGGTAAATTCTGAATTTGTGATATAATACGATATTAATACCGAGTGCGTTGTTTAGTACGAAATGATACGATGGGTTCTCCGACAGTTCGCACTCGCACGCATAGTTGACGAATTTGCTACGAAGTGGATTCTGGAAAGAGAAATTTAATACGCCTAATACGGGGATGGATTTTTTTTTGTTTTTATTGATTAGCGGTATTTATTGAGATTTAGTATTAATTGGTCGAAGTGATACGTGTATCTATGTAGCAAGTCAGAGTAGATCCAAATGGTGTATTTTTCTAAATTTTAAAAGCAAAATTCTCGGATCTCATCGAGGCGTCTTTCGACGGCGACGAAGGGTCCGTCGCGAAGAAAGGCTCCGGAGGACGCGGTTGTTGTTGATCCACGAGCACTGTAACAGATGATCGTTCGTGTGTACTGAGAGTAGACGTAAAAGTGCGACGAGGTTCGGTTGGTTGACGTTGAGAGTGAAGCCTTCTTGCTGGATTCTACATTCGTGACTGCGTTCCGGTGCGACTAACGCCAACAGAATTTACGCAAAAGCATTCTCGTGAAAGTAACAATTTTTTGTGATTATAGTCTCTTTACTTTATTTATCTTATAGCTCGCATAATTCCTAGAGTTTCTATATTTAATCGCTGGGAAGTATAAAGCGATCCGGTGAGTCGACTGTGCGAATTGAGTTCCTAGTCCGATGGAAAGTGATACGTATTATAAGTCTCGTTTAGTAATCTTTTCTTAAGCGAAACTCGAAGGCTTCGCTTTCAAATTCAATTGAAAAGGTCGCGTAGGAATTAGCGATATAGATTAGAATGTTTCAAACAAATATCTGTGGTAACCCGCATACCTTATGTGATTACGCGGTTCGACGAAATTTCGCTTCTTTCGGATTTGTAACATTCAGTAGCCGTTTCTTACAGGTTTTCGCGCGCTGAAAACGAATCCGCGAACCGTTTGTCCCCATCACCCTGAGTTTTTGAGAAATTCGATTTTAAAGAAAAACTGCAAATTTTCAACTTTGAACATTAAAATTGAAAATTATTCTATTAACCCTCCCGAATATAACGATATAAGTTATTATTGCGTTATAAACATTTAAATATGTTTAAAAAAACGATCAAAGGGAAAAGGACACCCGAAATGCACCAATTTTTGCAGATATTTTTCAATTTATTTAAAAAAACTAAGGGTCTGGGAGAAAATCTGACCATTCCACGCGATGCAGCAGACAATTTTCCTTGGGAAAGCGTCAACGGAAGTGGTAAATCTCGTTTCGTTTTCAATACAGAAGCGAAATAGTTTGGCAAAACGTGCGGCGTCGACAGTGGTGGTCAACGGCGGCGCGCTCCACTGCCGGTCAGTGTCACAGAATCGCGCGACCACCACTGTCGGCGCCGCACGTTTCTCCAAACTATTTCGCTTCTGTGTTGAAAACAAAACGAGACTTACCACTTCCGTTGACGCATTCCGAAGGAAAATTGTCTGCTGCATCGCGTGGAATGGTCAGATTTCCTCCCAGACCCTTAGTTTTGGAAATAAATTGAAAAATATCCGCAAAAACGGGTGCATTTCGGGTGTTCTTTCCCCTTTGATCGTTGTTTAAACATATTTAAATGTTAAGACACAACAAGCAACCGAATAACTATTACTATTTCGACACAAAAAATGTTCAGTTAAAAATCTGCAGTTTTTTTTTTTAAATCGAATTTCTCAAAAACTGAGGGTGATGGGGACAAACGGTTCGCGGATTCGTTTTCAGCGCACCATATAGGTTTCTATAAGAAACGGCTATTGAATGTTACGAGTCCAGATAGCTGTCGAACTGTGTTTTTAGAGAGTTAGGGAAAATTCCATGTGCCCTAGCCAGCCGATGTTACTCACCTAACTTCTCTGCGTAATTTAAATACGGGAATAATATAGCAGACAAGTGATAGACGTGCAAATACCGCACTGACGTGTGGATATATTTTCTTCGCGCACACACAATTATCATTTTTAAACACGAGCTAATGATAATGCTAGTTACTTTATATACATATTAAATTATATATCATGTTCAATACTATTGTAAATGATACAGAAGCACTAGATTCCACGAAGACTGATGTTGGTACGTCCCATTGGCTGTATCGACAAGAAATCGCACGAGGCGTTTGAATTCTCGCGGACGAGAGCGCTCTATACATTTCTCCCACGCCTTCCAATGATTTATCTATTAGTCTGATTTTCAAAAGATATATATATATATATATATATACGATACAACTCTACCTGTTCCTAATGTTGTAAAAGAAAGGGGAACGCTTGTGATCGACGCGCTGTTGCTTGGAGATTTGAATCGCTCGACTGGATATTGCAGAATTGATTGTGATAAGTTGTCAGTATCTTCCGAACGGGAAACGTGTGTTTTTCTTGGGGAAACATTCCTCGCGCGCAACGTATAGCAAATGGGACAATAATCTGATATAGCCAGCAACAAGATATTCGAGAGGCATTCTATTTTTTGTGATCTGTATTTTTTTAAATCTCGTAGCTTTTTATAAACTTTTTAACAATTTTCGTCCAACAACACAACGTCTGCTGAAAGAGTTTGGCCTAATTTTAGTGAGACTAATGATAAACGAAGTGCGCCAAATTCTTGGCATTTATTTAGTCGAAGGATCGATAAGCGAACGATGCAGTCCATTTGCAGCCACGTTTCATTTCATTTCATTTCAAGTGTATCTAATACTTATACAAATATATATACACGCATACATACATATATATATATACATTTACTTTGATATAGAAATTGGGCTCGATACGCGAGATTTCTAAAGAAACATTATTATTATTTTTGGGGTCTTAATATACTCATAATTTATTAGTTCTTTACGTTTCATAGTTTCTCGAAAACTATCCACCTTAATGTTCCTTCTTACTGGTATTTTGTGTTTACGTTTAGAGCGACATAGAATTTGGCACACGTTTCTTTTACACGGTAGTTAAAATAAAACGGTAAACGAAGGCGAGAATGTTCGCCGAAATGCTCAGGAACTGCCTCAGCGGCGATGTGTTCCACGTTTCGAAAACAACGCACACTACAGCCTGGAGCGCACTTTAGTTCGCGAACGTTGTGCCAGGCCTATTCTGTAAGTTTCCCAAGCGTAATTTTTATTTCCGACCTGTTAACACGTAATTGTAGATTCATTACGATCGAATGAATTGTATATCTTGCCAATACTGAACACGCTGCAAACAATAAAGCATTATGCAATCTAATCTTACAAGCGCTGTTGTTTTAATCGTCGACTAGTTGCATTCGAACGTCTGCTTTCTCGTCTCGCCCTGTTCTTGCCGATCACGATTTGTTCACTTAGAATGTAATAGGTGAATAAGGAGCGCACGGCGAATCGATTCCTCGGATGGGTATGTAATCGTAGTTAAGACTTTACGATAATGTTTCATTCGGCTTACAGAATAGGCCTGCGAAGTCAGATCCTCCCGCCCGCTGTGTCTCGATTTATCCCCCCCGAAACCTCCCTCCAGTTTTGTGTACTAATACGAATTTTGAGCTTCCTTTTTTTTTGTATTTCTTCGTAAAATAAGCGACGCTTCTCTGGCCTTTCACTCTGATGTAATAATTACCCGTTGAACTGTGTTGATTGTATAGCTTGAGATAGAGGACGGAAGAGAACTAACTGAGGATTATTTGCAAGAGGAGTTGCACCCAAAAATCAGTTTACATCAGCCAAAATTTGCAAAGCCTAAGGGTCCACCAGGCAGGGGCGCAAAACGCTTAACCAAGGTTCAAGATTTAGGAACTTCGGAACAAGAGAGTTAAATAGATATTTTTTTAAAATCTGTTGAATTATGCTAATGAGATATATATATATATACATATGTGAATAGATATATGTGTTCCTCATCTCCCAAGGACAATTAAACGTGTTTCCTCTCGTCTTCCTCTTTTTCCACCGAATAGTATTATCCGTTTTACGATTAAAAAAAAGAAAACTCTTCGCAACGCGAGAATATGTATTCCTCGTTTTCACGTCAGGCCTATTCTGTGACTGTAATTTTAAACTGTACTGCGTCTTATTTATGCTGTGTTCGTTTACTTTAATGCACAGAGTATTACCAGAATGTAAATAACCGACGTTTGTAACAATCTGATTATATTACGCGATGATATCCGACTCGTATTTATTCCATTTATGTACACGTAGCTTCGAACCTATCCGTTCTTTCTTTCGCAATAAAGATCCCGTGATGCAATCAAGGATTGAAATTCGCTATTTTGTACCAGACGTTACATTATATTACATACCGTGTCATCCGACCGCCGCTGCAGTTTCGATTGTTAAAAAGATTAAGAAACTATATACAGGTCGACTTGCACGCGGCAGTTAAAGCTACGCATCTTTAAGCTTTCGGCTGCTCCGCAGTCTGATCTACAGGCTCCCCCTTCATCTCCATATTGGTGTCATATATTTCTTTCAACGCCTTCGTGTCGTCGTCCATATACTGGCTCGCATGTTTGCTTAAGAGGCTGAAACGTTAGAATCGAAGGTTCAATAGAGCCTCGCAGTTCGGAAGTTACGAAGCACTTACTCCCGCCTTGTGTTCATGAGGCTCGCGTGCACCTCGTACACATCCTCGATCCTGGTTCCCGTTGCGTAGAGCAAACCCAGGGTCAAGCAGCCGTACGCCGTGCCCAACGTGGTGCCGGCGAAGGAGCCGGCGAGCGCTCCCTTAATCCCCATGTTCAGTTTGTACAGGCAGCCGGTCAGAGCGCCGGCAGCGGTGAAGTTAATTAATTCGAACTTCCCTCTGTACGCGTACAGGCAAGTCGACGATGTCCTGATTGGAGACATCGCGTCAGTTTACAGGCGTTAGGAACGCGTGCTATGCTGCTGGCAGCCTTACGTGAATAGGAAACAGAATAGTCCGAGTTTTAGGCCGACGTTCGCGCCTCCTTTCATAAAAGCCATAATGAACTTGTACTGCATCTGCCTCTGCGCGTCTACTTTACTAGCGAACTGGCTGGCCTGGTTCTCCGCGATGAACGTGTCCGGCACGCGCTTCGCTCGCATCAGTCCGCCGTACAGGAATCCTCCTAGCACGGCTGTAATGGTCGATGTTACGATAGCCTGTAGCTCTTTCGTTGGGTGAGTATCGCTGCGGAGAGATAACAGAATTTATGGTAATCGTACGATGGCGGGAGACTGGACGATTGGATTGTGAGGGGGAGGAGTGGACGGGGAGGATGGAAGGAAGGAGAGAAGGATGAAAGGGAGTCGAGGAGGAACGGAGGCACCAGTGGAGATATGAAAGGGAGTCGAGGAGGATGAAAAGGAGTCGAGAAGGAAGAAAGGGAGTCGAGGAGGAAAGGGAGTCGAGAAGGAATGGAGACGCGAGTGGAGAGATGAAAGGGAGTCGAGAAGGAACGGAGGCACGAGTGGAGAGATGAAAGGGAGTCGAGGAGGATGAAAAGGAGTTGAGAAGGAGGAAAGGGAGTCGAGAAGGAGGAAAGGGAGTCGAGAAGGACGAAAGGGAGTCGAGAAGGAATGGAGGCACGAGTGGAGAGATGAAAGGGAGTCGAGGAAGATGAAAAGGAGTCGAGAAGAAGGAAAGGGAGTCGAGGAGGATGAAAAGGAGTTGAGGCGGAGGAAAAGGAATCGAGAAGGATGAAAGGGAGTCGCAAAGGATGAAACGGAGGAATGGAGGCACGAGTTTCATCTCTACGAGAGTGAAAAGGGAGACGAGTGGAAACGGAGGTCAGAGAAAGAGAAGAGGGATGCGTATGCCTACTAAGCTATGGGTAGAGTAAGGAGGAGAGCGAGCGAGCGAGCGGGGAGAGGCTTAACGAGAAAATAGGTTAAGATAGGCTAAGGTAGATTTAAGGAAAATAGCGCAGAGAGATTGAAATACCTAGGGGAACGATAAAAAGCAATATATGTTAATCATACGACGCTAGACGAATGGGCTTTACGGCTATAAGTATCGAAGCGTGCTTACTCAACGCGAAACATCCTTTTAATTCTATCCATGCCAATCTCGCCTGGCATCAGCCTCATGGGCTCTACGCTCCCATTAAGCGGCTTGTCGTGTGTATTGGGGGTAGGGAGTAATGGTAACCAACTGACATGAAACAGTCTACTGTTCACCACTGAGCGCAGCATTTTTGCCAGTAACCTAATTCACAGTTTTGGGGTTATGTTGGTTACGACATTCGACGGAGCATTCGATTAATAATTCGGACCACTGCCTGAGGTCTTGTACTTCATTTCAGATATAAATCGTGTAAACTTATATTGAAGTGATGAATGTTATTTAATTGTTTAAATAAAAGGTGTTCCACTGTGCGCCAGTTTGTACTTGAAAAATCGACTGCCGGTTTCGATAGTCGATTTCTTGGTTCGAGCTTGCCAAGTGATTATCGAAGAGGCTCGATTCGCGATTATCGAAGGAGCTCGAGTCGCGATTATCGGGAGTTTGAATTCGTTTTCGCGCGATTAATTTGTGGTTTTAATATTCTTTTTTTAATTTTCTGTGGTTCTTTGGTGTTCGCGGAATGGGGTGTTATGGAATTTGTATCGTTTTACACCTTGTTATTGCACGCTGCGATCGACTGAAGTCACTACCTGGAAGATTTCGGTTTTTTAAATTGACTATTGATAAATAATGCGAGTAAACCTATATGAAGTGTCTATGTGGTATTATAAGTTAAGTAACTATCAATCATATATCACTTCTGCCACTGCTCTTTTAATTACCCCCACCATCAATCGCTCCCCTAATTTATTGGGTAATTACCCAATCGTTAAAACCACCAACAGATAAAAAAAGCTTCCCTGGAAGAAATTCCAATCGTTCGAACACGAATTCTTTTTTCAAAACGACATCACAAACCCCCGTCATCTCCTCCAGACTACCACCCCTAATTATTTACGAGCTTATAATTCCAAATATTAATTTCGAAGGTCACAAGCTTCCCCAAAAAAATTCCAATCGTTCAAACACGAATTCTTCTTTCAAAACGATCTTACAAACCTCCACCACCCCCTCCAGACTACCACCCCTATTTATTCTCGAGTCCATAATTCCCGATATTAATTTCGAAGGTCACTGAAAGTTCTCCCACTTCGATTTAAACGAACCATCATTTAAATCTCGCCCGGTGTGTGTTAAGATTGCGCCCCAATGGGGTGGAGGGTTTCCAACACCCCCGAATTCCACGTGTAAACGTGGTTTTAGGCTCTCGAGAGGCCAGGGGAGGGGACAGGTGCATCCTTAGATGTTACGCGCGCCGGCGTACGACGCCGTGACGTAACGTTGTTACGTCAGAACGTGGCACGCAAGAGGGATAGTACGCGTGGGTGTGCTGGGGGGTGGAGGGGACGGCGAACGTGGAGGGGAGAGAGGAGGTGTAGGGAGGGTGGAACGTCAATAGGAGAATCCTCTCCGCGCCTGGTGGTAGGTTTTCCCGAGAGGGGGGCGCGTAGAGGGGGGTTGCCATCAAGGTGGGCCGGAGCCAGGGCCGTAGAAACGGGTGCCCTTGGAGGGGCACCTTCTTATAGTCGTAGATGAATGATGAATGGGGTACTGAGTGATTAGGGTCCTGTGTAATGATACTTATTTGTTGCTACCGGAATGTCTGATTTGGTTTTCCCGGCTGTATGATAGTCTGGTTTCTATGATTGTGAGAAATGGTCTATGGGTTGATTTGAAGAATTGATGATTGCATTGGGAGGAAATGGGTTTATAATTTTAGTTGATATTCTGGGTTGGAGAATTTGGTGGAGATTTTAATATTGTTCCTGACCTTTCTTCTTCTGATTGGTGTCTTCTATCCATTGAAAATCAATGTATCTCTCAGAAACATTTAAATTTCTGCTTAAAATAATTTATACACATTCCCACAAAAAAACACCCCTTCATTTTCAAAACCTCCTCGCTCCAGTATTTTTCTGAATTTCAAATCTAATTATTCAAACAAAAATTCAATTCTCTCATCTTCAAAATATCAACAATTTTAAAAATTTCCTTACTACGGAACCATCGACCCCCGACGTCCGATTATAATTTTCTTCTTCGGCCCTAGTCGCTGCGTATTTGTCCAACGATCTGCCATTCCTCGATTTCGATGTCTCCCATATTCGGTGGGTGGTGAGTTATGGGCGCACCGGAGCGACCAGACGACCCTCGTTTTTACGATGCCTCTTATCGGCCAAGATTCACCCCCGCCCCCCCCCCCCCTCGCTTTTCCCATCCAACCCCTGTTTCACCACCCCGTCACGGTTACAGCACTGGCAACGACACGGCAGGGGTGAAATCCAGCACGGTCTACACCCGGTTATAATGTTTCTCTCGCATAGTTTTCGGAGCGTGTCGCCTTCTGGGAACGGAATAATTCAATGGATTTACTATAATTATCACGCTGAAATCTATCGATCGACTGTCGCCTCGTTTACGTCCACCGTTCCGCGTTCCTAAGCCACCCCCTTGCCTCTCGGCTTTCGAAAACAGTCGGTATGGCTGGCTGTTGCACGCGGTGGCCCAGGAAGGTGAATAAATTTAGAGGAAAATGCGCAATTTTTGGTGGCATAGGGCCCAGAAATCTTAGATTATAAATGGAAATTGTTTGGAGACGAACGGCGGAGGAAGATTGACTTCTAATTACGTGGATGTGGATTATTGATTACTTTGAATTCCTTTTTTTAGGGAAAACGGGGCCTGAAGTTTAAGTTGGGCCCTATGAGAAGTCCCAAATGGTGGTGGGAGCAATTGAGACGGTCCGAACCATTGGAATTTCAATTTCTATGAAAAGGAGGGGTTGAAGTCCAATTCTGGGCCTCATGAGTGGCCTCAAAAGATTTCAAGAGCGCTCAGTAGGGCCCAATTCTTTTGAATTTCACTTTTCTCCAGAAATAGGAGTCCAGAGTCCAATTGTGGGTCCCGTGAGTGGGCCCAAAAAATTTCAAGTGCGCTCAGTAGGACCCAATCCTTTTGAATTTCACTTTTCTCTAGAAATGGAAGTTCAGAGTCCAATTGTGGGCCCCATGAGTGGTCCCAAAAAATTTCAAGTGCGCTCAACAGGGCCCAATCCTTTTGAATTCCACTTTTTTCTAGAAACAGGAACTCAGAGTTCGACTGTGGGCCCCATGAGTGGTCCCAAAAAATTTCAAGAACACTCAACAGGACCCAACCCCTTCGAATTCCACTCTTCTCCAGAAATAGGAACTCATAGTCCAATTCTGGGACTCACGAGTAGTCCCAAAAAGTCTCTCCATGGGCTAAGTGATGTTCTGCGTGTTATTTGCTTTCGCGTCCAGCGTCGTGTGCCTCGAAAGCCTTTCCACAGGCCGTCAGAGGGTGGACATAGCGATTGTAGTTAGCTTCTGATGTTGGAGCGACTTAGGGGCCCTGGTTGGGCGAGGCGGATCAAAACAAGCCCGTGTCCATTCAACCAGGCAGGAAAGGCAGACACGGTCTCGATAGACGTACGTATCTAGATAGCACGTCTGCGTACACCGTTGAGCTGGGGGTGGTTTTCGAAGCCACGATGCGACAGGGGGTGGCCCCGTTTGGGGGGGGGGGATAAGCTGTTTCCTCTTTGGGGGGAGGAGGTGGTGGGCAGTCTCGTACACTTCTTGGGGTTCTAGCGGACGATTGCACAATTTGGAAGTTCGATTCGATTTGGAAGACTCTGAAATTTCAGAAGAACTTTCTTCCTTCTGTTCCTCACACGAACATTCATATCTCCCGGAGAATCATTTCTCCGCTAGCACCCCAGGAGATATAATCACCAATCATTCGAGAATCTCTGAAGTTCTCCAGGAACTTACGAATATCATTGAACTTGAGAAGCTTGAGAATTTTATGAACGCTACTTCTTATGGTCTTCAAGTGCAGCTACCAAGTAGAAGCTACCACGGACGTTGCAAGCATTTGAGGAACTTCGCAGTCCTCCATCTTCTTGACAAAGTTAGGATGCTTGTCTCAGAGCGATTACTCCCCCCTCTGTTGAGAGCGTGCATCTGAAGTTCCGGGCACAGAAGCTGAAGCACTGCTCGAAGATCTCGGAGAATTCAGTGTTTCACGGTCCAAAAGGCTAGCCCCACGCTCGGCACTGCAACTGGTGGATCTCACGTTCGAATTCTCCGGGCTCGGGCGAGCTTCCGAGTCAAGGACGATATATTTTTAAGCTCGATTGCTCTGTAATCATTCAGCGGACACTGTGCTTACGTAAGCCCTCCAGCTGGTGTTCCATCGACGGCCAGCCCTGAAGAGCGTCGGATGCAAGTCGAGGGGAACTTATTCTGGAAACATTTCACCTTTGTTTTATGACGGATAATGAGATTCGTGACGATGCTGTTATGAAGTAATTTGGGTAGAAGAGGGGACGAAGATGGAGGTCGATGATTTTGTGATAATAGGCCTGAAGAGTTTGAATTAGAGAAATTTTGAGTGTAGAAATTTGTAGAATTTTCTGAGGGACAGGGCACCCTTGGAGGGTCTACACCCTCGTGTTTTATTCGCCTAGGAAGGGGAAATATCGCGCAGCAACAGCGCTGTGTCATTTGGAAGGGGTGGTAGTAATGGGTTCGAACTACCGCCGAGCAAAATTTTGTAGAACAATATTTTAACTTGTTTCATCTATTTCGAAGAAATACCTGGTCGATTAGCTACTTATGAATTTGGTATGAAAAGAATAATTATTAATTGTATAAGTCATGGATTAATGAAAAAGACTAGAATTGTGATTTACACGTGGTATTCATCTCATGGATCATCATCTGAATCTATCTAATCAGGGAAAAATTCAAGGAAAAAGTTAAGTTTACAACTGAAAATTATTTAGTGACCTTTAAAAGGGGTCAGCGACCTTTAACCGTCCCCGATCAGTCCCCATTCACCCATGGAGTTTCTAACGAGTCCTTGGACCTCCAAAATCCTGCACATCTGCAGTTCCCTCAATTCAAAATGCACTTTGTTCGAAAGATAATTTAATATTCACACAATTTCACTGAGAAATGCCTTCCTACTACCAAAACCGAATGGCTTCACTTAAATCTCCCATTGCACCCAGCCCCAAAAATCCCCCAAACCCAACTCTTCCAAAATCCGAACAAGATCCCCTCGAGCGCCGCTTAAACCCATCACTACCAACCCTAAGTCGCACCGTCAGAGGGGTGGTTCGCTGGTGGGGCTCTTCCCTCGCAGCGTACTGGTGTGGACGCGCACAAGTCGGCCCTCGAGGGAGGGGGAGAGAGGAGAGAGAAGTGTAAGTCGACGAGTAGCCGTGTGTGTCGCACTAAAATGTGACTCTGGCCAGTGGGGACCGTGTGTGTCGAGCGAGAGGAGAATCGTGCGCTGGAATTCCCGTTAGTCGAGGGAAAAAAAGAACGAGAGAAAGAGAGAGCGAGAGTGGGAGGGAGGGCGGAGAGAAGGGGGTGCACGCGTACGAGCGTGGCGAAGGAGAGAGAGAGAAGAGAGAGGACTGCCCTGTCGGCGAGGAAGGGCTGGACGTGGACTGGGGTGGCAGTGGCTCGTGGAAACGCGCCCCGTCGCTGTCGACCAGGCATACCGTTCCGACGCAGCAGGTCCAGGGTCTAGCTGGACCAGAGAAGACAGTAGAATAGTCGGGGGTGCGCGGCGTGGAACCCCCGTTTCTCCCTGGCTCCAGAGGAAGCCGACGCGCTGGACTACCAGGGGACGAGGCACGTCTACGCGGAACAACCTCCACCGGGGGGGGACCCCCAGCTGATATAATCGAGACCCCCCTCCTGGCCCCCCGTAGATGGACAGAGAGGGCAGGGATAGCGACTGGTGTAGCTGGAGCGACGAGAAGCCGCGGTCCCGTGTCGTTGGTCGTTCCCTGGTCCCGCCAGCAGTGTCTAGTGTGCACGGGCATATATCGGCTGCGAGCCCGATGACTGTTTAGGGAACAGATTACGCGTCGCAACTGTGAACTGTGATCGTTCTGTGCCGCGGAGGAGGGGAGCGCGGAGGAGGGGATCGCGACCACGGTGTAGAAGAGGACAGGTGAGTCTTTTTCACCTGCGAGGGATGGCAGCCCTTCTTTCCAGTCGTTTCCGGGGGTCGCTGCGTGTTGTGGATGGCCTGCTAATCTGTTTCTGATGAATAGGGCTTCTTCCTTTGGGTGAGCAGGGTTGGAGGGACGTCGAGGAATTCTTGACGGTGGTAGTGCTTTGGATCTTGGCTTGTTGAGGTCTGAAAGTGCTGGGTAGAAAAGTTGCGGAGTCTCCTGGTTGGGGGTTTGATATGATTCTGTAGTTGGTTGGTCCTGTGAAGGTTCTTGAGAGATGATGGTGTCTTAAGAGCCTTTCTGTTGGGATAGTAGTCCTAGTTTGTGTGGATGTTGAAGAGAAAGTCTTGTAGTTCCTGGATCATGAAAGGCAGGCTCTTTTAGGGAATTGTTTATGGGGACTGTTGTGAAGCAAGTTGGGATTCATTAGGATGACTCCCAGAGTCCCAGGGTCTTGGAATTCTGAGCAGGATCTATACCTCCCCAGGCTGTGGCATCAATCAGGAAGAAAGTTGGAAATCCTTCTCTCAGCCAACACTTCAATCCTGAAGTGAGAGTCTTAGATCCTTTGAATTCTGAGCAAGTAGGTTCTATAGCTCCTCAGGCTATAATAGTAATCACGAAGGAAGGTGGGAATCCTTCTCTTAGCCAGCACTTCAATCCCAAGGTGGGAGTCCCAGATCCTTTGAATCCTGAGAGAGTAGGAGCGGGAATAGTAGCCTCCTTTGCGGACTCTTTAATGGTGTACTGTTCGTCCTTTGTAGCCATTGTCATGGAGACACGTAGGACGTCTTCTATTCACCAGCGTTTCTGCGTGGCTTAAGGATGGGAGTCTTAGGTCTTTTGAGTCCTCAGGAAACAGACTTTCGATCTTCTAAATTGTGATAGTATCCTCTTTGGAGGATGATTTACGCGCTAGACTCTTTAATACTTCTGCGGGTTGCCTCAGGAGCCCCTTCTGATAGGCAACACTTACACAGTTTATTAGGATGAGAGTCCTAGGTCCTCTGAGTCCTGAGGAAACAGACTTTCAAGCTTTTAAATAGTAATAGTCTCCTCTTTGGGGGATTTACATGCTAGATTAATTTTATTCTCATGCTCATTTTTCTGGAGATGATTAGGGCCCCTTCCGATAGGCAATACTTACATAATGTAATAGAACAGGTGTCCTAAGTCCCCAGATTTTTCAGAAACCAGGCTCCGCACCCAAACGCAATTCTATTCAAATTTATCATTCAAATCCCATCAAATTTCGGGACCCAAACATTTTAATTGCACGAATATTTCAACCCAGGAAAATCTATAAAAAAATCCCCAGCACTATTTGCTGCATGCAGAACAATTTTTATCGTCCCACCAGCGATCATCGATGGCAGTCAGCGACGCTTCGCGATTGTTTCAAACTCGTCCTTCATGTTTACGAGCGGCTTAACTGTTTGGTCGATCGGCCACGGAAACGCGATGGGGCCGTTTAATGTCACTGTCGGAAATCGGTCGAAACGTGGACGTCGAGATAATCGAATCAGTCCACTGGCAAGATGGAGTCCCGCCCAAGATGGTATTCCACTCGAATGAGGATGAGTTTAGCAGTAAACGAAAGGGTCGAACTGTGTTGCTATCGAGTTTGGATCGATTCTGTTTCAAACAGGGTAAAGGGGGTAAAAGATACCCCAGTTTTTGTGGCCCGATGGCTCGTGTATTCATAATAAAAGCGCGCGTCGGGGCTGATAGCGCGGGTCTCTTGTCGCGTTCCATTAAATTTCGTGCTGGTACAGTGTCGGATGAAAGTATGGGACAGCCTAACCTGTCCCTAAGTCCGTCCGGGTTTCTGGCTTCGCTACCATCTTATTAATCATCAAAATAGTTCTACTACCAGATACTACTGTGTAATTCGCAGCAAAAGGCCAGAAAACTCGATTTTTGATAAAAAAAAATGAGATAAAAGAAGCGTTAAAAATCGAAAGTAAAAAAATCTGACGATGTCATCTGATTCCTCGTTTAAAAATGAGTAAAAAATGTTCAACGAACTTTTTTCGTACGATCCACCGTTTTCGAGTAAATCGCGTTTCAAAATGTGTGCTCGTAGGCGCTGGCAACCCCATTTTTGAATCCAATTATCTCGAAAACGGAGACTCGTAGAAAGAAAATCTTTTCACGCTTTCTGCTCATTTTTGAAAGAGGAATCACGCCCCAGCGTCACTTTTATTAAATTTTGCTTTCCAACCTCAATTTTTACACATTTTCATTATTTACATCGAGTTTTCCGCGAAACGTGCATAAAAGACCACAAGGGAGCGATAAAAGTGTGAAATATTGAGAGAACAATGCTCCACCTTGAAGGAAGCTTCGCAGAAAAACGAGATTACCCTTTTGCCGGGCTTTTTTAGAGCTCGCTAGACCGATGCTACGCGCCCCCATTGAAATTCGCATACTTTTGGCTGGCAGTGTAGACACAGCACGCGATTCTTCCGGTTGCACGTCCTGCCCATTGATATGCATGCAGCGACACTGGAACGCTTCGCTATTTTCCTCAATTTTTTTTTGCGACGCTATCAAACGGCTCGCTGGATTATATCATATCAGAGATACAGAGCGAAACGGCGATAGTTGTATAACGACCACTCAAGGCTCAAAAGACTCGTTCTGAATTCAAATTTGAGTCCAAAAAGGGGGATAATTACAAAAGTTTCGTTCCACATTTTGTTTCCGGAGCGATAGCTGCGCCAGCTGTTCGGCTCCTCTGCCAGAAAGCGACGTTCGACGTTAATTAATTCGTTTAACGAGCTCAATTTAGGATATGCACGTATCCAGCTCGCGGCCTCGTTAGATGTTTCTCGAATTTTGGGAAAAGTTACGAATTCCCGACCCATCAACACACTCACGTGGTCTGGAGTGCTCGTTTTTTATTCGATACGCTTATAAACCATAGAAAAAAAATAAATCGTAGATGATACAATTTTTAATGATTGTAGGAATAATTTGGTATCGCTAAATGATATTAATCAATCCTTCAAGTGATAAGAGCCTTGAATATTTAGAAAAATACAAAAGAAATAGTATTGATCGATCAGTTCAAACAAAAATGCTCGTGGTGCGTTCGAACCCATCACTACTTCCATCGAACCAGCCCCCGTCGCAACTAGCCTGCAAGCTAGTCATCGTCGACTTTCTTATCGCGCGTGATTAGGATTTATCGACAGATTATAGCCGAATCAATTCGGCCTGGATGTTTACACTAATCTACACTTGATGGTGCTTGTGTTCCCGTGAGCAAGCACGTTTAATTCAGGCTCAAAGTGGAATAGGCAAGCGCGCGGTCAGACGCACGAACTCGTACTTGACCCGCTTACCAACTGGTTTCTTTTTAAGAACGAAAACCAAGGAACCTTGTTAAGATTTCTAGGAGGCTGCAATTCACACAAGACCGCGTTAGACTGGTCCTAATTGAACCAGTGGATTTAGGGGTTGTTTTGAGAAGGAGTGGAAACGGGTTTACCTTGAACTCGACCACTGGCTAGCAAAACAACCCAAAAGTCTAAACTTTCCCATAGCAAGAACCGAGTAAACCTGCAGAAATTTAAGAACTCCACTACCTTCAAAATATTTGAAAAATATTGCAAATTGGTAGTTGTCATTTTAAATATTTCGTACCAGTTTTTATATACCTCCAAGTTGAGTCTAATTAAGTTTCCACTCAGCTCTAAGTTAGTTCTATATTAGGCACACGTTATATTTAACTTAGGTCTACACTACCTCTATGTCTGAACAAATACTGTCTTATACTCCTAACAATTCCCCATCAAAATATTTCAAACAAGTCTAACTGAATTCCGCATTAAATTTCAGTTAAGTCTAACCTAACCCAAAACCTCGTTTAACTTAGCTCTACTTTAAAATGTCAATCAGATACCGGTTAGCTCCACATTTCGATCAAAACTCCCCGCCCCATTGTCGCGGACGTAATGAAACAACTCCACCCCAGTCGACTTATCGCTCCGTTATCGCGCCGCTACTCGTCGCCCGGCGAATTATTTCCGTTAATTACACGGCCCCTGAAGTCCCAGCAATTATTCCTCCCCCGTGCCATGAACAATGCGAAACATTTTCCGCCGTATCGCTGGGTTATTCACACTTGTTTGGCGCCTCGGCCGCGCGCGCCCGTTTCTGCTCCACGAGGATCCGTTAATTAATTACATTCCATTGAATTATAATACCATTCTCTCCTGCACTGAACCAGCCCTCCACCCTCCCTCTCCTCTGCGATGTAAATTATTACAATAATCCAATTTCATTTGCAGGTTTGAATGCTATTTGGGCGGGAAATTGGTCCCAGGGTATTTGTCTTTGAATCGGCTTGTTGGTAGAAATTGGCTGATCAAGTTGCTTCCTTAAATGTAGGAAGTAATGGGGATAGTGTGTTTCGATCGATGTTTTGTTCACCGTGGAATGTTTACATATACGTCTTCTGGGGGTGTAATTATCAGCCTTCCAAGTTTTAAGTGGTCATTAATTCAGAAATTAGTTTTAATTCGTGAATGAAGATAGTCGATATAGGAATAGGAACTACTTGCTTTAAGGACATCCGCCGGTCAAGAAATCGAAAAGTTTTTGTTTGCATATTTTTATTCAACATCTCAAAAATGTTCAGTTAAAATTTTGGCTCGAAATTCCGAACGGTACAGATTTTATAAGCAGTTCAGGGGGATCACCAGTGTGACGGCCTTTAAATAGGTGTTTTTTGAAGATGCATTGTGAAGCAGGCACATATAATAGACAGAAATGTGATTTTTCTTTCAATTAATAATACATTTATTGATCGAAAAAAAAAGAAACAATTTTTTTTTAATTGAATAAACGCGTGGAAAATAGGGCACTCACAGGCAAGTCCCCGTCACTATAGACGAACGCGCTCGGCGGCAAACTTTAAGTACGTCTTTTTCGAAACAATTCTTCGCGCACTGTCGCCACGATAAAAAATGCAATTCTTGACCGAATCTAAAAATTCAAAAGGGATTCTACTCGTAATTACACTGGCTTCCGTGCTACCCCCTTGGCAAATTTTCATTCACTCAATTTTTTTTACGAAACATTTTTATGCGAAAAAAACATGTTCGGGGACCCTATTGTTTAAACATGTGGCAATCATCGCTCAGTTGTTTCTTAACATTGCCTGAGGGTAGCGCGATAACAACATATGTGTAATTGAGGAATATCTTTGGTTTTTTGATTTTGGATGATCCTGTCTAAAGTAATCGTGGCGCCAGTGCAGGCCAGTTTTTTTTTACAACGATGCAGCACGCAATGCATATCAGAGGCAGGGGTGGACAAAAATGAAATACAAAAATTCTTTTATACTCTACATTTGTAGCAGAATAAAGTGTAAAAAGTTGTAGACCCATACATTGTATACTTTTTTCTAGAAAAAATCATAAAAGTCACCTAAGTTTTCGCGCGATTTGCCGGACGGATGCCGTTAATAATTCAATATTCAACTGTAGAACAACTTCGCGACCCGTGAATGTGAAATTAATGTTCCAAGTATTTCCTAGCATGTTTCCCCAACATACCCCCTGCCATTTATTCATAAATCCATTTACATTCACCTAAAAAACTGGTTAAGTCTTCTTTTTAATAAAAAATCGTCGAACACACTTAAATTATCCTCCATCCTTTCTGATCTCAATACACCCTCAAACTATTACGCAGATTAAAATCTAACTCCGTGAAAACAATTTCTCCTCGAGGATATAGCAGTATCCACCAAGTATCGTCTCCCAGAACTTCCATCAGATATTGAATTTAACTTGCATCTTTAAAAAATCGACCCATTAGAACGCGGCGGAGTGTTCGCTCGGTGGAACGCACAGAAGTTCCAACAACTTTGCCACAGTTTTCCAGAGTAAAAAAAAATCGCAGGGTACGAGCAAGAGGGTAGTTTCACCCTCCATCGAGCAGCTGCTGTCTTTTAATCGCTTGCCTTCCTTCAAAACTTCCTTTATTTATCACCCCCAATGGAACGCAGACAACTTCTTCTTACCACCCCATACACCACTCCGTTCAACTGCACTTAAACTATTTACACCATCGACTTCGCTAGTTACTTTCTAATTTCAGCAAAAACCATTAAACCATTAAATTCCACTAAGGAAGACTTATTCCCCCGTAGAACAAAAGAATACCTTAATTCCTGCAGCCATGTTTCCCCTAGTAACCACGAGATGGCGTTCACAGAAGAGCCAAGCATTGAAGCTTCTCATTAAAAAATTAATAACCCCCTTCCCACTTAACATAATCCTCTGGAAATTGCAGGGAAAATTCGCAGGAGATCCTAACCACCGAACATCGTTTTCCAATGCAACATCGCCGGAAGTGGCTTCCTTCGAGGAATCACACATCCGGTCCTTCATGGGCTAACAAAATGTGTTTCTTCCATGTGGTGTAGTTTTAATAATTAATGCAAAAATATTCAGCATCGTTGACTTTTAAGTTCAGCTTCCCATAGATAGAGCAAACGTGGGGATCAAGATGGAGGGTTGCCGTGGATTAAGCAGCTTTATCTTCCTAAATCGTGGGGACTCTTGCTCTTGTAGCTTCTTTCCCATTGGGGGAGTCCCTCTGCCCGTTGCATTGCGGTAGATCGATGTACCAGAGTTCAGGGTTACGTTGTAAGGCCTCCTCGTCGTCGACGGAGCCTGCAGTCGCACGTGCGCCGCGTTCGTCAACTACAATGCGCCAATTTCCCTCAGAAATTTCCTTAATTCTCCGCCAATCGATCTGATTCCGATGGTTAACCTCAAATTATGCTTGTAGGGCCACAATTCCCTAGGAGGAGCCTGTATCTGGTGATTTTTTTTGCGTTGTAGTGGTAGATAGAAGAGTTTCGTTGTGGAGATGGGAATAAAATTCGTTTGGGAAGGGAAAGCTTTTGTTCAAACTACAGAAAATGCAGGGTTGCCTTTTTGGTTGGTATTGGTGAGGCCCCTAGGTCCTTTTCTAGGGATTTTAACCTTTAATTTTGTGTGAATGGAGATCCTTAACCTCAATTTTGAATATTCATTAGGATTTATTTCAAGTAGAATTTGGAAATTCCATGGCATTTACTTGTCTGCATTTGTTTAGTACTGTTTCTTAATAACAGTACTTTGTATTTTACAATTAAGGTAGTTTCTAACCAACTATGTTAGACAAATTAGAGTTGGGTAATAAATGATAAATATAAAGTAGTATGATTCTATAGGAATAATAATAATAATTTTTAACATCATGTATATATATTTTAAAAAGTTCAATGTTAATATAAATAATTGTAATACGAAAATAGAATATTAAATTGGTTAGCGTAGTGAATTGGAGCAGCAGATCTGACAACGTCGCATTCATTCGGAGTGTCTTTTATAAACAAAATGTCAGAAAAAATGTTCATATGAATTTGAATCGTCGTTCGCTATTTAAATGTCTAAACATATCGATTGTGCGATGTTGCCACGTTGACAGCTCTACGCAGTTTCTAAAAAAATTGCACGTAAACCTATTTTTTATGGACATTTACGAAGAAACCATGTGGTCAGTTTTGCAGAAATTAATAAACTCATTTCGTGACATTTCGATGCACCTTTGTGCCAATTTTGGTACACTTCTTGAATACAGTTTTCCTGTTTCAGAAGAAAAACTGAAACTATAACCCTCTTTTCTCGACTCTGCCATATGCCACTGTGTTAAAATGCATCAATTTTAATTAACAATTTCTCGATAACTATGTGGTAAATCGATTTTAAACTTTGTACAAGGGTTTCTTGTATTCGAAATTAGTTTTGAACGAAATTTGAAAGAATTCTTGAATTTTGTAGATTATTAACTACCTTAATTGCAGATACAATGTTGTCATTGCAAAATTCCCAGTAGACACCAGTGGCTTCTACGTTCAAAAATACACCAAAAACGTAAAAGAATTTTTTTTCTGCGACCCACCGCTCTCAAGATAATCGAGTTTGAAGATACATGCCCTGACGAGCACACATCTTCTAACCGAATTATCTCGAAAACTGAGACTCGTAGGAAGAAAATTCTTTTTACATTTTCGAGAGATTTTTGGACGAGGAGTCGCGTGGTATCGTCAAATTTGTTTATTTCCCACTGTCAACGCTCCTTTCCCGCCATTTAGCTGCTTTTAACGCACGCGTTTCCCGCATCTCCCTCCGGGCGGCGATAAAAAGTGAATTTGTTAAGTCCACAGCAATGCTGCGACCAATTGACCGTGGATTAAACGCCTCGGGTGGAAATGACCAGCCGATTTCATCACGGGTCTGCAGAATTCACGCTCGATCCAATTCCACAGCGACTTTGGACACGTTCCAGGGAGATTATCCCCCGGAACATCTGCTATTACGCGATTCCCTGTAAAATCCAGGAAACCTCGCTTCATAATACCCCGCGATAATTTAACCCACGAAACAAACACACGGTCCCTGCAAAAGTCCCACGATCAATATTCAAATTAATCCAATCGCAGTTTGAACAACTGCAAGTGTGCAATTTTCAAAGTGCAAATTTCTACCTTACATCTCGATTCGAAGATGTTGCTTAGGCCTAGTATTTACTTCAGACGTAACTTAGACCTAGTATGAGCCTCACACGGACTTCACCAAGTTCTAAACTAGATATCAAACTCGGACTTCCCTCCTAGTTGCACAAAGTTGCAGCAGGAGCTGACATTCAAGAAACAGATAACCAAACTAAAGGTCAAGCTTCAGATAGAGGACCACAAGACCGGAGCTCCAAGGAGGATACTATGTTATCTAAACTTGGGAAGGAATACTACAAAAACTGACCTCGAGCTGGACGGAACAAGTCCATCGACTCGACCCTCAAGCCTCGCAAACAACCCCACACAAACTTCACCTCCATCGTTCCAAGGTTTGCCAAGACACCAGGCTACCCCCAATAATGGGACAAACAGAAGCGAAGCTTCCCTGCTATCGATTCGCCGCCCCAACAGCAGCAACTGAAGCACCAAAGGGGATAGCAGGGTCGAGCAACAGCCCCGTAATCGCCGGAGGATTGGCCGAGCGCGATTAGCAATTTTGCAGGAGATTCATTGCTATTCCACATGCATGCGGTGCGGAAACTAGGCCGCTCCATGGATGATAAAAGTCTCCCTTAACGAAAAGTCTAAACGAGAATCAGCCCCATCCTCGCGCTCCCGATCCATTCGTTAGATAAGTGGAAGCGGGCCATTAGCCCCGCTGCAAACGCGCCACGACTTCATGCCCCGTCCTGCCATCTCGATGGCTACTCGATCCGATTTTTTCCCGTCTACCTTGGGCCACGCGGATGGCTGCTGGAGATTGGTATTGAAAAATCAAGCGAAATGTGCAGGCTGCAGTCACTAATTGGGGCTGAGAGCGAGCTTTGGGGGTGGGATGAAGTGGTAGCTGGGGGGACAAGCTGAAGTGATGGGTGAGAACGGGGTGAAATGTTTGGAGATGTGGTGGATGGCTTGGTTGACTGGGGAGATGGTTTCTGAAGAGTGCAGTAGGTTGGGTCACGTCCCTAAAAATCCATCTCCGCGACATGATTTCCCTTTCACTCTTCAAACACATTCTTCAAAAAACCCAAACTTCAACACTATTTTCCTTCTATTTTCCAAAGACGATCAATCCTCAACGCCATTTCTGCTCTACTCTTCAAAAAACCTACACCCTTGAGACTATTTTCCTTCTATTTTCCAGAAACGATCAATCCTCAACCCCATTTCCGCTTCACTCTTCAAAAAACTCACTTTCTCATCCTCACTTCCCTTCCATTTCCCTAAAATCCACCTCCTCAACATTATTTACCTTCCATCTCCCAAAAGCACTCACTCCTCAACCCCATTTTTGTTCTACTCTTCAAAAAATCTCCCCCTCAACCCTATTTCCCTTCCATTCCCCTAAAAGTCACCCCCTCAACACTATTTCCCTTCCATTTCCCAAAAGCACTCACTCCACAACCCCATTTTTGTTCTACTCTTCAAAAAATTCACCTCCTCATCCCCATTTCCCTTCCATTCCCCTAAAATCCACCTCCTCAACATTATTTACCTTCCACTTTCCAAAAACACTGACTCCTCAACCTTATTTTTGTTCCACTCTTAAAAAAATCTCCCCCTCAACCCTATTTCCCTTCCATTCCCCTAAAAGTCACCCCCTCAACACTATTTCCCTTCCATCTCCCAAAAGCTCTCACTCCTCAACCCCATTTTTATTCCACTCTTCAAAAAATTCTCCTCCTCATCTCCATTGCCCTTTCATTCCCCTAAAATCCACCCCCTCAACACTATTTCCCTTCCATCTCCCAAAAGCTCTCACTCCTCAACCCCATTTTTATTCCACTCTTCAAAAAATTCTCCTCCTCATCTCCATTGCCCTTTCATTCCCCTAAAATCCACCCCCTCAACACTATTTCCCTTCCATCTCCCAAAAGCTCTCACTCCTCAACCCCATTTTTGTTCCACTCTTCAAAAAATTCTCCTCCTCATCTCCATTTCCCTTTCATTCCCCTAAAATCCACCCCCTCAACACTATTTCCCTTCCATCTCCCAAAAGCTCTCACTCCTCAACCCCATTTTTATTCCACTCTTCAAAAAATTCTCCTCCTCATCTCCATTTCCCTTTCATTTCCCTAAAATCCACCCCCTCAACACTATTTCCCTTCCATCTCCCAAAAGCACTCACTCCTCAACCCCATTTTTGTTCCACTCTTAAAAAAATCTCTCCCTCAACCCTATTTCCCATCCACTCCCCAAAGAACCTACCCCCTCAACCCCATTTCCCTCTCACTCCCAAAAACCCACCCCCACAATACAATTTCCCTTCCACTCCCAAAAACCCACCCCCCAACACAATTTCCCTTCCACGTCCCAAGAACACTCGCCCTTCAACCCAATTTCCCAGAAACCACCCTCGACTACAATTCCTCCAATTTCCACCCCCTTCACCACCATTCCCACCCCCGGTTCTCTGAAGCAACGACACATCGAAACATGTCCCTTGGGAAAAGTATACCAAGCTGCGGAAGACCGTGACGACGAAGCTTTGAACGATTAGAAACGATTAGGGTGCGACAGGCGTTACGCGGTCTAACGAGGCGCGGTTCGCGGCAACAACAACAACAGCCGTTCGCCGAGCGTAATTGCAGCCGCGGCTGGTTAGGTCTGGGTTGGATGCGATCTCCGTATCCTGGATGCCGCGTCTCCCGTTGACGTTTCGAGAGAGGAACGTTTTGCACGCGACACGGTTCCAGAGCGCAAACCGTCTTCAATTGCATACGCTCGTGTTTCACGCTGACAGCCTCGAAAACGTCGCGCAATTACGATTCCGCCGCGTTTAATTGAAGGGGGCGCGACCTGGATGGCACGTCGGGCCATTTCTCTTCCATTCTTCCTCTCTTCCTGCCTCGCCATGGCGGATCGTTCAGCGCTGGATGCTGCTTCCTGCGTGCACGTCGAATGTTTACGTTGGTGTTTTAATTTAAAGCCACATCTTTCGTATTTGAATTTTCGAATGCTGATGGTCGAAATTAATTTGTAATTTTTTTTAAGGTGGGGGTACATTCGACTTTTATGTGAGAGAAGAATACTGTGGTAGATTGGAAAATTAATTGTCAAATTAATAATTTAATTAGCAGGGCACACTAGTGAACGCAACACCAATGAAACTATTTCTGTCCAGTTTCTGTATTAATTAATTTAAATATGAATTCAATAATATAACACCACAGATAAATGTGTTCTGAATAAATTCATAGAGGTCTAATTCAATCTTAATATTAATCCAAATCGTGTATAAAATCGAGGAAGAGAAGCTTTTAATAATTTTCAATTTCCCTTTCTAAGAATTAATCATACAAGTAAGAAACCGCGTTCTCCAATTTTTCCTTCATTTTTTTTTCATGAAAGAGTACTCGCTTTACGGCTGACCATCCTCCACAGTTCAATATTTTTAGCACCAAGCACCAGACGGTCTAATTTCGTCCCCTTTTGACCCGGTTTCGGTGCACCTGATCCGTGGAGGATATGACCCACCTTCGAGCCTCGAGAATTCGATATAGGGATCCCTTTCTGTCCTCGAGCCTGAGTTCACGGTATCAAAGGAGCCCGAACATGCACCGAGGCTTCCCTTCAGACTCTTTTCTCTCTTAGAATAATTAAAATCGACAGATCTTGTCTTGTTTGCATTCAGCAGAAAAAAAATGCCAATGTCATTTGCAGATTCGTTGATGCAAATATGATAATGATAATAATAAGGATAATAATAATGCTAGCAGGAATAATAATAATAATGATAATAATATTCGTAACACTAGAAGCAGTAATAATAATAACGTAACTTTAATGAGCACACAATCACGAAAATTTGCGAAGTGAAAGACATGCAAAAAAAGAGTCCGTAAAATTTAAAGCAATCACTAAGTTTCCCCCTCCTCAAATTGACCCCTGAAAGAGTCAACACACCCTTCCTCACCAACTACGCAATATTCATGACACAGCCCCCAAATCCACTACAATCATCCTGCCCAATTTTCCCAGCACCATAATTGACAAACCGGTTGCCATCCAGCTTATTTCGTCCGATAAATCGAGCCCCTAATACCTATGTAGCCAACGATCGTCCAATAACATTTACCCAGCACCACTATCCAGCAAAGTACAAACAATAACATCAAGCAACAAATATATATCCCAGCAGTGTATTCTGACAACAAATGAATAATCCATTCTACATCCCCATTTCTGTAATAGGAACCTACGCAAACCAATGTGATACGCTATTCCCAATCAATTCCATAATTAATAACAGTCGAAACGAACGTTCAAAGTGGAATTTGAAAATTTTTTGACGCTAGAGAATTGAAGATTTTAAATTTTTCCACGCGAGAAAATTGGAGATTGCGAATTTTCCCTTGCGAGAAAATTGGAGACTGTGGACTTTTCCACGCGAGAAAATTCGGAGATTTCAAATTTTTCCTCAGGAGAAAATTTAAGTTTTCGAATAATTTGTAATCGCGTCAATTCTATAATTAATAATACTTACTCGAAAGAAGCGTCCAAAGTAAAATTTGGAAATTTCCCCTCGTGAGAAAATTAATTTTCCTTTGAGAGAAAATTCATTTTCTCTCGCGAGAAAATTGGTAGATTTTGAATCCTCGAGTGTCCACAGGAGTTCTTCGCCCCCGATTCGCTACGCTGTTGGGTTCAGGCCGTTTTCCAAACGGTGGAGCGAAGGTCGAGCCGAACGGGGGTTGGCCAGGAGCCAAGAGACCAGCGTGCAGCCCTTCTTCGTCGGGGTATAAATTCACGGGCACGGTAGTGTGCCAGCGTTCCAGCTGTTCCTGACACGAAGACGAGTTTCCTTTTGTCCGGTTTAATTGAATTCGGCCAGGTCCACCTCATTCTTCTTCCCTTTCCACGTTGTCGTTAGACCTGCTGGCCCGAATCGGGGGCAACACAATCGACTTTGCGCCTTTTCCCGCTTTGTCTCACGCTTTTGTTGGTGATTCTTGACGCTGTTCCTAGATCGAAGCTGCATATCACCCATTTTCCAGGCACAGCCGTTTCGGCTAAGAATTCTGAACCCAAAATGTTTCTTCTTTCATTATTCTACAGATTCGTGGGATTTTTGAGGACCTTGTGCAGGGTTCACTTTTTATTTGAGTGTATTTTCATGTTACTTTCTTTTTAGAAATTAAGTTTTGTTTGTGGGGCTTGAATAAAGTGATTTCAAGCTTCCTCACTCCACAAAAGTTTCATCTAATACTCCTCACGAATCTGTCCAACTCTCCTCCCAAAATTTCCCCATCACAATTTTTCCCTTTTATCTAAATCCTCTTCAAACATTCGCTTAACCCAATCTCTGTAAAGCATCTTCACCAGTATCCGACTCCAAGCCATCACTACTTCGACCACATTCTCACTCCAACCCATCACTACATCGACCACCTCCCGACTCCAACCCATCACTACTTCGACCACCTCCCGACTCCAACCCATCACTACTTCGACACCTCCCGACTCCAACACATCACTACTTCGACACCTCCCGACTCCAACACATCACTACTTCGACACCTCCCGACTCCAACCCATCACTACTTCGACCCCCAATTTCGCCACAAACAATCCCTTCCCCTCACCACACTCGAACTCCACGAATCTTCTTCAATAATCCCCCCAAAATTCCTTCAAACCACGTCAAACTAACCGAAACACCCCCTTCAACCACAAACTAACCCCAAACTCGCAAAAATCATCTAAAACCTCCCCCGAAAAATTGACGACACACCGCGCCACACCGATAAATAAAAAAGCCCCAGTAATCCGCCCAGTAAAATTGCCACGGAAATCGCACTTTTGCTTGTTTCGCGGCCTGGTCGTTACAAAAACAACGAGTGGGAAGCGAGGCGAAACGTGCTGCAAATAAATCCATACTCTAACCCAGCAATATCGTTCTTGCTGTCGTGGGGGGAGGGGGTTGCAGGAGGGGGCGACCTCGTTAAACGCGTAATGGATAACCGATACTGGTGGCAGGATTAAAGGCAAAAACTGGGTCTGAATCGGAATTCAGATCGTTGATCAGCTAAACGAGTCGCGACACGCGAGATCTGTTGTCTCAGGAGTATTCCTAGGCGAGTCGGAAAGCACAGCTTCCGTTCGGGTCGCTCTGCGATCGATCCCTCGTTCATTGCTCGTCGCTGGAGAATTTCGGATGCAAATAGAGAGGGTGGGATCGAGATCGGTGCATTCGGTGCTTGTGTTCCCAATTATTTGTTAACCGAGTGCAAACTTTGAGAATGTTTATTGTGTTTGATGTAGGTAAATTGTATGTGGGGGGGGGGGTGTGATTTTTTTTGAGGGGGTGGGAGCTGTGGATTTGGGAATTTGGGTTGACTTTTGCGTGGGGATATTGGTTTGGGGGAATTGTTTGGTTGATTGGTTTCTAGCTCGAGTTTTGGAGAAGTTGAATGGCTTTTTGATTGAGAAATTTGTGGGGGTAATGTCGGTTAGATAGATGGCTTTTTTGGAACTTTTGTTTCTGTCAGGTTTGGTCAAAATGTGATACAGGAGTCATAGCTTTCAACTTGCTTTCAAATTATTCATCGAACAGAACAATATTAATTTTTGACTTTGGTCATTTTTGCAAATTTGATATTTTTTTACTCGAAATTACTTAGTGTTAGTCAGAGATGTTCGACAAATACACATTCGATATTTTTGTCTACAGTTTATTCACGTATTTCAGCTAAGCTGTCAGCAAAAATTCATTCCCTTAAAATTCTTCAGTACGTTTCTTAAAAATTGGCGACAAAATTCGAAGAACAACCCTCTGCGTCCTACCAAAAATGAATTTTATATCAACCCGAGCGTAGCCTGTGTCGCGTTTCTTTGCCCAGAAGTGAATTTAGTGGATTCCACCCCTGTTTATCGCTCGCTGCGGATGCCCAGGACAACAATTGCCCCATAAATAAATAAATACACCTCTGGTCGTAAATTCCACCCCTTTACCAGCCCTTATCGTGCCCCAGCAGAAGGGCGTAAAATTCTGTCTGAATTTTCGCCTCCACAATTCTCGAAATTGTATGTTTTCAAGCCTGGGTGGGTTCTAAACGCATGGAGACAGCAAAAAGGGGGTGTGTATCATAGGGGTTGTTTGTCAGGCACCTGTCCTCTATTCAAACACTACCAATGGACGTGGAAGCAACTTGATATTACATATTTACAATCCCCCTTACAATTTGTCGACTTCAAAAGTGGCTATGACGCTTCAAAATTCCCGGAAATTCAAATTTTGCAATATTTGCAATTTCAAGTTTACAGAAAATTAATGTAAAGTACACAAATGTGAGTGAATTATTTTTCTGAATGCATTGTACATCGTACATATATTTATTAATTCTTTGAAAAGAGATATTCCAAGATTCTTTAAGATCCTTCAACCCCTATAAATGTCCATTTAACCCCCCTCCCCTCCACACATTTCATGCGTGACATTTCACCAAGAATTTCATTCGCATTTTCTTTATTCGAATTCTCACTCTTCACGCATAATTTTCCCCTGAAATGGGGTTGCGCCCACCCCCTCGAGTCTCCACAGGGATCAGCCACGTTCCAAAAGGGTTTGAAGCTGGAATCTCCTCCAGGGGATCCAGTTAACCCCATCCACTGTCGCGACTGGCATCCCTCTCTGTGCCACTTCAAGGGTGCACTCCTGGGTCAGGGGGTTGAGGGTGGAATTCCCAGTCGCGAAAAAATTGACGAACGGGGGAGTGTACAGAGGCGAATAAAATTTGCATAGCGTTAAGCGCGATCCAGGGAGGTGTATTTTTTCCCCGGAAGCTCCTCGACCCTCTGCAAACGCATTTCGAATTTCCCGCCATTCGCAGATCCCCTTTTTCAACCCCCATTTCTCCACAAAAGAGTCATGCTTATTTCTCTGCTTACTATTCCACCCTCGCCCCTCAGAAATCCAGTCACGTGTCTCGCAAATTTCCCATAAACCTTCTTCAACCCCTCCCCCAATATATTCGCTCAACCACTTCACATTTTGGAATTTTCTTGCATTTTTCATACCCCCATTTCAGTTATTTCCCTTCTCATTTTTTAAACGGAAGCTTCCAGTGCGTGCTTTTTCATGCGTTGGTATTTTTTTGGGGTGTTGATTTTTTGCGAAGCTAGGGGTTGCTGTGGAATGCAATCAAAATTAAAAGTGTATTTAAATATTGACGGGGAGTCTGTTTTGGGGAGGGTTTGTAATTCCATAGCTGACTGGTCACGGTGTATTTATGCATAGAAATACGATCGTGCGAGGAATAATAGGGGTGGTTCCGACCCCTGTCACGGGGGCTGAACGTGATTCCTCTGATTATGCGGTAACGAGCCGCAAAAATGGCTCGTCAGTATGCAGTGCAGCGCTTTTTCCCTGGCTCTAGACTTTCCTCGACAAGGGGAACGTACGTGGCTCTGCTTCGGGGTAGTTCGAAGAATTTATCTGATCACAAAACCCCAGCCAGTGTCGATTTCTCTCTTTCCTCTCGTCTCGAAATTTATGGGCTTTCTGGTGCCTTTTTGCTTTCTGGAAGTGAATTATGTAAGCTTGTTTTAACAGGGAAGATGATTCTTTGTGATCCTTGGGGTTGGTTTCTACTTTGTGAAGAAGGGTTTTAAAATTTTGCTTGTGCGCTGGATTTTGATGGAATTTGAATGATGTAGTTTGTGATGTGATTTGGAATAACTATGGAGTATAAGAAATTCACAAGTCACAAATCACAAGAAATTCACAACTCACAAATCACAAGAAATTCACGAAATAGACTCAATTTTTCAGTAGGAATTGTAGAGGACATTTTTCCTTTTCTTTCTTGAAAGTTTAATGTTGTGATCGTTTTCTATTATGGGTGTTTCAGTGGTGGGCAAGTAGTACGAGTCCGTAATTGAACAGGCAATATTCAGGTATCCATTAGGCTGCATTTTCAGAAGCATTTAGCAAGCATTGGGCCACTTTTGTCTGCTGAATTATTTATTTTAGAGATACTGCGAGTGCTTTTCAGGACACTGCTTTCCTCGACCGATTATCCTCGCTATTTACATCCTTGCATAATCCTTCCTCCCTGGGATCCATTTGTTCTCCACTTCTGCCACGCTTCCTGCGTCATTTTCTCCACTCACATTCTTCCTCCCTCTTCTTTACTCCCGTCTTAGTCTAAGATCCTTTCCCCTGAAGTATAATTTATGTTCCTTGCCCTTAATTCCACTTCTTAAAAATGAGTTTTCATTAAAATTAGACTTAAACGACGAAGTAGACCTTACCCTAAATACTTGAGAAATCGAAAATCGAAGAGCAAAGTAAACTGAAACAGATGAAGTGCACCCAGCTACTTGAAAAATCGAAAAATAATTTTTAAAAAATATTCCCTCAAGAACCTAACCCCAAACACTTGAGAAATTGAAAATTGAAGAGCAAAGTAAACTAAAAAACACATGGAGTACATCTCACCGCAAATACTTAAAGACGAATATTAATTTTTAAAAAATGTTATTTCAAGAAAGTGCTCAATTCCCTAGTCCCCTATTAACATTCGACCCCTTTTGTTTCCAGGAACAATGAAGCTGGAACTGATGGACCGAGAGAAGAGCCTGGTGCTCTTCAGCAAGTTCATACGAACGAAGAATGTGGACAGTCTTCAGGGTGACCAGAGGAAAGCTGGACCCGAGCCTCTGCACCCGACCGACTCCAAGCAGAAATTACAGGCAAGCGTGTTCCTAAAAAATTCTTTCCAAAAAGACACCCTTACCTCCACTACCCTTTAAGTGATTTATTCATTAAATCAAACTACATACAATCAATTCAATCATCCCCAATGAGGAGATCTCTTCCGACGCTGAATTCATCCATGCTCTCAGATTCAAAATTAGAGAGCACTTCCCCCGCTCTCAGGTATTTTTATTTCAAAAGAAAGGGTAGTTGAATCGTCCCTCCGTCTCCGAGCCAAGGATGTTCAATTCCAAGTTTCTTACGTCTCGAGGTCTTCCTTTCCTATTTTGGATCCCTCGAGGGGAGACGGCTAGCAGTGCACGAGCATCCTGGGTTATTTTTAACACAATTTTTCAACCCCTTAGGATCGTCTTGGGATGCTCTCAAAGGCTACCCTCTTTTTGGATCAGTCTTTATAATGTAATGGAAGATTAAGTTCTTTAATTACATTCTTTCTAACATTGTCCTCTTTGTTTGAATTAAATTCATCCCTCCCCCCATCATTCCCAAATTCACCCCCTTTTACCACCACAGAAATTTAAAGAATGATATTCAAATATTAGCAGATTATTTTCCATTGTCTAACACTTATGCAGGTTTAAAGAGATTCTCCCCTCGATCGTTGCATTTTTTCGATAAGCACACACTGAATGCACCCCTAATGCTCGATCAGACCTTTCACGAATATCCAGTCGCGCGTTTCAACCGTGATATCAGTGAATTGAAATAGGGGAGGGGGCTTATTGGAGATGTTTTGATGGGGATAGGGGGTGGCCGGTGTTCCCGTTAGAGGTGACTATTGTTTCCTCGGCAGGCAGGGGAAGTTTATTCGTAATTTCGCGGAAATATCGACTATGCATCGATGCTGGCGATTCCTTGCATCGAGACAAGTCGGAACCTTTTGTTGCATTCAATTGAGCTGTGCACGATGCTTAGGGATTTGTTGTAGTTATCAGGGGGTAGGTTTTTTGTGCTTAAGTTTAGTTTGTTTCGAGATGATACTGTCGTTTTGTGTTTTGAGGGTTGGAGGTAGGTATGGGTTACTTTAAGGGTGGTTCTTTGTGTTGAAGTTATGGTTTTGAGATGGTACAGTGCTTTTGTTTTCGAGGGGTTGGTTTGGGGTAGTTTTGGACTCGCTTTGTTACGTTTAAATTATGGTTCATGAGTGAGATACTATTTTTACTTTTGAGAGGTGAAACTTTTATTCAAACGGTTGTTTAAAGAGATTTAAGGATACTGGAAATTAGAATAGATCTAACAAATATAAAATTGATGAATTAAAACTTCTGCACCCTATAAAATTAATCCATACGTCTCTATTTCAAACAACCATTCACGACAAAATTTCAGGTTTGGTGGATAATATTTAGTTATGGAAAAAGAAGAAAAATCCGAAGTCTAATATATTCCAACACTTATTAGATTATCTACACTCGACAATCTTAATTACCGCGCTATCTTGTTTTTTCTTTCTGTTCCACAGAAGTGCCTGACGACTCTGGACCTCACCTCCTTGGGGGTTGGCTCCTGCGTAGGGACAGGGATGTACCTGGTCGCGGGGATGGTGGCGCGCAGCGTCGCTGGTCCAGGGGTCGTCTTCTCGTTCATTATTGCGGCTATTGCTTCCATTTTTTCTGGTAAGTCTACCTTCAACATTCCCCTTAAGACGACAGAACTTTCCACCTGCAAAAGATATCACGAGCAATTCCAAATCAACAAAGAATTTTGAAAGTTGAAGGAGAATTCATCGAGTGTCACGTGTTCTTAAGGGTTGAAACACATGAAGTTTCACTTCCAAAGGGTATCTAAAAAATTCCAAATTAATAGGAAACTTAGAAAGAGAATTCTTCAACAGTAACATGTTCCTAAGGGTTGAAACACCAGAATTTTCCACCCCTTTTCCCCTCAAAAAATTATAATTTAATAGAAAATTTTGAAAGGTGAAAGAGAATTCTTTGACAGTAACGTGTTCTTAAGGGTTGGGACACCAGAATTTTCCACCCCCTTTTCCCCTCAAAAAATTATAATTTAATAGAAAATTTTGAAAGGTGAAAGAGAATTCTTTGACAGTAACGTGTTCTTAAGGGTTGAAACACATGAAGTTTCCACTTCCAAAGGGTATCTAAAAAATTCCAAATTAATAGGAAACTTAGAAAGAGAATTCTTCAACAGTAGCATGTTCCTAAGGGTTGAAACAGCAGAATTTTCCACCTCCTTTTCCCCTCAAAAAATTATAATTTAATAGAAAATTTTGAAAGGTGAAAGAGAATTCTTTGACAGTAACGTGTTCTTAAGGGTTGGAACACCAGAATTTTCCACCCCCTTTTCCCTTTAAAAAATTATAATTTAATAGAAAATTTTGAAAGGTGAAAGAGAATTCTTTGACAGTAATGTGTTCTTAAGGGTTGAAACATCAGAATTTTCTGCTTCCCTTTCCTCTAAAAAAATTGTAATTTAATAGAAAATTTTAAAGGTTGAAAGAACATTCCTCAACAGTAATATGTTCTTAAGGGTTGCTGGTGGATAAAATGTAAGGGAAGAGACATTTTCTTCTTTTCCATCCCCAGCAAATATTCCGAAGAGAATTTACCTCCTCCGCCCTTCTGGAGGTGCGCGTAACGCTGTCGAATTAGATTTACAGGGGTTGCATGGCGGTAGCGTCGGACAGGCTGTCAGGAACGGTTCAGACGTTGGGAAACATCGTGGAATCCAATTCTTTCCTGCTTACAGGAATTTAAAGCGCTCGCGCTGGAAGCAGACGCGCTATGTACGCGCGACTTAAGAAAATGGAGTCGACGAAGTAGTTGGAGGGTGGTTCTTTTGTTTAAAAATAAAGTGAGCATTGAAAGTTTTCTTTTATGTTGCAGACAAACTCATCCTCTTTGAAAAATGTTTATTTTTTTTAAAACCTAAATAATCGAGTATTACACTTAATTATTTAAGAGTATTACACCTATGCATTAAAACTATAAAGTCATTTATTTTTAATCATATGTGACGCAGTAGCTGATAGTTTATTTTATCTTTAACTATACCTGATATATGTTGGGTTGTACTACTTGGAAAGATTCTTGGGAGTTTGAAAAATAAGTTTAGTTGCTGTTGGAGATTCGTGTTCATCTGTTCAGTTGAGAAGGGACAGTTTTATGGTATTCTTCAGTGTCGGCTTATACGTGGACCTGTTCTACTTGTCTCTGTTCGACCAAAGAGGGTTTATTCTACTTGGTCACGTACGGTTTTATTTCACCAATTTTCGTGCGAGCATAAAAGATCCTGCGCTACTTAGGGCTACCTTTCCAACCACGTCTGACCATAAGTATCCCTGTTCTACTTCCCTGTTCGTGGCCATTTGTAACTTCATCACACTTCATCACGCCTGATTACAGGAGATGTTTCATTACCGAGTAATGCGTCTAATTAGGAGCTATACTCTTGTACTTAATCACGCCTGATGACAGATAAGCATTCTCCACTTACTCACGCCTGACCATAGGTACATTTGCTCCACTTATTTGCATATAACCACTTATCACTTAATTCCACGTAATGGTGTTTAATCACAGGCAAGACTCTGTTACTTATACACGTCTGATACACTTCTGAAACCACCTTTCGCCCCAACTTTCATCCCCTAAAATGTCACACCCCCAAAAACATCTAGATCCCAAATTTCCTGACCAAGCAACTGTCGGACGAATGTTTCCCTCGAAGTTTATTATTTCCCACCCATCTCGAGGGTGTCAGTGGCAACAGCGATCACGCCCATGGACCATGATTGCAGCAGCTACGTCTGCCCATACGTCTTTCTTTCTCCTGACACGTGCAGGAAAGGATGCGTCGTTCGTGGTGTACCTCGACGCCAGGGCGGAAAATAACCGTCGGATTAGATTTACTGGGGGTGGGCGGGGGGTGAATGGTACGCTTGCAGGGACGTGTTGCGAGACACGCAGAGCCCAGGGTGATACGTAGCCACCCATGACAGGTATATTGCTAGGTCCTGGCCTCGAGTTTCGATACAAAAGCTTCCTAGGAGCGTTGCAAACACACCCCCAACCTTTAACGAAGTTCCACGATGGTCCTGCCTTTGTTGCCCGTGATTCCACGGATTCATCCTGTTCCTGGTGAATAATGAAGCCTCGGGGCGCTACTGGGGCGATAAACATTGCAGGTTACTTAGAATTTGCTTTTCGAAAAATCATTTTATAATTTTTTACGTTTTTCAAGCTTGAATATTAGATGGTTATTAAGGGGACTCTAATGGGGAGGATAGAAAGTTGTATGTAAGTAGAAGGAGGATGGGTGCTCCACCAGAAACCGAATAAAAAGTTTATTCATTTTCCAAGCTTTTTTCAGAGATATTACAGAAGTCATTGATATTTTTTTAGTGACAGGTTTCTGTTGACATACTGTTATAGCTTGTGAAAAAGAATCAAAGAAAAATTGACGAGACAGATAGGAGCTTTAGACTTCCACGTTACAATCGAATTTAGGTGCTCGGTTTCTTTTGGACTACCCTGTATGACACAAGAGAAGTACTAATAAAAGTGTCGGAGAATTATTGCACAGTTTCTGTGACACTCTCTGCTGGTTCACCTTCAGTACGGAATTTTGTGAATGGTATTTCATCGATTTTATTGGCTCTCGATGGCAGTCTCAACCCTCCAATATCTATTTTTAAAACATTTCTGATCCACTCAGGAATTGGAAGGTACTTTACGATAAGCGAACGGAAAAATTTCAAATTTTCTCTTAGCTGATTATATAACAGTGTATTTGCGATAAAACAATACAATTCAATTTTTTTTGGATAAATTAGACTATTTTAAAATTTGATTAAATTAAACATTTTTAGATGTTCTTTTTGGAAGTTATAATAAAGTTCTCTGTAAGATAGGGTGCCTTAATTGTTTTGTCAGTACTGATTAATCGCTTTCGGTTTCTGATTTCGACTTTCCAGGAGCATGTTACGCCGAGTTTGGAGTACGAGTGCCTCACACGACAGGCAGCGCGTACATGTACAGTTACGTGACGGTAGGCGAATTAATAGCATTCATTATTGGATGGAACATGGTACTGGAGTACCTTATAGGTACGAGCGCGTGTGCCTGCGCCCTTAGCGCCTGCCTCGACGCCCTTGCGGAGGGCGCCATTTCCGGCGCGATAGCCAGCAGCGTGGGAACCATTTTTGGTGAGTCAAAATTAATATTTCACTGCTGAATACGTTTCTTCATCCCCCACAATTACCTATGCTACTCTAAAGAGCTTTTAAAAAATATTTCACTAGTATAAAAGTGAAGAATGAAGTCATTAAGTAGTACGAGTCAATGATACTTGACTAACTATTGCAAATTCACAACTATCAGCAAAGAATTTTACATCCCCCACGGTTGAAACTACCCCAGAAAATTTCCAAAACGCCATCCTCCACCGTGTAACATCGAGGCACTGCTTCTGAGTAGTACAGATCAATACTCAGCAGGGGAACAATTTTGTCAAGTTACACGGTGCAGATGTATTGCCACAAATAACACGGAACAAATTTCTGTCCCTTGGCAATTGCATATTGAAACGGAAAAAAGGGTGATTGGAAAGTCTACTGCTGGTCTTATTGTTCGCCATGACAGTTAAGGGGGGGAGAGCAGTAAGGAGTGTTTCACGTGTGTCAGCCAGCTGGAAGAAAGTTTCTGTACTTCTAACGGTCGGATGATGTATGGTCTTATTTCACTTGTCAGCTTCGCAGAACAAATAGCGAGCTACTTCCCCGCCTGTGTCTGGCCGCACGGGGGGTTGTTCCACTGCGTCAGCTGCTCCTGAGGATAGCCGATCAATATACTTTTCAAGCCCACTTCAGAAATGAGATCCATTGTTCCCCAGTGTCTGACTAATCGCGAGGCTACTGCCGCGGATTCCGGGAAAGGCTTCGCCTTGCGCCACTGTCTGACAAATGTCGCTGCATTCTACTTCCCAGAAAGACGTTTCCATATCTCCCTGGGATCAATTTCGTGATAAATTCATTCTGCTCGGGTGTCTGACTGTGCACAGACTCGCTCCACTGTTCCGTATATAGAAGAAGTAGAACGTGGTTCTATTTGCAGTGGTATCGATCACAGGGTTCATTCTACGACGGCGTCTGACCAGCCAGTAGATTATTCTACTCGCGAGATATCGATCACTGACGGCCGTTCATTCTACTTCCTCGGCTGACCGTGCGCGGGGCTGTTCCACTGAATTGTGTTAACCGAAAATAAGGGAGCCACCACAACTACGTGCGCGATCCGTCACGAATATCGTCTAATATGTTGCATGTCTGGCTAAATGAAAGCTCGCTCCGCCTGCTATCCGTATGACCGCGCACAGAATTATTTTTCTGAATGAATGTCTCCTTGATATTGATACATTCCACTTGGCTGACTATGTGGAGACTCGTACTACTTATATTCTGGCTGACCGTAAATAAGATTCCTCTCCTGGGGAGATGTTCACCTTTTTATCGAGCTACTCCACTTGTCTCATTATTTAGAGACTCGTACTACTTCTACCCTGCCTGACCATATATAAATTTGTTCTCCTAAATGAACACTAGTTTTCAGACAGAATTATTCTGTTCACAGTAGTTGTCTGGTTAAATACGAGACTCCACTACTTTTTCGGGGTCTGGTCATGCACTGACCCACACTACTTGCCTCTTTTTCGCACTTTCGCTTTTCACAGAGAAGAACCTTAGTACGAATGACCCAACTGAGACTTTCTACCCTTAGAAGCTGCGTGCAAAATAAAACAGGAACAGTTAGGGAATTGTTAATCAATAATTATTCATAGACCCATAGATTAATGACTACTGTATATATTTTTCCCTCTCATTTAAGTAAACTCTAATATTTACCACCCCTTCGAAAAATCATAAGGCAAGGGGTTAGCCGCACGAAACTTGCGACTGGTTCGTGGGGTTAGTTTCCACATCAAAATTCTTACTGCAGATTTGTCAAACTTTGTGAAAGCACCGGCTAAAGTGCACCAGCAACTTCCCCGGCTAAATCCTGTTCCTCGTCCAGGATGTTTTCTTGTGGAACAGGATGAAACCACGACGCTAATCGCGTTTGCTCCGCGCCCATCGCGGGGGATGACGAGCCCACGCGCAAACCCACCGCGACAAGGGGTGGTTTCATCCAATCCCGCGAAATTAATTCGACTCTTTGTCGGAAAAGTGCATGCAACGAGGAAATAGCTCGCCAGGTTTTCCCTGCATTGGACCCGTCGTAACTCGTCTCTCGACGGGGCAGAATCGATCGTGCAGCGAGGGTTGGGGGATGAAAGACACGTTTCAATTTTCGTCGACCCCGTCGGCCGATCCGTGAATGCGGAAAATGCTTCAATTTCGGTCGAGTTCCGTTCCTGCATTGACTTCGTTTGCCACCTCGCTTCAATGGCCCTGGCTAAGGGGTTGTACCAGCTCTGAGGGTTGACTCTTGAGAATTGTCCATTTCAAGATAGACCGGAGCAGGAGTGAAATAAGGGAAACTAGGATTCATGAATTGCATGGAAGAGAAGTTTGAATACACATTCCAGGGGGTGGTATTTTTGTATCGTAGAATTTCATGAGAGGGATGATTTATCGTTGACCTTTACTACTGTGCAAATCACGTACCAGCTAGGAATTTTATGATCGTTGCAATATATTTTTTAAGGGGGTGAAAGATTCACAGAAATTTAAAGCTGCGTGCTTAATAGAAGGGGTGGGAATAGTCAACCAAAAATTGTATTTAAAAAAAGTTTATTTTATTGTGGGTATATAATTTGTGTTGTTGGACAAAGAATCTCGAGCTTTCGAGGAGCACGTCGTACCATACGAAGACACTGTACACGGAGCAGGGGGATGAAAATGTCAGGAAAACGGGCAGAAGTTTCATGTCCAATATCCTAGTCCACCCATTTCGTTCCTCTTTGCGAAAAAAGCTCGGGTTCCCCTTTGTTTTTACGAGGGCGCCGCGATACTATTCGATCTCCCATTTTCGAAGTCCCGGGGGGATGTCGCTTTTGAATGTTCACTATGTTTTACGATATAATACAGTTTTCCCCTTTCAATCTGTACAAAGTTCCTCCATATTTTTATTGTTTCTTCGCTTTTATAGATCCTTGCAAGTTCACAATTTCGTACTCCCCCACTCCCCTTCTTGAACAAATTCTTTTTCCATCGATACTGTAGTAAATTGTTCTAAAACAAAATAAAAATGTCGTGGCGAATGTTTCCCGTCGTGGTGATTGGCTGAGCAAAAATATTTCACGAACTAGGGGCGCGTTGCCACTCCTGCAATTATCAAGTTCGCCCTCTCGGGCGCAGCTTGGTCGCGGAAATTTCGCCGCGACAACAAGAAACTTCTCATCGCGTTCTGTGCTCTGCATCCCGTTGCAAGAAAGCTTAACGAGCCACGGCAACTAGCGATTTGGCGATAAAGCACGGCCCAGGGACGGCAGCCAGGATTTTGATATTCAAGGGCCGATCTCCTTGGTGGGGCGAGAAACGAGCCCCGGCAATGGTAATTCGCCGCGGTTCTTTCGATTGCGTGGCTCTGACCCAGTTACAAGCAAACTGGACAAAAAACCGCTCACATAATAGGCGAATACTAAAAAATTGTTGACTATTTAAATATTTCGACTACTCGGGCTGAAACAGAAGGTAAAATTACGAAGAAAATGTTATATGAATGTTTGACATACGAGCTTTAGTTTTGAAGCTATGGCGATTTAAAAAAAAAGCTCGCTATCTAGCAGATTTTTTTAAATCGCTGTAACTCGAAAATTAAGGGTCGTACGATGTTCCTTTATAGAATATTTTATTCATATTTTATGGCGTAGATTATCGCCCCGCATCTTTTACATCCAACTAAGCAAAATTTACAACAAAAAAATTGTTAATCATAATTTTTCAAAACAAACTGCGAAAGGACGACGATATTTTCTGCCCGAAGGATCTTCCCCCGAAATTTGTTCAATCGTTTTTACATCGCTGTCCGTCAATAACGCTCCCTCCCCTTCTTTCAGCAATCAATCACAGTGGAGATTCGTGAGCCGGAAAATTGTATCATAAAATGTAATGAAAATAGTTGCTCTCAACCGTCGTAGAAGTTGCGTACACACCGAATTGTGTGCTCGAACGGTTGGTAAATATCGCTGGTTCGTTTTATATCGATTTTTATTTATTTACGGGGGAAGGAGGGGGAGGAGCGGACGATGAAATCGAACGTAAGCCTTCGAGTCTGAACAGTCGAGAACCGTAAGGACCTGAAGGAAGGCATGATATTTCAGAGGAACGCACCCTTCGTGCAAATGGGTCTTATCAAGGATCCTTCAAAGCGCTGCCTTGACGTCCTCACAGTCGCCATTTTATTGTCGCACGGCGCGCGTTCGGGATCATAACGACTCTACGCCAGCTTCCTTATCACCCTCCACTTCTCTCAGTGACTTCCGTCTATTATTCCGATGCGCCACGCGTCCCTACTTCCTATGCACTTTGCAGAGAGAGGTCGTCCTCGGGGGAGCGACTTTGAGATAAAAGGAAGCCAACTTATTTTCTGGGTCCTTTATCCCCATAGCATAAGGGTTCCTTTGTCTCCCGGAAGGCTCCCATAAACAGCGAATGGTTCACTCTGGCTGATGAGATTGGACCATTTACTTCCTTGTAAAAATGTTCAGAGACTCGAGTGTCTTATAATTTGGGGCCTGATGGGTCAGTTGTGCCCTCCACGTGGAATTTATAGTGTGAGTGGAAGCTTCATTGACGAGGTAGTGAATGGGACCCCAGATAAGTTATGATGGCGATTATTGATGTGACTTACAGTTTGGGACTTGTAGAACGGGGCCTTATATTATTTGAGAAATGAAGAGTAGTTGGGTTAGCTGGATTTGACAGAATTCTGATATTAAAGTGGGTCTTTTAGTTCTTCTAGAGCTTGATTAAGTTGGGCCCAAGGCAAATAGTGTTGGTGATCAGTTTGGGACTTACATGAAGAGGACCTCTACTATTCGGTAATTTGGTTGGACCTTGCGGTTGAAATTTCCAGCTTGAACAGAAGTGTCTTTAGTCGAATTGGGCCTTAAGTTCTACTAGGAAAGGGCTGTTCAACTTTCGTTTATTTTGTACTTCAGCAGTATTTGGGCCAGTCGGATCCCGTCATTTAGAATCTCCAATTCAAAGAGAAATCTGAATGCAAAGTTAGTGGGACTTTAAATTTCTCCTTTCCAAGACAAGTTCTCCAGCAACCACCCAGTAGGGCCCCAAGTAAAAAACTGACACAATGAGGCCCCCCCCCCACCACCTTATGCCCAAAAATACCACATCCCACAGCCACAAAGCAGATTACAACGCCCCCAGATTCCAAGATCCCTGAATCTCAGTAGGAGGTATCTCAGATATCTTCCATTTAAATCCGCCATTGTGTAAAACGAGAGGTAGGAGGCAGTAGCAGGGACACTCGTGTAGGGGGAAGAATCCAGAAAACTAATACGAATCCAGCAGGGAGGCGATAGAAAGATGGAAACGTGGAAACTCGGTCGAAAACGTGTATCATCACCCAGGACGATGATAACGCCATCGTTCCAGCGTGGGAGGGGTTCATCCCCTGGAATTGGAAGGCTGTTTGATCGAACAACACCCCGTCAGACATTCCATTGGACCTGGCTGACGCAGGGCAGAAGACAGATCGCGTTTGCAATCCCGTTTTTCCTCTCATCTCGTCACTCCAAGAACTAGGGTGTGACTGATCATCAGGATTACAGGCTAGCCAACACACAAACAGCCTCCACAGCCTCTACCGTCGCCACAGTAATCCTCCAGCTACCAATTACACCCGCGATAAATTCTATTCCTGCGTTTGGTGTCATAATTAACAGTACCAGGGCCTAATTAAGCTTCCAGAGGCCTAACTACCCACCGATGTTGAACTGGGATGCCCCTTCTATGGACATCTTCCTATCTCCCGACGAATCTCTCACCACAAATCAGTCCCCTCGTTAGTCAGCCACTCGACGAAGTCCAGAAACCACCAATCAGGGTTCAATCAATCGACTTATTGATGGCAAAGCCAATAGACAATGACCTAACCGACTGGGCAGCTTATTGCTACTTGGGGGTAGAGTCTTTGGGGAAAAGAGGAGAATTTTTGGTTTCCAAGGCGGATGACTGTGGAGTATTAAGTAATATTTTGGGAATATGGATTTTAATTTATATTGGAGGGGATTAATACATTAGAAAAGAGAAACTTTGGAGAAGACAGAATTTGCTACTGATCTTCTAAAGTATCAGGAAAATTCTTTTACAGTAAACCTAATCCACCCTAGTGTCTTAATCCAGATGTAACTTCAGATCTAACGTAATTCAACCAAAAGGTACCCAAGCTCAAATTAACTCAACCAATTTCACCCATCACTCAGGCCCAAGTTAGGTGTGTATTGCACGTCCATCACTCCACGAGCCCTGCTGATCAGTATCAGGCAACAGTGTCGGTTCCAAGCTGCCCGCTTGTCATTCCATCCCAGCCAATCCACCTGATGTCAGGTCAGGATGCTTCAGAGGGTGGGTTCTACGTAGAGGGTTGCACTGTGGGTTCCAGAAGTGCCCCTAAGGGTGGCGAGGAGTCGTTGGAGTTTAAGAACCAAGCCTCTCAGTGGAGGGACTTCTGAAGGAAAGAGGGGAGGGAAACAATGGCCCCTAGCTGGAAGACGGATAAAACTGGGAACAAACTGACTGTGGGGGGATGAAAGGGGGATGAAGATGGAAGACGGGGAACGGGGCTCAGGTGGGCAGGTTAAAGAGCATCCAAGTGTGCGGCTTCGCAAACCGTTTCGGATCGATGAGGTCCACAGGTGCTAGACTACATCCGCGCAAGCGCCCCTCTTGCAACCCCCTTCAGCCTTTTGTTATCCCCAGAATGCGCCCCCTCCCCCTCCACGATGTCCACCCCCGTCGACAGTTCTCCTTACTTCCTCGCCCACTTCTAGGGGGATACACGGTCCGCCACGATATTTGGATGTAAGTTTGATGTGGGTGGTATCGGGTTCACGGGGAGTGGGATTATTTTGTTTGTTCTATGCAGACCTAACTTTCATCTAATGGAAATGCAAGCAGACCTAACCGGGGTTTAATGGGTGTCCGAGGAAGACTTAGTTAGTTTGCAGACGGGGGTGAAGGAAAGCCTAACCTAGATTTAATTCGGGGGTGTTAGAGGAAATTTATCCCCCAGTCTACCTGTAATGCAACTACTAGAAATATTCATAATGTTGTAAAAAAAATGTGTCAACCCCTTAAGTAAAGGGGTGCTCTTCTTTGAAAAATTACTAGGAAAGTTTCCTTTCCTAACATTTTACCTAAAAATCCAGCATTCCTCCCTCCTGAAAACCAAACCATCCTCCTCTTCTCCAAAAAACCCACCACCAAACATTTGCCAAGAAAAATCCACCCCCGCCCCCATAGCTTCCCACTCAGCTGATCATCAATCCACCCTTCCTAAAACTCGCACAGACTTATTTTCCTCACATTTTACTAAAAAATCCAGCATTCCTCCCTCTTGAAAACCAAACCAACCCCGCTTTTCCCCAAACAACCAACCCTCAAACATTTACCGAGAGGAATGCATCCCCCCACAGCTTCCCACTCACCTGATCACAACCCACCCCCTAAAAACCGCCATCAGGGTCCCCTAGCTCTCTCAGAAGGATTCACGACTCCTTGAAAAAGCTTCCTTGAAGATCCCCGACGAAATGGAAGGCAATAAAGCTCATATTCCGTGAAATGGATGGAAAGCTGAGCATCGAATGCCTGGGACAGACGCCAGGGTGTGTGGAGGGCGTAAATAAAGCGGCGTGGCGCAGATTGTCCGTCACATGGGAGGAGGGGTGCGAGGGGTTGGTGGGAGAAAAATTGGATCTTTGATAGAGAAATTGATTTCGCTCGATGCCATCCCAGTTCCGGGGCAAAAGAGGCACGTAAAGGGAATAATTCGTCGTTAACGGCGCCGACGAAGGAAATTGAGGTCGAATGCATTCACTCCTCCCCCTCCACATTCGCGGCGATGGCTGCTTCTCAGCTGCAGGCAGTTTAATATTCTCCGCTTGGACGCCTCCAGACCCGCGTGAACGCGGCTCTCCGCCTAGGGCAGCATCGATTCCCCTTTTCTTTTAATTTGATGGCCATGCTACGCCTGCAGGGAGCATCCCGCGCAAATAGGGGCTTCCTTTCCTCATTTAACGGAGGAGGGGATGTTGACTTCCCTCGTTTCCTCTACCGCTGTTTCAGGAAATCGATTTTTAAACTTCCGGTGGCTGACATCGGTTTCTGAATGTATCTCCTAGTATCTGTCATACATTTCGCATTCACCTCTCTCCACACCCACGGCTGACCATATGTCCCGTGCGTGAGCGGTGCAGCCGCGTTTAAGATGCGTGGGCTTTGAACGCCCACGAGCGTTCTCCGCACGTGGCGCACTGTTCACGGAAATGTTAATTGCTCGAGAATTTATGTGAAATTTCGTAGGTGCATAAGGCTGATAAGCTCTGAGTCAGAGATTAATGAATTTCTGTGGTATCTCTTTGGTCTGATTTATGGTCGGCACGTACTACTGTCGTTTGCTTATGTCTGTCTGACTATTCGTAGGGCTGTATCACTTGCAACAGCTTCTTTCCATTCCCACGGCTGTCTAAATGGGACTGGCGAATGTGCAACAACGTGACAGGAATTATTTCCACCCCCGTCGACGTCTGGCCCAATCGATGCCACCGAAAATCCCTGAAAAGCTTGGGTATTAATTAACGGAACCCAATTTTCACTTCCCAAAGGCTAACGAGCCCTTTCGTAACTATAAATCCACACCTGAAATCATCGAGCTGTTTCTCCGCACCGCCACATTCAAAGCAACCAACAACATATTTCTCAACAAAATATAACATTTCCTCCCTGCGCTGTCACTAGGATATTTGACTTCCTGATTTCCCTGTTAAAATTCTGTCTGCGAGATCAGGAAGCGGAAATGATGTAAATTTCCTTCCACCTTCTGCCCATGAATGGAATTTGCATCTATTTGCTGCGCCAAGGGGGTTGGGGAGCAGATGTACGCTTCGCTCAAATTCGAAAAATTGGAGGCTCTGGTGTTATATTTTGTGGTGCATTTTTTTGTGAAGGGTGGAGTTTTTGGAAATTGATGGAGGGGGATTTTTGGGCTTCCAGGTCGACCACCTGATTTTCTGGCATTCGTCATCACGCTTCTGATGATGCTGCTGATGGCAGCGGGCGTGAAGAAGTCCCTAGTGTTCAATAACGTGCTGAACGCCATCAACCTCGCCGTGTGGGTGTTCGTGATGGCGGCTGGGATGTTCTACGTCGACGGGGACAACTGGTCAGAGCACAACGGCTTCACCCCCTATGGCTGGAGTGGGGTGAGTATTCCAAATTGTCCTAAAAATATTGTCACTAAGACTTAGTCATTAAACAGTGATTTTTAGTATTTTCCTTTTTCTCAATCTTTCCACATTTTTCTCAACTTTTTGGACCCCCCTTCCAAAAACAAAATTAAATAGGGAATTTTTAAAGGTGATGTGTAGTATTTTCCAGTTTCTCAATTTTTCTACATTTGTTCTGGACCCTCCCTCCAAAAAGAAAATTTATCTCTTCACACTGGGTCATTCAAGGTCACCCAAGGTTATTGAAGGTGAAAGGAAGATAGAAAATGATTCCATCCAAATTTCGATTGTCACTTGGAGGTTCATAGAAAATTGTACTTCCGTAGATAGAGTACCATTGTGATCCCAGAACCTCACCCCCTCGACCACTTCTCGCCCCATTTCCACCCCTTCGATTCCCGTGACGCTCTGGATTCCTGCAGTACGTCAATTCGAATTCCCTTTCTCTCTCTTTGTCCACCTGATGCACACGGCTGCGGAAACCCATCTGGTGCAACAAGTTTGCCATTGTTCCGCGAGTCCCCAGCAAAAAGCCACAGGGCGTGTGGCCGGGGGGTTGAAACGTAGGGGCTGAAGAAGGCAGCATTGTATTCTCGTGAAACGGACGTTTGTGGGGCTGCAGAATGTCTTTGGATTCTTTCCGCGTACACTCTACCATTTTCCCTCTTAATTGTCGGCGGAAGCTTGTTTTTTTTCCCCACAGGGGGTGAGTTGAAAAAGTGAGGAGAAAATATATGCAGACATTTCTGTTTCGTCCTTTGAATTTATAATAATTTAGAACACTGACTCGGGCACTCCAGATTCCACCGCGAAAATTCCAAATTGAGTATGTAAATTGTTAAAATTGTGTCACAGAAAACTGAGAAAAAATCAAATCCAAAATTTAGTAGTAAAAAAGTCAAGACAACGAAATTAAACCGAAGGCAGGAAGTTCCATCAATTATTTCCAATAGAAAGCTTCAGAGGGGTGACAAATAAGTTCCGTTTTTATTATCCTCTGTTATATAGCTCACCGTAAAGGCAATCAACCCTCAGTAAACTTCTGCATCCCTCGAGACGAAAGTGTTGCATGTGTCAACCTTAGTCGACCTTACGAGGATGCGTGGGCTTCCGGAGCTGGCTTTTAAATATTCGGTGACCTTACCCTTTCGTGTGCCTCCGGTCCCAGTGTTACCACCCCCGCACCCTCGAAATCCTCGAATAGAAGAGGTCAAAGTTCACCGATGGACGTGCTGTGCTGAAATCGAGTTGGGGGATGAAATTTCCTCCAATTTTGACTAATTAATAATAATTCACTGGTCACTATCCTCTAATTACAAATTTTGTGTACACTTTTCAATTTCAGTTGTTGTAAAGTGTTGAAAATTCAGCCCTCAAGGGGATGCCAAAGTTTTTAAATTTAAAATATAGTTTATTCAATCGGGTTTCTATTGAAGAGACTTTTAAGTTGATTTGTACATGAGTCATGTATTAATTACAAGGAGTTTCACTCCTTGTAGGGGCGCAAAACAGGTGTCACTGAGCAAAGCTTTCAATTTTGAATACATTATCCTGGAAGTATGAAAATTCTCTTCTTAAGAGGCTCTTCGAACCCTCATCGTTCTTCATTACAGAGTCCACCCCCGAAACATCTCGAGTGCTGGCTCGAAAGACACTAGTGGCCAGGGGGTTGCAGGTACCCATTACGAGATAACGACCTCGATTCACGAGGGTTACCCATTAACCCCGAATAATAATCCCAGCAAATAACAATCTCTTAACGAACCACCCCCCTTCAGTGAAATTATGAAGCATCAAGCTCGTATCAGGGGTCAAGTAACTGGTCCACAAGGGGTTGAAAGTGGTGGCAGCACCGGTTCAAAGAGGAGACAAAGAAATTCAAGGCTCCCAACGCGACTGTCACCCCATTTCCACGACTCTAGGTTCCTCTAAGGGTAATTTCCATCCTTTCACAATCCCACCCCAATTTTCCCCAATGAAGCATCTAAAAAATCACACCACCACCTTACCACAGTGTCCAAACAGTGTCTGGTTTGCCACCAGAGTCACTTTTGAAGCTTACAACCCTTCCAATCAGCCCAGATATTTATTTAACGAGGACTTGCAGCGCAGAGAATTTTTTTTAACACGTGTTCCACCCTCCGTCTCCATTTCCAGGGCGGCGGGGGTGGCTTAATCCGACGGGGTTGCGTAACGAATTTTTCAAAGGGGCTTTTGTCGTCTAAGTAGCTCGCTCGTGTTGATCCCACCCCCTCCCACCCACCCCCTCGGCTGAATAAGAAGCGATTCAGGGGGTTGCAGACGTTGCAGCAACCCCCTCCCCCAGTCACCCTCTGGCAAGCGAATCCATTGTGCTGGCGTTGCGTGGGCGGAGCAGGGGCGTTCGTAAACTGCGGGGGCGAAATACTACAGGGTCACGCAGCAACCCACAACGCTCGTCAGCTTTTTCCTTTCGAAATTACCTGCTTTGAGCCTGTTAAAGTTTAATCCCTGCTATTTTCCTCGCCCCTGACTCGTCTATTTAATTAAATCTGTGTTTTTCGAGTCTTTACCTATCCACACTCTTTCTGAAACAAGAATTTTACGTATTATTTTGTTATGTGTGGCAATTAGGGTGGCTTAGATGTCTTCGTCTGAGATATTGTGAGCCTCTACTACTTGTTACAGCAGTTTTCCATGGATGCTTGACTTATTATAAGGCTGCTCCACTAGTGTCTGAAATCTAAGCGATTTCTACTTTCAGGGTAATTAATTTAGGTCGTCTGAAACGCGAGGAGGGATATTTTAAGTACTTCTCGTTCTATTTCGAGCCGTTTGGAGACCATTTCAGTCTCCTTTTCCGCCCGTCGGAATTATTACAGAGCTGTTCTACTACAGGAACATTTTTAATTCACTTCCATTGATATCAGGATTAATTTTCCTGTTTCCTGTTGGCGGAGATGTTATTTTAGCACCCATCAGATATTCTTTGCTGCCGTTTCAAAGCCACTTTAATACCACGCTCTTGGCGTTGAACTTATTTCAAAGGTGTTCCACTTGCATCCTCGTTGTTTTAACTTTTTCGAATTTTCTGAGGCGTCACTTTAGATATCTACCTCGCTTCTCAAGAAGCTTCCAATTTCTTCTGTCTGTTTCTTTGCGCTCGCGATACTCTAGACTTATACTACTAATGTCTGACTTATCGCGAAGCTCTTCTCCTAACGACTACATGTTTAATTCAGCTCTATCGACGTCAACGTTAATTTAATTCCTTTCTATCGACTCTGGAGCGTTTCGATTACTCCCTGGTAATTTTAGAACAGCTTGAAAGCTATTTTGGTGTCCCTCTCTTTGCGCTGCAGTTACTATAAAGCTGTACCACTTGCCCCCCATTTCTTCAGATCCATTTTACTGGTTCTGGAGTTAGCTTCACTGTGTTATACTTACGTAGCATTTGTTTCAACCTTCCTTGAGTGATTCAAATATTAATTGAACTCCATTTTAATATACGTTCATTGAAGTTTGATTTATTATACAGTTGCACTACTTGTACCCCTACTTTCCAGCCCTTCTGACATCAAATGAGTTATTCTCAGCCCCTTTGATGAGATTCTGTGCTACTTAAATGTTCCTCCATTGATGTTAAGTTGATTTCAAGTGTCTAACAAATTACACTGACAGATTCATCCTCCTTTGCCCCTGGTCTCCACGGAAATGAAAATTCTAACGTACCACAGTCCTGTCCGAGCAAGCTGTACCTCAAGCTTCTTGAGTCTCGCGGAAGCAAAAGGCATCAGAGATTCATAACACCGTCGAAAGGCTATGAAAAATTAAATGGCGGAGCCCATTTGTACCAGAGCGTGTTCCAGAAGCTTCTTTCCCCAACGAAAATCTAATTTCGCGATACCTCCACTTAGAATTCTTCTTTAAAAACTCTTCCACCGCTGTCAATTACTTCCACTGCCATTCATTCTAATTATACTTCCCACAGATACCCATTTATCTTAAATTCGAATTCCGTTTTCATCGGAAAATGTTCTCCGAAAGAATTTCATCTTAATTGACCCTTATCCCTTCTATTTATACATAGAAATAATTTTTTTGCAATGGAGTGAAGCATGGCGAGGGACTTAGAGCGTCTGCTTGCCACCAAATTGTCCAGTGTTCGAGTCCAGTTGGTTGGAAAATATTTTTCTATCATCCAAACAATTTTCCAGTCTACAGCTGAAGTTTTCCTCCCCACCCGACGCCAATTTCCAATCATCCAGAAAATTCTCGACCATGGTGATTGGATAATTCCCCCTTCGAGATTTAAAGCTTGAATCACGCGCTCTCTAATCGCTCTAATCGATGGATATCCATTGTTCCAGGTGTTCACTGGTGCAGCGACGTGTTTCTACGCGTTCATCGGGTTCGACATCATAGCAACCACTGGTGAAGAGGCGACCAACCCCAAAAGGAGCATACCCCTGGCGATAGTCTCGTCGTTGATCATCATCCTCATTGCCTATGTGACCAGTAGCATGGTCCTCACGCTGATCGGTGAGTGTTTCGTGACAAAAACTATCAGCATTTGTAGCTGCAGTGAGAGATAAAATGAAGTATTTATCTTACTTTGTGAATATTTCAATTTTCCATTTGTGAGTCGTTGAATGGAAACTTGTAATCCCTTCTGGGAGATTTTGGTCGTTAGCAAGATTGGGGGAGATTAAGAATATTTTTTCTAAGGCTTTGTGACCCCCTTGGGAGGGTTTGTAGGGAGTTCTAATAGCAGAATAGGTGTGTTTCAATTCAGAATTGAAAAAATATTTAACTTCCAATGCAGGGAAATTTGTGTTAACTCGAAGCAGACGCGATGAGTGATTGGTAACCGAAGTACCCAATTTTTCTCGCAATACCCATCACTTCAGGTCTGAAATATTTCCCACCCATCCCTCCCCTAAATCGATTACCTCCCCAATGAAATATTCCAGCCCCCAAAGTACCAAACTTCCCAGGAGCCGCTACGCCAGCGAAACATTGATTTAAATTCATCTCCCCAGTCCTGGAAGAGTGAAAACTGTCTCACAAATGGGCTTTGATAGTTGCGCCACTTCCAGATCGAATCCGCAGCGCTTCTTCATCCACGAGACACAAAAAATTCCCATTTCTCCCCTGAGGACACCCAGGAAACAATCCCCCAAAGTGTTCTCCGACGTCCACGTCAAAGACGCGCCCAAGAAGCAAGCGTTACCGATCGTTATTCTAGTAACGGTCCCCAGTGGACGGGAGGCAACGTCAGCCAAGCAATTATTAACGGATAGCTGGTGACATTTCGATTGATTACTCGCTCGAGCAGTGGCGTGTGACGTCTGAAGAGCCCTTGGCCATCCTTGACCTCTGTTCACGCATCCCTGGCCACCCTTTCGCCACCATCGTGATCCTCTACCCTCGTCACGGACGCTCTGTACGGCTGGCTGTGCTTTTAAATACCGCCAAGGTGCTCTGCCACCAATCGTAGGGGATTCACGAACCTTTCTTCAACTTCCAGCGACCAGTGAAGCCTGAAACGTGCCTTCCACCCCACTTTTGGGGTATCTGTGTGTATTTATTCAAGGGCTTTGAGAATTTCACCTCCGCCCGTGGGTTTAAGTTCCTCGAAGTCAGGACTTGGTTGTTCGATCCACATTTCGTTCGCACCGTTGACTTTTCATTCAAGATTCCGACGCTGAAGAGTGGATTGCTCTGTTCTTTTTCTAGTTCCATACGACGAGGTGGATCAAGATTCAGCGTTGGTGGAGATGTTCGGCCAGGTTGGGGCCTACAAGTGCAAGTACATCGTCGCCGTGGGTGCGCTGGCTGGATTGACGGTGTCCATGTTCGGCAGCATGTTCCCCATGCCCAGGATAGTCTACGCCATGGCTCAGGATGGGCTCATATTTCGGTACGATGATGATGATTGATGTTCTTGGTAGTTACAAGGGGAGGGAAAGTGTCTCTGGGCAGAAGTGGGTTGGAGGAACTCTTCAGGGACGTTGATTAGCTGGTAGTCTCTCTAGAAATGAAGCTGAGTAATAAGGAGTGCAAAGAGTTAGAAGCTTCCAAGTTCAGGGATCTCTTCAGAGATGAAGTTAACTAGTTCGTACTCCCTTCAGAGATCATTATGATGGGCTGGAAGATCCTAACTTGAGTAGTTTCTTCAGAGACGAAGTTACTTAGTCTGGAGTTTCTTCAGAGATGACTAAGTACAGTTAGAAGCCTTTGGAACTTTGCGTTGCCTTCACAAATCATTTGTGTGTGATCGTTTAGGAGTCTGAGTCAAGTGTGGCCAGCAACGGGCACTCCAGCCCTAGCAACACTGACTTCCGGCGTGTGCGCTGCCATGGCTGCCCTGCTGATCCAGCTGGAGGTCCTGGTGGAGATGATGTCCATCGGTGAGTGCACTAATCAGAATTATCGGTACAGTAAAGTCTCCTTAAGTCTCCTTTGACTTCATGGAACTGAGGTATGGAAAATAACCCAGCTCTAACTGCCATTAAAGCCCCAGGACACCACCTCAGCTATCCAACCACCCCAAAAAGCACTTATTCCAGCTACAAAAGCTAACTTACCCCCACTTTCTCTGCGAAATCCCAGGTACCCTGCTGGCCTACACCTTAGTGTCCACCTGCGTGCTGATCCTCCGCTATCAGCCTCACTCTACCAACCTAGTGGAGCTGTTACCTCAGAGTCTGAGGACACCCTGTCGATCTCCCACAAAGGAAAACCAGGGCAACGGCCAAGTGACTTATGGGAAGGAGCTCAGACCTGATCAGCTCACCACTGCCCTCAACACTGTCCAGGCAACGCAGTCTGAAATCACTGCAGCCAACAATGGCCAACGAATCATGGTGAGATGTCCCCTCAACTTCCTTTAGCAAAGTTTTGGCAAGGCTATCTAATTATCTAACTCTGTCTGTGCTAATCGTTGTTTGCTACAGGTGAGACGAGTAAGGAGGTGCAACAGCTCTTCGCCAGACTCAGACGACACTTATGGGGCAGAGGAAGACGAAGTGGGCCTAGGCAAGGACGACCAGTACCTAGTCAGTGACAGAACCGAGAATAAGTTTTATGGTAGCGTGCATGCAGCTGCAGCTGCATCCACTTGCGGTAGTACACACCAATACCCTGGAAACACGCCTATCATAGGGCCGCCGTTGAATTATCTTCAACGTAGACTGCAGGTGAGACGTTGATTCCTGAATTTAAAGGGTTGGCCTCTGTATTATTGACTTGTACTACTTGCCGGGCAAGTTTATGTCCATCCTGGCATACGTGTTTGGTTTTCAATTACTGATAGGGAATTTGATAGTGCATTTCGGAATTGTTTGGTGAGAAATCTTGCTGCTTTCAAATATTTTTACAGTGTCTACTCTTTTTCAGTGAAGTTTGGAAGCTTTTTCTTTTGGGAAATTCTATGGTTTTTCTTTCATTTTTGTATTTTTTTTTATGTGTTTGGATGTAACTAGGGTAGATACGAGTGTTTTTTAGAGATCTAGAGTTTAATATATTTAGTCTTTCTTCTAGATATTTTTCCAATGTGTTTTTAGAGGAGTGTATTCGCAATTTTATGGCAACTTGTGTTTCAGGCAGCGCAGTACCTTTGTCCAGCAATCTTCCCATGGGTGGACAGGGGTCCAGCGACGGAGGCGTCAGGGCGCTATGTCATGAAGTTGGTCGGGGTGCTCTACCTCTTAATTCTGATCTTCGATTTGATCATCGTTTGTGGCATGGGTGAGCAGTCGTAGAAATTCTATGGGAATGTTAAAAATTCTACGGAAGTAATAAAACTCGTTGGTTGTAGGGGACATGGGAACGTTCACCACGATACTGATGTTCCTCTTCCTCTTCGCCATAATTGGGGTGTTACTTGCAATTAGTAGGAAGCCTCAAAACAGGTACCATTGATTGAACTAATTTATCCCAGTTCCCTGATTATAAATGTAGCTGTGACTGAAGTGGTTTTCTTTCTTTGTTTTATGGTGTCACAGGAGCAGCATGATGTTCATGACACCGGGGCTGCCATTCGTGCCTGCGATTGCTGTCACCGTGAACATCTACCTCATCTTTAAGCTGAGCATCTTGACCCTCGTCAGATTTACTGTCTGGATGGTACTCGGTAAGAGGGTTTAGTTAATTAGTGGCTTTGTTTGCTTCGATCTTCCACTGACATGATCCTGAAATGCTGTAGTTGTGTAATTCTCGGGGCCTTTAATTGTCAAGTCTACAGATTCCATTTTCTTGAGGCCCCAAACAGCTTAGTTTCTCAGATCTTTGGAGTCCAAGTTCTCTAGTATTCAGGTCTCCAATTCCTCAGATCTTAAAGTCTCCCAAGTTTCAACGCTTCCACTTCTCCAGCTCCCAAATATTAAGGCCCCTAAATCTCTAGGCTTCACGTCTGAGGCCCTCCATTTTCTAGCTCCCAAATTTTAAAGCTCCGAATTCTCCAGCCTCCAAATTTTAAGGCCTGCAGCTCTCTAGCCCCAGGTTTTAAAGCTCCCAGTTCTTCAATTCCCCAAGTTCTAAAACTCTCAGTTCCCCAATCCTTTCACTTTTCCATCAACCTCAACCCCTCAACCAACCCACAAGCTCAGCCCCAGCTCGCCCATGTTCCAGGCTTCATCATGTACTTCTACTACGGCATCAAGCACAGCAGCCTCGAGGAGGCGAGCGCGGCCGAGACCCACGAGGAGACCACAACGGCGGGGAACATCGAGCTGACTGTAACCGACCCCCAGAGGACGCAGTCGACCCACCACCACTCCTCGCCCTACTCGTCCACTGACCGCAACATCTACGAGGGCCAGCAGCTGGACGCGTTCGGCCAGCCGGTGTTCGGCAGCACGAACTTCGGCGGCACACCGAGCCAGAGGCAAACCACGTCCGGTGGTCCGGCGTTGTTCGTCGAGCAGGACAACTTCCCTACTTGGGACGACTGAGCTCACCCCAAGGACACCCACACAAATATAAATATATATTTGAAGACATAAGATAAATTTACTGCGCAAGCCTGACCGGCATCGAACGTTCACCGGCGAAAAAGCGAACCTTTCGGAGCTCGCGGTGGGCCATGGGGCTCTGAATCAGGGTGGGGAGGGATGGTGCGATGGGGTGGGATACTTTGGGCCCTCTTAGGTCCCCTGGACCTGGTACCTTACAGAATTTCAGTTTCCCCTGGACGACGAGCAGTATTTGCTTCACCACTGTTGATTTCCCTTGTTTCTCGGGGTGTGTGGTAGAGTTAAACGGCTGTTAATGAGGATTCCTCGAGTGGATCTTCTCCAAAGAACTTCTTTTTCTCAGCGGAAAGCTTCCTGGTATAGAGAGTGATCGTTTGGTGCAGTTTTCGGGGGGATATCGACGGTGGAGTCTCTTAGAGCAGCTCCACTTTAAAGAGAACTGCCCCCAACGCAGGGTACAGTAGGAGTTCTCGCTTCCTGACACTTTGACAAGGTGTTTTCTGTTACTTTCTTCTTCAGACGTAGTTTGAAAGGGGTTCCTCTTCTTTCGTAAGAGGTGCCAAAGGAATTCCTCAGCGATTTCGTCTTCATAAGCTACCTTCACTTGCCTTCAGCAGCCCAGCACCATCAGGGATGCTCTGATTTGGCCACTTCTCCCAGGAACCATTCGATTCTCCCTCCTGGGGACTTGAGGCATGTTCGAATTCCCCAGAAAACGGTGCACAGGAGCGTCGACGATGGAACAGGACGCGCAGCTTCGTGACTCTGAGCTTCCCTGACCCGTTTCAATGTCAATTTCCAACAGATCCGGATCCATCGTCGGCGCGGGCGCTCTCCGAACCATTTCGATCACCTAGCAGACCTATCGGAAGCCTAGGTGTCCCCTGGGCTAGCAAAATGGCGGATCCGCGAGCCTCCGAGGGGAGGGGGGTTGGGGACTTGTTGACTACTGTTTGGGACGGACCGTAGCAAATAATTTTCGCGGCAATATTTATTATCCTAGTTGTATAAAGGAGGGAAGAGAGCTGACAGAGGGGATTCAATCGTCGATCGACGAGGCAGAGCTGTCGTGGACCGGATGCGCGCAACGGTGGTGGAGGTAGGTGGAAAGGGTGGGGGTAAGAAAGCGACCATTATCATTCCTAGCGTAAGGCGAAACTTGTGTTTTCCAAGAGAGCATTTTAACTGCTAAGAGATAAGTTTAAACGTATTGCTAGTCGACAGAGAGAGAGAGAGAGAGAGAGAGAGAGAGAGAGAGAGAGAGAGAGAGAGAGAGAGAGAGAGAGAGAGAGAGAGAGAGAGGGAGGAGGGGAGAGAGTGGCAGAATGAAAGTGTGTCTGTTTGTGTGTGTGTGTGTGTGTGTGTGTGTGAAAGAGAGAGAGACTCTGCGAGTGAATGAGCATGAGAAAAGAGAAGAAATTCGTTCCTGAGTCGAGGAGTGCTTCAGAGAGAGCATGTCTGTAGGAGAAATCCACCCGAAACGTGAAGAAAAACTTTGAAAAACGGAAAAAAATGAAATTATACGATCTTGCCTAAATCTAGTCTTTCCCTGTAAGAAGGAAGTTTAGCGTAACGTATTGTAATCGTAAATCTAAGCTTAACTACTGTAAAACTTGCATACACGTCTTACCTCGACTAACACAACTTGAAAATGGACATTAGGTGGGGGGAGTATCGTCCTTCGATTGGTCGTTTCGCGCATACCTTCCTAAGAACCTGTTTCTGCACTCTCTGCTTGGGTCGGGAGGGTGTTGTCGATGGGAGGGTGGGGATGTAGGGGGTGGAATAAAGTGGAGATCCTTGATGCCTCGAAAGTGTCCACTCTTTGCACTGTTCTTCAAATATTACTGTATTTTTTTTATGATTCCTGGTTCGTGTAATGGTCCACAGGATCTATGGATCACTACAGTCGGAGCAAGATAAAAAGTCAACCTTCAAGGCCTTCATTAAAGACATAGAGGGATTTGGAGTTGTGTGAAATCTCTAAGACTGGCTATGGAGTGGGGAAAATGGGGTTGTGGGCGTGGCTATGGGACTTGGGAGGCGTGGTCAAGGGTCTGGGAGGCGTGGCTATGGGACTTGGGAGGCGTGGTCAAGGGTCTGGGAGGCGTGGCTATGGGACTTGGGAGGCGTGGTCAAGGATCGTGGCGGAGGAAGCCACTGGGGAAAGCCTTGAACGGTCTGTTGACCTGTTTGCGACTGTAGAAGCACAGAAAATCTCTTGGACCTCTCCAAAGCTCTATTTTGAGAAGCAGTGAGCTTTTGTTTCAAGAATTTTCAATATAGTTTTGAAAGGATCTCCAAGGGTCAAAGGGTCTCCACTTCTAAAACTCAGAGTCACGAGCCATTACCAAGGGAACTACAATTCCTTGAAAGGGAAAGTTAGAGGGGAAACGAGAATCCAGAAGAACAAAAAAAAGAACTCAAAAAATGGATATTCAAAGGAAAATTGAAATGTGGGTGGTGAAACTTCAAAACCCCAACTAACGAAAGCTGAACGGCGTGCAGAAAGCATGATTACCAGAGCAAAAGCGAAACGAAAAAAGAGAAAAAAGGAAAAAGACAAAAAAATGGGGGCGCGACAGCTTACACGGGGGCAGCACACTTTTCGTCTCTCCGTTTCTTCTATTCTCGGATCTACATATGGATCGGTGATCTTTTCACATATCAGTCTGCACCTTTTGCAGCGTTTGGCGAGCCGTGAGAATTTTTGAAGAGAAAAAAAAATATAATAAAAACAACGCAACGCACGAAAGAGAGGGAGAGAGAGAGTGGGAGTGAATGGCGGCGAGAATGCTCGAGAATCGATCTAAATATTTATCTTTAAGTATTAAAGCGTCTGTTAAAATTTTCTAATATATATATATTATATATTATATACATATATGTATTATATATAACACGGAGACGGGACACTTTCTATGCGCGACGATCGATGGATCACACCGCGATCGAGCCAGCTGTCTTAGGATTTCTTCTGTTTCTCATCCACAACCCCTGCAAACTTGCCACAGAATGGGGTGTCAGGGGTGAACAGGGGTGGTCTATACAGTCGTTCCTTAATTAGCATCATTATTAACACGTTCCATGTCACGCTGAAAACTGTTAATACAACCATAAACAGTGGTGAGAAAATTAAATTGCAATATTCAATTACAGAAACATTAATTGTGTAACATTCTTTATAATTTCAGCTCCTTTTCGATTCTATTTTAATTTCATATACTAAATTAAAAAACACCTTTTTCTGTAGAATAAATAATTATCGTAGGAACGTGTTAATAATTCACTACTTAATTGCATCATTTTCGAGATTCCTAGTTAGGTCGCTGTGCAATAATTGTATAATTTAAAATGTTATGATGTTTTGAGCTACTGAGGTTGACAAGTGAGGGAGTTTATTACAAAGAGGGTAATTTTTGGTCTTTAAAAATTGATGAAGAAGGAAAAGTGTGTTTTTGAGTTTCTAGGGTGAAAATAAGTTAGATTTTGATAAGTTTGTTTTTCGGTAGAGAACCTCCCCGCCCTCCTCCATCACCCCTGCACCCTCCAGTTACAATCGAGGGGTGATCGCCCGATGGCGATCGACTTCGTCGACTTCATCGATACGAAAGAAAGCTTCGATTTTCAAATTTGGCTTCTGAATTGGTATGGGTGAGCTGGGGTAGAAGGAAATTGTGTTGAAAAATGTATCCTGGTGCTTGTAATGTTATCAGAGGGGATGATAAATGTGTATCGAAATATTCCGGAATTTTGAGGAGCCGATTTTTATTTGGAGCGATGTAAGGTGGACTTAATCCAGACCTAACAGGATGCAGAAGTTAAAGAGTCTAGAACTAGCACCACTGACGTCAACTATGAAGTCACTCCATCAAATACACTGTAATTAATCCAACGTTCCAATCTAATTTTCTAACCATTTGTAATTTATGTAAAGTGGTGGTCAGAAGAAAGTTTGAGAGACGAGCAGTGAGGAAATATCATGGATTAATATTAACCAGAAGAAACCATATCTGAGAATTGGCAACAGAGCTCTAGCATTAAATTATACACATATACAGAAACATATCAATTTTAAAACCTCTCTTGATCACCACTACCAATTTATCAAAATAAGAATCGAGAGAAATGTAAAGAAATGGGAGTTGGTCACCACTACTTGTTCAGGAGCATGAGCCACGTGATCCAAGATGATCGACGATCGACTAGTGGAGGGATCTATAGGGTGGTCCACCAGAAACCGAGCGTAAGGTTTCATCCACTGAAAAACTCCTTGGACCTGACCTGGAGTGACCTAGAGGAATGTCTCTTCCCCTCGATCCTTAATTAAAGAAGTATCGATGCATCGAGCTCCATGGGAAATCGAAAGAGTTCCCCTCTCCAGATTTTCCTGAGCCACGAAGCCAATTGACCATGAAACTTTCCAATAAATTTGACATTTAGATACTTAGAGGCAGGGGCTTTCGCGATTCCCTGCGCGTCTGATGATTTCTGGAACTAGTTTACGATGCTTCAACCCCTTGTGCGCGATCTGTGCGGAAAACGCACATAGGCGTTAAGCGAGCATGCTTAAGGGATAGGAACGTGGCGTTTCCGCACGTGGTGTGTGTTAAGCAAAGGGTTGAAAGAGTTTTTTAAATCTTTCGTTTAGGATCTTTAGACACTTTTTTTCTTTTGGTGAAGGAAGGCTCGAGAGACTCTTTCGAAGGGGGATATCGACAATGTGGGAACAGCGGAATCTCGTCGCGACACTTCGCTCTTTGCTTTCTTTAGTTAGTCTTTCAAATTCTTAGATAGGAGGAAATGGCCTATTGCAATGCGTGGCTGCTGGATGAACCTCGGAAATTTCTCCACGAACTAGGGGAAAGTGTAGAAAATTACTAGATAACTTGCAAAGTAACCAAGAAACGAGATAACTTCACATCTTACCAGGCTCGCAGCAAAGTTTCTTCAGTTATCCCACCGATTGCAAATTAGAAGGTCACAAGTATAAGTGGAGGAGTGATAAAAAATATTTGCGCCCCATTTTCGTGGGTTCATCCTGTGTCATGTTCGAGAAAACGTACTTCGAAGTCGCTGTAACTTGCTCCAGAGCGCTCAGTCGGTGTGAACGATCGCGGTCGTGTTCCCGGGTGCAATTTACAGCGAGAATTATCTTCCAATGAGAGTGGCGAGCAAGAGAACATGAAGGAAGAGGTAGCCGGTCCGCGGGCGAGAAACGTTTGCTTCTTTTTCTCGCTACCTTCGGTCGAGGGAACGTTTCCCTTCGTTCCTCGACTATTTTAAGTATCTTTCTCGAAGCGGCGAGGATTCCATCGTGATCCCTTCTTCTTCGTTCATCTCTTCAGCATCTTCTCGACCCTGAAGAAGTTGGTCCCCTGATTAAATACAAAAATTTTGGGAAGAGTAGAATTCGAAACGCTTCGTGGGTCTCTTCAGCATCTTCTCGACCCTGAAGAGGTTGTTCACATCTGGGGATCACCGTCCTCTTCGATACCAGGTGAGAAATTTAGCAAAGAGAATCGAGTTAGATTCAATTCGTGGGTCTCTTCAGCATCTTGCAGACCCTGAAGAAGTTGGTCCCTTGATTAAATACCAAATTTTTGGGAAGAGTGTGGAATTCGAAAGGCTTCGCGGGTCTCTTCAGCATCTTCTCGACCCTGAAGAGGTTGTTCCCACGTCACATATGGGGATCACCGTCCTCTTCGATATCAGATGAGAAATTTAGCAAAGGGAATCGAGTTAGATTCAATTCGTGGGTCTCTTCAGCATCTTGCAGACCCTAAAGAAGTTGGTCCCTTGATTAAATATAAAATTTTTGGGAAGAGTGTGGAATTCGAAAGGCTTCGCGGGTCTCTTCAGCATCTTCTCGACCCTGAAGAGGTTGTTCCCACGTCACATATGGGGATCACCGTCCTCTTCGATGTCAGATGAGAAATTTAGCAAAGAGAATCGAGTTAGATTCAATTCGTGGGTCTCTTCAGCATCTTGCAGACCCTGAAGAGGTTGGTTCCTTGATCCAGCAGGAATTCTTACTTCTGCGTGTCTATCAAGGAAACTAAAAAACTAAATTTCACGAAGAGTGTTGAAATTGAATGAATTACTTCGTTTCTTCAGCATCTAAACTAAAGCTTGAAGAGTTGAAGAGTTTGGTTTTCTTCTCAGAACCTTGAAGACTGGCTCAAATTGCTTTGAACCTTGAAGGGATCACGATGTATATCCACTCTGCAGTTTGAGGTTGATATAAAGATTATAAAGCTTCCAAAAGGAAGTGGACGATGTTGTAACTCGGTACAGGAACACGGGAGAAAGGGAACGAAAGAGAGAAAATTGGGTGAGAATGAGAGGGATACGAAAGAGAGAGAGAGAGAGAGAGAGAGAGAGAGAGCGAGAGAGAGTGAGCGGTGTAGAATTTTCTTTTTCCTTCTCTCGGGGAAATCGCGTGTTGGGAAGATATGTATATGCGCGCCAGGAGGGCAGAATTTTCCATGTAATATATATACCCTTACGTAACTACGTTGTTTAATATTGATAAGGATCAAAAATAAAAGTGATTATTCGGAAACCGAGCCACGAGTACCTTATTCAAACCCCCAAAACACTCTTCAGTTTAAAAAACAGAGATCCAAGTCCCCACAAAATTCAACCCCTCCATTCCAAATTAAAATCCTTCACCTTCCAGTGAATAACAAATCAAAATTAAACAATCACCCCATCTCAATACACTCCATGCTATTAAACACCTCTATTAACAACAGTATAATCACACTCTAACAGAAAATATCCACGGAATAATATCTACAACAATAAACAATCATTAAGTAATTACCTAAATCGTCCACAGTTGTCCAATTAACAAATACAATATTCCCAGGTCTCGTTCGCTGATTATTTATCTGTGACGACAGTAAACTTCATTACCCTTTCGCAGGAAGAGGGTTTAATTTAACTTTATAAAGCCTCAAATGAAGAAAATTTATTGTATATTTTCGACTTATTTTTGCAGGGAGTTGTAGAATCAATCTCTCTTCGGTTCTACCATCGATACTGGGACACCCTGTATGGGTAATACACCCTACTTGTAAGACACCATATAGCACACATTATTCTAAAGGCATCTTCCATCTCATTCTAGAAATCACTATCTCCTTGTCCAATAAATACCTCCACCTCTTCCTGCGATCCTGTTACAAGAACGCCAATTCCAGCCCCGTTTCTGCCCAAAGTGAGCTGACGATATGTCTGTCCTTTTCCCACAGTCTACCCTTCTTGTCGTTCCATACCTTCGCTCCTTCCTATTATCCTATTACCAGGCGCAGGGAAGTAGCAGGCGTGCATAATGCGAAGAGGTGAACGCTTGCTCCTATCCTCATCGCGCGGTTTACCCTCTCTGTCGGCTACCTCCTCCACTATTCTGCGACCCTGCTACCTCGGCTGAATTTCCAGTAGAAATCCGTGGGCAAACCAGACGCGGAAACGGATATTTTAAAGGATTGTTAATAACTAAGCGTCCATATGTGAAATGTTAATGAGAATTGTTGGTAAAAATTGGTAAACGTGTGGAGTTTAATAGATATCCATCGAAATATGAGAATTAGTGGGAGTTTGTTAATGAAGAATGGGAATGTTGGAATGTTTATAATTAATTGTGCGAGTGTGGAATGTTTCTGGATATTCAGGGAGGTTTGTGGTTTCATGTGAGATTGTAGAAGTGTGTATGTTGGGAGGATCGGTAAATTCACGAAATTTTTTATAAAAGAGGATTTGTGGGAAGATTTGCTGTGGGGTTTTGGTAATTAGAGGATTGTTGATATGGGTGAAAAGGATAATTGTAATAATAGAAGTGACTGAATTGTTGTTGGTTGATTAATAAAGTAATTAGGAATGGTGGGCAGTGACGTTACTTATAGTATCGACACTGAAAAATGAATTAATAACTAACTGTCTATAATAATTTGTTTATAACAATTATTAGAGAATGTAGTCACGTGTCTGTAGTTGAAGATTCAAAAATTGTTTATGGAAAATTGGTAAATTATTAAACAATGAGGGCAAGGTGCCAAACAAATTGCCAACATACAAAATGTTTACAATAACCATTGAAGAATGTAGTTAATAGTCCAGAGTTGCGAATACAACACTAAAAGTGTTTTTATTGCCAAGTAATTGTTTAATTAATGAAAAATCAGAGAGTATGAATTTCAATTTGCCTAGGTTACTAACAAAATAATAATTATTGTTTTGGTTTCAACTTTTTCAAGTAACAAAGAGATTACAAGTAATTTAAATAGGTGGGACACTTAGGTTAATCACCCTGTATACTTCTCCTTGTCTTGCAGTATAGTCCTCTCTCTGTCTAACACCAGGCGTGCATAACCAAAGTTAGTAGCTCGATTGTTCGTCCCTCTTCTCCAGTACCTTTCTCTGTCAACTACTTCCACCTCTTCCTGTGATCCTGCTTCCTCAGCTCCAAATGTAGCAGGCGTGCAGGCCCAAAGTTACTGGCACTAAGCGCAGCTCTATCTTCTCTGCTTCCTCTGTTCCTATTACAAACCTGAGATTTTCGTCGAGAATACTGAGTACTCGAGCTGCATACCCAAGTGAAATCTTCTAAATACCTAATTGTTTCAGTTATTTAGAGGATCTTTTTTTAGATTTTATTTAGTAGTGAATCTTAATAATGTTTTATGTAATCGAAGCAGAATATTTTAAGCTAAATAACTGCTTAATTTTTAATAATGGTTTTAGTGACTGAAAATCGTTTGTTTATGAGTGAAAGTGTATTTGTTTTAACAAAAAATTGTTCAAATAAATAAGTAACACATTTGTTTACGATAAAATTATATTATAAAATTATAAAATTATAAAAACTTCATTACAAAAAATTCTATACCCTATGTTAGACATTCAACAAACTATTGCACAGAAATAATAACAATTATTAATAAATATAAAATAGTATCAAAAGTATCTTTTCTTCAGCTAGCCTAAAATTCTTCATTTTAAATACACCTTCTCGCATATTTTCAATAAAAATATCTTCTTTTTTTTTATCTTCCTATTTTCAGCAACATTTTATACTCAAAATGTCGTCGAATCAAAACGGTTACAGCGCGTGTGAAACTTTCCAATTCACTTTGCACTTCCATATGCAATAACGCGGGGCCTCGAAATCTCCCATAAAAATAAAAGAGTCGCTAACAACAATCACCTCGCGGAACGACCACTAAAAGAGAACCATCGATTGAACGGGGCTCGCCACAAAGGCTCGTTTTCCAGTGCAATTTCCATTGCAAATAAATCGACGGCACTCTGTTTATCGGATTCTCTCGTGCAGTCTATTCAAATTTGATTTTTCACCCCCTCCCCCTGTTCATCTATTTCTTCCCAGTGCTGCACGACTCACGTTCGTGGCATTCCAAAAATCGCAGAGAACCGTGGCATTCCGTGGTGAAAAAAAGTGGAACAAGGGGACGTCGGGGAAGAAATGGCGATGACAGACAAGTTTGCGCAACGTTCGAACGAAAGTTCCGCGATTAGAGAAGAGACGTCGAAACGTCGAGCCTCGGGCGTCGCGGAGCCGAAGCCTTGACATTTTCTTCGTTTCTTTCTGCGTTCTGTTCGACGTTCCACGAGCCTTTTCTCCGCGGCATCAGGAAAGGACTGTTTACCTTCTTGCTTCGCATTATACAACATAAACTGCTGGGGAAGATGAGTCAATTGCAATTCGATGGAAGGAAATGGGCCAAAGGGGTGCCAAAATGGTGCCATCTTAGAGAAGTGCATCGTTTGCGGGTAAAATAAGATGCAAGTGAAATATAGGGAAGATTGTAGTATGTAGAAATCGAGAAAGAGTAATACAATATTTCAATTGAACGAGGAATATGAAAATGGTAAATGAATGGGGGGTGAAATCGAGATTTGGCGTCGTTTCTCCGCCATTTTGTGGTAGGCTTCGGTGGATGTGGGGCCTAGGTGGTGCTTGGTGAAAGGGGAAGAGTAGAAAGTCGAGAGAAATTGAATGTTTCATTGGGAAAAGTGAATTTGAGTTTGGAGACACTGCCTGTGAAGGCGTCGAAGTCTCCAGATTCTTGGTTGTAAGAGTCCTTACGAAAATAATTTTTCTCGTTCAAGGAGGCGATGGATTGGAGGAATTCAAGCAAGGATATTTGCAGAAGACACTGCTGCATCAAATTAGTGAGTTGCGGGTTATTTTTAAATACTTTTTCTGTCATGAATTTTGAAGCGAAGACTCGATATCAGTGCTGGAATTGAAGAAAGTTAAGGGAGAGGAAAACCAGAATGGAAATTCAAGATCTCCCAGATTAACCCAAATTATAGAAGATTTGTAAGTTAATTAAGTGAAAAATTCATGCCCCCATCGTTTAAACATTGAAATTCCAAAGGAACTGACATACCTTCTTCCTCCATTCAAAAGCCACAAAAATTGACAAACACACACTCCACTTAAATCATCTTCAAGCGAACGCAAAACAAACAACCAGGCGACCTCGTCCAAGAAATTCAAGCAAAGAAATCTCAATATAAACGACACATTCCATTCACCCACCCATCTCGTTGCCAGACACCACAAGGGGCCAGGAAAAGACTTTGCTGACGCAAATTAATTTGACGAGACCCAGCCCACAAAACACCATGAGCACTCTACTTTCCCAGGACATCCCCTCGAGAGCCTGGACTTCCTGAATCTTCATCGAGGGTCCCAAAAAAAGCCTGCGCCTCTCCGAGGCTGGAGGAGTTCCCGCGGCTTGCGCAACTTCCCCCCAAAAATCTCCGCGCGGTCGGCGGGGGGCGAGGGGAGGGAAACGAAGGGGGGAATCACGCGAGGGCGAAGCGTGCACGGGCCGTTCGCGTGGCGGAGGACAGAGATGATAAAAGCTCGCGGTGAAGAGGATACGAGGCGTAGTGCTTGTTGCGAGTGCGTGACAGAAGGAGCTCTGAAGATGGCCTCGACGACGATCGTTCATCTTTGGATCGCCTGCGGCCTTCTGGCGATCGCAGCCTGTGAGTAAATCCTGAATAATCCGTCGGTGATCGTACCAGCGAGAAAGTGAAACGTAAGATGACTTCTGCGAAAGCGGCCACCTGGGTTTGTGACGGTTCCTGCGAAAATGGACATTGCGATCGATTTTGGGACGGAATTGGGCCTTACGGGGCCTGTTTGGGCCTGTTCTGTGATTTTTATGGGGACTCTCGGGGAATGATGCTGAGGAAAGGTGGTTTGGTGATTGGACGAGGGTGATTAAGGTTTGCGGGGGAATTGGTGGTAGTTTCTGGGCCTTATGGGGGCCCAAGGGATAGTGGATTCTGTGGGTGTGGGAGTGGTGCTCGTTTTAGGGAGTTTCTTGGGGATTGGTGTTTGTTTGGCGATCCTGGGAAATTTGAGTTGGGTTTGGATGGAAATTGTTGCCAATTTCTGGGCCTTATGGGGCCCTAAGTGTTAGTACCTTCACTAAATATAGGATTGCTGCACTTTTCATGGAGTTTAGTGGCAATTGATGGTAGTCTAACGATGGAGGGGACATCGACTTGGGTATGAATGGATATGGGTAACACTTTTTGGGCCCTATAGGGCCCCATATGGAATTATCTTGAGTTTGGATGGAAATGGTTATCCCTTTGTAAGTCTCCAGACTGTCCTAGTGTTGATACCTCCTGAGGGGTTGATGATTGCATCTGGAGGACCCAGTTTCTCCTCCTTTAAGGCCCCAACAGCGTTTCCTAGTCACTTATTTTGCTATATGAGTGTACTATGTCACTCCTTGGTGATGCTACTCCATTTAGAGTTAGAAGGTTCATTTCACAACTAGAATTGTGGTCATCTTCTGGAGCTCCTGAAGTGGTCCCACTGAGTTCCCTGAGTAATATAGAGAAATTCTTGCTTCTCCTGTGAAATTTCTTAGACGAGGTTGTGTTGTAGTGGTCCGGGAAGTTTTGATGGTTGTTTGAGCATTAGCTGAGAGTGACGTAGGCTCCACTGCAAATGAGTGACGTTTTCTCACCCCTCTGAGCTTCCAGATGCTACTATCGTCTGCACAGTCCGTGAATACACATAGGGGACCCAGTAGACTACTACCATTTAAGTAAACAGAACTTCATTCTCTGAACAGTGCCCAGCATCGATTATCTGTCTTCAACAGTCTTGATCGAGAAGAAGGGGAGGCTTTACGAATTCCACTTGTATTCACGTCGGTGCAGATCGCTTCGTGCCACCTCTCCACAGTCTGTAAAATTATTCAATCGACGAAAATAGTCGGGATTCGTTAAAATTCGTTGCACACCGCGTTAAAGCCGCGCCATTGAAATATTCAGCGCTATCAGCGTCTGATTGCATCAGTTTGTCACGTGTTACGCGGCATCCGTTTTTCGAGAACTATCTCCCTCTGACGATCAAGGAAAATTTTTATCCTTCATCGGGGCATCGTCTTACTGTTCGCATTAATAATGATTTAATCGCTGCTGTGATCGATCTTTGTTATTGTGGGGTTTAAAAGGTTCTCTTCTGGAAGCAAATCTTTAGCATCTCTATCTCTGTGATTATGGTTGAATAGTCAGTTTTGGAGGAGGGGAGAGGAAGCTCTGATGTTTTATTCGATGGAAGTGGAGGCCCTTAATTACTCAAATTGGAGGGCTCCAATTCCTTAAAACCGGGGGGGGGGCTCCAATTTGTTAAAATTTGGAATCACTAATTCTTAAAATGGGGGTGCTCCAATTCCTCAAATTGAAGATTCCTAATTCGTCAAATTGGAGGACCCCAATTCTTTAAAATTGGGAATTCCTAACTCTTCAAATTGGAGTGCTCCAGTTTGTTAAAATTTGGAATTCTTAATTCTTCAAATTGGGATGCCCCAATTCCTCAAATTGGGAATTCCTAATTTCTCAAATTGGAAGGCCCTATTACTCAAATTGGGAATTCCTAATTTCTCAAATTGGAAGGCCCTATTACTCAAATCTGGAATCCGTAATTTCTCAAACTCGGAATCCCTAATTTCTCAAATCGGGAATCCGAATTTCTCAAACTCGGAATCCCTAATTTCTCAATTTGGGAATTCCTAATTTCACAAATTGGAGAGCCCCAATTCCTCAAATTAAGGTGTCTCGAATCCTGAACTTAGGAGTCCACAATCCCTCCAACCGAATCGCCTCAAATTCTCAAACTTCCGATGCTTCATCCCTCCCTTTCCAATCCCCATTCCCTAAATATCCCTCCGTTCAGGAAGACGAGCATGCTTCGAGTTATCTCCTCGTAACACGGTGATTTTGTAAGGGATTACATAAACGCTAGGGCGCCCGAGGGGAACCGTGACTTCCGGTACAATGAGTGAACGAGCAACCTGTTCTCTCGATCCTCAATCTAGAATCCACCGTGGCCAGTGGTTTCTAAAGGGGGGACGGGGACAAAGGGGGACGTGGCAGAGGATGCTAATGCAGAAGACGACGCGTTCGCGGAGGTCAAATCGCATCGCCGAACTTTCTCCAAGGTTTTCAGCGTGAGCGTGTGCACGTGAAGGACCCAGGGACCGGTTTCGTCTTCAAGGTGTTGCATTATGCAACGGGCCCGCGTTTCCCAATTGCTAGGTACACCTGCGAGGCTCGTCGAGGCTGCGTTCCTAATTAGTTGGACCTCTGTTAAAGCGATGGCTGTTGGAAGTAGGAAAATGGAAAAAGGTTGAAGTGTTTTTCACGAAGGAGGGAAATTGGGAAAATGGAAAATCGAGGGAAAGGAAAATTGGGGCATAGGAAACTCAGGGAATAAGAAAAATGGGAAAAGTGAAAATTGGGAAATAGGAAAATTGGAAAATAGGAAAATTGGAAAATTAGGGATTGAAAATTTGGAGGAAGGCTGGAAATTGTAGGATTAGGAATCTTCGAATTGGAAAATTTAGCGGCTGGGAAATTGTGGACTAGAAAAGTAAGTGATGACGAATTTAGGGGTGAGAAAAGCGAGTACTTATAGAAATTGAAGGATTAAGAAATTGGGCACTAGGAAGCAAGGGGATTACGAAATTGATTATTAGAAAATTGAAGTATTAGAAAATGTAGGAATATCAAATGGTACTTTCCCTTCACAAACAGATCCATCGAAGCTCGACCCAAAACAGAATTTCCAAGCTTGTCAACAAGCTCACGGAACTGGAAGAATCTGTCAACACAATTCCCACCAAAAAGCGAACACCCCAACCAGAACAATACTACCCAAAAGCCACTTAAAAAAGACCGACCAAAAAATCCTCTGAAAAAATTCAGTTCACTGCTTCCCAGGAAGCAAATCGTCTCGCCTCCAGAGGCTGAAATAAATTATCGAATTTCGTAAGCGAATGTCGAAACGTCGTCATGAAATATCGAGACAGGTGTTCGCGTCGCATGCCCGCCACTCTCGTATTTAAAATTAAGATTCACTTAATAGCTTCATCTTCGCATATTCCTCAGAACTCCAGCGATCGTTTCGTAACGGTCTTGCCATTTTACTAAGAACTTCCAGCCACCCAGGCGTTATCTCCCTCGCCGATCAATGACAAATCGACGCTTCAACGAAAGTGTTTCTCTGGTGGTTTCAGCATTGAGCCAGTATCAACGTCACCCAGGCTCAGGGCAGAACAATCTTCTGGATCACGGTGGATCTAATAGGCAGCAGCCCTCAGTGTCCTGTCCGGAGAAGAATGGTCGGTTTCCAGTCCCCTCGCAGTGTGACGCTTACATAGAGTGTATCGATGGCGTCGCTGAGGAGAAGCTCTGCCCTGAAGGGCTTCTCTTTAATCCAGAGGCCAGATTCAATTACCCTTGTGGATACCCAATAGATGTCGACTGCGATGGCAGGCCTAATCTACGTCAGTATTATCGGATTATCATCTTCTCTTTAAGTTTTTTTTGGTTCTTCTTCGCTGCGGTATGTTTGCAGTTTTTATGGGGGGATGATTTGACAGGGGGTTGCGCGGGGTTGGGGTCACCGATTTAGTTTAAACTCTGGGGATGGCTAGTGTGCAGTGTGTGCAATACTGTGTCCAAATTTGGAGGAGAAAGATTGAGTACTTTGGGAGATTTCGGGGTTCAAAGTTTCCATTTTTTTTACCCTCGATATATGCACTTGCAAGCGAGCAGTAAACCGGGACATGGTTGTAGTGGCGGCTTAAGGGGAGGTTCTGGTCTAGAGCCCAAAAAAATAGGTGATATTTAGGAATTAATTAAAGGGAAACTACTATATATAATTTAATGGGACTTTTTGCATTGTATTAAGGATGTCTTAAATTATAGAAATATATTTTTTGTTTTATAATTAATCATTGCAGACAGCCCTGGGGAGTCGTTAAAGTCAAGGCGTCAAAAAATTGATCCAAATCGGTGCGACCTGTATCTCCAAAAGTTATCATCCGATTCGACTGAAACCTTTTTTATTTTGAAGATTATTCTTTTGGCTAGGGGGGGGCTAAGAAATTACAAAAATGACATTTTTTTTTAGAAAATAACGACACTTCCAGTTTGAAATCACTTCCCTGTATTTTTCGTCCTTTCATCGCCTTTGAAAATTATAAATTTTCAACTTTTTGTATTTTTTAGCCCCCCCCCCCCCCTAGCCAGAAGTATATTCTTCAAAATAAAAAAAGTTTCAGTCGAATCGGATAATAACTTTTGGAGATACAGGTCCCACCGATTTTGAGAACACTGTTTCGGGAAAAACGCGTTTAAAGTTTTACGTGAGCGCCGAGTGACCGGTTGTGACCCATGCATTTGCCGCTACTCAAATGCCTATAACTTCGGGAATTTTACGAGTTTCAACAAATCCTTTTAAACACGTTTTCCTAAAAGGTTGAACATTCGAAAAATGAAATAAAAAAAAAATCGACATTTAGACCAGAACCTCCCCTTAAATGGATTCATATAAAAATTCTAGATGTACGAGTACATTTTTACTGTTTTTTTTTTATTTTATAATTATTGATTATTTAAATGGGATTTTTTTAAATTCTAGATACGGATGTGGAATTTTGAGTTTGGTGGTGTCTCAAAATTTTTGGTACTGCGCACTATGTGCTTGGCATATTAGCACACGTGTTAGAGAAAATTTAAGCAAATCTGTGGCTCTCACTTTTGTGAACCCCCGTTAGAAGTAACGAAATTAGTTTTTTTAAATTGAGTAGTTGAAAGGAGACTCTGAAACTGAAGCACCCTGAAATAAGTGAACCAATTAGTGCTAGCACAGTAACCTTTATGAATTACAATAATTTTATTAACCTCCCCTACGAGCACCCCCATCCTTTCACACAATTAATATTTCATTTTAATTTTCTAGAACCTCCCCAACCAACCAACGACTGTCCTCACCAGTACGGTTACTTCAAGGTCGGGGATACGCAGCGTTGCGGCCAGTTCATGAACTGCGCCGACGGCAGGGGTTACGTTTTCGATTGTCCCGAAGGGTTGGCCTTCAACCCTGAAAGTTATCGCTGCGACTGGCCAGATCAAGTTCCCGACTGTGACGCAGAAGGTAAGAGGATCCCAACCCTTCCTACTTTATTTCCTTTAAATCACACCAAAGTAGATTTCGAGTCTACTCGAAAAACTTTTCAAATTTTCGACGAACCTCCCTTCGTATTATACGAAAAATACTGCAGTTTCAACTACACCAAATTATTATTCTTTTAACGAGAATTATTATAGCGTGGACTTTATAAACTCTCCCAGTAAAACTCGCTAAAATTAAACTTTCACTCGAACGCTAACCCTTGCCTCGTATTACAAGCGGCAGGGGTGGAAAGTTGAGCTTACATCGAATCACCCTTCTCCTCATAAAAATGGTTACAGTTCACGAGTTGTGAATTTTTTTTCGTACCTACAATTTTTTTAAGCTTCAGCTGGATATTTTATATTTTGTTATTCAGTGTTTTGTTTATTGCACAATTGAGGTAGAATTTAATTAAGGATGAAGTTTCAGAGTTTCAACGAGGTTATCGAGCAATTGTTGCTGTTTTATTGCAGCGTTCCTCGGCTTCCGGTGCCCGGAAGACAACCAGAGGTCGATTTTCGGTGGGATCCAATTCTATCGCAGCAACAATGACTGCCAGCGCTATTACGTTTGCGTGAACGGCCGGCCACGACTGCAAAACTGCGGCGAGGGGAACGCGTTCAACGAAATTATCAATTCCTGCGACGCCGCGGAAAACGTCACGGGGTGGTAAGAGGATTTTCCATTAGTTTTTTTTTAAGAAAAAATGGGCTGCAAACGATCCTCCGTTTCTTCAACAAAAAAACTTTCTGCAACAAAAAAAGTAAAAAAATATTCATGTCAGTTGGCGGTTCAATATGTCATATGTTTTTTAATGAGTAGAATTAAATTAAAATTTTTTAGAATTTTGTGATAATTTTGGAAGATATTTTTGGAAGTTAATTTTGTACATATTAATAACAGGGTTCTTTTTCTAGTAGATTTTTTTGGGGAGGTGATTGATTGAGTATATTGAAAAATATAGTTTTGGGAAGATATTTTTGAAAATTGATTTTGTAGATATTGATAATAGATTTTTCCTTTTTATTCTTTCTTGAGGGGGAGGATTGATTGAGTAGATTGAAGAATATAGTTTTTGGAATTTTTTTAGGAAATTTTTATTGGAAGTTCATTTTTTATAATTAGATTATTTTCCATTTCTTCTTTTTTTAGATTCTTGGGGGGGAAATTGAAGGAACAGATTGAAAAATATAGTTTTTAGTATGGTTTTCTTAACTTTTCTTGGTTTTTAATTCGATATTTGGAATTTTCTAGCGAGCCACCAGAATCGTCGCTGTTGGACGAGCAAAGGAAGCGGTTTTAAGTTAAGGCCCTTTCTCTGATCCTTAAAGTTCCAATCACCTGCAGCAGAAGAGACACTATTTATCAGAAATGTTATTTTTTCTATTTGCTCGAGAATAGACTCTCGAATTTGATCGAGTAGTTGATATAATTCCCAAGATGAAAGATGGATGAAAATGTAATTATTGTACTATTTTTTAACTCTCGTTTTACAACATATATTATAAAAGATGGAAGAGAAGGGAAATATTCGACGATGCCATTAAATAACGCTGTAAATATTTACTTATTAAGTCGATATTTTGTGAGAAAATTATTTAATACAAACCTGTATAATTTGATCAATTTTGCAAATAAAATTGTGCGATAAATATTAAGGACCCTCCGTGAAAGTATTAATTTTCAAAACATTTAAGACACAGAGAAAATGAAAAACGATTGAAAACTGTGAAAGAAGGGTTGCAGACTTTTGGATACATTTTTTTTATTATTATTACTTGCATTGTACACGTGATTTCGTATTAATTCTTTAGTTTCACATCAAACACACGCGAGCAGTATTCCATCTCTAACGCATAGAGAGCTCTGGAGGTACAATATTTCCCTCGAACACTTAGCTTTCCCGGGGAAATGCTCTTAGAGTGCTAAAAAACGGTCACTTTCACGATAAAAATGGCGGCGAGCCCCGAATCAAGCACGAGAACCTTTTTGAGCAGAATTCGGCTTCGATGGTGTAATCCGTGGAAAAACGTGAAAGTGGGGCTGCCAATTCAAAAATATTCAAAAATGTTTATAAAACTCGAATCGATAGTGAAAAATACTATTGTGGAGGCGAAAATGGACAAAGTGCACACTTTCTCATAGAAAATAGAACGGTTGGTCTCAACCTTGTAATTTAACAATACCGGTGGAAATGTGTTTTCGAAATGGAAGTGCCAAGATGTGTTTAAAGCAAATAAATCGTCCCACTTACTCGGTGACCTGGAAACTTGAACAAATTGCAGAATATTAAATCGATGCTGCATACTGATACTGCAAATTAAAGAGCTGTATTTAATGACTGCAAATCAGTGAATTTCACCTCCACAACGATGATATGTTTAATTCATACATCCTTGAATAATCGCTTCGTTAAATAAACCGCCGCACGATGACAATAATAATTTATAATACACAGGAAGATGGAAAGGAATACACGAAGAGGATAGTGGACGAGGAATATTTTACAATTCTTAAGCTAAGAAACAAGCGACCCACATTTTACAGAAAGTTCACTTACGAGATAAAATTGACGACAAAGTATTTGCGGACCGTGCTCGACGAAAATCACCCACGCGCATTCATATTTTATCTTAAAATACTCAAACTTCCCATTTTCATATTCATTGGACCCTCATTCCACGTCAAATATCGAGAAAAAAAAAATGGTAAATAAAATAGTTCAATTATTACCATTTTAATTATCAACATTTCCTCGATTAGCAGATTAGATAACTCACCATTATCCGCAAGTGTCTCCCGTCATCGCTCCAAAGTCCCAAAAATATTTCCTCCACGTTGCATTGTCAACAGATTCGCGTGCAATCACGCAAAGTGCAGCGATGATGCCAATCAGTAATGCGGATAATAATTAAAGCGCCGGCGATGGGACGGCACCGACGAATCGATAACGACGGAAGAATGCACGTGGAGAATTTTTCGTCGGCGCGTTTTGAACGGTACAAGCTGCGCTTTCCACTGTACTCGATACAATATCGACATCCACTCACGCAACTGCGCCCACGCGCGCGGACAAGTGCGTACAACCATGCGGAAACATCCATCTGTTGGTAACTTACACGCGACGCGATTAAATTACACGTAATAAAAGATAAACGATCCACGACCCAGGCGAACCCGTTGATCCGGATCAATTGAAGCCAGATGTGTTTCGAATAGACGAGAACGCGACGCATCTGAAGCGAAAAACGAGCGACTGTATTTAAATTCTGGATGGTTTCAATTGTAAGAGTTAATCACCAGACGATCCGGATTATCGAGTTTCATTTTGAATAGCTGAAAATCCTGAAAATTTAAATACGACGAGGCTGATCGGCATATACTGACCCGAGATGGAAATTTTGAGATTAAATCGGGAATCCGGATTAACCGGTTCGTCGCCTGAATGGCGGAATTCGTGGTCCGGATGATCGGGTTCGTGGCTGGGACCAACGAGACACGATTTAGACTAGTCTACACGCGATCCGGATTATCGAGTTCCGGGTAAATTACAGTCGAAGTAGAGGTAGGCAAATTAAAAGTCCCTCGTGGGAACCCTTTCGATCGGATCCACCCGAGACGTCCGTCCCGCGGTCCGGATTAACGGGTCCCGGCTGCGGTTGCGAGCGCGTAAAAAAATAAATATCAGACGCGACTAGTCCGTTTCGAAGTTCTGCTAGCTTTCAGGTCACGAGGAGGACGCGCATTCCCATTCTTACGTAGCACATCGTATTTTGTTTTTCCAGCTCGGAAAGCGATCGTTGACTGGGCGCATATCGGGCGAGAAATGTGCACTGAATCGCGGGGAAGATCGGCGCTCGGAATGATTCCGAGCGTTGCTCACGCTGGACCCTGGTGCAGATTGTGCAGCTCGTACGCAAGGTGACAGCACTCCGAGTCGCTCCAGCGGTGATGCTCCCTCACCCTGTCGACGTTCGCCCCTGTGCACGGCGTGGCCTCCGAGACCTGGATAAAAAATGCAACAAGTCCTCTCGATATTAATAAAATGGCACAGAGCTACTTAGGACCAAAAATTTCGCAGAGACGCTATGGTAAATGAGGTGCAGCTTACAAAGGAACATTCCGAAAATTCTGACTTCAATCAAACTTTGTGTGACGGTGGAATATATATATATATTTTTTTTTAATTTTAAATTAATTATTTGCATGTCAGTAACGAGGAACGACACGTTGAAAGGATTTTTCTCCACGTTTCAGAGAATGTTTTACGACAAGATTTTTTTATATTTTATAGGGTGAACGGAGGGTAGGTGACGCTGTCAGGGTGAAGCGTGTATGCACTCACGTTGGAGCAGAAGGAAAGTAACGACTGATCCGTATATTTGCTGTAGAGGGGCGACGTGTGACTCGCCTGTTGACTATGATTACCCGCAAGTGCACTCTGCCCGTTCCCGGTGATTTCCAGGTAGCCTCTGCTGCTCGCTAGACTACCTCCTCGCGTGCCAATATCTGAAAAATAACCACCCTCGACATTTAATCGAAGCTTCCACGTGCTGATCATCGTTAGGACGCGCATACACAGGTTGAAATTCAGGAGGAACGGACGGAGAAATTCGACGAAGTCTCAGCAAAGGGGGTGCAGTTGAAATTTTAAGGAAATGGGGTGGTTAGTGTTTTCGTTTTTAAATCGAAAGATTTTTCGCAACACCTTTCTGAATGGTTCCAAATAACATTTCGCTGGTGGCAGAATTTTGATGAGGGTGGGATCAAGGGTGCACCATTTTCACCCCCTCTTTCTGCCCCAGGGGGTTTGATTAATTGTAACGGTGGCTGAATAAAATTAAAGACACGCCACTCAGAAGTTTCATGAGAATTAATATCTCGCTGAGGGAAGTGTCCTTTTCACCCTCCACCATCCCTCTGACGAGGGTGGTGTGTAATACAAAAGACGAATGGGGTGTGATCGATCTTGGTCGAGAAATTCTAGAAAGTGTGGATGGAATCGCAAGGGATATTAGAAGGAAAGGAATGTTTTCGTTCCACCGGGTGCGGATTTACTTTAGGGGGTGGGAAATATCGAGGGGCGATTTGTCGAAGAGAAACTCCACGAAGTGGTGGATTGCTTCGCTTCGGCTGTGTGCATGAGATGATTAGCGCAAATCGAAGTTAAAAATGGATAATCTTGTGGTGGTTAATAGGGTGGTTGGAAAGTTAGGGAAGTAGATATTTGAAGGGTTAGAAAGGTAAATATTTGATGGGAGGAAATGGGTGGAGAAAGTGGAATATTGTTATAAAAGTTTGAAGGTTTCAAAATGAGAAACAGTGGGTTTGCATATTTGTTTGCCTCCATAGTTGTTAAAACTGAATGAATTGTAGAGGAAATTTGTATTTCGTAAGGAAGGGTGGATTGATACTAATTCTGGGAAGAATAATTTAATAAAAATCAAGATAATAGCTTGTTCCATATTGTATCAGTAGAAAATAATTGAAAAAAAAAGAGTAAATTTACAAAGGTAATTATAAATTACTAATATAAAACAGCTTCTTTAGTTACTTATAACTTCTTCCATAGTTAATGCGATTCAAATCACTCTAAAATCGAACGTTACGCTTAAGAAACTTAAGAAAACAGTTGACAGAATCAAAATTCCCCCACGAATTTTTCGAAAAAGAAAAATTTTTATCCTCAAAATACAGTACTCTGAAACTCGATTAAACAATTAATATACATAATTATTAATATATATATAATAATAATTAATATATATATAATAATTAATAATAAACGAAAGTGCCCAATAGACATAACAAAACACGCAAATACATGGAAGCACGTATGTACCCACAGAAATGGCTACTTGAAGGTGAAGCAAAGCAGGCGAACTGCTTGAAAGGAGGACAGTTAGTAGCGTAAGCGAGAGGCACACAGCAGAGGATTAGGATAGATTAGGACACCTTGTGTACTCGCCATCGAGTGGGTGGAGCGTCGAGCCTCCCTGCCATGAAAAAAGCAGAGCCAAGGGTCCCACCATCGTGGCCTCTTGGAATGTCTGCCAAGTTTAGACGCGCTGCAGCTGCAGGTGCTACCAGAGTGTGTCGATGGTCTGGAGATCCATCTTGTGTTGAAACGGGGCAGCTTCTGGCTTCGAATCGCCCTGGACACCTCGGTGCGAACTTCGCCGTTCAGGAAGCAGTACAAAACGGCTACGAAGAAGCCCTGGAAACAGGGGAACGAAGGACCAGATGGTCATTCATTGTGGTTCGTTGGAGAAAAAAATTTGGGGTGCATAGTAGATTTTGAGAAGTTGAACTTGTGGCTGTATGACAGTACAAATTGGTTGGAAATACAATTGAAGAAACGTAGATTATGGAAATTTGAGTCACACGAAATTGCTTTGGGAAGAGATTTGAGAAGTGAGAGAATAGGAAAATGGGATCTCTGGACTTAAAACACTAAAATTGAAGAAAGAAGAAACTTCGATATTATAACTGAAGAAGTAGATCAGAGATCACAGAAAACGATATTGCAGCTGAAGAATACTAGTGTAATAAATGAAGACCACAAATAAAGTACTTGAAAAAGGTTAAAAATGGGAAGAAAGGCACTCAAAAATGAGCCCTGAAAAGCTCGCAATATCAACCCTAAAAACAATGAACTTTAAAACTAAATATCAAAAGAGGTTGGCAGGGTAAGTTACCTGAAAAGATGCAAAGAATTGGTCGCAGAACAGCCACACAATCTCCACAGTTTCGTTCACCCCGATGCTATAAGACATCCCCAAGAAAACAGTGTAATGGACACCAAAAAGTGGCACCAACACCAACGTACTCTTCGCCCATCTCCTGGAAAACGTGACATGTTTCTAATGAGTAATCTTCTTTCAGTGGCACCAACACCAGTAGTTGCCCAGAGGAGACAGTTCCCAGGCGCCATTGGAAAGTGGGTTAAGTATCATTATTATCTAGAAGTTGTTGATCGAAAAGAAACTTACTTGTATCTCTGCGTCTCCTCTGAAACCGTCGACTTCAGCTTCAGCAAGAGGACCCTGACAATGTTGACGAACAGGACAAAGTTGATCTGTAAAATTCGAGGTGGGGGAATGCTGGTTTTACCGAGGAAATTGCAACTGCAATTTTCTGCTCGAAGATCTCTATTTTTACCGAGGAATTTTAAGTTATGCACTTCTTTACTATTGCTACAGAAAATGCCAAATTCTTTGGGGACTTGTAAAGGGGTTTTAACTGAAGAAATGTGTACATTTATCGAGGCACTTCTTCACCAGCTTTTAAATGTTTTAAATGTCTAAATTTGAAATAAATTGGCAGGTAGAAATATCGTCTCACCAGAATCGACAGCATCGTAGGCACTCGAATAAGAAGAAAGAGGTAGGAGCTTTCGTGAGTGGTCCAGCAATACGTGTTTTCAAGGGTCACCCTCGCCACGATCCAGCAGGACACAAATATGGCTGGCAGGCCTGAGAACCAGTACCAATAGGGCTATATAAAATGCTTGAGAAGATTAAGCCTGAAGCAAAGGTTTCCCCAGATGATAGTGTATGATTACCAGTGACTCCAAGTATTTAAATTAACAGACCATAGAAAATATTCTGTTGCATACTACAAATACTATACGATCACCAAATTTAATACTAATCGTCAAGATTCCACTTGTTAATATACAAAATTTCAGAAGCTAATTCCAAGGACTATGATTCAATTAGACAGAAGAGATGAGCGATGACTGCCTCGTCATCTCAAGGAAGAGTGATTTCAGCACCGAGGCCATCTCTGAGGGTGACTCACCCCATCCAAGGCACACGTAACCAGCGATACTGGAGCTGACGTCGGTGAACAGTGCCAGGAACACCAGGTTGTGTAAGTAGAGGCCCTCCATGAGGATCCAGAAGTAGTTGGCCAGTATGAAGTATTGCCACAGGCTGGTGAACGCTTTGCAGAGCCAGCTGCTTTCTCTTTCGTCCACCAACCAATAGGTGTTGCCGTTTCTGATCATCATGTCCGAGGCGAGGGCGATCCCGGAGACGAACAGAAAGTCCTTCATGAGGGCCATGAAAGCCCTGAGCATGAATGAGGCGAACAGGTGCAAGTGGAGCATGTTCCTCGGGCACCTCAATTTCCTACGTCCAATTCGGGAGAAACTTGGAGTAGTGATCCGAGGTTTCGGCGATTAGACATCGGTGAATACTTTCGTCGTCGTTGAGTGGAGGGTGGAGTGATGGACGGACGGCTTTTTTGGAGGAAAGGATGTCCCATGGGGAGGTATTCAGAAGCATGGGTACTTGAGTATTCGAGTACTTTGGTGTTTGGGTATTTGAGTACTTGAGTATTTGAAGGATTCGGAATTTGAGAGCTGAGGAATTTAGGGACTTGGGAATTTAAGTACTTGATTACTTGAGTATTTGAGTACTTGAATATTTGAGGGATTCGGAATTTGAGAGCTGACGAATTTACGGAATTGGGAATTTAGGTGTTGGGAATTTGGTTGCTTGAGTACTTGGTATCATAGGAATCAAAGGTGCAAGAATTTGGGAGGTGCAAGGTATTTAAAAATCATGGTACTGGATTATATGGAAATTTAGGGACATGTAAAGGTGGAGTGATGGACGGACGGTTTCTTTGGAGGAAAGGATGTCCCATGGGGAGGTATTCAGAAGCATGGGTACTTGAGTAGTCGAGTACTTTGGTGTTTGGGTATTTGAGTACTTGAGTATTTGAAGGATTCGGAATTTGGGAGGAATTTAGGGATTTGGGAATTTGAGTACTTGAGTACTTGAGTATTTGAGTAGTTAAATATTTGAGGGATTCGGAATTTGAGAGCTGACGAATTTACGGAATTGGGAATTTAGGTGTTGGGAATTTGGTTGCTTCAGTATTTAGTATCATAAGAATTAAGGTTGCAAGAATTTGGGAGGTGCAAGGTACTTAAAAATCATGGTACAGGGTTATATGGAAATTTAGGGACATGTAAAGGTGGAGTGATGGAAGGACGGTTTTTTTTGGAGGAAAGGATGTCCCATGGGTAGGTATTCAGAAACATGGGTACTTGAGTACTTGAGTACTTTGGTGTTTGGGTATTTGAGTACTCGAGTATTTGAAGAATTCGGAATTTGGGAGCTGAGGAATTTAGGGACTTTGGAATTTGAGTACTTGAGTACTTGAGTATTTGAGTACTTGAATATTTGAGGGATTTGGAATTTGAGAGCTGACGAATTTACGGAATTGGGAATTTAGGTGTTGGGAATCTGGTTGCTTGAGTACTTGGTATCATAGGAATTAAGTGTGCAAGAATTTGGGAGGTGCAAGGTACTTAAAAATCATGGTACTGGGTTATATGGAAATTTAGGGACATGTAAATTAAGCTAATACTTACTTGATCACAGCTAAAATGAAAAACGCGACGACCAACGTGAAAAAGGAAACGGTGTATCCAACTTTCGAAATTGTCTTCACTATGGGAAAGAATTTCTGTAATACAATTCGTTACAATTAGATTGCCCGCAAAGTAAAGGTCAATTCAACGAACTCAGAATTATTTTACAAACTAATAGAGGGGAACCGAACTCATAATTTCATCGATAAACTTTCGTCCTCGCCGTAAACAAGAGACAAACTAATTACCCTGAAACGTTTCTAAATAATTTCGAAATATTCCCCTCGGTCGCAATATTACGAACTTTATAATGTAACAATGTATTAGCGAATTTCAAGAACGATTCTTGTAAATTATAAAATAAGTATTTCCAACGTTCATCTGTGGGCACGGAAGAAATCGATGGCGATTGAAACTGTCCGAAGGAAACAACGAGGAAATAATTGAAAATGTCAGAGGAATGTCTAATCGTTGCCAGCAGGCGTCTATTTTCTTTCTTAAAAACCTTTGACGTCATTGACATAATTCCCATCGATTTCCGCTAGCCACAACAGTGCCAGCTTCCTTGGGGAGTTGCTACATTTCCCGTAATTTCCTTCCTGGCTAACAAGTTTCTTCCGAAGAGCAACTTAAAATACTAAACTGACATTCGAGAAATAAACACGGAGCACTTTGGAAGCACCGATGCCTATTCAATCATACTTCGTGCTTCATCAATTATTATTTCTGATGAATTTTCACTTTCATGATTTTTTCTCCTCTTTGAATTAATAATTATGAATTTATAAGTACATGAGTATTCAAGTATCCAGATATCCAAGTACTGGATACTTGAATTTTCAAAGTACCACATTTCTAAGTGTTCGAAGTTTTAAATAGAATCCAAATATTCAAGATTTCAGATACCTAATTTCCCAAATATTGGAGTATTTAAATATCAAAACGCCCAGAGTCTCGAGTTTTCAAAATCCCAAGTTTCCAAATTCATCGACTCCCAACTACTCAGTTCCTCGAATTCTCTAGTTCCCAATGCCACAATTCTTCAACCTCCTAACTCCCCACTACCCAAAACTCAAACAATTTCAAAATTCCCCAACTCTCAAATTCAAAATTTCCAAGTTCTTAAATATTTAAACTCCTAACACCTAAATCCACGAGTCCTCGAGCCCTTAAATCCACAATCCCTTAGAATCCCACTACCCCTAATCCCTTATACCCCAAATCCCTTCTCTGCAATCACCCCCTACAAAAGTAAAACCTCCAACACCCCAATGACCACCAGAATTATCACTGGGTAGACTCTAACACCGCCTTTTCCCATTAAAATTATGAAATCTAGGGACACTTAGGTGTCTCCAGCCCTCTGCCCTCCTTGGATGCCCTTTCAGCCGACAACCCCTGTCGAATTGGATCATTGGAGGGAGCATTTACCTTAATGAGGGTGTCGTTGTTCTCCTGGCTACCGGTCACCGTCACCAGAAGAGTAACTAATGGATCCTTGAAGCACTGGCTGTAGTTGCTCCAGGCGCGGTTGGTGCCATTATTCCAAAACCACTGGCCATCCAGCATGCATTGCCTCGACGCGTTTGCCTGAGCAAATACAAGTTGCATGGTGCGAGCGGAATACAGATAAAGGAGAGGAACAACGTCCTGCCCCAGTGGAACGCGCAATTCAATAATTCTCTTGGAGCTGATTCGATGAGATGATGGTGGGTGGGATTTTGAAGGATAGGGTCGTAAGTATCGTGGTCGCGGATTATGTCTGGGGATTAGATGGATCGTTTGGCTAATTTGGAGGATTATGATGAGAGGTAGATGACTGAGTTGAGTGTGGGGGCATTGAGGGAAGAAAACAGTGAAAATTGGGAAAATGGGAAATGGGAAATGGGAAAATGGGAAAATGGGAAATGGGAAAAGTGGAAATGGGAAAAGTGGAAATGGGAAACTGGGGAAATGGTTAAATAAGAAAGAGGGAAATAGAAGATATATATATGGGAATATAGAAAATGGGAAGAGGGGAAACGAGGAAAAGAGGTGTGAAGAGAAAGTGGGAAAATAAAGAAATGGGGAAGTGGCAAAAGGGAAAGAGGGGATGTGGGGAAACAGGGATATGGGAAAACAGGAAAATAGAAAATGAGAGAACGTAACTTGGGAAATTGGAAAGGGGGAAATGAAGAAGTGGGGAAATGGGAAATGGTAAATGAAGAAATGGAAAAAGGAATACGCAGGAATTACAGTATTTACTTTCAGAAAATCATAGCTGTCGTGGTAAAAGTAAATACTCTGCACCTCTTTGAGAAATACAAGTGATGAATATACAGTTTTGACGAAGATTTCTTTCGACAGTGTACTGATGTAAACCGAGAAGTAGAAGAAGAAAAAGAAGAAGGAGTAATATACAATGTTGTATAATAAACAATTGATATGTGATCTTAATGTGGCATAGAATTCCAAGGACTACAAGTCGACTTCAACAAGAAGAAGATGATTTCCAATGACGTGAACCAAGGAAACGAAGAAGAAGCACAGTAAAATGGCATACAAATATGAACTTTTTTTTGCCAAGTGTTATTACAATTAAACCAGTTATTGAAACCGTGAAATAGTGCGAAGATGAGACAAAATGGAGGCTGCACACGACTTCAATTATTACCTGGTCATCGAACCCAGCGATATAAGATGGACAGTGTAAAATGGCGAGTTCTCCAGGTGCAGTTGATGGCCAGCATAATATTTCATCCCAAACTTCTGGACACCAGCCTGTTTCATAAAATTTTTTGCTCTTTACACACCAGGAACATTTATTACATACTCTTATAACATCTTTCTTCACGTGGCTCTAATACTTCAGTCAAATTTTATGAGCCAAACATGCTTTTTAGCTCTATTGCTTTCGTTACACTTTTAACTTTTTTCTTTATTTCATAAATTTTGCAAATTATATTATTAGTGGGGAATAGACTCATTTCAAATAAATACTGATATTTTCTTCAGATATTTTCAGTTTTTCCTTGGCATTTGTGGAAAATTTATTATGAAGTGCAGAGTTTTCTGTTTATTCTTCCTTTCATTAGTAAATGAAGTTTTGATTTATCCGCTTGGACGTTGAAGAACAAAAGGAATTTCCCGGCCACAACAGTTCCCGCAATGAACGGATTAACGAATCTGTCGACGTGACCATTCATGTTCCATCTGTCAATTCTGATGTTTTATTTATCCCGACAGGACTTCTGGCCCTTGATATTTCAATATTTGAACGTTGACAAAGTGTCCATCGTTTTTCGCGCTGCCACGAAAGGAACATTTATACAAAAACAATGCAAGTTTATAAATATCTTGAATTTTAATTCATCTGTCAAGTAGAAAAGAATTTTAAAAGTATTTTCATGAAATTTGAGTTTTATGGTATTTAAAATCCTGCCAGAAGATGTAAAATTCATATGACTATTTTGCAAGTGGTGATAAATTTTTAAGTCCTCCAAGACTCACACACCTGAATTTGTAAGTCCCAATTTCCCAGGTCCCCAAATTTATAAGCCTCCAAATTTTCAAATAAATGCTTACATTCCTAAGTTCTGAAATTTCCAACACCTTCAAACTCTTAAATCTCAAAATTCCAAAGCTCCCAAGTTCTCCAGCAACCAAATCTACAAGCTCCCAAATTTTTAAGCTTCCAAATATCTAAGGCCACCAAATTCTTAAGTCCCAAAATTTCTAATTCCCCAAATTTCCAAGCCCTCACATTCCCAAATATTTAAGTATCCAAATCCCAAAATATCGAAGTCCTCAAATACCGAAATCTTCAACTTCTAATTACTTTGCTCTCAACATCTCCCGCCAAGTTCATAACTCATTACAATTGCACCGCCAGACCTCGATAAAAGTGTCGAAAAGCCGACTACAAGAAGACGACGGGCAGTGTGGAATTTTGATTTCGTAATTTCGTCGTGGAGGACCAAAAGCAGACCGCACGTATCGGTAGGTCGACGATATCGACAAACGCATTTCTATAAAACCACTTTTTTCCTGGCTGGAAAAAACCGACTGTGAGGAACGTGACTGTTCCCTCGTTCAATTCGCGGAAAGTTTCCCCGTGAAAAGCCATTTTCCAGCCAACGGAACGAAGATTTCATTGCGGATTTTTATCGCGCCCCACGGAAATTCCGCGGAGAACGATTCCTCGAAACTTTCTAACTATGTTGACGAAAAATTTTCTTTCTCACCTAGAAGCTCAAACATTTTTCTGGTGGACCAAAATCTTGCAAAATAAATGTTGAAGCTAAAGTAAAGTTACGAGATGACCCACCTCTCTGAAATAAATTTTCAAAATCTCTAGTGTTTATGGGGGATTATCGAAATAATACGAAAATGAAAAGGGAAAATGGTAAATACCTTCGAGGTACTCTGTGTTGACGGAGAAATGAATTTGTTGCTTAAATTGTCGGAATGAATATTGGAAATGCCGGGGAAATCGTTCTCGTGGACTTGTGGGACTTGTAATTTGCAATTTTCTCTAGATCGGGTTCGCTACTTGGCGATTCTAAAGTTAAATGGGGATTATGTAGAACAGTTCAGGAAGGAAATGATCACCTGGGGATAAAGAATCTCGTCTTTGTTAGTGAAGCATTTTAGATCACTTTCTTACTTCTCCTTTTGTTTTTAGAATTAATCACAGTGATACCAATCTTTTCTCTCCATATTATTTAAGTCTTTAAGTATGGGCAACTTGCACATACACAACACCGACAGCAAACTGTAATTAACTAGGGAGAAAAGTGCTTGAAGGATGAGGCGAATAATTATAATCGACGGGGTAGATGGAATCTCATTAAACGAGGCTAATTTCTAGCAGTCATCAACCCCATTAGTCTTCAACGAAGGGTTGAAAAGTGCCAGGTAATAGACGACCTTCGTACAATCGATTTTTCATTATCCGTCTAGCATCGGGATGTGCCTGCTCTCACTTCATGCTTTATAAATCAATTACTACTGCGTCCTTTGTTCCCTTTTTCCACTTTATTAGCTATAACAGGTTTCCTCAAAGGTGGCCAAGAATCGACGATTTCTCCGTAAAGAATCCCTTCAAAAGACTCCTGGGACATTCTGAATCCGTCTCTCACCCCACTTGTTCAAATTCCAAAACTAAAAATTGAACTGTCGAGTTTCAGGTTTCAAATTGTTAAGTTTCAACTTGCAATTTTTAAATTTCAAATTCTAAATTTTATGTTCCAAATTCCAATTATTAAGTATCAAATTTAAAATTGAAAGTATTCAAAATTTTTTTAAAAATTCAACTTTTTCACAAAAGTCTCCGTCCTCTTCAGGGTAATTTACTATAAAGTACTCTAATTCAATTTTTCTCTGATTCGAGTGAAGATGGGTCAGCTCTGTCCCAAAAGTAGCAAAAACCGCGAGAGCTCCGGCACTTATCGGGGTCACCACGTCGCGTTAATGTCAAATCTATGGGCCCTGCGATTTTCGAGTTTGACGGGAGCCATGCCAAAGTTACAGGAATAGGAATCCATTAAGTCTCGGCTGTGTGTACAGCGGGAAATCGCATTTAGGCATTTGCATGCTCATCAAGCGGCGGTTCACTTTTGCGTTTCTGCCACTTTCCGCGGCCTATCGCATCTCGAGACAGCGCGCAGGCGGAATCTCCTGTCTGTCTGTCGTGTCCGTCGAACTAACGAGACCAAATTGCATTTTCCACGACTTTCGCTTGAATAATATTCCATTACGCAATCGCCTAGAGGAAGTTTACTATTGGGCACGGTCTGGGAAGGTCGACCAACGGCGGCGAAAAACGTCACGGTTTTCGTCGCCTATTTTGCATGCACATTTGTAAACATAACCATGTTTCGTATGCAAGTCACGATTTCTGGTTTGAAAGCAGGGAGGATTTTGATGATTCTAACAAGCTTCCCTTGGGCATTATGAGAGGAATTTATGGTGGCAGAAACCAGAACCCGGTGGCAGAAACCAGATTTGGAAATATTAGAGATGTTTTCCGTACTGATGGTTATACCTGGAGATGTTTCAGGGGCTGATGGAAATTTCAGTGTGATGAAAAATTGCAATTTGGGGAATTTATGGTCCGCAAGGTAGTAAGGGAGGATTTTATGTCGAAAAAATGAGAGGAAGTGAGAATTTTTTACAAAGTTTAAATTTTTACAAAGTTTAAAAAGATCGGGATTCGAACCTTGGCCTCTCTGGTGAGAATCAAGTACTCCATCCACTGGGCTATGGAAGCACTCGTCTTTTAGTGTCCCATTTTGCTTATATTACGAGCAAGGCTCACTTCTTCACGTTGGAAAAAAAAGGACAATGTGTCGTCATAATAAAAATATCACCGTGTTTCTGGAAGCTCCCTCTACAAAATGTGCATTCGAAATTGACAATTAGCTTCGAAAACATCCTAGAATAAAAACAAACCTATCACCTATACTCTACGAACTCCGAACACCAATGTTGAAGCTTTATTTTTTTAAACAATATCGAGAATATTACACCCTTTGCAAAAATACACATTTGATAGAGAACAGTTGAAGGAACAGAGTGGTATTTTTTGTGAAAAGATTGCTTAGGGCAAAATTTCTACACCGTAGCAATGAAATACCAAAACTACTCGATTGTAGAATCAATACTCTATTGGCTCGGGGGGTAATGCGCGAGGCTGCCACCAAAGTAGCCCGAGTTCAAATCCCATTAGGAGACCCATTCCCCAGGAATTTCCAATTTCTCTCGCTTTTTCTCCGCTAAACTTCGCCCAAATCCCACCAGCGTTTCAAACATTCCAAATCTCTTCACCAGTTTCCTTTTCAAACATTATAATTCCTTTCCGATTTTCCGGGGTGACGGTCACGGGAAACCCAGCCTCGTCGGCGAATGCGGTACGAAATGCTGTCCCTCTGAAGTTGCAATTCCTCCACCACCATCATTCTGTAAATACCCCATCGTGTAAGGCGGCTTTGTGGTGGAATCATCAAAATCCCACAACCCCGTTCGAAGCCGATGAAAGGGCGGTTTGAGGGGGTGGTCATACGTGTACCGTTCTACGGTTCATGTGATTAATTACACGATCGGTTTAGGGCTCGTTTGATCGCTGCGAAACTTGATATTATCGGATGGCAGGTTCGAATGTTGCACGTGAATTCCACGAATTCGCGAAACAATAATGGAGAAACGATCCCCAGTGGTTGATTGTACAGCAAACATAGAATATTCGAGGGGTGGTTTGCAGAAAAATTCACTGAAGCTTGACGAAGATCCCCCTCCCTTAAATTCCAAAGTCAACGAGGGCCCCAGAGTTGCATGAAATTAATTAAATCTGGCAATTAAAAGCGATGGGAAATGGTGTATGTTATTGCGCGCTGGTGATACGGCGAAAATTTCTACAAAAGTTGGGGGGAATTCATAGAATTCCCAGGGAAACATCGTGGACGAACTCTGCACTAGAATATCGAATGTCTCGTTGCGATAGTATTCTCTGCTCGCTAATTAGACGAAACAACGTGAATTAAAGTGGGGAACTTTGGTCCTCCGTGCAACATGCCGGGATTTAATCGGAGCAAGGTGGAGTCGGCGGCTTCTTTGAGCTTCGAACTCTGTCGGGGACGCGAGTGCTGATTAGTGATAATTAATAACAACTTTATTAATAACAAGCTCATCTCACAGCCGCCTAAGTGACCTCGTTAATGTCGTGTAATTAATTTTACTGCTGATATTCCGGAATCTAAGTTTGGGTTAGTTTAATTGTAATCTAATCACGTATTTCTATTTCCTTCTTTTTTTATAATTGTATTTTGATTGGAATTAAATAAATGATTATTTTTATGGTAGTTCCCCTCGTGAATTTCTACTTGATTTTGATTATAGAAGTGTTAAGTGAAATTAAAATAGAATATTTTTTGTTAAAACAGAAGTCTACTAGTGAAAATGTGAAGATTAATTTTTAAATTATTCAGATTGAATAATAGTTTAAATGAATTTCTGCCACGTTCGGTCTTCATCATTTTTCTATCAACTCAGAGGCCTTTATAGTCCATTAAACAATTTTCCAACGACAAAAGAGAACACGCATTTAATTATCACAGAAGCCATGGAGTCTAATGGCGTGTGGTCTATTCGAAGTGCTTGAAAATTCCATTTTCTGCTAGTTTTGTTTAAACTGGCCAAAATGTACTCACCAGACATGGAAATGTTCCCTTTGTGGCAGTGCTCCGCTTGCATCTTCAGTGTACGATTCTGGATGTCGGGGTCGCTGGGGTTGTTAAAGTCAATATCCTCCTGGAAAAATAAAAAATTGTCCCTACTTCAGAAATAATTAAATAAATTAAACAAAATCCCTAGATGTATATTGGTCCCTCATAAATTGATTAAAAATCACATTTTACCAGACCTCAAAGGGGTCTGTTCCTAGAAAGGTGTGAAAAATAATCGAAAATATTTCGATTTCCCTAGATATTTTGTTATCCAGAACATAAAATATGAATTATTCGTAAATTTACAACAAATTCTTATTATTGACCAGACATTCATTTGTAACGTACTGTTTGATGTACAAAGATTTTAACACCCCCAACTTGAGGAGTTATTTGACCTGTTCGACGACTTTGCGTCCACATTAAAGTGAAACAGTACTTTTGGTGATAAATCGATGATGGGTTTTGTGAATAAATTTGCTAACCGATGGCTGATCAGGTTCTACTTTGTAGATGGAAGGTTCTGGAGTTGATGCTCGATGGACAGTGAGCAATGTGGCCCTCGAAGATGGAGTCTGTTCTCGATAGGAGTCGTAAAGATGAAAGAACAGTGTCTGGCTTTTTCTTCTGGGTCGATTCGATTTATTTGGGTCTCGTGGTTTAGGCTTCCGGTACTCTTAGCCTATTTTTCGAAGGCTTTTGTTCTTAGGTTGGGCGGCTCGATGTCTGATATATTCTGATGTGTGTGTGTGGGTGATAGGGGATCCTCTTGAACGAGGTGGAAAGTATGAGATGTAGTGGCACACGAGATTTGGTATTTTAGAATTTTTGAATTTCCAAGTTAGTGTATTCTCAGGTTGTTGAACTTTAAAACCTTTAGATTCTTGAAGCACCTACATTTTTATGACCCCAAATTTGTAGGCACTCAAATCGTCAAGTTCTAAATTCCTAAACCTTCCAAATTCCTAAGTGCCCCAAATTCTTATGCCCTCAAATTTTCAAGGTTCCCAATTTCTCAACCCCTAAAATTTTCAAGCCCTCCAATTCCTAAACCCTCAACTTTCTAAGCCCCAGTTTTCAAAGCTCCAAGTTCCCTACTGTCTCAAGTTTTCAATCAACCTAATTTCAAATCTCTTCAATTTCTAAGCTCCCAAATTCCCAAGTTCCCAAATTTGAAAATTCTAAATTCCTAAATTCACAAATTTAGAAATTCTAAATTCCTGATCCCCCAAATTTCAAAACTCCAAATTCCCAAGTTCCCAAATTTGAAAATTCTAAATTCCTAAGTTCCCAAATTTAGAAATTCTAAATTCCTGATCCCCTAAATTTCAAAACTCCAAATTCCTAATTCCCCCAAATTCCCAAGTTCTCAAATTTGAAAATTCTAAATTCCTAAATTCCCAAATTTAGAAATTCTAAATTCCTGATCCCCCAAATTTCAAAACTCCAAATTCCTAATTCCCCCAAATTCCCAAGTTCCCAAATTTGAAAATTCTAAATTCCTAAGTTCCCAAATTTAGAAATTCTAAATTCCTGATCCCCTAAATTTCAAAACTCCAAATTCCTAATTCCCCCAAATTCCCAAGTTCCCAAATTTGAAAATTCTAAATTCCTAAGTTCCCAAATTTAGAAATTTTAAATTCCTGATTCCCCAAATTTCAAAACTCCAAATTCCTAATTCCTAATTCCCCCAAATTCCCATGTTCCCAAATTTGAAAATTCTAAATTCTTAAATTCCCAAATTTAGAAATTCTAAACTCCTGATCCCCCAAATTTCAAAACTCCAAATTCCTAATTCCCCTAAATTCCCAGGTCCCCAATTTGGAAATTCTAAATTCCTAAATTCCCAAATTTAGAAATTCTAAATTCCTGATCCCCCAAATTTCAAAACTCCAAACTCCTAATTCCCCCAAATCACTGAATTCCAAAATTGAAAATTCTAAATCCCTATGTTCCCAAATTTGAAAATTCTAAATCCCTATGTTCCCAAATTTGAAAATTCTAAATCCCTATGTTCCCAAATTTGAAAATTCTAAATCCCTATGTTCCCAAATTTGAAAATTCTAAATCCCTAATCCCCCAAATTTCAAAGCTCCAAATTCCTAATCCCTCAAATTTCAAAGCTTCAAATTCCCAAGTTTAAAAATTTCCACGCCCCAAGTCTCTAATCTCCCCAAATTCCTACCCTTTCATCCTACTTTGCTGAATTACGTGTTGCGAAAGCCCCAGAAAATTTGCAGCAAAAATTGATGGTAAAACGAAAGCTAATGCTGCGCTATTACAGACTTCGCGGGTTTCACATAACTTTCCGTCGGTTCCCGTGGATCCCCGTCGCGTCGCTCTCCAACGATTTTGGTAGCAAAAGGCGGCACAAAGTGGAGCCCATCGCTACATCAGTGCAATTTGCCGAGTAGTTCGTGATAACACACAACAGGGAGTATTTAATAGTTCGTGTATACGGCTCGCGGCAATTTCTGTGGCCACTGAAAATGAAATTCCACTGTGCATGGAATTATTAACCCTTTGAGTGGAAAGCAACTCTAGAGAAAGCACGCGACTCGGGAGAAAAGCGTTCTTAGCACGACTGGAACAAGTGATAGGCATTACTGCAGTGTGCACGCGTCGCAGGAGTAATATTTTGTTACCAGCTACGGTGCGAGCGAATGAAATTTCCTTTCTGAGAGTGATAAACGAATGAATCTCAATATTTAACGTTTCGAAGAAATAACGATATTAAATGAAAGGTAATATACAAATATGGAAGCATATCTACATGTGCAGTCAAAGGGTTGAAAATCTTTTTTTAAAAAAAAAATACTCTCCTCTACGATTTCTAAATAGACATTGACAGATGGAATGTTTTCAATATCCCGTATTAATGCATCGAAATGATCAATTGTATTACACTGAGAGCCGTCGAGAATCGATAGGGCACTGTGAAGGAGAATTAAATTGAAAATGTCCGGTATTAATTGACGAACAAGCTTGAAAATTCGTGAAAATTCTGCTCGGCGTGGCTGCAGGCGATGCGCTGTTTAAATTCTCGTGAAATAAATTCTTCGCGACGGCAAATATTAATCAGATCCAATTAAAAAAGGCAGTTTTCATATTAATTTAGCTTTACCATAAATTTTTACATAAATCGACACAATTTTCCTAGAAGCAGAACTAGTTTTATAATTGACAATCTGAACGAAGCTTAAGAGGATGTTTCAAGGCGGCAAGGCACAATTACCTTTGCAGTGCTCTACCCTAGTTTTAAGAGCAAAGGGATGAATTTTAATCGACCTCGGCTTTGTAAGCAATCAGAATCAACATTGCTATCTTTAGTGGCAATAAAAGTCGCTTCAAAGGAGCTGAGTGAAAATGAGATGTACCGCGTTACCAGAGGAAGTGATTAAAAGGAAAGGGACCAATACTATCACAGACACTGGTATAGTAGGGTTATTTATTAGCACATCTAAAGAGCCTCCACTGTCATTAAAACCAACTTTGATTTGAATGTTTTCCAAAGAAAGGAAAACTTTAAAGGATTGCCGAGTTCCAAGGAAAATGCACGAGACTGTTCCTTAAGCCACCAATTCGTCAAAAAAGCAGTCAAAACACAAATCACTTCAAACTGATCAAAATACTCGCCACTAACTTAGTACTCATTAATACACTCACGATTATAGCCATTTTAACCCTCAATTTCTATTTTCAAACATCACCCCCTTCATTCCTTTGACTTGCACGCATTCGGGAATGAAATTTCACACCATTTTCCCAAGAATTTTCCCGAAATAACCCATTTTCCAGTAGATCATAGTAATCCAAAGTAAGCGACTACAATCTAAAACCAGCCCAATCGATCAATCCTCCCTCCAGCCAAATGGTTCACGATTTTCCTTGGCGTCGATCGCAGAGTTCGTCGGAAGTGCGCCTCCATGATCTGTGTAATCGAGTTTCCCGACCCTTCCAACCCATGGGAAACGAAATTAGGAACAACCTCGCTGTTTCCTCGAAGCTCGGTGCCTATTCGACTAGCAGGAAGCACTTCCTGTGGGTAAGGTGTAATTCACTTCCGGTGCTCCTTCTTTTCCGCCTCTCAGCGCCACCAAGACACCGAATATCGAAGCTCCGCATTGTCCTGACCCGATAAGGTTCCCCCTATAATCCCTCGACATTTTCCAGCAACTGAGCTTCGTTTAGTAATCGAGTTCTAGTTTCGCCGGCACAATGCAATGACGGAGAATGGCAGGAAATGGCGCAAAGTACAGTGGGTCGAGTGCTCGGCACTGTCGTTATTTATTTTCTAGGGGAAATTGAGTAACTGGTCTCTTTAATTCCTCCCACAAATGTCACTATTGCCAGGTACACCTTTACCACTTCCCATTGCTCTTTGCAAATGATTCTTTCTGCATACAATTTAGTATTTGGAAAATCCAATTCCTTTTTGTAATAATTATATAAGCACACAAATACCTGGCGAAAAGTTTGAATAAAAAGGGAACAAATGAATCTCCTTTTTGTCTAATATTTAGAACAAATGAGTGACAATTTTAGCTTCCTTTGCTAAAAGAAAAGCGTCCACAAGAAGAATGGTCCCATCTATCCCCAACGGAGTTCTCGGCACCGTAACTGTTCCCTCGGACACAGCGTGTTTACCGTCGCTCCATATTGAAACAAGTGCCACTGGTGATTGACCAGAAAGGCCGATGGGTGTCTCCTATTTCTCTCCTCTCCTTCTTCCTCTTATTATTCAGCGCACAGTGGCCCGAACAATAATCGTGAAACGCAGAAGGGTCAGCAAACACTAGGGAAACCCCTCTTTGCCTACAAATCGTTGACCCTTCTTTCATAAATAACAGAAAGTCAGAAGATTCACGCGAAGGTCCCACTGGATCCTTCGATCTCTCCCCCGACATAAAACAAAACACGTGAAATCCCTTGGAGGGGTGAAATAAACGTCACCATGCGATTTCAGATGGAATTCCATCTGTTGATAAGCAAAATGCATTTATTTAATAGAAGGGTATTAAAATCAGAGGGTTCGTGTATTTACCAGGGGGATTTAATTAAAAAATTCTCTGCTCAGATACGCAGTCCCCTGCGATGGTCCCGACGCGGACTCTCGCTCGAATTTCGCGTGAAATTCGCACGTGCTTTCGCTCAACTGCGACACTGGGCGTTTGTTTTCACCCACGTGATATCAATTTACAGTGAAACAAAGGAAAAGGTCACTCACGTATGCGTCCATTTTGTTGCTTTGTGACGTTGCTGGTAGTCGCCCTTGAATGGTCCTCTGCCGGCCCCCTGGAACAGATAATGCCAGATATATTCCACTAATAAGAGGCTGAATATCGCGTATCAATGTTATACACGTTTCACAAAGTGAATTCTTCAATTTACCACGGAGAAAGTAGTATCTTTTCCCCTTTCTGAGGGGTTGAAGGAATTGGAAGGGGGGAGGGGTGGCGAAGGGGGATGAGGTAGCAGAATAAAGGGAGAATAAGTTGAGGACTAGTTTGTGATCAAAATAAAAACTCTATTAAATTGGGAGTAAGAAGTGGGTAGGTAAATAAATAACAAGGGGGTGCGCAAGGGTGGGATCTCCGATTGAGTCCAAATTTCGTACACAGTTAATCCACGACGTGTACAAGAATATACCAAAAGCGCAAAGCGCAGTAGCGAATAGTTTTTGAGAAAATGGGGTTGAAAGTTTCAGTTTTTCTGCACCCTCGATATATGCACTTGCACATGAGCGTTTAATGGCACTTCAGTTGAAGCTGGCAATTTAATCGCAATTTCTATGGTAACTTCAGTGATACAGACATACTTTTACTCGTTTTTCATGATTTTTGCGATTAATTATTTTAATTGGTTTCGTTTTTGCAGTATTCAGGGGAAGCACCAGTTTGAACCTAATTTCTTTGTGCCATTTTATTCGGTAATCGATGGAAATACTATTATTATCCATTTCCCTGCCACTTAATATCGGATTACGTCGATAAGTTCAATTAGTCGATAGATTCTCGATATACTGGAGCAACCCCCTCCCCTGCCAGTGTCTAAATTAGGATACTGGTTCCCTCGATAATTAAATGGGCTCTAACCAACAAAATCACGATTTCGCAAATTGACCACGACATGGAAAGACACCACGCCCCTGTTTGTCGTTTAATTAACCACTATATTAGCTAAGGGGTGGATCCACCCTTCTACGTTTGATTCATCCCCTTTGTCATTGCCTTCGAATTATTCTCAGGCTACGATCGCTTATTCCGGTTAATCAGTAACCAGAAACTGACTTATTGGAAAAAGTTGTAAAAGTTCATTAGGGGTTGGTTGACACAAAAATATCGCGAAGATGATGCACCATCGATTTTATCAAGCCTGCATTCGAATTGTGCTAAAATTACATCGAATGAGAGAATGTAAATAAAAAAATAGTGTAAGTTGTATACTAGAATTCAATTCAGCGAGGAAAAAGAAACAGGGTTTAAATGTGAATAAGGGCGGAATGAATTATTTGAGTGAAAAGCATGGGAAAATTGAGTATAAATAAAGAGAAACGAAAATGTAGCGTTCGCCGCTGTTATTTTCGTTTCAAAACGTCACTGGCGTTGTTTGAATTTCCGGTCTATCGAGCCGCGATCGATTGACCCTTGATCGCGATTTAAATGATGCCACGTCGCTGCGAGAGTCTCGAGAGGTTTGAGTGCACGAGAATGAAAAATAACTGGTGTGCCAGGCGGGAAACATGAAACAATTTTAGCTTCAACCATTAAAGAAAATTTAGGGTTGTGTAATTTTTGGTCTAAGGGAATTATCCTCTTCTTTTAAATCTACATACATTACTTAACAGTCTGTGTTAGCCTTTAGATTTGAAATTCAAATTTGTTAATAATTCTTCCAGATTTCTCTTTCTTTAGAGAAATTATGAAAATAATATGAATTTTATGCAACAGAATTTGTGGCAAAATTTATAATATGCAGTCGCCCGTTCAAAAATGCATAAAAATTGTAGAATAAATTTTTCCCATATCATTCCTCGTTTCCGAGAAAATCGACTTTGAATATTAGCGCAACATGCGCGCGCAAGAGAGGCATTGAGAACCACTACCCTCGCCCCGCCCACCGCTCGAATTCGAACTCCACTTTCAAACTCGTGTTTCTCGAAAACAAAGCCACTTACGAAAAAACTTTATACCACACTTTCGACTCATTTTTCCACGACGAATCACCCCATTACCGTCGTTCTAAAAAAGCACCCTGTATATTTAAGGAAAACAATTGAAATATCCAAAATGGTGCATAACTAATGGTGCATTCTTGAAGCTTATAAGAGACGTTGCTGTCCAATTCACCTCCCTAAGGAATTCACTTCCAAAAAACAATTTTATTTGCCATTCAACCCTCTCGTGTCAGCCGCCAGTTCCACGCACGACACAATGAGATACGAAAAACGAAAGGGAGGAAATGAAAATCCACAGTGCTCTCCATCATCCAGTTGGACAGACCAGGGGGGCAGATTTGCCCCTTGTTTCATGTTTCAACCACGTTTCTGGTGGTGTTACAAGGGTGCAGTTACGTTTCCACGCGAGTGCATCGACGCAGCCCGTGACCTATTTCGTCGGGCAACACGCGACGAAAGCCCTGAAGTGTGCGGTCCCAGCGGCTTCTCGCGAATCCACTCGTCGCAAATCCATCGGATAAGGCGTGACTTATTCGTGATTCATTGTCGTTTACCGAGCTCTGTTATCACCGCGGCTTTACGGCCGTCCTATACGAACCCGTCCCCAGACCTCGACATTGCTTCATCTTGCCCTTCGCGCACCACGTTTTAGTCCAACGCTCCGTCACTGCATATGCGAGCATCCCACGCGAAGCGAAAAATCATTTTCTATGCGTTTCCCGGTGTGCTTTTGCTACCATTGCTCTCGATAAAAGTTGCTATGGAGATGGGAAGCTATCGATCGAAGAAAAATTTGTCGAGAATGTGGGGATATATTTTATATGTCCAGAGGATTAATATAGAGACATAGGTGTTGTTTGAGAGCAGGTTATCCATTTTCGCTTTTTTTTTGCGAGCTGGAATTCTGGATTATAAACTGCCTCGCAACCGCAATTCATCTTGTGCATCCAATAAAAATGTCCACATAGGAAGCTTCAGAACTGCCCCCCCCCCTCAACCATGCAATAAATCGTACTCCTGCGAGCTACGTTTCCGCGTTTCCATACTGAGATTATTTCTCGGAGGAAAAATTACATCGTTGCGACATGAAACATGATATACGAAACCTCGTGCAAATTAAATAACGAATTATTCATCTTATAAACAATAAAAGGAGGATTGTAAACAAATTGATGGAGAATTTTAAAGTTTCATTGCTGCACTCTTAATCAGCAATATAAAATACACAAATCTTGAGGAGCAACTTTTTTTAAATATCCCTTCGTTTCTGAGTTATCAGCGACCAAAGTGGTGTGCGCGCTGCTAACAAAGAGGATGCGCGCGCATCCAACTTTGATCGCGAATAACACCGAAACCGTGGCTTTTTCGAGGAAAAGTCACTCTTACAAAAAGTTTCGTCATGATCTAAACTATTCATGGATAACCTTATCACCACTTTATCGCCTTATCACCAACGTACACGAGCATACAACCGTTACACGATAACAGTAGAAGCTTTTAACTGTAGTTTCAGTTAAATACCCAAAACAAACTAACCAGAACTCAAGTGCCTCTCCTCACGCATCACTTTCCACCCCTTACAGCACCCTTTACCCACCCCTTCTTCCTCAACAAATCCAATAAACACTCCTTTCGCTGGTTTAGCATGAAACCTCGAAATATATCTCAAAGGAACCCAATTTCCCAAATGGAAGACGCATTTGTCTACCCGTAAAGATGATGCAGAACGACAACGTTCCAGTTTTAAAGCCAAACGACCATTTCAAGTGGAGCCAGCCTTAAAGTTGGCCACAGATCGTTGATTTCCACCACAGATCATAGCTACAGTTGGTCACGGTATATTTGCTGGAAACAACTCCTCTTTCGTTCACTGTTTCACCAGTCCACGTTTATTTCTGGCACCAAAGGGAGCTGCTCAAGCTTAATCCGCACGTAATTACGCGTTCTTTTGACCGAGCGACGGGAAAAGCAACGCAGCCCGCCGACAGTCAGCGTTCACGTCTCCAACTTTCGCCTTTTTCAACTAAGCTTTTTCATCGACTCCCAGAGGTAAGAATTATTCTTCAAAGGGTAGTCGGTTGACTGCAAAGCTCTCTAAGGGGGAAAGGAGCCGAGGAAAAATCGCGACGATTTGTACACGCCCCTTATCCCTCACTTTCTGCTTTCTGACACCATTTTCTTTCATCTTTTTTTTTTACTTGTTTATTTCTTCGCGATTTAAACGCTTCGCTTCGTTGAATTTATCTTAGTTGGCGGATCAAGGTTGAGATTGAAATTAATTTTGAAGAACGGAAATTGAGGCGCCACGCGAAAAATACGAACGCCGTAAAGGTGTTTTGAAATTCATTCGCCTCGGGTGATATTGAGCTTCTATTTGTTCGGGCGAGGGTTGCAACCCCTCCGCGCGATCCGTGCATTATTATTTTCGCAGTTCTGTTGACGAGACGCACGATATCCCGTGCGAAATTAATCCGCGCCACAGGGCTGCAAAGTTCTCTGCATTTCAGGGTATTATTTCGTTCTTCTAATTTCCTTTTCATGGCTGATTCCCCAAACAGTCGTTTAATTCTCACGAGAAGAATCTTTTACAAATCTACGTTTCAATTTCATACCTGCTGTGAAAACGAGGATTATTTACTCGAAAAGCTGCCTCATTTCGCGAGTAATAATGCAGTTTTTGAAATATGAAAAGAAAATGCGGAAATAGAGCCAGAAACGAGGAACGACGTCAGTACCATAAAGCCATGAAGTAATTCTTGTCAAAAACATGGTATAAATAACTACTAACTATTAAACTTTTAATTTCACCAAAGGTTAATATGTAACGGAAGATCCAAGTAACACTTGGAAGGAATTCCAATGCTAAAATGCACCCCTCTGAGAGAAAGAAACACGAAGAACTCTCCTTGAGATACTTCCTCCGTCAGGATAACAAGTTCACATCATAAAATGGGTCATCAGTTCTGTCTGACTTACCCAATACCTCCCCCGTGAGTGAAAAATAACAAAACATGTATACCAGTGGTGAAAAATCAACCCCCATTTCACCCTATTATGGTGTCCAGTTCACCTGCACCTTTAATATGATTCCAGAAAATAGGAAATAAAAATATTAGCAACAAGTTTTTATATTTTCCTCAAAATTAAAAGAACCCTTAACGTAATGGGAAAACGGGTGGGTCAAAAAAGACCCGAGGGACGTAATGGGGTTAAATATTCAATAACTTCAGAAAACAACTTGAACAATTAACCAAACCGACTAAATAAGCCATCGTTCCGCTGACTTGATCGCAAAGCACTGATAAAATGAGCACGTGCAAAGAGGAAGTCGTTTCAACCCTAACAAGCGGTCTCAAGTTGTTAATCAAAGATCGATTTAATCGAATTCCGTTCATCACGCAGCTTCCGCCATTAATCGCACTTCGATTGTCCATTGTCGAGCCAGTTGATCCCTCTGTCGCTGGCCAACGAAGTAAATGAATATTAACAAACCACCCCCAACCGCCCTCGAATAAAGCGATCCATTAGTCCGATCCGCCTCTGTCATCCCATTGTTTGCCTCCACTTCCAATTAAATTAGCCTGACCGAAGGTCACGGGGCAGCGAACATGTATCGGGGTTTCGAGAAAGGGGTGGCTTCTGCTGGGTAGGGGGTTGCAATTATCGGGGGGAGCGATTAATATTGAATCCAGGTGGGTTTCGTGGAACTGCTTATTGGAAGTGGAAGTGATTAGTAAATGTAGTAGAACGAGGGTTTGTCCCCCAGCTTTGGGGGACAATGTGGGAGGATCCAAGCATGGAGGGTGGGTCGTTTGATTGGATATGAAGAAGAAAGGGTGAAGGTGTATGGAGATTTAGGTGTACCAAGCAATTGTGAGGTTTTTCGCGTTTTTGGGGAGGATTACTGCTTCAATATTTGATCATTTCTGGGCGTGGCTATCCACGTAGGCTGGGTCAGAGGAGTGGAGGGGAGGCTGGCTCCGCCCACTTTGGCCCCTACTTCGTGGACAGGTCACTGCCGAGCTTAGTGTACCTCTATTTTGGGGCATATTTTAGTGATGTGTAAAGTGGGAAGTTAGATCTAATAATCAACTGTCAAATGGGTTACCATTTTGGTAACTATTAACTATTGCTTCCTTCAATTGATTTGTTTCACTAAATATACATATGTTGTTTGGGATGAAAATACAGAGTTTGACACAGTGAATAGCACAGGTTCCATATTTTGCTTCTGAATATTCTAGATATCGAGGTATTTGAATTCAAAACAGTCAAAATTGCTACTGCTTCAGGCTGCCAAGATTGGCGCAAGCAATACTGGCAGAACATTGTGGAAACGTCCGTAGTCAGCGCACAGTGACATATAGAAACAGCTTGGGGCGATTTGGAAGGCAATCAGGTACGTTTAACAGGAGCGAGGATCAGACCCAGATAATTGTCCATAACACCCTAAGATCCCTATTTCACTCTACGATCAAAAACAAAACAATTTCCACTACTCCATCCTCCGATTCACCTCCCAAAAGTAACACTGACGATCAGAAGTATTGAAAAAAGAGAAACCAGACCCAAGAGACACACTAGGTTCAACGACCCCTGAGGAATCAAAAAATGTTATGATTGCTCCAACTTCCAGCAGTTAAGGGTAAGAAGCGAAGAGGGCAACTTTTTTAAGAAGCCGTTGAAGGAAGATCGTAGAAGATTGGATCCAGGGTGGTTTCCCATATCCATTCCTCGAGAAGCACGAAAGTTGGTCGAAGTCCCTATTGCAGACACCATCCGGGAGATTCTGGACACGTGAGTCATCGTATTAAGGCGAGAACGCGCCTTTGTTGGCCCTCGAGGGTATTAATTAAGAGATGACACATCGCGGGGTAAACCAATTAATACTAACTGGATGGCGTGGCATCAACGCCTTCGCTTTCACCCTTATTGCTATGGGTATCGATCCTCGACAACGTCTTTGTTGTCGCCTGTTAAAGTGTCCCGTTAAACAGCCTTTCGTTTACCTGGCTGGAACGATGGACTGGGAAGACGTGGACCCATAAATAGCGACGGGTTCGAGTGTACTTCGAGTGGCATTTGAACAGAATGCAAGAATACTGAAGCTGTCCGAAGCTATTACTTCCAAAAAAATTGGACCCTGAAACCACGCCTCCATCTGTAAATTTTCAATGAGGATATAATATATATTATGGACTTGAGGAGGGTTTCCTTAACTCATGTGTTTTGATACCGCAACATTGAGAATGTATTTATAAGTGAAAAGGCAAGATTTAGGCATTTTAACGGGAATGGGCGTGGCTAAGTGGTGCAGTGGGCGGAGCGGAGCGCTGCGGTGGGGGTAAGGGAGCGCCGCGGTGGGAGGAGCCTCCAGCGGTGACCCCGGAGCCGCGCAGAAACTTTGCGAGCCTATATCTCAGAAAGGAAACGGTTTTCGAGCATCATTTATTAAGACTTTCTTATCAGTTCTGAAGTGTAGAACACGCTCCCGAGCTTTCTAACATTATTCCTCGGTAAGTTTCTGTTTTCAGAGAGCAGCTGTTGAATTTCTTATGGAAACCCGTCGACTCACGTTAAAAGCAACAAACAGAAATTCGCAATTAAGAGGCGAGCTGCGACGGAATGAAGTACAGCTTCGGGGAATTTTACTAAGACGATGCTTCTTTTACCACCAGCAGCGAAGGGATGAAACGTCGACGTGTTTCAATTTATGTGAAAGCTTTTAGTACTTTAGCCGTCTGCAAAATCGTGTCCGGTGAGTTACAGCCTGTTTTACAGTCGTACCATTCGCTGCAGCTGTATGGGGAACAAAACGGGGGATAAAATTCTGTTTAACGATTGGAGAACCGGAGCCGGGCTGCTCGGAAGTGGCGAAACACTGCGGGAAGCATACGGATTCCTCCTTTTATCCGGGGCCGATTCGCGGAGAATTATGTTAATAAAAGGGATTTCCATTTATAGGGGTGAATATATGTGAAAGAAGCTCGGATTGCGAGGCTTGGTTCTCCAACCTCTTTCACGTACCTATTTACATCTAAACGCGCTCGAGGCGGGACAGGAGAGGCGTGTTTCATATTTAACTCGATGGGAAATTGATAAACTCCATCGCGTTTTGTGGGAAAGCTGTTAGAGCTGGCCCTCGTGTCTCATCTTTATGGAACACACGCTTCGATTTATTACTGCATAAATAACTGCGTAAAAACTGTAATAAATGGGGAAATTTGATAAAACTTTTGGCTCTCGATTTTTATTCGTCGTCCCAAAATTTGGGAGCAATTAAATTGTAAATTTTGGTTTCATACTGGAAGTCATACAGGATCGCAGCGCAGAGTATTCATATTAAAATTATAATTTCAAATTGATTTTCAAGCTAGAAGACATAAAACATATTTTTGAAAATGGAAAGTAGAAAAAGGATTAAAAAAATTTATTTCATTTTTTAAGTACTCTTTAGCAATGAAATGACAGAATAAATATGCAAGATAATTGGAACAACATCTCCTCTGCAAGAAAACTCATAAAAGCAAGCAAATATTCACTGTGTTTGTTAACACAATGCCAAATAACGATGTAAAATTTCTGTAATATATCAGCGACGACACAAAGGTCCAATAATCCTCCTCTCAGTGTGTAATTACACTAAAATGTGTACTGGGCGGGGAATATTCGTTAGAAACAGACGAACAGAGGGGGAAATTAGCGCAATTATTATTTACACGGTGCTTCCATTTAATTTCACGCCTTTGATGGCCATTTCCTTTGACCAACGCATCATTTTATACGAGCTCGGGAAGACTCCTCGGCGAACAGAGGATACGGGTTACCGTGGTGATATTTATGCAAGGAAAATATCGAAAATCCCCCAGACCCGCGGGAAATTCCAAGGGAAACCGTTTTACTGTGTTATTATTGCATAATATATCAGCCACGAGAGTCGAATTCACACAACGCCTCAAGAAATTCAGATGCATGGTCCGAATATCATTTAAAATTCAGCTAAACCTCCACAAAAGGTGCACACAACTCTCCCCCTAAAAAAAGCAACAGAAGAACCACCCTTTTTCAAGAAATAAAACAAAATTGAGAAGAAAAAAACATAGATACGATTAATGGACAAACTTTAAAAATTCCTTGCAAAATGGCACTTTTGAAAATCCTTAACCCTAGTAGACACTACTAGCAATCTACCAAACAATTTCACATAAAAGAATTTAGCGAATCAGTCGGCGAAATAATTCAAGCAAGAGGGTGACGGTGGAATGTTCGATTTCACGTTTTTCATTAGGAAGTTGAGAAAGCTTGAGAATTCGGTCAGAAGCTTTGCTGGGTGTTCCTGACAGAATGGAATTTGAATAGTGTCTCTAGCCAGATTTACCACGAAAAAGCGAAGAACTGTGCGAATACCGAGGGATTGGAACGAGCTGCGCGATGCAAGTGGAAGCTGTTGACGTGAAACGGGGGTGATAATAATTCAACGAAGCCGAGGAGACGCAGCAACGCGGAAAAACTTTGCACAATGCACGCTGTCGGCGAGCACGATCGCTGTGAAGGAGTCAATGCGTTGTAATCAGGATAATGCGTCTGGCTATAGGCGACTCGTTCTACTGCGAGGGAGATTCGACCAGCACGCGCCATAATGCGCCATTTTGGCTAATAAACCTTTGGCTAATAAACCATTACCACCCTGTGATTATAGTAACTGATGAATACAGTGCGAATGTTAATTATTTTCAATCGTCATTTGCCAAAAAGTGAACTTTGAAAAATGGACAAAGTTTCTTCTTTTAAGGTGGGGAATAATTTGGAGGGACCACTGAAAGGGAATACAAAATTGGAGATGTTTTGAGTGGACCTTGATGTGTTAGATTTATGAAAAATTTTTAAAATAAATTTTGGTGATTTTGACTGGTAACGAGGGAAGAAGAAATTTTTTGGGACATTTTATGGACTCCCACTTTGCACAATTGATTAGCCCAGAGTGGGTACTCATATAATTGAATACCATACATCCAGTAGAGGGAATGCATAATACATAAACAACTCTCATTTTCTTGCCTGTTGTCTTTTCATTAAAGTTCTTCTTCTCTGTGTCCGCCTATTGCTGTGCATTTCTGCACACAAGTCTGAAGAAAAATAAAAAACTGCAGCAGGTGCACATATTCTTCGAACCTCTGCCTTGGTCTTCCTCACATTTCAACCCCAACTATCAACTCTCCCAATAAAAAAAGGTACTCAAATTGAAGCAAAGGAGAATTTCTAAAATTCCTCCCAATTTTCTATTTTCTTCCCTTCTGACCTATTCCACCCCAAAATACGCAAACACCCTTTTCTATTATTTCAAACGGAGTCCGCTTTATTTAAAAATTACTTTTGCGATATTGAAAAGTACCAAAAGCTGGATTAATTAGTCCTCATTGAGCAAAGCGAGTCTATTAGTGCAGAGATGGCTTTCCCTCGACACCAAGTTGAAGTTAATTCATGTAATGAAACAAGAGCCAATGTCAATGCGAGCTAACACCTTCGGAATCACGTCCAGGTGGAGAACGGAGCGCGATGCAGATTATTTTCGCCACAACGAAGCTGTTAATTAGTAACTGTCGCCTGATGCGTTTCTTTGGATACAAGTTTCTTTGGCGAGCGAAGGGGGTAAGCAGGGGATTTAATGCAGGTGTTCGTTCGAATGAAAAAGAAGAAGGAAGGGGGCTTGTAAAAGTCAGGGGGGGGGTGAGCTCTTCTAAAGGATGATTCACTTGGAATATTCATTCGGAGAAGAGATAACTTCTTGGAGATGGCACCAAATCTAATCTCTGTCTTCCCATCGCCTTTATGAAGGATTTCTGAATTAATTCCAATGGTTTCTAGCTTTCATCTTGAAGTGTGATATCTAGGAAAGAAATCGAGGGAGGAATTCTTAAAAATTTCTGGTTTTATACTGACAAAACGGAGTTCAATGTTCATTGTCTGTGATGCAATCGATGGTTTCACGTTGGGAGTATTGACAGATTTTTTGGCGCGTTTTTCGGCTGGCTTTTGTGCAATTTTTGGGGCTGGGTTTCAAGCACGACGTAGTAGGAAGGCTAGGAAAAAATTGCAACGTGACAGCTTTTGTAGATTTTAAAACAAATGCATTTCTTCTTTTCTTCATTTAGTAGTCTATGTGTACTTTTGCTTAATGAAGAGCCTTGGCTTCTTTCTGAGATAACCAGACTAATTACGTACAGAAATCAATATTCCCGCCTTCATAATGTTCTCTGAAGTCCATACTTACAAATTCTACCAGGATTTTCCATCCCTTCATTGCGAATCGTGAAAGTAATCCAACCCCAAAACACCCCAAGCCTGAAACCATCGATTCCATTAACCCTTTCAAAAATTGACCAAATATAAACAATAATAAACAGCATCGTCAAAAATACAAGCACTGGAGTTCCCCATTTAGATAAAAAAAATTTTTGGCCAATTTCAAAATGCTATACAGTGGCAATAATTTTCTGAAACTTGCAAGTAGCAGTTTACCAGCATAGTTGTGCGTTTAATTAAAGTAGCGTCGGATTAGCGGATGTTAAAAATAACAAATGGCGCTATTAGTTAAAAATTACGCCACTAGTGTTCCAGATGAGTGATTAGACGTGGCCTCTAAGTTTATTTATAAAGTATCAGACACGCAGCACGCGATCCTAAGAGCCGGGCTATGATAGTATTTATCGCTCGATTCAAGAGGAGCGTTAAATTCGTTTCAGCCTCGGCGCATTTTCAGTTGGCGACGGTTAATAAACGGTTATACGGCCGCTGCACGCCTATACAGATTTGTTTCCCGACGTCTCGAATTTATTTACAACCAGCCAGATTCCGTGTTTCTCTTTCTTTTTACCTTGGCGTTTAGAGCCGTGGGTCTCCTTGAGACATTTCGCGAATCCCTGTGTACGAGTTTCGAGGAAGAATTTTGTGATGTCTTCCTTGGTTTATGGGCGACGGTAAATAGCTTGGAAAATTGGGGAATAATTTTGCAATATTTTCGAGAATGTTTATAGAATAGAATTCTTGGTTTAATGGTTTCGAAGTGATGTGTGATAAAATTGGAAAGATTGTTATTTAGTGGTAAGGGAGTGACGTTTTTGTAAGGAAGAGTTTAAGGGTTAGAAAATTTTGGGAATAACAATGATTTGGATTCAAATTGATGTTTCAGGTATCTGTAATTGAAGGTGGAAATTTTAGGAAAGATTTAATTTACAAGTAGATGAGTCGTGCAATTGTTCATTTTCAATGAGATTTTGTAATGAAATTTGATATATTTTTACTCGACTGCTTTCTTTATAGGTTCCAAAATTGACGGAATGTTTTGATGTACACTGCGGGAGATCTTCCAAAGCTCAGGGTAGGTTACAATATTATTCAAATTTTAGAAAAGGAGAAGAGCATTCCTCATATTTCTTAAGAAAAGAAAAATGATCTTCGAGGTGTTAAAAATGGAGCAGAATGTCCCCCAAATATCAGAAAACGAGTAGAACATTCTCCAAACTTCGTGAAAGCAGCAAAACATCCCTCCAAAAAGTAGAAAAGGATCAAAACATCCCCTAAAATATCAGAAAACTACTGAAACGTCCCCTGAATCTTAAGAAAGGAACAGAACATCCACAAAATTTCGTCAATGCAGCAAAATATCCCCCTAAATATCACAGAAGAATCAAAACATCCCCCAAAATATCAGAAAAGGACCAAATTATCTCGAAAATCTTAGAGAAGGAGTAGAATATCTCCTAAAACATGAAAGCCAAACCAAGCCATCCCCCAAAAAAAATCGAAGAAAAACTAAAATATCAAAGTAGACCCAAAGCATCCCCCAAAATATAAAATCAGAACCAAAGTATCCCCCGAAACATAATGAAAGGGCCAAAACATCTCCAAATAATCACAAGCACGCCACTATCCTCCCCCAAATCCCCTAATAATACCAAAGACATCCCTCCCACCAAAGAAACCGCAAATTTCAATCTCCACCCCTCACCCCTTCGCCACTCAAAGCAAGACCGTGTCTCTCCACCGAATTGGCATCACCAAAACCCCCAGAATTTCGCCATCAACCATCAGAATATATCATCAAATGGATCAGAGAAAGACCGTCAAAGCGTGGACTCACCGTCTCCTCAAACGATCCCCATGAAAAGCTGGCTCAACAGGTCTTCGTCAGCCCAACTCCATCCGTCAGAAGTCCCCTAGCATTTCCACAAACAGGTAGCCAAGAAAACCTTCAATTCCCTCGGCGCACCGTCCCCCGCTATCCCAATGCCTAGTCGTCGTCAAAGGGAACGCGAAGTCCTCTGTGCAACACTTGAAAGACCGCCTCGACACTTGTTTACAGTCCTTCAAACGCGCGACCAACGCGTCACTCAGGAACCCCGAAGGCGCAGCTTCCTGTTTCTGGCCTCAGACACTGTTTTCGTCGCTGGCAAACGCGCCGAGAAATCTGGCAACTGTTGAGACCTCTGGACCAAAGCCACCTTATGAGGCCCAAATTAGGGGAAGCTCAATGGTCCAGCTGAGGATTAGTGCCCGACCCGGAGGATCAAAGTCTTTGGTGCTTATAAAGTTGTTAGGTTTAGAGAGGTCTCTTGGATTTAGGATCCTCGATGGCTAGGAGTGCTTGATGGGTATCGATTCCTTACCAGTTGGCAGTCGATGTGCTGTGAGCTGTTGGCTCCTGCAAGACCCCGGGATGCACAGACTCGATTTTGTGCCGCAGATATGAACACTTGATTACGCACTCTAGATACTAGTAGGTGATGATTAATGGCGCCTTGAGTTTGTTTACTTGCTCGAGCTCACTACACGCTTCCTTACGATCTGCTTATCCATGCCTGGTGTTTGGCTCTCGCGTTCAGTGGCTTGATGTTTGGAGAACTGTTGTGGAGGTCTGACGTCACTGCGGTGAGTCCATGGTTATCTTTGGTCGATGAATCGTCAGGGTCAATCAGGGTTAATCAGGGTCAGTGTGGGGACCATCTGGGCGAGGCTTGGAAGACACTCGCGCTTTCACTTTGGGCATGTGGTATCCAAAGGAATTTCCAAAAGTTCTTCAATCTCTCGCTCTGCGGGTAGTTCTCAGTGAATCTTCCAGGTCTTCCATAAAGTGATTCGAGAATATTTCAATATTCCAGACCACTTCTTCAAACTTGGTCAAACCCTTTCAAACCGCTTCAAATGTAATGGTCCTCTGCGAGTTCCCAATTGCAGAGCACCTTTCCTCTGGTCCCAACAACTGAAACCTCATCGAACTCTTCTCAGCACCCTTCGAAGTCCCTCGGGGATCCACGGAACACCCTCGATCGGTGGTGACCGATGACGTCTCGTGTGAACGTCGACACGTCCGACGCTGGGCGCCGTTTAAGCGCGACTGCCTTCCCCCCGTTGCTCTATATCGTCTGATCTCACGCATGTCCGATTCGCGCCGCTCCCTCGCCCCCCCTGCGACCGCTGTCCGGCCTCCTCGTCGCACCTGAAGCGGCCGGCGCTCCGTTTCCCTCGCCAACTGTTGCTCCTCTGTTAGAGCACCGGCCAGGGAGGAGAAAGGGGGTGGTGGTGAAAAATGGGGATGATGGGGAGATGGACCTGACTAGGTGCCCGGGGTGCGTTTCTTGCGGGGTCAGGGGAGGGGGTTTTGGAGGAAGTTGAGTGGCCTGAATTCTGTTTTTTTTTTAAATTAAATAATTTTGGAGGCTCTGAAGGCTTTGAAAATGTGGAAGGTACAATGAGATGCACTATTCAGAGGTTGTTGAATATCTTAGACTCTGTATTTTGGAAAAAAAATTAATTTTGGATGCTCTGAATACTGTTGGAGGAAATGGGACACTTGGAAAATGGCACTGTGGAGTTTAAAAAAGTGGGTGGCACTATTCAAAGGTCTGTAAATATCTTAGACCCTGTATTTTGAAAAAAAAATTAATTTTGGAGGGTCTAAATTCTATTAGAGAAAAAGAGACACTTGGAAAATGGCACTTTGGAGTGTAAAAAGGTGGGAGGCACTATTCAAAGGTCTGTAAATATTTTAGACTCTGCATTTTGGAAAAAAAAATTTTGAGGGCTCTGAATACTGCTAGAGGAAAAAGGAGACTAGGAAAATGGCACTGTGGAGTTTAAAAAAGTGGGTGGCGCTATTCAAAGGTCTGTAAATATCTTAGACCCTGTATTTTGAAAAAAAATTAATTTTAGAGGCTCTAAATTCTGATAGAGAAAAAGAGACACTTGGAAAATAGCACTTTGGAGTATAAAAAGGTGGGAGGCACTATTCAAAGGTCTGTAAATATTTTAGACTCTGTATTTTGGAAAAAAAATGATTTTAGTGGCTCTGAACATTGTTAGAGGAAAAGGGACACTTGGAAAATGGGACTGCAGACTTTAAAAAGGTGTGAGTGGTCACACTATTCAATGGTCTGTAAATATCTTAGACTCTGTATTTTGAAAAAAAAAATTAATTTTGGAGGCTCTAAATTCTGTTAGAGAGAAAAAGAGACATTTGGAAAATGGCACTGTGGAGTTTAAAAAAGTGGGTGGCACTATTCAAAGGTCTGTAAATATCTTAGACCCCGTATTTTGAAAAAAAAATTAATTTTGGAGGCTCTAAATTCTATTAGAGAGAAAAAGAGACACTTGGAAAATGGCACTTTGGAGTGTAAAAAGGTGGGAGGCACTATTTAAAGGTCTGTAAATATCTTAGACTCTGTATTTTGGAAAAAAAAATAATTTTAGTGGCTCTAAACATTGTTAGAGGAAAACGGACACTTGGAAAATGGGACGGCAGACTTTAAAAAGGTGTGAGTACAGTGGTCACACTATTCAAAGGTCTGTAAATACCTTAGACTCTGTATTTTGGAAAAAAAAATTTTGAGGGCTCTGAATACTGTTAGAGGAAAAAGGAGACTTGGAAAATGGCACTGTGGACTTTAAAAAGGTGAGATGCACAGTGAGTTCTGTCATTTAAAGCAATTAAAATATTTCGACCTCTGTTTTCGCAAGAAATCATTTAGATTTTGAAAACTATACGTGCTATGGCAACCCTTAAGATATTTGAAAGTTAATTCCGCGAAGCTTAGAGAATTGAGAGGCAGGTTGTGTTGGAGCACAGTTGGAAAAGCTAAGTAAGTCAAGTTCAACAGGCTTCCACTCTATGTTTTACGAAATAAATTACATTTCAGAGCTCTTGATACTATTGCAGCGCATCGAGGCGACAGGCAGAATATAGGAACGATTGAAAAAGCAACAAGACGGCCTTTTTCCCACGTAAAAATTCATTTTCCACTAGGCATCGGCGCTGCAAGTATCCAGCTGCAAACGATCGACCTCTCGAGCACGCGTCACGAGCAATGATAAACTCGAATGCCACCAATCAGCCGTTCTTTTATTCCATCATCCATCTATCAACAAGCTGTATATAGCGCCGAAGCTACAACGGACACGCGCGAACATTTCACCTTGTTAAAAGGGACACGGCAACTTCGTGCAAAACGCAGAAATGGAAAAAAGAAGAATTTCCTCTGCCTCGTGCAGCTTTTCCTCCTACATATCTGCATAGGAATATTCCCCTCAAAGAATATGCTCCAAAGAAAAAATTGCATCGTCGAAATTCAGAAATCAAAAGCAACTACTAGCTGAGTATTTATTTATTTACTTTTTCCTGCACGGGTAGTATTAATTATAAAATTATTAAAAAATAACAAAAGCGATGGAAGACCGTCCATTTGTTGGGGAGTATTATTTTGGACGACTGCTGGCGGTGAAATGGGGTAATTTGTTCATCGATTCCTGGTTAGATAGAATGTAAATGAGATGCAGAAATTTCTTCAGAATTTTTACTCGAATTTCTGCATAAATTCAGATATCTGATTTAATACCGGGAAGAAAGTATCAAGGAGGAGGTGTGGGACTCGATAATGAGAGGATGAAAGAATTCATGAGGGAAATTTACTTTGAAACTGTCGAGGCACGAGAGTAGTGGAGCACGTGCTCGTATTTGGTGATCGATGATAACGATATTATAGAGTGATAACGTTGATAATAGACTCACACTTTTCGATCGATTTCTATCGATAGTCCTGCCACTGGCTAAAGCTCGAAAAATTCGAGGGTAAGTTGGGCCATTTTTACACAAAATTAAATTAATATCTATATCGAAACTTCAGTCAAACTCCAAAAAAAACTTCGTTTCAGTTTTGTGTCGAGTGAGAGGACAGTCGATATTTTTATAAAAAAAATAGGCAAATCCAATATTCTTTTTTATTTCCGAAGTAATATAAAAGTTCAAAGAATCTGCAATCTTCGTTCAGAATTGCAAGATGTGGAACCTCCAGAGCTGGGGATATCTCAAAGTACCTATGATAAACCAGAAAATATGACTTAAATATTTTTAGAATTTAATTTTTTTTTAATGCAGTTTTCTCAATAACACAATATTATATAAGCACCTACAATAATGTTGATAACAGAACTCGTGATGATAATGATGACAGCAGCGATGATAGTGATTGCGACGATAATAATAAACAGATCTATCTAATACTCCAGCGCCAATTCTTTAAAAACTCCAATTTTTCAATATTTGCATTCGTAAATCACGTGCCGACGTATTTACTCGTCACCGCGGAGGGAGCAAGTGGTCGCGGGAATCGCGCGGAACCGATAAAAGAATCCATTCGCCCTGCAACCACGTTAAATGGAAGATCAAATAGACGGGATTCCAGTAATTTGCCTCATGCGTCAATGAATTTTTTATTCGCCACCGCAAATACGAAGGAGGCTCGTGGAGGAAAATCCTTCGACGCGGGTCAATCAGCTCCCTCGCGGTCCTTCGAATTGACCAAAGTAATTTTCGCCTCGCAAACAGCGCCCCAATATTTGCGCAGAAAATTGGCAACTTTTATTGCTGAACGCATAATCCTTTTAGAGCATCTAAAATTAGCCTAGCCCCTTTTTTTAAACACTTCCTCTGTGGCGCCCCCGAAATCATCATTAAACACCGATAATTACAAAAAAAACCTGCGTGTATCAATTCACGAAAAAGTAGGGTTTCAATTTTTACCCGAAAGCTCCCGCATATTTCAAAACAAATTCCTGCTATTGTTTTTAAAATATTGTTTGAAGACCCTCGATCGATTTTTCAAAATTCCATTTAAAAGTGACGCAAATGCTAACAAAACATTTTTAAATACCTTTGGAAGCAAAGCAAAAAAATCCCCAACAGAGCTCCACCTATTGTAAAACGAATAATTCTGTTCGAAAATATTTTTTATAAAATCTGTCTGGTAATTTATTTTTTTATAGAATCTCATCGGAACTTCTTTTTAACAACTTTCGTTTCTGCATGCTTTCCACGGACGATCAAAGCGGAACGCCGTACATCGGAAAGCAATTACGTATTATCGGATTATCAGCGAGTCGTTATCGCTTGAACGGAGGAACGGCCGCGAAAGGAGTCGCGGTATCTGGTTTGAAAATTCTACACAAATACCTTTTTTTTAAATGAGCCACTATCGCGTATATACACGCGAGGGGTGACGGCGGTGTGGCAACCGTCGTAATTGAATTACGCGTATCGAAGCCTTCGATAAACGATTGACATAATCTGATCCCTTGCCCGCCTAATCAGCCATTGATCACGGGACAGTCGTTATCGTGGTCATAATAATCGTTTTAATTGTACTCTTGCTGCGCAGTTCCTAGGTCCAAACGGCGAAACGTGATCGTCCGATAACGATTTGATGATCTGATTCGATTCTATATGATGTTCGACCCTAGTGTTCAATGCTTGGTCCTCTAGAGGTGGACAGTGGACCGATTTATCGTCGTGGGATCGCTGGATCGACAAAAGATCGGTAAATAATAACAATGACAGAAGGAGGTGATCGTGAAAAATAGAGAGATCGATATGTGGTAAGTTAGGGATCTACCGTGCAGTTGTGGGGTGCCTGGCGCGCATGCGCCAGAGGTAGGTGGAAAGTGGGGCGTGTCCGTGAACAAGTAGGGGGGTTTGTGAACAAGTATCGGGGTATTGCTACTGGGTGCTTCGTAACTGGTCTCATAAACTTCTTTCTTTCTATTTTCTTCTTTTTAACTCTTACGGGCTTCGTTATTGCTCTGTACATATATATTACAGTAAATAAATATTTTTCTGTAAATATTTGAAAATTTTAAGCTGATGCTTAGTTGCTTTGAGAAAGATAGAGGAGTTAAGAGAAGGAAATGGGTAACAAAGAAGGTCTATTTGTAGTAAACCCCGATAGTAGATCAATAATTAAACCTCCAAACTATTAGTCGTCGCTCAAAATTAACTGTTTTATAGTTTTTACTTAAATAGGGATATCAAGGTATCAAAAATCATGTTTTTAAGATTGACAATCGTTTGACTGACAGTGGGAATAATTCCCGAAAGACAACATTGCAGCATTGAAATGGTATTTGATTCAAGGCCTGAGCAGTTTCGATGTCTGTGTCGGCGAATTAAGAATGCCACGATGCGAAGCGATGAATTAAACATGGAGCGTGGCACTCTGCCCTCTTCTCCTCACCGACAGGAAGCCATTGAATCGATTCACCAGACTATAATAGCGCTTCGGGAGAAATTCTAGCGCCTGCTTTCCTTTTTACCATTCAGAGCCTTTGAGGAACTGTAATGTGCACCTTCCTGCTAATTCTTTTACACGAATCGGCGCAGATTACCATTTTAATCTGAAGGAAGATATTTTAAAAGAACACTGGGAAGCAAGTTTGTTTCCAAACAAAATATAAGCTAGATGGAATTGATGGACTGTGACAGAGGCTAAGGATGATTCATGGACGAAGAACGCAGCCGGATTTTTGGAACAGGTGGCAGTAAAGATTCACAGAATCGATAATATTTCGTTTATTTCCAACATACTAAAAAAATAATTACCTACAACAACATTCCTTCGGGAGAACGTTCAAGTCTCAACTAGCTTCATGCTTCTACCACGTGACAAGCAAAAGTCCGATGTATCCAGAAAAATCGTGACGATTTTCATCGAGGTGACAAGATATGAGACACGAAGAAGCTCCTCTAATCCCCTCAGAACATGACAAAAGAATATTTCAAATACCCCAGTGACTAAAACACCTTTAAACGTCTACATAACTATGGGATGCAGAGAAAACCTTGTCTCCAAGAGATTACAAAGGTAAGCACCTTCCAACTTGAAAAACTTTTGAAACTTGAAAAACTTCCATTTATCATCGTCTTCCAGACGCTTTATCTCGTCGCAAGAAAAGTGAAGGCCACCGTCGTGCCTCCCGAGCGCCACCACCCACGAAATGGCCATTACCATTAAGCGATCTTAATTTTTATACCTCCCCAATTTTTATTTTTGAAGGACACTCGAGGTCCACTGGTCCTCGGACTAAGTACCAACAATTTGTTTGCATACGTGCATTCAGTTAGAAATCGATTTCTAAAGGGTAGTAGCAGCTTTCAGTTGAAACTGGAACCCCCTCTCTTCACAGCAGTTTATTTTACAACGCATCCATCCAACTACCATTATCTCGACAATATCGCCGTCATGGTTCCCTGTAGATGCTAAACGACTTTCGAACCGGTAATTAAGTACAGCTGTAAATTCCCCCGAGGGTTGGGGAAGTTCGACGAACCCTGGTTTTACATTTAACCGCTGCTCGAACGGCAAGAGAATGGGAGCACGTAATCGTCACAATAATATGCCTTATACTCACTTCGCGGTGAATTAATTATTCAGAGGCTGATCTTGTTAATTTCTGACGATTTCCCTTGATAACGCAAATTGCATCACCACACCATTGTGGTCTTGATGTTTTAGGGAACAAAATTTGAAAATTATGTGTGATTTGTTTTTGTTTCATGGCTCCAAAATGTAGGATTTAGAATGGTATTAACAATTTTCAAAAATTCAGAGGTGGCTGTAGGGGACGTTCCCCACTACTAATGACACTGGAAGGAGTGGGGGAAGGGGCTGAGCGGAGACCTCGAGCAACCAATTTCTTCTGCGCTGACTATAACCCAGTAAATACGTGAAAATATATTTTTGAGGGCTTCTCGAATGTCTAGAAAATCTGCTAAATTTATATTCATGTAAAACTAACTATTATTTACAGATAAAGTGTATCAACATTTTGGTACCCGAATGTATCAATTTGAAAATTGTTAATCCACTCAACCTTCACTGGTTAAATTATTATTATTCGATTGAAAGAGTTCCTGAAAATTTTATTTGAATTCAACTTTCATTCATTGTTATTTAAGGCAAAGTATGTATTTTTAGGCTTTGAAATTTAGAGACCAAAGGTGATTTGCGTTATCGATCATACATAAATATTAACAAGCCCTAAGGCACCAACAGATCCGCGAAATCGCGAATTTCATTCTGTCCAATGAGGACGTTAAATATGTCCCTCATAGTGAGGTGATGAATGGTCTCGTTAACTCTGCCGGCTACGTAATCCTGGATACCCGGAAGTACGTCTGGCTTAATAATGTCCAACACCTTTGGCGTGAGATCCTGAAAGACCTGGGAATAAACGGAAGCAAAATCAATCACATTTCCCCCGTGAGTTTCAATGGTCGTCCACTTGAGATTCTTGACCACGCTTGCCTCTAATCAAGGGATATTTCTTTCACCAAAAAGCAACACAAACACGAGTAGTCACGGAGCTAGAAATAATATTTATCCGCAAGGTACTTCGAAACTCTCTTCAAAGTAACGTGATTGCGAGAATTACGCGGAATTCTTCGTTCCAAAATAATTAACAGAAAAATAGATACAGCTAAAACCAAAGAGCAGAATAGTTTAAGAAATGTTAATAATAATCCACCTCCAATTGGGGAATATATAAGAAAATATATTTAGTCAAAGATATCTATCAAATATAAACAATAATAATGTACGCTACAGGTGTACTAACCATTAGTGAGGTATGTAGATTTTAATGTAGGAGTTGAAAAAATAGAAGGCTAACAGTAACACCTGCCACGCCTCCATTGTAGGAGGGGCTACAGGCTCCGCCCACTTTCCCATTCACGCGTGCGTATTGGAGACCTCACTATTGCTCAGTACATCTATCCAAGCGTGATTTACCTTGCTCATTATTCTGCTGAGCTCATCGTCGCCCATGAAATTTTCCAACCCTAAGTCTATCGTCCTCAACGAGAAGTCCAAATCCAAGGTCTTCAGGTACACGCCCCTGGAGAAGCCCAATACTGTGTGCACGTACAGTTCGAAGTCGTATATGTCGGCCTTAAAGGGGCCGTCTCCGCGCAAATCGAGCATATCACCCACCATCCCCGATATATTATAATATCCACGGGCGTGCACGTGTGGAATAGTAATGTTCGCAGTGATCGTGGGCCCGACCAGCGACAATTTCGCCTTGTTGATGATGAAAGTCGACAGATTGTGCACCTCGAGGTTCTCGATCACGAGGGAAACGCTGTAAACCCGAATTTAAACGACCCTAAAGTCTGGGAAAATTAAAATGTCTTCATCCTGTATTTTGGGACACGAAGTTTTGACAGTTCAAAGCAATTTTATCTATTTCAGTATCAAAGAACTCTTCGGTAAGCCTGATCTTTCTATTTTCTAAGTGTAACGGGCGGAGTTAAGTGGAAGGGAGCAGAGTGGGGGTAGGTAGGCGGAGTACTGGGCGTGGTTAAGTGGTAGGGTGGGCGTGGCTAAGTGATATGGTGGGCGTGGCCAGGCTCCGCGATTTTGAACAGCCAATACCTTCTACCTAGAGTGTAATTTCCCAATTCTACCCGCTCTGAAACCCACCCATACGAGGCTCTTCCTTCAAGAACTAAGAATTTTTCACCGTCACGTCTCTTAAATCAAACATAAAGGCTCGTGAAGGCCACACTACTCTGAATCCACCGAAATAAAAGAGGAGAATTCCACAAAGCCCTCGAAACTGTTAAAATACAAATGGACAGTGGAAACAACCGAGGAAGCTCCACCAAATGAACTGAAACTCGGATCTCGTTTCCAATCAGCGACTCCCAATTAACAGAGACCACAGAAGCGACGTGACTGTCGACCAAATACTGCAGGGACTCACTTTCCTATCTCTGGATTGTCGATATCTATGTCGATCTCGTCCAGCTGAAAGGGCTCGAGTGGCGGGATCCCCAGTTCCGGTATCCCGTACCTCATGCGGCCACGGAACTTCTCCAGGACCCTCCTCAGCTTGAACTCAAGACCCTTGGAGGCTGCGCTGTCGACTGTCCTTCCCTCGATTAGCCCTCAATTCACCCAAAAACCGACTCTCCATTCTTTCTACTTACTATAGCCAGTGGTCACTCTGGTGGCGTTGATCAATAGGTCTCTCGGCTTCTCCACAGCGCTGGTGACTATAAAAACAAGGGAAACGGTGGACGTTCACTTCGCCACGTTCGTGATTGACTGCAGGGAAGCGGTGTTTTTAAACAGAGGTTAGTAGTGATGGGTTCAACACGCCTTGGACCTCTCTGCACCTAGAGCTGGCCTCAGGGAGCCAACAGAAGCCTCCAGAGGATTCCAGGATGAATTCTTTCACTGGGTTCATCCTCTAGATAGCCGAACTGTCTCAGAACTCACTGTAAGGTCTCAGTTGAGCGCCCATCACTAATGAGGATGCTGGTGAGCGAAGGGAACTTGATCGAGGGATAGGAGAAGCCGGTTAATAAGCTGCTAGTGGTATCGCTGTGAAATTAATTGGCGGTGGCTGTGGAGCATGGTGGATGATCGAGGAGCCAACTTGGTGGTGGAAAATTGATCCAAGGCTCCACGAATTGATCGCAACACTGGGAATACGATTCCAAGCTTCCAAAGTTTCTTTGCAAGTTGAATAAAAGTTCTCAGCAACTCTTCAGGCCTTCTATAATTCTCTCGACCCACCAGAACCCTCCACCACACAAAATACTTAAAAATTCCACACACCTCGTTTGTCACCGTAGAAATATTGCCCCACCCCGATCACAAAACACCAGTTTCATTAATTTCATCCCAGCAACTGATCCCCCCGTCTTGGAAACTAACCCTGCAGCATTCACGACCAGGTGGAACCATAATTCACTGTGCTTCCACGACTGGGAATGATCAATTTCAACCACCAGGTCGAGGCACGGACACTCCTGACAGTCTGAAAACTGGTACGAGTGTCTCTGCCAGGGAAAAGGGGGGCAGGGATCGTCTGTTACGGCTTTGCAATCCTCTGGAGACTGGCAATCGCCATTATTTCACTCCGCAAGCCTATTAGGCCCTGACATCCGAGCTGGTCGTCAATTAGAAGCAAGTTGGTGCAAGTCTGAGAGAAGTTTACAAGCACCCAGGTCTACAAACTCGATTCCACGAAAGTGGCACCCAGTCCTCTCGCATCAGACACTATTGGCATTTGCTTTTCTCGATGGAACCTTGCTTTGGCAAATTTTCTTTTGACCAATACTCTCTACAAGCACTTGGACGTTCGAGTACTTGGATGCAGAAACAAAGACTAGACGAGTGTTTCAGCATTTTCTGATTCCCGTGTAGCCTTTCACTGCTTCTACGTGGTCTAATTGGGACGCCAGTTGGGATAGTGACTGTTCTAGGTGCTGACGCTTGGAAGAGGGTTGCCTATGGTAAAATCAGTTTGAAGATCCTGGGTTTAAGGGGGGGATTGGATCGAAGTATCACGTACTGTAATCCGATGCAGTGTCCGTCACGCGGTGTATCAGTTCTTTCTGTCGTTGCATGATTCCCGTCACTGCAACAAAGGTTTAAAGGCACTATTTCCACTGGAGCAGCGGCCAGGCCCGTTCCTCGTCGAGCTGCACGATCTAGCGATCGATTTAAGGGCGCTCGATCACTGAATCCTGACGAAGATCAGCTAATTTCGAGGAGGAATCGAAGCTTCCGGTGGAGGCACTTTGTCAAGTGTTTAATTCCAGGGATCAACACTAGCAATGAAGCGATTGGTGAGCGATGGTCGAAGGAAGTGGAAGTGGAAGTGGAGCAAACGACTGATCGATTAACATTGATCCTATATGCGTGATCTGAGGGCTGAATGGATAACACAATGACCTGGGACGGTTCGTAGATCGATTACACGAGTAATTGAACTGTTGGATGATCTAGTAGTGACAGAAACGAACAAACGAATGGTTCAAACAAATTTAAATGGGAGTAGGGTTTTTAGGGATCGTATGACTGTTTCTCAGCGGATTTTCTCTGCCGATTAGGTTATCGGGAATGGAAAATTATTTAACTGTGGTCCTCTGCTGTTTACCATATAAATAGGAATGGGTATCGTGGTTTGCTGCAGCAGCAGTAGGATTGTCTCCGGAATTTGCATTCCAGATAATTCGTACCATGCATCGGACGCATTTGCATTCATTCAATGTGATTCTATTTATACGAGCACGCACCGAAATATACCTCGGTGAGCAGTGAACTACGAGCAAGCCGACCTGGAGCGTCATTTCCATGTGTGCAAATTGTTTATTGAAAAGTGATGTATTTAAACCGCGTTTCGAGGTTTATCTTGGGGTTTTAGTAAATAAATTGCTACGTGAAAAATGGCAAATTTGTATATTGGTCATTTAGAAAATGACGTATATAATCTTTTATTAAAATGACTAATTTACCCGAGGTGTCATTTTCGTTTAAATTACTTATTGGGAGTTTCTAATTTTTATCTAGGTACCATTTTTAATGCTTAAGATCAGAAGAAGGGGCATAATATGGTAAATTTGAAAGGTCAAATTGATTTGGAAGAAACCTCTGCAAAATATAACTAATTCAAAAGTCCCACAAAAAGAGTTGCCACTTCTCCTTAAGCCTTTAAAAAACAATTACCACACATCAAGTACCATTCCAAACCTTCTAATTTTAAAAATACAAAGACATAACTCAAACCCAAAAAGTGACCAAAGTGCCATTTTCAGCGCCCACCTCCAAAAGATAAAACATTCCAAACAATTAAAAAATAACTAAAAAAAAACTGCAAGCCATTTGTCTTCTCAAAGTGGCCAATTTAATTCCAGTCCTATTTTCATTTAATGTTTAAAATAGGAGGCAAGAACATGGAAGACAAAAGTAATCGCTCTCCCAGTGACAGCGAATCGCGAGCGTGACGTAACGAAAACGCGCGAATAACACGAATAAAGGAAGCGTCGAATTAAAAACACGGAAAACGATTTCCAAGAGCGATCAGGATGGAGAAGCTTTTGAAAACGTGCGAATCGACCGACGACCACGCACACAATGTTAAACGCGCGTTTAATTTATTTGCAAAGCGTAACGGCGCTGGCATAATGAGGCAATTCCTGTTATTATGCTCCGAAAGAGAGAAAGAGAGGACGCGGAGCACGTATGAGCAGAATGACGCTGAAAAATGCAAAAAAAAAGAAGAATTTCTTTCTTCGCGATGGCTCACATTATGTCGCATTCAAGTCACAGTGTTTCTGCTTAGTGAATGGTAACGACTGATAACAATCTAAGAATTTCTTTGAAGGTGATTTTATATTCAGAAGAATGATATCGTTGGAAAAGTTTGTTCGGAATTCTTTGTTTTTCTTGCAGTGATCGAAGTGCTCTTTTTGCTTAGAATACAGTGTTTTTCACCAGTCTTGAAGCTGAGTCGGCTTCTCACGAGAGGAGGCCAACATTTTCCGAATGATAAAATTTACTGTGAGTCTCATTTAATTTTTTGCTGACTTCTTCGTTGGTGATGGATATTCATATTAATGTACGCAAGCTGCCATGTTCTTCCGAGATTAATGTTAGCAGATATCGCGTGAATCATAAACGTGGATGAAAGAAATATTCCAGCAGGAAAACAGTGGCACTGATCTTGGCTTTGCCAGAGCAAGAGATGTCGGTGGGAGTGCAAGATAGTTTGCACTTTGCACCTCCCTCCTCTCAGCTGAATTTAAATATCATTCTGCACTTTCAACTTCAATGTTGAATCTCCTGCATAAACCTACACCTCTTCTATTCATTATACAGTTAATCTAAATTAAGCAGACTACTTTTCCAAGAATTTACCAGAGGTAGATGATTAAAGAGGCTACGCACATTTTTCTAGCAATCAATCATTGATCGAAAGAAATCTTGTTCTTTGTTCTTACAAGGCTGCTCCCACAGGGCCTAGGTTCATCAATCAGTCAAGGGAGCCAAAGTGCAATGAATCTTCACTGTCTGTTCCACTCTCCCAAATAAATTCCAACGACATGCTCCTGTAAGTCAATCCAACACTGTGCCACAAAGCTAACTGTTTCTCCATTGTTTCTCTTTTTGTCAAGTTCGAATGCCTCCATTCATCAATCAGTTAGAGGTAACTGGGTGAGACCAAGCGTAACAAACTCGTTTAATTTGTTTCTTTCTTTCACTCTGTTTCTACCCTACCAATTAACTCTGCTGAATTCCCGGAAATAGTCGCTCTTTTCTATAAAACCTCAGCTTCATCTCTTTCCCATTGATCAAGAACTGTTCATCCACAAGCCAGCTTCAGTGAAAGCGATAAGAAACCAGGGAGGAAGATTCATAGGAAGCTGTTGAGCAAGCTGAGCTTCATTGAGTTTGCTATCAATCATTAGTAGAGAACAATTCATTTATAGTACCCGCAAAGATATAGCGAGATCATAAATTGAACACTCGAGCAGCGGCGGTCTTTGATGCCCAAGGCATACCCTTGGCCGTACGCGGTAGACTATGGTAGGAATATCAGTAGGAATTGCGTCTCAGGCCTCATGCCGTGAGCCTTAAAGCTGGCCCTGAGTGAAGTTCGAGCCCCTTATCTGTCAATCCCCTCGTTACGACTTCAGAAACGTGTAAAGACACGCAAAAATGAACGCAAGGACACTAGTTAAGTTATCCAAATGCAATTCTACCTCTTTATCTTCTCCTTATATGGATTCGTCAAGTGACAATTTACTTAAAGGCAAGAAGAATGAAGAAATCTCACAAAAACTACGTAGGATACTTAAATCCAACTCTCTAGAACTCGTCTTCCTCATAGCAATCCTCCAAACCCATCCACTCGCAGCAAACCACACAGAACCACAGACTCCATGACAAAAAGGCTGAAGAAATCCCTCGAGCAGTCAACTCCATCCTCACAAATCCCCATCCCAGCTGAGTCGCCCAGCGAGCCAGATGAACCCAAACAGGAACCCATCGCGTCACAGTGAAGAGCCGGAGCAGGACTCACGGAAATTGGTAGCGGTGTTGGCAACGTTCCCTATACCTCCCAGTATCACTGGCAAGGGTTCCTCCGGCTGCGCGGAGACCCCCTGAAGGGTCGCGCAGGCCGCCAGGAGCAGGACACCATGGAGCACGTGGAGCTGCATGACGGTCAGCCAGCGAAGGAGCCCTCAGCTACGACTCTGCAACTGGTGGATCGATGAGGATTGTCGTGTGAATCGCGCGCGAGGGACCATTCGAACTGCTCGCGAGGGAGCAGGAAGGCCGACTGGCAAGATGAAAGAGGCAACTCGTAGCCGCCGACCGACGTGGGCATTCGTTGCGTTGGTTTGCGTGTGCCGACCTCGTGCAACGGACTGTCCAGCGAAAGCGAGCGCTACAAGGTGGCCCACGTGCGATGGCCTCGCGCCATCCTGATCGCTGCTGGATCGTGGAGCACGCAGGTGGAACAACGTCCACAGCGAGCAGGAAGCCGAATAGATGCTTGAAATGTCAGCGGAGCGGGGGACATTTCCGGTCTGCACGGATGATGGGACTGGTTGGCGTTATGCAAGAGGTGCTGAAAACCTGCTGCACGTTGGTACGTGTGTGTTTAGGTGGCATTTGGATGCAGAGGGAGATATTAGGTTGCAGAGCGGTAATGAAACCACTGCAGTGATTTCGTGGTAATTATCGAGGATGGGGAGTGAATGGATATTGGGTGTTGGTTGCAGCTTGGCGCAGGGAAAGCTGGGGAGAGTTTAGGCTTGCGAAGGGAGCTTTCGTTGGGTGGTACGAGCCTTTGATGGGGGTTGGTTTTTGGTAAGTGGGGAGGAATGGAAGCTGATTTGGAGGGTATTAGTGCAAGTTGGAATCTGTGGTAATTGGGGCTAGATGTTCAAAGCAGAAGTGGACAGGAGGGAAGTAGATTTGAGTTTACGTTTTAAGGTGATAAGGGTTTGTCGGTTTTTAAAAACTGGGTTTAAAAACCGGTTTTAATTTGGAAATTTGTAAAATTCGAAAACCGGTTTTTAAATTTAAAAAACCGGTTTTATATGCCGGAATTAATATGGAGAAATGAATTAATTATTTAATTCAACATTTTGACATGAAATCGTCTCTGACACAAGCATATTGTAGTAGGTGACAGTTTATTGTAAAACTAATCTTCATGAGTTGATATTTTCAGAATAAAATACTAAATGGAATAAAGATTTATAATTTGGTACCACCTTTTAGGAGAATTATATTTTGTGCGGATTTTAGTTATTTTGTTTTTTTTCATTTGGTTTTGAATACAGTTTATTTTATTGTGCTATATTTTTGTAGATTCATAAATATTAAATGAATTAAAAAATTGAACGTATGTATTTGTACAGATTTTAGTTATTTATTTATTTATTTGGTTTTGTAAAGACAGAGTATATTTTATTTTCTTATATTTTTGTAATTCCATTATATTAACCCTTTCGCTACGAGCGCCGGATATATTCGGCAGCCATCTGATGACCTGTGTGGCCGAGTGCCGACTTTAGTCGGCATCTCCAATAGTTCAAACGAAAAAAAAAGAAAAAAAAACGAGTTAAAAGTACAAATATGTATTTAATATTTTAATTATAATTTTTTTTGTGAAAATTCGAAAACCGGTTTAACTGGTTTTTGGGGAATAATAAAATTCGAAAACCGGTTTTTTTAAAAAATCGGGTTTTGTATAAACCCTAGTGATAATATACAGAGCTGACCATTTCGGGAAATTAAAGGAATGTTTTGAGGAGCATGATTATGAATTCTCTTTAGAATAGTTTGAAAAAGTCTAGAGTTTAAAGAAGTATTTAGAGAAGTATCACATGATTTACACATAAAACGTGCAGCCCAGTCCGTTTCATTTTTCCACGATAAATAAATAATAAAAGAGTTATTTAATCCAGGAAACATATTGTTTTATTTGACAATGGGAAATTAATGTTATAGTCTATTCCTTTTCAAGCCTCTGATCATTGTTATGGACTAAATAAAGATCAAAGGATCAAGATTTAAGACAACAGCTCTTTTTTATTATCTGATTGAGTACCAGACACTTATATAATTGAAATAGCCTGACAAAATGCCAGAGGATGAAAGATTGTTAGGTAATTTCAAGCTGAAAAGTCACAAAATCAAGCACATTTAAATTAAACCCATTTAAATGAACTACAACTACAAAACTCATGGAATAAAAATTGCACAGAAGTGGTGTACAACTTATCTACAAATAATACATAAAAATTATCCAGAATTCATCAATAATCCAGGTAATTTTGTATTCTACTGCTATTCAATACTGCTTTTCAATTTGAAATAGTTCAAAACAATAGAGATCCAGCTACAAAAAGTTTGCCTATAGTTACACCCAAACAGAACATAAAAACAATCTACCATTCATCCCCAATCAAAGTAAAATCTACCTCCATCCTCTCTTCAAAACACAAACCATTAAACAAACTTCCAAATCCCCCAACAGACTATATACTGAATAGCCATAGAATCAAATTCACATATATACATCAACCTTATTCCACTTCACGAAAATCTAAACATCATCCACATCAAAAACCCTCCAGTATCTCAGAAACATACACATACTATATAGCTTTACTACTCGGCTTCGCCCGAAGTTTAGATTTTGATTTTATAAAAAAATTCTTTTTTTTATTTTTATTTTTATTTTTTGGGCACAATTAGTCATATTCATCTGGATTATCTAAGCATAATGAGCTGGGACACATTTCGTGATCCGAGAGTTTACCGTTCGAAAGTTTTTAGGCGACAGACAAATCTACAAACACTTTTCGCTGCATATATTAAGATTTAAACACATCCATGGCATCAAAAGTGTAATACAAAAATCAGTTCCAAAAGCGATGAAGCCAAAGGTTAGGCATTATCGCAGTAAGCCACTAGATTGCTGTAGCAGCGTGCCACCTCGTGGTCACGGAACTCCTTCGGAAAGACTTTTCACGCCAGGTCACGCCTCTTAAACAATCTGGTAACAATCTACGTGCGCCTCTTTGATTCACTCGCCTCGTGGCGAGTTCCTTATCTAAAGTCAACAAAGGACGTAGGGCTAAACGAGTCACTTTTAATACAGCCACAGTCCGCCTGAATCTGTCCTTTACCGAGCATCACATCGAACGCTCTCGCAGGACAAAGAAATCCTCGTAATTAACGCTATTACAATCGTTGCTTCGTACACGCGAAAATGTGCGTCGTAATAGATCGAAAAACAAGGGAAAATTATGTTCCGCGAGTTTTTACTAAAACGACATAAAGTCGAGGAGAAAAATTGTGCAGTGTATTATTTTAATTAATTTGCTTGAGTTTGTTCTGCGTGTTTAAACAATTCAAGCAAATTTTGTGCTGAAAAAGTGACGTGAAAGTTGGTTTTCTGTTATAAAACGAAATTGCGAGTGTGTCGTAACTGGAAAGCTGAATATTCATGAACGTAACCGAGAAGAAGAGTGATTTTGGGGACTGAGCGAATCTTTGGGAATAATTCGATAAATTTTGGAACGCTTGACCCTAGAAAATGACCCTCCCCCCTTCGAGCGCGGTAAGTACGCCATCGTTTTTTTGATCGATGAAAGCGATCGTTTTTTCCCAGATTTATTGTGATTTTTAGGTTTTTTAGTGGAAGTGATAGTTAATTGACATATTTACCTAAGTTTAAAGGCGAGTTTCTTGATCTTCCCGCTAAAATCTTGTTTTTAACCGGGAACCACAAAGACACACTACACTTCGTTTTATTCTTTTCAACTACTTCTACTACGGTAGTATTAAGTAGCCAATTTTGCGAATTTGTTGAGAATACTGGGACAAATTTATTCGCCCGAATGCACTTGATAATTATTAATTCTATAATCGTGGATTTTTAATTACATAGAAGTTGCAATATCTCTTTGAATATTTTGTTTTGCGAATATTATTTCGGTTAAAAGAGTGCGTCCTTTGACTAGTGGTTTTTAGAGGGCTGCCACTAGCCATTGTGCTTCGAAGTGGCGTCGTAAGTGACCGCGGGATCGCGTTGAGGTTATTTAGCGTGGTTTTTAGTGCAAAATTCATTGGAACCTCGACGTTTGATCGAATATCGAGCCTCACTCTTGCTGGAATAGCGTTGGTAAGCATCGAATATCGTTTTCTGCAGTGTCTTATGAGCATCGATTTTCACATCGATCCCCTTTGTAACCAAAAAGAATATACATACATATATTATTCACTTGCAATTAATTTGCATAATTTTTTACTCGAGGAATCATACAATTTGAAGCATTTTCATGGAATTTGTGCGTTTTTTTTATGGAACTTCTGTAAATTTTTTATGGTCACGTGACCGCGAGATATTGAATGGTCCACTTAGGAATTTGACTTCCGGTTTGAGGCATTGTCGCTTGGAAACCACATCGAAGCGTCGTTTCCGGTTGTACCGCGGACAGTGGTAGAATGGTTCCTCGCGATTTTTAGTTTCTTTATGTTTAAAAGTAGAATTTTTAGTAAAATGTGATGTAGAATCGTTGGCGAAGAGTTCCTCTATCTTAATCGAGATGGTTCGAAGGTAATTTCGATGTTTTTCTGTCATCTTTTTACATTCGAAGGGGAAGAGAATGTTGGTGGCGAAAGCTGGCTTGAGACTCCATTCATTTCCCTTTCGTTTATAACGGTTTTGCTATGGCAAACACTATTACTGCGTTTCGATTGAATTTCGAAGAGTTTTACTGTTTTATTGGCCTGATATTTGCAATATTACCGATCAAACTTCGGATTAATGAGCGACAGAGCGTTATTGCATTGTCATAATAGAATTTCAATGAAATCAAGTATGTATGATATGAATTATTCAAGGACATAGGATTTGTTGAACGTTATTATTGTTATTCCGCGTCGAATGATTAATTATTGTAACTTATTGTATCAGTAATTGGTCATTTTAGTAACGATAATTTATTGTTGAACCGTTTTTCTTATTATATATCGGATTGTCGAAATATTATTGCGTAATTAATAACAACGAAATAATTGTTAATAATTATTGAAATTTTAGTAACTTTTACCATAATTTCGGTCTGATCGGTTCAAATATTATTATTGCGTTGTTTGTTTATTTTCGGGCTTAATGTTCTTACTCGCGATTGATCGACAATATTTCCCAATATTCTGCGGGAGATTAACGAGCTGTGATTTTGACAATGATTTCGAGTGGCCAGGAAATTCACGCTGATCGAGCATCGCGTCGATTGGTGAGTCTATTTCAATATTAATATATCGACGTTTTGGAATGGAAAATTTGATTGAAATATGTGTGCCATTTTTTTTTCTATATTCAATGTGTTTGTTATTTTATTTATTATGTGTGGTGTATGTTTACTAAATCATTCACTTTGAAGTATAAAGTATAATGAAATAATACAGAAAATATTTTGAAATTTAATTTTTATGAAATATTTTGGAGTATAGAATATAAAGTATTATGAAATAGAATGCTTTATCAAATACTACTCGGCTTCGCCCGAAATTTAAATTCTGGTTTTATAATTTTTTTGTGAAAATAGTCACATTCATCTAGATTAGTTAGGCATAATGAGCTGGGACACATTTCGTGATCCCAGAGTTTACCGTTCGAAAGTTTGTAGGGGACAGACAAACACACAACCACTTTCTGTTTCATATATTACGATAAAGTATTACGAAATAGAAAGTAATCAAAAGTTAAATTCTTGATGAAACATAAAGTAGGATATTATTAATATTATTATGAGAGAAATAAAATAAAACAATGTATTGCACTTTGCATGGAAGCTACAAGAAATTAAAAATGTAAAAAATACATACCAGAAAATTTTAAAAATCAGCAGTAAACAATTTTTTAGTAAATATAATACCATTATTATGATTATACTGCAGATATATAGATATAAATGATTTAGTATACACATATATACAATGTTTACTGAAATAATAAGGTTTGTAATTTACAAAAATCATTTCACATGTTTCCTGTGCTTCTAAATGTGGAATGAAAGTATCAAATGTTTGTTTCACTATCTACAGCTCATGAATTACGAATGATTTAACATGTGCTAAACCAGCTAAACAGTACAACGTATAGAATACATATTATGAAGTTTCAAAGTATGAAACTAGAAGTTTTAAAATTTGTATAATTAAGTTTGAAGCATGATGTATGAACAATGAAATATTTTGAGGTCTAAAGGAGCATGAAACATTCAGCATTGTACTTCGCGTTTTATTGCATTTTGCATAAAACGTACAAAGTACAGAGAATTAACAATGCATGAAGTACACAGCACTAAATGGGCACAGTACAAAATGTACAATGTACCAGAAGTGCAAAATAGAATAAAATTCAAGGTACAGGACTTTTAAAATACAAAAAGTATGCAAAGTAGAAAAACTATAAGGAACTTACACTCTAGTAAATATAAGAAGTAATATGCTTACTGTTAATATAAATGCTAAATCCTTCAATATCCATAAATATTTGCCATCAAAATTACAATTTTCAATTTCGAAGTAGAAAAATTACACCTCATTTACTGTATCTGTCTAATATTTCATTTTAACTGCAATTGTATAATATAATGTTTCTGCACGTGTTTTAATAATTTTCTGTAAGATGAAGGGAGAACTGTAGAATTATGTGGAAAATCTTTATCAACTTATCGTGAATGAACTGATGAATATAATTTTCTGAGAGTTACTGGAAAAACTAATGTTTTAAATTTCCATTTTTTATTAATTTTCAAACAATCGTTAGAGATTTGGAATTTTAATTACCGATTTGGAATTTTTCTAGATTTCTAAAAATTAAATTCTACAATTTCAATATCACCAGTATTAGCATATTTTCGTCACAATTCCCGTTAAAGAATTCAACCTACATTTCTTTACTAGTGTAATAAATTCACCGAAGCTTGCCCAAGGTTGAGACTACGCTAATTTTACAACTGTAGCCTTAATCGGTCCTTGGAATTCCACTTGTCCTGTTACCCTCGATTATTGATACTGTACTCAGCTGTGCAACAAATTATACGAAAAAATGAAAGACTGTGGCATATTACAGACGTCACTCATTTCACTCTTTTCCTTCATTTCTACTGGACAAACTAGGAATACATGTTCACTTCCGGAACGCTGCATACATATTATCTACTTCGCGTCGCGAGCAGTCTAGAATCAATCTAAATTTCCCTTGGAAAATGGGAGGAAATAAATTCGAGAGACTCCGCGAAAACTAAAAGCGGGATCATTATTGAAATAAAATTCAGTGGAGTTATGCGCGTGTCTCACTTTTCTTGAATTAACAAAGAAGTCATTTAAGTAACATGCTCTTTATTCAATGAATTATGCAATGAACACATAGTTGCACTCGTCAGAAGAATTTCTTAAAACTATTTTCCAAGGAGGAGTGAATGTTAGCTTGAATTCAGAAATCCTAATTAGAATTCAGAACAGGAAAGGATATACAATTATTCTGGTATTCACCAAGTGTTCTTTCAACATCTGGCAGGGTGCCTGACAAATTTCAATGCCCAGATAATTATACAAACTTAATTCGTTGAAACAGTTATCAGAGAGGGTAAGCTCGCATATAACGTTGCATAAAAGAATTACGTGATACAGTGTACTTTGTTATCGAGCTAGTATAGGTCAGGGTAAGAGATCAGAGATAAAGAGAGAATTCAGAATGATACAGTGGATCCAAAAATTCGTACAGTATTCGTGGCTGGAACAGTTCACACAGAGATGTTTTTGCTGTTACGTGACTGTCGCGTGCGAGGACACCTACGTGACACTCATTT